>JASDDO010000014.1:291428393-292827774 GCA_030015575.1 Agapanthus africanus | reverse complement strand
CCCCTAACCGAGTAGTTAGCAACTCGTAGTTAGGTTGTTAGTTAGATGTTTAACAAAGATCCGGTTTTGAGTCCATGTTACCACCTCTATGAAAATCGTTTTTCACCAAATTCCGCATGCCCGAAAGTACCGGGAGAGGTAGCATGGACTTACAGTGGTATCAGAGCCTAGTTAAACTCTATCTAACATATTAGCAAAGCAGCTAGAAGATCGATCAAAGGAAAAGTCGCAAAACGAACCCCGTTTTTTAAACTTTCTGTTTATTTTAAAAGTGCTGGAGAATTTTTTTGAGATACACCAAAAATCGACTTAGGGTTTTATGAAGAAACTGCAAAAATTTGACCCCCTAACTCGATCAAAGCGCCGCGGAACCGCGGCCGAGTTGACTCGGTCATGGGGTTTCTTCTTTGCAGTTTGCTCATAGGGGTATTTTGGGATTTTTGGAATATATATTTTCTGCCCATATTTTCCAGAACGAAAATTTTATTTTTGGGGTCCTGAAAATCCGTATTTTTGATCGAACTTCTAAAAGACTTTAGCTGACGGGTTTTTCTGTGATGTGATATTTGTATTGAACGTCTGCTAATCGCTATATATCGATTAGTGGGGGTTATACAAATCTGTGATCTGTAATGTTGCTGGAATGTGTATATGAATATATTGGATTGTCGCGGGTGAATAGCCGGGGGTTGTGAGACGAGAGTTTTCTTTTCTTTCAATTCATGTAAATTTGTAAATTGATGTAATAATTATTTGTATGGCCGCACAACCGGGTCGGGGTTGTAGCCGTCATTGTATAATTTCTTTTTACTGTTTTTGCTCCTAGGATAGACCCATGGAGGGGGTGCACAAACTACCGGGTATGCCGAAGTGCCGAGTGGCCTACTCACGGAGTTGAGGGAGGTTGCTTCGCTTCGCGTACTTGGCGGGTAGTTTGCCGCACCCGTAGGGGTCTTGGGTGGGGTATTGGCTATTCACCGCGACCGTGTAATCTGCTTTTCGTTACAGGCTCGTACGAATTGCAGCTTCCTAGTATATCCAATGTGTTCATCTGTGATCTGAAATGGCTATCATTGCAATATATCTATATATGATATTATTTAGGCGTTGCTTATGTTTTACAGCCGCGCAAGCCCAGCCCCCGCTCTGTCGTTAGTTAAGTAACCTAACGGGTAATGACGGGGCCCCGAGGAGAATGCGAATGGCATAGGCGTACGTCATATTTTGGTTGTTTTCTGCAATGGTAGGATTAAATGATGGGACGCATTAAAAAAACTAATGCAAGAATATCACGCATTAAAAGAACTAATGCAAGAAAATAAACCAAGTTAAAATCGTTGGAACACTTTCGGAAAACCACTCGGTTCTTTTCAAAACTAACTTTTAAATGCGGAGCTTGAGCCACTCCTTTTTAAAAGCTATCTCGTTCCATCGATTATATCAAGTTCACTACGTTCACGATTTTGCCAAAACCATTCGTAGCCCTCCGTCGTTTCACATGAATAGTCAATAGTATTCAAGCTGTGTATGTTGGCCAAAGTCAAGGCATAGTGATTGGTAGCTATTGGGTATTCATGTGTAGCATAGATAGATGCGTTGGTTTGTGACAGTCGTACTGCCATTTTGGCTAAAGTCAAGGGTAGGTACGGATGGATCCAAGTTAACCTGGAGAATGACGGGTAGAACTTGACATGTGACCTATGATATTTTGGCCAAAGTCAAGGTCATAAGAGCATGGGGCAAAAATCCACATCGGGAGTTTCATAAGTACTGAAACTTGCTAGATTTGCATACCACTTGGAGTGTGATGATTCTGGTAGGATTCCTTCAGTTTCGTCACGCGATGATATTTGGATCCCGATCCTACTGTGAGTATATGCTACTCCTCGGGAAATTTCTCACTAAACGATCAATGCTATAAACCTAGTAGGTGTCTAGAAAGGTGTTAGCGGGGCTATGCCCCCAGGGAAAAGAGGTTATTTAATTAAGGAACTTCGCGAAAGCGTTGGAAAACCTCCCTCGAAATACCGACACTGGCCTGGCTGAACGGTTAAGCAAGTATTGTGCGGTGGGATTGATCCCTACTAATTCTTCCTTTTTGGTTTGAGGAGGGATTCGAGAAACAGTGGGAGCCATCCTGTTTAGACAAACTAAAAACCACTCTAAACTTGCAAGAGCATCATGCCGAGTGTTTCTTCTTCTCTCTCCTAATTGCAGCGACCAATCGACACGACTGGACTTAAGTTACTTCTAGATAAAAACATACTGACAGGGCCAAACTACAAAGATTGGCTCAGGAATGTCAAGATGGCAATCACTTACGACAAGCTGGGGTATCTTCTTACCACCAAAGCTCCCCCTGTCCCTGGTCCCACTTCCAGTGTCGCGGATAAGGAAATCCGTAAGACTTGGGAGATTGATAGCGCGAAGGCCAAGTGCCTCGTACTTGCCTCTATGGACAATGAACATCAGAGGAGGCACGAGAATATGGACTTGGAATCCATATTTCTTCATACAAAAGAACTGTATGGAGAGCAATCTCGTATCGCAAGATACGAAGCGTCGAAAAAGTTATTTTCGGCAAGGATGGCCGTCGGATCATCAGTAGCAGAACACGTGCTTAAGATGATCGGCTACATTGAGGAGCTCGCGGACCTAGGGACCACATTGGAGAGTGAGCTCTATACGGACTTTGTTCTCCAGTCCCTTCCTTCCGCTTACGCCCAGTTTATACTGAACTTCAACTTACAAGAAAAAGAAGTTGAACTTTCAGAGCTCCTCAACATACTGAGGAGCGCAGAGGGCACCCTACAGAAAGGTAGGGAAACATCCACTTTGTTTGTAGGAGGATCATCTTCTTCTCGGTCCAAGGCGAAAGCCAAGGGAAAGAAGAAGATAGCCCCCGCCAAACCAAGGGGCGGTGTTAGTAAAATGGATACGAAGGGAAAAGCTAAAGCAACAAAGAAAGCGGGGAAGCTTGTGGATAAGAAAGAATGCTTCTATTGTCATAAGAAAGAACACTGGAAGAATGATTGCAGGGCCTGGAAGGCCAGAACACAGGAATTGAAGTAGGTTGCAGCTTCAGCTTCAGGTGTGTATGTTATTGAAAACTGTCTTTCAATAAACTCTACTTCCTGGGTATTGGATACCGGATCAGGATCTCATATCTGTAATTCTTTACAGGCGTTGAGAAACCGTAGTGTTTTGAAAGCAGGTGACATGACCCTCAGAGTTGCGAACGGAGCTAGCATGGATGCTAAAGCCGTGGGGGACTATCACCTGGGAATGTCAGATGGACATGTTTTGGTTTTGCGTAATTGCTTTTTTGTACCCAACGCAACTTGTAATATCATTTCTGTATCTTTAGTTTCTAAAGAAGGTTATGAATTTGCGTTTGTAAACAATGTTGTAAACATTCACCTTAATCAAGTTCTGATTGGGTCAGGTACATTGAGCAATGGTATATACGTATTAAACCAACCACAGATTTTCAATGTCCAGAATACACACAAAAGGAAGTCTCCGGAAATAAATCAGACTTTCTTATGGCATTGTAGACTGGGTCACATCAATGAGAGAAGGTTGACAAAGTTACATAAAGAAGGATATTTGAATCCGTTCGAATATCAATCGTATGCCACTTGTCAATCCTGTCTCAAAGGAAAGATGACAAAGTCTCCGTTCACTGGACACGGAGTAAGAGCGAGCGAGCTCTTGGGACTCGTACACAGCGACGTGTGCGGTCCAATGTCTACACATGCGCGAAGCGGTTATTCTTATTTCATTACTTTTACGGATGACTTTTCAAGGTACGGTTATGTCTTCTTAATGAAACATAAGTCCGAAGCCTTTGGAAAATTCCAGGAATTTAAGAATGAAGTAGAAAAACAGACCGGCAAAAGTATCAAGATTCTAAGATCGGATCGAGGTGGTGAATACTTGAGTGCCGAGTTCCTGGACTACTTAAAAGAGAACGGAATTCTCTCTCAGCTTACTCCTCCATACACTCTGCAACATAACGGTGTATCGGAGAGACGGAACCGCACCCTATTGGATATGGTACGGTCCATGATGAGTAACGTTGAGTTACCGCGATCATTCTGGGGGTATGCGCTAGAATCAGCTGCGTACCTTTTGAACCGAGTTCCCACTAAGACTGTGCCTACCACACCATATGAGATGTGGTGTGGGAAGAGGCCCCATCTTAATCACATTAAGACATGGGGAAGTCCAGCTTTTTTCAAAAAGCAGCATGCGGACAAGCTCGAGGCACGCTCAGTACAGTGTAAGTTTGTGGGATATCCAAAGAACTCCAAGGGAAATTTCTTTTACTGCGAAGAGGAACAAAAAGTTATTGTTTCTCGTCATGCCCACTTTCTAGAACACCAGTTCTTAGAAAAGGAAATAAGTGGGAGCGCAGTAGAACTGGAAGAAATTCCAGAACCACAGATTATTACTGAAAGTTTAGTGGAACCAGAGGGTTCAAAAGAACAGGACATTCCTACGCCACTCCGCAGGAGTAGTAGGCAGTCTCATCCGCCTGAGAGATACTACGGTTTTCTCATAGACGGGGATAGAGAGGATTGCATCATAGATTATGATGAGCTTACTAGCTTCCAGCAGGCCGTTCAGAGCGTTGACTCAGTAAAATGGCTGGATGCAATGCGGACCGAAATGGAGTCCATGTACACCAACAAAGTATGGACGTTGGACATTGCTCCAGATGGGGTAAAACCCATAGGATGCAAGTGGATCTTCAAAATGAAGATTGGTGTAGATGGACAGGTTGAGACCTATAAAGCTAGACTTGTTGCGAAGGGTTTTCGTCAAAGACCTGGTTTGGACTATGACGAAACCTTTTCTCCAGTGGCTATGCTGAAATCCATTCGGATCCTTCTTGCCATTGCTGCCTTCCACAATTATGAGATCTGACAGATGGACGTAAAGACCGCTTTTCTAAATGGAAATTTAGAGGAGTGTGTCTATATGGACCAACAAGAGGGCTTCATTCAGAGTGGGAGCAGCGGAAAGGTGTGCAAGTTGCTTAAGTCCATCTATGGACTAAAGCAGGAATCGCGGAGTTGGAACATCTGTTTTGATGAGACGGTCATGGAATTTGGCTTTATCAAAAATCCAGATGAACCATGCATCTATTGTAGATTTGTAGCGAGAACTGTAGTATTCCTCGTTTTGTACGTGGATGAGATTCTCTTAATAGGAAATGACATTCCTATGCTACAATCTGTCAAGGGGTTCTTGTCACACAGGTTCTCCATGAAAGACCTGGGTGATGCCTCATACATCCTGGGGATCCGGATCCATCGTGATAAATCTAAGAGGATATTAGGACTTTCACAGTCCAGGTACATCGACACCATACTGAAGAGATTCAGTATGGAAGATTCCAAGCGCGGTAACCTACCGGCTTGTCACGGGATCACCCTCTCTAAAGAGATGTCTCCCAAGACTGATTTGGAGAGGGATCGCATGTCTATTATACCCTACGTTTCTGCGGTAGGCTCTATAATGTATGCGATGTTGTGTACCAGACCGGATGTAGCTTATGCACTGAGTGTAGTAAGCCAGTATCAGTCAAACCCCAGGGAGAAACACTGGATAGCGGTAAAGAACATTCTCAAGTACCTGAGAAGGACTAAGGAGATGTTCTTGGTGTATGGCGGAAAAGACCTCCAGATTGAGGCCTTTGCTGACTCCAGCTTCCAGAGTGACAAGGATGATTCCAAGTCCATGTCGGGTTTTGTCTTTACCCTCAATGGAGGGGCGGTGTATTGGAAGAGTTCCAAACAGGAAACCGTTGCAGACTCGACGATGGAAGCGGAATACATCGCTGCATCTGATGCCGCAAAAGAAGCTGTCTGGATGAGGAAGTTCTTGAAAGAACTTCAGGTGGTTCCGTCCATTGTTGATCCAATACCTCTGTATTGCGACAACAACGGGGCTATAGCTTTAGCGAAGGGACCCAGGTCCCATCAGAGATCCAGACACATCTTGAGGCGGTATCACCTGATCAGGGAGATCGTGGATCGCTAGGAGATCGAGGTTCGGAGAGTCGCTTCAGAAGATAACACTGCAGATCCATTCACCAAGGCCTTGCCCCAGACTCAGTTCAAGCGGCTGATCGAGATGATAGGTCTTCGATACTCCAGTACATGGCCTTAGTGCAAGTGGGAGATTGTTAGTGTATATGCCCTAGAGGCCATTACTGTATCATACTAGTTTGTATATTACTTAATGGGAGCTTGGGATATTCACCTTGTATATACAATCTTGCTCAAAATAGTAGTATGCTACTTGGTTTGTTTCTACTTCAATGTGTACATGTGTTTATTTTAGTATATCGCCTATACACATTAGTGGAGCCCTTAGGATCTTTGCTTGATTACCAGCGTTGTGATGGCAGTCACACTAGTGGGGCTGGGTAATCTATAAGCACATCCTTATGCAGGTCCCTGGTCGTAGGACTATCGAGACAGGGCATCGATACTCCGGAGTAGACTAGCGCATGCGCTTCTCATCCCAGTGTGGGAGACGGTCTGTCCCACAGCCGTCGGTACGTCGTACTTGAGAGAGTATGCGGGTGCTCGTTGGGTTACGAGTACACTGGACAGGACTCGTCGGGAACTGACTAGTTGGTATTATGCCTATCGTCAGTTATCAGTTCCCAGGTGACATGAGTACAGCTTAGTCCGCTGACTTGACACTGTCACTTCGCCTCGAGTGTGTTCCCACTGTACTTTGATTACTACCCTACCACGGCTCAAAGGAGTCGTGCAAACAGGTGGTAGTTGGGTGCAGTCCCGAAGCACTTGGAGGCAGTGACGGTTAGACAGGATTCGTCTCTCCCGGTATTGGGGGTTGACATCGCGCTGTGTCTAGGAGAGCCATTACACGAGTAGTCCCTGGCCAGGGCAAACGAGATATACTGGTAGGCTTCCAGTGTTATCTCAGGGTGTTTTGGGCTTCACTCCGACACGACTTGTACCGCTATTGGGGGACTGACGTTTACCGCCCCTAGGCCCACCATGCGATGTATCAGACGAACAGACCGGACTGTACGGAGAATGTTACATTCAGGCTCAGTAGGAGTTCAGATGGGTTTCGCCTCGTCAGTCTTCTTGTCGGCATCTACCCGGGGACCGTTACGCACAGCTAGTGCCGCTTGCGGTCTGTGGTTAAACCCACTGCCAGCGTAGTGTCGAGTCTTTAGAGTCCCACACAGAAAGCTATTCGCCTTTAGGCAAAAGAGTAGAGGTCGTATGGTTTTGCGACAGGTCTCATGGTTTTGCGACAGGGTTCGGTCACATCCGTGTACTTGTGCACGTACAGTGTCCGGACAGTTTACACTAGCGGGCTTTGGTTTAAGCCAGATCCTAGTGTACCTTTTGGGATTGGATTTATCCAGTATGCATTCGTGTTCCTCGGAACGCGGATGCGGGTGTGTATGCACAGTTGACGGAGAGACAGTGGCAGAGGGTTCTCATTAGGGTTGTTGACCGTTGACAGTTGACTATTGACTTTTTGTTCAACCCTAATGAGAATATGATATGTGATTAACAATTATATTAATTAAGTATTATGGTGACATGGTTGTTGATGGGTTGACTTTGTTGACTTGTTGACTTTGTTGACCGGTTGACTAGGTTGGATTAGTTGACCATCATGATGACAATGGCTATCATTTCATGGCAAAGACTTTTTACTTGCTTGTTTCTTTTGTGAGAAATGAGTGCATGAAATGATTTAGCCATTTTGACTTGAACCATTTTACACAATACTTGATTATTATTTTTGTGATGATGGTTTTGGATTATGAGAGCCAAGAGAGAAAAGTCTTCTTTCATTCTTTCATGCTCATTCTCTCTCTTGTTCTTGAGCTCTCATCTCCTCCTCTTGCTCTCCCTCTCTTGATTCTATGGTTCACTTGTCTCATGAGTTGAGAACCAAGAACCATAGATAAAATCCCATACAAACTCTTCTCTACTCACTCTAGTTCACAAGGTTTAGCAAACCGAGTGAACTCGTCTCTTTAAAGTTCGAAGAAGGAGCCAAAGGTTGAAGCTTCCAGGTGGATCTATCTTCGGAGCAAGGAGACGACGGGGAGAAGCCGATTCGGACGACCATCGAAGCTTGAAGACGAAGGAGTTCGAGAAAAAGAAAGGTATAACCCCCTAACCGAGTAGTTAGCAACTCGTAGTTAGGTTGTTAGTTAGATGTTTAACAAAGATCCGGTTTTGAGTCCATGTTACCACCTCTATGAAAATCGTTTTTCACCAAATTCCGCATGCCCGAAAGTACCGGGAGAGGTAGCATGGACTTACAATACATACCTCCATCCGCATTCCGACTGAATGCGAATGCAATGAGACTAAAGTAATCCAACAAATCTAATACTAGGATCCAGCTTAAACCAAAGCCCACTAGTATGATCCGCCCGATCATGATCCGTGCACTACTGCACGTATATGATCGAACCCTGCCATATATCATACATCCTCTACAACGTTTCGCCCGAAACTTGAGAAACTGTCTGTGGGGGACTCTAAAGACTCGTCAATACACTGGCTGTGGATTTAACCACTAGCATGTCAGTGGTACTAGCTGTACGTAACGGGCTACCAGGTATTGACCAAAAGGGAGGTCGATGAGCGAACTCATCCTGACACCCTACTGAGCCTGTCAGTGACAATATCCGTACAGTCCGGTCCGTTCGTCTATGAGCATCACATGTTGGGCCTAGGGGGTTGGTAAAAGTCAGACCCCCAAAAGCGGTACAAGTCATGTCGAAGTGTAGCCCAGAACACCCTGAGATACTACTGGAATACCTACCAGTAAATCTCCTTCCTTGGCCAAGGACTTCATGTAATGGCTCTCGTAGACACAGCACGATCTCACCCCCAATACCTAAAGAGACGAAACCCCTGCCGATCCGCTCACTGCCTCCATATGGCTCGGGACTGTACCTAACTAAAACCTGTTTGCACGACTCCTTTGAGCCATGGTAGGGTAGTAATCAAAGCACAGTTGGAACTCATACGAGACAAATGACGATCTCAGGTCGATGAACTAACTTGTACACATGTCACCAGGGAACTACTATTTGACGTCAGGTATAATACCAACTAGCATGTTCCCGGCGAGTCCTATCCGGTGTACTCATAACCCAATGGGCACCTGTATACATCTTAGGTGATCCAACTGACACTAATGGCTTATGAGACCGGCCATCGCCCCTCGTCGGGGTCTCGACTGTATACACTAGTCTACTAATGGAGTATCGATGCCCAGTCTCGAAACTCTCATGACTAGGGACCACTTTGAGGATGTGGTTATAGACCCCAGCTCCCACGTATATGATCGCCATCATACTGTTGGTAGTCTAGTCAAGCAAGAATCATAAGGGCTACATCAACGTGTAATAGTGATCTGCAAGGTCACCTAAAGCATGTACACGATGATACAGATAAACCCGATAGCATACTATCATCTTGAGTAAGACTGTCCTACCGGTATAGCTCCTCCCTCAATCATTGAAATCACGTGCCTGTGATCCAATAATTGACTCGAGGGCACTATATCCAACAATCTCCCACTTGCACTCAAGGCTAATTATTGCGATGTCGCATACTCACAGCCCGTGTGATACCGAACACCCAACTCCTCTTCTGATCAGTCTCACACAGCCCATTTGTGAAACTATTGCGTTCGAGGAATAGCCTCAGTGAGTGGATCCGCCCTGATGTTTTTTTCTATGTCTCTCTTAATCTCTAGTTCACGGAGAAAGCCATCTCCCGAAACGAGCAATACCTGTCTTAGAATATGTCCGGATATCTGATGGGATCTAGCTCATAAATGAACTCCAAATCCAAACTTCTTAGACTGTATCGTCAACTGAACTTAATCAGTATCCTGCGTCACGCCTCCCACAGCATTCGCTTGGGCCACCTGTCCAAAATACTGCCTCTCGTCAAAGGGAAAACAATAACTCTGACAGTCACTCTGTCATCCAGGTCACCTTGGAAGCTTGGAATGATAACCGTCTCCCGAAGGAGGCCGCCGTTATCATTTCCCTAGAACATCCACTTATGTTCTAAAACTGCTTCCGAACGTTTCTCCAGGATAGGATAAATATCAACTTATTGAATCTAGTGCAAAAAACAACGTCTGGTGTGGTACTTGACATCTCATGATTGACTCAATTGCCTAAGCAAGTGATATGTCAATCATGCACATCCCTCTCCCCTTTAGTCTGTAACACACCTTTAGAGAGGGTGACTCCATCACCTGCAGGTATACTACCGTGCCTGGAGTCGTCCATTCTAAAACACCTGTAGAATGCTGTCTAAGTACCTAAATTGGGATGCTACCCAAATCCAGATCTAAAACCATAGATCTAGTAACCAGAATATCTGATATTATATCCAAGTCCTTTGTGGAGAAACCACTGTGTGACAACCAAAGTATAACCGATCGTAGTGTAGGAATATCACTTCCTACTCTGTGTAAGTCATCCAAATATCAGAACATTACACCCTACTACCTTCTTAACAGATTCATCCCCTATTCTGATGAAGTCAGACCTATGACTGTCACATCAGAAATAGATGATCTATCTCCGCTATATCTACTTTAGTCTATAAATATAAGCTACTTGTCCACTATACTTCCGCTGCTCCCACTGACTACAACAACCCTCTGGCAGAATAATATACACGTGCACTTCTAAAGCCAGTTCAGAACGACGCTATACTCATCCTCCTGCCGGGACTCATAGTCTGGAACAACAGTAGTGTCAAGTCTGGGTAAACAATAACCTCCATGTCACCTTCCTTAAGGCTACCGAAGTACCTCTCGAGTGCCTGAGGTTACCCACCATATCTGCGGAGTGGCCAATGGAATGTCAAACCAGATTGAATCTTTAGGTTCTTATCAAATTTTCAGTAATCGTTTGCAGTTCTGGAATCACTTCCAGTTCTACCATACTCCCACTACTGTTTTTTGAAAAATCCATTTTACTAAAACTGTGGCGAGTCAAGAACAATATCACTATTGATCTTCCAGATGGTAGAAAGTCAACCCTCGTCATAGCCCGGATCAACCCACAAACTGCCATTACAGAAACGTACCTTGAGTTATCCAGAGTCTGGTTTTAAGCATAAGCCGGATAACTCCCCGTACCTTAACATTGTTAAGATTTGAACTATTCTGTATCCAATATAGAAATAGAGGCACTGATTTAATTGGAACCAGATTCAAATCATGCAGCTGTCTCCAGTGCATGTCAACTAAATGGAAGGAGGCCGATCAACGTTACTTAACTTAGGAATGCATCCAGATATGAGTAACTTGAAAGAGAAATAAGTTTCTCAAAACCATTACTATCAACTGAATACCGAATACAAGTATCTACATCTTCGATCACCTTGAAGAATTCCGATACTTGCAACACCTGGTTCTTACTTTATTCTTATACCTATAACTTCTCAAAACTTGGATCTTGTATTTCTATGAAATACATGTCTAAGAACTAAAGAAGTTACAAGTAAACAGAATATAGTACGAGTACCAACCCCTCTGTCCTAATGGACACCGGACACCATACAATACTCTGTATAAGTCCCCTGAGTTGAAAAACTCAAACCCTGTGCGTCGTAAGTTGAAAACTGTTCTGTGGTTATGAAGAATTACACCGCTGTTGAATACTCCTTACCTAACCATCCACTGATATAGGTAAATGTCATAGACATAATTTCAAAAAGTTATATCTCACTTTATAAAAATAAACGTACAGATATATCAATTTGAAATTGGTTCATAACAACGGATATTCAAAACCAAATATTTGCCGTCCGGCAAACAACCCAAGTGATTTCCTCAAATATGACCAATTACAACGAATCCCGATATAATGAGGATGATCACCCAATTCCCAATAACTTACTCCCACTCATCATCTGTAAAACCATACAGATGTGAGAATCAAACCTGGTAAATACATACCCTGGAGCAAGGACTAATTGGGAAATCGGTTTTCTTTTAACAATACACAGTGAAACTGAAACATGTAAATATTTCGAATGGGTATTCGGGTATTCTTAGTAATGCTTCTTCCATTATCATATTCACAACTATAACCGTATATTTCTTTTCCATCTCTCCAAATCCCTTTATATGTCTTTAGTCATTACCTTCTGTACATCCCTTTAGGCTAAATAGTTTTCTTCCTTCCCTATCGTTCGGCACCAGCCTCTGGATTGGAAGAAGACAATCCAATAAGAGTAATAGGTGTACTGTCCTAATTCTAGGAGCACTCGCAACCCGAGAGAAGGTAAAGATAAAAGACAACTGAATAAAACCCTATTCCTATTTCTCCTGAACTAGAATCCATCCCAGAACTGGAACAAGTTCCTTCGAGTTCGTATATAACCATACGATGGAGTATCCAATAAACTGTGGATCTTCGTAGTGATATGGGGTGTTCCGGAGAAATACAAAGGTGAAGTAGGAGCGACGACGAAATACTTGGTTTGGTCATGAATAGCAGTCGCAGTTTACTTTGCCCTCTTTCTAATCTCTTTATTTTGTCCTTACTTATTACCTTCTGTACACCATCGTTAGGCTAATTGGTTTTCTTCATTCCCCACCGTTCGACACCTGCTTATGGTTTGGAAGAAGACTATCCAATAAGCATAATAGGTGTACCGTCCTAATCCAAGGAACACTCACAACCTGAGAGACGGTAAAAGGAAAAGACAACTGAATAATCTTATTCATTTTCTCCAGAACCGGAAACCATCCTCGTATTTGGAACAAGTTCCTTCGAGTTCGTATATAACCATACGATGGTTTTATCCAACGGAAGTGGATGTTCGTAGTAATACGGGGTGTTCTGGAGAAAAAGGAAGAAGTAGGAGTGGCAATGAGGTATGCAACTCAGACAATCCAAAAGCCAGTGTTTTTAACAAGGTTCGGTTAACTTGGTCACTGGGTTATAGTATAGGGTCGGGTCATGGTCGCTGCCAAAGAGAGAGAGAAAAGAAACACTTTGCGTGCACTCTAACCTAGATCAGAATGGTTATCAATTTATCTAATCAGGAAACCTCCCACTGTAACCTCAAATTCTCCTCCAAACCTGAAAGAAGAATTAGTCGGGATCAACCGAGGAGTAAACCAACTCATCAGTGGGAATCGGGATCCAACTATCATCGCATGATAACGTGGTGGAATCCACTCACGTTATCACACACCAGAAGGTATGCGCATATCTGGCAAGTTTCAGTTTCTTTAGAAACTCCCGATGTGATTTTTACCCCATGCTCTTATGACTTTGACGAAGGCCAACATATCATAAGTCACATGTCAAGTTTTACCCGTCATTATCCAGGTTAATTTGAACCCACCCGTACATACCCTTGACGAAGGCCAGAATAGTAGTACGATTGTTCCAAACCAACGCATCTATCTATGCAACAGAAAAGTAACAAATAGCTACCATACACTATGCCTTGACGAAGGCCAATATAGATAGCATGAATACTAAGTGCTACCTTTCTGAAATGACGGAGGGCTACGAATGGTTTTTGGCGAAAAACCTTTAACGTAATGAACTTGATATCGTTGAAGGAACCGGATAGCTTTTTATAAAAATATAGTGGCGAAAACCTTTGCTAAAGAGGTTATTCCCGGTGAAGGGATCTCGGCTCTTTCCCCGTAGAATGAGGTGCAGGATATTCCAACTGAATACCACGATGCAAAGAAAAAAGTAATCGACTATAGTGAAGTTATTACCCTGACGCAAACTTCTGTCCAAGGGGTCACTCCCGATGAAGGGATCTCGGCCCTTGCCTCGTCGACTGAGGTTCTGGATATTCATAACCGAATACCACTGTGCAAAACAAAAGAGAACGTCCTTGCAATAACAGTTTTTTTGAAAAATGTTCCAACAACATCAAACAGGTTTTTTAGCTTGCATTGATCCAAATCAATGCAGTCCCATCAATTAATCACACCACAAAAGAACGAAAATATGATGTATGTATATGCCATCCGCATTCGCCACTGGGTCCCGTCATCACCCGTTAGGTTACTTAACTAACGACAGAGCGGGGACTGGACTAGCATGGGTGTAAAACATATTCAACATCTACTAATATATATATCAATATATAATATTCGCTCATGGCGTGATAAAATGCAACATCACAGAAATGTAATAAGCATCACAGAACAATACAGATAATCTGGGATCCCCGGGTTTCATAGAGCCGCTACTGAAACCCGACGTTCTCCTGGTCATGTGGATAGCCTGTGCAATGAAATCCTAGACCCCTACGGGTGCGGCAAGTTACCCGCCAAAACCTGAAGCGAGGCAGCCCCCTTCAACAAAGTGAATGGACCACCCAGCACTTCACGGAATCCGGTAACTTGAGCACCCCTCCTTGGGTCAACCTATGTCCCCTACGAGTGCGGCGAATAGCCCGCCAATTCTAGAGTAAAGCGTCCTCCGTCTCAAAGCCATAAGATGCGGGCTCGTTGCCCTCTAGAACCCGGCTATCCGTTCACCCCACCGTGGGGTAATCCAAGTACAGAAATTAAAATATATACAACGGGTATATCGACCTCAGCCCGGTCGTGCCCTAAAAGAATAATATACAAACAAGCAGTGACGACAGTCCACATGTCGGACGCTCGCCCCGCAATATCAAATGTACAAATATAACCAAACTGTACTAACATTGCATCCAGGCTATCCACCACGACAAATCCGCAACATCACAGCACAACACAGAACATCAACGTGAATGTCACGTTCGCAAACCCGTCTAAAAGGACTATAGCAATTAGACAAGATTTACCGTTCGAATGACATTCACGGTCGCAGATATAATGTAAGTACTGTAAACTAACGTATTTAAAATTCCGATCGACAAAACTTCCCGAAGTGGGCCCCAAGTACAATTCCAGCACTCAAAATAATCTGGGTCAAAACTATATATTACAAAAATCATATTTCCATGAAACAAAGCCTCAGAAAAAATTTGGTTTACTGTAGCCTAAAAGGGGCCGCGGAAGGGCCGCTAAATACGACATTGAGCGGCGGTTACGCGGCGGAATTTTGGAGTTAGGTCTCCAAAATTTTTCGGTAGCTTTAGTTATGACTGAATGTATTTTTAAGATGCCTAAAATATTTTTTTGACCAACTTTGAAAAACGACAGCAAGCACACAGAAATGAAAACACGATTCGGAAATTTCGATCGATCGATATTTTAAACGCGTTAGAACAAACTAGTAAAGGTTAATGGCGTGGCTCTGATACCATGTAAGTCTACGGTAGCGCCCCGGCCGCTTATCCGAGGCCAAAATGCAGAAACGAAACTTGAAACCGGCGCTATCGCAGACTTTAATCCCGGATCGAACCATTAACCTATAACTAGCAAACTAGAGAAGGGTTGGAAAGGCTATACCGATCGATCCGTGTCCTTCGGTCTTTTGCCACCATCCCAAGCTCTTCGCGGCATCTCCGGTCTCGATCTCCTCGTCGGAAAGGGTACCACATCATCGAGTCTTTTTACGGGCTCCCGCTTCATCCGAAGCAACTCGGACATGAAGTTCGCTAGCCGACGTGTCCAAGGTGAAGTAGAGAATGTGTGTGACAACTTTGTCTCTTGCATCCATTGTATGGATGGAGGTTGAAGATGAAGGCATCCATGGAAATGGTGAGCTAAAGGAAGAAGAAGAAGAAAAGACATTTTCTTTTCTTGTGTTGAATTATTGTGAGAGCACTAGAATGAAACTCAAGGGCCAACCCAAAGAGATATGGCTGCCCTTTCTCTCTCCATCCATCAATTCAACACACAAATCAATCAATTAAGTGACATTAGCACTAAAAAAGAGACCATGAGTCACCTAATTGATTGTGCCTCTTCATGATGACTTCCACTCACATTTTCCACCATTTGTAAATATTAATCCAAATATTTACAACAACAAAAAGATATGGCAACATCTAAACTAAACTCGTGATGGATCACAAGGATATCCCTCACCTGTATATACATACCTGCATCCACATTCCTCCTGAATGCGAATGTAATGAGACTAAAGTAATCCAACAAATCTAATACTAGGATCTGCTTAAACCAAAGCCCACTAGTATGATCCGCCCGATCATGATCCGTGCACTACTGCACGTATATGATCGAACCCTGCCATATATCATACGGCTTCTACAACGTTTCGCCCGAAACTTGAGAAACTGTCTGTGGGGGACTCTAAAGACTTTTCAATACACTGGCTGCGGATTTAACCACTAGCACGTCAGTGGTACTAGCTGTACGTAACGGGCTACCAGTTATTGACCAAAAGGGAGGTCGATGAGCGAACTCATCCTGACACCCTACTGAGCCTGTCAGTGAAAATATCCGTACAGTCTGGTCCGTTCGTCTTTGAGCATCGCATGTCGGGCCTAGGGGGTTGGTAAAAGTCAGACCCCCCAAAAGCGCTATAAGTCATGTCGGAGTGTAGCCCAGAACACCCTGAGATACTACTGGAATACCTACCAGTAAATCTCCTGCCTTGGCCAAGGACTTCGTGTAATGGCTCTCCGAGACACAGCGTGATCTCACCCCCAATACCGAGAGAGACGAAACCCCTGCCTATCCGCTCACTGCCTCCATGTGGCTCGGGACTCTACCCAACTAAAACATGTTTGCACGACTCATTTGAGCCGTGGTAGGGTAGTAATCAAAGCACAGTGGGGGCTCACACGAGACAAATGACGATCTCAGGTCGATGAACTAACCTGTACACATGTCACCAAGGAACTGCTATCTGACGTCAGGTATAATACCAACTAGCATGTTCCCGACGAGTCCTGTCCTGTGTACTCATAACCCAATGAGCACCTGTATAGATCTTAGGTGATCTAACTGACACCAATGTCTTGTGAGATCGGCCACTGCCCTGTTAGTTATATGTATGCCCTAGAGGCCATTACTGTACATTGGATGTTTATTGTAGTGGATGCTGGGACATATATAGGTAGGACTTTCTTGCTCGACATGATAGTACGCTATCTGGTTGCTCTTTATCTTAACATGTATACTTTCTGTCTCTCTGATTACATGTTGATAAAGCCCTTAGGATGTGTACTCGACTTCCAGGACTATGATGCGGATCATACTAGTGGGGCTTGGGTAGTCAATGAGTACATCCTTCATTGTTCCTAGTCGTAGGAATATCGAGACGGGGCATCGATATTCCAGAATAGACTAGCGTATATCTTCTCGACCCATGTGATGGGTGATGGATGATCCCATATCCATTGGTGTTTGACATCAGAGATGGTATGCGGGTGCTCAGTGGAGACTGGGTACACTGAACGGACTCGCCGAGAACTCCCAGATGGTATTATACCTCACGTCAGATGGCAGTTCTCTGGTGACACTGGTGCAGCTTAGTCTGTTGACCCGAGATCGTCATAGAGTCTTGTGTGTCTCCCACTGTGCTTTGATTTCCACCCTACCACGGCTCTACTGAGTCGTGCAAACAGGTGGTTTTTGGGTATAGTCCCGATTCACATGGAGGCAATGAGCGATAGGAGGGGATTCGTCTCTCCCGGTATTGGGGGTTGATGTTGCGCAATGAACGACTGGCCATAACAGGAAATCCCTGGCCAGGGTTGCTGTGATATACTGGTAAGAGTTATCAGTAGTTTCACGAATGTTATGGACCCTACGTCGGCATGACTTATCAAGCTATTGGGGTCTGACGTTTACCACCCCTAGGCGAGATATGCGAAATATCAGACGAACAGACCGGACTGTACGGTAAGTGTTACTGGTTGGATTCACAGGAGTGTGAGCGGGCTTGCTCGTCGATCTTCTGATCGCTCAATACCCGGGTGGCCGTTACGTTTAGCAGACCGCTTGCGGCTTGTGGGTGTTTGATATGATCATCACCTGCTGCCGGCGTATTGACGAGTCTTTAGAGTCCTACACAGAGGTTTCCTGACTCAAGCGAAACGAAATAGGAGCGCATATGAGATATGTGCGGGACCGAGAATAATGCATGTATGTGATACCGTATTTCATTCTCGCGATGAATGTGTCGAATGGTTGTATGCGATATAACCTAGTTATCGAATCAAGGATTGATTCGATAAGCCGATACATTGGATACTGGTCGGTTATATACGACATGACCGGATCATTGAATCAAGTGTTGATTTAATGATTTAATGCATAATTATATATTTGATATATTACTTTGCATTAACTAGTATTTGTTCACTTTAATAGATTTACTCACTTGAAATGCACATTGTATATGTGATATACTTTTGTGCACTTGTTTGTATCATGTTTGATGATACATGCTCACTTGGGTTTATGTAAAGAATTAAACCATGGTTAAGTTAATGATTAGGGTATTGGTTTATTTAATTACTTATTTATTTATTTCATTTAGAAAATATAAAGAGAAAAGAATGGTTGCTAGTTTTGTTTTTATTTGAAGCTTCTTGAAGCTTTGAACAAGTCCACCATTCTTGTCTCTTCTCTAACCCTAACCATTCATCTAACCTTAGTTAAATCTCTACCCTAAACCATGGTTGAATACATGATATGTATTCATTTTATTTTCTTTTTAAAATACTTATCATATTCATTTTTTCTTTCTTCTTCTTCTTCATGAGCAAGAAAGAAAAGCTTTCTACATCAATGGCAACTAGCCAAAATGAGTGAGAAATCCAATTCTAAAGTGAACCCACTTCCTATTTCTTCATCCTCTACCTCTTGCCAAGTAGTATAGGGTGTTTTCTTCACAAGTTTCAAGACTTGGTGAAGTGGGAGCTTGATCTAGCGATGCCTCGACGTAGATCATCTTCGGCATCGAAGCCGACGACCAAGCCCGTCCATTTCTTCGATGAAGCCGATGCTAGAGTCCGTAATCCGATTTGGATAGCGGAGGGACATCATCGCGGAGCTTAGGAAGTGGTGGACCGGATCTACAAAGGTTGTAGCTTCTTTCCTTTAGTTAAAAGTCGTTAACTTGCATCGCATAGCCTATATATCTAGTTAACGATCCGTATTAGGGTTTCTCGGCACTTGTAAAATTTAAATTAGCCATGTTTGATGCCTTGTGAGACTTCATTAGTGTGCCTAGGAATCCTACAGTGGTATCAGAGCCTAGCTAGAGCCTTAGGCGATGCGTAGACGGAGTTAGAAATCCGATCGAACCGAAACCCTAACCCTAATATTACTCTCTGTACATTTTTGAAATTCGTGGATTTTTGTGAATTAAAAATATGCAGAAAACTAAGTAGAATATTCTAAGAATTACTGTGTAAAACGGGACCGATGAGTCGATAGATGAGCGGCGGAACCGCGGCAATAGCTTCCATTTTGCGGCGGTTCCGCGGCAAAATAGTCCAATCATTCAATTATATTTTCACAGTAATTCCTAGTTTTTAGTGCTTGTTTTTCTGGGAATTTTTAATTTGAATTCAAGAGTTGAATTTTCAGGGTTGTATTGCGGATTCGGAGATTCGATCGGACTGTCTAATTTTGTCTGTGTGTTTTTCCGGATAATTTTGGAATATGTTAAAAAGTTCGACCGGATATAAACACCCACTTTTTCCCCTGCCGGGAAATTTCCAATTGTTGGACTTTTCCGTAGTTTAACGACGTTCTAAGTAGTGCAAGTAACGCGATGGTCCCTCTAAAAGACAACAAACCTTAACTCGATTATGTGACCGTCTTGAACTGCCCTTTGAACCTTAGGGTTTGGGGCAGTACGGCGTGCCACATGTGAGGCGTTGGCTTGACCCTTCTACGGCTGGACCGTTGGTACTGAGGCACGAACTGAATGTTTTTAGACTTATTTCATGTGTTGGACTATATCGGGAAAACTTGGGTGTTCGATTGTTCGATCGGAAAGTTTAACATTTTCTATTTATCCGGAATGTGATACAATACTTGGAATTCGCAAATAGTTATGAGATAACTGAATGAATATTATAAACATAGCAGTTTAGTCTCACTTGATCGGTTGCCACGGAATTTTGATGTGATCAAAAGTCCGTCGCAATCACGTAGCGTACGCGGATACTCGCCGGGTAAACTTAATAGACAGCCTCACTCCATAGCCCCGACCAAGTGACTGTAGGAGAACCCCGTCGCCGAAAGCATCCGTTCCGGTGCTCGCGGCAGCGGTATTCCGCCTCGGTGCACTTCGTCGACGGCATTGGGGGTGCGGCCGCCTACTAATGTTTGCGACGAGCATTCGATCAGAATGTCGGGAATCCTGTTGAATTGCCCGACTTGATATTGAAAAGAGTTTTCGATAATGAGACTAAAATGCGGGGTTTATAATTGTTAGGCATGCGATGTCTAAAGAATTCATTTGGTCAGGCATGCGATGTCTGAGGTGGTTGCGGATTCCAACTGTTGTAGTTTTACACTTTCTTTTCTGTGACCGTAAGTGTAATATGTGATATCGCCGGTTTCGTTGCTATATGTCAACGACAATTGGGATGCGCATATTTACTTACGTTGATGACATGTGATGTTATGTGTTGCTGGATATGTTATATTGGATCGTCGTGTTCGAATAGACGGGGGTTTTTATGTGAGATGAGTGTTTTTCATTTTAATTCATGTAAAAACTTGTATGTAATATTCTTTTATTGGGGCACTTCCAGGTTGCGGATGTTGTCACCATTTGTATATTATTTACTTTTCTGCACTAGGATAGACCCAAGGAGGGGAGCATAAGTAACCGGGTTCTAGGGTCCAGTGGGAGACCATCTCGAGGAGTCGAGTCCGGGTCTCCTAACCCTAGAATTGGTAGGGTTGCTTGCCGCTCTCGTAGGGGTCTAGGGGTGTGGGATTGGCTATTCATCACGACCGTGGAATCCGTGTTTTATACTGGCTCGTATTGAAAACACGGACGTCCTAGTATATCCAATATTTCATATGATATTTTCTGCTGTGTTATCTGTAATGTGATCATGTGATGTTCTGTGACAGATATTATATATAGTATATATGATATATTATATAGACGTTGCTTATGTTTTACACCCGCGCTAGCCCTGCCTCGCTCTGGTGTTAGTTACCTAACCTAACGGTGCAGACGGGACATCGAGGCGAATGCGGATGGCATAAGCGTGCGTTATATTTATCTGTAATGTTTAGGTGGATTTAAATGATGGGATATTCATTAATGAGATTAATGAAAGAAAATAAACCTAAAAGATGTTGTGGAATCGAATTTCAAAATAAAAACAGGTAGCTACAGTTCTTGCTTTGCATCGTGGTGTTCATTATAGAACATCCTGCACCTTATTCGATGAGGAAAGGACCGAGATCCCTTCGCCGGGAGTGACTCCTTTAGCAATAACTGGCAGATGCTACAACCCTCGATTTGTCTTTGATCGCTTCTATAGTTTCCGCTTTGCACATATATGATATATCCCGCACCTCATTCGACGAGGAAAGGGCCGACGATCCCTTCACCGAGAGTGACCCCTTTAGCAAAACTAGAAAAGCCTCGAAAACATTCCATTTAAAAACCATTTGATTCCGCAACGAGATCAAGTTCAAAGCGTTAAAGGTTTTCACAAAAACCATTCGCAACCCTCCGTCATTTTAGGAAGTAGAGTACTTAGTATTCGTGCTGTGTTTGTTGACCATAGTCAAGGCACAGTGTACGGTAGCTAAGTGATGTCTTCCTACACCGCATATGATGCGATTAGTTAGGACAGTCGCGTGACTTTGTTGACCTTAGTTAAGGGTCATGTGGGTGGGTCTAATTAATCACGAAATGACGGGTAGAACTTGACTAGTACTTATGATTTGTTGACCATAGTTAAGGTCATAGGTGCTAGGGGTAAAAAATCTTTATCGGGAGTTTCAAGTGTTGAAATTTGTAATGAGATTGCATACCTTCTATATGATAGTTGGATCCCGATACCCACTGCGAGTAATTGTTACTCCTGGGAGAGTTTTGCACTTTACAATTAGCCGATCAAGTAGGTGTCTAGAAAGGTGTCAATGGGGTTACGCCTCTAGGAAAACGAGGTTTACTGTAATTAGGTCCGTGCGAAAGCACGGGGAGCCTCCCTCAAAGTACCGACACTGGCCTGGCTGAAAGATTGGCGAACTTGTAGAGTGTAATTAATCCCGGCTAGTCTTTCCTTTTAAGGTTTGAAGGAAGATTTGATAAAAACAGTGGGAGCCATCCTGATTAGATAAAATACATAACCAATCTAATCTTGCAAGAGCGCACGCAGAGTGTTTTCTTCTCTCTCTCTCCTGGTAGCGACCATATCACGCCTTAATCAAGATAATAAAATGGATGTATTGACCGAACCCGCTTGTTATACTGAGCTGGGGAACGTTGGTCCCGCTCCAACTTATAATTGTTATAAGACAGAGCAGGAAATAGGGGAATACCAAAATTCCTATGCCGCCCAAACAAAGAAAGCGCATGAGATGTATCTCCTTCGGGTGTGTTCATTATAAAGAACTGTTTCTCAGTATCCTCTGCATCCTGGGTATATGATACCGGATCAGGATCCCAGATATGTAATCTGTTACATAGGGCTACAAAAGGGTAGAAAAACTGAGAACGGGTGATAAGTTTCATGAGACAGAAAACGGGGCAAGTGTTGCAGCCAAGTCTGTTGGTCATTGTCACCCTGTATTACCAATACATTGATTCTGAACAAATGCTATTAGATACCGAACCTGATATACAAAATCATATCAGTCTCTTTATTAGTGAAGAAATGATAAAATTTTGTATTGTTGGATAATGTTTTGAACATTTCCTATATCAAAAGTTGATCGGTTCAGGCACGTTATCTAAAAGCATTAATGTTCTAAATCAAACTACAGTTCCTAGTATATAGAACACACACAAGAGGAAGAGTTCAGAAATGAACGAATTCTTCTTAAGGTATTGTAGACTAGGTCATATCTATGTGACCCGACTGGCTGGAGTTACATAAAGATGCATATTTAAATTAGTTTGAATTTACATCTTGTGAAACTCGCCAGTCATGTCACAAAGATAATATGACCATAGCTCTGTTTATTGGAAACAGAGAAAGAGTTAGTGAACTCTTGGGACTGATACATAATAATGTATGTAAGGTCTCCTGTCTACACATGCCAGGACTGGTTCTTTATACTTCATTACGTTCGTTGATGATCTCTCAAGATTCTGACATTTGTTCCTGTTGAAACACAAGTCCGAACCTTTTGAGATATTCATAGAATATAAGTTAGAAGTAGAGAACCAATAACCGGGTATAAGTATTATGTCCTATGATGAGATCAGGGAGGAGAATACTTGTGCATGGCATTCCTGGACCATTCTAAAGGAAAATGAGATTCTCTCTCCGTACTACTCCTCTGAATATACCACAGCACAACGGTGTATCGGGGCGGAGCAATCGCACAATATTAGATATGGTGTGCTCTATGATGAGTACTACTGAGTTTCCTATTTTCTTTTGGGTTGTGCACTTGAGAAGCTGCATACCTATTGAATTAGGTTCGAATCAAATCAGTGTCTACCACTCCATATAAGATATGGTGTGGGAAGATCCTATCTCTTAAGTAAGTTAAGATTTGGGATTGTCCGGCCTATGTCAAAAGCAAAATCCGGACAAGATCGAGGCAAGGTCAGTTCTGTAGAACTGGAAAGGTTCCAGCTATACGAAACTGCAGCTGAAGATTTGACAGAACCAAAGGATTCTATAATCCCCGACGAACCTCAGCCTCTCCGCCGATCTGGTAGGGTTCCTCGCCTGCCTGAGAGATACCTCGGTTTCTCGATGACAGTGGGAGCAAGGAATGCATCATGAGATGATGACCCAACTAGATTCGAGCAGGCCATCAAGAGTAGGGACTCTGTAAGAATGGCTGGATGCTTAGCGATCTGAGATGGAATCCATATACACCAACAAAGTATGGACTTTGGTTGCTATATCTGAAGGGTTAAATCCCCATCAGGAGCAAGTATATCTTGAGAAGATTACTTGGTGTAGATGGAAATGTTGAGACTTTCAAAGCTAGACTTGTTAAAGGTTTTCGTCATCGACCAGGCACGGATAATGATGAAACCTTTTCCAGGGACTATGTTTAAGTCCATCTAGATTCTACTTGCCATGGCTACATACCATGACTACGATATCTGGTGGTTGGGTGCCATGACTACTTTTCTAAATATTGATTTAGAAGAGAGAGTCTATAAGAACACAGCCAGAGGGCTTCATAAACAGTGGGAGCAGCGGAAACGTGTGCATGTTGCTTTACATAATGAAGCAGGCATCGCGGAGTTGGAACATCTGTTTTGATGAGTTAGTCAAACAGTTTGACATCATCAAAATGGTAGACGAACCTTGTATATACAAAAGGGTAGTAGAGAGTATGGTGGCCGTCCTCGTATTGTACATGGACAACATACTCTTGATAGGAAAAGAGTTTCCTATACTACGATCGGTCGATCACCTCTTATCACATGGATTCTCCAATAGGATAAAGATGATACCTCCTAAATCCTGAGATTTGGATCTATGAGATAGATTTAAAGGTATGTTAGGGTTCTCACTGGGTATAGTGAGATTGTATCAATCGATCTTGGGGAGAATCACTGGAAGTGTTCCAGAGTGATAAAGACGACTGAATGTCAGTCACAGGCATTGTCTTTACCCTCTATCGAGGGACGGTATGTTGGAAGAGCTCCAAGCTAGATACCGTGGCAAACTAGAAGATAAAGGCTGGTAACATTGCTATTAAGGATACTACCAAAGAGGCAGTTTGGGTGTATATTGGTTCATAGGATGAACTAGGTTCCTACCATTGTATGACAATGGAACTATGGCTTTGGCCAAGGAACCCTGGTCCCATCAGTGACCCAGACATATTCTGAGGCAGCATCACCTGATCATGGAGATAGTTGATCTCCATGTTAGTTATATGTATGCCCTAGAGGCCATTACTGTACATATGATGTATATTGTAGTGGATGCTGGGACATATATAGGGAGGACTTTCTTGCTCGACATGATAGTATGCTATCTGGTTGAACTTTACCTTAACGTGTATACTGTTTGTCTCTCTGTTACATGTTGGTAAAGCCCTTAGGATGTGTGCTTGACTACCTGGACTATGATGCGGATCATACTAGTAGGGACATGGTAGTCCATAAGTACATCCTTCAAAGTTCCTAGTCGTGGGTGTATCGAGACGGGGCATCGATATACCAGAGTAGACTAGCGTATACCTTCTCGACCCATACAGATGGGCGATGGATGATCCCATATCCATTGGTGTTTGACATCGGAGATGATATACGGGTGCTCAGTAGAGACTGGGTACACTGGACGGACTCGCCGAGAACTCCCAGATGGTATTATACCTCACGTCAGATGGCAGTTTTCTGGTGACACTGGTACAGAGTAGTCTGTTGACCCGAGATCGTCATAGAGTCTTGTGTGGTTCCCACTGTGCTTTGATTTCCATTTTACCACGTCCAAGAGGGCGTGCAAAACGGTGGTTTTTGGGTACAGTCCCGAGTCACATGGAGGCAATGAGCGATAGGAGGGGATTCTTCTCTCCCGGTATAGGGAGTTGATGTTGCGCTGTGTTCGATTGGCTATAACAGGAAATCCCTGGCCAGGGTTGCTGAGATTTACTGGTAAGTGTTACCAGTAGTTTCTCGAATTGTTATAGAACTCATATCGACACGACTTATTGAGCTATTGGGGTCTGACGTTTACCACCCCTAGGCGAGATATGCGACATATCAGACGATCAGACCGGACTGTACGGTAGTGTTACTGGTTGGATTCACTGGAGTGTGAGCGGGCTTGCTCGTCGATCTTCAGATCGCTCAATACCCGTGTGGCCGTTACGTTTAGCAGACCGCTTGCGGCTTGTGGGTGTTTGATATGATCATCACCTGCTGCCGGCGTATTGACGAGTCTTTAGAGTCCTATACAGAGGTTTCCTGGCTCAAGCGAAACGAAATAGGAGTGCATATGAGATATGTGCGGGACCGAGAATGATACCAATATGTGATACTGTATTCGATTCTCGCGATATGTGACATTGATCGGTTATATGCGATATAGCCGGGTTATCGGATCAAGTGTTGATTCGATAAGTTGTTACTGTTGATATTAGTCGGTTATATGCGATATGACCGGATCATTAAATCAAGTGTTGATTTAATGATTTAATGCATAATTATATATTTGATATATTACTTTGCATTAACTAGTATCGGTTCACTTTAAATGGATTTTCTCACTCGGGTGTGCACATTTCATATGCGATATGATTTGTGCACTTGCTTGTATCATGTTTGATGGTGCATGCCCTTTTTGTTAAGTGTATAGAATTAAACCTTGGTTAATGGAATGGTTAGGTTTTACTATTTGATTATTCATTTTATTCATTTGTTTATTCTTTTTGGAAAAGAAAAAGGGCATGAGAAAATGGTGGCTTTCTTTAAATGCTTCATGAAGCTTCATGAAGTCTTTATCCTTGTAACCATTTTTGTCTCATCCTTAACCTAACCATTCCACTAAACCATGATTGATTCTCTACACCTAACTATGGTTCAATTATGATAAGAATGAATTTCTTTTCTCATTTTTATTATTCTTATCATAATATTCTTCTTCTTCTTCTTCATTTTTCTTCATGGAAGAAAGCTTGCTCCATTAATGGCAAGTGATGAAAGAGAGTGAGAAATCCAATTCTAAAGTTTACCCACTTCCTATTTCTTCATCGTCTACCTCTTTCCAAGTAGTAGAGTGTGTTTCCTTCATAAGTTTTCATGGCTTGGTGAAGGTGGAGCTTGATCTAGTGATGCTTCGACGTAGATCATCTTCGGCACGTCGTCGATGACCTAGCCCGCTTCTTCTCCGATGAAGCCGACGCAAGAGCCCGGATTTCGATTTGGACAGCGAGGATACTTCGTTGCGGAGCTATGGAGGTGGAGAACCGGATCTACAAAGGTTATATTTCCGTATCTCTTAGTTAAGTGTTAACTAGTTAGCTTTTTTCGCCTAGTTTTCTAGCAAACGATCTGTAGTCGGGTCTCTCGGCACCTAGATTTTTTTGAAAATGGCATGTTCCATGCCTTGTGAGACCTCATTAGGATGCCTAGGAACCCTACACTCCAGGGTGATCGAGGTGAGGAGAGTAGACTCAGAGGACAGCACGGCAGATCCACCCACGAAGGCCTTTTCCCAAAGAGAGACTATTAGGGAATGGTTGAGTATTAGATACTACAACCACTGCTACAGATGGCCTTAGTGCAAGTGGGAGATTGTTAGTTATATGTATGCCCTAGAGGTCATTACTGTACATTGGATGTATATTGTAGTGGATGCTGGGACATATATAGGTAGGACTTTCTTGCTCGACATGATAGTACGCTATCTGGTTGCTCTTTATCTTAACATGTATACTTTCTTGCAGGGTTCCTAGGCACTCTAGTGAGGTCACCCAAGCCATCAACCATGGCAATTTCAAAAATTATGGTGCCTACAAACCCTAAAGTACGGATCGTTTGCTAGATATCTAGGCGAACAAGAACTAGTTAACAGTTAACTAAAGAGATACGGAAATTACAACCTTTGTAGATCCGGATATCCACCTCCACGGCTCCGCAACGAGGTCATCTCCGCTGTCCAAATCAAATCCGGGCTCTAGAGTCGACTTCGTCGGAGAATGGGCAAGCTAGGTCGTCGATGTCCATGCCGAAGATGATCTACGTCGAGGCATCGATGAATCAAGCTCCACCTTCACCAAACCCTAAAATCTTGTGAAGGAAACACACTCTACTACTTGGCAAGAGGTAGAGGATGAAGAAATAGGAATTGGGTTAACTTTAGAATTGGATTTCTCACTCATATCCAACAATCACCATTGATGGACTTTTCTTTTCTTCACTTGAAGAATGAAGAAGAAGAAGAAAGATATTATGACAAGTTAATAGAAAATGAAAAGAAAATGAATTCTTATCATAATTCTAACCATGGTCAAGTGTAGAGAATGAATCATGGTTAGTGAGAATGGTTAGGGTTAAGGTTGAGATAAGTATGGTTGACTTTATCAAATCTTCATGAAGTTTCAACTAAACTCCAAATCTAGCAACCATTCTTTTCTCTTTTCTTTTATTCATTTATCAAAAATAAAAAGATAATTAAATAAGATAAATGAATAATGAATAATAAACCCTAACCATTTCATTAACCAAGGTTTAATCTTTACACTTGAACCCTAGCTTGACTTGCATCATCAAACATGATACAATCAAGTGCACAAAAACATATCGCATATGCAATGCGCACGAACCAAGTGAGAAAATCCGTCTAAAGTGAACCGATACTAGTTAATGTAAAGTAATATATCAAATATATAATTATACATTAAATCATTAAATCAACACTTGATTCAATGATCCGGTCATGCGCACATAACCGACTGGTATCTAATATATCGGCTTATCGAATCAACGCTTGAATCGATAACTAGGTTATATCGCATACAACCATTCGATATATATATCGCGAGAATAGAATACGGTATCACATACACGCATTATTCTCGGTCCCGCACATATCTCATATGCGCTCCTATTTCGTTTTGCTTGAGCCAGGAAACCTCTGTGTAGGACTCTAAAGACTCGTCAATACGCCGGCAGCAGATGATGATCATATCAAGCATCCACAAGCCGCAAGCGGTCTGCTAAACGTAACGGCCACCCGGGTATTGAGCGATCTGAAGATCGACGAGCAAGCCCGCTCACACTCCAGTGAATCCGACCAGTAACACTACCGTACAGTCCGGTCTGATCGTCTGATATGTCGCATATCTTGCCTAGGGGTGGTAAACGTCAGACCCCAATAGCTCAATAAGTCGTGTCGATGTGAGGTCTATAACTGTTCGAGAAACTACTGGTAACACTTACCAGTAAATCTCAGCAACCCTGGCCAGGGATTTCCTGTTATAGCCAATCGAACACAGCGCAACATCAACTCCCATATACCGGGAGAGACGAATCCCCTCCTATCGCTCATTGCCTCCATGTGACTCGGGACTGTACCCAAAAACCACCGTTTTGCACGCCCTCTTGGACGTGGTAAGATGGAAATCAAAGCACAGTGGGAACCACACAAGACTCTATGACGATCTCGGGTCAACAGACTACTCTGTACCAGTGTCACCAGAGAACTGCCATCTGACGTGAGGTATAATACCATCTGGGAGTTCTCGGCGAGTCCGTCCAGTGTACCCAGTCTCTACTGAGCACCCGTATATCTCCTCTGATGTCAAACACCGATGGATATGGGATCATCCATCGCCCATCTGTATGGGTCGAGAAGGTACACGCTAGTCTACTCTGGTATATCGATGCCCCGTCTCGATACACCCTCGACTAGGGACTGTGAAGGATGTACTTATGGACTACCATGTCCCCACTAGTATGATCCGCATCATAGTCCAGGTAGTCAAGTACAGATCATAAGGGCTTTACCAACATGTAACAGAGAGACAATCAGTATACACGTTAAGGTAAAGTTCAACCAGATAGCATACTATCATGTCGAGCAAGAAAGTCCTCCCTATATATGTCCCAGCATCCACTACAATATACATCCTATGTATAGTAATGGCCTCTAGGGCATACATATAACTAACAATCTCCCACTTGCACTAGGGCCATCTGTAGCAGTGGTTTGAAGTATCTCATACTCAACCATCCCATAAAAGTCTCTCTCTGGGAACAGGCCTTTGTGAGTGGATCCGCTGTGTTGTCCTCAGAATCTTCTCTCCTAACCTCGATCTCCCTGGAGATCAACCATCTCCATGATCAGGCGATGCTGCCTTAGAATAAGTCTGGATCACTGATGGGACCGGTGTTCCTCGGCATGAGCCACAACTCCATTGTCTCACAATGGTAGGAACGTAGTTCATCTCATGAACCAATATACACCCAAACAGCCTCTTTGGTAGCATCTTAAGTAGCGATGTATCCTGCCTTTATCGTCTAGTATGTCACGGTATCTAGCTTGGAACTCTTCCAACATACCGTCCCTTTACTGAGGGTAAAGACAATGCCTGTGACTGACACTCAGTCGTCTTTATCACCCTGGAACCATTCCAGTGATTCTCCTCAGGATCGGTTGATACCGTCTCACTACAATTAGTGAGTATCCTAACATCCATTTAGATCTATCTCATAGATCCAAAATCCAGGATTTAGGAGGTATCACTTTGATCCTATATGGAGAATCATAGTGATAAGCGGAGATTGATCGAGCGTAGCATAGGAAACTCCTTCCCTATCAAGAGTATGTCATCCACGTACTCTACGAGGATCATCACCATACTCCCTACTACCTTTTTGTATATACAAGGTTCATCTACCATTTTGATGATGTCAAACTCTATGACTAATTCATCAAAACAGATGTTCCAACTCCGCGATGCCTGCTTTATCCTATAAAGCATCTTGCACACGTTTCCGCTGCTCCCACTGTCTACGAAGCCCTCTGGCTGTGTACTTACAGACGCACTCTTCTAAATCATCATTTAGAAAAGCAGTCAAGACACCCAACCACCAGATATCGTAGTCATGGTATGTAGCCGTGGCAAGTGGGATCTGGATGGACTTAAGCATAGCTACTTGAAAAGGTATCATCATGATCCACGCCTGGTCTTTGACGAAAACCTTTAACAAGTCTAGCTTTGAAAGTCTCAACTTTTCCATTTACACCAAGTAATCTTCTCAAGATATACTTGCTCCTGATGGGGATTTAACCCTTCAGATATAGCAACCAAAGTCCATACTTTGTTGGTGTATAAGGATTCCATCTCAGATCGCTAAACATCCAGCCATTCTTACAGAGTCCCACTCCTGATGGCCAGCTCGAAACTAGTTGGGTCATCATCTCATGATGCAATCCTCGCTCCCACTGTCATAGAGAAACTGAAGTATCTCTCTGGTGGGTGAGGAACCCTACTAGATCGGCGGAGAGGCTGAGGTTCGTTGGTATCTACTGAATACTTTGGTTCTATCAAATCATCAGCTGTAGTTTGTATAGCTGGAACCTTTCCAGTTCTACATTACAGTCCTTGCCTCGAGCTTGTCCGGATTTTGTTTTTAGACATAGGCCGGGCAACTCCAAATCTTAACTGGCTTAAGACATGGGCTCTTCCCTTTCCATATCTCATATGGAGTGGTAGGCAACTGATTTGATTCGAACCCTATTCAATAGGTATGCAACTTCATAAGTGCATAACTCCCAGAAGGAAAAAGGTAACTCAGTAGTACTCATCATAGAGCACACCATATCAAATAGGGTGTATCTGCTCCGCCCCGATATACCATCGTGCTATGGTGTATACGGAGGAGTAATGCTGAGAGAGAATCTCATTCTCCTTTAGAATAGTCCAGTATTTCCGTGCTCAAGTATTCTCCTCCTTGATCTCATCATAGGACATAATACTTATACCCGTATTCTGGTTCTCTACTTCTAACTTATATTCCGTGAATATCTCAAAAGGTTCGGACTTGTGTTTCAACAGGAACATATGTCTGAATCTTGAGAGATTATCAGAGAATATAATGAAGTACAAAGAACCAGTCCTGGCATTTGTAGACAGGGGACCTACGTACATCAACATGTATGATCCCAAGAGTTTACCAACTCTTTCTCTGTTTCCAGTAAACGGAGCTATGGTCATCTTATCTTTGTGACATGACTGGTGAGTTTCACAAGATGTAAATTCAAACTAATTTAAATATGCATCTATATGTAACTCTAGCTAATCGGGTCACATTGATCTGACCTAGTCTACAATACCTCAAGAAGGATTCGTTCATTTCTGAACTCTTCCTCTTGTGTGTGATCCGTATACTAAAAACTGTAGTTTGATTTAGAACATCAATGCTTTTAGACAACGTGCCTGAACCGATCAACTTTTGATATAAGAAATGTTCAAAACATTATCCAACAATACAAAATTATATCCTTTCTTTTCTTACAAAGAGAGTGATATGATTTGGTATATCAGGTTCGGTATCTAACAACATTCGTTCAGAATCAATGTATTCAGGTAATACAGGGTGACAGTGACCGACAGACTTGGCTGCAACACTTGCCCCGTTTTCTGCCTCATGAAACTTATCACCCGTTCTCAGTTCTCTACCTCTCTGTAGCCCTATGTAACAAATTACATATCTGGGATCCTGATCTGACATCACATACCCAGGACGTAAAGGATACTGAGAAACAGTTCTGTATAACGAACACACCCGAAGATGATGCATCAGCATGCACTCTCTTCGTTTGGGCGGCACGGGAAATCTGGTATTCCCCAAATTCCTGCTCTGTCTTATAACAATTATAAGTTGGAGCGGGACCAACGTTCCCCAGCTCAGTATAACAAGTGGGTTCGGTCAATATTCCGTATTATTATCTTGATTAAGGCGTGATATGGTCGCTACCAGGAGAGAGAGAGAAGAAAACACTCAGCGTGCGCTCTGTCAAGAATAGATTGGTTATTATTTTATCTAATCAGGATGGCTCCCACTGCTTTTTATCAAATCTTCCTTCAAACCCTAAAAGGAAAGACTAGCCGGGATTAATTATACACTACAAGTTCGCCAATCTTTCAGCCAGGCCAGTGTCGGTACTTTGAGGGAGGTCCCCCGTGCTTTCGCACGAACCTAATTACTGTAAACCTCGTTTTCCCAGAGGCGTAACCCCGTTGACACCTTTCTAGACACCTACTTGATCGGCTAATTGTAATGTATAAAACTCTCCCAGGAGTAACACTTACTCGCAGCGGGTATCGGGATCCAACTATCTCATAGAAGGTATGCAATCTCATTGCAAATTTCAACACTTGAAATTCCCGATAATGTTTTGCCCCGAACGATCTATGACCTTGACAAGGTCAACAAACCATAGACCGCAAGTCAAGTTCTACCCGTCATTTCTTGATTGAATCAAACCCACCCGCACGACCCTTGACAAGGTCAACAAGGCCGCACGACTACCCTAACCCAATCTGCATCATATGCATAAGCAGATAAATACTGGTTAGCTACCGCACACTGCGCCTTGACAAGGTCAACAAACGCAGCACGAATACTAAACAGGATTTATCTGAAATGACGGAGGGCTACGACAGGTTTTTCTGAAAACCTATTGCGTAATGAACTTGATATCGTTGTAGGATCGAATGAATTTTGAAATGGAGTGTTTTTGAGGCCTTTCTTGTTTTTGCTAAAGGAGTCACTCCCGGTGAAGGGATCGTCGGTCCTTTCCTCGTCGAATGAGGTGCGGGATATATCATATATATCACTGTGCAAAGCAAAAACACTTAAAAGCAATCAAAAGACAAACCGAGTGTGTAGCATCTGCCAGTTATTGCTAAAGGAGTCACTCCCGGTGAAGGGATCTCGGTCCTTTCCTCATCGAATAAGGTGCAGGATATATCGCATATACCGCTGTGCAAAGCAAGAACTGTAGCTACCTGTTTTATTTTGAAATTCGATTCTACAACATCTTAGGTTTCTTTTAATTCATTAATCATATTAATGAAGTCCCATCATTTAAGTACCTAAACATCACAGATAGATATGACGTACACTTATGCCATCCGCATTCGCCTCGATGTCCCCTCGTGCACCGTTAGGTTAGGTAACTAACGGCAGAGCAGGGCAGGGCTAGCGCGGGTGTAAAACATAAGTAACGTCTATATAATATATCATATATACTATATACTATATCCATCACAGAAACATCACATGATCTCATCACAGATATCGCAGCAGAAGAAATATATGAAATATTGGATATACTAGGACGTCCGTGTTTTCAATACGAGCCAGTATAAAACACGGATTCCACGGTCGTTATGAATAGCCAAACCCACACCCCTAGACCCCTACGAGAGCGGCAAGCAACCATACCAATTCTGGAGTTAGGAGACCCGGACTCGACTCCTCGAGTTGGTCTCCCACTGGACTCCAGAACCCGGTTACTTGTGCCCTCCTCCTTGGGTCTATCCTAGTGCGGAAAAGTAAATAATATACAACAGGTGACAACTCCCGCAACCTGGAAGCGCCCCAATAAAAGAATATTACATACAAGTTTTTACATGAATGAAAATGAAAAACACTCATCTCACATAAAAACCCCCGGCTATTCAAACACGACGATCCAATATAACATATCCAGCAACACATAACATCACATGTCATCAACGTAAGTAAATATGCGCATCCCAATTGTCGTTGACATATAGCAACGAAACCGGCGATATCACATTTTACACTTACGGTCACAGAAAAGAAAGTGTAAAACTACAACAGTTGGAATCCGCAATCTGCATAGACATCGCATGCCAAATCAAATGAATACCTTAGACATCACATGCCTAACAATTATAAACCCCGCATTTTAGTCTCATTATCGAAAACACTTTTCAATATCAAGTCGGGCAATTCAACAAGATTCCCGACATCCTGATCGAATACTCGTCGCAAACTTCAGTAGACGGCCGCACCCCCGACACCGTCGACGAAGTGCACCAAGGCGGAACACCGCTACCGCGAGCACCCGAACGGATGCTTTCGGCGACGGGGTTCTCCTACAGTCACTTGGTCGGGGCTATGGAGTGAAGCTGTCTATTAAGTTTACCCGGCGAGTATCCGCGTGCGCTACGTGATTGCGACGGACTTTTGATCACATCAAAATTCCGTGGCAACCGATCAAGTGAGACTAAATTGCTATGTTTATAACATTCATTTAGTTATCTCATAACTTATTGTGAATTCCAATTATTGTATCCCATTCCAGATAAACAGAAAATGTTAAACTTTTCGATCGAACAATCGAACACCCAAGTTTTCCTGAAACAGATCAACACATGAAACTAGTCTAACAACATTCAGTTCGTACCTCAGTACCAACGGTCCAGCCGTAGAAGAGTCAAGCCAACGCCTCACATGTGGCACGCCGTACTGCCCCAAACCCGAAGGTTCAAAGGGCAGTTCAAGACGGTCACATAATCGAGTTAAGGTTTGTGTCTTCTAGAGGGACCATCGCGTTACTTGCACTACTTAGAACGTCGTTAAACTACGGAAAAATCCAACACTTGGAAATTTCCCGACAGGGGAAAAGTTGGGTATTTATATCCGGTCGAACTTTTTAACATATCCTAAAATTTATCCGGAAAGCCACACAGACAAAATTTGATATCCCGATCGAAATACCGAATCCCCAAATCAACTTAGAAAAATTCAACTCTTGAAAAAATATTAAAAATACCCAGGAAGACCAACACTGGAAACTAGGAGTTACTGTGCAAAAATCGTCTCACAAAACGACAAAACCGCCGCGCTTGCGCCGCAAAAGCTAGGCTCGTGCCGCGGAAGCGCGGCGCTTTAAGGGAATTAGGGTTACGAATTGCACAGTTATTCTTAGATTTTCCTGCATGTTTTTCTGGATATTTTTAATACTGAAAAATCCCTGTTTTTAAAATTTGTACAGAGAGCAATATTGGTTCGGGGCTTCGGGTTCGTTCGGACTTCAATTTCCGTCTGGACTTCGCCTAAGGCTCTAGCTAGGCTCTGATACCACTGCAGGGTTCCTAGGCACTCTAGTGAGGTCACCCAAGCCATCAACCATGGCAATTTCAAAAATTATGGTGCCTACAAACCCTAAAGTACGGATCGTTTGCTAGATATCTAGGCGAACAAGAACTAGTTAACAGTTAACTAAAGAGATACGGAAATTACAACCTTTGTAGATCCGGATATCCACCTCCACGGCTCCGCAACGAGGTCATCTCCGCTGTCCAAATCAAATCCGGGCTCTAGAGTCGACTTCGTCGGAGAATGGGCAAGCTAGGTCGTCGATGTCCATGCCGAAGATGATCTACGTCGAGGCATCGATGAATCAAGCTCCACCTTCACCAAACCCTAAAATCTTGTGAAGGAAACACACTCTACTACTTGGCAAGAGGTAGAGGATGAAGAAATAGGAATTGGGTTAACTTTAGAATTGGATTTCTCACTCATATCCAACAATCACCATTGATGGACTTTTCTTTTCTTCACTTGAAGAATGAAGAAGAAGAAGAAAGATATTATGACAAGTTAATAGAAAATGAAAAGAAAATGAATTCTTATCATAATTCTAACCATGGTCAAGTGTAGAGAATGAATCATGGTTAGTGAGAATGGTTAGGGTTAAGGTTGAGATAAGTATGGTTGACTTTATCAAATCTTCATGAAGTTTCAACTAAACTCCAAATCTAGCAACCATTCTTTTCTCTTTTCTTTTATTCATTTATCAAAAATAAAAAGATAATTAAATAAGATAAATGAATAATGAATAATAAACCCTAACCATTTCATTAACCAAGGTTTAATCTTTACACTTGAACCCTAGCTTGACTTGCATCATCAAACATGATACAATCAAGTGCACAAAAACATATCGCATATGCAATGCGCACGAACCAAGTGAGAAAATCCGTCTAAAGTGAACCGATACTAGTTAATGTAAAGTAATATATCAAATATATAATTATACATTAAATCATTAAATCAACACTTGATTCAATGATCCGGTCATGCGCACATAACCGACTGGTATCTAATATATCGGCTTATCGAATCAACGCTTGAATCGATAACTAGGTTATATCGCATACAACCATTCGATATATATATCGCGAGAATAGAATACGGTATCACATACACGCATTATTCTCGGTCCCGCACATATCTCATATGCGCTCCTATTTCGTTTTGCTTGAGCCAGGAAACCTCTGTGTAGGACTCTAAAGACTCGTCAATACGCCGGCAGCAGATGATGATCATATCAAGCATCCACAAGCCGCAAGCGGTCTGCTAAACGTAACGGCCACCCGGGTATTGAGCGATCTGAAGATCGACGAGCAAGCCCGCTCACACTCCAGTGAATCCGACCAGTAACACTACCGTACAGTCCGGTCTGATCGTCTGATATGTCGCATATCTTGCCTAGGGGTGGTAAACGTCAGACCCCAATAGCTCAATAAGTCGTGTCGATGTGAGGTCTATAACAGTTCGAGAAACTACTGGTAACACTTACCAGTAAATCTCAGCAACCCTGGCCAGGGATTTCCTGTTATAGCCAATCGAACACAGCGCAACATCAACTCCCATATACCGGGAGAGACGAATCCCCTCCTATCGCTCATTGCCTCCATGTGACTCGGGACTGTACCCAAAAACCACCGTTTTGCACGCCCTCTTGGACGTGGTAAGATGGAAATCAAAGCACAGTGGGAACCACACAAGACTCTATGACGATCTCGGGTCAACAGACTACTCTGTACCAGTGTCACCAGAGAACTGCCATCTGACGTGAGGTATAATACCATCTGGGAGTTCTCGGCGAGTCCGTCCAGTGTACCCAGTCTCTACTGAGCACCCGTATATCTCCTCTGATGTCAAACACCGATGGATATGGGATCATCCATCGCCCATCTGTATGGGTCGAGAAGGTACACGCTAGTCTACTCTGGTATATCGATGCCCCGTCTCGATACACCCTCGACTAGGGACTGTGAAGGATGTACTTATGGACTACCATGTCCCCACTAGTATGATCCGCATCATAGTCCAGGTAGTCAAGTACAGATCCTAAGGGCTTTACCAACATGTAACAGAGAGACAATCAGTATACACGTTAAGGTAAAGTTCAACCAGATAGCATACTATCATGTCGAGCAAGAAAGTCCTCCCTATATATGTCCCAGCATCCACTACAATATACATCCTATGTATAGTAATGGCCTCTAGGGCATACATATAACTAACATTTCTGTCTCTCTGATTACATGTTGATAAAGCCCTTAGGATGTGTACTCGACTTCCAGGACTATGATGCAGATCATACTAGTGGGGCCTGGGTAGTCAGTGAGTACATCCTTCATTGTTCCTAGTCGTAGGAATATCGAGACGGGGCATCGATATTCCAGAGTAGACTAGCGTATATCTTCTCGACCCATGTGATGGGCGATGGATGATCCCATATCCATTGGTGTTTGACATCAGAGATAGTATGCGGGTGCTCAGTGGAGACTGGGTACACTGAACGGACTCGCCGAGAACTCCCAGATAGTATTATACCTCACGTCAGATGGCAGTTCTCTGGTGACACTGGTGCAGCTTGGTCTGTTGACCCGAGATCGTCATAGTGTCTTGTGTGTCTCCCACTGTGCTTTGATTTCCATCCTTCCACGGCTCTACTGAGTCGTGCAAACAGGTGGTTTTTGGGTACAGTCCCGATTCACATGGAGGCAATGAGCGATAGGAGGGGATTCGTCTCTCCCGGTATTGGGGGTTGATGTTGCGCAATGCACGACTGGCCATAACAGGAAATCCCAGGTCAGGGTTGCTGTGATATACTGGTAAGAGTTATCAGTAGTTTCACGAAAGTTATGGACCCTACGTCGGCATGACTTATCAAGCTATTGGGGTCTGACGTTTACCACCCCTAGGCGAGATATGCGACATATCAAACGAACAGACCGGACTGTACGGTAAGTGTTACTGGTTGGATTCACAGGAGTGTGAGCGGGCTTGCTCGTCGATCTTCTGATCGCTCAATACCCGGGTGGCCGTTACGTTTAGCAGACCGCTTGCGGCTTGTGGGTGTTTGATATGATCATTACCTGCTGCCGGCGTATTGACGAGTCTTTAGAGTCCTACACAGAGGTTTCCTGGCTCAAGCGAAACGAAATAGGAGCGCATATAAGATATGTGCGGGACCAAGAATAATGCATGTATGTGATACCGTATTTCATTCTCGCGATGAATGTGTCGAATGGTTGTATGCGATATAACCTAGTTATCGAATCAAGGATTGATTCGATAAGCCGATACATTGGATACTGGTCGGTTATATGCGACATGACCGGATCATTGAATCAAGTGTTGATTTAATGATTTAATGCATAATTATATATTTGATATATTACTTTGCATTAACTAGTATTTGTTCACTTTAATGGATTTACTCACTTGAAATGCACATTGTATATGTGATATACTTTTGTGCACTTGTTTGTATCATGTTTGATGATACATTCTCACTTGGGTTTATGTAAATAATTAAACCATGGTTAAGTTAATGATTAAGGTATTGGTTTATTTAATTACTTATTTATTTATTTCATTTAGAAAAGATAAAGAGAAAAGAATGGTTGCTAGTTTTGTTTTTATTTGAAGCTTTGAACAAGTCCACCATTCTTGTCTCTTCTCTAACCCTAACCATTCATCTAACCTTAGTTAAATCTCTACACTAAACCATGGTTGAATACATGATAATTATTCATTTTATTTTCTTTTTAAAATACTTATCATATTCATTTTTTCTTTCTTCTTCTTCTTCATGAGCAAGAAAGAAAAGCTTTCTACATCAATGGCAACTAGCCAAAATGAGTGAGAAATCCAATTCTAAAGTGAACCCACTTCCTATTTCTTCATCCTCTACCTCTTGCCAAGTAGTATAGGGTGTTTTCTTCACAAGTTTCAAGACTTGGTGAAGTGGGAGCTTGATCTAGCGATGCCTCGACGTAGATCATCTTCGGCATCGAAGCCGACGACCAAGCCCGCCGATTTCTTCGATGAAGCCGATGCTAGAGTCCGGAATCCGATTTGGACAGCGGAGGGACATCATCGCGGAGCTTAGGAAGTGGTGGACCGGATCTACAAAGGTTGTATCTTGTTTCCTTTAGTTAAAAGTCGTTAACTTGCATCGCATAGCCTATATATCTAGTTAACGATCCGTATTAGGGTTTCTCGGCACTTGTAAAATTTAAATTAGACATGTTTGATGCCTTGTGAGACTTCATTAGTGTGCCTAGGAACCCTACACGCCCCTCGTCGGGGTCTCGACTATATACACTAGTCTACTAATGGAGTATCGATGCCCAGTCTCAAAACTCCCACGAATAGGGACCACTTTAAGAATGTGCTTATAGACCCCAGCTCCCTCGTATATGATCGCCATCATACTGCTGGTAGTCAAGCAAGAATCTTAAGGGCTACATCAACGTGTAATAGTGATCTGCAAGGTCACTTAAAGCATGTCCACGATGATACAGATAAACCCGATAGCATACTATCATCTTCAGTAAGACTGTCTTACCGGTATAGGTCCTCTCTCAATCATTACAATCGCGTACCTGTGATCCAATAATTGACTCTGAGGGCACTATATCCAACACTTCTATAGCTCCGTGTAGTAGTCCCTTCTCTACGATCGTGAACTCCGGACTCTAGAGAGGCTCCCATGAAGAAACGAACATGCTTGCTTCGATGTCTTCGAGGCCGAAGATGATCTATGTCGAGGAGACACTAACCCAAGCCATCTCTTCACTAATTATGGAATTAGTGAAGCAAACACCCTATAATAAATGGCAAGCAGTAGAGGATGATGAAGTAGGATGTGGGCTCACTTTAGATTTCATTTTCTCACACTTTTTCTCATATCTCCATTGAAACTAGAAAGCTTTGAGGAGGAAGAAGAAGAAGAATGAACTCATCATATGAGTTATCCAAATGAATTATTACAACCATGGGTGAGTTAAGCCCTCATGCCTAACTCATGTAGAGAATAAACCAAGGGCTAAGGTTAAGGGTTGGGTTAACTAATATCCTAAAGAATGACAAAAGAGTGGATTTTGTCAATGTTTCTACAAGCTTCATCCAAGCTTGACAAAATTGACCAAGTCTTCTCTCTTTTGTTATAACTTAAGAAATAAATAAAAGCCTAACTTAACCCTAGCATGGTTTAAGTCTCATACACCCATCTTGCTATGTATCATCAAGCATGACACAAAATAATGTACACTTGCATATATCACGTATATACAATGTGCACAAACCAAGTGAGAAAAGAATCATAAGTGAGCTAGTACTAGTTAATATAATGTAATATATCTAATATATAATTATACATTAGATTATCAAATCAACTCTTGATTTAATAATCCGGCTATATCACATATAACCGACTAATATCATGTATAACAACTTATCGAATCAACACTTGATCCGATAACCCGGTTATATCGCATACAACCGACCAATGTCACATATCGCGAGAATACAATACGGTATCACATACTCGTATCAATCTCGGTCCCGCACATATCACATATGTGCTCCTACTTCGTTTCTCTTGAGCCAGGAAACCTCTGTGTAGCACTCTAAAGACTCGTCAATACACCGGCAGCAGGTGATGATCATATCAAACACCCACAATCCACAAGAGGTCTGCTAAACATAACGGCCACCCGGGTATTGAGCGATCATAAGATCAACAATCAAGCCTGCTCGTACTCCTGCGAATCCAATCAGTCACACTACCGTACAGTCTGGTCTCTTCATCTGATATGTCGAATATCTCGTCTAGGGGTGGTAAACTCAGACCCCAGTAACTCGATAAGTCGTGTCGATATGAGGCTCATAACGGGTCGAGAAACTACTGATAACACTTACCAGTATATTTCTAAAGCAGCCTTGGCCAAGGACTTCCTGTTATAGCCAAACGAGCACAGCGCAACATCAACTCCTAATACCGGAAGAGACGAAACCCCTCCTATCGCTCATTGCCTCCATGTGATTCGGGACTGTACCTAAAAGCCACCGTTTTGCACGTTCTCTTGAACGTGGTAAGGTGGAAATCAAAGCATAGTGGGAATCACACAAGACTCTATGACGATCTCGGGTCTACACTTGGAGCTCTCGGCGAGTCCGTTCAGTGTACCCAGTCTCCACTGAGCACCCGTATACTGTCTCTGATGTCAAACACCGATATGGGATCATCCATCGCCCATCTATGTGGGTCGAGAATCTATATGCTAGTCTACTCTAGTATATCGATGCCCTGTCTCGATACACCTACGACTAGGAACATTTGAAGGATGTACTTAGCGACTACACTGTCCCCACTAGTATGATCTGCATCATAGTCCTGGTCGTCAAGTACTCATCCTAAGGGCTTTATCAACATGTAACATAGAGACAATCAGAGTACATGTTAAGATAAAGAGCAACCAGATAGCATACTATCATGTCGAGCAAGAAAGTCCTCTATATATATGTCCAAGCATTCACTACAATATACATCGTATATACAGTAATGGCCTCTAGGGCATACATATCACTAACAGTAGTATCTCAAACCCAATATCCCAAAGAGTCTCTCAAATTGCGTTTGGGGAAGGTCCTTCGTGAGTGGATCCGCTACGTTGTCCTTCGTGTCAACTCTCCTGACCTCAATCTCCCGGCGATCTACTATCTCTCGGATTAGGTGATACTGCCTCAGAATATGTCTAGATCTCTGATGGGACCTGGGTTCCTTGGCCAAAGCCACCGCTCCATTGTTATCACAATACACGGGTATTGGATGCTCAATGGATGGAACCACACCAAGCTCAGTAATGAACTTATTCATCCAAACAGCTTCTTTGGCAGCATCGTTGGCAGCGCTGTATTCAGCCTCCATCGTCGAGTCTGCAACGGTGACTTGCTTGGAACTCTTCGAACACACCGCCCCTCTATTGAGGGTAAAGACAAAACTCGAGACCGACTTACTGTCGTCCTTATCACTTTGTAAGCTCGAGTCGGTAAAGGACTCCACTTAGAGTTCACCATTACCATACACTAAGAACATCTCTTTAGTTCTTCTCAAGTACTTGAGAATGTTCTTCACAGCTGTCCAGTAATTCTCTCCTGGATCTGCTTGATACCTACTCACTACACTTAGTGAGTATGCTACATCAGGTCTGGTACATAACATCACATACATGATAGAGCCTACTGCCGAAGCATTAGGTATCCCTTGCATGCGAGCTCTCTCCAAATCAGTCTTGGGAGACATCTCTTTGGAGAGAGTGAGTCCTCAGATCGTGGGTATATTCCCACGCTTGGAATATTCCATACTAAACCACTTTAGTACGGTGTCAATGTACCTGGATTGGGACAATCCAAGTATCCGTTTAGATCTATCTCTATAGATCGTAATTCCCAAGATGTAGGAGACATTACCTAGATCTTTCATTGAGAATCTCTGTGATAAGAAGAGCTTGACCGAGTGCAGCATAGGAACTTCATTTCCTATCAAGAGTATGTCATCCACGTACAATACGAGGAAGATGACCTTACTCTCTGCGACCTTCTTGTATATACAAGGTTCATCTACGTTTTTGATGAAGTCAAACTCTTTGACTACCTCATCAAAACAGATGTTCCAACTCCGCGATGCCTGTTTTAGCCCGTAGATGGATTTAAGCAGCTTGCACACCTTTCTGCTGCTCCTACTGTCTACGAAGCCCTCTGGCTGAGTCATGTATACGCTCTCTTCTAAATCACCATTTAGAAAGGCGGTCTTAACATCCATTTGCCAGATTTCGTAGTCATGGTACGCAGCGATGGAAAGTAGGATCCGGATGGATTTAAGCATAGCCACTGGAGAAAAGGTTTCGTCATAATCCACACCTGGTCATTGACGAAAACCCTTTGCAAAAAGTTTAGCTTTGAAAGTCTCAACTTTTCCATCCACACCAAGTTTCTTCTTAAAGATCCATTTACTCCTAATGGGTTTTACCCCTTGAGGAGCAACTTCCAAAGTACATACTTTGTTGGTGTATATAGATTCCATCTAAGACTGCATTGCATCCAGCCATTTCACAGAGTCCCCACTGGTGATGGCCTGCTCGAAGTTAGTTGGGTCATCATCTTCCATGACGCAATCCTCGCTCCTACCATCAACGAGAAAACCGTAGTATCTCTCAGGTGGATGAGGAACCCTACCAGATCTGCGGAAAGGCTGGGGTTCGTTGGGAACTATTGAATCCTTTGGTTCTACCAAATCTTATGTTGTAGTTTGTGCTGCTGGAACCTCTTCCAGTTCTACCTCATGGCCACTAATTTCTTTTGCATGAAATTCCTTTTCTAAAAAGGTGGCATGCCGAGAAACAAACACCTTTTGTTCTTCGGTGTAGTAGAAGATAAACCCTTGTGAGTTTTTGGGATATCCTACAAACTTGACCAGAACATACCTTGCCTCGAGCTTGTCCGGATTGTTCCTTTTGACATAGGCCGGACAACTCCATATCTTAACATAGTTAAGATGTGGTCTCTTCCCCTTCCATATCTCATATGGAGTGGTAGGCACTGATTTGGTAGGAACCATATTCAATAGATGTATGGCTGTCTCAAGCGCATACCATCAAAAGAAAACATATAACTCAGCGGTGCTCATCATAGAGCGCACCATATCCAATAGGGTGCAATTCCTCCGCTCCGATACACCGCTGTGCTGTGGTGTATACGGAGGAGTAAGCTGAGAGAGAATCCCATTCTCTTTTAGATAGTCACAGAATTCTGTGCTCAAGTATTCTCCTCCCCTATTAGATCGAAGGATTTTAATACTTTTACCCGTCTGGTTCTCAACTTCATGCTTATATTCTTTGAATTTCTCAAAAACTTTAGACTTGTGTTTCAACGGGAACACATGTCCGTACCTCAAGAGATCGTCAGTGAATGTAATGAAGTACTAGGAACCATTCCTGGCATGTATAGACATGGGACCACATACATCACTATGAATTAGTCCCAAGAGTTCCGTAACTCTTTCTCCGTGTCCTATAAACAGAGTTTTGGTCATCTTGCCTTTGAGACATGACTAGCAAGTTTTATAAGATGAAAGTTCGAATGGATTCAAATATCCATCTTTATGTTACTTGGCCAGTCGTGTCGCATTGATATGACCTAGTCTACAATACCACAAGAAGGATTCGTTCAATTCTGAACTTTTCCTCCTGTGTGTGTTATGTACGTTAAGAACCGTGTTTTGATTCAAAACGTATAATTCGTTACATAACGCACCAAACCCAAACAACACTTGATTTAGGTAAATGTTCATAACGTTATTCTCTACTACAAAGTTATATCCTTCTTTATCTAATAAAGAAATGTATATTAAATTGCATATCATAGAGGGTACGTAGTAACAGTCGTTTAAGATCAATGTATTCCCTGTTGGCAATACAAGGTGATATTCACTAACTGCTTTGGCTACAACACTTGCACCATTCCCTACTTTTAGAGAATGATCATCTTTCCCCAGTTCTCTACCTTTCCTTAGCCCATGCAACAAATTGCATATGTGGGATCCTGATCCGGTATCTAATATCCAGGACGTAGAGTGTACTGAGAAACAGTTCTCTGTAACTAACATACCCGAAGAAGATGCATCAACATGCTTATTCTTCGTTTGGGTGGTGTGGTAATCCGGGCATTCCCCTATTTCCTGCTCGGAATTATAACACTTATAAGTTGGAGCGGAACCTGTAGGGTTCCTAGGCACCCTAATGAGGTCTCACAAGGCATCAACCATGCCAATTTTAAAAAAATACGGTGCCGAGAAACCCTAGACTACGGATCGTTAGCTAGATGTCTAGGCGAAAATGAAAATAGTTAACACTTAACTAAGACATACGGAAATACAACCTTTGTAGATCCGGTTCTCCACCTCCATAGCTCCGCAATGAAGTCTCCTCGCTGTCCATAACAAGTCCCGGGATCTAGCGTCGGCTTCATCGGAGAATGGACGGGCTAGGTCATCGATGTCCATGCCGAAGATGATCTACGTCGAGGCATCGCTAAATCAAGCTCCGACTTCACCAGGTCAAGAAATTTGTGAAGAAAACACACTCTACTACTTGGCAAGAGGTAGAGGATGAAGAAATAGGAAGTGGGTAGACTTTAGAATTGGATTTCTCACTCATTTCCATCAATCACCATTGATGGAGCTTGCTTTCTTCATGAAGAATGAAGAAGAAGAAGAGGAAGAAGATGATAAGTGTTATATTATCTCTTTTTAAAAAGAATATAATATGAATACTTATCATAAGCCAACCATAGTTTTTTGTAGAGAATAAACCATAGTTAGAATGAAGGGTTAGGGTTAAGCATCAAGACAAAATGGTTACAAGGTCAAAGCTTCATGAAGCTTCAATGTACAAACAAAGAAAGCCACCATTTTCTCTTTATGAAAATTATTTTCCAACAAGAAATGGATAAATAAATAAGTGAATAAAACAAAACCCTAACCATAATCATGTAACCATGGTTTGATCTTTACACAAACCCTAGTGAGCATGTATCATCAAACATGATACAATCAAGTGCACAAAAAGTATATCACATATACAATGTGCACATCCGAGCGAGAAAATCCATTTAAAGTGAACCAATACTAGTTAATGTAAAGTAATATATCTAATATATAATTATGCATTAAATCATTAAATCAACACTTGATTTAACGATCCGGTCATATCGCATATAACCGACTAGTATCCAATGTATCGGCTTATCGAATCAACCCTCGATTCGATAACTAGGTTATATCGCATATAACCATACGACACATTCATCGCGAGAATAGAATACGGTATCACATACACGCATTATTCTCGGTCCCGCAGATATCTCATATGCGCTCCTATTTCGTTTCGCTTAAGCCAGGAAACCTCTGTGTAGGACTCTAAAGACTCGTCAATACGCCGGCAGCAGATGATGATCATATCAAACACCCACAAGCCGCAAGCGGTCTGCTAAACGTAACGGCCACCCGGGTATTGAGCGATCTGAAGATCGACTAGCAAGCCCGCTCACACTCCAGTGAATCCGACCAGTAACACTACCATACAGTCCGGTCTGATCGTCTGATATGTCGCATATCTCGCCTAGGGGTGGTAAACGTCAGACCCCAATAGCTCGATAAGTCGTGTCGATATGAGGTCTATAACTATTCGAGAAACTACAGGTAACACTTACCAGTAAATCTCAGCAACCCTGGCCAGGGATTTCCTGTTATAGCCAATCGAACACAGCACAACATCAACTCCCTATACCGGGAGAGACGAATCCCCTCCTATCGCTCATTGCCTCCATGTGACTCGGGACTGTACCCAAAAACCACCGTTTTGCACGCCCTCTTGGACGTGGTAAGATGGAAATCAAAGCACAGTAGGAACCACACAAGACTCTATAACGATCTCGGGTCAACAGACTACTCTGTACCAGTGTCACCAGAGAACTGCCATCTGACGTGAGGTATAATACCATCTGGGAGTTCTCGGCGAGTCCGTCCAGTGTACCCAGTCTCTACTGAGCACCCGTATATCATCTCTGATGTCAAACACCGATGGATATGGGATCATCCATCGCCCATCTGTATGGGTCGAGAAGGTACACGCTAGTCTACTCTGGTATATCGATGCCCCGTCTCGATACACCCACGACTAGGGACTTTGAAGGATGTACTTATGGACTACCATGTCCCCACTAGTATGATCCGCATCATAGTCCAGGTAGTCAAGTACACATCCTAAGGGCTTTACCAACATGTAACAGAGAGACAAACAGTATACACGTTAGGGTAAAGTGTAACCAGATAGCATACTATCATGTCGAGCAAGAAAGTCCTCCCTATATACGTCCTAGCATCCACTACAATATACATCATATGTACAGTAATGGCCTCTAGGGCATACATATAACTAACAATCTCCCACTTGCACTAGGGCCATCTGTAGCAGTGGTTGTAGTATCTCATACTCAACCATCCCATAAAAGTCTCTCTCTGGGAACAGGCCTTTGTGAGTAGATCCGCTGTGTTTGTCTTCTGAGTCTACTCTCCTAACCTCGATCCCCTGGAGATCAACCATCTCCATGATCAGGTGATACTGCCTTAGAATATGTCTGGATCACTAATGGGACCTTCGTTCCTTAGCATAAGCCACAACTCCATTGTCACACAATGGGAGGAACATAGTTCATCTCATGAACCTATATACACCCAAACAGCCTCTTTCGTAGCATCTTAAGTAGCGATGTATCCTGCCTTTATCTTCTAGTATGTCACGGTATCTAGCTTGGAATTCTTCCAACATACCGTCCCTTTATTGAGGGTAAAGACAATGCCTGCGACTGACATTCAGTCGTCATTATCACCCTGGAACCCTTCCAGTGATTCTCCCCAGGATCGATTGATACCATCTCAATACAACTAGTGAGAATCCTAACATCCATTTAGATCTATCTCATAGATCCAAAATCCAGGATTTAGTAGGTATCATTTTGATCCTACGTGGAGAATCTTTGTGATAAGCGGAGATTGATCGAGCGTAGCATAGGAAACTCCTTCCCTATCAAGAGTATGTCATCCACGTACTCTACGAGGATCATCACCATACTCCCTACTACCTTCTTGTTTATACAAGGTTCATCTACCATTTTGATGATGTCAACTTCTTTGACCGCTTCATCAAAACAGATATTCCAACTCCGCGATGCCTGCTTTATCCTATAAAGCATCTTGCACACGTTTCCGCTGCTCCCACTGTCTACGAAGCCCTCTGGCTGTGTACTTATAGACGCTCTCTTCTAAACATCATTTAGAAAAGCTGTCATGATACCCAACCACCAGATATCGTAGTCATGGTATGTAGCCGTGGCAAGTAGGATCTGGATGGACTTAAGCATAGCCACTTAGAAAAGGTTTCATCATCATCCCATACCTGGTCAATGATGTAGACCTTTAACAAGTCTAGCTTTGAAAGTCTCAACTCTTCCATGTACACCAAGTAATCTTCTCAAGATATACTTGCTCCTGATGGGGATTTAACCCTTCAGATATAGCAACTAAAGTCCATACTTTGTTGGTGTATAAGGATTCCATCTCAGATCGATAAACATCCAGCCATTCTTACAGAGTCTCACTCTTGATGGCCAGCTCGAAACTAGTTGGGTCATCATCTCATGATGCAATCCTCGCTCCTACTGTCATAGAGAAACCGAAGTATCTCTCAGGTGGGTGAGGAACCCTACTAGATCGGCGGAGAGGCTGAGGTTCGTTGGAATCTACTGAATCCTTTGGCTCTATCAAATCATCTGCTGCAGTTTGTATAGCTGGAACATTTCCAGTTCTACATAACAGACCTTGCCTCGAGCTTGTCCGGATTTTGCTTTTAGACATAGGCCGGACAACCCCAAATCTTAACTAGCTTAAGACATGGGCTCTTCCCTTTCCATATCTCATATGGAGTGGTAGGCAACTGATTTGATTTGAACCTATTCAATAGGTATGCAGCTTCTCAAGTGCATTACCCCTAAAAGGAAATAGGTAACTCAGTAATACTCATCATAGAGCACACCATATCATATAGGGTGTGATTGCTCCGCCCCGATATACCATCGTGCTATGGTGTATTCGGAGGAGTAATGCTGAGAGAGAATCTCATTCTCCTTTAGAACAGTCCAGGAATTCCGTGCACAAGTATTCTCCTCCTTGATCGCAACAAAGGACAATACTTTTACCCGTATTTTGGTTCTCTACTTCTAACTTATATTCTGTGAATATCTCAAAAGGTTCGGACTTGTGTTTCAACAGGAACATAGGTCTGAATCTCGAAAGATCATCAGAGAATGTAATGAAGTACAAAGAACCAGTCCTGGCATGTGTAGACAGGGGACCTTACATACATCAACATGTATCAATCCCAAGAGTTCACTAACTCTTTCTCTGTTTCCAGTAAACGGAGCTATGGTCATCTTATCTTTGTGACATGACTGGCGAGTTTCACAAGATGTAAATTCAAACTGATTTAAATATGCATCTTCATGTAACTCTAGCTAGTCGGGTCACATTGATATGACCTAGTCTACAATGCCTCAAGAAGGATTCGTTCATTTCTGAACTCTTCCTCTTGTGTGTGTTCCATATACTAAGAACTGTAGTTTGATTTAGAACATCAACGCTTTTAGATAACGTGCCTGATACGATCAACTTTTGATATAGGAAATGTTCAAAACATTATCCAACAATACAAAATTTTATCATTTCTTTACTGATAAAGAGACTGATATGATTTTGTATATCAGGTTCGGTATCTAATAACATTCGTTCAGAATCAATGTATTGGTAATACAGGGTGACGGTGACCAACAGACTTGGCTGCAACACTTGCCCCGTTTTCTGCCTCATGAAACTTATCACCCGTTCTCAGTTCTCTACCTGTCTGTAGCCCTATGTAACAGATTACATATCTGGGATCCCGATCTGGTATCACATACCCAGGACGTAAAGGATACTGAGAAACAGTTCTGTATAATGAACACACCCGAAGATGATGCATCATCATGCACTCTCTTCGTTTGGGCGGCACGGGAATTCTGGTAATCCCCTATTTCCTGCTCTGTCTTATAACATTTATAAGTTGGAGCGGGACCAACGTTTCCCAGCTCAGTATAACAAGCGGGTTCGGTCAAATATCCGTATTATTATCTTGATTAAGGCATGATATGGTCTCTACCTGGAGAGAGAGAGAAGAAAACACTCAGCGTGCGCTCTTGCAAGAATAGATTGGTTATATATTTTATCTAATAAGGATGGCTCCCACTGTTTTTATCAAATCTTCCTTCAAACCCTAAAAGGAAAGACTAGCCGGGATTAATTACACTCTACAAGTCTGCCAATCTTTCAGCCAGGCCAGTGTCGGTACTTTGAGGGAGGTTCCCCGTGCTTTCGCACGGACCTAATTACTGTAAAACTCATTTTCCCAGAGGCGTAACCCCGTTGACACCTTTCTAGACACCTACTTGATCGGCTAATTGCAAAGTGCAAAACTCTCCCAGGAGTAACAATTACTCGCAGTGGGTATCGGGATCCAACTATCACATAGAAGGTATGCAATCTCATTGCAAATTTCAACACTTGAAACTCCCGATAATGGTTTTTACCCCTAGCACCTATGACCTTGGCTAAGGTCAACAAATCATAGGTACTAGTCAAGTTCTACCCGTCATTTCGTGATTAATTAGACCCACCCACATGACCCTTGGCTAAGGTCAACAAAGCCACATGACTGTCCTAACTAATCACATCATATGCTGTGTAGGAAGACATCACTTAGCTACCGTACACTGTGTCTTGACTATGGTCAACAAACACAGCACGAATACGAAGTACTCTACTTCCTAAAATGACGGAAGGTTGCGAATGGTTTTTGTGAAAACCTTTAACGCTTTGAACTTGATCTCGTTGCGGAATCAAATGGTTTTTAAATGGAATGTTTTTGAAGCTTTTCTAGTTTTGCTAAAGGGGTCACTCCCGGTGAAGGGATTGTCGGCCCTTTCCTCGTCGAATGAGGTGCAGGATATATCATATATATCACTGTGCAAAGCGGAAACTATAGAAGCGATCAAAGACAAACCGAGGGTTGTAGCATCTGCTAGTTATTGCTAAAGGAGTCACTCCCGGTGAAGGGATCTCGGTCCTTTCCTCATCGAATAAGGTGCAGGATGTTCTATAATGAACACCGCGATGCAAAGCAAGAACTGTAGCTACCTGTTTTATTTTGAAATTCGATTCCACAACATCAATTAGGTTTATTTGCTTTCATTAATCTCATTAATGAATATCCCATCATTTAAGTACCTAAACATCACAGATAAATACGACATACACTTATGCCATCCGCATTCGCCTCGATGTCCCCTCGTGCACCGTTAGGTTAGCTAACTAACGGCAGAGCGGGGCAGGGCTAGCGTGGGTGTAAAACATAAGTAACGTCTATATAATATATCATATATACTATATACAGTATCTATCACAGAACATCACATGATCACATCACAGATATCGCAGCAGAAGAAACATATGAAATATTGGATATACTAGGACGTCCGTGTTTTCAATACGAGCCAGTATAAAACACGGATTCCACGGTCGTGATGAATAGCCAAACCCACACCCCTAGACCCCTACGAGAGCGGCAAGCAACCCTACCAATTCTAGAGTTAGGAGACCCGGACTCGACTCCTCGAGTTGGTCTCCCACTGGACCCCAGAACCCGGTTACTTGTGCTCCCCTCCTTGGGTCTATCCTAGTGCGGAAAAGTAAATAATATACAAATGGTGACAACATCCGCAACCTGGAAGTGCCCCAATAAAAGAATATTACATACAAGTTTTTACATGAATGAAAAAGATAAACACCCATCTCACATAAAAACCCCCGGCTATTCAAACACGACGATCCAATATAACATATCCAGCAACACATAACATCACATGTCATCAACGTAAGTAAATATGCGCATCCCAATTGTCGTTGACATATAGCAACGAAACCGGCGATATCACATATTACACTTACGGTCACAGAAAAGAAAGTGTAAAACTACAACAGTTGGAATCCGCAACCACCTCAGACATCGCATGCCTGACCAAATGAATTACTTAGACATCGCATGCCTAACAATTATAAACCCCGCATTTTAGTCTCAAAATCGAAAACACTTTTCAATATCAAGTCGGGCAATTCAACAAGATTCCCGATATCCTGATCGAATGCTCGTCGCAAACTTCAGTAGACGGCCGCACCCCCGATACCGTCGACGAAGTGCACCAAGGCGGAACACCGCTGCCGCGAGCACCCGAACGGATGCTTTCGGCGACGGGGTTCTCCTACAGTCACTTGGTCGGGGCTATGGTGTGAGGCTGTCTATTAAGTTTACCCGGCGAGTATCCGCGTACACTACGTGATTGCGACGGACTTTTGATCACATCAAAATTCCATGGCAACCGATCAAGTGAGACTAAAGTGCTATGTTTATAACATTCATTCAGTTATCTCATAACTACTTGTGAATTCCAATTATTGTATCACATTCCGGATAAATAGAAAATGCTAAACTTTCCGATCGAACAATCGAACACCCATGTTTTCCCGAAACAGCTCAACACATGAAATAAGTCTAACAGCATTCAGTTCGTGCCTCAGTAGCAACGGTCCAGCCGTAGAAGGGTCAAGCCAACGCCTCACATGTGGCACGCCGTACTGCCCCAAACCCGAAGGTTCAAAGGGCAGTTCAAGACGGTCACATAATCGAGTTAAGGTTTGTTGTCTTCTAGAGGGTCCATCGCGTTACTTGCACTACTTAGAACGTCGTTAAACTACGGAAAAATCCAACAATTGGAAATTTCCCGGCAGGGGAAAAAGTGGGTATTTATATCCGGTCGAACTTTTTAACATATTCTAAAATTTATCCGGAAAGCCACACAGACAAAATTTGATACTCCGATCGAAACATTCGAATCCCAAAAACAACTCAGAAAATACAACTCTGGAATAAATATTAAAAACATCCAGAACATACAAGAAACACCAACAGAAACAACTGAAGAAAACACAGATCCTAATCATCACATACGGCCGCGGAACCGCCGCAAAAGGGGGGTCAACGCTGCGGTTCCGCGGCCGTACTGTTGACTTAGGTTGTCGTTTTCTCCAGTTTTTCTTAGAATTTCCTGCACATTTCTCTGCATATTTTTAATTCCAAAAAATCCACATTTTACAGAAATGTCCAGAGAGCATGTTAAGGGTTTGGGTTTCGGGTCGATCGGACTTCAAATTCCGTCGGGACTTCGCCTAAGGCTCTAGCTAGGCTCTGATACCAATGTAGGGTTCCTAGGCACCCTAATGAGGTCTCACAAGGCATCAACCATGCCAATTTTAAAAAAATACGGTGCCGAGAAACCCTAGACTACGGATCGTTAGCTAGATGTCTAGGCGAAAATAAAAATAGTTAACACTTAACTAAGAGATACGAAAATACAACCTTTGTAGATGCGGTTCTCCACCTCCATAGCTCTGGAATGAAGTCTCCTCGCTGTCCATAACAAGTCCCGGGCTCTAGCGTCGGCTTCATCGGAGAATGGACGGGCTAGGTCATCGATGTCCATGCCGAAGATGATCTACGTCGAGGCATCGCTAAATCAAGCTCCGACTTCACCAAGTCAGGAAACTTGTGAAGAAAACACACTCTACTACTTGGCAAGAGGTAGAGGATGAAGAAATAGGAAGTGGGTAGACTTTAGAATTTGATTTCTCACTCATTTCCATCAATCACCATTGATGGAGCTTGCTTTCTTCATGAAGAATGAAGAAGAAGAAGAGGAAGAAGATGATAAGTGTTATATTATCTCTTTTTAAAAAGAATATAATATGAATACTTATCATAAGCCAACCATAGTTTGTTGTAGAGAATAAACCATAGTTAGAATGAAGGGTTAGGGTTAAGCATCAAGACAAAATGGTTACAAGGTCAAAGCTTCATGAAGCTTCAATGTACAAACAAAGAAAGCCACCATTTTCTCTTTATGCAAATTATTTTCCGAAAAGAAATGGATAAATAAATAAGTGAATAAAACAAAACCCTAACCATAATCATGTAACCATGGTTTGATCTTTACACAAACCCCAGTGAGCATGTATCATCAAACATGATACAATCAAGTGCACAAAAAGTATATCACATATACAATGTGCACATCCGAGCGAGAAAATCCATTTAAAGTGAACCAATACTAGTTAATGCAAAGTAATATATCTAATATATAATTATCCATTAAATCATTAAATCAACACTTGATTTAACGATCCGGTCATATCGCATATAACCGACTAGTATCCAATGTATCGGCTTATCGAATCAACCCTCGATTCGATAACTAGGTTATATCGCATATAACCATACGACACATTCATTGCGAGAATAGAATACGGTATCACACACACGCATTATTCTCGGTCCCGCACATATCTCATATGCGCTCCTATTTCGTTTCGCTTGAGCCAGGAAACCTCTGTGTAGGACTCTAAAGACTCGTCAATACGCCGGCAGCAGATGATGATCATATCAAACACCCACAAGCCGCAAGCGGTCTGCTAAACGTAACGGCCACCCGGGTATTGAGCGATCTGAAGATCGACGAGCAAGCCCGCTCACACTCCAGTGAATCCAACCAGTAACACTACCGTACAGTTCGGTCTGATCGTCTGATATGTCGCATATCTCGCCTAGGAGTGGTAAACGTCAGACCCCAATAGCTCGATAAGTCGTGTCGATATGAGGTCTATAACTATTCGAGAAACTACAGGTAACACTTACCAGTAAATCTCAGCAACCCTGGCCAGGGATTTCCTGTTATAGCCAATCGAACACAGCACAACATCAACCCCCTATACCGGGAGAGACGAATCCCCTCCTATCGCTCATTGCCTCCATGTGACTCGGGACTGTACCCAAAAACCACCGTTTTGCACGCCCTCTTGGACGTGGTAAGATGGAAATCAAAGCACAGTGGGAACCACACAAGACTCTATGACGATCTCGGGTCAACAGACTACTCTGTACCAGTGTCACCAGAGAACTGCCATCTGACGTGAGGTATAATACCATCTGGGAGTTCTCGGCGAGTCCGTCCAGTGTACCCAGTCTCCACTGAGCACCCGTATATCATCTCTGATGTCAAACACCAATGGATATGGGATCATCCATCGCCCATCTGTATGGGTCGAGAAGGTATACGCTAGTCTACTCTGGTATATTGATGCCCCGTCTCGATACACCCACGACTAGGGACTTTGAAGGATGTACTTATGGACTACCATGTCCCCACTAGTATGAACCGCATCATAGTCCAGGTAGTCAAGTACATATCCTAAGGGCTTTACCAACATGTAACAGAGAGACAATCAGTGTACACGTTAAGGTAAAGAGCAACCAGATAGCATACTATCATGTCGAGCAAGAAAGTCCTCTCTATATATGTCCCAGCATCCACTACAATATACATCCTATGTATAGTAATGGCCTCTAGGGTATACATATAACTAACAATTAACGAACAACTTATTCAACAATCTCAAACCCTAGGTTTAGATCTCCTTTTATAACCACTCATTTGAATCTTCCCTCCAAAGCTTGGTTGTTAGAGAGGGCCTTCTAGAATGAGGTTGTTAGGGGGAATATTCTAGAGGAAGGTTGTTACAAGGAATATTCTAGAGTGAGTTTGTTATGCAGAGTCTTCTAGAGGAAGCCACGTGGTCTTTGAGAGTCTTCTAGAAGCCTAGCAGTTAAATGGAATATTCTGAAGAATTTTGAACTGCTGCCGAGTCAACCAGGCCGCGGAACCGCGGCAGATCAGCCTGGATCGGCCGTGGATCCACGGCCATTTAGTGGCCTTGATGGCTCATTTACTCTGAATTGCTTGTTTTCGGCTTTTAGGGAATCTTCTGATGTCTGGAATCTCATTATTCTTTCTTGTTTGCTACCAGATCTCAAGTTTTTGACTTGATGCATTTTATCTGCACTTTTGTGATTCCGGCTCTTTGACCTGAAGGATTTTCTGCACACAATCTTGATAAACAGTGTTGAGATATACAAAATCATGCATGTAGTAATAAACACACAATTTCCCTCATAATGCCGGTTATGATGTATAACACATGTTATTTGATATTTCGTAGCCGAATTGCTAATATGTGCTATATTTATACCAAACATCTTTAAATGATTACAAAGAGTAGGAAAATTGATGTGTTAAGAATGCAATATTTTTTACTGAACACTTTGCATAGCGATATTCCTTGTAGAATATCCAGCACCTCATTCGATGAGGAAAGAGCTGAGATCCCATCACCGGGTGTGACCTCTTTAGTGGAACTAGTAAATGCCTCAAAAACACTTCTTTTCAAAATCACTCGATTCTGCAACGATGTCTAGTTCATTACGCAAAAGGTTTTCTTGAAAAGCTGTCATAGCCCTCTGTCAATTCAGATAAGTAGTATTTAGTATTCGTATTGCGTTTGTTGGATTTCATCAAGGCGTAGTGTGCGGTAGCTACAGACTGCTTATCTGCGGCATATGATGCGATTGGATTAGGGTAGTGCGGGTGGGTTTAATTCAATCATGAAATGTACGGGTTGAACTTGACTAGCGTCCTTTGGTTTGTTGGCTTTCGTCAAAGTCATAAGATGCTAGGGAAAAATATTATCAGGAATTTCAAGCGTTGAAATTTGCAATGAGATAGTTGGATCCCGATATCTACTACGAGTAAGAGTTACACCAGGGAGAGTTTTACACATCACAATTAGCCAATCAAGTAGGTGTCTAGAAAGGTGTTAACGGGGTCACGCCCCTGGGAAAACGAGGTTTATTTTAATTAGGTCCGTGCGAAAGCACAGGGAACCTCCCTCAAAGTACCGGCACTGGCCTGGCTGAAAAATTGGCGAACTTGTAAGGTGTAATTAATCCTGGCTAGTCTTACCTTTTAGGGTTTGAAAGAAGATTTGATAAAAACAGTGGGAGATGTCCAGATTAGATAAGATAATAATCAATCTAATCTTGCAAAGAGCGCAAGCTAACGCGTTTCCTCCTCTCTCTCTCCAGACAGCAACCAATGTCACGCCTTAATCAAGATAATAATATGGATGTATTGACCGAACCTGCTTGTTATATTGAGCACGGGATAGTTGGTTCTGTTAGTTATATGTATGCCCTAGAGGCCATTACTGTACATATGATGTATATTGTAGTGGATGCTAGGACGTATATAGGGAGGACTTTCTTGCTCGACATGATAGTATGCTATCTGGTTACACTTTACCTTAACGTGTATACTGTTTGTCTCTCTGTTACATGTTGGTAAAGCCCTTAGGATGTGTACTTGACTACCTGGACTATGATGCGGATCATACTAGTGGGGACATGGTAGTCCATAAGTACATCCTTCAAAGTCCCTAGTCGTGGGTGTATCGAGACGGGGCATCGATATACCAGAGTAGACTAGCGTGTACCTTCTCGACCCATACAGATGGGCGATGGATGATCCCATATCCATCGGTGTTTGACATCAGAGATGATATACGGGTGCTCAGTGGAGACTGGGTACACTGGACGGACTCGCCGAGAACTCCCAGATGGTATTATACCTCACGTCAGATGGCAGTTCTCTGGTGACACTGGTACAGAGTAGTCTGTTGACCCGAGATCGTCATAGAGTCTTGTGTGGTTCCCACTGTGCTTTGATTTCCATCTTACCACGTCCAAGAGGGCGTGCAAAACGGTGGTTTTTGGGTACAGTCCCGAGTCACATGGAGGCAATGAGCGATAGGAGGGGATTCGTCTCTCCCGGTATAGGGAGTTGATGTTGTGCTGCGTTCGATTGGCTATAACAGGAAATCCCTGGCCAGGGTTGCTGAGATTTACTGGTAAGTGTTACCAGTAGTTTCTCGAATAGTTATAGATCTCATATCGACATGACTTATCGAGCTATTGGGGTCTGACGTTTACCACCCCTAGGCGAGATATGCGACATATCAGACGATCAGACCGGACTGTACGGTAGTGTTACTGGTTGGATTCACTGGAGTGTGAGCGGGCTTGCTCGTCGATCTTCAGATCGCTCAATACCCGGGTGGCCGTTACGTTTAACAGACCGCTTGCGGCTTGTGGGTGTTTGATATGATCATCGCCTGCTGCCGGCGTATTGACGAGTCTTTAGAGTCCTACACAGAGGTTTCCTGGCTCAAGCGAAATGAAATAGGAGCGCATATGAGATATGTGCGGGACCGAGAATAATGCGTGTATGTGATACCGTATTTTATTCTCGTGATGAATGTGTCGAATGGTTGTATGCGATATAACCTAGTTATCGAATCAAGGATTGATTCGATAAGCCGATACATTGGATACTAGCCGGTTATATGCGATATGACCGGATCGTTAAATCAAGTGTTGATTTAATGATTTAATGTATAATTATATATTTGATATATTACTTTGCATTAACTAGTATCGGTTCACTTTAAATGGATTTTCTCCCTCGGATGTGCGCATTGCATATGCGATATGATTTTGTGCATTTGCTTGTATCATGTTTGATGATGCATGCAAACTTGGGTTTGTGTAAAGATTGAACCATGGTTTTATGAGTGGTTAGGGTTTATTATTTTCTTATTCATTTATTTTAATTTAGTTATTCATTTGGAAAAAGAAAATGAGTGAGAAAATGGTGGCTTTTCTTTGTATGTACATGAAGCTTCATGAAGCTTTCATGAAGTCACCATTTTTGTCTCATGTTCAAACCTAACCACTCCACTTAACTATAGTTCTCTCTCTACACTTAACCATGGTAAGAGTTATGATAATAATGGATTTTCTTTTCTATTTTTAATTAATTCATATCATAACACTTATCTTCTTCTTCATCTTCTTCAATGAAGAAAAGCTTTCTTCATCAATGGTGGATTGATGATTTGAGTGAGAAATCCAATTCTAAAGTGAACCCAACTCCTATTTCTTCATCCTCTACCTCTTGCCAAGTAGTAGAGTGTGTTTTCTGTAAGTCCATATTGCGACCCCCGGTACTTACGGGGAGGCGGAAACGGTATAAAAAACGAATTTTTATCGCAAGAGGCAACATGGACTAAACTATGTCGGGATCGTTGTCTAAACTAAAACTAGTTAACAAGCTAAAGAGAGTTAGCTACTATGGAAGATGGTTATACCTAAACTTGAACTCCTTCTTCTTCAAACCTTGTAGAGGTTGATGGTTCTCTTTTCGTCGCCTTCTCCCGTCGAAGATGGATCCACCTCGAAGGTTCGACTTTGGGCTCTTCCTCGATCTTTGAGTGAACTAGGTTTTCCGGCTTGCTAAACCTTCATCCTAGAATGAGTAGAGAGTGATTAGGGTTTGCTTTTCTATCTAAAGAGAATGATTCTCAACACATGAGAAGGTTTCTCTTTTCAAGAGGAGGAAGAAGATGAAAATGAGGAGAGAGAGAGGTTATGATAGAATGAGCTCAATTATTTCTTTCTTGCAACCATATTGCAAAAGAAATGAATTATCTAAATGATAATAATGGAAATAAGAATAGTTGATGGTAAATATGGAATGACCACTATCATATCTCTTTTAATGAAGTGTAAGCATGAATCAAGGAAGACTTTCAAGGCATGAAAGTGGTCAATGGTCAACAAGTCAACCAAGGTCAACAAGTCAACAAAAAACAACCATAACATAATTCTTATTTAATTACTATTATTAATAGATAATATACAAATCCATTAGGGTTTGGAAAATGATAACTGTCAACTGTGCATACGCACCCGATCCGAAACCCTAATGAAAAACCTCATTCTCCGCCTCAAGCAACTGTGCATACACACCTGCATTCTCGTTCCGAGGAACAAGAATACCAAGATATAAAAGCAACCCCCAAAACATATACCAGTATCTGGCTCAAACCAGAGCCTGCCAGTATAATCCGTCCGGACTCCAAACGTGCATAAGTGCGCGGATGAGAACGAACCCTGTCGCAAAACCATGCGACCTCTACTCTGTTTTGCCCAGAGGCGAATACCCTCTGTGTGGGACTCTAAAGACTCGACACTACGCTGGCAGTGGGTTTAACCACAGACCGCAAGCGGCACTAGCTGTGCGTAACGGTCCCCAGGTAGATGCCGACAAGAAGGCTGACGAGGTGAAACCCCATCTGAACTCCTACTGAGTCTGAATATGACATTCTCCGTACAGTCCGGTCTGTTCGTCTGATACATCGCATGGCGGGCCTAGGGGGCGGTAAAACGTCAGTCCCCCAATAGCGGTACAAGTCGTGTCGGAGTGAAGCCCAAAACACCCTGAGATAACACTGGAAACCTACCAGTATATCTCGCTTGCCCTGGCCAGGGACTACTCGTGTAATGGCTCTCCTAGACACAGCGCGATGTCAACCCCCAATACCGGGAGAGACGAATCCTGTCTAACCGTCACTGCCTCCAAGTGCTTCGGGACTGCACCCAACCACCACCTGTTTGCACGACTCCTTTGATCCGTGGTAGGGTAGTGATCAAAGTGCAGTGGGAACACACTCGAGGCGAAGTGTCAGTGTCAAGTCAGCGGACTAAGCTGTACTCATGTCACCTGGGAACTGATAACTGACGATAGGTATAATACCAACCTGTCAGTTCCCGACGAGTCCTGTCCAGTGTACTCGTAACCCAACGAGCACCCGTATACTATCTCCAGTACGACGTACTGATGGCTGTGGGACAGACCATCTCCCACACTGGGATGAGAAGCGCATACGCTAGTCTACTCCGGAGTATCGATGCCCAGTCTCGATAGTCCTACGACTAGGGACCTGTATAAGGATGTGCCTATAGATTACCCAGCCCCCACTAGTGTGACTGCTATCACAACGCTGGTAATCAAGCAAAGATCCTAAGGGCTCCACTAATGCGTATAAGTGATATACTGAAATAAACACAAGTACACATTGAAGTAGAAACAAACCAAGTAGCATACTACTATATTGAGCAAGACTGTTTATACAAGGTGAATATCCCAAGCTTCCATTAAGTAATATACAAACTAGTATGATACAGTAATGGCCTCAAGGGCATATACACTAACAATCTCCCACTTGCACTAAGGCCATGTACTGGCGTATCGAAGACCTATCATCTCGATCAGCCGCTCGAACTGAGTCTGGGGTAGGGCCTTGGTGAATGGATCTGCAGTGTTCTCTTCTGAAGCAACCCTCCGAACCTCGATCTCCTTGCGATCCACGATCTCCCTGATCAGGTGATACCGCCTCAAGATGTGCCTGGATCTCTGATGGGACCTGGGTTCCTTTGCTAAAGCTATAGCCCCGTTGTTGTCGCAATACAGAGGTACTGGGTCAACAATGGACGGAACCACCTGAAGTTCTTTTAAGAACTTCCTTATCCAGACAGCTTCTTTTGCGGCATCAGATGCAGCGATGTATTCCGCTTCCATAGTCGAGTCTGCAACGGTTTCCTGTTTGGAACTCTTCCAACACACCGCCCCTCCATTGAGGGTAAAGACAAAACCCGACATGGACTTGGAATCATCCTTGTCACTCTGGAAGCTGGAGTCAGCAAAGGCCTCAATCTGGAGGTCTTTTCCTCCATACACCAAGAACATCTCCTTAGTCCTCCTCAGGTACTTGAGAATGTTCTTTACCGCTATCCAATGTTTCTCTCCAGGGTTTGACTGATACCGGCTTACTACACTCAGTGCATAAGCTACATCCGGTCTGGTACACAACATCGCATACATTATAGAGCCTACCGCAGAAGCGTAGGGTATAATAGACATGCGATCCCTCTCCAAATCAGTCTTGGGAGACATCTCTTTAGAGAGGGTGATCCCGTGACAAGCCGGTAAGTTACCGCGCTTGGAATCTTCCATACTGAATCTTTTCAGTACGGTGTCGATGTACCTGGACTGTGAAAGTCCTAATATCCTCTTGGATCTATCACGATGGATCCGGATCCCCAGGATGTAAGAGGCATCACCCAGGTCTTTCATGGAGAACCTGTGTGACAAGAAACCCTTGACAGATTGTAGCATAGGAATGTCATTTCCTATTAAGAGAATGTCATCCACGTATAAAACAAGGAATACTACAGTTCTCGCTACAAATCTACTATAGATGCACGGTTCATCTGGATTTTTGATAAAGTCAAATTCCTTGACCGTCTCATCAAAACAGATGTTCCTACTCCGCGATGCCTGCTTTAGTCCATAGATGGACTTAAGCAACTTGCACACCTTTCCGCTGCTCCCACTCTGAATGAAACCTTCTGGCTGATCCATATAGACACACTCCTCTAAATTTCCATTTAGAAAAGCGGTTTTTACGTCCATCTGCCAAATCTCATAATCGTGGAAGGCAGCAATGGAAAGAAGGATCTGAATGGATTTCAGCATAGCCACTGGAGAAAAGGTTTCGTCATAGTCCAAGCCAGGTCTTTGACGGAAACCCTTTGCTACAAGTCTAGCTTTATAGGTCTCAACCTGTCCATCTACACCAATCTTCCTTTTGAAGATCCACTTGCATCCTACGGGTTTTACCCCGTCTGGAGCAATGTCCAACGTCCATACTTTGTTGGTGTACATGGACTCCATTTCGGTCCGCATTGCATCCAGCCATTTTACCGAGTCAACGCTCTGAACGGCCTGCTGGAAGCTAGTAGGCTCATCATAATCTATGATGCAATCCTCTCGATCCCCGTCTATGAGAAAACCGTAGTATCTCTCGGGCGGATGAGACTGCCTACTACTCCTGCGGAGCGGCGTAGGAATGTCCTGTTCATTTGAACCCTCTGGTTCCATTAAGCTTTCAGTAATAGTCTGTGGTTCTGGAATTTCTTCCAGTTCTACTGCGCTCCCACTTAATTCTTTTTCTAAGAACTGATGTTCTAGAAAGTGGGCATGACGAGAAACAAGAACTTTTTGTTCCTCTTCGTAGTAGAAAAGATATCCCTTGGAATTCTTTGGATATCCCACAAACTTACACAGTACTGAGCGCGCCTCGAGCTTGTCCGCATGCTGCTTTTTAACAAAAGCTGGACTTCCCCAAGTCTTAATGTGACTGAGATGGGGTCTCTTCCCACACCACATTTCATATGGTGTAGTAGGCACAGTCTTAGTAGGAACTCGGTTCAAAAGGTACGCAGCTGATTCTAGTGCATACCCCCAGAATGATCGCGGTAACTCAGCGTTACTCATCATGGACCGTACCATATCCAATAGGGTCCGGTTCCGTCTCTCCGATACACCGTTATGTTGCGGGGTGTATGGAGGAGTAAGCTGAGAGAGAATCCCATTCTCTTTTAAATAATTCAGGAACTCGGCACTTAAGTATTCTCCACCTCGATCCGATCTTAGAATCTTGATACTTTTGCCGGTCTGTTTTTCTACTTCATTCTTAAATTCCTGGAATTTTTCAAAAGCTTCGGACTTATGTTTCATTAAGAAGACATAACCGTATCTTGAAAAATCATCCGTAAAAGTAATGAAGTAAGAATAACCGCTTCGCGCATGTGTAGACATTGGACCGCACACGTCGCTGTGTACGAGTCCCAAGAGCTCGCTCGCTCTTACTCCGTGTCCAGTGAACGGAGTCTTTGTCATCTTTCCTTTGAGACAGGATTGACAAGTGGCATATGATTGATATTCGAACGGATCCAAATATCCTTCTGTATGTAACTTAGTCAACCTTCTCTCATTGATGTGACCCAGTCTACAATGCCATAAGAAAGTCTGATTAATATCTGGTGACTTTCTTTTGTGTGTATTCTGGACATTGAAAATCTGTGGTTGGTTTAATACGTATATACCATTGCTCAATGTACCTGACCCAATCAGAACTTGATTAAGGTGAATGTTAACAACATTACTTACAAACGCAAATTCATAACTTTCTTTAGAAACCAAAGATACAGAAATGATATTACAAGTTGCGTTGGGTACAAAAAAGCAATTACGCAAAACCAAAACATGCCCATCTGACATTCCCAGGTGATAGTCCCCCACGGCTTTAGCATCCATGCTAGCTCCGTTCGCAACTCTGAGGGTCATGTCACCTGCCTTCAAAACCCTACGGTTTCTCAACGCCTGCAAAGAATTACAGATATGAGATCCTGATCCGGTATCCAATACCCAGGAAGTAGAGTTTATAGAAAGACAGTTTTCAATAACATACACACCTGAAGCTGAAGCCGCAACCTGCTTCAGTTCCTGTGTCCTGGCTTTCCAAGCCCTGCAATCTTTCTTCCAGTGTCCACTCTTGTGACAATAGAAGCATTCCTCTTTACCAACAAGCTTCCCCGCTATTTTTGTTGCCTTTTCCTTTCCCTTCGCACCCACTTTACTAACACCGCCTCTTGGTTTGGCGGGGGCTTTCTTCTTCTTTCCCTTGGCTTTCGCCTTGGACCTAGAAGAAGAAGATCCTCCTACAAACAAAGTGGATGTATCCCTACCCTTCTGTAGGGTGCCCTCTGCGCTCCTCAGCAGGTTGAGGAGTTCTGAAAGTTCAACTTCCTTTTCTTGCAAGTTGAAATTCAGTATGAACTGGGCGTAAGTGGATGGAAGGGACTGGAGAATTATATCTGTATAAAGTTCACTGTCCAACGTGGTCCCAAGTTCCGCGAGCTCCTCAGTGTAGCCAATCATCTTAAGCACGTGGTCCGCTACCGATGATCCGACGGCCAACTTAGTCGAAAATAACTTCTTCGATACTTCGTATCTTGCGATACGAGACTGCTCTCCATACAGTTCTTTTGTATGAAGAAATATGGATTCCAAATCCATATTCTCGTGCCTCCTCTGATGGTCATTGTCCATCGAGGCAAGTACGAGGCATCTGGCCTTCGCGCTGTCAATCTCCCAAGTCTTACGGATTTCCTTATCCGCGACACTGGAGGTGGGACCTGGGACGGGGGGAGCTTTGCTGGTAAGAAGATACCCCAGCTTGTCGTAAGAGATTGCCAATTTAACATTCCTGAGCCAATCTTTGTAGTTTGGCCCTGTCAATATGTTTTTATCTAGAAGTAACTTAAGTCCAGTCATTTCGATTTGGTCGCTGCAGGGGGAGAGAAGAAACACTTAGCACGATGCTCTTGCAAGTTTAGAATGGTTTTTAATTTGTCTAAACAGGATGGCTCCCACTGTCTCTCGAATCCCTCCTCAAACCACAAAGGAAGAATTAGCCGGGATCAATCCCACCGTACAATACTTGCTTAACCGTTCAGCCAGGCCAGTGTCGGTACTTCGAGGGAGGTTTTCCAACGCTTTCGCGAAGTTCCTTAATTTAAGAACCTCTTTTCCCTGGGGGCGTAGCCCCGCTAACACCTTTCTAGGCACCTACTAGGTTTATAGCATTGATCGTTTAGTGAGAATTTCCCGAGGAGTAGCATATACTCACAGTAGGATCGGGATCCAAATATCATCGCGTGACGAAAATGAAGGAATCCTACCATAATCATCACACTCCAAATGGTATGCAAATCTAGCAAGTTTCAGTACTTATGAAACTCCCGATGTGGATTTTTGCCCCATGCTCTTATGACCTTGACTTTGGCCAAAATATCATAAGTCACATGTCAAGTTCTTCCCGTCACTTTCCAGGTTAATTTGGATCCATCCGTACATACCCTTGACTTTGGCCAAAATGGCAGCACGACTGTCCCAAACCAACGCATCTATCTATGCTACACATGAACACCCAATAGCTACCAATCACTGTGCCTTGACTTTGGCCAAAATACACAGCTTGAATACTATTGCCTATTCATGCGAAACGACGGAGGGCTACGAATGGTTTTGGTAAAACCGTGAACGTAGTGAACTTGATATAATCGATGGAACGAGATAGCTTTTAGAAGGAGTGGCTCAAGCTCCGCATTTAAAAGTTAGTTTTGAAAAGAACCGAGTGGTTTTTCGAAAGTGTTCCATCGACTTAAACTTGGTTTATTATCTTGCATTAGTTCTTTTAATGCGTGATATTCTTGCATTAGTTCTTTTAATGCGTCCCATCATTTAATCCTACCATTGCAGAAAACAACCAAAATATGACGTACGCTTATGCCATTCGCATTCGCCACGGGGTCCCGTCATCACTCGTTAGGTTACTTAACTAACGACAGAGCGGGGGCTGGGCTAGCGCGGCTGTAAAACATAAGCAACGTCTAAATAGAAAGCAATGATAGACATTACAGATCACAGATGAATACATTGGATATATTAGCAATCCGCATTCCTTTCGAGCCTGAAACGAAAAGCGGATAACACGGTCGCGGTGAATAGCAAATACCCCACCCAAGACCCCTACGGGTGCGGCAAACTACCCTCCATGTTCCCGGTAGTTTGTGCACCCCACCATGGGTCTATCCTAGGAGCAAAAACAGTAAAAAGAATTATACAATGACGGCTACAACCCCGACCCGGTTGTGCGGCCAAACAAATAATATTATTACATCAATTTACATTTACAATGAATGAAAGAAAAACAAAAGCTCATCTCACATCCACCCCGGCTATTCACCCGCGACAGTCCAACACATTCATATACACATTCCAGCACATTACAGATCATGTATAACCCCGACTAATCGACTTATAGCGATTAGCCGACGTTCAATACATGCAAACATCACAGATATAACCAACATAGCCAAAGTGCAGTGAAGTTCGGAAAAAAATACGGAATTATAGGACCCCAAAAGTGAATTTCAGTTCTGGAAAATCTGGGTACATATAATATATCTTAAAAATCCCAAAACCAACACAGAAGAACACTGCACGAAAAACGATGCAAAGATGACACCAACTTGCGGCGTTCCGCGGCCAGATGAGTAGCTCAGGCCGCGGAAGGGCGGCGGTTTTGATGAAACATGCTATCGTTTTTCTTGTGTGTTCTTAGAAAACCCTGAGACAATTTTACAAGTATAAAGTTTTTCATTTTGAGCAGAAAAAATTTCAACAGAAAGTTAGGGTTTTGATTTTCCGGTTTTGCGATTTTTCGGTTCCGAACTTCGTTACACTTCACTACCAAGCTAGTTTAAGTTTAGTTAGGCTCTGATACCACTGTAAGTCCATATTGCGACCCCCGGTACTTACGGGGAGGCGGAAACGGTATAAAAAACGAATTTTTATCGCAAGAGGCAACATGGACTAAACTATGTCGGGATCGTTGTCTAAACTAAAACTAGTTAACAAGCTAAAGAGAGTTAGCTACTATGGAAGATGGTTATACCTAAACTTGAACTCCTTCTTCTTCAAACCTTGTAGAGGTTGATGGTTCTCTTTTCGTCGCCTTCTCCCGTCGAAGATGGATCCACCTCGAAGGTTCGACTTTGGGCTCTTCCTCGATCTTTGAGTGAACTAGGTTTTCCGGCTTGCTAAACCTTCATCCTAGAATGAGTAGAGAGTGATTAGGGTTTGCTTTTCTATCTAAAGAGAATGATTCTCAACACATGAGAAGGTTTCTCTTTTCAAGAGGAGGAAGAAGATGAAAATGAGGAGAGAGAGAGGTTATGATAGAATGAGCTCAATTATTTCTTTCTTGCAACCATATTGCAAAAGAAATGAATTATCTAAATGATAATAATGGAAATAAGAATAGTTGATGGTAAATATGAATGACCACTATCATATCTCTTTTAATGAAGTGTAAGCATGAATCAAGGAAGACTTTCAAGGCATGAAAGTGGTCAATGGTCAACAAGTCAACCAAGGTCAACAAGTCAACAAAAAACAACCATAACATAATTCTTATTTAATTACTATTATTAATAGATAATATACAAATCCATTAGGGTTTGGAAAATGATAACTGTCAACTGTGCATACGCACCCGATCCGAAACCCTAATGAAAAACCTCATTCTCCGCCTCAAGCAACTGTGCATACACACCTGCATTCTCGTTCCGAGGAACAAGAATACCAAGATATAAAAGCAACCCCCAAAACATATACCAGTATCTGGCTCAAACCAGAGCCTGCCAGTATAATCCGTCCGGACTCCAAACGTGCATAAGTGCGCGGATGAGAACGAACCCTGTCGCAAAACCATGCGACCTCTACTCTGTTTTGCCCAGAGGCGAATACCCTCTGTGTGGGACTCTAAAGACTCGACACTACGCTGGCAGTGGGTTTAACCACAGACCGCAAGCGGCACTAGCTGTGCGTAACGGTCCCCAGGTAGATGCCGACAAGAAGGCTGACGAGGTGAAACCCCATCTGAACTCCTACTGAGTCTGAATATGACATTCTCCGTACAGTCCGGTCTGTTCGTCTGATACATCGCATGGCGGGCCTAGGGGGCGGTAAAACGTCAGTCCCCCAATAGCGGTACAAGTCGTGTCGGAGTGAAGCCCAAAACACCCTGAGATAACACTGGAAACCTACCAGTATATCTCGCTTGCCCTGGCCAGGGACTACTCGTGTAATGGCTCTCCTAGACACAGCGCGATGTCAACCCCCAATACCGGGAGAGACGAATCCTGTCTAACCGTCACTGCCTCCAAGTGCTTCGGGACTGCACCCAACCACCACCTGTTTGCACGACTCCTTTGAGCCGTGGTAGGGTAGTGATCAAAGTGCAGTGGGAACACACTCGAGGCGAAGTGTCAGTGTCAAGTCAGCGGACTAAGCTGTACTCATGTCACCTGGGAACTGATAACTGACGATAGGTATAATACCAACCTGTCAGTTCCCGACGAGTCCTGTCCAGTGTACTCGTAACCCAACGAGCACCCGTATACTATCTCCAGTACGACGTACTGATGGCTGTGGGACAGACCATCTCCCACACTGGGATGAGAAGCGCATACGCTAGTCTACTCCGGAGTATCGATGCCCAGTCTCGATAGTCCTACGACTAGGGACCTGTATAAGGATGTGCCTATAGATTACCCAGCCCCCACTAGTGTGACTGCCATCACAACGCTGGTAATCAAGCAAAGATCCTAAGGGCTCCACTAATGCGTATAAGTGATATACTGAAATAAACACAAGTACACATTGAAGTAGAAACAAACCAAGTAGCATACTACTATATTGAGCAAGACTGTTTATACAAGGTGAATATCCCAAGCTTCCATTAAGTAATATACAAACTAGTATGATACAGTAATGGCCTCAAGGGCATATACACTAACATTTTCTTCACAAGTTTCATCACTTGGTGAAGATGGAGCTTGATCTAGCGATGCTTCGACGTAGATCATCTTCGGCATGGACATCGACGACCTAGCTCACCTATTCTCCGTTGAAGCCGACGCTAGAGCACAGGATTTGTTTTGGACAGCGAGAGGACTTCATTGCGGAGCTATGGAGGTAGAGCACCGGATCTACAAAGGTTGTATTTCCGATTCTTATAGTTAAGTGTTAACTAGTTTACTTTTCGCCTAGAATTCTAGCCAACGATCTAGTCTAGGGATTCTCGGCACCGTAATTTTTGAAATTGGCATGGTTGATACCTTGTGAGACCTCTTGAGAGTGCCTAGGAACCCTACAGTGGTATCAGAGCCTAGCTAGAGCCTTAGGCGAAGTCTAGACGGAATTTGAAGTCCGAACGAACCCGAAACCCCAAACCAAAAATGCTCTCTGTCCTTTTTTCAAAAACATGGTTTTTTCAACATTAAAAATGCTTAAAAAATTCAGCAAGGAAATCTAAGAATTACGGCGCAAAAAGTTTCTGATGAACAGTACATATTGCGGCGGAACCGCGACAGAAGCTTGGCTTCTGCGGCGGTTCCGCGGCAAAAAGGTGACATCATCAATTCCTGTTTGCACAGTAACTCCTATTTTATTATGCTGGATTTTCTGGGAATTTTTAATTTTTATTCAAGAGTTGAATTTTCAGGGGTTGTTTTGGGGATTCGGAGTTTCGATCGGAGTGTCAGATTTTGTCTATGTGGCTTTCCGAATAAATATTAGAATATGTTAAAAAGTTCGACCGGATATAAATACCCAATTTTTCCCCTGTCGGGAAATTTCCAAATGTTGGATTTTTCCGTGGTTTAAAGACGTTCTAAGTAGTGCAAGTAACTCGATGGACCCTCTAGAAGACAACAAACCTTAACTCGATTATGTGACCGTCTTGAACTGCCCTTTGAACCTTCGGGTTTGGGGCAGTACGGCGTGCCACATGTGAGGCGTTGGCTTGACCCTTCTACGGCTGGACTGTTGGTACTGAGGCACGAACTGAATGTTGTTAGACTTATTTCATGTGTTGATCTATATCGGGAAAACTTGGGTGTTCGATTGTTCGATCGGAAAGTTTAACATTTTCTAATTATCTGGAATGGGATACAACAATTGGAATTCACAAGTAGTTATGAGATAACTGAATGAATGTTATAAACATAGCACTTTAGTCTCACTTGATCGGTTGCCACGGAATTTTGATGCGATCAAAAGTCCGTCGCAATCACGTAGCGTACGCGGATATTCGCCGGGCAAACTTAATAGACAGCCTCACTCCATAGCCTCGACCAAGTGACTGTAGGAGAACCCCGTCGCCGAAAGCATCCGTTCGGGTGCTCGCGGTAGCGGTGTTCCGCCTTGGTGCACTTCGTCGACGGCGTCGGGGGTGCGGCCGTCTACTGAAGTTTGCGATGAGTATTCGATCAGACTGTCGGGAATCTTGTTGAATTGCCCGACTAGATATTGAAAAGTGTTTTCTATAATGAGACTGAAATGCGGGGTTTATAATTGTTAGGCATGTGATGTCTAAGTAATTCATTTGGTTAGGCATGCAATGTCTGAGATGGTTGCGGATTCCAACTGTTGTAGTTTTACACTTTCTTTTCTGTGACCGTAAATGTAATATGTGATATCTCCGGTTTCGTTGCTATATGTCAACGACAATTGGGATGCGCATATTTACTTACGTTGATGACATGTGATGTTATGTGTTGCTGGATATGTTATATTGGATCGTCGTGTTTGAATAGCCGGGGGTTTTTATGTGAGATGAGTGTTTTTCATTTTCATTCATGTAAAAACTTGTATGTAATATTCTTTTATTGGGGCGCTTCCAGGTTGCGGAAGTTGTCACCGTTTGTATATTATTTACTTTTCCGCACTAGGATAGACCCAAGGAGGAGGGCACAAGTAACCGGGTTCTGGAGTCCAGTGGGAGACCAACTCGAGGAGTCGGGTCCGGGTCTCCTAACTCCAGAATTGGTATGGTTACTTGCCGCTCTCGTAGGGGTCTAGGGGTGTGGGTTTGGCTATTCATCGCGACCGTGGAATCCGTGTTTTATACTGGCTCGTATTGAAAACACGGACGTCCTAGTATATCCAATATTTCATATGTTTCTTCTGCTGCGATATCTGTGATGTGATCATGTGATGTTCTGTGATAGATACAGTATATAGTATATATGATATATTATATAGACGTTACTTATGTTTTACACCCGCGCTAACCCTGCCCCGCTCTGCCGTTAGTTACCTAACCTAACGGTGCACGAGGGGACATCGAGGCGAATGCGGATGGCATAAGTGTACGTCGTATTTATCTGTGATGTTTAGGTACTTAAATGATGGGACTTCATTAATGTGATTAATGAAAGTAAAAGAAACCTAAGATGTTGTAGAATCGAATTTCAAAATAAAACAGGTAGCTACAGTTCTTGCTTTGCACAGCGGTATATATGATATATCCTGCACCTTATTCGATGAGGAAAGGACCAAGATCCCTTCACCGGGAGTGACTCCTTTAGCAATAACTGGCAGATGCTACACACTCGGTTTGTCTTTTGATTGCTTTTAAGTGTTTTTGCTTTGCACAGTGATATATATGATATATCCCGCACCTCATTCGACGAGGAAAGGACCGACGATCCCTTCACCGGGAGTGACTCCTTTAGCAAAACTGGAAAAGCCTCAAAAGCACTCCATTTCAAAATCATTTGATTCTACAACGATATAAAGTTCATTACGCAAAAGGTTTTCTTAAAAACCTGTCGTAGCCCTCCTTCATTTCAAATAGGTAATAGTTAGTATTTTTGCTGCGTTTGTTGACTCAGTCAAGGCGTTGTGTGCGGTAGCTGATTATTGTTTATCTGCAAAGCATATGATGCGATTGGATTACGGTAGTCGTGCGGCATTGTTGACTCAGTCAAGGGTCGTGCGGGTGGGTTTAATTCAATCGAGAAATGACGGGTTGAACTTTACTTGTGGTCTATGATTTGTTGACTCAGTCAAGGTCATAGATCGCTTGGGGCAAAATATTATCGGGAATTTCAAGTGTTGAAATTTGCAATGAGATTGCATACCTTCTATGAGATAGTTGGATCCCGATACCCGCTGCGAGTAAGAGTTACTCCTGGGAGAGTTTTATACATTACAATTAGCCGATCAAGTAGGTGTCTAGAAAGGTGTCAACGGGGTTACGCCTCTGGGAAAACGAGGTTTACATTAATTAGGTTCGTGCGAAAGCATGGGGGACCTCCCTCAAAGTACCGATACTGGCCTGGCTGAAAGATTGGCGAACTTGTAGTGTGTAATTAATCCCGGCTAGTCATTCCTTTTAGGGTTTGAAGGAAGATTTGATAAAAAGCAGTGGGAGCCATCCTGATTAGATAAAATAATAACCAATCTATTCTTGAAAGAGCGCACGCTGAGTGTTTTCGTCTCTCTCTCTCCTGGTAGTGACCATATCACGCCTTAATCAAGATAATAATACGGAATATTGACCGAACCCGCTTGTTATACTGAGCTGGGGAACGTTGGTCCCGCTCCAACTTATAATTGTTATAAGACAGAGCAGGAAATTGGGGAATACCAGATTTCCTGTGCCGCCCAAACGAAGAGAGTGCATGCTGATGCATCATCTTCGGGTGTGTTCATTATACAGAACTGTTTCTCAGTATCCTTTACGTCCTGGGTATGTGATACCAGATCAGGATCCCAGATATGTAATCTGTTACATAGGGCTACAGACAGGTAGAGAACTGAGAACGGGTGATAAGTTTCATGAGGCAGAAAACGGGGCAAGTGTTGCAGCCAAGTCTGTTGGTCACTGTCACCCTGTATTACCAATACATTGATTCTGAACGAATGTTATTAGATACCGAACCTGATATACAAAATCATATCAGTCTCTTTATTACTAAAGAAATGATAAAATTTTGTATTGTTGGATAATGTTTTGAACATTTCCTATATCAAAAGTTGATCGGTTCAGGCACGTTATCTAAAAGCGTTGATGTTCTAAATCAAACTACAGTTCTAAGTATACAGAACACACACAAGAGGAAGAGTTCAGAATTGAACGATTCCTTCTTGAGGTATTGTAGACTAGGTCAGATCAATGCGACCCGACTGGCTAGAGTTACATAAAGATGCATATTTAAATTAGTTTGAACTTACATCTTGTGAAACTCGCCAATCATGTCACAGAGATAAAATGACCATAGCTCTGTTTATTGGAAACAGAGAAAGAGTTAGTGAACTCTTGGGATGATACATGTTGATGTATGTAGGTCCCCTGTCTACACATGCCAGGACTGGTTCTTTATACTTCATTATGTTCTCTGATGATCTTTCGAGTTTCTGACCTATGTTCCTGTTGAAACACAAGTCCGAACCTTTTGAGATATTCACAGAATATAAGTTAGAAGTAGAGAACCAAAATACGGGTATAAGTATTATGTCATTTGATGTGATCAAGGAGGAGAATACTTGAGCACGGAAATTCCTGAACTATTCTAAAAGAGAATGAGATTCTCACTCAGAATTACTCCTCCGTATACACCATAGCACGATGGTATATCGGGGCGGAGCAGATACACCCTATTTGATATGGTGTGCTCTATGATGAGTACTACTGAGTTACCTATTTCCTTTTGGGAGTTATGCACTTATGAAGTTGCATACCTATTGAATAGGGTTCGAATCAAATCAATGCCTACCACTTCATATGTGATATGGAAAGGGAAGAGCCCATCTCTCAAGTTAGTTGAGATTTGGGGTTGTCCAGCCTATGTCTGAAAAGCAAAATCCGGACAAGCTCGAGGCAAGATCTGTTATGTACAACTGGAAAGGTTCCAGCTATACAAACAACAGCAGATGATTTGGTAGAACCAAAGGATTCAGTAGATTCCAACGAACCTCAGCCTCTCCGCCGATCTAGTAGGGTTCCTCACCCACCTGAGAGATACTTCTGTTTCTCTATGACAGTGGGAGCGAGGATTGTATCATGAGATGATGACCCAACTAGCTTCGAGCAGGCCATCGAGAGTAAGACTCTGTAAGAATGGCTGGATGTTTATCGATCTGAGATGAAATCCTTATACACCAACAAAGTATGGACTTTGGTTGCTATATCTGAAGGGTTAAATCCTCATCAGGAGCAAGTATATCTTGAGAAGATTACTTGGTGTACATGGAAAAGTTGAGACTTTCAAAGCTAGACTTGGTAAAAGTTTGCATCATTGACCAGGTATGGATAATGATGAAACCTTTTCAAGTAACTATGCTTAAGTCCATCCAGATCCTACTTGTCACGGCTACATACCATGACTACGATATCTGGTGGTTGGGTGTCATGACTGCTTTTCTAAATGATGTTTTAGAAGAGTACGTCTATAAGTACACAGCCAGAGGGCCTCGTAGACAGTGGGAGCAGTGGAAACGTGTGCAAGATGCTTTATAGGATAAAGCAGGCATCGCGGAGTTGGAACATCTATTTTGATGAAGTAGTCAAAGAGTTTGACATCATCAAAATGGTAGATGAACCTTGTATATACAAAAAGGTAGTAGGGAGTATGGTGGTGATCCTCGTAGAAGTACGTGGATGACATACTCTTGATAGGGAAGGAGTTTCCTATGCTACGCTCGATCAATCTCCGCTTATCACAATGATTCTCCATATAGGATCAAAATGATACCTCCTAAATCCCGGGTTTTGGATCTATGAGATAGATCTAAATAGATGTTAGGACACTCACTAGTTGCAGTGAGATGGTATCAATCGATCCTGAAGAGAATCACTGGAAGGGTTCCAGGGTGATAAAGACGACTGAATGTCAGTCGCAGGCATTGTCTTTACCCTCAGTAAAGGGACGGTATGTTGGAAGAGTTTCAAGCTAGATACCGTGACATACTAGACGTTAAAGGCTGGATACATCGCTACTTAAGATGCTACCAAAGAGGCTGTTTGGGTGTATATTGGTTCATGAGATGAACTATGTTCCTCCCATTGTGTGACAATGGAGTTGTGGCTTATGCCAAGGAACGCCGGTCCCATCAGTGATCCAGACATATTCTAAGGCAGTATCACTTGATCATGGAGATGGTTGATCTCCAGGGAGATCGAGGTTATGAGAGTAGACTCAGAGGACAAACACAGCGGATCCACTCACAAAGGCCTGTTCCCAGAGAGAGACTTTTATGGGATGGTTGAGTATGAGATACTACAACCACTGCTACAGATGGCCCTAGTGCAAGTGGGAGATTGTTAGTTATATGTATGCCCTAGAGGCCATTACTATACATAGGATGTATATTGTAGTGGATGCTGAGACATATATAGGGAGGACTTTCTTGCTCGACATGATAGTATGCTATCTGGTTGCTCTTTACCTTAACGTGTACACTGATTGTCTCTCTGTTACATGTTGGTAAAGCCCTTAGGATCTGTACTTGACTACCTGGACTATGATGCGGTTCATACTAGTAGGGACATGGTAGTCCATAAGTACATCCTTCAAAGTCCCAAGTCGTAGGTGTATCGAGACGGGGCATCGATATACCAGAGTAGACTAGCGTATACCTTCTCGACCCATACAGATGGGCGATGGATGATCCCATATCCATTGGTGTTTGACATCAGAGATGATATACGGGTGCTCAGTGGAGACTGGGTACACTGGACGGACTCACCGAGAACTCCCAGATGGTATTATACCTCACGTCAGATGGCAGTTCTCTGGTGACACTGGTACAGAGTAGTCTGTTGACCCGAGATCGTCATAGAGTCTTGTGTGGTTCCCACTGTGCTTTGATTTCCATCTTACCACGTCCAAGAGGGCGTGCAAAACGGTGGTTTTTGGGTACAGTCCCGAGTCACATGGAGGCAATGAGCGATAGGAGGGGATTCGTCTCTCCCGGTATAGGGGGTTGATGTTGCGCTGTGTTCGATTGGCTATAACAGGAAATTCCTGGCCAGGGTTGCTGAGATTTACTGGTAAGTGTTACTAGTAGTTTCTCGAATAGTTATAGACCTCATATCGACACGACTTATCGAGCTATTGGGGTCTGACGTTTACCACCCCTAGGCGAGATATGCGACATATCAGACGATCAGACCGGACTGTACGGTAGTGTTACTGGTTGGATTCACTGGAGTGTGAGCGGGCTTGCTCGTCGATCTTCAGATCGCTCAATACCCGGGTGGCCGTTACGTTTAGCAGACCGCTTGCGGCTTGTGGGTGTTTGATATGATCATCTCCTGCTGCCGGCGTATTGACGAGTCTTTAGAGTCCTACACAGAGGTTTCCTGGCTCAAGCGAAACGAAATAGGAGCGCATATGAGATATGTGCGGGACCGAGAATAATGCGTGTATGTGATACCGTATTTCATTCTCGCGATGAATGTGTCGAATGGTTGTATGCGATATAACTTAGTTATCGAATCAAGGATTGATTCGATAAGCCGATACATTGGATACTAGCCGGTTATATGCGATATGACCGGATCGTTAAATCAAGTGTTGATTTAATGATTTAATGTATAATTATATATTTGATATATTACTTTGTATTAACTAGTATCGGTTCACTTTAAATGGATTTTCTCGCTCGGATGTGCGCATTGCATATGCGATATGATTTTGTGCATTTGCTTGTATCATGTTTGATGATGCATGCAAACTTGGGTTTGTGTAAAGATTGAACCATGGTTTTATGAGTGGTTAGGGTTTATTATTTTCTTATTCATTTATTTTAATTTAGTTATTAATTTGGAAAAAGAAAATGAGTGAGAAAATGGTGGCTTTTCTTTGTATGTACATGAAGCTTCATGAAGCTTTCATGAAGTCACCATTTTTGTCTCATGTTCAAACCTAACCACTCCACTTAACTATAGTTCTCTCTCTACACTTAACCATGGTAAGAGTTATGATAAGAATGGATTTTCTTTTCTATTTTTAATTAATTCATATCATAACACTTATCTTCTTCTTCATCTTCTTCAAAGAAGAAAAGCTTTCTTCATCAATGGTGGATTGATGATTTGAGTGAGAAATCCAATTCAAAAGTGAACCCAACTCCTATTTCTTTATCCTCTACCTCTTGCCAAGTAGTAGAGTGTGTTTTCTTCACATGTTTCATCACTTGGTGAAGATGGAGCTTGATCTAGCGATGCTTCGACGTAGATCATCTTCGGCATGGACATCGACGACCTAGCTCACCTATTCTCCGATGAAGCCGACGCTAGAGCCCGGGATTTGTTTTGGACAGCGAGAGGACTTCATTGCGGAGCTATGGAGGTGGAACACCGGATCTACAAAGGTTGTATTTCTGATTCTTATAGTTAAGTGTTAACTAGTTTACTTTTCGCCTAGAATTCTAGCCAACGATCTAGTCTAGGGTTTCTCGGCACCGTAATTTTTGAAATTGGCATGGTTGATACCTTGTGAGACCTCTTGAGAGTGCCTAGGAACCCTACATTAATTAGGGTTGAACATTGAACCAAATTTTCACAAGTTGAGTAACACAACTTGATACCAAAACCCTAGCCCAAATCCAAATCAAAAGCCAAATCAAGATCATTTTGAGAAGCAAATCAAGCAACCAACCATCGATCCTTTATTCGCGAAGTCAATCTTCATTAAGAACGCGAGATCCACGACGATCTAAGTCTCACGGAGATCGAGCGGAGCGAGCTTCGACGGATCTAGTTACCTCTTCAAAAGGAGCGATCGAGAGCAACATCTTGTAACCTCGAATTGAGGGAATGTGTAATTAGTCGTCGATTTAATAAAGGTGAAAATTGTACTTCTTTCTTTCTTTACACTCTTGCGTTATGAAGCTTTTTGATCTTTGATTCATTTATTTTTATCATGCTTGAGTAAATTCTCCACTTGTGGAGGATTCGAGAGAATTGATAGATCTAATGATGATCAAATCTTAATACCAGTCTTAATTCTTATGAGATTTTTGAACCTTAGCAAAAAGAATCGTTGATGACCTAATTTGGAGCGAAATGACTTCTTGATTATTTCATTGCAAATTAGGGATCAAACAATTGATGATTTCCTTTACTAGAGGCTAGATCCGAATGATCATGATTGAAAAGACAAGGGATAGTGAAGGAGAAACCCTAGTTTCTCCAATTGATCCCTAATCTTCATCATAATCATCAATCTAGCTACAAATTATCAATAGATAAGATTAGGAATTATTAGATTCATCATTAACTATTAACTCAATCGAATCCTACAAGCTATTCTTCATTATCTTGATAATAGGACATTTCTTGATTCTTGATTCTAGATCTCTATTTTTTTGATGTTTCTTAAAATCAAATCTTACAAATCTTGAATCAACTTTCTTGAATTTTCTTTTATACTTTCATTTCGACTCATCTAAAACAAGATCGATCAAAACACACATCTCAGTGGACGATCCGTATTCATTAATGCGCTATATCGACACCGTTAATTGATTGCGGTATAAATTTCTTTGGTTGTGAAACATTTTACTTACACAAAAAAGATGATCAATCAAATGGCGTCGTTGCCGGGGATGTGTGCTATTTTGTTCGTTTTTGTTATTTGAGTTGAAAAAATTATTATTCCATCAGAATTTTTAGATCAAAATCGCATCAAGCGCTTAACGATTGGTTGTGAATTTTTGCGAGAGAATCTGGCATCACTGTAGAAGGGATCTCAAGATTCAGAGAAGTTTTACAAAGTCCAGAGAAGCATAGAAAGCTGAGGAAAAGTTTTCAAACCCTAATCCCTCCCTGAAGCCGCGGTTCCGCGGCTAATGAGGCATTTTTGCGGTGGAACTGCCGCCATTTAGGGTTTTCACAGTATGAAATTTCTCAGGTTTGCTCTCTATACTCTCCTTTTCTCTCTGATCTTGTCCAATATCAATTTTGTGCAGGATTCTTTGCAAAATTCAGCGCCGCTAAAAAATAAAATTGTTGCTTGTTTGATCTTGGTTGTTTACATATTTTAACATGGAAATTAAGGGGCAAAGACCAAATTCAGATTAGGTAGGGATTTCATTACCCTTCCTAAACCCCAAAAATCACAAACTTGCATCCGCATCACCCTCATTAATTAAAAAAAAATCTAGACAAGACTCTAAGGACCGTCGCGCTCAATTAGGATAGAAGGAGTTCGTGGGTAATCTACTGTTTATCCGCGTTTCTTTTGTGGTGTCTAGGTAAGTGTGTCTAAGGCAAGTGGTTACTTAATTAGGCCCGCTACTTACGTAGCGGAGAACCTCCCACTTACCTGGCACTTACCTGGCCACAGAAGGGGCAAAGAGGCAGTAGAGGATTTATCTTGCGACTTGTCTTCTGGAAGTCTAGGAGCGGTCTAGAGACCTGACCTAGGTGACCATTAGATCTAGGGTGGTGTGTGAATTTTTTTGATTTGAATTTTCAAAATCCGTATTTTTCAAAACAAACACCAAATCCATCTTTTCCCTAATTATCACAACGCTGCCACTTGTGCTCAAGCCTTTAGTGCAAGCTTGGCTGGACATGGGATTCTAGATCCCATCTTGTCCGCGTTTCTCCTATCGACCCCAAAGTCTGTATTTCTACATTTTCTTTCTCCCACCACCCATCATGACCGTGATGGGCGGATATCCATCAAACTTTAACACCACTCTGCCACCGCCCGCAGGTGCGCAGAATCCTCCATGCATTTCTCTCCAAGAGAGATACTATCCAACACGTATTCCCCTTCCCACCTGTCTTTCTATACCACCTGCCAACGGGGAAAATTTTGAAATCAACCACCAATTTATCAAACTGTTATCCAAATTTCACGGTCTTGAGTTTGAAGACGCATGCGTTTTTATCTCCAAATTTGAAAACGTATGCGCAATGATTGGAACGTTGCAACTGTCTTTGGATGCTCTGCGTTTACGTCTTCTCCCATTCATGTTGTGCGATTTAGCCGAGAAGTGGCTTTATAATACGACCGCACACTCTATTTCAAAATGGGATGAATTTGTTGCAGCATTCCTTAAGAAATTTTATCCCAATCACAAGACCAGCCGTGTTCGGAGCGAAATCTTCAAATTTACCCAACTTACCAATGAACCATTTTGGAAATGCTTTGAACGGTTCAAGGATCTTCTTATCCAATGACCTCATCACGGAATCCCTAGATGGGATTTGTGTCGCATTATCTATGAGGGTATTGATTTCATGACAAAACAGATGCTTGAAACCATGTGTCATTGCCAATTCCTATGTAAAGATGATGGTGAAGCATGAAAATACCTTGAAGATTTAGCTCAAAACATATTATAATGGGAAAGTGTTAGACCACCATCGCCTAGGGAAAGTATCAATCAGCTCGATATTTCCGTCATGATGAGAGCCGAAATGGCCGCAATACAAAGGAAACTCGATGCTATAGAAAACATGATTTCTTCAGCATCCTTAAACCAATACACACTTCCCAAAACCGTGTGTGGCTGCTGTTCAAACCCATCACATTTGACGGAAGAATGTCCTTTGAATGTACCGTTTCAAGGTCACACTAATGCTGCATTTCAGCAAAGACCTGGAAACGATCCTTCTTCTTCCTCATATAATCAAGATTGGAGGAATCACCCTGATCTTTCTTGGATCCAACACCAAACTCAATACACGGATCCAAACCAGAATAACTTTCAATGGGTCCCTCCACCACAACAGCAACCACCACAACTGAGTCAGCACCCCTATCAACCACAAAATTTTCAAAACCTGGCCAACAACTTTAATCCTTTTTCTGCCGGTACCGATAAACCCTCTGCACTCGACATGTTCATTACACAGTCCATGAAAACAAATGACATTTTAACGTCTTCTATCCAAACGTTAGTGCAAAACACTGTCTCCCACGGCGAGAGTATCAAATTGATGGAAGCATAAATTGCACAACCGACTGCTGCAATGAGCGCTAGAGAGAAAGATAAACTTCCAGCTCAACCCCTTCCTGATCCTAGACCCTCGCATTATAATGATGTGAGTGCTATTACTACGTTGAGATCTGAAAGAGTGCTAGAAATTCATGCGGGTGAATAAATTGATAATGATGAATTGATCATTAACACCCCGGCTTCCACTTCCACTTTCACTCACACTTCTACTTCTTACCCTATTCCGTCCAATTTACCTTCTTCTTCCGAGCCTATTCTCCGTTTTCCCAAAGGATCGAACTCTCCACCCACTTCATCCTTTCCACCCCCACAAACTTCTCCACAAATGTTGGACCCAACACTTATTGATAAAGCTCCATTTCCAGAAAGGTTGAGGCCCAACATACCCAATACCCAAATGGAGAAGCTTGTAAAAATGTTTAAGCAAGTTAATATCAACATCCCTCTCCTAGATGTTATATAACAAGTTCCGTCCTATGCGAAAATTCTTAAGAACTTTTGCACTAGGAAGAGGAAGACTCAAGTGCCGAAAAAAGTGTTCATGTCGAGTACTGTAGACACAGCTTCTCCCCAACAATTACCAAGGAAACGTAACGACTCTGGATGTCCTACTATTTCTATTTCTATTGGGGATAAACACATTAACCGTGCTTTACTTGAACTTGGCGCTAGTGTTAACTTGCTTCCATATTCAGTCTATGAGCGACTAGGTATCGGAGTGTTAAAGCCTTCGAACATAACTCTCCAGATGGCCGACCGATCAATCACCAAACCTAGGGGTGAACTTGAAGATGTGTTGATAAAAATCGGGGAATTTGTATTCCCTGTTGACTTTATTGTTCTTGACACACAGCCTGTTGTGAACCCACGGAACCAAATTCCGGTGATTCTCGGTTGAACCTTTTTAGCTACTTCCAATGCTATAATCAACTATAGTAACGGCTCTATGAACCTATCTTTCGGGAATAGGTCAATTGAGCTCAACATTTACAAGTTGGGAAGTCAAACCTCCGATCCTCATGCTCGAGTATGTTCTGTCGAATTAATGGATGTCGACAGCAGCGAATTTGATCAGCTTCACGATATAGATCCAGACTTCCTTTATACGTTGTTGTTTGACCTAGATATGTATCATATACATATGGACCCTTCTTTCGAGTTGTCCGGGTCAACATCTAACGTCGATGATGAACATTTTCTGGAGTCTGAGTATGATCCTGTTCTTTCAAATGAGAATATTCTTCATGATATTGATGAAAGCTTCAAGGAAATGTTCGCTGATAGACTTGCATTCTTAGCAGACACGGGTGTTGAGATGAATCATCTCCAAAATAAAGAAATTGAACCTCCACCCCTTCTTCTCGAAAATCACAAGAATGTGAGTAATCCATCATCACAATCACTGTGTCGTCTCTCCAAATTGAGACGCAAAACCTTTCTTTCACACCACTTATCTCTTCCCCACTTCGTCCTGACTCCATACAACATGTTCTTCCACCAACCGGTGTGTTTTACTGATAAAATCTTCGAATGGTTGGTGTTGACCTTCGGTCATTGTAAGGTTTTACATTGACCAGTAACTTTATCCCCCTCTTATGATTTTAAAAGATTAACATTGTTTAACTCAAGTTTGGAGGGGGGTATATTTGGCTCTTGAAAATAAATGTTGTCCTCAAAATTGTGAGCCAAAAAAATGTTTGGGGGAGATTTTCACGTCCATATTTCATGACCCCGTTAATAAATTTCCTCCCAGGTTTACAGGTATCTGAGATTTAACAGACGGCAACAGTGAGGACACTGTTGTAAACAAGTTCGGGGGAGGTTTGTGCTTATTTACGCATCACTTTGCATCATTCTTTGCATAAGCACAAAACATATGATAAAAAAAAGAAAAAAAAATGTGCACATAAATAAGATAATAAAAGATTAGATAATGAAAAATTAAATCCAATAGATTAAAAAAATTTAAGAAAACCAAGAAAGTTAGAAGTTTTCTTAAACGAAACTAGTAATAAGTAGTTATGAGCCGTTGTCCCAAGGGTTAGTAAGATGAAGGAAGTCACTAATTTGAGGATAAAAATAAGTCTGAAAAATAGTTTCTATTCTGAAAGCCAAACATTTGAACGTTGATACCCTACTATACGCACTTACACACGTCTTAAAACTCGAGATAGTAGAGGATACCTTGAAATGCTCTTGTCTAAAAGCAAAAGTATGAAGAAAATAATAAATGAAGAAAATATAAAATGGTATAGAAAAATGAACACTGGTTTTGTAATCACCAAGGCAGCATAAAAAAAATATAGCGAGGGTGCATCATCACCTAGTGCTTTAGACTAACTGGTTTGGGAGTCACTGCTAAGACTTAGGTGTTGCAAGACGAGGAAAATATCAATACATCTAATAAGCGAGCACATGAGTAATCGGTCGGTTAGTACCTCAAAAAGTATTAACAGTCGCATGAAAATGTGTGAGCAAATCCATCTAAATATTCATCGACTAAAAAGTACTGAGGTACATGGACAAGAGTATGATAGCTTGTATTGAATTCTCCGAGTGTAGGGATGTCTTGTACACACACGTAGGGGTATATGATCGATGTTTGGAAGAAAGGTAGGAATGAAGAATAAAGATGATGTTTTATTGAGGGATGATATGATTTCTAACATCTTTTCATGACTATTAAGATAGGGCTCATAACAACCGAAAAGCCAGTGTAGTTGAAAACTCTGATTTTCAAAGTCTTTCTTTTATAATTCTGATATTTATATGTAACTTTCACAGTCTTCCTTTTATTATTTGATTTTGTGGGTGCAATCCGCTGAAAACCCTCAGGAGACAACACTCCTACTAGGGACACCTAGAGGTTTAAAGGCTAGTTGCACATGCTCAGTGCAATCGTGTTGCCTACGAAAGTGTGCTAGTTAGTTTTTCTTTTTCTTAATAAAATTTTCTCCTTCTCTTGAATAAAAGATGTTTGCTCGAGACGATCAAAATTAAGTTTGGGGGAATTTGTTCGGTCGAAAATATTGCATTCTTAACACATCAATTTCCCTACTCTTTTTAATGATCTAAAGCTGTTTGGTTTAAATATAGCACATATTAGCAATTCGTCTGCAAAATATCAAATAACATGTGTTATACATTATAACCGGCATTATGAGGAAAATTGTGTGTTTATTACTACACGCATGATTTTGTATATTTCAACACTGTTTATCAAGATTATTGCAGAAAATCCTTCAGGTCAAAGAGCCGGAATCACAAAAGTGCTGATAAAATGCAGCAAGTCAAAAACTTGAGATCTGGCAGCAAACAAGAAAGAATAACGAGATTCTAGACATCAGAAGATTCCCTAAAAGCCAAAACCAAGAAATTCAGAGAAAATGAGCCATCAAGGCCACTAAATGGCCGTGGATCCGCGGCCGATCCAGGCCGATCCGCCGCGGTTCAGCGGCCTGGTTGACTCGGCAGCAGTTCAAAATTCTTCAGAATATTCTATTTAACTGCCAGGCTTCTAGAAGACTCTCAAAGACCACGTGGCTTCCTCTAGAAGGATTTGCATAACAAACTCACTCTAGAATATTCCTTGTAACAACCTTCTTCTAGAATATTCCCTCTAACAACCTCATTGTAGAAGGCTCTCTCTAACAACCAAGCTTTGGAGGGAAGATTCAAATGAGTGGTTATAAAAGGAGATCTAAATCTAAGGTTTGAGGTTGTTGAATAAGTTGTTCGTTAATTAGGGTTGAACATTGAACCAAATTTGCACAAGTTGAGTGACACAACTTGATACCAAAACCCTAGCCCAAATCCAAATCAAAAGCCAAATCAAGATCATTTTGAGAAGCAAATCAAGCAAGCAACCATCGATCCTTTATTCGCGAAGCCAATTTTCATCAAGAGCGCGAGATCCACGACGATCCAAGTCTCACGGAGATCGAGCGGAGCGAGCTTCGACGGATCTAGTTACCTCTTCAAAAGGAGCGATCGAGTGCATCATCTTGTAACCTCGAATTGATGGAATGTGTAATTAGTCGTTGATTTAATAAAGGTGATAATTGTACTTCTTGCTTTCTTTACACTCTTGTGTTATGAAGCTTTTTGATCTTTGATTCATTTATTTTCATGATGCTTGAGTATATTCTCCGCTTGTGGAGCATTCGAGAGAATTAATAGATCTAATGATGATCAAATCTTAATACCAGTCTTAATTCTTATGAGATTTGTGACCTTAGCAAAAAGAATCGTTGATGACCTAATTTGGAGCGAAATGACTTCTTGATTATTTCATTGCAAATTAAAGATCAAACGATTGATGATTTTCTTTGCTAGAGGCTAGATCCGAATGATCATGATTGAAAAGACAAGGGACAGTGAAGGAGAAACCCTAGTTTCTCCAATTGATCCCTAATCTTCATCATAATCATAAATCTAGCTACAAATTATCAATAGATAAGATTAGGAATTATTAGATTCATCATTAACTATTAACTCAATCGAATCCTACAAGCTATTCTTCATTATCTTGATAAATCAAACTGATTGGGACATTTCTTGATTCTTGATTCTAGATCTCTGTTTTCTTGATGTTTCTTAAAATCAAATCATACAAATCTTGAATCAAATTTCTTGAATTTTCTTTTATATTTTCATTTCGACTCATCTAAAACAAGATCGATCAAAACACACATTTCAGTGGACGATCCGTATTCATTAACGCGCTATATCGACACCGTTAATTGATTGCGGTATAAATTTCTTTGGTTGTGAAACATTTTACTTACACACAAAAGATGATCAATCAAAAAGCAAGAACTAAAAAAGGCAATCAAAAACAAAACTGAGTGGGTTGTAGTATCTGCTAGTTTCGCTAAAGAGGTCACTCCCGGTGAAGGGATCTTGGCTATTTCCTTATCGAATAAGGTGCTGGATATTCTACAAGGAATACCGTTATGCAAAGCAAAAACTAGAGCCACCCTTTTTGAAAATTAGATTCTACAACATCTTTAGGTTTCTTTTCTTTCATTAATCTCATTAATGAAGTCCCATCAATTATTGTTTCCATAAACAACACAGAGAAATGAAACGAGAATAGAACGTACGCTTATGCCATCCGCATTCGCCACTGGGCCCCATCGTGCACTGCTAGGTTACTTAACTACCGGCAGAGCGGGGGCTGAACTAGCGCGGGTGCAAAACATAAGCAACGTTTATTATATATCATATATATAATATTACATTCATCTCACGCAGTTATATGATCAACATCACAGAACACAGCAGTATAAGATAAACATATGAAATATTGGATATACTAGGATGTCCGTGTTTTAAATTTAGCCAGTAATGTAAAACACGGATCCACGGTCGTGAAGAATAGCCAAACCCACATCCCATAGACCCCTATGAGAGTGGCAAGTAACCCTGCCAATTCTAGAGTTAGGAGACCCGGTCTCAACTCCTTGAGATGGTCTCCCACTGGACTCTAGAACCCGGTTACTTGTGCTCCCTGCCTTGGGTCTATCCTAATGCGGAAAAGTAAATAATATACAGGTGACAACATCCTCATCCCGGAAGTGACCCAATAAAAGAATATTACATACAAATTTTACATGAATGAAAAAGAAAACTCTCATCTAACATAAAACCCCCGGCTATTCTTTCACGACGATCCAATAAGACATATCAGTAGCACATGACATCACATATCATCAACGTAAGTAAATATGCGTATTCCAAATTCCGTTGACATATAGTAACGAGATTTGGGATACCCCACATATTACACTTACGGTCGCTGAAAAGAAATTGTAAAACTACAATAATTAGAATCCGTATATCCTTAGACATCATAAACCCGGAATATCGCATATTCCGGATTTCATGCCTAACCTGTAAACCTTGTATTTTAGTCTCAAATTGAAAACACTTTTCAATCATTTTATTCGGATAATTCAACAAGATTCCCGACTACAATATCGAATACTCGTCGGAAACTTTAGTAGATGGCCGTACACCCGATGCCGGCGACGAAGTGCACCAAGGAGGAACACCGTAGCCGTGAGCACCCGAGTGGGTGCTTTTTGGCAACGGGGTTCTCCTACAGTCACTTGGTCGCGGCGATAGGGCGTGGCTGTTTGCTAGAGTTACCCGGCGAGTGTTCGCGTACAATACGTGATTGCGATAGAGTTTTGATCCGAATCAAAACTCCGTGGCAACCGACTAATTGAGACTAACATACTGGATTCACAATATACTATATACATTACCAGTTTTCACAAAACCAATAAATCGGATTCTAACAATTGTATCACATATCATTTAGATCTATACGATGTCAAATATATCGATCGGTTTAACAAAATATAGAGAACTCAACAACTTGAGAATCACAGTTAAAATTACCCAGACAGTGCACAAATCAGCTACGGACCTACACAAGAAAGCATGGTCCTTGCCTCATTTTTCTTGTTGGTCCATAGAAAACCCTGCACGATTTTTTGGATACTTCTAATTTCAAAAACTCCAACATTTGAAAAAATCGACAGAAACATGTCAAAAGCCGGATTTTAAAACCGATCGAACTCTTTAACTTCGTAATGACCTACCCTGATGTTCTAGTTCGGCTCTGATACCATGAAGGACTACCTTAGCACCATGATGAGGTTATAGAAGTATCTACCATGCTAAATTCAATTTTTTCTTGGTGCTAAGCTAGACTAACAAGATTATTAGGGTTTTCTTTAGATGATAAGTTAACTAGAGAGAAGGAAATATGTTTATACCTTGGTATAACCAAGTCCTTCACTTCACATGCTCTTTGTAGTAGTCCCGCGACTCCACTAAGCTTCTCTTGAGACATCGAACGAACTAGCTCCGGTGATCTTTACGCCAAAGATGATCCACCATGAAGCTCCTACAAGTTCAAGACACCATTACACTAAACTCCTTTAGTGTAAAAACACACTAGTGTAGAGTGCTAATCTACACTAGGATGATGAAGTAGGGGATGTTACAAGCTCACAAATGCATTCAAGAATCCATGGTTCACATCACATGTGAGGGTGAGGATTTTTGAAGGCATGAAGTGGAAGAGGAAGATGAGCTATGAGAGCAAGAGGGAAGAATAATAGCTAAGTGTTTTCAAAATGAGCAAGAGTCAAGAATAATCCTTGACCCCTCATTCATTCAAGCATGGAATTATGCAATATAAAATTGTAACCATGCTTGAATAGTGAGTCAAGGATGAATAAACAAGAGTTAAACCCATGCTTGCAACCATGCTTCTACTTTCCACCTCATTTCTATTTTCATAAAATAGAAATTTAAATGCCATGGTTCATTATAATATATATATATATATATATATATATATATATATATCATATATATCAATATATATTTAATGAAGAATAATTAGTGAGCTAATGATATTAGTTAATCTATAATTATATCACATATAATTTATATCACATTATTAAATCAACACTTGATCTAATATTCCGGTTATATCATATATGACCGACTAATATCATTTATCTGTATATCAAATTATCGAATCAACACTAGTTCGACACACTGGTCATATCACATATAACCGAACCGATAACAAATGACTTCCAGATTACAATACGGTATCACATACTCGTATTTAATCAGGCCCACACACATATCGCATATGTGTCCTACTTCATTTCACTTGAACCAGGGAACTTCTGTGTGGGACTCTAAAGACTCGTCAATACGCCCGCAGTAGGTGATGATCATATCAGTCACCTACAAGCCGTCAGTGGTACTAGCTGGACGTAACGGCTATCCGGGTATTGAGCGATATGAAGATCAACAAGCAAGCTTGTCCACAGTCTCCATGAAGCCTATCAGTAACACTCTCGTACAGTCTGGTCTTTTCGTCTGATATGTCGCTTATCATGTGTAAGGGTGGAAATCGTCAGACCCCAGTAACGTGATATGTCATGTCGATGTCTGGCCTATCATGGTTCGAGAAACTTCTGATAACACTTATCAGTATATCTCGGCAGCAGCCCTGGCCATGGACTTCCGGTTATAGCCAATCGAACATAGCGCAACATCAACCCCCAATACCGGGAGAGACGAAACCCCTCCTATCGCTCATTGCCTCTATACGACTCGGGACTGTACCCAAAATCCACATGTTTGCATGTCTCCTTTGAGCGTGGTAGGGAGGAAATCAAAGCACAGTGGGAGCCGCATAAGACTCTATGACGATCTCGGGTCTACAGACTAAACTGTACCAGTGTCACCAGAGGACTGCTATCTGACGATAGGTATACTACCACATAGGAGTCCTCGGTGAGTCCTGTTCAGTGTACCCAGTCTCCATTGAGCACCCGTATACCATCTCTGATGTCAAACACCAATGGATGTGGGATCATCCATCGCCCATCATATGGGTCAAGAAGCGTATACGCTAGTCTACTCTGGAATATTGATACCATGTCTCGATATTTCCTTGACTAGGAACAATTAAAGGATGTACTTGTGAACTACCCTGGCCTCACTAGTATGATCTCCATCATATTCTTGGTAGTCAAGTACATATCCTAAGGGCTTTATACACATGTGAGAGCAAGATAATATCACAATATAAGTCTACATGTTAAGATAAAGGTAACTAGATAGCATACTATCATGTCGAGCAAGAAAGTCCTCTCTCTATATATATCCAAGCATCCACTATAATATGCATCATATGTACAATAATGGCCTCTAGGGCATACATATAACTAACATTTTCACCCCCTCTGAAATCCACTGAACTGTTCTTTCTGCAGTATTCTTTGCGCAAACTCTCTTCCCCTCTCCAATAAAACTATTTTTGTGCAGGATTCTTTGAGCCGCCACCAAATAAAATTTTTTGCAAGTGTTTTAGATTTTTGTTTGTTACTGTTTTGCATAAATAGAACGGACTTTAAGGGGCTATAACACCAATTCAGATTGGGTGGGGATTTCATTACCCTTCCTAAGACCCAAAAAATCACTAAAAGCATACGCATTACCCTTGAGCTTAACTAAAAAATATCTAGACTCAGCCAACTAAGGACTTGTCGTGCTCAATAGGATATAGGAGGGTTGTAGGCATTCGGTTGTTTATCTAAACCTGACTTTGTGGTGCCTAGGCTAGACAAGTGAGGAGGTAATTTTAAAAGGCCCGTCTCACGGTGATTCATGAGAGGAACCCTCTTTACCTTACTTATGCTTACCTGGCCACAATTGGCAGTGAAGAGACGATTTGAGGGTTATCTCACAACTTTTCACTTTGGAACAGTTAGGAGTAGTTTAGTGGGCTTTGAAGACCATAACTCTAGGTGTGATTTTGCATGTTGGGACTGTGATTGTTTGAAGTTGTGTCATAAATATGTATCTATTTTGCAAAACACTCTAAAAAAAAACCAAAACAAAAACTTTTATAAAAACTTGCCATTTATCACCAAATTTCCATGTCACCAACGATTTTCCATTGACGTTTTCTTATCCTCACATTCTACGCTTTGACTACGCTAAACTCGTTTAGTGTATGTCCGGTTGTACTCGGGACACTAGTGCCCGCCTAGTCCGTGTTACGTTAGTCGCTACCGACTACGCGATCGACTCCGACGTCTTAACTCCTTCCACACCTCATTCACCCTTACATTTTCCTGCCAACTCCGACGTTGACCGCGATTCTGTTCATACGTCTTCACCTTCACCTTCACTTTCACCATCACCAAATTCTTCTTACGAGATGTCGGGATTTCCTCCTAACATCACTTTACCTCACCCGGGAATAATTCCGCCTCCATTAGGTGCGAATAACCCGCGACATGCTCTTGTTGAAGGGCCACAGCGAATCGCGCTCCAGGATCATTTCTATCCTACCCGCGCTGTACTTCTAACTTGTCTTTCACTTCCACCGGCCAATGGGGATAATTTAGAAATTAAGCCGCACTTCATCAACATGTTGCCTAAATTTCACGGGCTTGAATCCGAAGATGCCTCCATCTTCATCAATAAATTCTAGAACGTTTGTGCGATTATGAAGACAACCTAACTGTCTGATGATACTATATGGCTACGAGTTATTCCTTTCACTTTGTGTGACCTTGCTGAAAAATGGTTGTATAGCACCGCATCTCATTCGATAACCAGTGGGGATGAGTTTGTAAAGCGTTTCTAAAAAAATTGTACCCAAATCATAAGACCGCACGGATCCGATATGAGATAAACCAATTCACCCAGCTTCCAATCGAACCTTTTTGGAAGTGCTTTGATTGGTACAAGGACTTCCTTGTTCAGTGTCCTCATCAAGGTATAGAGAAATGACAACTTTACCAAACTTTATATGAGGTCCTGAATCCAACAACTAAGTACTTGCTGGAAACCATTTGTCATGGCCACTTCCTGACCAAATTTGATAAGGAGGCTTGGTAATTCTTTGACGATCTTGTAGAACAAACGCTTCAGTGGGAGAGCACCCGACCGAACACCTCAACTTCTTCTTCTTCTTCAGGTCTCTCTAGGGCAGGAGTTCATCAACTCAACATCTCTATTGCAATGAAGGCCGAGATGGCTGCAATTACTCGAAAACCGGAAGTAATCGAGAGCAAATTCTTATCTCCTTCTCCTGCCCCTATTCCTCCCCCTCTTACCATTTGCGCTTGTTGTTCAGATCCATCTCATTTGACCGAAGAGTGTCTTTACAACCCACCATCTCAAGGACAGTATTAGGTTAATGCTGTATTTCAGCAAAGACCAAGAAACGATCCATACTCTTCCACATACAATCCCGGTTGGAGGAACTATCCCAATTTCCCCTGGAATCAGAATCAGCATCATTTCCAAGTCCAAAACAACTTCCAGAGGCCTCCTCCTCCTGCTCAACAACAAGTTCAACAACAATTTCAGCAGCCTTTCCAACCCCAACCTTTTCAAAATCCAACGAACAACTTTGCACCTTGCAATATTTCTTTTCCTCAGAACAACTTTGTTCCATCAAATAACGATAAGGTTTCCTCGCTAGAATGAAGTCTGGAAGATTTTGTAAAGCAATCGACTTAATCCACCGCAAACATCCAGTCTTCTATTCAGTCTCTGGTTCAACACACCGCTGCACACGGGCAAAGCATCATGACCATCGAAGCCCAGATTGCACAGCTGAACGCAGCTTTAAGCGAGCGAGAGAAAGGAAAGCTTCCATCTCAACCACTGTAACAACCCTACTTTTCTATACGAAAATTTTCAAAATACAGAAAGGAACATCTAAGCCTGAGCACAAGTTATAAGTTTGATTTGCTTTTGAACAGCAAGAAAAGCTTGTAGCTCATTGGTAAGACCTTGCACTGCTGAGACAAAGTATCAGAGTTCAAATCCCATCAGCCACATTACCTTTTTATTTAATTTTCTTTTAACCTTGTAGAAGCCCAAGAGTCTACATGTCCAACACACGTAATAGGGTAAGTTACAGAATAATCAAACATGTTAAATAAGCTAGTTGAACCGTCAGGGACATGTGGCCCCAATCCAAGACCCTACCAGTGAGATTTGATATAGGGAAGGCACTGGAGGATTTTCTAAGCCCGAACCCAAATTTTTTTGTAAACCGTAGACCCGTGGACTCCCCTCTTTAAACCATATATGTTTATTTTCCCTGCATTTTCCAGAGAATTAAAAACCCTTTTAAATTCCATTTTAATGCAAATTTAAATGCATTTTTCATCACCCCTAAACCCAAATTTTTCCTATAAATACCCACTCCATTTTACATCCCTTCACACTAAAAATTTCCTACAAAAACTATATAAAATTCTCAAGTCCTTAGTGTGCAAGTGGAGTTAGCGAAGGGCGAAACTCCGATGAACTTCCAAGGAGTTTCCGGCGACGAAATGACGCACCGACTCTTACTCCCTCTTCCTCTTTCACCCCTCTACCTTACAAGCCAGTAAGTCCCATTTCCCCTTCTCATCTTCATCTTTAAAAAGTTTCAATTTTAAAACCCGACGGAAGCGGAATTAGTCCGACTTTTGATTCGGTTTTCTTTAAAAACTACATTTCTCTTAATCAAGATAACTTCATATTCTCACATATTTGTTAAAAAACATTTAAAAGACCATTAAATCAAGTTTCACCTCAAAATAATTATTGTTGTAACTTTTATCGCATTTTTACATAAAAATACCTCAAACTATTCATTTCGACATTATAACCTTTATTTTTTGCTATACCTTTAGATAGTTCATGAGGTAATGACCTACCTCATCACAACACACATATCTATCATATCACAATGAATCTTGGGACAATAAAATACGGGAAATACGATTTTGCAAATAAATACCTATAACTTATAAAACCGTTTTCTTTAAAAAAATGTATCTAACTTTCCATGCAATTGCGCCTCTTCAACCAATTTTGGGGACCCCGTTCGGGATGGTGCGGATTACCGTACATCCTCGGGCTTAGTAGAGCGAGATGCAGATCTCCGCAAGGAGCATTCTATCTCGATGGAATTTTTATACATATTTATTTAGAAAATGAGATTTTTATAAGAAAATAAATATAATCATTTTCATTAAATATGTATTTATAATTATTACCAAACTACTTATTTAAAAAATATATATAATATTCCATGTTTCCAAAACTCAAGAAAAGAATTCAAATATTACATGAAACTACCATGATAATTCAAAACAATATTCATATTACAAATAAATACCATATATTATGAAATTAAGTTTTATTCACTAGAAATGTCACATTTATAAAATATACATAAATGAAAACCCTAAAGCTGATAATTAAATGCTTGAGGTGTATTTTGAAATTATACCAAAACTATTTTTACATAAAACCCTCTCAAGTTATACCAAATTACAATAAGGACGCTAGTAAAAATAGGTTTAAGCGGGACCGGTCTCTTGAGCCTCAGGGAGCCGGAGATATGGGTGCTTGCCTATCTAAGGTAGACAACCTAACAAACAGTGTTATCAATACAGTAATTGTTTTGGAAAAAGACACAAATCCTGCCGTCCATGTGCAACAGTTACCGATAACATCAAAACAATCAGGATTTCAAGTTCTTTTAAAAGTGTCTGACTCAGACCGAGTCTCAATATAAACAATCTGACTTGAATGTGATTCAAGTTTAAAATCCAATTCAATGTGAATCCAACTATTCAATCCATTCAATCTTTACAACTTGACTGAATTGAAACATGGATATACTCCATTTACATGTTCATCCATTATATCCGTTCCAGTTACTAATATCATGGTTTTGGAAAGTCATCCATCTATACAATTTATAATACAAGACAAGACAATACAATTCATACAATCAATACAATAATACACTACGGGGTTTATAAAGGGTAGACTGGTACGGAACATGTTAAAGGTGGCATGGGGTGGTTACTTAAGACGTAATTACATCCATGCCGTTGTTCCGTGGTATTATTGACGGAGTCTTGTACTACGGGTTACCAAAGTCTCTGGTGTAAGTGGGACTCCTCTCGTATACACTGACATTTTCTGTACCAAGTTACAAACAACTGCGCTAACATTATAATAAACAATTATAAAACTATACTCTCTCTGTCTATTCTACTTCTCCCTCATCTTTGGGACTTACCGAACGATTGTTCGCTGACGACATTCCTGTTTCTCTTCTTCTTTGGAATGTTGTCAGGAGAACCCGACGCTGAGGAGTACGAGACCAGTCAGGAGCATTTGGAGCAGGCCCCTAAGCAGTATACCGACAACCAAGACCTGTAGCCACTTTTACTTATTCCATTTTCATTTCTGTTATGCCACTTGATTGAATGATTCTTTGTGTGTTGTGTTTAGAAATAATGTTTCACAATTAAAGAAATTTGTAAACCGCAATCAATAACGATGTCAATTGTAGGTTCGTTAGTGAGTGCGGATCGTCCACAGAGATGTGTATTTTGCTCGCTATTGTTTTAGATGAGTCAAAATGAAAAGAAGAAAAGAAAATGATTCATGAATTTTGAAATTTAGTTTCAAGAATTTTAAGAAATACTAAAGATCAAGTATCGAGAATCAAGAATTATCCAAATTGAATTAGTTATCAAGATTTGTAGAGAGTCTCGTAAGAATCGATCGAATTGATTGTGAGGATGAAGGCTTGTGATTACGTATTCTTATCCATTGATGATTTGTTGCTAGATTGATGAAGATCAACGAGAATTATGGATCTCTTGCGGAAACTAGGATTTCATCATCTATCCCTTGTCCTTTCGTTGATTATCATTCACATTCTAGCCTATAGGAAATTCAAGTATCGATCGTTGATCTCTAATTAAGAGTGAAAACATTCAAGAAAGCATCTCGCTCAAAATTACGTTGTCGATGATTCAATTTACTAGAGTTTATAAAACTCATAGGACTTAAGAATCGTTCAAAAATATAATCATCATCATTTATCTATTTTCTCGATTCCTCCACGAGCGGAGTTTTTATTCAAACATCATATCAAAGAAATCAATCAAGAATTGAAAACTCATCATAATGCTCAAATATAAAGATAAGCATGACTAAGAAATTTCACCTTTTATTTATTCAACAATTCCGTTACAATTCGCTCAAGAACTACAAGAATTTGAGGAAAGAACTCGATCGCCGAATTAGCTTCGCATCGTCTCCGTGAGTCGCGAATCGTCTTGGATCACTTGCTCGGTTGAAAATCGGCGGCGCTTCTAAAAGGTTGATGGCTTCTTGCTTGAATCGGCACTCGATAGATCTTGATTTCGATCAAATTGTGTCACTTAATTTGATTTGAATTTTATTTGGATCTACAATTTTTCCCTCCAAAATGAACCAAGCTCATACCCTAGATCTAGATCTCATTTTATAACCACCTCATTATGAATTTTCCCTCCAAAATGAACCTCCTCATTTGAATTTTCCCTCCAAAATGAACCTCCTCATTTGAATTTTCCCTCCAAAACTAGGTTGTTAGAAAGAATCTTCTAGAAGAAGTTTGTTTGAGGGAATATTCTAGAATGAGGTTGTTACAAGAAGGCTTCTAGAAGAAGGTTGTTACAAGGAATATTCTAGAGGAAGGTTGTTGCAAGGAATATTCTAGAGTGAGTTTGTTATGCAGAGCCTTCTGGAAGAAACCACGTGGTCTTTGGGAGTCTTCTAGAAGCAAGGGTTGTTATAAGAAAGCACGTGGGGAAATTTTAGAAGCTGACGTCACCATATAGCCGCGGATCCGCCGCCAATAAGGCCCTACGGCCGTGGATCCGGCCCATTGATGGCCTTGGTGTCTGAAACTTCCATTGTATATTGGTGTTGATCCATGGGCCTTTATTTTATGTCTGGAATATTTCTACACTTTCTTGGTCACTTCCAGATTACAAATCTTGGACTTGGCGTATTTTCATCAGCACTTTTGACAGTTTCAGCTCTTTTACCTGGAATTTCCTGCACACATTCTCGAGACAAGTGTTACGATATACACAGATGATGCATGCAATGAAAAACACTCAATTTCTCTCAAAGTGCCGGTTATAAGGTATAACACAAGTTATTTGGTATTTTACAATCAATTTGCTAATATGTGCTATAATCATACCGAACACCTTTTGATGAGCGCAAATGGTAGGGAAATTGATGTGTTAAAAATACAATATTTTCGACTGATCAAATTTCCCAAACTTATTTTTGGTCGTCTCGAGCAATCTGTTTTATTAAAAAGAGAAGGAGAAAATAAAGAAAAAGAAAAACTAGCTAGCACACTTTCGTAGGCAACACGATTGCACTTAGCACGTGCAATAAGCCTTTAAACCTCTAGGTGTCCCTAGTAGGAGGAGTGTTGTCTCCTGAGGGTTTTCAGCGGATTGCACCCACAAAATCCAATATTAAAAGGAAGACCGTGAAAGTTACATTTAAAGATAAGAATTATACAAGAAAGACTTTGAAAATTAGAGTTTCCAACTACACTAGCTTTTCGGTTGTCATGAGCCCTATCTTCATAGTCATGAAAAGATGTTAGAAATCACATCATCTCTCAATAAAACATCGTCTTTATTCTTCATTCCTATCTTTCTTCCAAATATCGATCATATAACCCTACGTGTGTGTAAAAGACATCCCTACACTCGGAGAATTCAATTCAAGCTATCGTACTCTTGTCTATCTGCCTCAGTACTTTTTAATTTTATGAATATTTAGATGGATTTGCTCACACACTTTCATGCGACCGTTAATACTTCTTGAGGTACTAACCGACCGATTACTCATGTGCTTGCTTATACGGTGTATAGGCATTTTCCTCGTCTTGCACTACCTAAGGCTTAGAAGTGACTCCCAGACCAGTTGGTCTAAGGCACTAGGTGACGAATCACCCTCGCTATATTTTTTTTATTGCTGCCTTGGCGATAACAAAACCAGTGTTCATTTTTTTCTTCACCATTTTATTTTTTCATTTTTTATTTCCTTCATACTTTGGCTTTTAGACAAGAGCATTTCAAGGTATCCTCTACTATCCTGAGCTTCAAGACATGTGTAAGTGCGTATAGTAGGTTATCAACATTTAAATGTTTGACTTTCAGAATAGGAACTATTTTTCAGACTTATTTTTATCCTCAGATTAGTGACTTCTTTCATCTTACTAACCCTTGGGACAACGGCTCATAACTACTTATTACTAGTTCGTTTAAGAAAACTTTTAATTTTCTTGGTTTTCTTAAAATTTTCCAATCTTTTGGATGTAATTTTTCACTATCTAATCTTTTATTATCTTATTTATGTACAAAATATTTTTATTTTTTTGAAATTTTTTAAATTTTTATAGGTTTTTAAAATGTTTTGTGCTTATGCAAAGTATGATGCAAATGATGCGAAAATAAGCACAAACCTCCCCCAAACTTGTTTTCAACAGTGTCCTCACTGTTGCCATCCGCTAGATCACAATAACCTGTAAGCCTGGGAGGAAATTTATTAATGGGGGCAAAATATATTAAAGTGAAAATCCTCCCCCAAACTTATTCTTTTGGCTCACCATTTTGAGTAAAAATTTTCTTTTCAAGAGCCAGATTATACCCCCCCAAACTTGAGTTAAACCATGTTAAGCTTTGAAAATCACAAGAGGGGGTCAAAGTCATTGGTCGATGCCAAGCTTTGCAAATACCGAAGGTCAACACCAACCATTCGAAGATTTTATCCGTGTAGTGCACCGGTTGGTGGAAGAACAAGAAGAAGTGGGGAAAGGGTAAGTGGTGTGAAGAGAGGGTTTGTGTCTCGTTCTGGAGAGACGACACAGTGAAAGTGATGGATTACTTGCATTCTCATGACTGTCAAGAAGAAGGGGTGGAGGTTCAATTTCTTTGTTGTGGAGATGATTCATTTCAACACCCGTGTTTTCTATGAATGCAAGTTTTTCAGCAAAGCTTTCATGGATATCCCGAAGAATAATGTCATCAAAATGTGCGGGTTGATACTCAGACTCCAGAAAAGGTTCATCATCGACGTTAGATGTTGACCCGGACAACTCGAAAGAAGGGTCTGTATGTATATGATACATATCTGGGTCAAAAAACAACGTATAAAGGAAGTCTGGATCTGTATCGTGAAGCTGATCAAATTCGCTGCTGTCGACATCCATTAATTCGAAAGAACAGACTCGAGCATGAGGATCGGAGGGTTGACTTCCCAACTTGTAAATGTTGAGCTTAATTGACCTATTCCCAAAAGATAGGTTCATAGAGCCGTTTCTACAGTTGATTACAGCGTTGGAAGTAGCCAAAAAGGGACGACCTAGAATCACCGGAATTTGGTTCCGTGGGTTCGCTACAGGCTGTGTATCAAGAACAATAAAGTCCACAGGGAATAAAAATTCCCCGATTTTTATCAACACATCCTCAAGTTCACCCTTAGGTTTGGTGATAGATCGGTCGGCCATCTGGAGAGTTATGTTCGAGGGTTTTAACACGCCGATACCTAGTTGCTCGTAGACCGAGTAAGGAAGCAAGTTAACACTAGCGCCAATGTCAAGTAAAGCACGGTTAATGTGTTTATCCCCAATAGAAATAGAAATAGTAGGACAGCCAGGGTCCTTATGTTTCCTTGGTAATTGTTGGGGAAGAGCCGTGTCTATAGTGCTTGACATGAACACTTTTTTTGGCACTTGAGTCTTCCTCTTCCTAGTGCACAAGTTCTTAAGAATTTTCGCATAGGACGGAACTTGTTGGATAGCATCTAGGAGAGGGATGTTGATGTTAACTTCCTTAAACATGTCCACAAGCTTCTCCCTTTGTGCATCATGTTTGTTGGGTCTCAACCTTTCAGGAAATGGAGCTCTATCAATAAGTGTTGGGTCCAACATTTGCGGAGAAGTTTATGGGGGTGGAAAAGATGAAGTGGGTGGAAGGTTTGAGCCTTTGGGAAAACGGAGAATAGGCTCGGAAGAAGAAGAAGGTAAATTGGACAAAATAGGGTAAGAAGTAGAAGTGGGAATGGAAGTGGAAGTGGAAGCCGGGGTGTTAATGTTCAATTCATCATTATCAATTTGTTCACCCACATGATTGTCTAGCACTCTTCCAGATCTCAACGTTGTAAATGCGTCCACATTAGTGTAATGTGAAGGTCCAGGATCAGGTAGGGGTTGAGATGGAAGATTCCCTTTTTCTCCAGTACTCATTCTGGTAGTCAGTTGTGCAATTTGTGCTTCTATCGATTTGATACTCTCACCATGGGAGACAATGTTTTGCACTAACGTCTGGATAGAAGATTTTAAAATGTCATTCGTTTACATGAACTGTGTAATGGACATGTTGAGTGTAGAGGGTGTAGAAATACCGGCAGAAGAAGGATCGAAGTTGTTGGCCGGGTTTTGAAAATTTTGGGGTTGAAAGGGGTGCTGACTCATTTGTGGTGGTTGCTGTTTCTGTGGAGGGACCCATTGAAAGTTATTATGGTTTGGATCCGTGTATTGAGTTTGGTGTTGGATCCAAGAAAGATCAGGGTGATTTCTCCAATCTTGATTATATGAGGAAGAGGAAGGATTGTTTCCAGGTCTTTGCTGAAATGCAACATTAGTGTGACCTTGAAACGGTACATTCAAAGGACATTCTTCCGTCAAATGTGATGGGTTTGAACAGCAGCCACACATGGTTTTGGGAAGTGTGTATTGGTTTAGGGAGGCTAAGGAGAACTTGTTTTCTAGAGTATCGAGCTTCCTTTGCATTGCGGCCATTTCGGCTCTCATTGTGACGGAAACATCGAGCTGATCGATATCTTCATTAGGCGGTGGTGGTTTAACACTTTCCCATTGTAATGTGTTTTGAGCTAAATTTTCTAGATATTTCCAAGCTTCACCATCATCTTCAGATAGGAATTAGCAATGACATATGGTTTCAAGCATCTGTTTAGTCGTGAGATCAATACACTCATAGATAACTCGACACAAATCCCATCTGGGGATTCCGTGATGAGGGCATTGTAAAAGAAGATTCTTGAACCGTTCAAAGCATTTCCAAAATGGTTCATTGGGAAGTTGGGTAAATTTCAAGATTTCGCTGCGAACACGGGCGGTCTTATGATTGGGATAAAATTTCTTAAGGAATGCTGCAACGAATTCGTCCCATGTTGAAATAGAATGTGCGGGTGTGTTGTAAAGCTACTTCTCGGCTAAATCGCACAAAGTGAATGGGAGAAGACGTAAACGCAGAGCAACCAAAGACAGTTGTGAATTACCCATCAAAGCATATACGTTTTCAAATTTGGTGATAAACACGAATGCGTCTTCAGACTCGAGCCCGTGAAATTTTGGTAAAAGTTTGATGAATTGGGTTTAATTTCGAAATTGTCCCCATTGGCTGGTGGTATAGGAAGACAGGTGGGAAGGGGAACACGTGAAGGATAGCATCTCTCTTGAAGAGAAATGCGTGGAGGATTCTTCACACCTGCGGGCGATGGCAGAGTGGTGTTAACGTTTAATCGAAATCTGTCCATCGCGGTCATGGTGGGAGGTGGGGAAGAAGACGAAGAATTACCGACTCTGGGTCGATAAAAGAAACGCGGACAAGACGGGAAATGGAATCCCGTGTCCAGCCTAACATGTGCTAAATGGTTGTAGCACAAGTGGCAGCGTTGGTGATAATTAGAGGAAAGATGGTTGGTGTTTGTTTTGAAAAAAATACGGTTTTTGAAAAATCAAATCACAAAAATGCACAAGCAACCCTAAATCTAGTGGTCACCTAGGTCAAGTCACTAGACCGCTCCTAGACTTCCAGAAGACAAGTCGCAGGATCAATCCTCTGCTGCCTCTTTGTCCCTCCTGTGGCCAGGTAAGTGCCGGGTAAGCGGGAGGTTCTCCTCTACGTAAATAGTGGGCCTAATTAAGTAATCACTTGCCTTAGACACACTTGGCTTAGACACCACAAAAGAAACGCGGATAAGCAATAGATTACCCACGACCTCCTTCTGTCCTAATTGAGCTTGACGGTCCTTAGAGTCTTGTCTAGATTTCTTTTAATTAATGAAGGGTAATGCGGATGCAAGTTTGTGATTTTTTTGGGGCTTAGGAAGGGTAATGAACTCCCCACCTAATCTGAATTTGGTCATGCCCCTTAATTTCTGTATTAAAATATGCAAACAACCAAGAACAAACACGCAACAAATTTTCTTTTTGCAGCGCTGTGAATTTTTGCAAAGAAACCTGTTGAAAATGGTTATTGGAGAAGAGAAGGGAGGAGATAAGAAAGTGTGAATTATACCTGAGGAGTTTGGAACAGTGATGCAGCTAAAGTGCCGCGGATCCGCCGCGTGAAGCTTACTATGGCCGCGGAAACGCCGCGCAATCAAGAGATCACTGCACAAAATTTTGTGGGACTGTTTCTGCTCACTCACTAAACTCCTTGAGATACTATGAAAAATTTTCCTCTTGCTCCACAGATTCCAGATTTCCTCGCAACAAATCACAATAAATCATTAAGCGCTTGTTACGAATTTTGGTCTAAAAGTTGATTGAATAATAATTTTTCCACTCAAATAACAAAAACGAACAAAATAGCACACATCCCCGGCAACGGCGCAATTTGATTGAATGATTCTTTGTGTGTCGTGTTTAGAAATGATGTTTCACAATCAAAGAAATTTGTAAACCGCAATCAATAACGGTGTCAATTGTAGGTTCGTTAGTGAGTGCGGATCGTCCACAGAGATGTGTGTTTTGCTCGCTATTGTTTTAGATGAGTCGAAATGAAAAGAAGAAAAGAAAATGATTCATGAAATTTGAAATTTAGTTTCAAGAATTTTAAAGAAATACTAAAGATCAAGAATCGAGAATCAAGAATTATCCAAATTGAATTAGTTATCAAGATTTGTAGAGAGGCTCGTAGTTATCGATCGATTCGATAATGAGGATGAAGACTTGTGATTACGTATTCTTATCCACTGATGATTTGTTGCTAGATTGATGAAGATCAACGAGAATTAGGGATCTCTTGCGGAAACTAGGGTTTCATCATCTATCCCTTGTCCTTTCGTTGATTATCATTCACATTCTAGCCTCTAGGAAATTCAAGTATCGATCATTGATCTCTAATTAAGAGCGAAAACATTCAAGAAAACGTCTCGCTCGAAACTAGGTTGTCGATGATTCAATTTACTAGAGTTTACAAAAATCATAGGACTTAAGAATCGTTCAAAAATATAATCATCTTCATCTATCTATTTTCTCGATTCTTCCACGAGCGGAGTTTTTATTCAAACATCATATCAAAGAAATTAATCAAGAATTGAAAACTCATTATAATGCTCAAATATAAAGATAAGCAAGACTAAGAAATTTCACCTTTTATTTATGTTAGTTATATGTATGCCCTAGAGGCCATTACTATACATAGGATGTATATTGTAGTGGATGCTTGGACATATATAGGGTGGACTTTCTTGCTCGACATGATAGTATACTATCTGGTTGCTCTTTACCTTAACGTGTATACTGATTGTCTCTCTGTTAAATATTGGTAAAGCCCTTAGGAAGTGTACTTGACTACCTGGACTATGAGGCGGATCATACTAGTGGGGACATGGTAGTCCATAAGTACATCCTTCAAAGTCCCTAGTCGGGGTGTATCGAGACGGGGCATCGATATAAGACTAGCGTATACCTTCTCGACCCATATAGATGGGCGATGGATGATCCCATATCCATTGGTGTTTGACATCAGAGATGATATACGGGTGCTCAGTGGAGACTGGATACACTGGACGGACTCGCTGAGAACTCCCAGATGGTATTATACCTTACGTCAGATGGCAGTTCTCTGGTGACACTGGTACAGAGTAGTCTGTTGACCCGAGATCGTCATAGAGTCTTATGCGATTCCCACTGTGCTTCGATTTCCACCTTACCACGTCCAAGAGGGCGTGCAAAACGGTGGTTTTTGGGTACAGTCCCGATTCACATGGAGGCAATGAGCGATAGGAGGGGATTCGTCTCTCCCGGTATTGGGGGTTGATGTTGCGCTATGCTCGACTGGCCATAACAGGAAATCCCTGGCCAGGGTTGCAGTGATATACTGGTAAGAGTTATCAGTAGTTTCACGATTGTTATGGACCTCACGTTGGCATGACTTATCGAGCTATTGGGGTCTGATGTTTACCACCACTAGGCGAGATATGCGACATATCAGACGAACAGACCGGACTGTACGGTAAGTGTTACTGGTTGGATTCACAGGAGTGTGAGCGGGCTTGCTCGTCGATCTTCTGATCCCTCAATACCCGGGTGGCCGTTACGTTTAGCAGACCGCTTGCGGCTTGTGGGTGTTTGATATGATCATCACCTACTGCCGGCGTATTGACGAGTCTAGAGAGTCCTACACAGAGGTTTCCTGGCTCAAGCAAAACGAAATAGGAGCGCATATAAGATATTTGCGGGACCGAGAATAATGCGTGTATGTGATACCGTATTCCATTCTCGCGATGAATGTATCGATTGGTTGTATGCGATATAACCTAGTTATCGAATCGAGGATTGATTCGATAAGCCGATACATTTGATATTAGTCGGTTATATGCGATATGACCGGATCGTTAAATCAAGTGTTGATTTAATGATTTAATGCATAATTATATATTTGATATATTACTTTGCATTAACTAGTATTGGTTCACTTAAATTAGATTTTCTCACTTGATATGCACATTGTATATGTGATATATTTTTGTGCACTTGATTGTATCATGTTTGATGATACAAGCAAACTTGTGTGTATGTTTCTTTTAAACCATATTTGAGTGAATGGTTAGTGTTTTGTTATCTATTCTTATTTATTTATTTATTTATTTATTTACTTTAGGGAATGAAACAAAAATGGTTGCTTCTTTTGTTCTTTTGTTGAAGCTTCAAGAAGCTTTGACCATTTTTGTTCCTTTCCTAAACCTAACCATTCACCTAATTATAGTTTACTCTCTACACTTAATCATGGTTGCCAATATGATAAGTATCATATTATTTTCTATTTTGAAAAATACTTATCATATTCTTTCTTCTTCTTCTTCTTCTTGAACAAAGAAGAAAGCTTGCTACCATTAATGACAACTTGAGAAAAAGAGTGAGAAATCCAATTCTAAAGTGAACCCACTTCCTATTTCTTCATCCTCTACCACTTGCCAAGTAGTATAGGGTGTTCTCTTCACAAGTTTCTTGACTTGGTGAAGTTAGAGCTTGATCTTGTGTTGCCTCGACGTAGATCATCTTCTGCATTGAAGTCTACGACCTAGCCCGCCCATTTCTCCGATGAAGCCGACGCTAGAGCCCGAGATCCGATGATCGCAGCGAGGGGACTTCATCACGGAGCTATGGAGGTGGAGGACCGGATCTACAAAGGTTGTATTTTCGGTTTACTCTTAGTTAAGTTGTTAACTAGTTACTTGTTTCGCCTAAATTCTTGTTAACGATCCGTATTAGGGTTTGTAGGCATAAGAAAAATTTGAATTTGGCATGGTTGATGCCTTATGAGACCTCATTAGTGTGCCTAGGAACCCTACAGTGGTATCAGAGCCTAGCTAGAGCCTTAGGCGATGCGTAGACGTGTTAGAATTCTTATCGAACCCCGAAACCCTAAAAATGACCCCTCTCTGTACATTTTTACAAAACTGGATTTTTTCCATATTAAAAATTCTTAAAAAATTCAGCAGGAGATTCTAAGAATTACGGTGCAAAATTGACCAAGAGATTCGAACAAAGCGCGGCGGAACCGCGGCATTAGCATGGCTAATGCGGCGGTTCCGCGGCCACTTAGTGTCTTCAGCCAGTCGTTTTTGCACAGTAACTTCTTTCATTCATTGCTGAGTTTTCTGGGAATTTTTAAAGTTTACTCAAGAGTTGAGTATTTTGGATTGCATTGGGAGTTCGTACATTCGATCGGATTGTCTAATTTTGTCTATGTGTTTTTACGGGTAATTTTAGAATATGTTAAAAAGTTCGACCGGATATAAATACCCACTTTTTCCCCTGCCGGGAAATTTCCAATTGTTGGATTTTTCTGTAGTTTAACGACGTTCTAAGTAGTGCAAGTAAAGCGATGGTCCCTCTAGAAGACAACAAACCTTAACTCGATTATGTGACCGTCTTGAACTGCCCTTTGAACCTTCGGGTTTGGGGCAGTACGGCGTGCCACATGTGAGGCGTTGGCTTGACCCTTCTACGGCTGGACCGTTGGTACTGAGGCATGAACTGGATGTTTTTTAAACTTGTTTCATGTGTTGATCTGTTTCGGGAAAACTTGGGTGTTTGATTGTTCGATCAGAAAGTTTAACATTTTCTATTTATCTGGAATCCACAAGCAGTTATGAGATAACTGATTTGAATGTTATAAACATAGCACTTTAGTCTCACTTGATCGGTTGCCACGGAATTTTGATGCGATCAAAAGTCCGTCGCAATCACGTAGCGTACGCGGATACTCGTCGGATAAACTTAATAGATAGCTACACCCCATAGCCCTGACAAAGTGACTGTAGGAGAACCCCGTCGCCGAAAGCATCCGTTCGGATGCTCGCGGTAGCGGTGTTCCGCCTTAGTGCACTTCGTCGACGGTATCGGGGGTGCGACCGTCTACTAAAGTTTACGACGAGCATTCGTTCACGATGTCGGGAATCTTGTTGAATTGCTCGACTTGATATTGAAAAGAGTTTTCGATAATGACACTAAAATGCGGGGTTTATAATAGTTAGGCATGCGATGTCTAAGGAATTCATTTGATTAGGCATGCGATGTCTATGCAGGTTGCGGATTCCAACTATTGTAGTTTTACACTTTCTTTTCTGTGACCGTAAGTGTAATATATGATATCGCCGGTTTCGTTGCTATATGCCAACGGCAATTGGGATACGCATGTTTACTTACGTTGATGACATGTGATGTTATGTGTTGCTGGATATGTTATATTGGATCGTCGTGTTTGAATAGCCGGGGTTTTTTTATGTGAGATGAGTGTTTTTCATTTTCATTCATGTAAAAACATGTATGTAATATTCTTTTATTGGGGCACTTCCAGGTTGCGGAATATGTCACCTTTTGTATATTATTTACTTTTCCGCACTAGGATAGACCCAAGGAGGAGGGCACAAGTAACCGGGTTCTGGAGTCCAGTGGGAGACCAACTCGAGGAGTCGAGTCCGGGTCTCCTAACTCTAGAATTGGTAGGGTTGCTTGCCGCTCTCGTAGGGGTCTAGGGGTGTGGGTTTGGCTATTCATCACGACCGTGGAATCCGTGTTTTATACAGGCTCGTATTGAAAACACGGACGTCCTAGTATATCCAATATTTCATATGTTTCTTCTGCTGCGATATCTGTGATGTGATCATGATATGTTCTGTGATAAATACTGTATATAGTATATATGATATATTATATAGACGTTACTTATGTTTTACACCCGCGCTAGCTCTGCCCCGCTCTGCCGTTAGTCACCTAACCTAACGGTGTACGAGGGGACATCGAGGCGAATTCGGATGGCATAAGTGTACGTCGTATTTATCTGTGATGTTTAGGTAACTTACATGATGGGACTTCATTAATATGATTAATGAAAGAAAAAGAAACCTAAGATGTTGTGGAATCGAATTTCAAAAATAAAACAGGTAGTTACAGTTCTTGCTTTGCACAGCGGTATATATGATATATCCTGCACCTTATTCGATGAGGAAAGGGCCGACAATCCCTTCACCGGGAGTGACCCCTTTAGCAATAACTGGCAGATGCTACACACTCGGTTTGTCTTTTGATTGCTTTTAAGAGTTTTTGCTTTGCACAGTGATATATATGATATATCCCGCACCTCATTCGACGAGGAAAGGACCGACGATCCCTTCACCAGGAGTGACTCCTTTAGCAAAACTAGAAAAGCCTAAAAAACACTCCATTTTAAAATCATTTGATTCTACAATGATATCAAGTTCATTACGCAATAGGTTTTCAGAAAAACCTGTCGTAGCCCTTCGTCATTTTAGATAAGTAGTAGTTAGTATTCGTGTTACGTTTGTTGGCCTGCGTCAAGGCGTAGTGTGCGGTAGCTAACTAGTATTTATCTGCTTATGCATATGATGCAGATTGGATTAGGGTAGTCGTGCGACTTTGTTGGCCTACGTCAAGGGTTGTGCGGGTGGGTTTAATTCAATCAGGAAAAGACGGGTTGAACTTGACTAGCGCACTATGGTCTGTTGGCCTGCGTCAAGGTCATAGGACGCTAGGGGCAAAATTATCGGGAATTTCAAGTGAAATTTGCAATGAGATTGCATACCTTCTATGAGATAGTTGGATCCCGATACCCGCTGCGAGTAAGAGTTACTCCTGGGAGAGTTTTACACATTACAATTAGCCGATCAAGTAGGTGTCTAGAAAGGTGTCAACAGGGTTACGCCTTTGGGAAAACGAGGTTTACATTAATTAGGTTCGTGCGAAAGCACGGGGGGCCTCCCTCAAAGTACCGACACTGGCCTGGCTGAAAGATTGGCGAACTTATAGTGTGTAATTAATCCTGGCTAGTCTTTCCTTTTAGGGTTTGAAGGAAGATTTGATAAAAACAGTGGGAGCCATCCTGATTAGATAAAATAATAACCAATCTGATCTTGCAAGAGCGCACGCTGAGTGTTTTCTTCTCTCTCTCTCCAGGTAGCGACCATATCACGCCTTAATCAAGATAATAATACGGATATTTGACCAAACCCAATTATTATACTGGGCTGGGGAACGTTGGTCCCGCTCCAACTTATAATTGTTATAAGACAGAGCAGGAAATTGGGGATTACCAGATTCCCGTGCCGTCGAAACGAAGAAAGTGCTTACTGATGTATCATCTTCAGGTGTATTCGTTACAAAGAACTATTTCTCTGTATCCTCTACGTCCTGGGTATTTGATACCGGATCAGGATCCTAGATATGTAATCTGTTACATATGGCTACAGATAGGTAGAGAACTGAGAACGGGTGATAAGTTTCATGAGACAGAAAACGGGGCAAGTGTTGCAGCCAAGTCTGTTGGTCACTGTCACCCTGTATTCCAAATGCATTGATTCTGAACGAATATTTTTAGATACCGAACCTGATATACAAAATCATATCAGTCTCTTTATTATTAAAGAAATGATAAAATTTTGTATTGCTGGATAATGTTTTGAACATTTCCTATATCAAAAGTTGATCGGTTCAGGCACGTTATCTAAAAGCATTGATGTTCTAAATCAAACTACAGTTTTTAGTATACAGAACACACACAAGAGGAAGAGTTCAGAAATGAACGAATCCTTCTTGAGGCATTGTAGACTAGGTCATATCAATGCGACCCGACTAGCTGAAGTTACATGTAGATGCATATTTAAATCAATTTGAATTTACATCTTGTGAAACTTGCCAGTCATGTCACAAAGATATAATGACACCAGCTCTATTTATTGGAAACAGAGAAAGAGTTAGTGAACTCTTGGGATGATACATGTTGATGTATAAAGGTCCCCTGTCTACACATGCCAAGACCGGTTCTTGGTACTTCATTACATTCTCTGATGATCTCTCAAGATTCAGACATATGTTCCTGTTGAAACACAAGTCAGAACCTTTTGAGGTATTCACAGAATATAAGTTAGAAGTAGAGAACCAATACGGGTATAAGTATTATGTTCTTTGATGTGATCAGGGAGGAGAATACTTGAGCACGGAATTCCTGGATTATTCTAAAGGAGAATGAGATTCTCTCTCAGTGTTACTCCTCTGAATACACCACAGCACAATGGTGTATCAGGGCGGAGCAATCGCACCATATTGGATATAATGTGCTCTACGATGAGTACTACTGAGTTACCTATTTCCTTTTGGGGTTGTGCACTTGAGTATTTGCATACCTATTGAATAAGGTTCGAATCAAATCAGTTGCCTACCACTTCATATGTGATATGGAAAGGGAAGAGCCCATATCTTAAGTTTATTAAGATTTGGGGTTGTCCGGGCTATGTCTAAAAGCAAAATCCGGACAAGCTCGAGGCAAGATCTGTTATGTAGAACTGGAAAGGTTCCAGCTATACAAACTGCTGCTGATGATTTAATAGAACCAAAGGATACAATTGTTTCCAACGAACCTCAGCCTCTCCGCCGATCTAGTAGGGTTCCTCACCCACCTTAGAGTTACTACGGTTTCTCTATGACAGTGGGAGCGAGGATTGCATCATGAGATGATGACCCAACTATTTTCGAGCTGGCCATCAGGTGTGGGACTCTGTAAGAATGGCTGGATGCTTAGCGATCTGAGATGGAATCCTTATACACCAACAAAGTATGGACTTTAATTGCTTTATCTTAAGGGTTAAATCCCCATCAGGAGCTAGTATATCTTGAGAAGATTACTTGGTGTAGATGGAAAAGTTGAGACTTTCAAAGCTAGACTTGTTAAAGGTTTTCGTCATCGACCAGGCGTGGATAATGATGAAACCTTTTCCAGTGGCTATGCTTAAGTCCATCCGGTTCCTACTTGCTACGGCTACATACCATGACTACGATATCTGGCGGTTGGGTGTCATGACTGCTTTTCTAAAATGGTGTTTTAGAAGAGAGCGTCTGTAAGTACACAGCCAGAGGGCTTCGTAAACAGTGGGAGCAGCGGAAACGTGTACAAGATGCTTTATAAGATAAAGCAGGTATCGCGGAGTTGGAACATCTGTTTTGATGTAGTAGTCAGATAGTTTGACTTCATCAAAATGGTAGATGAACCTTGTATATACAAAAAGGGTAGTAGGGAGTATGGTGGTGATCTTCGTAGAGTACGTGGATGACGTACTCTTGATAGGGAAGGAGTTTCCTATGCTACGCTCGATCAATCTCCGCTTATCACAATGATTCTCCACATAGGATCAAAATGATACCTACTAAATCCTGGGTTTTGGATCTATGAGATAGATCTAAATGGATGTTAGGATTCTCACTTGTTGAAGTGAGATGGTATCAATTGATCCTGCGGAGAATCACTGGAAGTGTTCCAGGGTGATAAGGATGACTGAATATCAGTCACAGGTATTGTCTTTACCCTCAGTGGAGGAACGGTATGTTGGAAGAGTTCCAAGCTAGATACCATGGCATACTAGACGATAAAGGCTGGATACATCGCTACTTAAGATGCTACCAAAGAGGCAGTCTGGATGTATATTTGTTCATGAGATGAACTTAGTTCCTCCCATTGTGTGACAATGGAGTTGTGGCTTATGCCAAGGAACGTCCGTCCCATCAGTGATCCAGACATATTCTGAGGCAGCATCACCTGATCATGGAGATAGTTGATCTCCAAGGAGATCGAGGTTAGGAGAGTAGACTCAGAGGACAACACGGCAGATCCACTCACAAAGGCCTTTTCCCAGAGAGAGACTTTTATGGGATGGTTGAGTATGAGATACTACAACCACTGCTATCAGATGGCCCTAGTGCAAGTGGGAGATTGTTAGTTATATGTACACCCTAGAGGCCATTACTATACATAGAATGTATATTGTAGTAGATGCTTGGACATATATAGGGAGGACTTTCTTGCTCGACATGATAGTATGCTATCTGGTTGCTCTTTACCTTAACGTGTATACTGATTGTCTCTCTGTTACATGTTGGTAAAGCCCTTAGGATATGTACTTGACTACCTGGACTATGATGCAGATCATACTAGTGGGGACATAGTAGTCCATAAGTACATCCTTCAAAGTCCCTAGTCGTAGGTGTATCGAGACGGGACATCGATATACTAGAGTAGACTAGCGTATACCTTCTCGACCCATACAGATGGGCGATGGATGATCCCATATCCATTGGTGTTTGACATCAGAGATGATATACGGGTGCTCAGTGGAGACTGGATACACTGGACGGACTCGCCGAGAACTCCCATATGGTATTATACCTTACGTCAGATGGCAGTTCTCTGGTGATACTGGTACAGAGTAGTCTGTTGACCCGAGATCGTCATAGAGTCTTGCGTGATTCCCACTGTGCTTTGATTTCCACCTTACCACGTCCAAGAGGGCATGCAAAACGGTGGTTTTTGGGTACATTCCCGATTCACATGGAGGCAATGAGCGATAGGAGGGGATTCGTCTCTCCTGGTATTGGGGGTTGATGTTGCGCTATGCTCGACTGGCCATAACAGGAAATCTCTGGCCAGGGTTGCAGTGATATACTGGTAAGAGTTATCAGTAGTTTCACGATTGTTATGGACCTCACGTCGGCATGACTTATCGAGCTATTGGGGTCCGATGTTTACCACCCCTAGGCGAGATATGCGACATATCAGACGAACAAACCGGACTGTACGGTAAGTGTTACTGGTTGGATTTACACGAGTGTGAGCGGGCTTGCTTGTCGATCTTCTGATCGCTCAATACCCGGATGGCCGTTACGTTTAGCAGACCGCTTGCGGCTTGTGAGTGTTTGATATGATCATCACCTGCTGCCGGCGTATTGACGAGTCTTTAGAGTCCTACACTGAGGTTTCCTGGCTCAAGCGAAACGAAATAGGAGCGCATATGAGATATGTGCGGGACCGAGAATAATGCGTGTATGTGATACCGTATTCCATTCTCGCGATGAATGTATTGATTGGTTGTATGCGATATAACCTAGTTATCGAATCGAGGATTGATTCGATAAGCCGATACATTGGATATTAGTCGGTTATATGCGATATGACCGGATTGTTAAATCAAGTGTTGATTTAATGATTTAATGCATAATTATATATTTGATATATTACTTTGCATTAACTAGTATTGGTTCACTTAAATTGGATTTTCTCACTTGATATGCACATTGTATATGTGATATATTTTTGTGCACTTGATTGTATCATGTTTGATGATACAAGCAAACTTGTGTGTATGTTTCCTTTAAACCACATTTAAGTGAATGGTTAGGGTTTTGTTATCTATTCTTATTTATTTATTTATTTATTTATTTATTTACTTTAGGGCAAGAAACAAAAATGGTTGCTTCTTTTGTTCTTTTGTTGAAGCTTCAAGAAGCTTTGACCATTTTTGTTCCTTTCCTAAACCTAACCATTCACCTAACTATAGTTTACTCTCTACACTTAATCATGGTTGCTAATATGATAAGTATCATATTATTTTCTATTTTGAAAAATACTTATCATATTCTTTCTTCTTCTTCTTCTTCTTGAACAAAGAAGAAAGCTTACTACCATTAATGGCAACTTGAGAAAAAGAGTGAAAAATCCAATTCTAAAGTGAACCCACTTTCTATTTCTTCATCCTCTACCACTTGCCAAGTAGTATAGGGTGTTCTTTTCACAAGTTTCTTGACTTGGTGAAGTTGGAGCTTGATCTTGTGTTGCCTCGACATAGATCATCTTTGGCATTGAAGTCGACGACCTAGCCCGCCCATTTCTCCGATGAAGCCGACGCTAGAGCCTGAGATCCGATGATCACAGCGAGGGGACTTCATCACGGAGCTATGGAGGTGGAGGACCGGATCTACAAAGGTTGTATTTTCGGTTTACTCTTAGTTAAGTTGTTAACTAGTTACTTGTTTCTCCTAAATTCTAGTTAACGGTCCGTATTAGGGTTTGTAGGCACAAGAAAAATTTGAATTTGGTATGGTTGATGCCTTGTGGGACCTCATTAGTGTGCCTAGGAACCCTACAATTTATTCAACAATTCCGTTACAATTCGCTCAAGTACTACAAGAATTTGAGGAAAGAACTTGATCGCCGAATTCGCTTCGCATCATCTCCGTGAGTCGCGGATCGTCTTGGATCACTTGCTCGGTTGAAGATCGGCGTCGCTTCTAAAAGGTTGATGGCTTCTTGCTTGAATCGGCACTCGATAGATCTTGATTTCGATCAAATTGTGTCACTCAATTTGATTTGAATTTTATTTGGATCTACAATTATTCCCTCCAAAATGAACCAACCTCAAACCCTAGATCCAGATCTCATTTTATAACCACCTCATTTGAGTTTTCCCTCCAAAATGAACCTCCTCATTTGAATTTTCCCTCCAAAATGAACCTCCTCATTTGAATTTTCGCTCCAAAGCTAGGTTGTTAGAAAGAATCTTCTAGAAGAAGTATTTTTGAGGGAATATTCTAGAATGAGGTTGTTACAAGGAGGCTTCTAGAAGAAGGTTGTTACAAGGAATATTCTAGAAGAAGGTTGTTGCAAGGAATATTCTAGAGTGAGTTTGTTATGCAGAGCCTTCTGGAAGAAGCCACGTGGTCTTTGAGAGTCTTCTAGAAGCAAGGGTTGTTATAAGAAAGCACGTAGGGAAATTTTAGAAGCCGACGTCTCCATATAGCCGCGGATTCGCCACCAATATGGCCCTACGACCGCAGATCCGGCCCATTGATGGCCTTGGTGTTTGAAACTTCCATTGTATATTGGTGCTGATCCATAGGCCTTTATTTTATGTCTGGAATGTTTCTACATTTTCTTGTTCACTGCCAGATTACAAATCTTGGACTTGGCGTATTTTCATCAGCACTTTTGACATTTTCAGCTCTTTTACCTGGAATTTCCTCCACACATTCTCGAGACAAGTGTTGCGATATACACAGATGATGCATGCAATGATAAACACTCAATTTCCCTCAAAGTGCCGGTTATAAGGTATAACACAAGTTATTTGGTATTTTACAGTCAATTTGCTAATATGTGCTATAATCATACCGAACACCTTTAGATGAGTGCAAATGGTAGGGAAATTGATGTGTTAAAAATGCAATATTTTCGACTGATTACCACTGTTTAGACATTGCTTTCATTCCATGTATTTACTTTTCATTGTATTGTAAAAAGAATGTTAATAATTAAAGTTGCTGTTCATTTACATCTTGTCTCTCGTATTTTATTTTATGTTGCTTAGATACGTTTAGCGTCTTTACTTCTGAGTAAATACGTAGCGGCCTCGTCGCGTCCTCTGTCCGTACACTAGGAAGCGGGGCATGACAACCACTCCCAAATCCTGGTCACCCACAAAATCAACATATTGCTCTTGAACAACAAAACCATAATGTGAATGTTGTGACTACATTGAGATCTGGAAGAATGCTGAACAACAACATCGGCACACAAATTGATGATGATAACACCCCGTCCGTTTCTACCTCTACACCTTTTTCTTCTTCTGATCCTATTCTCCATTCTTTAAACGGCTCTTCTTCTTCACACGCTGCTCCGAACGGATCCACGTCTCACTCTACTCAAACTCCAGTTCTGGGTTCCTTTCCAACTCCACAATCTTCTCCACAAGCATTGGGCTCAACCAATTTCAAAAATGTTCCATTTCCAAACCAGTTGAGTTCCAATAAACAAAATCCATAAATGGAGAAGATTCTGGAGTTGTTCAAACAAGTTAACATCAACATTCCCCTCTTAGATGCAATTCAGCAAGTCCCGTCTTACGCGAAAATCTTGAAAGACTTGTGCACTAAGAAGAGGAAATCTTAGGTACCAAAGAATGTTTTCCTAGCTAGTAACGTGAGTGATGCTCTTACCCAAAATTTACAACAAAAACGGAAGGACCCTGGCTGTCCTACGATTTCAATAACCATTGGGGATAAGAACATCAACCGCGCTCTTTTGGACCTTGGTTCCAATGTTAACCTGCTTCCGTATTCTATATATGAGCAAGTAGGTGTAGGAGAACTGAAACATATACATTGTACCCTTCAAATAGCCGACCGATCAATCACCCATCCTAGGGGTGAGCTAGAGGATGTGTTAATAAAGGCTGGGGACTTCATATTCCCCATTGACTTCATTGTTTTAGATACACAACCCGCAGCTAACCCCGGAATCAAATTCCGGTGATACTCGGTCGCCTATTTCTTGCAACCTCAAATGCTGTGATCAATTGTCGAAATGGTTCGATGAACCTATCTTTAGGCAACATGACAATTGAACTCAACATTTTTAGGTTAGGGAATCATCCATTAGAACCAAATGCTCATATACTAGATGTTTGTTCCATCCAGGAGATCGCCCCAGAGTACTGTGAATTTAAGAAATACTTGTTTGATCACAATAATCTTGACGCCACTAGTGCATTCCTCTTGAACCTGCTGCTGCTTCCGCTCCTGACAACGATTATGAGTGCTTCACGTTTTCAAACGATCTTGGCTTATCGCCACCCGAGTTTGAATCTTTCGAATTTTCGAATGCGTTAGTTGGACCATCCGACTCAGTTGTATACACTCACTTTGAGCCCCTATTGGAATCTTTTGAGTTCGAGACATTTTCTCCAATCTTGTCTTCAGTCGTTTCACCTCCGGCACTCGAACTCAAGCCTCTGCCACCTCATCTCAAGTATGCTTACTTAGGTGAGAACGAGACCCTCTTAGTCATCATCTCGGCTTCTCTAGCTCCAGAGCAAAAGAAAGCCCTTCTCATGGTCTTGCAATCTAATAGGCAAGCTGTAACATTTCAGAAATATAAAATATTATTTTTGGAAATTTAATATTAAAATAACATATTTCGCGAAAACTACCCGATTTATGAAATTGAGATTTTCGTAAAGTGGTATAAGTGTATACCAATATTTGGAAATTTATCGGAGAAGAAAATGATTTATTTATTTTAATGATATTCATCTTATTTTTGGATAAAATCCGTGTTTTTGGCATTTTTCATGATTTGCACCATATCATGTGCATGTGTGCATGTGTGTGTTTTTGAGTTATGTGAGAATGAGAAAGGAAATAAAAAGGAAAAGAAAAGAGAAGGAAAAGAATTGATTTTGTGTGTGAAAATGATTAATGGATATAAAATAAAAGAGATATTTGTGAAAGAAACAAAAGGGATATTTGTTTGTGAGAGAGTGAGAATAAGAGAGAGTGAGGGTAGGAGAGAGAGGGGGGCTACCATTCTTTCATCTCCCCAATTATTTCTTTATCTCTTTTCTTCTTCTTCTTCAACCTATACTACCTCAAGCATCATCTTCAGTCCTTCACCAAAATCCTATACCCCCTTCATTAAAAACATGCACACATCTATTCTAAACACATTTGACCAACCAAGTTTGGATTTTGAAGACTTGGGCAACTCAAGAAAATTCTTTGGTTGCTTTTAAGGTTATCCATTCACTTTAGAATCGTATTTGTGTTAATATATCCTATTCTAGTTTAAATATCGATTTAGTTAGGGTTGTGATCTTAGAAAAATATAATATGCTGTTGTGTGGTTAATTGAGGTGTAGAGAGTGTTTACAAGACTTTAGAGATGATTCCCTGGCCATGACCTAAGACATAAACACAAAATACGAACTTTGAAATTGGCCGATATCGTATTTTGTGTGATTTTTGTTAGGATTTTGTGATCTGCTATGATCCGAGGGACCTGAAAAATATTTAGCGAACATAGAGAGACGTGCAGGCAACCAGGAACCTACCCTAGAAACCTGAGCTCATTTCCCCTTATCTTGGCCGCATATTTAATCCATATGGCCGCAATTTGCGGCCACTTCATGGTGAAATGTGGTTATTTTTGTTCTGTAGCTTCTTTAAACTATATCTAGAGCAACCTGATATGCAAAATTGGCTAATTTGACCTGAACCAAAATTTGAGAGCACATTGAGGTGTTTTTGGGCTATGTTTCCGTATTTTGGAATTCTTGGTTTTAGTATTTGATATTGTATTGGGTCGTTGGATGTTTGTACGTCAACAACGAGGGTTGTTTGGTTGTTTTTGCATGCGTAGGCTATAGGTTCTAACCTATGAGCGCACCGTATGCCGTATCGGTTTTCGGACATTGATTTTGATGGTATTGCGATATGTGTTGATATTGTAGGTACCTTCGTATGGATTCCGAGACGACGAAGCACATCGACTACAGCTAAGCGAGGAGTTTAGCAGGTGAGTAGATTTATATCTACGGGGAAGTCGGGTGGATGGCATATAGCACCCTCGCAAACATTGATATGGAATATCATTTGATTATTATATCCTGATAAATGATATGCGACGGACATGATTATAGGATTTAATAACAATAATATGATGAAGTTGACACTAATGAACATAGTGATATATAAGAATATGAAATGAGAAGTGAATTATGATAGGTTTAAATTGAAAGAGAACGAGTATACGGTGTGATGTGATGACTTAGTGTTATATGTCGTTTTATGGATGTGAGTCGATATGAAATGGTTGATACCTTTGTCGGTCCACGATATGAGATTGATACATATGTGACCTGGGATATAGGTATATAGACATATATAATGTTGTGAATCTTGAGTGATATGTCGTACGAGACGTTGGTCCGTACCCTCATTGTCATATAGGTTGATAGGATCCCTACTGGTTTAATGCTGCTGTACGATGGATTATACCGTACATGATATTGTGAGGCAGGATGCCGTTTGATAGATTCACCGACATGGATGTATTGTAGACACATATACCTGGTAGCGTTTCGCTTACGATATATCTTATGCTACGCTCATGATATTCGCATTGCATTACATATACCTGTTCTAGTACACCCACACCATTATCGATGATGCGTATGTTACACTTACACAGATTGCCGGTTCACACACTTTCATCATCGATAATTTCTATGTCACTACACAGTAGAATTGCTATATCATGCCATGATATACCTGCTATGGTCACATCACTATGCTATGTTGCATGATATACCTTACAATAGCTACATGTTCAGCTTTATATGATGTTGTGTTGGATTTGAATAATTGGGAACCGCGTGATATATTTAATAACTTGATGCATTTAAATAGTGGATTTTCCATGATATGCTCATATTGTTGTTCTATGTTGCATACATCATATTACATGGATTTGCGCATTGAGATATGGATTTCCTGTGATTTTCCTGATTTGAGAACCACGTAGATATTTCAAGAAATGTGTATTGTTTTGAAAACCCGATTTCTCTTGAATTGGGGATTTCGAGTGTCGATGTTGGGCACTTATGTTCCGAGAGATATATGGAATTGGGGATTTTGAGTGTCGATATTGGGCACTTATATTCCGAGAGATATATGGAATTAGGGATTTTGAGTGTTGAGATATATGGAATTGGGGATTTCGAGTATCGATGTTGGGCATGTAAGTCTACGGTAGCGCCCGGGCCGTCTTTCCGAGGCCAAAATGCGGAAACGAAATTTTTTCTTAACTTGAAAACCGGTGCTATCGTGTACTTAAAACCCGGATCGAACCATTAACCTACTACTAGCAAACAAGAGAAGGGATAGAATGCTATACCGATTGATCTGTGTCCTTCGGTCTTTGGCCACCATCCCAAACTCCTCGCGGTATCTCCGGTCTCGATCTCCTCATCGGAAAAGGGCACCACATCTACAAGTCTTTTTACGGGCTCCCGCTTCAACTGAAGCAACTCGGGCACGAAGTGTGCTAGCCGACGTGTCCATGGTGTTGTAAAGAATGTTTGTGATCCTTTTGTCTCTTGCATCCATTGCTTGGATGGAGGTTAGAGATGAAGCCATTGATGGAAGCAATGAGCTAAGAAGAAGAAGAGGAGAGCTCTTTTCCTTTTGTTGTTCTTGTGATGAAAATGAGAGAGTGAGTAGAATAATATGAGAGCCAACCTCACCCTTGGCTGCCCCTCTCTCTCTTCTCATCAAATCAAGACACAAAACCATAACTAAATGTGACATTTTCCCAAAAAAAAAGAGACCATGAGTCACTATATGTGTCTATGTCACATTTAATGCATCTCATGATGAATTCTAGCTCATTATTTCCATATGCAAATATTAATCCAAATGTTTGCAACAATAAAAAGATACGGCAACATTTAAAGTAAACTCGTGACGGATCACAAGGATACCCCTCACCAATATATACATACCTGCACTCGTATTCCGACTGAATGCGAATGCGATGAGACTAAAGTAATCCAGCAAATCTAATACTAGGATCTGGCTTAAAGCAAAGCCCACTAGTATGATCCGTCCGATCATGATCCGTGCAATACCGTACGTATAAGATCGAACCCTGCCATATATCATACGGCCTCTATAATGTTTCGCCTGAAACTTGAGAAACTGTCTGTGGGGGACTCTAAAGACTCGTCAATACATTGGCTGTAGATTTAACAACTAGCACGTCAGAGGTATTAGCCGTATGTAACGAGGTACCAGGTATTGACCAAAAAGGGAGGTCGATGAGCGAACTCATCTTGACACCCTACTGAGCCTGTCAGTGACAATATCTGTACAGTCCGGTCCGTTCGTCTATGAGCATCACATGGCGAGCCTAGGGGTTGGTAAAAGTTAGACCCCCAAAAGCGGTACAAGTCGTGTCGGGGTGTAGCCCAGAACACCCTGAGATACTACTGGAATACCTACCAGTAAATCTCCTGCCTTGGCCAAGGACTTCGTGTAATGGCACTTCTAGACACAGCGCGACCTCACCTCCAATACCGGGAGAGACGAACCCCTGCCGATCCGCTCACTGCCTCCATGTGGCTCGGGACTGTACCCAACTAAAACCTGTTTGCACGACTCCTTTGAGCCGTGGTAGGGTAGTAATCAAAGTACAGTGGGAACTCACACAAGACAAATGACGATCTCAGGTCGATGAACTAACCTGTACACATGTCACCAGGGAACTGCTATCTGACGTCAGGTATAATACCAACAAGCATGTTCCCGGCGAGTCCTATCCGGTGTACTCATAACCCAATGAGCACCTGTATACATCTTAGGTGAACCAACTGACACCAATGGCTTGTGAGACCGGCCACCGCCCCTCGTCGGGGTCTCGACTGTATACACTAGTCTACTCCGGAGTATCGATGCCCTGTCTCGAAAACTCCCACGACTAGGGACCTTTTAAGGATGTCCTTATAGACCCCAGCACCCACATATATGATCGCCATCATACTGCTGGTCGTCAAGCAAGAATCCTAAGGGCTCTATCAACGTGCAATAATGACCTGTAAGGTCACCTGAAGTAGTACACGATGATAAAGATAAACCAGATAGCATACTATCATCTTGAGTAAGACTGTCCTACCGGTATAGGTCCTCCCTCAATCATTGCAATCACGTGCCTGTGATCCAATAATTGACTCTGAGGGCACTATATCCAACAATCTCCTACTTGCACTCAAGGCTAATTATTGCGATGTTGCATACTCACAGCCTGTGTGATACCGAACACCCAACTCCTCTACTAATCAGTTTCATAAAGCCCATTTGCAAAACTATTGCGTTCGAGGAATAGCCTCAGTGAGTGGATCGGCCCTGATGTTTCTTTCTATGTCTCTCTTTATCTCAAGTGCGCGAAGAAAGCTATTTCCCGAAATGAGTAATATCTGTCTTAGAATATGTTTGGATATCTGATGGGACCTAGTTCATAAATGAACTTCAAATCCAAACTTCTTAGACTGTATCGTCAACTGAACTTAATCAGTATCCTGCGCCATGCCTCCCTTAGTATCCGCTTGGACCACCTGTCCAAAATACTGCCCCTCGTTAGAAGAAAAACTATAACTCTGACAGCCACTCTGTCATCCAGGTCATCTTGGAAGCCTGGAATGATAACCGTCTCCTTAAAGAGGCTGTTGTTATCATATCCCTAGAACATCCACTTATGTTCTAAAACTGCTTCCGAACGTTTTTCCAGGATAGGATTAATATCAACTTATTTCATCTAGTGCAAAAACAACATCTGGTGTGGTACTTGACATCTCATGATTGACTCAATTGCCTAAGCAAGCGATCTGTCAATCATGCACTTCCCTCTCCCCTTTAGTCTGTAAGACACCTTTAGAGAGGGTGACTCCATCACCTGCAGTTACACTACCGTGCCAGGAGTCGTCCATTCTAAAACACCTTTAGAATGCTGTCAAAGTACCCAGATTGGGAAACTACCCAAATCTAAATCTAAAACCATAGATCTAGTAACCAGAATATCTGATATAATATCCATGTCCTATGTGGAGAATCCACTGTATGACAACCAAAGTATAACCGATCGTAGTATAGGAATATCACTTTCTACTCTGTGTATGTCATCCAAATACCAGGACATCATACCCTACTACCTTCTTAACAGATCCATCCCCTATTCTGATGAAGTCAAACCTATGACTGTCACATCAGATTTAGATGATCTATCTCCGCTATATCTGCTTTAGCCCATAAATAGACATAAGCTACTTGTCCACTATGCTTCCGCTGCTCCCACTGACTATGACAACCCTCTGGCAGAGTCATATACATGTACACTTCTAAAGCTAGTTTAGAACGATGCTATACTTATCCTCCTACCGGGGCTCACAGTCTGGAACAACAGCAACGGCAAGTCTGGGTAAACAAGAACCTCCCTGTCACCGCATTTGAGCATACCGAAGTACCTCTCGAGTGCCTGAGGTTACCCACCATATCTGCGGAGTGGCCAATGGAATGTCAATCCAGATTAAATCTTTAGGTTCTATTAAATTTTCAGTAATCGTTTGCGGTTCTGGAATCACTTCCAGTTCTACCATACTGCCACTACTGTTTTCTGAAAATATCCATTTTACTAAAACTGTGGTGAGTCAAGAACAATTTCACTATTGTTCTTCCAGGTGGTAGAAAGTCAACCCTCGTCATAGCCTGGGTCAACCCATAAACAGCCATTACAAAAACGTGCCTTGAGTTATCCAGAGTCTGGTTTTAAGCATAAGCCGGACAACTCTCCGTACCTTAACATCGTTAAGATATGAACTATTCTATATCCAATATAGGAATAGAGGCACTGATTTAATTAGAACCAGATTCAAATAATGCAGCTGTCTCCAGTGCATGTCAACTAAATGGAGAGAGGCCGATCAGCATTACTCAACTTAGGAGTGCTTCCAATTATGAGTAAACTGAAAAAGAAGCAAGTTCTTATAATCATTACTATCAACTGAATACCATACACAAGTATCTACATCTTCGATCACCTTGAAGAATCCTGATATTTGCAACGCCTGGTTCTCTACTTTATTCTTATATCTATAACTTCTCAAAACTTAGACCTTGCATTTCTACGAAACGCATGTCTAAGAACTAGAGAAGTCACAAGTAAACAGAATATAGTACGAGTACCAACCCCTCTGTTCTCATAGACACTGGACAACATACAATACTCTGTATAAGTCCCCTGAGTCTAATAACTCATTCCCTGTGTGTCGTAGGTTGAAAACTGTACTTATGGTTAAGAAGAATTACACTGCTGTTTAATGCTCCTTACCTAACCAACCACTGATATAGGTAAATGTCATTGACATAATTTCAAAAAGTTATATCTCACTTTATGACAATAAACGTACAGATATATCAATTTGAAATTGGTGCATAACAACGGATATTCAAAACCAAATATTTGCCGTCCGGCAAACAGCCCAGGCGATTTCCTCAAATATCACTAATTACAACGAATCCCGATATAATGAGGATGATCATCTAATTCCCAATAACTTACTCCCACTCATCATCTGTAAAACCATACAGATGTGAGAATCAAACCTGGTAAATACATACCCTGGAGTAAGTACTAATTGGGAAATCAGTTTTCTATTAACAATACACAGTGAAACTGAAACATGTAAATGTTTCGAATGATTATCCTGGTATTCCTAGTAATGCCTCTTCCATTATCCAGATTCATGACTATAACCGTATATTTCTTTGCCATCTCTCCAAATCCCTTTATATGTCTTTAGTCGTTACCTTCTGTACACCTTCGTTAGGCTAAATGGTTTTCTTCCTTCCCTACCGTTCGACACCAGCCTATGGTTTGGAAGAAGACTATCTAATAAGCGTAATAGGTGTACTGTCCTAATCCTAGGAGCACTCGCAACCAGAGAGAAGGTAAAAATAAAAGACAACTGAATAAAACCTTATTCCTATTTCTCCTGAACCAGAATCCATCCCCGAACTGGAACAAGTTCCTTCGAGTTCGTATATAACCATACGATAGAGTATCCAAATAACCGTGGATCTTCGTAGTGATACGGAGTATTCTGGAGAAATACAAAGGTGAAGTAGGAGTGGTAATGAAATACTTGGTTTGGTCGTGAATAGCAGTCGCAATTTATTTTGCCTTCTTACTAATCCCTTTATTTGTCTTTACTTAATACCTTCTGTACACCTTCGTTAGGCTAATTGGTTTTCTTCATTGCCGACCGTTAGGCACCTGCCTATGGTTTGGAAGAAGACTATCCAATAAGTGTAATAGGTGTACTGTACTAATCCAAGGAACACTCACAACCTGAGAGAAGGTAAAAAGAAAAGACAACTTAATAGTCCTATTCGTTTTCTCCCGAACCGGAAACCATCCTCGAATCTGGAACAAGTTCCTTCGAGTTCGTATATAACCATACGATGGTTTTATCCAATGGAAGTGGACGTTCGTAGTAATACGGGGTGTTCTGGAGAAAAGGGTAAAGTAGGAGTGGCAATGAGGTATGCAACTCTGACAAAGCAAAAGCCAGTGTTTTAAGAAGGTTCAGTTAACTTGGTCACTGAGTCATAGTCAAGGGTTGGGTCATGGTCGCTGCCAAAGAGAGAGAGAAAAGAAACACTCTGTGTGCGCTCTAACCTAGATCAGAATGGTTATCAATTTATCTAATCAGGAAACCTCCTACTATATCGTCAAATTCTGCTCCAAACCTGAAAGAAGAATTAGTCAGGATCACCCGAGGAGTAAACCAACTCATCAGTGGGAATCAGGATCCAACTATCATCGCATGATAATGTGATGGAATCTACTCACGTTATCACACTCCAGAAGGTATGCGCATGCCTGGCAAGTTTCAGTTTCTTTAGAAACTCCCGATGTGATTTTTACCCCATGCTCTTATGACCTTGACTTTGTCCAACAAATCATAAGTCACATGTCAAGTTCTACCCGTCATTATCCAGGTTAATTTGAACCCACCCATACCTACTCTTGACTTTGGACAACAAGGCAGTACGACTGTCCCAAACCAACGCATCTATCTATGCAACAGAAAAGTAACAAATAGCTACCATACACTATGCCTTGACTTTGGCCAACAAACATAGCATGAATATTAAGTGCTACCCGTCTGAAATGACGGAGGGCTACGAATGGTTTTTGGTGAAAAACCTTTAACGTAATGAACTTGATATCATTGAAGGAACCAGATAGCTTTTTATAAAAATATAGTGGCGAAAACCTATGCTAAAGAGGTCACTCCCGGTGAAGGGATCTCGGTTCTTTCCCCATAGAATGAGGTGCAGGATATTCCAACTGAATACTACAATGCAAAGCAAAAAGGCAATCGGCTATAGTGAAGTTATTACCCTGATGCAAACTTCTGTCCAAGGGGTCACTCCCGGTGAAGGGATCTCGGCCCTTACCTCGTCGACTGAGGTGCAGGATATTCATAACCGAATACCACTGTGCAAAACAAAAGAGAACGTCCTTGCTATAACAGCTTTTTTTGAAAAATGTTCCAACAACATAAGAATTAGGTTTGTTTAGCTTGCATTGATCCGAATCAATGCAGTCCCATCAATTGATCACACCAATAAAGAACGAAAATATGATGTACGTATATGCCATCCGCATTCGCCACTGGGTCCCGTCATCACTCGTTAGGTTACTTAACTAACGACAGAGCGGGGACTGGACTAGCGTGGGTGTAAAACATATACAACATCTACTAGTATATATATCAATATATAATAATCGCTCAAGGCGTGATAAAATGCAACATCACAGAAATGTAATAAGCATCACAGAACAATACAGATAATCTGGGTTCCCCGGGTTTCATAGAGCCTCTACTGAAACCCGACGTTCCCCTGGTCGTGTGGATAGCCTGTGCAATGAAAACCTAGACCCCTACGGGCGCGGCAAGTTACCCGCCAAAACCTGAAGCGAGGCAGCCCTCTTCAACAACGTGAATGGACCACCCATCACTTCACGGAATCCGGTAACTTGAGCACCCCTCCTTGGGTCAACCTGTACCCCCTACGAGTGCGGCGAATAGCTTGCCAATTCTAGAGTGAAGCCCCCTCCGTCTCAAAGCCATGAGATACGGGCCCGTTGCCCTCTAGAACCCGGCTACCCGTGCACCCCTCCACGGGGTAATCCTAGTACAGAAAGTAAAATATATACAACGGATACATCGACCTCAGCCCGGTCGTGCCCTAAAAGAATAATATACAAACAGGCAGTGACGGCAGTCCACATGTCAGACGCTCGCCCCGCAATATCAAATGTACAAATACAACCAAACTGTACTACCATTGCATCCAGGCTATCCACCACGACAAATCCGTAATATCACAGCACACCACAGAACATCAACGTGAATGTCGCGTTCGCAAATCTGTCTAAAAGAACTATAACAATTAGACAGGATTTACCGATCAAATGACATTCACGGTCGTAGATATAATGTAAATACTGTGAACTAACATGCTTAAAATATTCGATCGACAAAATTTCCCTGAAGTGGGCCCCGAGCACAATACCCAGTACTCAAAATAATCTAGGCCCAAACAAAACATACCAGAAACCCCATTTCCATGTCAGAGACCTACTGAAGAAATTTGGTGCACTGTGGCTACAGTACGGCGGCGAATCCGCGGCCAAAACGTAGGTACGGCCACGGATCCGCCGCACTACAGTGAAATCTGCCCACCAAATTTTCTCAGTTCTCTTAAAAAACCCTGCCTGATTTTCTGCAACACTCCAAATAATTTTTTGACAACAAAAGAAAATCGACAGAAACTGCATGACTTGAAATCGCGATTTCGGAATTTTCGTTCGATCGAAGTTCTAAACACGTTAGAGCAAGCTAGTGAAGGTTAATGGCGTGGCTTTGATACCATGTAAGTCTACGGTGGCGTCCGGGCCGTCTTTTCGAGGCCAAAATGGGGAAACGAAAATTTTTCTTAACTTGAAAACCGGCGCTATCGTGTACTTAAAGCCCGGATCGAACCATTAACCTACTACTAGCAAACAAGAGAAGGGATAGAATGCTATACCGATCGATCCGTGTCCTTCGGTCTTTGGCCACCATCCCAAGCTCCTCGCGGCATCTCCGATCTCGATCTCCTCGTCGGAAAAGGGCACCACATCTACGAGTCTTTTTACGGGCTCCCGCTTCATCCGAAGCAACTCGGGCACGAAGTGTGCTAGCCGACGTGTCCAAGGTGTTGTAGAGAATGTTAGTGATCACTTTGTCTCTTGCATCCATTGCTTGGATAGAGGTTAGAGATGAAGCCATTAATGGAAGTAATGAGCTAGAGGAAGAAGAAGAAGAGGAGAGCTCTTTTCCTTTTGTTGTTCTTGTGATGAAAATGAGAGAGTGAGTAGAATAATATGAGAGCCAACCTCACCCTTGGCTGCCCCTCTCTCCTCTCGTCAAATCAAGACACAAAATAATAACTAAATGTGACATTTTCCAAAAAAAAAAGAGACCATGGGTCACTATATGTGTCTCTGTCACATTTAATGCATCTCATGATGAATTCTAGCTCATTATTTCCATATGCAAACATTAATCCAAATGTTTGTAACAATAAAAAGATACGGCAACATCTAAAATACACTCGTGACGGATCACAAGGATACCCCTCACCAGTATATACATACCTGCACTCGCATTCCGACTGAATGCGAATGCGATGAGACTAAAGTAATCCAACAAATCTAATACTAGGATCCGGCTTAAAGCAAAGCCCACTAGTATGATCCGTCCGATCATGATCCGTGCAATACCGCACGTATAAGATCGAACCCTGCCATATATCATACGGCCTCTACAACGTTTCGCCCGAAACTTGAGAAACTATCTGTGGGGGACTCTAAAGACTCGTCAATATATTGGCTGTGGATTTAACCGCTAGCACGTCAGAGGTATTAGCCGTACGTAACGAGCTACCAGGTATTGACCAAAAAGGGAGGTCGATGAGCAGACTCATCCTGACACCCTATTGAGCCTGTCAGTGACAATATCCATACAGTCTGGTCCGTTCGTCTATGAGCATCGCATGGCGGGCCTAGGGGATTGGTAAAAGTCAGACCCCCAAAAGCGGTACAAGTCGTGTCGGAGTTTAGCCCAGAACACCCTGAAATACTACTGGAATACCTACCAGTAAATCTCCTGCCTTGGCCAAGGACTTCGTGTAATGGCTCTCCTAGACACAGCGCGACCTTACCCCCAATACCGGGAGAGACGAACCCCTGCCGATCCGCTCACTGCCTCCATGTGGCTCGGGACTGTACCCAACTAAATCCTGTTTGCACAACTCCTTTGAGCCGTGGTAGGGTAGTAATCAAAGTACAGTGGGAACTCACATGAGAAAAATGACGATCTCAGGTCGATGAACTAACCTATACACATGTCACCAGGGAACTGCTATCTGACGTCAGGTATAATACCAACTAGCATGTTCCCGGCGTGTCCTGTCCGGTGTACTCATAACCCAATGAGCACCTTTATACATCTTAGGTGAACCAACTGACACTAATGGCTTGTGAGACCGGCCACCACCCCTCTTCGAGGTCTCGACTGTATACACTAGTCTACTCCGGAGTATCGATGCCCTGTCTCGAAAACTCCCACGACTAGGGACCTTTTAAGGATGTGCTTATCGACCCCAGCTCCCACGTATATGATTGCCATCATACTGCTGGCCGTCAAGAAAGAATCCTAAGGGCTCTATCAACGTGCAATAGTGACCTGTAAGGTCACCTGAAGCAGTACACAATGATAAAGATAAACCAGATAGCATACTATCATCTTGAGTAAGACTGTCCTACCGGTATAGGTCCTCCCTCAATCATTGCAATCACGTGCCTGTGATCCAATAATTGACTCTGAGGGCACTATATCCAACAGGGCACTTATGTTCCGAGAGATATATGGAATTGGGGATTTCGAGTGTCGATGTTGGGCAATTATGTTCCATGAGATATATGGATATGGGGATTGCGAGTGTCGAGGTTAGACATTTAGGTTCCGAGGATTTCGAGTGTCGATATTGGACACTCAGGTTCCGTGAGATGTACAGATATGATATATGGATTTTCATGTCGATGTTGGACACGAGTATTTCATGATGTTTTCGGGTGCCGATATTGGACACTCAGGTTCCAAGATTTTGATGTGTCGTGAGAGACACATGTTGATTTATATCCTCATATTTACCTAGATATGCTTTTATAATATTTACATGAATGAGTTGTGTCAGTGGTTGACACTTGGATGAGATCCATATGCATACAGGAATTTGATTATATGGTTGGATGATATCCACTTGCTGATGGGCATTGATCATGTTGTTGGCACATATGCAGATACGACCACCCTAGATATCATAGTATTACCTTTATGATATAGTTGACCTAGGAATCGTTGTTTATTTCGATTTCTACCTGATAATGTTTTCTAGTCATGAGTTAGCAACTCACCCCCGTTGTGCCACAGTTCTTGCAGGTTGACCGCTTGGATCAGTAACGGCATCGCTAGCACACAACTACTTTCGAGTGAGTTGCTTTGGGTAGGTGGTACATGTTGGATCGTGCAACTCTTGTATTATTATTCCTGTTGTATCTAGTTCACTCCATCAAATCAGAAACTAGTATTTGTATATATAGTGAGACTTAGCAAGACTTGTAATTGCGAGACTTGAGCGATTGGTTATATGTTCACTTGGTGGGTTTGATATCTTGCTTTACTTTATTCCTTGTGTGGATCTTCGCCATTAGGCGTCGTATACTTTTATTCTGTCTTGCGTGGTTGTGACTCCGCCTTTTGGCGAAGAGCTAGCTCCTGCTTGGAGATACCTATATATTGTTGTATATCTGTTTTGGATCAAAATATACGATGGGGGTGCTGCCCAATTTTTTTTATAAAAAATTGGGTTTAGATTTCTGGGTTTCGGCTTAATTAGTTTACATTGCGCCTTTGGACTTTGCGTGATTTAAGTGCCGGTCACGAACTAAATTCGGGTCGTGACAAAGTTGATATCAGAGAGCTTGGTTTAACCTTAGTTCGAGCTTAGGTTTGACTATGTGGAGTTTGGGGCGTAATCTATTTCGGAACCTTGGCTTGACCTTACGGAACTTAGACTTGAACATGAGGGTATTAGACCCGAACCTTCGTTACATAGGCTGACCCTGATTGATGGAGTAGGTAGCTGTTAGTTATATGTATACCCTAGAGGCCATTACTATACATAGGATGTATATTGTAGTGGATGCTGGGACATATATAGGGAGGACTTTCTTGCTCGACATGATAGTATGCTATCTGGTTACTCTTTACCTTAACGTGTATACTGATTGTCTCTCTGTTACAAGTTGGTAAAGCCTTTAGGATGTGTACTTGACTACCTGGACTATGATGCGGATCATACTAGTGGGGACATGGTAGTCCATAAGTACATCCTTCAAGGTCCCTAGTTGTGGGTGTATCGAGATGGGGCATCGATATACCAGTGCAGACTAGCGTATACCTTCTCGACCCATACAGATGGGCGATGGATGATCCCATATCCATTGGTGTTTGACATCAGAGATGATATACGGGTGCTCAGTGGAGACTGGGTACACTGGACGGACTCGCCGAGAACTCCCAGATGGTATTATACCTTACGTCAGATGGCAGTTCTCTGGTGACACTGGTACAGAGTAGTCTGTTGACCCGAGATCGCCATAGAGTCTTGTGTGGTTCCCACTGTGCTTTGATTTCCATCTTACCACGTCCAAGAGGACGTGCAAAACGGTGGTTTTTGGGTACAGTCGCGAATCACATGGAGGCAACGGGCGATAGGAGGGGATTCGTCTCTCCCGGTATAGGGGGTTGATGTTGCGCTGTGTTCGATTGGCTATAACCGGAAATCCCTGGCCAGGGTTGCTGAGATTTACTGGTAAGTGTTACCGGTAGTTTCTCGAACTGTTATAGACCTCATATCGACACGACTTATCGAGGTATTGGGGTCTGACGTTTACCACCCCTAGGCAAGATATGCGACATATCAGACGACGAGACCGGACTGTACGTTAAGTGTTACTGGTTGGATTCACAGGAGTGTGAGCGGGCTTGCTCGTCGATCTTCTGATCGCTCAATACCCGGGTGGCCGTTACGTTTGGCAGACCGCTTGCGGCTTGTGGGTGTTTGATATGATCATCACCTGCTGCCGGCGTATTGAGGAGTTTTTAGAGTCCTACACAGTGGTTTCCTGGCTCAAGCGAAACGAAATAGGAGCGCATATGAGATATGTGTGGGACCGAGAATAATGCGTGTATGTGATACCGTATTTCATTCTCGCGATGAATGTGTCGAATGGTTATATGCGATATAACCTAGTTATCGAATCAAGAATTGATTCGATAAATCGATATATTGTATACTAGTCGGTTGTGTGCGACATGACCGGATCATTGAATCAAGTGTTGATTTAATGATTTAATGCATAATTATATATTTGATATATTACTTTGCATTAACTAGTGTTGGTTCACTTTAAATGGATTTTCTCACTTGGATTGTGCACATTGTATATGTGATATACTTTTGTACACAAGTTTGTATCTTGTTTGATGATACATGCTCCCTAGGGTTTGTGTAAAGATTAAACCATGGTTGTGTAATGGTTAGGGTTTTCATTTTCTTATTCATTTATTTATTTATTTCTCTTATTTTATTTTGGAAAAGAAAAAGGGAAAATGGTGGCTTTGTTTGTTTGTATATTGAAGCTTCATGAAGCTTTGACTAAGTGACCATTTTGTCTCATGCTTAACCCTAACCATTCCACTTAACCCTAGTTCATTCTCTACACTTGACCATGGTTGTATTATGATAAGTATTGATTTTCTTTTCTATTTCTAATTAACTTATCATAATATACTTCATCTTCTTCTTCTTGTTCACTTGAAGAAAACCTAGCTACCATCAATGGCAACTAGTGAGATTGAGTGAGAAATCCAATTCTAAAGTGAACCCACTTCCTATTTCTTCACCCACTACCTCTTGCCAAGTTGTTTTGGGTGTTTTCTTCACAAGTTTCACAACTTGGTGAAGTTGGAGCTTGATCTTGTGCAACCTCGACGTAGATCATCTTCGGCACGAAGCCGACGATCTTGCCCGCCCATTTCTCCGATGAAGCCGATGCTTGAGTCCGGAATTCAAGACGGACAATGAGAGGACGTCTACGTGGAGCTAAGGAAGTGGAGAAACGGATCTACAAAGGTTGTAGCCTCTCTCCTTTAGTTAAGTTGTTAACTAGATTCGTTTTTTCGCCTAAATTTCTAGTCAACGATCCGTATTAGGGTTTCTCGGCACCCGTAAAATTTGAAATTGGCATGGTTGATGCCTTGTGAGACCTCTTGTGAGTGCCTAGGAACCCTACAGTGGTATCAGAGCTTAGCTAGAGCCTTAGGCGATGCGTAGACGGAGTTAGAAGTCCGATTAAACCGAAACCCTAACACAAATTTGCTCTCTGGACTTTTTCCAAAAATTGGGTTTTTTCCAGATTAAAAATATACAGAAAATTCAGCAGGAAATTCTAAGAATTACGGTGCAAAAATTACCTAATGATCTGTCTAAAGTGCGGCGGAACCGCGACATTAGCGTGCTAATGCGGCTGTTCCGCGGCCATTTTGTCTCTTCTCCCATTGAATTTTGCAAAGTAATTCCTATTTTGTAGTGCTGGTTTTCCTGGGATATTTTTTTTTCTGAACTCAAGAGTTGAGTTTTCTGGGTTGTATTAGGGACTCGGTATTCCGATCGGATTGTCTAATTTTGTCTATGTGGCTTTCCGGATATTTTAGAATATGTTAAAAAGTTCGACCGGATATAAATACCCAAATTTTCCCCTGCCGGGAAATTTCCAAGTGTTGGATTTTTCCGTGGTTTAAAGACGTTCTAAGTAGTGCAAGTAACGCGATGGACCCTATAGAAGACACCAAACCTTAACTCGATTATGTGACCGTCTTGAACCGCCCTTTGAACCTTCGGGTTTGGGGCAGTACGGCGTGCCACATGTGAGGCGTTGGCTTGACCCTTCTACGGCTGGACCGTTGGTACTGAGGCATGAACTGAATGTTTTTAGACTTATTTCATATGTTGAGCTGTATCGGGAAAACTTGGGTGTTCGACTGTTCGATCAGAAAGTTTAACATTTTCTGTTTATCTGGAATGTGATACAACAATTGGAATTCACAAGCAGTTATGAGATAACTGAATGAATGTTATAAACATAGCAGTTTAGTCTCACTTAATCGGTTGCCACGGAATTTTGATGTGATCAAAAGTCCGTCGCAATCACGTAGCGTACGCGGATACTCGCCGGGTAAACTTAATAGACAGCCTCACTCTATAGCCCCGACTAAGTGACTATAGGAGAACCCCGTCGCCGAAAGCATCCGTTCGGGTGCTCGCAGCAGCGGTGTTCTGCCTTGGTGCCCTTTGTCGATGGCATTAGGGGTGCGGCCGCCTATTGAAGTTTGCGACGAGCATTCGATCAGGATGTCGGGAATCTTGTTGAATTGCCCGACTTGATGTTGAAAAGAGTTTTCGATAATGAGACTAAAATGCGGGGTTTATAATTGTTAGGCATGTGATGTCTAAGTAATTCATTTGATTAGGCATGCGATGTCTATGCAGGTTGCGGATTCCAACTGTTGTAGTTTTACACTTTCTTTTCTGTGACCGTAAGTGTAATATGTGATATCGCCGATTTCGTTGCTATATGTCAACGACAATTGGGATACGCATGTTTACTTACGTTGATGACATGTGATGTTATGTGTTGCTGGATATGTTATATTGGATCGTCGTGTTTGAATAGCCCGGGGGTTTTTATGTGAGATGAGTATTTTTCATTTTCATTCATGTAAAAACTTGTATGTAATATTCTTTTATTGGGGCACTTCCAGGTTGCGGAAGATGTCACCCTTTGTATATTATTTACTTTTCGGCACTAGGATAGACCCAAGGAGGGGAGCATAAGTAACCGGGTTTTAGGGTCCAGTGGGAGACCAACGCGAGGAGTCGAGTCCGGGTCTCCTAACTCTAGAATTGGCAGGGTTGCTTTCCGCTCTCGTAGGGGTCTAGGGGTGTGGGTTTGGCTATTCATCGCGACCGTGGAATCCGTGCTATATACTGGCTCGTATTGAAAACACGGACGTCCTAGTATATCCAATATTTCATATGTTTCTTCTGCTGCGATATCTGTGATGTGATCATGTGATATGTTCTGTGATGGATACTGTATATAGTATATATGATATATTATATAGACGTTACTTATATTTTACACCCGCGCTAGCCCTGCCCCGCTCTGCCGTTAGTTACCTAACCTAACGGTGCACGAGGGGACATCAAGGTGAATGCGGATGGCATAAGTATACGTCGTATTTATCTGTGATGTTTAGGTATTTAAATGATGGGACTTCATTAATGAGATTAATGAAATAAAAGAAATCTAAGATGTTGTAGAATCGAATTTCAAAATTAAAACAGGTAGCTACAGTTCTTGCTTTGCACAGAGGTATATATGATATATCCTGCACCTTATTCGATAAGGAAAGGACCGAGATCCCTTCACCGGGAGTGACTCCTTTAGCAATAACTGGCAAATGCTACACACTCGGTTTGTCTTTTGATTGCTTTTAAGTGTTTTTGCTTTGCACAGTGATATATATGATATATCCCGCACCTCATTCGACGAGAAAAGGACCGACGATCCCTTCACCGGGAGTGACTCCTTTAGCAAAACTAGAAAAGCCTCAAAAGCACTCCATTTTAAAATCATTTGATTCTACAACGATATCAAGTTCATTACGCAATAGGTTTTCAGAAAAACCTATTGTAGCCCTCTGTCATTTCAGATAAGTAGTAGTTAGTATTCGTGCTGCGTTTGTTGGCCTTTGTCAAGGCGTAGTGTGCGGTAGCTAACTGGTGCTTATCTGCTTATGCATATGATGCAGATTGGGTTAGGGTAGTCGTGCGACCTTGTTGGCCTTTGTCAAGGGCCGTGCGGGTGGGTTTAATTCAATCAGGAAATGACGGGTTGAACTTGACTAGCATCCTATGGTTTGTTGGCCTTTGTCAAGGTCATATGAGGTTAGGGGCAAAATATTATCGGGAATTTCAAGTGTTGAAATTTGCAATGAGATTGCATACCTTCTATGAGATAGTTGGATCCCGATACCCGCTGCGAGTAAGAGTTACTCCTGGGAGAGTTTTACACATTACAATTAGCCGATCAAGTAGGTGTCTAGAAAGGTGTTAACGAGGTTACGCCTCTGGGAAAACGAGGTTTACGTTAATTAGGTTCGTACGAAAGCACGGGGGACCTCCCTCAAAGTACCGACACTGGCCTGGCTGAAAGATTGGCGAACTTGTAGTGTGTAATTAATCCCGTCTAGTCTTTCCTTTTAGGGTTTGAAGGAAGATTTGATAAAAAGCAGTGGGAGCCATCCTGATTAGATAAAATAATAACCAATCTATTCTTGCAAGAGCATACGCTGAGTGTTTTCTTCTCTCTCTCTCCTGGTAGCGACCATATCACGCCTTAATCAAGATAAAATTACGGATTATTGACCGAACCCGCTTATTATACTGAGCTGGGGAACGTTGGTCCCGCTCCAACTTATAATTGTTATAAGACAGAGCAGGAAATTGGGGAATACCAGATTTCCCGTGCCGCCCAAACGAAGAGAGTGCATGCTGATGCATCATCTTCGGGTGTGTTCATTACAAAGAACTGTTTCTCTGTATCCTCTACGTCCTGGGTATGTGATACCAGTTCAGGATCCCAGATATGTAATCTGTTACATAGGGCTACAGAAAGGTAGAGAGCTGAGAACGGGTGATAAGTTTCATGAGGCAGAAAACGGGGCAAGTGTTGCAGCCAAGTCTGTTGGTCACTGTCACCCTGTATTACCAATACATTGATTCTGAACGAATGTTATTAGATACCGAACCTGATATACAAAATCATATCAATCTCTTTATTAGTAAAGAAAGGATAAAATTTTGTATAGTTGGATAATGTTTTGAACATTTCCTATATCAAAAGTTGATCGGTTCAGGCACGTTATCTAAAAGCATTGATGTTCTAAATCAAACTACAGTTCTTTAGTATACGGAACACACAAAAGAGGAAGAGTTCAGAAATGAACAAATCTTTCTTGAGGCATTGTAGACTAGGTCATATCAATGTGACCCGACTAGCTGAAGTTACATGTAGATGCATATTTAAATCAGTTTGAATTTACATCTTGTGAAACTTGCCAGTCATGTCATAGAGATAAGATGACCATATCTCCGTTTACTGGAAACAAAGAAAGAGTTAGTGAACTCTTGGAATGATACATGTTGATGTATGAAGGTCCCCTGTCTATACATGCCAAGACCGGTTCTTTGTACTTCATTACATTCTTTGATGATCTCTCGAGACTCAGACATATGTTCCTGTTGAAACACAAGTCTGAACCTTTTGAGATATTCACAGAATATAAGAGAGAAGTAGAGAACCAAAATACGGGTATAAGCATTATGTCCTTTGATGTGATCAAGGAGGAGAATACTTGAGCACGGAAATCCTGGATTATCCTAAAGGAGAATGAGATTCTCTCTCAGCATTACTCCTCCGTATACACCATAGAACGATGGTTTATCGGGGCGGAGCAATTGCACCCTATGTGATATGGTGTGTTCTATGATGAGTACTACTGAGTTTCCTATTTTTTTTTGGGAGTTATGCACTTATGAAGTTGCATACCTATTGAATAGGGTTCCGATCAAATCAGTTTCCTACCACTTCATATGTGATATGGAAAGGGAAGAGCCTATCCCTTAAGTTAGTTAAGATTTGGGGTTGTCCGGCCTATGTCTAAAAGCAAAATTCGGACAAGCTCGAGGCAAGATCTGTAATGTAGAATTGGAAAGGTTCCAGCTATACAAACTACAGCAGATGATTTGGTAGAACCAAAGGATTCAGTAGATTCCAACGAACCTCAGCCTCTCCGCCGATCTAGTAGGGTTCCTCACCCACCTGAGAGATATTTCGGTTTCTCTATGACAGTGGGAGCGAGGATTGCATCATGAGATGATGACCCAACTAGTTTCGAGCAGGCCATCGAGAGTAGGGACTCTGTAAGAATGGCTGGATGCTTAGCGATCTGAGATGGAATCTATGTACACCAGCAAAGTATGGACTTTGGTTGCTACATCTGAAGGGTTAAATCCCCATCAGGAGCAAGTATATCTTGAGAAGATTACTTGGTGTATATGGAAAAGTTGAGACTTTCAAAGCTAGACTTGTTAAAGGTTTTCGTCATCGACCAGGCGTGGATAATGATGAAACCTTTTTCTAATGGCTATGCTTAAGTCCATCCAGATCCTACTTGCCATGGCTACATACCATGACTACGATATCTGGCGGTTGGGTGCCATGACTGCCTTTCTAAATGAAGTTTTAGAAGAGAACGTCTATAAGTACACAGCCAGAGGGCTTCGTAGACAGTGGGAGCAGCGGAAACGTGTACAAGATGCTTTATAGGATAAAGCAGGTATCGCGGAGTTGGGACATCTGTTTTGATGTGTTAGTCAAAGAGTTTGACATCATCAAAATGGTAGATGAACCTTGTACATACAAAAAGGTAGTAGGGAGTATAGTGACGATCCTCATAGAGTATGTGGAAGACATGCTTTTGATAGGGAAGGAGTTTCCTATGCTACGCTCGGTCAATCTCCGCTTATCACAATGATTCTCCATATAGGATCAATATGATACCTCCTAAATCCTGGGTTTTGGATCTATGAGATAGATCTAATTGGATGTTAGGATTCTCACTAGTTGTAGTGAGATGGTATCAAACGATCCTGGGGAGAATCACTGGAAGGGTTCCAGGGTGATAAAGACGACCGAATGTCAGTCACAGGCATTATCTTTACCCTCTATCGAGGGACGGTATGTTGGAAGAGTTCTAAGCATGATACCGTGACATACTAGACGATAAAGGCTGGATACATCGCTACTTAAGATGCTACCAAAGAGGCTGTCTGGATGTATATTGGTTCATGAGATGAACTACGTTCCTACCATTGTGAGACAATGGAGTTGTGGCTTATGCCAAGGAACGCAGATCCCATCAGTGATCCAGACATATTCTAAGGCAGTATCACCTGATCATGGAGATGGTTGATTTCCAGGGGATCGAGGTCAGGAGAGTAGACTCAGAGGACAACACGGTGGATCCACTCACAAAGGCCTTTTCCCAGAGAGAGACTTTTATGGGATGGTTGAGTATGAGATACTATAACCACTGCTACAGATGGCCCTAGTGCAAGTGGGAGATTGTTAGTTATATGTATACCCTACAGGCCATTACTATACATAGAATGTATATTGTGTAAGGTTCCTAGGCACCCTAGTTAAGTCTCACAAGTGATCAAACATGCACAAATAAAATTTTACGGGTGCCTACAAACCCGACTACGGATCGTTTACTAGATATTTAGGCGAAGCAAGCAAACTAGTTAACATTTTAACTAAGGGAACGGACATACAACCTTTGTAGATCCGGTCCACCACCTCCACGGCTCCGCAACGAAGTCCCCTCCGCTGTCCAAAATGAATCCGGAACTCAAGTATCGGCTTCGTCGAAGAAATGGGCGGGCTTGATCGTCGGTTCGATGCCGAAGATGATCTACGTCGAGGCATCGCTAGAACAAGCTCCAACTTCACCAAGTCGGAAAAACTTGTGAAGGAAACACCCTATACTACTTGGCAAGAGGTAGAGGATGAAGAAATAGGAAGTGGGTAAACTTTAGTTTTGGATTTCTCACTAGATTTCATGACTTGCCATTGGAGTAGCAAGCTTTCTCCATTGAAGAAGAAGATGAAGAAAGAAGAAGATGATATGATAAGATAATTAAAATAGAAAAGAAAATATAATACTTATCATATCATTAACCTTAGTTAGGTGTAGAGAATTGACTAAGGTTAATTTGAAGAGTTAGGGTTAAGAAAGAAGACAAAATGGTTACTTAGTCAAAGTTTCTAGAATCCTTAACTACAAACAAAATAAGCCACCATTTCATTTTCTTTATCTTTTTCTTTTTCCAAAATAAATAAATAAATAAGAAAAAGAAAACCCTAATCTTAATCTTAACCATGGTCTAATTCTTTACACTAACCCTAGCATGCATGTATCATCAAACATGATACAATCATGTGCACAAAATATATCACATATACAATGTGCACAAACCAAGTGAGTTAATCCATTTAAAGTGAACCATTACTAGTTAATGCAAAGTAATATATCAAATATATAATTATACATTAAATCATTAAATCAACACTTGATTCAATGATCCGGTTATATCGCATTTAACCGGCTAGTATCCAATGTATCGGCTTATCGAATCAATCCTTGATTCGATAACTAGGTTATATCGCATATAACTAATCGATACATTCATCGCGAGAATAGAATACGGTATCACATACACGCATTATTCTCGGTCCTGCACATATCTCATATGCGCTCCTATCTCGTTTCGCTTGAGCCAGGAAACCTCTGTGTAGGACTCTAAAGACTCGTCAATACGCCGGCAGCGGATGATGATCATATCAAACACCCACAAGCCGCAAGCGGTCTGCTAAACGTAACGGCCACCCGGGTATTGAGCGATTAGAAGATCGACGAGCAAGCCCGCTCACACTCCTGCGAATCCAACCAGTAACACTTACCGTACGGTCCGGTCTGTTCGTCTGATATGTCGCATATCTCGCCTAGGGGTGGTAAACGTCAGACCCCAATAGCTCGATAAGTCATGCCGACGTAGGGTCCATAACATTCGTGAAACTACTGATAACTCTTACCAGTATATCACTGCAACCCTGGCCAGGGATTTCCTGTTATGGCCAGTCGAGCATAGCACAACATAAACCCCCAATACCGGGAGAGACGAATCCCCTCCTATCGCTCATTGCCTCCATGTGAATCGGGACTGTACCCAAAAACCACCTGTTTGCACAACTCAGTAGAGCCGTGGTAGGGTGGAAATCAAAGCACAGTGGGAGACACACAAGACTCTATGACGATCTCGGGTCAACAGACTAAGCTGTACCAGTGTCACCAGAGAAGTGCCATCTGACGTGAGGTATAATACCATCTGGGAGTTCTCGGCGAGTCCGTTCAGTGTACCCAGTCTCCACTGAGCACCCGCATACCATCTTCGATGTCAAACACCAATGGATATGGGATCATCCATCGCTCATCGCATGGGTCGAGAAGATATGTGCTAGTCTACTCTGGAATATCGATGCCCCGTCTCGATATTCCCACGACTAGGAACTATGAAGGATGTACTCATTGACTACCCAGGCCCCACTAGTATGATCTGCATCATAGTCCTGGAAGTCGAGTACACATCCTAAGGGCTTTATCAACATGTAATCAGAGAGACAGAAAGTATACATGTTAAGATAAAGTGCAACCAGATAGCGTACTATCATGTCGAGCAAGAAAGTCCTTCCTATATATGTCCCAGCATCCACTACAATATACATCCAATGTACAGTAATGGCCTCTAGGGCATACATATAACTAACAATCTCCCACTTGCACTAGGGCCATCTGTAGCAGTGGTTGCAGTATCACATACTCAACCATCCCATAAAAGTCTCTCTTTGGGAAAAGGCCTTCGTGAGTGGATCCGCCGTGTTGTCCTCTGAGTCTACTCTCCTAACCTCGATCACCCTGGAGATTAACTATCTCCATGATCAGGTGATGCTGCCTCAGAATATGTCTGGGTCACTGATGGGACCAGTGTTCCAGGGTCGAAGCCACGCTTCCATTGTCATACAATGGCAGGAACCTAGTTCATCTTATGAACCAATATGCACCCAAACTTCCTCTTTGGTAGTATCTTTAATAGCGATGTTACCAGCCTTTATCATCTAGTTTGCCACGGTATCGAGCTTGGAACTCTTCCAACATACCGTCCCTTTACTGAGGGTAAAGACAGTGCCTGTGACTGACATTCAGTCGTCTTTATCACCCTGGAACACTTCCAGTGATTCACCCCAGGATCGATTGATACCATCTCACTACATCTTATGAGAATCCTAACATCCAATTACATCTATCTCATAGATGAAAACTCAGGATTTAGGAGGTATCACTTTGATCCTATTTGGGGAATCCTAGGAGATTGACCGATCGTAGTATAGGAAACTCTTTTCCTATCAAGAGTATGTTGTCTACGTACAATACGAAGATGACCACCTTACTCTTTACTACCCTTTTGTATATACAAGGTTCGTCTACCATTTTGATGAAGTCAAACACTTTGACTATCACATCAAAACAGACGTTCCAACTCCGCGATGCCTGCTTCATTATGTAAAGCAACTTGCACACGTTTCCGCTGCTCCCACTGTTTACGAAGACCTCTGGCTGTGTTCTTATCGACGTTCTCTTCTAAATCAGTATTTAGAAAAGCAATCATGGCACCCAACCGCCAGATATCGTAGTCATGGTATGTAGCCGTGGTAAGTAGGATCTGGACAGACTTAAACATAGCTACTGGAAAAAGGTTTCATCATTATCCACGCCTGGTCGATGACGAAAACCTTTAACAAGTCTAGCTTTGAAAGTCTCAACTTTTCCATCTATACCAAGTAATCTTCTCAAGATATACTTGCTCCTGATGGGGATTTAACCCTTCAGATGTAGCAACCAAAGTCCATACTTTGCTGGTGTACATGGATTCCATCTCAGATCGCTAAGCATCCAGCCATTCTTACAGAGTCCCTACTCTCGATGGCCTGCTCGAAACTAGTTGGGTCATCATCTCATGATGCAATCCTCGCTCCCACTGTCATCGAGAAACCGAGGTATCTCTCAGGCGGATGAGAAACCCTACTAGATCGGCGGAGAGGCTGAGGTTCGTCGGAAACTATTGAATCCTTTGGTTCTGTCAAATCATTAGCAGTTTTGTACAGCCGGAACCTTTCCAGTTCAACAAAACCGATCCTGCCTCGATCTTGTCCGGATTTTTCTTTTGACATAGGCTGGACAATCCCAAATCTTAACTTACTTAAGAGATAGGCTCTGCCCATACCATATCTCATATGGAATGGTAGGCACCGATTTGATTCGAACCTAATTCAATAGGTATGCAGCTTCTCAAGTGCATAACTCCCAAAAGGAAATAGGTAACTTAGTAATACTCATCATAGAGCACACGATATCTAATATTGTGTGATTGCTCCGCCCCGATACACCGTTGTGCTGTGGTGTAATCAGAGGAGTAGTACGGGGAGAGAATCTCATTCTCCTTTAGAATGGTCCAGGAATGCCATGCACAAGTATTCTCCTCCCGGATCTCATCATAGGACATAGTACTTATACCCGGTTATTGGTTCTCTACTTCTAACTTATATTCTGTGAATACCTCAAAAGGTTCGGACTTATGTTTCAACAGGAACATATGACTGAATTTTGAGAGATTATCAGAGAATATAATGAAGTATAAAGAACCAGTCCTGGCATGTGTAGACAGGAGACTTTACATACATCATCATGTATCAGTCCCAAGAGTTTACTAACTCTTTCTCTGTTTCTAGTAAACGGAGCTATGGTCATCTAATCTTTGTGACATGACTGGCAAGTTTCATAAGATGTAAATTCAAACTGATTTAAATATGCATCTAAAATGTAACTTCAGCTAGTCGGGTCACATTGATCTGACCTAGTCTACAATACCTCAAGAAGAATCCGTTCATTTCTGAACTCTTCCTCTTGTGTGTGTTCTGTATACTAAGAACTGTAGTTTGATTTAGAACGTCAATGCTTTTAGATAACGTGCCTGAACCGATCAACTTTTGATATAGGAAATGTTCAAAACATTATCCATCAATACAAAATTATATCCTTTCTTTACTAATAAAGAGACTGATATGATTTTGTATATCAGGTTCGGTATCTAATAGCATTTGTTCAGAATCAATGTATTCGTAATACAGGGTGACAGTGACCAACAGACTTGGCTGCAACACTTGCCCCGTTTTCTGTCTCATGAAACTTATCACCCGTTCTCAGTTTTTCTACCTTTTTGTAGCCCTATGTAATAGCTTACATATCTGGGATCCTGATCCGGTATCATATACCCAGGATGCAGAGGATACTGAGAAACAGTTCTTTGTAATGAACACACCCGAAGGAGATGCATCATATGCACTTTCTTCGTTTGGGCGGCATAGGAATTCTGGTATTCCCCAATTTCCTGCTCTGTCTTATAACAATTATAAGTTGGAGCGGGACCAACGTTCCCCAGCTCAGTATAACAAGCGGGTTCGGTCAATATTCCGTATTATTATCTTGATTAAGGCGTGATATGGTCGCTACCAGGAGAGAGAGAGAAGAAAACACTCTGTGTGCGCTCTTGCAAGATCAGATTGGTTATATATTTTATCTAATCAGGATGGCTCCCACTGTTTTTATCAAATCTTCCTTCAAACCTTAAAAGGAAAGACTAGCCGGGATTAATTACACTCTACAAGTTCGCCAACCTTTCAGCCAGGCCAGTGTCGGTACTTTGAGGGAGGTTCCCCGTGCTTTCGCACGGACCTAATTATTGTAAACCTCGTTTTCCCAGAGGCGTAACCCCGTTGACACCTTTCTAGACACCTACTTGATCGGCTAATTGTAAAGTGCAAAACTCTCCCAGGAGTAACAATTACTCGCAGTGGGTATCGGGATCCAACTATCACATAGAAGGTATGCAATCTCATTGCAAGTTTCAACACTTGAAACTCCCGATAATGGTTTTTACCCCTAGCACCTATGACCTTAACTATGGTCAACAAATCATAAGTACTAGTCAAGTTCTACCCGTCATTTCATGATTAATTAGACCCACCCACATGACCCTTAACTAAGGTCAACAAAGTCACGCGACTGTCCTAACTAATCGCATCATATGCGGTGTAGGAAGACATCACTTAGCTACCGTACACTGTGCCTTGACTATGGTCAACAAACACAGCACGAATACTAAGTACTCTACTTCCTAAAATGACGGAGGGTTGCGGCTGGTTTTTGTGAAAACATTTAACGCTTTGAACTTGATCTCGTTGCGGAATCAAATGGTTTAAATGGAATGTTTTCGAGGCTTTTCTAGTTTTGCTAAAGGGGTCACTCCCGGTGAAGGGATCGTCGGCCCCTTCCTCGTCGAATGAGGTGCGGGATATATCATATATATCACTGTGCAAAGCGGAAACTATAGAAGCGATCAAAGACAAACCGAGGGTTGTAGCATCTGCCAGTTATTGCTAAAGGAGTCACTCCCGGTGAAGGGATCTCGGTCTTTTCCTCATCGAATAAGGTGCAGGATGTTCTATAATGAACACCGCGATGCAAAGCAAGAACTGTAGCTACCTGTTTTATTTTGAAATTCGATTCCACAACATCAATTAGGTTTATTTTCTTTCATTAATCTCATTAATGAATATCCCATCATTTAAGTCCACCTAACCATCACAGATAAATATAACGTACGCTTATGCCACCGCATTCGCCTCGATGTCCCGTCTGCACCGTTAGGTTAGGTAACTAACGCCAGAGCGAGGAAGGGCTAGCGCGGGTGTAAAACATAAGTAACGTCTATATAATATATCATATATACTATATATAATATCTGCCACAGAACATCGCATGATCTCAGGTAAAACACAGCAGAAGAAACATATGAAATATTGGATATACTAGGACATCCGTGTTTTCAATACGAGCCGGTATAAAACACGGATTCCACGGTCGTGATGAATAGCCAATCCCACACCCCTAGACCCCTACGAGAGCGGCAAGCAACCCTGCCAATTCTAGGGTTAGGAAACCCGGACTCGACTCTTCGAGTTGGTCTCCCACTGGACCCCAGAACCCGGTTACTTGTGCTCCCCTCCTTGGGTCTATCCTAGTGCAGAAAAGTAAATAATATACAATGGGTGACAACATCCGCAACCTGGAAGTGCCCCAATAAAAGAATATTACATACAAGTTTTTACATGAACAAAAATGAAAAACACTCATCTCACATAAAAACCCCCCGGCTATTCAATCACGACGATCCAACATAACATATACAGCAACACATAACATCACATGTCATCAACGTAAGTAAATATGCACATCCCAATTGTCGTTGACATATAGTAACGAAACCGGCGATATCATATATTACACTTATGGTCACAGAAAAGAAAGTGTAAAACTACAACAGTTGGAATCCGCAACCATCTCAGACATCGCATGCCTGACCAAATGAATTACTTAGACATCGCATGCCTAACAATTATAAACCCTGCATTTTAGTCTCAAAATCGAAAACTCTTTTCAATATCAAGTCGAGCAATTCAACAAGATTCCCGACATCCTGATCGAATACTCGTCGCAAACTTCAGTAGGCGGCCGCACCCCCGATACCGTCGACGAAGTGCACCAAGGCGGAACACCGCTGCCGCGAGCACCCAAACGGATGCCTTCGGTGACGGGGTTCTCCTACAGTCACTTGGTCGGGGCTATGGGATGTAGCTATCTATTAAGTTTGTCCGGCGAGTATCCGCGTACGCTACGTGATTGCGACGGACTTTTGATCACATCAAAATTCCGTGGCAACCGATCAAGTGAGACTAAAGTGCTATGTTTATAACATTCATTCAGTTATCTCATAACTTCTTGTGAATTCCAATTATTGTATCCCATTCCGGATAAATAGAAAATGTCAAACTTTCCGATCGAACAATCGAACACCCAACTTTCCCGATACAGATCAACACATGAAATAAGTCTAACATCATTCAGTTCGTGCCTCAGTACCGACGGTCCAGCCGTAGAAGGGTCAAGCCAACGCCTCACATGTGGCACGCCGTACTGCCCCAAACCTGAAGGTTCAAAGGGCAGTTCAAGACGGTCACATAATCGAGTTAAGGTTTGTTGTCTTCTAGAGGGTCCATCGCGTTACTTGCACTACTTAGAACGTCGTTAAACTACGGAAAAATCCAACACTTGGAAATTTCCCGACAGTGGAAAAATTGGGTATTTATATCCGGTCGAACTATTTAACATATTCTAATAATTATCCGGAAAGCCACAAAAGACGAAATTTGATAATCCGATCGAAATACCGAATCCCCAAAACAACTGCAGAAAATTTAACTCTGGAGTCAAATTAAAATTCCCAGAAAACTCATAATAATAAATCAGGTATTACTGTGCAATTAAGTGGGGATGACGTCATAAATTAGGCGCGGAACCGCCGCAGAACTCAGGAATATGCCGCGGATCCGCGCCATCTTACACTGTTCATAGGAAACGATTTGCACAGTAATTCTTAGATTTTATTGCTGATTTTTTTAGGCATTTTTAATTGACAAAAAACCACAAATTACAGAAATGTCCAGAGAGCATGGTAAAGGTTTGGGTTTCGGGTCGATCGGACTTCAAATCGCGTCTAGACTTCGCCTAAGGCTCTAGCTAGTCTCTGAAACCACTGTAGGGTTCCTAGGCACCCTAGTTAAGTCTCACAAGTGATCAAACATGCACAAATAAAATTTTACGGGTGCCTACAAACCCGACTACGGATCGTTTACTAGATATTTAGGCGAAGCAAGCAAACTAGTTAACATTTTAACTAAGGGAACGGACATACAACCTTTGTAGATCCGGTCCACCACCTCCACGGCTCCACAACGAAGTCCACTCCGCTGTCCAAAATGAATCCGGAACTCAAGTATCGGCTTCGTCGAAGAAATGGGCGGGCTTGATCGTCGGTTCGATTCCGAAGATGATCTACGTCGAGGCATCGCTAGAACAAGCTCCAACTTCACCAAGTCGGAAAAACTTTTGAAGGAAACACCCTATACTACTTGGCAAGAGGTAGAGGATGAAGAAATAGGAAGTGGGTAAACTTTAGTTTTGGATTTCTCACTAGATTTCATGACTTGCCATTGGAGTAGCAAGCTTTCTCCATTGAAGAAGAAGATGAAGAAAGAAGAAGATGATATGATAAGATAATTAAAATAGAAAAGAAAATATAATACTTATCATATCATTAACCTTAGTTAGGTGTAGAGAATTGACTAAGGTTAATTTGAAGAGTTAGGGTTAAGAAAGAAGACAAAATGGTTACTTAGTCAAAGTTTCTAGAATCCTTAACTACAAACAAAATAAGCCACCATTTCATTTTCTTTATCTTTTTCTTTTTCCAAAATAAATAAATAAATAAGAAAAAGAAAACCCTAATCTTAATCTTAACCATGGTCTAATTCTTTATACTAACCCTAGCATGCATGTATCATCAAACATGATACAATCATGTGCACAAAATATATCACATATACAATGTGCACAAACCAAGTGAGTTAATCCATTTAAAGTGAACCATTACTAGTTAATGCAAAGTAATATATCAAATATATAATTATACATTGAATCATTAAATCAACACTTGATTCAATGATCCGGTTATATCGCATTTAACCGGCTAGTATCCAATGTATCGGCTTATCGAATCAATCCTTGATTCGATAACTAGGTTATATCGCATATAACTAATCGATACATTCATCGCGAGAATAGAATACGGTATCACATACACGCATTATTCTCGGTCCTGCACATATCTCATATGCGCTCCTATCTCGTTTCGCTTGAGCCAGGAAACCTCTGTGTAGGACTCTAAAGACTCGTCAATACGCCGGCAGCGGATGATGATCATATCAAACACCCACAAGCCGCAAGCGGTCTGCTAAACGTAACGGCCACCCGGGTATTGAGCGATTAGAAGATCGACGAGCAAGCCCGCTCACACTCCTGCGAATCCAACCAGTAACACTTACCGTACGGTCCGGTCTGTTCGTCTGATATGTCGCATATCTCGCCTAGGGGTGGTAAACGTCAGACCCCAATAGCTCGATAAGTCATGCCGACGTAGGGTCCATAACATTCGTGAAACTACTGATAACTCTTACCAGTATATCACTGCAACCCTGGCCAGGGATTTCCTGTTATGGCCAGTCGAGCATAGCACAACATAAACCCCCAATACCGGGAGAGACGAATCCCCTCCTATCGCTCATTGCCTCCATGTGAATCGGGACTGTACCCAAAAACCACCTGTTTGCACAACTCAGTAGAGCCGTGGTAGGGTGGAAATCAAAGCACAGTGGGAGACACACAAGACTCTATGACGATCTCGGGTCAACAGACTAAGCTGTACCAGTGTCACCAGAGAAGTGCCATCTGACGTGAGGTATAATACCATCTGGGAGTTCTCGGCGAGTCCGTTCAGTGTACCCAGTCTCCACTGAGCACCCGCATACCATCTTCGATGTCAAACACCAATGGATATGGGATCATCCATCGCTCATCGCATGGGTCGAGAAGATATGTGCTAGTCTACTCTGGAATATCGATGCCCCGTCTCGATATTCCCACGACTAGGAACTATGAAGGATGTACTCATTGACTACCCAGGCCCCACTAGTATGATCTGCATCATAGTCCTGGAAGTCGAGTACACATCCTAAGGGCTTTATCAACATGTAATCAGAGAGACAGAAAGTATACATGTTAAGATAAAGTGCAACCAGATAGCGTACTATCATGTCGAGCAAGAAAGTCCTTCCTATATATGTCCCAGCATCCACTACAATATACATCCAATGTACAGTAATGGCCTCTAGGGCATACATATAACTAACAATCTCCCACTTGCACTAGGGCCATCTGTAGCAGTGGTTGCAGTATCACATACTCAACCATCCCATAAAAGTCTCTCTTTGGGAAAAGGCCTTCGTGAGTGGATCCGCCGTGTTGTCCTCTGAGTCTACTCTCCTAACCTCGATCACCCTGGAGATTAACTATCTCCATGATCAGGTGATGCTGCCTCAGAATATGTCTGGGTCACTGATGGGACCAGTGTTCCAGGGTCGAAGCCACGCTTCCATTGTCATACAATGGCAGGAACCTAGTTCATCTTATGAACCAATATGCACCCAAACTTCCTCTTTGGTAGTATCTTTAATAGCGATGTTACCAGCCTTTATCATCTAGTTTGCCACGGTATCGAGCTTGGAACTCTTCCAACATACCGTCCCTTTACTGAGGGTAAAGACAGTGCCTGTGACTGACATTCAGTCGTCTTTATCACCCTGGAACACTTCCAGTGATTCACCCCAGGATCGATTGATACCATCTCACTACATCTTATGAGAATCCTAACATCCAATTACATCTATCTCATAGATGAAAACTCAGGATTTAGGAGGTATCACTTTGATCCTATTTGGGGAATCCTAGGAGATTGACCGATCGTAGTATAGGAAACTCTTTTCCTATCAAGAGTATGTTGTCTACGTACAATACGAAGATGACCACCTTACTCTTTACTACCCTTTTGTATATACAAGGTTCGTCTACCATTTTGATGAAGTCAAACACTTTGACTATCACATCAAAACAGACGTTCCAACTCCGCGATGCCTGCTTCATTATGTAAAGCAACTTGCACACGTTTCCGCTGCTCCCACTGTTTACGAAGACCTCTGGCTGTGTTCTTATCGACGTTCTCTTCTAAATCAGTATTTAGAAAAGCAATCATGGCACCCAACCGCCAGATATCGTAGTCATGGTATGTAGCCGTGGTAAGTAGGATCTGGACAGACTTAAACATAGCTACTGGAAAAAGGTTTCATCATTATCCACGCCTGGTCGATGACGAAAACCTTTAACAAGTCTAGCTTTGAAAGTCTCAACTTTTCCATCTATACCAAGTAATCTTCTCAAGATATACTTGCTCCTGATGGGGATTTAACCCTTCAGATGTAGCAACCAAAGTCCATACTTTGCTGGTGTACATGGATTCCATCTCAGATCGCTAAGCATCCAGCCATTCTTACAGAGTCCCTACTCTCGATGGCCTGCTCGAAACTAGTTGGGTCATCATCTCATGATGCAATCCTCGCTCCCACTGTCATCGAGAAACCGAGGTATCTCTCAGGCGGATGAGAAACCCTACTAGATCGGCGGAGAGGCTGAGGTTCGTCGGAAACTATTGAATCCTTTGGTTCTGTCAAATCATTAGCAGTTTTGTACAGCCGGAACCTTTCCAGTTCAACAAAACCGATCCTGCCTCGATCTTGTCCGGATTTTTCTTTTGACATAGGCTGGACAATCCCAAATCTTAACTTACTTAAGAGATAGGCTCTGCCCATACCATATCTCATATGGAATGGTAGGCACCGATTTGATTCGAACCTAATTCAATAGGTATGCAGCTTCTCAAGTGCATAACTCCCAAAAGGAAATAGGTAACTTAGTAATACTCATCATAGAGCACACGATATCTAATATTGTGTGATTGCTCCGCCCCGATACACCGTTGTGCTGTGGTGTAATCAGAGGAGTAGTACGGGGAGAGAATCTCATTCTCCTTTAGAATGGTCCAGGAATGCCATGCACAAGTATTCTCCTCCCGGATCTCATCATAGGACATAGTACTTATACCCGGTTATTGGTTCTCTACTTCTAACTTATATTCTGTGAATACCTCAAAAGGTTCGGACTTATGTTTCAACGGGAACATATGACTGAATTTTGAGAGATTATCAGAGAATATAATGAAGTATAAAGAACCAGTCCTGGCATGTGTAGACAGGAGACTTTACATACATCATCATGTATCAGTCCCAAGAGTTTACTAACTCTTTCTCTGTTTCTAGTAAACGGAGCTATGGTCATCTAATCTTTGTGACATGACTGGCAAGTTTCATAAGATGTAAATTCAAACTGATTTAAATATGCATCTAAAATGTAACTTCAGCTAGTCGGGTCACATTGATCTGACCTAGTCTACAATACCTCAAGAAGAATCCGTTCATTTCTGAACTCTTCCTCTTGTGTGTGTTCTGTATACTAAGAACTGTAGTTTGATTTAGAACGTCAATGCTTTTAGATAACGTGCCTGAACCGATCAACTTTTGATATAGGAAATGTTCAAAACATTATCCATCAATACAAAATTATATCCTTTCTTTACTAATAAAGAGACTGATATGATTTTGTATATCAGGTTCGGTATCTAATAGCATTTGTTCAGAATCAATGTATTCGTAATACAGGGTGACAGTGACCAACAGACTTGGCTGCAACACTTGCCCCGTTTTCTGTCTCATGAAACTTATCACCCGTTCTCAGTTTTTCTACCTTTTTGTAGCCCTATGTAATAGCTTACATATCTGGGATCCTGATCCGGTATCATATACCCAGGATGCAGAGGATACTGAGAAACAGTTCTTTGTAATGAACACACCCGAAGGAGATGCATCATATGCACTTTCTTCGTTTGGGCGGCATAGGAATTCTGGTATTCCCCAATTTCCTGCTCTGTCTTATAACAATTATAAGTTGGAGCGGGACCAACGTTCCCCAGCTCAGTATAACAAGCGGGTTCGGTCAATATTCCGTATTATTATCTTGATTAAGGCGTGATATGGTCGCTACCAGGAGAGAGAGAGAAGAAAACACTCTGTGTGCGCTCTTGCAAGATCAGATTGGTTATATATTTTATCTAATCAGGATGGCTCCCACTGTTTTTATCAAATCTTCCTTCAAACCTTAAAAGGAAAGACTAGCCGGGATTAATTACACTCTACAAGTTCGCCAACCTTTCAGCCAGGCCAGTGTCGGTACTTTGAGGGAGGTTCCCCGTGCTTTCGCACGGACCTAATTATTGTAAACCTCGTTTTCCCAGAGGCGTAACCCCGTTGACACCTTTCTAGACACCTACTTGATCGGCTAATTGTAAAGTGCAAAACTCTCCCAGGAGTAACAATTACTCGCAGTGGGTATCGGGATCCAACTATCACATAGAAGGTATGCAATCTCATTGCAAGTTTCAACACTTGAAACTCCCGATAATGGTTTTTACCCCTAGCACCTATGACCTTAACTATGGTCAACAAATCATAAGTACTAGTCAAGTTCTACCCGTCATTTCATGATTAATTAGACCCACCCACATGACCCTTAACTAAGGTCAACAAAGTCACGCGACTGTCCTAACTAATCGCATCATATGCGGTGTAGGAAGACATCACTTAGCTACCGTACACTGTGCCTTGACTATGGTCAACAAACACAGCACGAATACTAAGTACTCTACTTCCTAAAATGACGGAGGGTTGCGGCTGGTTTTTGTGAAAACATTTAACGCTTTGAACTTGATCTCGTTGCGGAATCAAATGGTTTAAATGGAATGTTTTCGAGGCTTTTCTAGTTTTGCTAAAGGGGTCACTCCCGGTGAAGGGATCGTCGGCCCTTTCCTCGTCGAATGAGGTGCGGGATATATCATATATATCACTGTGCAAAGCGGAAACTATAGAAGCGATCAAAGACAAACCGAGGGTTGTAGCATCTGCCAGTTATTGCTAAAGGAGTCACTCCCGGTGAAGGGATCTCGGTCTTTTCCTCATCGAATAAGGTGCAGGATGTTCTATAATGAACACCGCGATGCAAAGCAAGAACTGTAGCTACCTGTTTTATTGTGAAATTCGATTCCACAACATCAATTAGGTTTATTTTCTTTCATTAATCTCATTAATGAATATCCCATCATTTAAGTCCACCTAACCATCACAGATAAATATAACGTACGCTTATGCCACCGCATTCGCCTCGATGTCCCGTCTGCACCGTTAGGTTAGGTAACTAACGCCAGAGCGAGGAAGGGCTAGCGCGGGTGTAAAACATAAGTAACGTCTATATAATATATCATATATACTATATATAATATCTGCCACAGAACATCGCATGATCTCAGGTAAAACACAGCAGAAGAAACATATGAAATATTGGATATACTAGGACATCCGTGTTTTCAATACGAGCCGGTATAAAACACGGATTCCACGGTCGTGATGAATAGCCAATCCCACACCCCTAGACCCCTACGAGAGCGGCAAGCAACCCTGCCAATTCTAGGGTTAGGAAACCCGGACTCGACTCTTCGAGTTGGTCTCCCACTGGACCCCAGAACCCGGTTACTTGTTCTCCCCTCCTTGGGTCTATCCTAGTGCAGAAAAGTAAATAATATACAACGGGTGACAACATCCGCAACCTGGAAGTGCCCCAATAAAAGAATATTACATACAAGTTTTTACATGAACAAAAATGAAAAACACTCATCTCACATAAAAACCCCCCGGCTATTCAATCACGACGATCCAATATAACATATACAGCAACACATAACATCACATGTCATCAACGTAAGTAAATATGCGCATCCCAATTGTCGTTGACATATAGCAACGAAACCGGCGATATCATATATTACACTTATGGTCACAGAAAAGAAAGTGTGAAACTACAACAGTTGGAATCCGTAACCATCTCAGCCATCGCATGCCTGACCAAATGAATTACTTAGACATCGCATGCCTAACAATTATAAACCCTGCATTTTAGTCTCAAAATCGAAAACTCTTTTCAATATCAAGTCGAGCAATTCAACAAGATTCCCGACATCCTGATCGAATACTCGTCGCAAACTTCAGTAGGCGGCCGCACCCCCGATACCGTCGACGAAGTGCACCAAGGCGGAACACCGCTGCCGCGAGCACCCAAACGGATGCCTTCGGTGACGGGGTTCTCCTACAGTCACTTGGTCGGGGCTATGGGATGTAGCTATCTATTAAGTTTGTCCGGCGAGTATCCGCGTACGCTACGTGATTGCGACGGACTTTTGATCACATCAAAATTCCGTGGCAACCGATCAAGTGAGACTAAAGTGCTATGTTTATAACATTCATTCAGTTATCTCATAACTTCTTGTGAATTCCAATTATTGTATCCCATTCCGGATAAATAGAAAATGTCAAACTTTCCGATCGAACAATCGAACACCCAACTTTCCCGATACAGATCAACACATGAAATAAGTCTAACATCATTCAGTTCGTGCCTCAGTACCGACGGTCCAGCCGTAGAAGGGTCAAGCCAACGCCTCACATGTGGCACGCCGTACTGCCCCAAACCTGAAGGTTCAAAGGGCAGTTCAAGACGGTCACATAATCGAGTTAAGGTTTGTTGTCTTCTAGAGGGTCCATCGCGTTACTTGCACTACTTAGAACGTCGTTAAACTACGGAAAAATCCAACACTTGGAAATTTCCCGACAGTGGAAAAATTGGGTATTTATATCCGGTCGAACTATTTAACATATTCTAATAATTATCCGGAAAGCCACAAAAGACGAAATTTGATAATCCGATCGAAATACCGAATCCCCAAAACAACTGCAGAAAATTTAACTCTGGAGTCAAATTAAAATTCCCAGAAAACTCATAATAATAAATCAGGTATTACTGTGCAATTAAGTGGGGATGACGTCATAAATTAGGCACGGAACCGCCGCAGAACTCAGGAATATGCCGCGGATCCGCGCCATCTTACACTGTTCATAGGAAACGATTTGCACAGTAATTCTTAGATTTTATTGCTGATTTTTTTAGGCATTTTTAATTGACAAAAAACCACAAATTACAGAAATGTCCAGAGAGCATGGTAAAGGTTTGGGTTTCGGGTCGATCGGACTTCAAATCGCGTCTAGACTTCGCCTAAGGCTCTAGCTAGTCTCTGAAACCACTGTAGGGTTCCTAGGCACCCTAGTTAAGTCTCACAAGTGATCAAACATGCACAAATAAAATTTTACGGGTGCCTACAAACCCGACTACGGATCGTTTACTAGATATTTAGGCGAAGCAAGCAAACTAGTTAACATTTTAACTAAGGGAACGGACATACAACCTTTGTAGATCCGGTCCACCACCTCCACGGCTCCACAACGAAGTCCCCTCCGCTGTCCAAAATGAATCCGGAAATCAAGTATCGGCTTCGTCGAAGAAATGGGCGGGCTTGATCGTCGGTTCGATTCCGAAGATGATCTACGTCGAGGCATCGCTAGAACAAGCTCCAACTTCACCAAGTCGGAAAAACTTGTGAAGGAAACACCCTATACTACTTGGCAAGAGGTAGAGGATGAAGAAATAGGAAGTGGGTAAACTTTAGTTTTGGATTTCTCACTAGATTTCATGACTTGCCATTGGAGTAGCAAGCTTTCTCCATTGAAGAAGAAGATGAAGAAAGAAGAAGATGATATGATAAGATAATTAAAATAGAAAAGAAAATATAATACTTATCATATCATTAACCTTAGTTAGGTGTAGAGAATTGACTAAGGTTAATTTGAAGAGTTAGGGTTAAGAAAGAAGACAAAATGGTTACTTAGTCAAAGTTTCTAGAATCCTTAACTACAAACAAAATAAGCCACCATTTCATTTTCTTTATCTTTTTCTTTTTCCAAAATAAATAAATAAATAAGAAAAAGAAAACCCTAATCTTAATCTTAACCATGGTCTAATTCTTTACACTAACCCTAGCATGCATGTATCATCAAACATGATACAATCATGTGCACAAAATATATCACATATACAATGTGCACAAACCAAGTGAGTTAATCCATTTAAAGTGAACCATTACTAGTTAATGCAAAGTAATATATCAAATATATAATTATACATTGAATCATTAAATCAACACTTGATTCAATGATCCGGTTATATCGCATTTAACCGGCTAGTATCCAATGTATCGGCTTATCGAATCAATCCTTGATTCGATAACTAGGTTATATCGCATATAACTAATCGATACATTCATCGCGAGAATAGAATACGGTATCACATACACGCATTATTCTCGGTCCTGCACATATCTCATATGCGCTCCTATTTCGTTTCGCTTGAGCCAGGAAACCTCTGTGTAGGACTCTAAAGACTCGTCAATACGCCGGCAGCGGATGATGATCATATCAAACACCCACAAGCCGCAAGCGGTCTGCTAAACGTAACGGCCACCCGGGTATTGAGCGATCAGAAGATCGACGAGCAAGCCCGCTCACACTCCTGCGAATCCAACCAGTAACACTTACCGTACGGTCCGGTCTGTTCGTCTGATATGTCGCATATCTCGCCTAGGGGTGGTAAACGTCAGACCCCAATAGCTCGATAAGTCATGCCGACGTAGGGTCCATAACATTCGTGAAACTACTGATAACTCTTACCAGTATATCACTGCAACCCTGGCCAGGGATTTCCTGTTATGGCCAGTCGAGCATAGCACAACATCAACCCCCAATACCGGGAGAGACGAATCCCCTCCTATCGCTCATTGCCTCCGTGTGAATCGGGACTGTACCCAAAAACCACCTGTTTGCACAACTCAGTAGAGCCGTAGTAGGGTGGAAATCAAAGCACAGTGGGAGACACACAAGACTCTATGACGATCTCGGGTCAACAGACTAAGCTGTACCAGTGTCACCAGAGAACTGCCATCTGACGTGAGGTATAATACCATCTGGGAGTTCTCGGCGAGTCCGTTCAGTGTACCCAGTCTCCACTGAGCACCCGCATACCATCTTCGATGTCAAACACCAATGGATATGGGATCATCCATCGCCCATCGCATGGGTCGAGAAGATATGCGCTAGTCTACTCTGGAATATCGATGCCCCGTCTCGATATTCCCACGACTAGGAACTATGAAGGATGTACTCATTGACTACCCAGGCCCCACTAGTATGATCTGCATCATAGTCCTGGAAGTCGAGTACACATCCTAAGGGCTTTATCAACATGTAATCAGAGAGACAGAAAGTATACATGTTAAGATAAAGTGCAACCAGATAGCGTACTATCATGTCGAGCAAGAAAGTCCTTCCTATATATGTCCCAGCATCCACTACAATATACATCCAATGTACAGTAATGGCCTCTAGGGCATACATATAACTAACATATTGTAGTGGATGCTGCGACATATATAAGGAGGACTTTCTTGCTCGACATGATAGTATGCTATCTGGTTACTCTTTACCTTAACGTGTATACTGATTGTCTCTCTGTTACTTGTTGGTAAAGCCCTTAGGATGTGTACTTGACTACCTGGACTATGATGCGGATCATACTAGTGGGGACATGGTAGTCCATAAGTACATCCTTCAAGGTCCCTAGTCGTGGGTGTATCGAGATGGGGCATCGATATACCAGTGTAGACTAGCGTATACCTTCTCGACCCATACAGATGGGCGATGGATGATCCCATATCCATTGGTGTTTGACATCAGAGATGATATACGGGTGCTCAGTGGAGACTGGGTATACTAGACGGACTCGCCGAGAACTCCCAGATGGTATTATACCTTACGTCAGATGGCAGTTCTCTGGTGATACTGGTACAGAGTAGTCTATTGACCCGAGATCGTCATAGAGTCTTGTGTGGTTCCCACTGTGCTTTGATTTCCATCTTATCACGTCCAAGAGGGCGTGCAAAACGGTGGTTTTTGGGTACAGTCCCGAATCACATGGAGGCAATGAGCGATAGGAGGGGATTCGTCTCTCCCGGTATAGGGGGTTGATGTTGAGCTGTGTTCGATTGGCTATAACCGGAAATCCCTGGCCAGGGTTGCTGAGATTTACTGGTAAGTGTTACCAGTAGTTTCTCGAACTGTTATAGACCTCATATCGACACGACTTATCGAGGTATTGGGGTCTGACGTTTACCACCCCTAGGCGAGATATGCGACATATCAGACGATGAGACCGGACTGTACGGTAAGTGTTACTGGTTGGATTCACAGGAGTGTGAGTTGGCTTGCTGGTCGATCTTCTGATCGCTCAATACCCGGGTGGCCGTTACGTTTGGCACACCGCTTGCGGCTTGTGGGTGTTTGATATGATCATCACCTGCTGCCGGCGTATTGACGAGTCTTTAGAGTCCTACACAGAGGTTTCCTGGCTCAAGCGAAACGAAATAGGAGAGCATATGAGATATGTGTGGGACCGAGAATAATGCGTGTATGTGATACCGTATTTCATTCTCGCGATGAATGTGTCGAATGGTTATATGCGATATAACCTAGTTATCGAATCAAGGATTGATTCGATAAATCGATACATTGTATACTAGTCGGTTGTGTGAGTCATGACCGGATCATTGAATCAAGTGTTGATTTAATGATTTAATGCATAATTATATATTTGATATATTACTTTGCATTAACTAGTGTTGGTTCACTTTAAATGGATTTTCTCACTTGGATTGTGCACATTGTATATGTGATATACTTTTGTACACAAGTTTGTATCATGTTTGATGATACATGCTCCTTAGGGTTTGTGTAAAGATTAAACCATGGTTGTGTAATGGTTAGGGTTTTCATTTTCTTATTCATTTATTTATTTATTTCTTTTATTTTATTTTGGGAAAGAAAAAGGGAAAATGGTGGCTTTGTTTGTTTGTATATTGAAGCTTCATGAAGCTTTGACTAAGTGGCCATTTTGTCTCATGCTTAACCCTAACCATTCCACTTAACCCTAGTTCATTCTCTACACTTGACCATGGTTGTATTATGATAAGTATTGATTTTCTTTTCTATTTCTAATTAACTTATCATAATATACTTCATCTTCTTCTTCTTCTTCACTTGAAGAAAACCTAGCTACCATCAATGGCAACTAGTGAGATTGAGTGAGAAATCCAATTCTAAAGTGAACCCACTTCCTATTTCTTCACCCTCTACCTCTTGCCAAGTTGTTTTGGGTGTTTTCTTCACAAGTTTCACAAGTTGGTGAAGTTGGAGCTTGATCTTGTGCAACCTCGACGTAGATCATCTTCGGCACGAAGCCGACGACCTTGCCTGCCCATTTCTCCAATGAAGCAGATGCTTGAGTCCGGGATTCGAGACGGACAGCGAGAGGACGTCTACGTGGAGCTAAGGAAGTGGAGAAACGGATCTACAAAGGTTGTAGCCTCTCTCCTTTAGTTAAGTTGTTAACTAGATTCGTTTTTCGCCTAAACTTCTAGTCAACGATCCGTATTAGGGTTTCTTGGCACCCGTAAAATTTGAAATTGGCATGGTTGATGCCTTGTGTGACCTCTTGTGAGTGCCTAGGAACCCTACAGTAGCTTGAGTAGAGTGACGTGCCGTACGTATGTTCCGTGGCATATTTACGATACGATACTCCACTTAAGTGCCATTAGGATGTACATATCTTGAGACTAGTGATTCTCTTCGTTCCCTTGATCATACATCCATTTGAGATCCTTGATTCTATTTGTTTCCATGATCATACTCTCACTGATTTTGTTCCTCCTTATGATCATGTATTCATTCTGGATCTGTTGATTCATGGCATCCCTTTGATCTATTTTCGTCGATACATGATTGAGGTTCCTGTCACCATGGTTTGAGCGCAGTGAGTTGCTGCTAGTGATGCGGTCAGGGCGAGCTCGTCGTGGACGAGGACTGACCATCGTGTTTTTTGGTGACATAGGAATGTATCGATGTAGTTGTTGTGTTGTGATCTCTCATTTGAGATGAGTGTGCGGTTTTGTACCGGATCATCGGGCCATTGTTAGAGGCTGCCTGTTATGAGAGGACTGTTGATGTATAGCATACCTCAGAGATTGTGATGTCATCTACCGTGCATACAGATGACCCAGCTGTTGCTGAGATTGATGTGATGTCGCTTCCAGAGCTCACGAGCTGAGATCGCTGGAGCTTTCAGGCAGAGATGCGACAGGCGATAGCTAGTCTATCTTGAGTTGAAAGACGAAGTGATTCGTCAGATTTGATGCGCCGATGCAGGCCCCGTTGAGTTGAAGATTTCTAGTGTGGAGAGTCTTACTCAGATCTAGAGTAGATCGATCCGAGATGACGTTGTTCGTCGGATGTCCCGATGTGAGATTGGTAAGCTGACCAGTTTTAGATAGAAGGACCTTACCCAGATGTGTTGTGAGTTGATCGAGAACGGACGAGTATTGAGTATTCTTCCGATGGTTGGGACAGGTTCCCGAGGACGTGTTTGGCTAGATATCTTCTACAGAGTGATGAAGATACCGAGTTCATGATTTCGAGTCCGTGCGAGAGATTCCGGATTGACTGTAGCAGAGAACATTTGCTGTATGCAGATAGCATGGCGTGACGTCGAAGTGGACGATAATAAAGACGAGTGGAGCAAGAGGTTTGTGCGAGATGTTAACAAGCTGTTGTTACTCCCCATCAAGATTAGAGATTGGATATGTATACAGAGGCATTGGGATACGGCCAGTTCCCGAGGAAATGTTGTGCTGAGAACGCAGATGTCCAGAAAGCGAGAAAAGATTTGTAACAGTACCAGCCTCCGTATAGTTCAGCATAGGTGAGATAGGAAGAGACCTTGAGCAGGTTCTTTCCTAAACATTGTTGCGATGAGTTTTGCACCGAGGATCAGTAGTGTCATGTGTATTCAGAGGGCCAGAGGCCGACGCCAGTGACGTGCTGCTTTACGAGTGATGTTACTAATTGGCCGAGAGATGACCAGAGGAGTGCCAGAGCGGAATCATTTCCGTTAGCACACCTGGCCGGGCCGATGAGCCGATAGATTACGAGATTGGTAATTCGCAGAGAAATGAGGACCCAGAGACAAAGGATGCCAGGCCATGAGCAGGAGGCAAGCGGATGTTCTTGCTTTGCCAGTTTGGGTGCACCGAAATTTTTCGACATTGTAGGAGGTGTACCTCAATGTCATTTGTTGCGATTTGCGTTTGTGATCTAAGTATCACACTTATCTCGCTTGGATTTGAGTTTCATGATATAGTTTTCATGCACCTTGGCTGCACCTACTGGGTATTTACATTTTGTGCACATTTATTGCACTTGATATCGGTTTTGTGCATGTGGTATGCACTCGATTTGATTTTTGCACTTGGTATAGCTCATCTATGCTTGCAGTGCAGTGATACGTGTTTTATGCACGTAGTTGAACACGTTTATGATTTTTATACACCTTGGTACACTCGGTGTTGCTTTTATACGCATTTGAGTTATTGATAAGTTCCTTCGCATTTTTTGCACCGGATTAGGTATTTCGTGTACTGGATGCATTGGATTTGTATTTCGTGCACTGAATGCACTGGATTTAGTTTTCGTGCACTGGATGCACCCGATTAGTATTGTGCATTTTTTGCACCAGATTCGTATTTCGTGCATTTGTTGCACTAGATTGTTATTTCGTGCATTGGTTGCACCGGATTTATACTCCATGCCTTGGTTGCACCCGATTTATGTCTTGAGCATTTGCGTTACCAAATTTGTGTCTTGTGAGCGTTTGCACTTGATGTTCGTATTCGTGCATGCTACCGCAACAGATGTTTTACGGACCTTACGCGCTTGGGTCGGATTTTTGCGCATGTTGGGTGCATGATGTGAGATGTGATTTTTTGCTCACCGGATGCACTCGATTGGGATTTTCTTTCGTGCATGCTAGTTGCACTGGATTGAGATTTTCGTGCACTGTAGATGCACAGATGTGGTTGTCGTCACACCAATTGCACTGGACAGATGTTTTCATGCACACCGTTGCACTTAGTTTTTCTTTTGTGCAAATTGTGGCACTTGTATTGGATTTGGTTTTCCGTACGCACCAGACATACGCGATTATTGGATACGCCTTTTGGGGCTGATTTTGTTCTTGAGCACTTTATTTTCTTGATGCGTACTATATATGTATTATAGTATTTGATTTGTGCATATGGGATTTCGGTAGTGGATTTCGAGATGTATCTCCATTATGACTCCGATGATATGCGTGCAATCTAATGATTCGCGTGATGCTTGACGGAGTTCGGTTTTGAGTTTTGTACTCATTTTCCGGCGCACAGGATGCGCTGTGGTATTTCTGTATCTTCCGTGATTTCGGAGCCCCGTTGATTTGAGCAGATTAATGAAATGTTTTAAGTATGTGGGGAGTTAAATTTAAATTCGGGGACCGAATTTATTTTAGGAAGGAAGATTGTAACATTTTAGAAATATAAAATATTATTTTTGGAAATTTAATATTAAAATAATATATTTTGCAAAACTACCCGATTTGCGAAATTGGGATTTTCGTAAAGTGGTATAAGTGTATACCAATAATTGAAAATTTATCGGAGAATAAAATGATTTATTTATTTTAATGATATTTATCGGATTTTTGGATAAAATCCGTGTTTTGGCATTTTTCATGATTTGCACCATGTCATGTGCATGTGTACATGTGTGTGTTTGTGAGTTTTGTGAGAATGAGAAAAGAAATAAAAAGGAAAAGAAAAGAGAATGAAAAGAATTAAGTTTGTGTGTGAAAAGGATTAATGGATATAAAACAAAAGAGATATTTGTGAAAGAAACAAAAGGGATATTTGTTTGTGAGAGAGTGAGAATAGGAGAGAGTGAGGGTAGGGGAGAGGGGGGGCTGCCATTCTTTCGTCTCCCCCATTATTTCTTCATCTCTTTTCTTCTTCTTCTTCAACCTCCACCACCACAAGTATCATCTTCAATCCTTCACCAAAATCCTATACGCCCTTCATTAAAAACATGAACACATCCATTCTAAACACATTGGACCAACCAAGTTTGGATTTTGAAGACTTAGCAACTCAAGAAAATTATTTGGTTGCTTTTAAGGTAATCCATTCACTTTAGAATCATATTTGTGTTAATATATCCTATTCTACTTAAGATATCGATTTAGTTAGGGTTGCGATCTTAGAAAAATATAAGATGCTGTTGTGTGGTTAATTGAGGTGTAAGGTGTGTTTACAAGACTTTAGAGATAATTCCCTGGCCATGACCTGAGATATAAACCCAAAATACGAACTTTGAAATTGGCCGTATCATATTTTGTGTGATTTGTGTTAGGATTTTTTGTGATCTTCTATGACCCGGAGGACCTGAAAAATATTAGCGAACACAGAGAGACGTGCAGGCAATCAGGAACCTACCTTAGAAACCCGAGCCCATTTCCTTTATCTTGGCCGCAGATTTAATCCATATGGCCACAATTTGCGACCACTTCGTGGTGAAATGTGGTTATTTTTGTTCTGCAGCTTCCTTATCCTATATCTAGAGAAACCTGATATGCAAAATTGGCTAATTTGACCTGAACCAAAATCTGGGAGCACATTGAGATGTTTTTGGGCTATATTTCCGTATTTTGGAATTCTTGGTTTTAGTATTTGATATTGTATTGGGTCGTTGGATGTTTGTACGTCAACGACGAGGGTTGTTTGGTTGTTTTTGCATGTGTAGGCTATATTGGTTCTAACTTATGAGCGCACCGTATGCCTTATCGGTTTTCGGACATTAATTTTGATGGCTTTGCGATATGTGTTGATATTGTAGGTACCTTCGCGTGGATTCTGAGACGATGAAGCACATCGACTACTGCTAAGCGAGGAGTTTAGCAGGTGAGTAGATTTATATTTACGGGGGAAGTCGGGTGGATGGAGTATAGCACCCCCGCAAACATTGATATGGAATATCATTTGATTATTATATCCTGATAAATAATATGCGAAGGACATGATTATAAGATTTAATACCAATAATATGATGAATTTGACACTAATGAACATAGTGACATATGAGAATATGAAATGAGAAGTGAATCATGATAGGTACGAATTGAAAGAGAACAAGTATACGGTGTGATATGATGACTTAGTGCGATATGTCGTTATATGGATGCGAGTCGATATGAGATTGTTGATACCTTTGTCGGTCCACGATATGAGATTGATACAGATGTGACCTGGGATATAGGTATATAGACATATATAATGTTGTGAATCTTGAGTGATATTCCGTACGAGACGTTAGTCCGTACCCTCATTGTCATATAGGTTGATAGGATCCCTTTTGGTTTAATGCTGTTGTACGATGGATTATATCGTACGTGATATTGTGAGGTTGGATGCCGATTGATAGATTTACCGACTCAGATGTATTGTAGACACGTATACTGTTAGTTATATATATGCCCTAGAGGCCATTACTGTACATAGGATGTTTATTGTAGTGGATGCTGGGACATATATAGGGAGGACTTTCTTGCTCGACATGATAGTAAGCTATCTGGTTACACTTTACCTTAACGTGTATGCTGATTGTCTTTCTGTTACATGTTGGTAAAGCCCTTAGGATGTGTACTTGACTACCTGGACTGTGATGCGGATCATACTAGTGGGGACATGGTAGTCTATAAGTATATCCTTCAAAGTCCCTAGTCGTGGGTGTATCGAGACGGGGCATCGATATACCAGAGTAGACTAGCGTGTACCTTCTCGACCCATACAGATGGGCGATGGATGATCCCATATCCATCGGTGTTTGACATCAGAGTAGATATACGGGTGCTCAGTAGAGACTGGGTACACTGGACGGACTCGCCGAGAACTCCCAGATGGTATTATACCTCACGTCAGATGGCAGTTCTCTGGTGACACTGGTACAGAGTAGTCTGTTGACCCGAGATTGTCATAGAGTCTTGTGTGGTTCCCACTGTGCTTTGATTTCCATCTTACCACGTCCAAGAGGGCATGCAAAACGGTGGTTTTTGGGTACAGTCCCGAGTCACATGGAGGTAATGAGCGATAGGAAGGGATTCGTCTCTCCCGGTATAGGGAGTTGATGTTGCGCTGTGTTCGATTGGCTATAACAGGAAATCCCTGGCCAGGGTTGCTGAGATTTACTGGTAAGTGTTACCAGTAGTTTCTCGAATTGTTATAGACCTCATATCGGCACGACTTATCGAGCTATTGGGGTCTGACGTTTACCACCCTTAGGCATGATATGCGACATATCAGACGATCAGACCGGACTGTACGGTAGTGTTACTGGTTGGATTCACTTGAGTGTGAGCGGGCTTGCTCGTCGATCTTCAGATCGCTCAATACCCGGGTGGCCGTTACGTTTAGCAGACCGCTTGCGGCTTGTGGGTGTTTGATATGATCATCACCTGCTGCCGGCGTATTGACGAGTCTTTAGAGTCCTACACAGAGGTTTCCTAGCTCAAGCGAAACGAAAAAGGAGCGCATATGAGATATGTGTGGGACCGAGAATAATACCAGTATGTGATACTGTATTCGATTCTCGCGATGTGACATTGATCGGTTATATGCGATATAGCCGAGTTATCGGATCAAGTGTTGATTCGATAAGTTGTTACTGATGATACCAGTCGGTTATATGCGACATGACCGGATCATTGAATCAAGTGTTGATTTAATGATTTAATGCATAATTATATATTTGATATATTACTTTGCATTAACTAGTACTGGTTCACTTTAAATGGATTTTCTCGCTCGGGTGTGCACATTGTATATTCGATATAGTTTTGTGCACTTGCTTGTATCATGTTTGATGATACATGCCTTATGGTTAAGTGTTAAGAATTAAACTATAGTTAAGTGGGTGATTAGGGTTTTTAATTTCATTTTATTCATTTATCTTTTTGGAAAAAGAAAAGGCAAAATGAGGAAAATGGTTGCTTTCTTTTGTTCATTCATGAACCTTCATGAAGACTTTGACTTCTTGACCATTTTGTCTCATGCTTGACCCTAACCACTCACTTAAACCTTAGTTAACTCTCTACATCTAACCATGGTTCATTATATGATAAGGATTGATTTTTCTTTTCTATTCTAATATTCTTATCATAATAATTTAGCTTCTTCTTCTTCCTTCAAGTGAAGAAAAGCTTGACCATCAATGGCAACTTGATGAAATGAGTGAGAAATCCAATTCTAAAGTCTACCCACTTCCTATTTCTTCATCCTCTACCTCATGCCAAGTAGTAGAGTGTGTTTCCTTCACAAGTTTTCAAGACTTGGTGAAGGTGGAGCTTGATTTAGCGATGCCTCGAAGTAGATCATCTTCGGCATGGACATCGACGACCTAGCTCGCTTATTCTTCGACGAAGCCGACGCTTGAGCCCGGATTTGATTTGGACAGCGGAGAGGACCTCGTTGCGGAGCTATGGAGGTGGAGCACCGGATCTACAAAGGTTGTATTTCCGTATCTTGTAGTTAAGTGTTAACTAGTTAGCTTGTTCGCCTAGTTTTCTAGCAAACGATCCGTAGTCGGGTCTCTCGGCATCTAGAATTTTTGAAATTGGCATGGTTGATGCCTTGTGAGACCTCATTAGGGTGCCTAGGAACCCTACATATACTTGGTAGCGTTTCGCTTACAATGTACCTTATGCTACGCTCATGATATTCGCATTGCATTACATATACCTGTGCTAGAACACCTACCCCATTATCGATGATGCGTATGTTATACATACACAGATTGCCGGTTCACACACTTTCATCATCGATAATTTCTATGTCACTACACAGTAGAATTGCTACATCATTCCATGATATACCTGCTATGCTCACATTACTATGCTATGTTGCATGATATATCTTGCAATAGCTACATGTTCAGCTTTATATGATGCTGTGTTGGATTTGGATAATTGGGAACCGCGTGATATATTTACTAACTTGATGCATTTAAATAGTGGATTTCCCTTGATATGCTCATATTGTTGTCCTATGTTGCATGCATCATATTACATGGATTTGCGCATTGAGATATGGATTTCATGTGATGTTCCGGATTTGAGAACCCCAGGGATATTTCAAGAAATGTGTATTGTTTTGAAAACCCGGTTTCTCTTGAATTAAGGATTTCGAGTGTCGATGTTAGGCACTTATGTTCCGAGAGATATATGGAATTGTGGATTTCGAGTATCAATGTTAGGCACTTATGTTCCGAGAGATTTATGGAATTGGGGATTTCGAGTGTCGATGTTGGGCACTTATGTTCCGAGACATATATGGAATTGAGGATTTCGAGTGTCGATATTGGGCACTTATGTTCCAAGAGATATATGGAATTGGGGATTTCGAGTGTCGATGTTGGGCACTTATGTTCCGAGAGATATATGGATTTGGGGATTTCGAGTGTCGATGTTGGGCACTTATATTCCGTGAGATATATGGATATGGGGATTGCGAGTGTCGAGGTTGGACATTCAAGTTCCGAGTATTTCGAGTGTCGATATTGGACACTCAGGTTCCGTGAGATGTACATATATGGTATGTGGATTTTCGTGTCAATATTGGACACGAATATTTCATGATGTTTTCGGGTGCCGATGTTTGACACTCAGGTTCCATGATTTTGATGTGTCGCGAGGGACACACGTTGATTTATATCCTCATATTTACCTGCATATGCTTTTATGATATTTACATGCATGAATTGTTTTGTCAGTAGTTGACACGTGGATGAGATCCACATGTATACAGGCATTTGATTATATGGTTGGATGATATCCACTTGCTGATGGGCATTGATCATGCTGTTGGCACATATGCAGATACAACCACCCTAGATATCATAGTATTACCTTTATGATATAGTTGACCTAGGAATCGTTGTTTATTTCGATTTCTACCTTATGATGTTTTCTACTCACGAGTTGGCAACTCACCCCTGTTGTGCCACAGTTCTTGCAGGTTGACCGCTTGGATCAGTAGCGGCATCGCTGGCACACAGTTGCTTTCGGGTGATTTGCTTTGGGTAGGTGGTACATGTTGGATCGTGCCACTCTTGTATTATTATTCCTGTTGTATCTAGTTAACTCCATCAAATCAGAAACTAGTATTTGTATATGTAGTGAGACTTAGCAAGACTTGTAGTTGTGAGACTTGAGCGATGGGTTATATGTTCGCTTGGTGGGTTTGATGTCTTGATTTACTTTATTCCTTATGTGGATCTTCGCCATTGGGCGTCGTATACTTATATTCTATCTTGCGTGGTTGTGACCCCGCCGTTTGGCGAAAAGCTAGCTCCGGCTTGGGGATGCCTATATATTATTATATATCTGTTTTGGATCAAAATATATGAGGGGGGTGCTGCCCAATTTTTTTTTTAAAAAAAAGGGGTTTAGATTTCTGGGTTTCGGCTTACTTAATTTACGTTGCGCCTTTGAACGTTGCGTGATTTAAGTGCCGGTCACGAACTAAATTCGGGTCGTGACACAAGCTTTCGGCTGGACGATGACGGACATCAAGGGGATTAGTCCCCTAATCTTTGAACATCACATTCATATGATGAATGATGCCAAACCAGCCAGGGATCCACAGAGGCAGTTAAATCTAGTCATGAAGGAGGCTGTGAAAAAGGAGATCGTCAAATGTCTAGATAGTGGTATCATTTACGCTATCTCAGACACCCAGTGTGTCAGTCCTATACACGTTGTCCCTAAGAAGTCGGTCATTACGGTTATTAAAAACGAGGCGAATGAGTTGATACCTACTCGCACTCAGACAGAGTGGCGAGTATGCATTGATTATCGAAAACTCAACGCCGCAACGCGGAAGGATGACTTTCCGCTACCATTCATTGACCAAATGCTCGAAATATTAGATGGACATGAGTATTACTGTTTTTTGGACGGCTACTCTGGCTACAAGCAGATTCCCATTGTCGAGAAAGGCCAGGACAAAAGCACGTTCACTTGTCCTTTCGGCATGTTCGCATTTCGCCGCATGCCCTTTGGGCTATGCAATGCTCTCGCTACCTTCCAGCGGTGTTTGATAGGAATTTTCTCTGATATGGTTGAGAAATTTTTGGAGATATTCATGGATGATTTCTCCATCTTTGGCGATTCTTTCGACAAGTGTCTGCAACATCTTGACGCTGTCCTTACCAGATGTAAGGATAAAAATCTCACTTCAAACTGAGAAAAATGCCACTTCATGGTACGTGAAGGTATTGTCCTAGGACATATCATTTCGCGAAATGGAATTGAGGTTGACAAAGGAAAGATTGAAGTCATTTCCAACCTCCCTCCTCCCAGATGCGTCAGAGATATCCGAGCTTTCCTTGGCCACGCTGGTTTTCAAGGGATTTAGCAAGATTGCTAGACCTTTGACTCTTCTTCTGGCCAAGAATACCACATTCAACTTCGACTCGAGCTGTTTGACTGCTTTCGAATCACTGAAAAGCTCACTCACATCTGCTCCCGTTCTTTCTTCACCTGACTGGATGCATCCTTTTGAGATTATGTGCAATGCATCTGACTTTGCTATTAGTACGGTCTCAGGACAGCACAACGATAAGATGCCGCACGTAATCTACTATGAGAACCGGACCCTGAATGATGCCCAAATGAATTACACTACAACCGAGAAAGAGTTCTTGGCTTTTATGTCTGCTTTAGAAAAATTCAGGCCCTATTTGATCGGCTCTCTAGTCATTGTCTACACTGATCATTCAGCTCTGTGATATTTTTTTGCGAAAAAGGATGCAAAATCTTGGTTAATACGTTAGATCCTCTTACTTCAAGAATTTGACCTTGTCATTAAGGACAAAAGAGGGTGTGAAAACATTGTGGCCGACCATCTTTCACGACTTCCTTCTTCGCCGACGCTTCCTCTCCTAATTAACGATGTTTTTCCTGATGAACAACTCTTGACAGTATCGTGCGAACCCGGTTCGCTGATATTGTGAACTATTTGGCGACAGGACTAATACCGAGCGAATGGTCAAGTCAGGACAGACTTAGATTTTTATCCCAAGTAAAACACTTTTACTGGGACGAAGCTTACCTGTTCAAGTACTGTCTAGACTAAATTATTCTTCGGTGTGTTCCTGATAATGTGTTCAAGAGTGTGCTGTCGTTTTGCCACGATATAGCGTGTGGCGGGCATTTTGGCATAAGAAAGACAGCTGAGAAAGTCTTGCAATGTGGATTTTACTGGCCACAACTCTTCAAGGATGCCCATGATTACTGCAAGACTTACTCCCGGTGCCTACACTTGGGCCGGATTTCCAAGAGAAACGAGCTGCCGCCGCAACCAATCTTGGTTGTTGAGATTTTCGGTGTTTGGGGATTCGATTTCATGGGCCCGTTTCCCAGCTTTTTTGGGAACCTGTATATTCTCTTACCTGTTGATTATGTCTCTAAATGAGTTGAGGCAGTGCCAAGCCGGACTAACGACAACAAGGTTGTCGTTAAATTCCTGAAAGAAAACATCTTTTCCCAGTTTGGGCACCCTCGTGCTATCATTAGCGACAATGGGACACATTTCTGCAATAGGTCTTTCAAGGCCTTGATGCGGAAATACTCAATTAATCATAAGCTATCCACGCCTTACCGTCCCCAAACATGTGGGCAAGCCGAAGTTTCAAATCGGTGGATCAAGCAAATTTTGGAGAAAACGGTTTCCAAGAACCGAAAAAATTCGTCTTTGAAACTAAGTGATGCCCTTTCACTACTACAAATAGGGGTTGCCCCTATGGATAAAGCCGTAGGGGCAAAGCATTACCCCTACGGATATATTCGTAGTGGCACAAAAATACACCGTAGGTGCAAAGGCCGCAGATGCAAGTCTTAGCCTTAAACATGCCCCTACGGTGAAATAATTTCCCCTACGGCTTAATGCATAGGTCCATCGGTCCCTACGGATTCCATCGTAGGGACAAAATATTTATTTAATTTATCGATTTATAAAATAAAATAGTTGCCCCTCCGGATAACTCCGTAGGGACAAATACATGCCCCTATGGGTAAATGTCTAGGGGTAAAGCTAAGGCCCCTACGGATTACTTCGTAGGGACAACCCCAACTCCTGTTACTGAGTCTATAGGGTCAAAATATCAGGTATCCTGATATTTTGTCCCTATGGATAAATGTGTAGGGGCAAAGTGTGTCCCTACGGATTAAACGGTAGGTGCAACATATATCCCTACGGATTAATCCATAGGGACATATTATCAGTTTTTTTAAAAAAAAGGGCTGCCTGTTTTTTCCTCGCCCTGTGCACAATAATATATATATCATATATGAATGTAATCAACAAGCAGAGTATATACCGCAGTATTCATAATCAACATCTCATGCATAATATATAAAAGAAATCAACAAGCAGAATATGATATCAATCTAAATCAATATGAACATGCAAACACCATCAATATCGTCCAAAATATATACAATATGTATAATATAAGTAAATACATGTTAAAATATAAAAATCAAAAAGCTAGCCTAGCTCGGTCCAGCTCCACCTCTGATAATCGCCGTAACCTGGCGCACCTGCTCCTCGGATAAACCCTGAGTCAAAAACTCGAGCAATGCGGACGGTGCAGGAGTCTGAGCGGGCTGTGGAGCTGTAAGAGTGGACTGCATAATTGCAGCTGAGGTAGTGGCTTGCGGAGCCGCAGCTGCGGGAGTCTGAGCGGGCTGTGGAGCTGTAGGAGTGGTTTGCGCAACCGCAGCTGAGGAAGTGTCTTGCGGAGCCGCAGCCGAAGGAGATGCATGTGGAGCTTCAGCCGAAGTACCCTGTCACGTCTGTTCAGTTTTGCGTGTAATAAACGAGTAAGAACTGTGTATTAGTCAAATTCGTATCATTATCAGGTTATTGCGAAACCCCAATTTATGAATACTTAGGGATTTAGGCCTCATTTGGATATCTAGTTTGGAAAACCGTAGTTTATTTTAATTAGACAGTTCTATGTATATATGATTAATCAAAGCTAATTCTATAACCAAATAAGCTCAGGCTACGTACTAATATTGGATATGTTTCTATCTATAATATGACATAATATTTTACTATTAAGTAGTATACATACAATCATCTCCTTCAACTCTTGGACGGTGGCCTTCAAGGTGTCAAGTTCTTGCTCTAGACGTCGCTCATGGGAGATAGAGGAAGTAACCACTAGAGTGGAGTCCAACCTCATATGGGCCCTGCTAGGACCCAGTCCCCAGCCTCTTTCCCAACCTCCGTGGTGCCCTCCGTGTGCGGCGTCTAGGACTGGGGTCAGCAGCATCAGATCGTTCTGTCCAGTAAAATCGATCGCCGATGCCTCCGTCCGCTCAACCACCCGCTCCTACACCCACATTAACCAGTAAAATATAAGTATATCATTTAAATTTGAACTTTTTAAAACAAAAATTTCGAATAGGGGTTGAATAAATATTAACACTTACATAATACTCCTGGGTAGCGGTGTCGGGGGATCGAAGCTCGCCCGTGGCAGGATCTGTCGAGGTGCCATTGATGACAAGATACACGAACAGCACGCTCGGTGTGCCACCCTGTGCCAGGGTCTGAGCTCTCTGCAATTCGCAAAAAAGTTACATATATTATAAAATAACTCTTAATATTACATTATATCATAGTAAATCTATTGTAATTTACCGATGCCTCCATGGCACGAGTAATATTCCTCGAGCCACCTGTATAACTGGGGCGACCCTCTTCGCCGACTTCCTATTCTCTTTATTTTGATCCGCCTGTTCCTGCATAACACATTCAGTCTAATTAGGCAACACAAAAAAATAAATTATATACTAAACAATGAATTACATTTAAAATGCATACCAGTTTGCGCTGAGAGTCGAAATATTGGCACAATAGAGGCCATGTATCTACGTCGACTCTCGCAAAGGCCGGAGTATGTAGGAGGGCCGCTCTCTCTGCCTCAGGGGTCGCCATCCACAGGGAATAATCTTTCTTCATCTCATTCCTATTGTATCGGACCTTCGATTGCATATTCTTCATCAGGCCATGGTACAGAGCGTGAAGATCGAGCACCCTCCCGGCGTGATCAGGGTCGGGTACAGACTGAAAAATCGTAATCCAACTGCAAATACAAAAAAATGTTATTAAATTGCAAGTGTTAATAATAAATATATTGGATAAATCAAATGAAAATATATATTAATACACGAGCCTGATCCCAGAAGAGGGCGAATGAACACCGGTGATGGTCGCCCCACTCAATGTGAAGTGGATACTTCTTCATGAGGCTGCTCTCAACCCCTATATACCGGCCGAAGCACTCAGCATAATCTCTGGTATAGCGATAATCATGGGTAAAGAAGAGGGGGAATGCTGCCTCCTCCCTAGCTCTGTCGGGCCTCAGCCTGTGGGAATGATTCGGGCCTCGAGTCCCCCTCTCGGGATGGGGATGCCCTGCGTCTACAAGAAATATCAAGAGAATCAATATTAAGACAAAGTGGTATTAAGAAATCAAGATTTAACGAAAATTGAAGTGTGATATATACCTCCGGTGATAGAAGCACGAGCCTGGGCCCGGGCAGCAGCACGAGCGGGGCGATAGCTCCTCCGGTGAGTAACAGCCGATGACCGGGACGTGGATGGATCCCCTCCAACTAGAAAATAAATATCGATAAAATTACATGAAGTTAATTTTTATTCTTAAAGGATATGTAAAATGAATAAATATTTTATATTTATTCATACAAATCTGCAGACCGAGCGGAGGGTATGGAAGTGACGGGAGTGCCCCCTGCACCAGACATGGACGCACCACCTATAATTAGACAATCAAACATTGACTATATATGTAATTGCAAAAAGGATGCGTATATCAATAATATAACATTCTAAATCAACATGTATACACTATAGGATATATAAACATACCCGCAGGTGCGGTGGTGGGCTCTGCCCCTGATGTAAGTACGTAAGAGTAAAAAGAATGTATGTATATTTATGATATAGCATTCTAAATCAATATACATGCACTATATGATATATAAACATACCTGGAGGTGCGGGAGTGGCCTCTATCCCTGATGTGGACGCACCAACAGCTAGACATGAAAAATATTGACTATGCAAGTAATTTTGACATGAATATGCATGTATATCTATAATATTACATTCAAAATGAATATGCGTGCAACATACCTGGAGGTGCGGGCGTGCCTCTGTCTCTGATGTGGACGCACCACCAACTACTTGACAATCAAACATTGACTATGTAAGTAATTTTAATATGAATATGCTTGTATATCTATAATATTACATTCAAAATGAATATGCGTGCAATATACCTGGAGGTGCGGCCAAGTCCACGCGGAAGGGGTCTCCGATCGGGGTGCAAGACCGGCCTTTTGAAGCTCCCTACGTAGCTCTCCGGGCGGCAGAACCGCTCTGCCTCTTCCTCTGCCGGTGCCACGGCTGGAGCTCCTGCCGTCCCTCGCTGCTCTCGTCGTCGTCATCAAATCAAGATAAAACGGTTCGTGAACGCATTAGATAATCATTACATATGCATGCTATATATGTATAGATCGTAAAATATGAAGTAATAATATAACATTACTGATAACCTTTTTTGTTTCGTGGACGCATTAGACATATCTACTTGGATTTCATCATCGATATCATTTCTAACCCACGTAACTTCATGATCTTCCGAATACAAAACGTCTTTCAAAAAAGACGGTCGGAGCACTCTAAGTCTTCTTTCTTCTTCATCCTAATCGTTGTCCTCGAATTCTGGGACATCATAAACATCCCTGGGTTTCCAACGGCATACGACACTCCATCCCGAATGCTTCAAACACTGTGAGTAGTATACTTGGAACGCTTGGTTCGGAAAGATAAACGGATCTTCCTGACCGTAAAATCGAAGTGTGTTCAGACTGGTCAATCCATATTCATCTTTCCAAGTCCCGAGATTGCTTCTCCACTTATCCGTATCGGTTCGTGTTTCGTACCAAGTACACTGAAATATATAATAGCGTTCTGATCGTCCATGATATTGGATGCCAAGTATACAATTTAAGTATCCATAATAAATCACACCATCCGATTCTACCGTCGCAATCCCACTATTCTGAGTGGTTCTAGATGTTTCTATGTCCTTAACTTCGAATTTGTATCCAAGGACACCGAATCCTTTATAATATGCAACCTTCATACTAGGAAACTGAGATAAACATCTTGAATCGCTCTCTAATGATGCAGACAAGTTCGGATCGGGGATCTAACAAAACAAATTTTACGAAAAATACATAACGATATAAGTTTAGATTGAAACTAATAGCAATAACATGTTATTCGAATAACTTACATGATCTGCAACCCAATCGCAAAAATTATCCTGATGATATTTTTCCAATCGTTCATCGTTCTAATTAGGATGCCCCTAACGTACCTCGTTAAATTGAATTCTGTTCTCGAAAATAAATTATGACATTAATATTATATCATTTCATACACACACAAACACAAATATAACAATTAATCAAAAAAAAACTTACTCTCTAATTTTTTCAAGACATGCGCTATTGAGGAGGATAAACCGGTATATCTTGTTGATAAACACAGTGTCTACCCTCTTATAATCGGCTTTACCAAATGGCCCGTCCTGAATTCTTCGAGGCCGGTTAAATCTCGTCTCAATGTTCTCGTCTAGATAGCGGGAACAAAATGTGGTTGTTTCATCTAGAAGATAACCTTGCATGATAGAACCCTCTGGTCGATTTCTATTGTGTATATACTTTTTAAAAGTGTAGAGATACCTAAAGAAAAATATATTAAATAAATAAATACGGGCATACATGCCAACAATAATTTTACAAATTGCGCGAAACGAAAAATTCCACGTACCTCTCGATGGGATACATCCATCGATATTGTACCGGTCCGGCTAACTTAACCTCAGTTGCAAGATGAACCGTCAGGTGTATTATGATATCGAAGAATGACGGTGGGAAAATACGCCCAAACTTGTAAAGTATCAATGCAATAGAATTTTCTAGTTTATCCAGCATCACAACATCCAGTGTTTTAGTGCATAATTTTTTGAAAAAACAACATAGGTCATTGATTACTAGACCAACCGATTCGGGTAGGGAAGTCCTGAGGGCTAATGGGAGAAGGTGCTCCATAATAACATGGTGATCATGTCTTTTCAGCCCATCGATCTTGCCTTTTACAATTTTATTTTCTTGCTGAATGATCCTGAGAAACCTGTGGGAACTTTCAAATCATGCAACACCTGCAGGAATCTTTTTTTCTCCGGTTGTGACATATGATAAGCGGCATTGGGAAGTAAAAATTTACCTGGATTATCCGCTACCGGTTTAGGATGCAATTCACTTCTAATTTCCCAGTCCTGTAGATCCATCCGAGTATTAAGGTTGTCTTTCGATTTTCCGTATTTACAAAGAAACAAGTTGAGTACATGCTCGGATACTCCCTTCTCTATATGTATGACGTCCAGACAATGTCACGACCCGAAAATGGCATGTGACTGACACTTGAACCATATAAAGTCTATAGGACCCCATCTAATTCAAGTAAGCCAAAAATCCGAGAAATCTAAACCATTTTAAAAAGGAGCGAAGAAAACTATTTTAATGCAAGTGGTTTTAATAACATAAGCCGAATGTGTATTTTTAAAATCTTAAGTTTTTTCTGAAAATTTCGGCAGAGTTTCCTTTGTAAATACTGGCCCCAAAAGGGGTACAACATGGATAATATGAATAAAGGCATCCCCAAGCGGGAGCTAGCTCTTTGTCAATTGATGGTCACAACCACGCAAGCAATATAATATACAACGCCAAGGGCGAGGATCAAAACTCAAAAGGAAACTCAAAATCAACATGAAAACCATAATAATACAAGCGCGACTCTGAGGTCGAAATAATATACAACTGGTCTCTAAGTCTGAAATAAACATACAAGTTTGGTTGATGGAGTTTACTAGATACAACTGAATGTAAATAAAGTGCAATGGTACTCACGATGCAAGTGAACCCACCTACTAAAACAATCACCCGAAATGAAAGCAGTGTGCCAGCAAAGCCATCAAGAAACCTGTACGGCAAAACCCGCAAGAAACTGTGGCACAATGGGGGTGAGTTGCCAACTCGTGAGTAGAAAACATCACAGAGCAGAAATCAAATGTATGATGCTATCCTAGGTCATATCAAGTAATATTCTCAAATAAATATCCAGATCCATCTACACATAAGTGCAATACCACGTGCTCGTGTCAGTGCCCCGGATACCAACATATCGGATATATGATGTATGAATGCATTACAAATGGAAACAGAATACATCATTAATGAGACAACTATTTTCTTTCTTTAATTAGATTTCTGTTTACATATAAATCGAGTATCATCAATGAAATCAACAGAGAAATCAGTGTCAAGCATCGACACAAAACATAATTCTCAGTATCCCAATATCATCAAATCTTAATATCTCAGTGTCTCAAATCTCAATATCTCAATATCTCGGGCTCCGTCAGTCCAGATCGGCCCATATCATCAAATCACACGACCACGGCTGGTATCCTCCGGATATCCGCCGCGCCAGACATCACTGGTAGGTAGTGTGCCCCTGCCAGGTTTATCGTCTACAACTCGAGCTTCTGGCCCCGAGGTATCGTACCGGGTCTACCATGTTCCCGCAGACGGTTCATCCAACTCCTCGAATCGGGTCTCGAAAACCATCTCAGAACCGAGAAAATATCATGGTGGACAATACTCATCATATCAAGGAAAACCGCATCTTTCTCTTAAAAATAAATCATCAGTTATAAAACTATCACATGCGGTTTCCAAATCCAGAAATCTCAAGAAGGATCCAAAATCTCAAAATCACATATCAAATAACAGTGAATACTGGCATAAAGCCCCACGATATTGCATAACAGAGTGAACGTATACATGCATGAAGTATCACAGTGATAAATGCAATATCTTAACTAGCATAGGAGAGCAAGTGTACTAGTACTATGTAGCAACTACCAGCTAGCAAGCTATGCCAATGAAATAATATTCTCTAAAGTGTACGAGACAAGGAAGTTACCGATGATGATGTGTGTGAGCCGGCAAGCAGGTGTACGTGGAACATACGCATCATCGGTAATGGTGCTGGTGTCCTGATAACAGGGTTTCATAATAATTACAGAAAACCCATTTATAAGCATGCAATGCGATGAAACATCATGAATATATGGAAAGTGATATAGTAACAGCAACAATGAAGAATATACTTATCCAATATACGAGTCATACAGTTTTGGTATTTAAATACTCACGATTCTCCATTTTTGAAAACGAGTATGACTCGAGCCCAGTCAAAAGGGTAAAGAAATCCACCTAAATTTGAGTTGATCTATATATATATCTAGTAGACGGTGATCTCTCCTCAATAGTATCACGTACGATACAATATATCATATGACATTCTCGAGTCAAGGGTGTGGATATATCATCATAATTATATCTTGTACGGTAAATCCATCGTTCGGCATCCCAAATCTGGGCACGGGTCAAATATCATATTTATCTCATTACTTATCTGGTATCCTTATTATCATATATCATGATCCGGAGTACTGATCTAAGTCTAGTACATACTGATACCATCAACAAATATATGTGCATGTGTCAGAAACACATCGCCTAAAGATCCGCTATACTATCATGTCGTATTTCCTAATACGAACCAAATCACACCACCGACCTCATGGCAACATGCTCAATCCTCATCGACTCATCTCCAAATACCATATACTATCCTCATCAACCGAATATAAGTATATGTATACACACACACACACACACACCCCCAACGCATCCATATATATATATATATATATATATATACACACACACACACACACAAATAAACATATACACCCAAACCATATCCCGTGTATGCACGTGTGTGTTTGTCAACCTTACTCTAGGGTTCGCGACTAAGAACCCAACTAAATCCTTTTCTTCAAATCTCGCTAACACTATCCCATGATCTTCTAAATCTTTTCTGGCTAAGTATTCATATCTCTCAAATGCATAAATATGCATAACTATATCACATCACATAATTTCTTACGAATTTGCTGGGGTGCTATACGCCATCCACTCGACTTCCTCCCCGTAGATATATATTTACTCACCTTTATCCTCGCTTGCTGGAGTCGATGACGCCACGCTCATCCTCGTCTTCTCGAAGTCCACGTGGGGGTACTACATATTACATATAGCATCTTAAACAGAAATCACGCACGAAAACCAAAACGGCACGCGAATCGCTTATAGGTTAGAACCTATATCCTCTCATGCAAAACATGACTAAATAATCTTAGTCGTTGACGTTCAAACGCCACACGATGGAACAATATATCAAATACCAAAATTAAATTCAAAAACGTCACGAAATACAAGGCAGCAACTCATGAAAATGGTCATAGATTTTACCATAGGTCAAATCAGCCAATTTTGCATATATGGAGGGTCTATTTTACTGCTAAAGGAGCCATGGACCAAACCTGGGGGTAGAGATCCCTAACCTGTCTGCAAATTGTAGCCAGGAAGATTAAATTTGCAGCCATGTAAGGGGGCTAGGGTCTCGGGTCTCTGTGGTGGCTTCCTGGGTGCCTGCATGTATCTTTGTGTTTGCTAAATAAATCCTAGTATCCCTGGGTGTTAGCAGGTATCAAATTCCCTTCACAATTTCCAGAAAAATACGGTATCGGGGTTTCTGGTTTCGTGTTGCAGGGTTCTAGTCTATGGTTTATCCCGCTATGCAATCCCTACAGGGGTCTATGGTCATTACTAAGCCACAATTTCACCTTTGGATTCAAATAAAAACCCTAAGCTTAACTTAGACTTTTCTAAGTTCACAAAACCACTCAATATCGATACTAAACATGTATGGATGCTTAAGGAATTGAAATACTACACTAATGGTGCAGAAGTTACCTCATTTGGCAACTCAAGAATTTTCTTGAGTTGCCCCAAGTGATCAAAATCGGAGTTTTCTTGGTCCAAGGTGTTTGCGAGGAGCTTGTGTATGTTTTTTTGTGAAATGGAGGTGAACTTTTGAGTTTTTTTTGGTGTTGTGTGATGACGTAGAGGGGGATGGAGGAGAGGGCAGCAACCATGGTGAAGGAGGAAGGGGAAATGATGAAGTGAAGATGACAGAGGAGATGAGACCAAGTCAAGGAAACCCCTCACCTCACTCTCTCTCATGCCCATCCTTCTTTGTCTTTTCTTTTTCTTGTTTTCTTTATCTTTTCTTTTCTTATCTTTATCTTTTCTTTTCTAACACAAATCCATGCATGAAAGAAGAGGAACCATGATAGAAAATGTAACAAGTATTTGTAAATGTGACATGGTGCACAAAACGAGCTTAATGCATGATTTGCGATATTTAATCGCGATTAGTATTAAAATAGTGTATAATTAATTATAAGAGTTTGTAATTTGCATAAATCACATAAAACACCCTCATTTCAGTAATTCCAATAATTTTCCAAATTTTCCCCAATTTATCGGTATTTAATTTTTACCGCAAAATTAAATATTCATAATATTTATTATTTTAATTATTTAATTTCCCAAAAATAATATTTTATTTTTCTAAAATGGTACAGTCTTTCTCCCTTAAAGAAATTCGGTCCCCGAATTTAAATTTAAACCCTCAAATACTAAAACATTTCAGTAAAATGATCAAGTCGTCAGGGCTCCGAAATCATAAATACATAAAACACATCGTAGCGCAATATATGCGCATGAAAAATGAGTATATAATCCAAAATGAAAACCCCGTCAAGCATCCCTCAATCGTCGGAGTTATGGCAAAGACACCCATGTCTAAATCCAATACGAAAACTAACATGATATACATCAAAACTATGCATGTAAATATCGTGGTAAATTCGCCAAAACATCAGAAAGAAATGCTTGCCAAACCTTTTCAAGTCGCTGTGCGATGCACGTATCACTGCACAGTGGCAGACGTTTATTGTAATAAAATAACTATATATATGTATATATATCATTTGTTTAACATACACGTCCTGCCGTTTTGAAAATAATTTAGAAGGATTTCCTTTATTAAATGTCTCGTGTCATCTCGGACACATAAGTAAATACTGAGACTATAGCTCCTTTTTGGAAATCCCTTCGATAACTATCAATGCATGCAAAAATATATTCAGGTACTGTCCTCGGACTAGTCCCGCTCAGTTACTATATCAAATAGTAAATATTATAAAACATGCTGCTCAAGGGAAATCAATCCCAAAATGTATATAGAATGTCGCGTGCGTCTGGTACGCATGGAAATCGAAATCAATAAATGTGCCATACATGTGCATAGAACAAAATCTAAGTGCAACGGGTGTGCACGAAAACACCTGTCAAGGGCAACTGTGTGTTCCTGACTGCAATACCAGGTGCATCTGATATGCACGAAAATCTCAATTTAGTACATCTGGTGTTCACCAAAATCGCATCAAGCGCCCAAGCATGCGTAAGAATCCAAATCCAGTGCACAAGGTGCACGAAAACAAATATCGAATATCATAATCAAAATCGACGGTATACAACACATCTCAATCCAAATCCAAATTGGCATACCATGGTATATAATCTCACAACCATGTGCATCAGCGTGCACAAAATCGAATCAAAATACTAAAAGTGCACGAAAACTATGCCGAAAGCATAAGTCAAATCACATGCATACCATAGGTATGGAATCAAAATCACTATCTCAAATGACATTAAACCGAAGTCAAGTGAAACTGTAGTGCAAAAAATCTCAATCATGCATATAAATCGTCCAAAATATCAGGCATGAAACCAAAATCAACGTCTTGAATGACATCAAATCGAATTCAAGTGCAACTGTGGTGTACAAAATCTCAATCATGCAAATAAATCACTCAAAATACCGAAATCAAATATGGCGGAAACAGTCCCGCTCAGGCACATCCTCTAAAGATCTCTGGCCAACTGTCATGGTCACTCATAACATGCCTCATCGAAAATGTCGAACTCTGGCCTACTGGGTGTGTGTACTATGACCGATCCTGCGTCCAAGTCTTCTCGTATTGTATTCCAGATAGATCTTGTCGGGGTTTCTCCCGAATCTCGTTTCTGCCGAACTGCCTGGAAGTTATCATCCTTTACTAAATCAGTTTCTTGTTCCAGAACGGCTGCATACTCATCGCGACTCCTTCTGGAAGATATATCCATGTACAACGCCCCTGCATGTGTATCACATCTCTGATGTCAACGGAGTGGAACGTCATCTCATCAAGATCTCGCACGAACCTCTTACTCCACTTTTCTCTAATGTCGACTGATTTGGACTCGTCTCTTCGTGGCTGCATGGACTACGCTCCAACGGCTATACTCGTACCTGGACTCTCCCAAGCAATGTATCCCATCACATGATATCTGAATGACGTCGAGCCTTTCGATCGATTTGTTAAGGTTCCATAATCCCCCAAGTGCTCAACATCTTGGGTACAGTTTAATAATATTCCAGTACAGGCCACAGTACCTGTGGACCAACCGTAGAAGGGCAAACCCAAGCCTCGTTAATGGCACCGCTGAACTGCTGCAAACCCTAAGCTTTCCAAGTGTTCTTATGGTCATTATATCGAGTTAGGGTTTCATTCTCCTAAAGGGTCCATAAAATTACTTGCATTGTTTTCCGAATACTTTAAACTTGGAAAATGGGTTCCTGATATTCAATCGTCTCTATCGACTCTCAATGTACCCGCGTGAAGTCTTCTCTAACTGGAATCAATCAATCTGATGATCTCGCATCGGGATAGGCAATGAATCACATGTCCTACTCTTTCATCTTTGGTGACTAGCGATCTTCTATCATATCTCGAAGTATAACTCATGCGGCATTAGCATCAAACATCTGGGGCGATATCTTGTCATTCGCAGCAATCACTGGCTCATTAATCAGCACGCTGAACAGTGCTTCAATCATCAAAATAATCGGTGCTTTGACGGTCATCACATTTTGGCTGGCCTCTAGCAGTGGCCCAATCCTCTGTTGCTGATCTGCACGTCCCAGAAATTTCTTAAAAGCGATCCATCAAACGCTCGTGGCGCGAAAAGACAAATAAAATGACATCTCTATGCAATCATGTGTCCCTGGAATCATGCCCTGGTCAGTCCTCGTCCGTGACGAGCTCATGCTGACCGCAAATCTAGCCGTAGCTCTCTCTGCCCGTGTAATCGTGGTAGCAACAACCATAAACCAATATCGATGAGGATAGATCATGAATGAATATAATGCTGTGCAAGGAAATGTACATTCTAAGGCTTCTTAAGAAGAGTAGCGTATCGTAAGTATGCCGCGGAACATATATACGGTACGTCATTCTCCATAAGTCACCTACTCCATTAACCAAGGTCAACCTATGCGACGAAAGTTTGGGTCTAAAACCCCCTCGACCAATTCTAATTTCCGTAAGGTCAAGCCTAGATTCCGTATATATATAAATGCCCTAGGCTCCGCATAGTCAAACATGGACTCGAACCAAGGTTAACCCAGCACTCTGATACCAACTTTGTTACGATCCGAAAATAGCACGTGACTGGCACTTGAATCATATGAAGGCTATAGGACCCCATCTAATTGAAGTAAGCCAAAAATCCCAGAAATCTAAACCATTTTAAAAAGGAGTGAAGAAAACTATTTTAAAGCAAGTGGTTTTAATAACATAAGCCAAATGTGCATTTTTAAAATCTCAAGTCTTTTCTGAAAATTTCGGCAGAGTTTCCTTTGTAAATACTGGCCCCAAAAGGGGTAAAACATGCATAATATGAATAAAGGCATCCCGACGCGGGAGCTAGCTCTTCGTCAATTGACGGTCACAACCACGCAAGCAATATAATATACAACGCCAAGGGCGAAGATCAAAACTCAAAAGGAAACTCAAAATCAACATGAAAACCATAAGAATACAAGCGCGACTCTAAGGTCGAAATAATATACAACTGGTCTCTAAGTCTGAAATAAATATACAAGTTCGGTTGATGAAGTTTACTAGATACAACTGAATGTAAATAAAGTACAATGGTGGTCACGATGCAAGTGAACCACTTACCAAAGCAATCACCCGAAATGAAAGAAGTATGCCAGCAAAGCCGTCAAGAAACCTGTCCGGCAAAACCTGCAAGAAACTGTGGCACAACGGGAGTGAGTTGCCAACTCATGAGTAGAAAACATCACAGAGCAGAAATCAAATGTATGACGCTATCCTAGGTCATATCAAGTAATATTCTCAAATAAATATCCTGATCCATCTACACATAAGTGCAATACCACGTGCTCGTGTCAGTGCCCCAGATAGCAACATATCAGATATATGATGTATGAATGTATTACAAATGGAAACAGAATACATCATAAATGAGACAACTGTTTTTTTTCTTTAATCAGATTTCTGTATACATATAAATCGAGTACCATCAATGAAATCAACAGAGAAATCAGTGTCAAGCATCGACACAAAACATAATTCTTATTATCTCAATATCTCATTATCTAAGTATCTCAATATTATCAAATCTCAATATCTCAGTGTCTCAAATCTCAATATCTAAATATCTCGGGCTCCGTCAGTCCGGATCGGCCCATATCATCAAATCACACGACCACGGCCGGTATCGTCCGGATATCCGCCGCGCCAGACATCACTGGTAGGTAGTCTGCCCCTGCCAGGTTCATCGTCTACAACTCGAGTTTCTTTCCCCGGGGTACCGTACCGGGTCCACCATGTACCCACAAACGGTTCATCCAACTCCTCGAATCGGGTCTCGAAAACCATCTCAGAACCGAGAAAACATCATGGTGGACAATACTGATCATATCAAGGAAAACCGCATCTTTCTCTTAAAAATAAATCATCAGTTATAAAACTTTCACATGCGGTTTCCAAATCCAAAAATCTCAAGAAGGATTCGAAATCTCAAAATCACATATCAAATAACAGTGAATACTGGCATAAAGCCCCACGATATTGCATAACAGAGTGAACGTATACATAGATAAAGTATCACAGTAATAAATGCAATATCTTAATTAGCATACGAGAGCAAGTGTACTAGTACTATGTAGCAACTACCAGCTAGCATGCTATGCCAATGAAATAATATTCTCTAAAGTGTACGTGACATGGCAATTACCGAAGATGATGTGTGTGAGCCGGCAAGCAGGTGAACGTGGAACATATACATCATCGGTAATGGTGCTGGTGTCCTGACAACATGGTTTCATAATAATTATAGACAACCCATTTATAAGCATGCAATGTAATGAAACATCCTGAATATATGGAAAGTGATGTAGGAACAGCAACACTGAAGAATATACCTATCCAATATACGAGTCATACAGTTTTGGTATTTAAAATACTCACAATTCTCCACTTTTGAAAACGAGTATGATTCGAGCCCAGTCAAAAGGGTAAAAGAATCCACCTAAGTCTGAGTCGATCTATATATATTTCTAGTAGTCGGTGATCTCGCCTCAATAGTATCACGTACGATACAATATATCATATGACATTCTCGAGTCAAGAGTGCGGATCTATCATCATAATTATATCTCGTACGGTAAATCCATCGTACGGCATCCCAAATCTGGGTACCGGTCAAATATCATATTTATCTCATTACTTATCTGGTATCCTTATTATCATATATCATGAACTGGGATACTGATCTAAGTCTAGTACATACTGATACCATCAACAAATATATGTTCGTGTGTCTGAAGCATATCGCCTAAAGATCCGCTATACTATCATATCGTATCACCTAATACGAACCAAATCACACCACCGATCTCATGGCACCATACCCAATCCTCATCGACTCATCTCCAAATACCATATACTATCCTTGTCAACCGAATATAAGTATGTGTGTGTGTATATATACACACACGCACACACCAACGCATCCATATATATATATATATATATATATACACACACACACATATAAACATATACACCCAAAACTTATCCCGTGTATGCACGCGTGTGTTTGTCAACCTTACTCTAGGGTTCACGACTGAGAACCCTACTAAATCCTATTCTTCAAATCTCGCCAACACAATCCCATGATCTTCTAAAGCTTTTCTGGATATGTATTCATATCTCTCAGATGCACATATATGCATAACTATATCACATCATTTCTTACAAATTTGCGGGGGTGCTATACGCCTCCACCCGACTTCCCCACCCCATAGATATATATCTACTCACCTTTATCCCCGCTTGCTGGAGTCAATGACACCACGCTCATCCTCGTCGTCTCGAATTCCACATGGGGCTACGTACATATCACATATAGCATCTTAAACAAAAATCACGCATGAAAACCCAAACGGCACGCGAATCGCTTATAGGTTAGAACATATATACTCGCATGCAAAACATGACTAAATAATCTTAGTCGTTGATGTTCAAACGCCACACGATGGAACAATATATCAAATACCAAAATTAAATTCAAAAACGTCACGAAATACAAGGCAGCAACTCATGAAAATGGTCCCAGATTTTACCATAGGTCAAATCAGCCAATTTTGCATATATGGAGGGTCTATTTTACTGCTAAAAGAGCCATGGACCAAACCTAGGGGCAGAGATCCCTACCCTGGCCGCAAATTGTGTCCAGGAAGATTAAATTTGCGGCAAAGTAAGGGGGCTAGGGTCTCGGGTCTCTATGGTCGCTTCCTAGGTGCCTGCATGTATCTCTGTGTTTGCTAAATAAATCCTAGTGTCCCCGAGTGTTAGCAGATATCAAATTCCCTTCACAATTTCCAGAAAAATACGGTATCGGGGTTTCTGGTTTCGTGTTGCAGGGTTCTATTCTATGGTTTAGCCTGCTATGCAATCCCTAAAGGGGTCTAAGGTCATTACTAAGCCACAATTTCACCTTTGGATTCAAATCAAAACTCTATGCTTAACTTGGACTTTTCTAAGTTAATAAAACCACTCAATATCGATACTAAACATGTATGGATGCTTAAGGAATTGAAATACTACACTAATGGTGCAAAAATTACCTCATTTGGCAACTCAAGAATTTTCTTTAGTTGCCCCAAGTGATCAAAATCGGATTTTTCTTGGTCCAAGATGCTTGTGAGGAGCTTGTGTATGTTTTTTGTGAAATGGAGGTGAACTTTTGAGTTGTTTTTAGTGTTGTGTGATGAGGTAGAGGGGGTTGGAGGAGAGGGCAGCATCCATGGTGAAGGAGGAAGGGGAAATGATGAAGTGAAGGTGAGAGAGGAGATGAGACCAAGTCAAGGGAACCCCTTACCTCACTCTCTCTCATGCCCATCCTTCTTTGTCTTTTCTTTTTCTTGTTTTCTTCATCTTTTCTTTTTTTATCTTTATCTTTTCTTTTCTTACACAAAACCATGCATGAAAGAAGAGGAACCATGGTAGAAAATGTAACAAGTATTTGTAAATGTGACATGGTGCACAAATCAAGCTTAATGCACGATTAGCGATATTTAATCGCGATTAGCATTAAAATAGTGTATAATTAATTATAAGAGTTTGTAATTTGCATAAATCACATAAAACACCCTCATTTCAGTAATTCCAATAATTTTCCAAATTTCCCCAATTTATCGGTATTTAATTTTTACCGCAATATTAAATATTCATAATATTTATTATTTTAATTATTTAATTTCCCAAAAATAATATTTTATTTTTCTGAAATGTTACAGAAAATGACGTACTAAATTTGTTGAGCAATACGGAAGCTCGAAGAAAATGCTTAACTTGTTCCAGAATGGTGGTTTGATCTGTTTTGTCGGATCCATCCCGAAGGTCACATTATTGTAACCATCCCACTGAGAAGTCACGTGCTCTCCGGACAATGGGGCTGGAGGTCCAAAAAGCTCCTAATGACCATCAAAGTGAACAGTGTCTAACCTGTCGGGGTAGTCTAAAGGCAGGAAATATCGATGGCCACAATAACAAACCTTCCTGCTAAAATTCAAGAATTTTGATGTTGTTTGTTGATGGCAATGAGGATATGCTTTGTGACCATGTACGGACCAACCTGATAGCATTCCATACGCAGGAAATTCATTAATTGTCCACATTAAAGCCGCACGCAGTATGAAGGTTGTATTTGTGTTTACATCGTATGTCTCTACACCATCAATGAATAAAGATTTTAACTTCTCGATCAGAGGTCGGAGATAGACGTCGATATTGTTTCCCGGTGAGTTTGGTCCGCCGATAAGAAGAGGTATCGTAAAGTATGATTGGTCCATAGCTAACCAAGACGACAGATTATAAACTATCATTACAACGGGCCATGTGCTGTGGCTTCCAGCCATATAGTTGAATAGGCAGAAGCCATCACTAGCCAGTCGAGCCTGACATTGCGAGGATCGCTACTGAATATTGCGTGTCTCCTATCGAAATCCTTCCATGCCGGTGAATCTCTTGGATGGCTCATTTTTCCATCTTCACTTGGAGAAGTACGGTGATGCCAAATCATTGCCTCGGCTGTTTTCTTGCACCTGAATAGCCTCTGCAACCTCTGTGTTCTGGGAAAGTATCGTGCTATCTTGACAGGTATATCAGGCTTCTTATCAGAAACTTTCGTCTTATACCTGGCCTCTCCGCATGTTGGACACTCTTTCAAATCTGTATTCTTTTTTCGGTACAACACGCAATTTTTAGGACATGCTTGAATCTTCTCACTTCAGACCCAAATCAGACATCATCTTCTGGGATCCGTACCTGCTGTCGGGCACGTTATTTTCCGGGGGCATAGAATCTTTCAAGAACGAAAGAAGCATTGTGAATGACTTGTTTCTCCATCCATTTAGGCACTTAATCTGGAAAAGTTGGACGAACCATGAGAGGGTGTAATACTTTGCATTCTCATAAATTGGTTTTCTAGCATCATTCATGAAATTTTCATACTTATCCGCACGCGGTTCTTGACCGGAAGGAATGTCATTTTCGGTATCAATAGATTCACCTAGGGCAACCTCTACCATATCCTCCATTTCTTCTGATGGAAAGAAATTACCGTCTTCTTCTTCTGCCGCATTACCGTCTTCTCCTTCTTCTCCTGCCGCATTATCATCTTCTCCTTCTTCTTCTGCAGCATTACTGTGTTCTTATCCTTCCCCGTGATATAGCCAAGTTGTATAAAGTCTAGAAAAACCATGTTTAACAATATGAAGCTCTGCAAATTCTACCTTCTTCCGGTACTTATTCCCATATCTATCGCACGGGCAGAGAATCTTCTCTATCACGATCTTATTATGTGTGCGTGCAAATTTAATAAAAGCAGCAACTCCTGCGATAAACTTAGGTTGCATACGTTTTTGCCAATCCACATATATCCAGTCCTTAACTCTGACGTACTCATAGGCCATGTTAGACTGTATAACATATAAATTGTAGGTTATGATGACTATATTTAGAAATCTAGGAACGAGATGGTTACTGACAAAGGAGAAAATCCGTGTATATGCTTTTTGTGTGCGTTTGTCGTTGAAAAGAATAAATTATCGATAATCAAAGTTAGATTTGAGGATACCCATGTATGAGTTGTATTCTATATATGTGTGTTTCAATTTATGATTTTGCTTAAGTGTAGTGTTGTTAGTATGTATGTGTTGTGTGTGCGTTTGTTGTGTATTCGTGTTGTATGTGTGTGTTTCGGCTGTCGGGGGTAAGGCTTCTATCCCATTAAGAACGTATAGAGCAGACACCCATTCTCTTGTGCTTTCAACCATTTCGAGAAAATTTCGGCAGCACCTCCCCGCTGTTCTCCGAGTACACTGTAAATAGAATAGATAATCATTTCAAAGCTGTGAAACAACATTGAAATGAACATCTAATTTATCTTTGTACATGGAGAACCAGCGGAAAAGTACCGACGAAATAACTCGAAACGGATGAAAACACAACCGAATGCAGGTTTTTGCTTTTTACATTCCTAACTTGTCCACACGGGGCAAATCTATCGGTTATCATACGATTGAATCTTCTCATCACATAGACTACACGATGGTTGTTAGTACCGAGCTATACCGTCCGATATTTAACAACCTTCGTATAGTTCTATGTCACGACGAACATCGAACGTATGTTAACCGATAGACGGGGACTAAGTGGCGCTTTGAGTTTCATATATGAGTATCGATGAGAATATGAAAGTTTCATATTATCATCGAGTATCATATATTGGTTTTAACTTGAACATTTAATATGAATAGGTTTTACGTTTATGTTTCGTTATTAAGGGTTCAAAATTTCAAGTTTAGCTTAAATTTTTCTTGCGTTTACGGTAAAGTTGTACGTTTACGTTATTATCGATTATCCTACTGCAATGAACTAGTGCACCCTAAACCCTAACCCTAAATAACCCAAATTAACCTAATTAACCACAATTAACCATAATCATTAGCCTAACACAAACTATCCCTAATTAACCCAAACTTAACCTAATTTACCCAAATTAACCCAATTAACCCTAATCAACCCAAACGTAACCCAATTAACCCAAATTAACCTAATTAACCCTAATCAACACCCTAACCCTTTCAAATTATCACTAATTAACCCAAATTAACCCTACCCTCTAATTAACCCAAATTAACCCTAGCCTCTAACCCTAAACCTGAACCCAACCTTAACCCTAACCTTAACCCTAATTACCCTAACCCTAAGCCGAACTAATTAACCCTAACCCTAACCCTAACCCCAACCCCAACCGAACCCTAACCCAAACCCTAACCCCAATCCTAACCCTAACCCCAACCCAATCGAACCCTAACCCTAACCCTAACCACAACCCCAACCCCAACCCCAACCCCAACCGAGCCCTAACCCCAACCCCAACCCCAACCCCAACCCCAACCGAACCCCAACCCCAACCCCAACCCCAACCCCAAACGAACCCTAACCCCAACCCTAACCCCAACCCGAACCGAACCCTAACCCCAACCCCAACCGAACCCTAACCCTAACCCTACCCTAAATTGAACCCAATGCCTAACCCTAACCCTCACCCCTACCCGAACCCTGAACCCTGAACCCTAGCCCAAAGATCAAAATTATAAATAATTTGAGATTTACTAACCTGTAGCATGCGGTGGAGGAGACGACGGAGGAGACCGGTGGTCGACGACGCAATCGGCGACGAGTCGCGAGTGCTGGCGATGAGGAAGTTGACGAGGAAGTTTTGGGAATGATCGAGGAAGGTGGCAGTCCGCGGGCGGAGGGCGGTGGCGACGAAGCGCGGGATAGTGGCGCACGCGGGTACGATCGAGACACAGGAGAGTGAGAGAGAGAATTTTTAGGAACGACGAGGGCTTTCTGTGGCCTTTTTTTTTATTAATAACCCATATATATGCCCCTACGGACTTAACCGTAGGTCATTTGTTTGCGGCTCCGTAGAGCCAAACAACAAATTACGATTTAATACTTTTAAATTAAAACGTAAGACACCGTAGGGACAACCATGGGGACCTACGGACTAATCCGTAGAGGCAATAAAAAGTTGCCCCTACGGATTCCTGTATCCGTAGGGGCGACCTGTTAGTTATATGTATGCCCTAGAGGCCATTACTGTACATACGATGTATATTGTAGTGGATGCTTGGACATATATAGGGAGGACTTTCTTGCTCGACATGATAGTATGCTATCTAGTTGCTCTTTATCTTAACATGAACACTAATCGTCTCTATGTTACATGTTGATAAAGCCCTTCGGATTAGTACTTGACTACCAGGATTATGATGCAGATCACACTAGTGGGGACAGGGTAGTCGATAAGTACATCCTTCAAATGTTCCTAGTCGTGGGTGTATTGAGACAGGGCATCGATATACCAAAGTAGACTAGCGTATATCTTCTCGACCAATGTATATGGGCGATGGATGATCCCATATCCATTGGTGTTTGAGATCATAGATAGTATACGGGTGCTCAGTAGAGACTGGGTATACTGAACGGATTTGCCGAGAACTCCCAGATGGTATTATACCTCACGTCAGATGGCAGTTCTCTGGTGACATTGGTACAGGTTAGTTTGTAGACCCGAGATCGTCATAGAGTCTTGTGTGATTCCTACTGTGTTTTGATTTCCACCTTACCATGTTCAAGCGAACGTGCAAAACGGTGGCTTTTGGGTACATTCCCGAATCACATGGAGGCAATGAGCGATAGGAGGGGTTTCGTCTTTCCCGGTATTGGGGGTTGATGTTGCGCTGTGCTTGATTGGCTATAACAGCAAGTCCTTGGCCAGGGCTACTTCAGAGATATACTGGTAAGTGTTATCAGTGGTTTCTCGACCCGTTATGAGCCTCATATCAGCACGACTTATCGAGTTACTGGGGTCCGACGTTTACCACCCCTAGACGAGATATGCGACATATCAGATGAAGAGACCAGATTGTACGATAGTGTTACTGATTCGATTCACATGAGTATGGACATGCTTGCTTGTTGATCTTCTGAATGCTCAATACCCGGGTGGCCATTACGTTTAGCAGACCGCTTGCGGCTTGTGGGTGTTTGATATGATCATCACTTACTGCCGGCGTATTGACGAGTCTTTAGAGTCCTACACAGAGGTTTCCTGGCTTAAGCGAAACAGAGTAGGAGCACATATGTGATATGTGTGGGAACGATATTGATACGATATGAGATACCATATTCTATTCTCGTGATTTGTGATATTGGTCGGTTATATGCGATATAGCCGGGTTATCGGATCAAGTGCTGATTCGATAAGTTGTTACATTTGATATTAGTCGGTTATATGTGATATAGTCGTATTATTAAATCAAGTGTGGATTTAATAATTTAATGTATAATTATATATATTTGATATATTAAGTTACATTAACTAATACTTGATCACTTATGATTTCTTTTCTCACTTTATGTGCACATTGTATATATGTGATATGTATATTTGTCTACATGTTTGTATCATGCTAGGTTACATATGCAACAAGGGTGTATGAGATTTATACCAAACTAGGGTTTATGTTTGGGTTTTATTTATCATTAATTAATTCACAAAACATTTGAATTAGTCATGGATAAGCTTGTAGAAGCTTATGGATACATTGACTTATTCAACTCTTTTGTCATTGCTTAAGATATTTGTTAATCCAACCCTTAACCTTAGCCCTTGGTTTATTCTTTACATGAGTTAGGCATGAGAGGATAACTCACCATGGTTGCATTTCAAACCTTATGAATTATTCATTCATAACTCTCATTCATCTATCTTCTTCTTCTTCATGAGCTCAAGAAAAATGTTTTCTAGGGTTTTGAGAGGTGATGAAATATTATGAGAAAAATAAATTTAAAGTGAGCCCACTTCCTACTTCATCATTCTCTACTACTTGGCATTTAGTATAGGGTGTTTGCTTCACTAATTTCACAATTAGTGAAGAGATAGCTTGGGTTAGTGTCTTCTCGACGTAGATCATCTTCGGCCTCGAAAAATTCGATGCAAGCATGTTCATTTCTTAATGGGATGCTCTCTAGAGTCCGTGACTACATGATCGCAGCGAAGGGACAACTACACAGAGCTAATGAAGTGAAGGACCGGTCTACAAAGGTTGTATTTCTTGTTCACATTACTTGGAAAGTAGTTTGCATTTCATTCCGTCGGATTTCTAGTATACGATTCTAGGATTAGGATTAGCTAGAACGGCAAAATTTTTAATATGGCATGGATGATGCCTCCTGAAACCTTTTTGCCGTTCTAGGAAACCCTGCCGTGGTATTAGAACCATGCTAGAAAATTAGATGGATTTTCTTATGATTACGAAACCGAAATACTCCGAAAATCGAAACGCCAAAAACTGTTTCCGTCGATTCTAAAAAGTTGTCAAAATTTTTTTAAAACAAGTACAGAAAATTATATAGGATATATCATGAACACCATGAAAATTTTAGGGGGTATGCTCGAATTTTGGCCGAGGACAATGAGGTTGTGGCCGGCCACTTTCTGTTGTTTTTGCTTGAAATTTTCACTGTGTTCCAGTGAATGTGTTTTGGTGTTTCAGGTATTGTTTGTTTTTGCTAATTTTTCATGTGTTGTAATCTTACACTATAAGCAATTCAGAGTGTTTCGTATTCATAGTTTTAACATTGTTTTGGGTATTCGCATGTTGTCTAGGCGAAGTTAAAAAGTTCGATCGAATGTTGAAAACCGATTTTTCCAAGTTTAACATATTCGGAAAAACATCCAAGTAATTATGTGAACCCTCTAGAAGAATGAAACCCTAACTCGACTTTTTGGATCGCGGAACCGCGGTCATACCCTAGGGTTTGCCGCAGTTCCTTGGCGATATGAGTGAGGCTTGGGTTTGCCCTTCTGCGGCTGGTGCATAGGTACTGTGGCATGTTCTGGGTATTATTAAACTGTGCTCATGTGTTGACCTTACGGGGAATTGTGGGACTTTGATGATTCAATCGAAAAGTTTAACCTCGTCCGGGTATCATGTGAAAGGATATAATATTTGGAATCCACAAAAGTAGTTATGGTATAACTAATTTGAATTTTATAAATCTAGCAATTTAGTCTCATTTGATCGGTTGCCATGGAATTTTGATGTGATCAAAAGTTCGTCGCAATCACGTAGTGCACACGAATACTCGCCGGGTAACTTTATTAGATAGCCACGCCCCATACCCCCGACCAAGTGACTGTAGGAGAACCCCGTCGCCAAAAGCATCCGTTTTGGGTGCTCGCGGCGGCGGTGTTCCGCCTTAGTGCACTTCGTCGACGGCATCGGGGGGTGCGGCCGTCTGCTAAAGTTTCCGATGAGCATTCGATCAGGTTAGCGGGAATTTTGTTGAATTACCCGATAGGTTATTGGAATGTGTTTTCAATGTCGAGACTAAAATGTGGGGTTTATAATTGTTAGGCATACGATGTCTAAGGAATTCATTTGGTTAGGCATGAAATCTAAAGTATGAGATATTTTGGATTTATGATGTCTAAGGTGGTTGCGGATTCTAAATGTTGTAGTTTTTCACTTTCTTTTCTGCGAACGTAAGTGTAATATGTGATGTATCGCCGGTTTCGGTGCTATATGTCAACGACAATTCGGATACGCATATTTACTTACGTTGATGACATGTGATGTTATGTGTTGCCGTGATTTGTTATATTGGATCGTCGTGTTTTGAATAGCCGGAGGTTTTATGTGAGATGAGAGTTTTTCATTTTCATTCATGTAAAATTCATTGTATGTAATATTCTTTTATTGGGGCACTTTCGGGTTGAGGATGATGTCACCATTGTATATTATTTACTTTTCCGCATTAGGATAGACCCAAGGCGTGGAGCACAAGTAACCGGGTTCTAGGGTCCAGTGGAAGACCATCTCGAGGAGTCGAGACCGGGTCTCCTAACTCTAGAATTGGTAAGGTTGCTTGCTGCTCTCGTAGGAGTCTAGAGATGTGGTTTTGGCTATTCATCACGGCCGTGGAATCCATGTTTTATACAGGCTTAATTTAAAACATGGAAATCCTAGTATATCCAATATTTCATATGTTATCTTCTGTTGCTCTATGATGTGATCACTGTTATATGATATACATTATATATAGTTGCTTTCGTTTCATATGTGATGCTTAGGAAGCATATTATGATGGGACTTCATTAATGAGATTAATGAAATAAAAGAAAGCTAAAAGATGTTGTAGAAACTTGTTTTAAAAACTGGTAGCTCTAGTTTTTGCTTTGCATAGCGGTATTCCTTGTAGAATATCCAGCACCTTATTCGATAAGGAAAGAGCCGAGATACCTTCACCGAGAATGACCTCTTTAGCGAAACTAGCGGATGCGACAAACTCGGTTTGTCTTTTGATTGCTTTTATAGTTTTTTCTTTGCATAGTGGTATTTGTGAAATATCCTGCACCTTATTCGATAAGGAAAGAGCCGAGATCCCTTCACCGGGAGTGACCTCTTTAGCAAAACTAGTAAAAGCCCCAAAAAAACTCCTTTTCAAAATCACTCGATTCTACAACGATATCAAGTTCATTACGCAAAAGGTTTTCTTAAAAACCTATCGTAGCCCTCCGTCATTTCAGATAACTAATATTTAGTATCCGTGCCGCGTTTGTTGGCCTTTGTCAAGGCGTAGTGTGCAGTAGCTGATTACTGCTTATCTGTATAAGCATATGATGCGATTGAGTTAGGTTAGTCGTGCGACCTTGTTGGCCTTTGTCAAGGGTCGTGCGGGTGGGTTTAATTCAATCAGGAAATGACGGGTTGAACTTGACTAGCATCCTATGGTTTGTTGGCCTTTGTCAAGGTCATAGGAGGTTAGGGGTAAAATATTATCGGGAATTTCAAGTGTTGAAATTTGTAATGCGATTGCATACCTTCTATGAGATAGTTGGAACCCGATACCCACTGCGAGTAAGAGTTACTCTTGTGAGAGTTTTACACATTACAATTAGCCGATCAAGTAGGTGTCTAGAAAGGTGTTAACGGGGTTACGTCCTGGGAAAATGAGGTTTATTTTAATTAGGTCCGTGTGAAAGCACGGGGAACCTCTCTCAAAGTACCGGCACTGGCCTGGCTGAAAGATTGGCGAATTTGTAGGGTGTAATTAATCCCGGCTAGTCTTTCCTTTTAGGGTTTGAAGGAAGATTTTACTAAAACAGTGGGAACCATCCTGATTAGATAAAATAATAACCAATCTAATCTTGCAAGAACATACGCAGAGTGTTTTCTTCTCTCTCTCTCCAGGTTGCGACCATGTCTTGCTTTAATCAAGATAATAATATGGATGTATTGACCGAACCTGCTTGTTATACTGAGCTGGGGAACGTTGGTCCCGCTCTAACTTATAATTGTTATAAAACCGAGTAGGAAATATGGGATTTCCAGAATTCTCGTGCCGCCCAAACGAAGAAAGTGCATGATGATGCATCTTCTTCGGGTGTGTTCATTACCGAGAACTGTTTCTCGGTATCCTCTGCGTTCTGGGTATGAGATACCGGATCAGGATCCCACATATGTAATCTGTTACGTGGGATATAGAAAAGGTAAAGAATTGGGAATGGGTGATAAGTTTCAAGAGTTGGAAACGGTACAAATGTTGCAGCCAAGCTTGTTGGCAGTTATCACCCTGTATTACCAAATACATTGATTCGGAACGAATATTATTAGATACCGAACCTGATATACAATATCATATCAGTCTCTTTATTTAGTAAAGAAGGATATAATTTTGTATTGTTGGATAATGTTTTGAACATTTCCTATATCAAGAGTTGATCGGTTCAGGAACGTTATCTAATGACATATATATTCTAAATCAAACTACAGTTCTTAACGTACAGAACACACACAAGAGGAAGAGTTCAGAAATGAACGAATCCTTCTTAAGGCATTGTAGACTAAGTCATATCAATGCGACACAATAAGCTAAGTTACATTTAGATGCATATTTAAATCTGTTTGAATTTACATCTTGTGAAACTTTCCAGTCATGTCACAAAGATAAGATGATCATAGCTTGGTTTATTGGAAACAGAGAAAGAGTTAGTGAACTATTAAGATTGATACATGATGATGTATGTAGGTCTCCTGTCTACACATGCCAGGACTGGTTCTTGTTACTTTATTACATTCACTGATGATCTCTTAAGATTCAGACATATGTTCCTGTTGAAACACAAGTCTGAAGCTTTTGAGAAATTCAAAGAATATAAGTCAGAAGTAGAGAACCAAAACAGGTATAAGTATTATGTCCTTTGATGTGATCAGGGAGGAGAATACTTGAGCACGGAATTCCTGGACTATTCTAAAGGAGAATGAGATTCTCTCTCAGCATTACTCCTCCGTATACAACACAGCACGTTGGTGTATCGGGGCGCAGCAATCACACCCTATGTGATATGGTGCGCTCTATGATGAGTACTATTGTGTTGCCTATTTTCTTTTGGAGGTTATGCACTTGTGAAGCTGCATACCTATCCAACCAAATCAGGTGCCTACCACTCTATATGCGATATGGTATGGGAAGAGCCCATTTCTTAAGTAAGTTAAGATTTGGGGTTGTCCGGCCTATGTCTAAAAGCAAAATCCGGACAAGCTCGAGGCAAGGTCAGTTCTGTGGAAGTTTGTTGGGTATCCTAAGCATTTGCAAGGGAATATTTTCGACCGCACCGAGGAACAAAAGGTGTTTTGTTTCTCAGCATGCCACCTTTTTAGTAACGGAATTTTTTGTGAAGAAATTAGTGGTCATGAGATAGAACTGGAAAAGTTCCAGCTATACAAACTACAGCTGATGATTTGGTACAACTGAAGGATTCAATAGTACCCGACGAACCTGAGCCTCTCCACCGATCTAGTAGGGTTCCTCACCCACCTGAGAGATACTTCAGTTTTCTCTATGACAGTAGGAGCGAGAATTGCATCATGAGATGATGAACCAACTAGTTTCGATCAGGCCATCAAGAGTGGGGACTCTATAAGAATGGCTGGATGGTAAGCGATCTGAGATTGAATCCATATACACCAACAAAGTATGTACTTTAGTTACTTTATCTAAAGGGTTAAATCCCCATCAGGAGCAAGTAAATCTTGAGAAGATTACTTGGTGTACATGAAAAGATTGAGACTTTCAAAACTAAGACTTGTTGCAAAAGGTTCTCGTCATTGACCAGGTGTGGATAATGATGAAACCTTTTCTAGTGCCTTTGCTTAAGTCCATCCGGATCCTACTTGCCATTGCTACATACCATGACTACAATATCTGGCGGTTGAGTGTCATGACTGTTTTTCTAAATAGTGATTTAGAAGAGAGCATCTATAAGTACACAGCCAGAGGGCTTCGTAGACAGTGGGAGCAGCGGAAACGTGTGCAAGTTGCTTTATGGGTTAAAGCAGGCATCACGGAGTTGGAACATCTGTTTTGATGAGGTAATCAAAGCGTTTGACTTCATCAAAATGATAGATGAACCTTGTATATACAAAAAGGTAGTAAGGAGTATGGTGGCGATACTCGTATTGTACGTGGATGACATACTCTTGATAGGAAAGGAGTTTCCTATGCTACACTCGGTCAATCTCCTCTTATCACAAGGATTCTCCATATAGGATCAAGGTGATACCTTCTAAATCCTGGGTTTTGGATCTATGAGATAGATCTAAGTGGGTGTTAGGATTCTCACAAGGTGGAGTGAGATGGTATTAATCGATCCTGGAGAGAATCACTGGATAGCTTCCAGGTTGGTAAGGTCGACTGAATGTCAGTCACATGCATTGTCATTACCCTCAGTGAAGGGACGGTATGTTGGAAGAGTTCCAAGCTAGATACCGTGGCAAACTAGACGATAAAGGTTGTATACATCGCTACCAATGATACTACCAAAGAAGGAGTCTGGGTGTATATAAGTTCATGAGATGAACTTCGTTCCTAATATTGTGTGACATGGAGTTGTAGCTTTGGCCTAGGAACCCCCATCCCATCAGTGATCTGGACATATTCTAAGGCAGTATCACCTGATCATAGAGATGGTTGATCTCTAGGGAGATCGAGGATAGGAGAGTTGACTACAGAGGACAACAAGGCAGATCCACTCACAAAGGCCTTTTTCCAAAAGAGACTTTTAAGGGATGGTTGTGTATGAGATACTACAACCTCTGCTGATTAAGGGATGTTTGTGTATTAGATACTACGAAAGATGGCCCAAGTGCAAGTGGGAGATTGTTAGTTATATGTATGCCCTAGAGGCCATTACTGTACATACGATGTATATTGTAGTGGATGTATGGACATATATAGAGAGGACTTTCTTGCTCGACATGATAGTATGTTATCTGGTTGCTTTTTATCTTAAGATGTACACTGATTGTCTCTATGTTACATGTTGATAAAGCCCTTAGGATTAGTACTTGACTACCAGGATTATGATGCAGATCATACTAGTGGGGACATGGTAGTCGATAAGTACATCTTTCAAATGTTCCTAGTCGTGGATGTATCGAGACAGGGCATCGATATACCAGAGTAGACTAGCGTATAGCTTCTCGACCCATGTAGATGGGCGATGGATGATCCCATATCCATTGGTGCTTAACATCAGAGATAGCATACGGATGCTCAGTGGAGACTGGGTATACTGAACGGACTCGCCGAGAACTCCCGGATAGTATTATACCTCACGTCAGATGGCAGTTCTCCGGTGATACTGGTACAGGTTAGTCTGCATACCCGAGATCGTCACAGAGTCTTGTGTGATTCCCACTGTGTTTTGATTTCCACCTTACCACATTCAAGAGAACGTGCAAAACGGTGGCTTTTGGGTACTGTCCCGAATCACATGGAGGCAATGAGTGATAGGAGAGGTTTCGTCTCTCCCGTTATTACGGTTGGTACTGGCCAGGGCTGCTTCAGAGATATATTGGTAAGTGTTATCAGTGGTTTCTTGACCTGTTATGAGCCTTATATCGGCACGACTTATCGAGTTACTGGGGTCTGAGGGTTACCACCCCTAGACGAGATATGCGACATATCAGACGAAGAGACCAGACTGTACAGTAGTGTTACTGATTACATTCGCAGGAGTATGGACATGCTTTCTTGTTGATCTTCTGATCGCTCAATACCCGGGTGGCCATTATGTTTAGCAGACTGCTTGCGGCTTGTGGATGTTTGATATGATCATCACCTACTGCCGGCGTATCGACGAGTCTTTAGAGTCCTACACAGAGGTTTCCTGGCTCAAGCGAAACAGAGTAGGAGCACATATGCGATATGTGCGGGACCAAAATTGATACGATATGAGATACTATATTCTATTCTTGTGATTTGTGACATTGGTCGGTTATATGCGATATAGCGGGGTTATCGGATCAAGTGTTGATTTGATAAGTTGTTACATTTGATATTAGTCGGTTATATGTGATATAGCCGGATTACTAAATCAAGTGTGGATTTAATAATTTAATGTATAATTATATATATTTGATATAATAAGTTACATTAACTAATACTTTCTCACTTATGATTTTATTTCTCACTTGATGTGCACATTGTATATATGTGATATGTATATTTGTGTACATGTTTGTGTCATGCTAGGTTACATATGCAACAATGGTGTATGAGACTTATACCAAGCTAGGGTTTATGTTTGGGTTTTATTTATCATTAAATAATTCACAAAACATTTGAATCAGTCATGGATAAGCTTGTAGAAGCTTATGGATACATTGACATATTCAACTCTTTTGTCATTTCTTAAGATATTTGTTAACCCAACCCTTAACCTTAGCCTTGGTTTATTCTCTACGTGAGTTAGGCATGAGAGGATAACTCACCATGGTTGCATTTCTAACCTCATGAATTATTCATTCATAACTTTCATTCATTTATCTTCTTCTTCTTCATGAGCTCAAGAAAAATGTTTTCTAGGGTTTTGAGAGGTGATGAAATATTATGAGAAAAATAAATCTAAAGTGAGCCCACTTCCTACCTCATCATCCTTTACTACTTTCCATTTAGTATAGGGTGTTTGCTTCACTAATTTCACAATTAGTGAAGAGATAGCTTGGGTTAGTGTCTCCTCGACGTAGATCATCTTTGGCCTCGAAGACTTCGATGCAAGTATGTTCATTTCTTCATGGGAGCCTCTCTAGAGTCCGGGACTACATGATCGCAGCGAAGGGATAACTACACAGAGCTAATGAAGTGAAGGACCGGTCTATAAAGGTTCTATTCCTTGTTCTCTGTACTTGCAAAGTAGTTTGCATTTCATTCCGTCGGATTTCTCGTATACGATTCTAGGGTTAGGGTTAGCCAGAATGGCAAAAATTTTAATATGGCATGGATGATGCCTCCCTAAACCTTGTTGTCGTGCTAGGAAACCCCGCATAACCCTATATTATAGTAGTGTTTGGGCATTTCGAACTGCGTACAAGACTGATCTTGGAATGTCTCCCTATCGGCTTGTGTATGGAAAGGCTTGCCACCTTTCTGTGGAAATCGAGCATCACTCATTTTGGGCGATCAAAGAGCTGAATCTAAACCTTGAAGATGCGGGCAGCTATCGGAAGCTGAAACTTAACGAACTGAATGAGCTTCGAGATGAGGCTTATGAGAACGCGGTTGTTATAAAGAACCGAACGAAGGTGTTTCATGATAAACACCTTACGCGCAAAACCTTCACTCCTGGGCAACAGGTACTTCTTTATGACACCCGACTCCATTTCCATCCCGGTAAGCTTCGATCTCATTGGAAGGGACCCTTTTTTGTGCGCAGTGTGTACTCGCACGGCGTGGTGGACTTGGAGAATCCAGAGGATGGTTCACTATTTAAAGTGAACGGACACAGAGTAAAACCGTTCCTCACCGCAGAACCATCGGAGAGTTCCTGATGTAAGCCCGCGGGGCGCCCCGGCCGTCGATCCGACTCCGTAAACGCGGAAAACAAAAACTTTGCGAACTTTGCAAAATGGCACCACCGCGGACTTTTTACCCGGATCGGGCCATTAACCTAGCAACTAGCAAAATAGAAAAGAGTAGAGAAGTTATACCAAGCGATCCGTGTCCTTCGGTCTTCATCTCCACTCCGATCTCTTGCGGAATCTCCGTCACCTCCTCGCTCGTCGGAAAGGGGCACCACGTAGCCGGAATCTTTTACGGGCTCCCACCTCTTGACCGAGGCAACTCGGGCGTGAAGTTGGCTAGCCGACGCGTCCAAGGCTTGCTATAGAAATAGTGTAGAAGCTTGTCTCTTGGGGTTCTTGAAGTTGCCTTGATGGAAGGATGTGAGGAGGAGAAGAAAAGCAACTAAAGAAAATGTGCTTGTGAATTTTTGGTAGCATCAAAATGATATGAAACATTTTCCCTCACCCAAAATGAAATCCCCTCTTCTCCCTTGAATAGTGGCCGGCCCCCCTATCTCAAGAATGAGATTGGAGAGAGAAAAAAAATGGCACCTCTTTTTGTATAGAATAATAGAATGGAAAAACAACATCTTATAGAAAATGGTCACCACCATTTCCTTTCACAAACCATCAAGTGAAAAGCCAACAAATGGACAAGAAAGGAATATCATCATGAAGCAAGTCTCATCATAATCCACAAGTGCAAGAAAACCCTCCACTAAATGTTAATTGCAAACTTGCAATTAACACCCTCCAACAAGAAAGTCCGACCGAGAAGGAATGAAGGAAAACCGGCCGGAACGGAATGCAAACTGGCAACTTCAGAAAACTGATCCCGTAATAAATTACAGGAAAACCCCACTACTGCAAATACATGCCGGCATTTGTATTCCCACTGAACACAAATGTAAAGAGACAAAGCTACACTATCTAATACTAGGATCCGGCTTAAGCCAAAGCCGGTTAGTAAAAACTGTCCGATCACGATCCGTGCAATACCGCACGTATCTGATCGAACCCTGTCATATCTCCATACGGCCTTTACAGCGTTTCGCCCGAAACTTGAGTAACTGTCTGTGTGGTGGACTCTAAAGACTCGTCAATACTATGGCTGTGGATTTAACCACTAGCACGTCAGAGGTATTAGCCATACGTGACGGGCCACCAGCTATTGACCAAAAGGGACGTCGATGAGCGAACTCATCCTGACACCCTACTGAGCCTGTCAGTGACAATATCCGTACAGTCCGGTCCGTTCGTCTATGAGCATCGCATGGCGGGCCTAGGGGGTTGGTAAAAGTCAGACCCCCAAAAGCGGTACAAGTCGTGTCGGAGTGTAGCCCAGAACACCCTGAGATACTACTGGAATACCTACCAGCAAATCTCCTGCCTTGGCCAAGGACTTTTCATGTTCTGGCTCTCCTAGACACAGCACGACCTCACCCCCAATACCGGGAGAGACGAACCCCTGCAGATCCGCTCACTGCCTCCATGTGGCTCGGCACTGTACCCAACTAAAACCTGTTTGCACGACTCCTTTGAGCCGTGGTAGGGTAGTAATCAAAGCACAGTGGGAACTCACACGAGACATATGACGGTCTCAGGTCGATGAACTAACCTGTACACATGTCACCAGGGAACTGCTATCTGACATCTGGTATATTCCTAACTAGCAGGTTCCCGGCGAGTCCTGTCCGGTGTACTCATAACCCAATGAGCACCTGTATACATCTTAGGTGAACCAACTGACACCAGTGGCTTGTGAGACCGGCCACCGCCCTTCGTCGGGGTCTCGACTGTATACACTAGTCTACTCTGGAGAAACGATGCCCTGTCTCGAATCTCACACGACTAGGGACCTTTTAAGGATGTGCTTGTAGACCCCCAGCTCCCACTTATATGATCGCCCTCACACTGCTGGTGGTCAAGCAAGAATCCAAGGGGCTTTATCAACGTGTAATAGCGACTTGTCAGGTCACCTAAAGCAGTACACGATGATAAAGATAAACCAGATAGCATACTATCATCTCGAGTAAGACTGTCCTAGCGGGATAGGTCCTCCCCTCAATCATTGCAATCACGTGCCTGTGACCCAATAATTGACTCTGAGGGCACTATCTCCAACACCTGATGTTGCAGGAGCCGGTTTACATTAACTAATCTTCCTCCGTTTACCACCAAACTTCGGTTATCCAGCCATAAACAATTGAAACAATGTTTCGAATAAGTTTGGGGGTATGTATATACCATCTTGTATATACAAAATAGATATTCTTGTCCGGTGCATATCCATTTTGTTTTGTTTTTTTGGGGATATTTCTTGCCCGGTGAAATTCCTATTTCAAATAATAATAAAAAGGGGTGTTTCTGTAAATATTCAGAACTATTTAAAAATAAAAGTAAATTTTTTTTAAAAAAATGGAAAAAAAAATTAAATAATTTCATCTTTTGGGAGGACTTTTGTACAAATAAGTCCATTTTTGTCCACCGCCCCTTTACACCCTCTCTATTTCTATGTAAATCCCGAGCCTTCATACCAACCCTCACACAAACCCTTAGCCGCCTCTGCAAAATTCCACCGGAGATCTCCCCACACCACCGCGGAAGCGCCGCCGAACGCCACATCCGCCACCTATCCGCCGCCGATCAGCCTCTTCTCCCTCTGAAATTTTCAGAGGAGGTTTGATTTTCTCTTCTCCTCTCTTTAAATTTAATAGTTTTGCGTTTTCTGTTCATGGCTCCTAATTTTCAATTTGAACGGGATTTCTCACAATTATTCACCCATGACGTTTATGGTAGCTACTTTGGTAATGAGATCCGGAAACGCGGATGAAATTTCTTGTTGTATAACCATCTAAACACGTTCGCGATTTCGGATCTCGTTGCGCGTTTCTTTGAGAGCATAGAGGAGGGTTGTTTAGCTAAATACGGGTCTATACGCTTGTTGGGGGGGTTGGGAAATTGTTATAGATAGGGATTTCATTCATGAAGTCACTTTGATATGTTGTATCCCCGCACACGACCAACCACTCCGCTTTGATGATTACATGCCGTTAATGGGCTATGATTGTTCTAGGGAACCTAGGAAGGGCATTCAAGCACGTACGCTGTATGCGAACATCTTAACCGTGTGCCGTTGGGCACAAAACAACATCTTTGGATGTTCGCATAACACCGCCTTTTTTATCCCATCCCTACACATTGTGCACACGTTAATAATGAAAAACTCTTGCCATGACATGTGCATTGTGCTTTTACACTCGATTGGCGCCGGCAAAGGGGAAGCCAATTACCCATGCACAATGTTAGTGACACAATTGTGTTGATATTTCCTTTCTGTTGAGGAATTCGGTGCTTTTATGCATAGTAGGGTTCCCATTCGACCCCTGCTTGAGGGTGTCTCCACATCATACATGAGAATTCATGGGTTATGGTCGCGCACCGAGTCGCCCAAAAATATGATGGCAAAAACGCCCAGCTCGAGCTCCACAGTGAGCGATGAAGAGCTGACCCCGCCGCGCAAGCATGCTTGCTGAGACATACTCATAGGGGGGTTGAGAGAGTGTTGGGGATGCTGAAAAATTTCTATCAGCGTTTGACGAGTCTTGAGCATGGGATGTCTACCCTGCTGGAACGAGAAGAGAGAGCGAGATCAAGGAGTCATGGTGCAGACAGAAGTGAAGCAGGTACGAGTGATACTGTGTCTGGTTCTAGTAGATGGCGTAGGTAGCAGTGAGGACACTGCTGTGAGTCAGTTTGGGGGCGGGGTTTTGTTGTATATAGTTATCCCTGCATTCTGCATCTGCACGTTTTTTATGTGATTATTTGTTCTTTTACTTTGCATGTTTAAATTCTGCACCGCATTTTTTTGCATTGCATTATTTTCCCATAAATAAAAAAATATCAATTTTGGCTATTTAGACTCAAGTTCGACATAACGGTTGACTAGTTAAGAAAAAACTAAATCCTAAACTTAGTAATTGAAAACCCTGAAAAATAACCTTCCTTGATGTATAACTGTAGAAAATATATGTCCTTGCAGTTTGTTTAGAAATAAGAAATTTTGAGTTCAGTTCTTGGGCTAAGTTGAAATGTGGGAAGATTATTGAAAGCTCTATTTGAAGAATAAGTTTGAAAAATAATTCTGAATCTTAAGTCCAAATTCTGAAAATATATACCCTACAAATCGTACATACACGCACCTTGAAACATGGGATACTAGAGAGTACCTAGAAATACTCTTGCCTGAAAGCCTAGTATGAAAGAAAAAACGGTACTTAAAGCTAACCATAAAAAGAGCATCATTGAAAAATATATCCGGTGTTGAATAATATATATATATATATATATATATAATAATAATAATAATAATAATAAAAATAATAATAATAATAATAATAATAATAAAAGTGCAAGACCTAGAAACTGCTAATTACAATTTAATGCTCACATTCAGTAATCGGCTGATTAATGCCTCAGGAAGCTGTAATAGTCGCATGAAAGATGTGTGAGCGATTCCATCCACCATTAAAAAAGCAGAAGTAGTGCTAGGTATTAAGACAAGAGTATTATAGCTTGAATTGAATTTCCAAGTGTATGGGTGATATTTACACACACGTAGGGGTATATAATCGGAGTTTGGTGGAGAGATAGGAATGAAAAATAGGGCTTATATTTTCAGTTGAGATGATTCCGAATTTGAGATTGTGTTTTAGAAGGAAAACTCAAGAGATGCTGAGAGCTTTATATGTTGGCTATAGTGCCCTCAAGGCAATTATCATAGTCGCGGGCAGGTGATTATGATGATTGAGTAAGGACTTATACCGGTAGAACAGTCTTACTCGAGATGATAGTATGCTATCTAGTTTGTCTTTATCATCATGTACATGTTGATAGAGCCCATAGGATTCTTTCTTGACTACCAGCATTATGATGGCAATCATATACGTGGGAGCTAGGGGTCTATAAGCACATCCTTAGATGTCCCTAGTCGTGGGAGTATCGAGACTGGGCATCGATACTCCAGTGTAGACTAGTGTATACTGATCGGGACCCCGACGAGGGGCGGTGGCCAGGTCTCACAAGCCATTGGTGTTAGTTTGTTCACCTAAGATAGTATACAAGTGCTCATTGGGTTTTGAGTACAATGGACGGACTCGCCGGGAACGTGCTAGTTGGTATTAACCTATTGTCAGATAGCAGTTCCCAGGTGACATGTGTACATGTTAGTCTGTCGACCTTAAATCGTCATTTGTCACGTGTGAGTTCCCACTGTGCTTTTATTACTACCCTACCATGGCTCAAAGGAGTCGTGCAAACAGGTTTTAGTTGAGTACAGTCCCGAGCCACATGGAGGCAGTGATCGGATCATCGGGGATTCGTTTCTCCCGGTATTGGTGGTTGATGTCACGTTGTGTTTGGATGGCCATCACCAAAAATCCGTGGCCACGGTGGACGAGAATTAACGATCCAGAATCGATAGTTTCTCAGGTGGTGATGGGTTTCATGCCGACACTAAATGCTGCGTTGTTAAGGGTCTGACTTTATCCACCCCCAAGACTCGATATGCGATACTCTTAGACGAACAGACTGGACTGTACGGATATTGTCACTGTCAGGCTCAGTAGGGGTTCAGGATGAGTTTGCTCGTCGGCCTCCATTTCGCTCAATACTTGGGTAGCCATTACGTACATCTAGTGCTGCTGACGTGCTAGTGGTTAAACCCACTGCCAGCGTATAGACGAGTCTTTAAAGTCCCACACAGAGGGTTTTCACGGTTCTGGAGATATAGTGTACATGTGGTATGTTGGTACATACAGGTGTCCGATTAAATATGTGCACATACTGCACAGACTTTAATCGGACGGTTGATAATATTAGCGGCTTAAGATTAAGCCGGATTATTAAATCAGGTTTTTATTTAATAATTTACATATGTATTTATATATATGTATTCTAATATTATTGTTCACAATTCATTTTCACTCTTGGCTATTCGTACTTCTGTATGAATGCATGTATATGTAGTTCGATACGTATACTGGGAAGTATTCTGTATTTATACGGAATAGCTTCTAGAAGTGGACACCTCATTTATATGATTTTCTATTTTGGAAATTCATTTGTTTTATAAATGAGGTGGAAGGGATGAGGTGGCATGAGCATGGTCTTGGGCATGTAGAGAGGTATGGGTCTTATTTGTTTATTAGAAAAAGAAAAGAGATATTTTTGTATGTGGTTTTTGTGCATGAGAAAGAGAGAGAGGGGGCAGCCACAAGTCTTGGCATAGACTTGGTCATTTTCTTCACTTGATTCATTCATCACTCTCTCACTCTCTCACTCACAAAACACATAGCCATTTTTTGAGTTGCTCATGTCATTGCTTCCTCACCTCCTTCGTCTTCTATGGTTGCTCATTGAGCAAATTATGAAGAGAGAAAAATATAGTGACACTTTCCTACACCTTTACTCTCCATCGCTAGCAACTTTGGAGCGTCGGTTGCCTCGTTTGTCGAGGCTGAAGCTTGCGCCGTTTCCCTCAGGTGGATCATCGGCGATAGAGGAAGACCGGCAACCAAACTTCATCAAGGAACCACTAGGAGCTTGGAATAAGGACCGAAGAACACGGATCAACTCGGTATAACCATTCTAACTTCTTTATTACCTTGCTAGTTTAGGGTTTAAGGTAGACCCAGGCATCGGGTAATGGTAGCGCCAGTTCTGTAAATTTTTGTTCTGCATTTGGCCACGGTTTGATGGCCGTGGCGCTGCCGTAACCCAGCATGGTATCAGAGCCAGCCTTTAAACCCTAACCTAGCTTGTTTAGACGATGTTAAAATATCAAAATTGAAACAAGCCTAAAACGATGCACTGCAGATTTCTATTCTCTGTCGATTTTCAAAGTCTTCAAAATTTTTTTTAAACAGTTGCAGAAGACTACTGGAATGACCACTTGACCATACCCCAAATACGAACCCAATCCACCTAAATTTAGCCGAGCACATTGCTCAAAAATCCGAGCTCGCCGGTCCAAAATTGGAGTTTTGGCTTGAAATTTTTGGTGTGGTTTAGTCTCTGTGATATTGGTGCAGTGGTATTATTTATTTTGCCAATTTTTGATATTTCGTTATCTTTTGTTCAGAGGCAATTCGGGGTGTTTTGAAGTCGATGTTTTAACACTGTTTAATTGTTTATCAGTACTTACATTACTATCTGCGACCGTGAATATCATTCGAGCGGTACAACTCGTCTAATTGCTATATGTCTTTTAGACGGGTTTGCGAACGTGACATTCACGTTGATGTTCTGTGTTGTGGTTGGATCGTCGTGGTGGATAGCTATGGTGCGATGGTAGTACAGTTTAGTTTCATTTGTACATTTAATATTGCGGGGCGAGCGTCCGACATGTGGACAGCCGCCACTGCCAGTTTGTATATTATTCGTTTGGGGCATGACCAGGTTGATGTCGATATCACCCTTGTATATTATTTTCTTTTCTGTACTAGGATTACCCCAAGGTGGAGTGCATGAATAGCCGGGTTCTAGAGGGCAACGGGTCCGCATCTCATGGCGTTGAGACGGAGGGGACCTTACTCTAGAATTGGCGGGCTATTCGCCACACTCGTAGGGGGTATAGGTTGGCCCACGGAGGGGTGCAAAAGTTACCGGATTCCGTGAAATGTTGGGTGGCCCATTCACGTTGTTGAAGGGGGTTGCCTCACTTCAAGTTTTGGCGGGTAACTTGCCACGCTCGTAGGGGTCTAGGTTATCGATGCACAGGCTATCCACACGACAGGGAACGTCGGGTCTCATTTACGGCTCAAGTGGAACCTGAGGCTCCAGGATTATCCACCATTCTGTGTTGCTTCTGTGATGCGTCTGTGATGTTGCTTTATATCATGCCTGGGACGAATGTTATATATATATTTATATATACTAGTAGATGTTGTATATGTTTTGCACCCGCGCTAGTCCAGTCCCCGCTCTGTCGTTAGTTAAGTAACCTAACGGGTGATGACAGGACCCACTGGCGAATGCGGATGGCATATACGTACATCTTATTTTCGTTCTTTTCTGGTGTGATTAATTGATGGGACTGCATTGATTCTGATCAATGCAAGGATATAACAAACCTATATGATGTTTTTGGAACCAAGTTTTTAAAAACTAATATTACAGACGTTCCCTTTTGCTTTGCACAGTGGTATTTGGTTATGAATATTCAGCACCTCATTCGACGAGGCAAGGGCCGAGATCCCTTCATCGGGAGTAACCCCTTGAGTAAAATTTTACGTCAACATAATAACTTCACTATAGTCAATTATTTTTGCTTTGCATCGTGGTATTCAGTTTGGAATATCCTGCACCTCATTCGACGAGGAAAGAGCCGAGATCCCTTCACCGGGAGTGACCTCTTTAGCAAAAGTTTTCGCCACTATATATTTATAAAACCACTTGAATTCCTTCCATGATATCAAGTTCATTATGTTAATGGTTTTTCGCCAAAAACCAGCCATAGCCCTCCGTCATTTTAGACGAATATTGCTTAGTATTCATGCTACGTATGTTAACCTAGTCAAGGCGTAGTGATCGGTAGCTCTGAAGTATTTTTCTGCTGCATGGATATGTGACTGGTTAGGACAGTCGTACGGTCATGTTGACCTAGTCAAGAGTTCGTATGGGTGGGTCTAATTAATTCAGGATAATGACGGGTTGAACTTGACTTGCGACTTATGATATGTTGACCTAGTCAAGGTCATAAGCCGCTTGGGGTAAAAACTACATCGGGAGTTTCAAACATACAGGAAACTTGCCAGGCATGCGCATACCTTCTGGAGTGTGGTAACTTGAGTGGCTTCCATCAAGTTATCATGCGATGAGAGTTGGATCCTGATTCCCACTGATGAGTAGGATTACTCCTCGGGTGATTCCGACTAATTCTCCTTTTGGGTTTGGAGGAGAATTCGAGGAAACAGTGGGAGCTATCCTGATTAGATAAATAAATAACCATTCTGATGTAGGTTAGAGTGCGCACCGAGTGTTTCTTTTCTCTCTCTCTTTGGCAGCGACCATGGCCCGACCTATGACTAAAACTCATGAACCAAGTTGACCGAACTTTCATAAAAACACTTTGGCTTTTGGAATGTCATGGTGTCGCATACATCATTGCCACTTCTATATCACCTTTACATTTTTCCAGAACACCCCGTATCAATACGAACATCCACTTCCATTGGATAAATCCATCGTATAGTTACATACGAATTCGAACGAACTTGTTCCGGATTCGAGGATGGATTCTGGTTCTGGAGAGATAGAATAGGATTATTCAGATGTCTTTTCTCTTTACCTTCTCTCAGATTGCGAGGGCTCCTAGGATGAGGAGAGGGTACACCTATTAAGCTTATTGGATAATCTTCCTATAGACCATAGGCAGGTGCCGAAAGGTGGGGAAGAAAGAAAACCAATTAGCCTAAATGCGGTGTACAAAAGGTAATAATTAAAGACATATAAAGGGATTAGAATAACAGCAAAGAAAATTGCGATTGCTATCATTCACGACAAAAACCGTGTACACCCCTGCTACTCCTAAATCACCTTTGTATTTCTCCAGAACACCCTGTATCACTACAAACATCCACTTCCATTCGATAAATCCATCGTATAGTTACATACGAACTCGAATGAACTTGTTCCAAATTCGAGGATGGATTCTGTTCTGGAGAGATAAAATAGGATTATTCAAATGTCTTTTCCTATTACCTTCTCTCAGGTTGTGAGGGCTCCTAGGATTAGGAGAGTACACCTATTACGCTTATTGGATAGTCTTCTTCCAAACCTTAGGCTGGTGCCGAAGGGTGGGAAGGGAAGAAAACAAATTAGCCTAAAGGTGGTGTACAAAAAGTAATAAGTAAAAGGACATAATAAAAGGATTGGAGTGAGGGCAGGTAAGTATATGGTTACTGTCATGAATCGGGATAGTGAAAGAGGCATTACTAGGAATACCAGCTAAGCCTTTTTGAAACATTTTCATGTTTCAGTTTCACTGTGCGATGTTAATTGAAAACTGATTTCCCAATTGGAATCTAACTCCAAGGTATGTGTTTACCAGATTAGTTTCTCACATCTGTATGTTATTACGGATGGTGAGTGGGATTAAGATATTTGGAACTGGGTGATTAGATCCTCATTATATCGGAATTCGTTGTAATTGGTGATAGTTGAGGAAATCATCTGGATTTTGCCAGATGGCAAATATTTGGTTTTGAATATCCGTTATTATGCACCAATTTCAAACTGATATATCTGTACATTTATTTTATAATGTGAGATATAACTTTTTGAAATTATGTCTATGATATTTACCTATATCAGTTGGTGATTAGGTAAGGTGCATTCAACAACGGTGTAATTCTTCTTAACCATAGTACAGTTTTCAACCTACGATGCACAGGGTTTGAGTTGTTAAACTCAGTGGACTTATACAAAGTATTGTATGGTGTCCATTGTCCATTAAGACAAAGTGGTTGGTACTCATACTATATTCTGTTTATTTGTGACTTCTCTAGTTATGGACAAGTATTTCGTTGAAATACAAGGTCCATATATTGAGAAGTTATACGTATAAGAATAAATTAGAGAACCATTTGTTAGAAGTATCAGGATTCTTCGATGAAGTCGAAGATGTAGATACTTGTGTTTGGTATCTCGTTGATAGTAATGGTTTTGAGAAATTGCTTCTCTTTCGGGTTACTCATATATGGATGCACTCATAGTTGAGTAATGCTGAATGGCCTCCTTCCATTTGGTTGATATGCACTGGAGACAGCTGCCTGATTTTGAATCTGGTTCCAATTAAATTAGTGTTTTTGTTTCTATATTAGATATATACAGAATCAATTTATATCTTAACGATGTTAAGGTATAGGGAGTTGTCCGGTTGATACTTAAAACCAGAATCCGGATAATCTCAAAGCACATTTCAGTAATGGTTGTTTGTGGGTTATCCCGGGCTTTGACGAGGGTTAACTTTCTACCATTAGGAAGATCAATATTTATATTGTTCTTGACTCGCCACAGTTTTAGTAAAATGGATTTTTTCAGAAAACAGAAGTGGGAGTATGGTAGAACTGGAAGTGATTCTAGAACCACAAACGATCACTAAAGATTTAATAGAACCTAAGGATTCAATTATTTTCGACGTTCCATTAGCCACTCCGCAGATTTGGTTGGTAACCTCAGGCACCCGAGAGGTACTTCGGTCTTCTCAGAGATGGTGACAGGGAGGTTCTTGTTTACCCAGACTTGCCATTGCTGCTGTTCTAGACTATAAGACCTGGCAGGAGGATGAGTATAGCGTCGTTCTAAACTAGCTTTGGAAGAGCACGTATATATGACTCTACCAGAGGGTTGTTGTAGTCATTAGGAGCAGCGGAAGCATAGTGGGCAAGTAGCTTATGTCTATTTATATACTAAAGCAGGTATAGTGGAAATAGATCATCTATTTTTGATGTGACATTCATAGGCTTTGACTTCATCAAAATAGGAGATAGATCTACTAAGAAGGTAGTAGAGTGTGATGTCCAGATATTAGGATGACATGCACTTGATAGGAAGAGATATTCCTATACCACGATCGGTTATATTATGGTTGTCATAAAATTGTTTCTCCACATAGGATATGGATATAATATCAGGGTTTCTGGTTACTAGATCTATGGTTTTAGATCTAGATTTAGGAAATAACCCAATCTGGCTACTTTAACATTATTCTAAAGGGATTTTTTAATGGACGACTCCTGGCATGGTGGTGTACCTACAGGTGATGGAGTCACCCTCTCTAAAGGTGTCTTACAGACTAAAGGGGAGAGAGATCTGCAAGATTAGCATATCACTTGCTTAGGCAATTGATTTAATCATGAAATGTCAATTAATACACCAGATGTTGTTTTTGCACTAGCAGCAATAAGCAGATATATTAATCCAATCCTGGAGAAATGTTTAGAAGCAGTTTATGAACATAAGTGAATGCTCTTGGGATATGGTAACAGCAGCCTCCTTCAGGAGACGGTTATCATTTCAGGCTTCTAAGGTCACCTGGATGACAGAGTGACTGTCAGAGTTATAATTTTCCCTTTTTTGAGGGACAGTATGTTGGACAGGTGGTCCTAGCGGATAATGAGGAAAGGCATGGTGCAGGATACTGATTAAATTAAGTAGACGATACAGTCTTGGAAGTTTGCTCGATTTAGAGTTCATTTGTGAACTGGGTCTCATCAGATATCCAGACGAATTCTAAAATAGGTATTGCTCATTTCGGGAGATAGTTTTCCCCGCGAAGTTAAGATATAGAGAGATACAGAAATAAACATTGGAGCGGATCCACTCACTGAGGCTATTTCTCGAACGCGATAGTTTCGCAAACGGGCTTTGCGAAACTGATTATTAGAGAAGTTGGGTGTTCGGTATCACACGGGCTATGAGTATGCGACATCAAAATAATTGGCCTTAAGTGCAAGTGGGAGATTGTTGGCTATAGTGCCCTCAAGGCAATTATCATAGTCGCGGGCAGGTGCTTATGATGATTGAGTGAGAACCTATACCGGTAGAACATTCTTACTCGAGATGATAGTATGCTATCTGGTTTGTCATTATCATCATGTACATATTGATTGAGCCCATAAGATTCTTGCTTGACTACCAGCATTATGATGGAGATCATATTCGTGGGAGCTGGGGGTCTATAAGCACATCCTTAGATGTCCCTAGTCGTGGGAGTATTGAGACTGGGCATCGATACTCCAGTGTAGACTAGTGTATACTGATCGAGACCCCGACGAGGGGTGGTGGCCAGATCTCACAAGCCATTGGTGTTAGTTTGTTCACCTAAGATAGTATACAGGTACTCATTGGGTTATGAGTACACTGGACGGACTCACCGGGAACGTGCTAGTTGGTATTATACTTATTGTCAGATAGCAGTTCGTAAGTGACATGTGTACAGCTTAGTCTGTCGACCTAAGATCGTCATTTGTCTCGTGCGAGTTCCCACTGTGCTTTGATTACTACCCTACCACGGCTCAAAGGAGTCGTGCAAACAGGTTTTAGTTGGGTACAGTCCCGAGCCATATGGAGGCAGTGATCAGATCGTCGGGGATTCGTTTCTCCCGGTATCGGGGTTTGATGTCACGTTGTGTACGGATGGCCATCACCAAAAATTCGTGGCCACGGTGGATGAGAATTACCGATCCAGGATCGATAGTTTCTCAGGTGGTGATGGGTTTCATGTCGGCACTAAATGTCGCGTTGTTAGGGGTCTGACTTTATCCACACCCTAGACTCGATATGCGATACTCTTAGACGAACAGACCGGACTGTACGGATATTGTCACTGTCAGGCTGTGTAGGGGTTTAGGATGAGTTTGCTCGTTGGCCTCCCTTTCTCTCAATACCTGGGTAGCCGTTACGTACAGCTAGTGCCGCTGACGTGCTTGTGGTTAAACCCTCTGCCAGCGTATTGACGAGTCTTTAGAGTCCCACACAGAGGGTTTTCACGGTTTAGGCGATATGGTATACATGAGGTATGTTGGTAATATTAGCGGCTTAGGATTAGGCCGGATTATTAAATCAGGTTTTGATTTAATAATTTACATATGTATTTATATATATGTATTCTAATATTATTGTTCACTATTCATTTTCTCTCTTGGCTATTCGTACTTTTGTACGAATACGCGTATATGTATTTCGATACGTGTACCGGGAAGTATTTCGTATTTATACGGAATAGGTTCTAGAAGTGGACACCTCATTTATATGATTTTCTAGTTTGGAAATTCATTAGTTTTATAAATGAGGTGGAAGGGATGAGGTGGCCTGAGCATGGTCTTGGACAAGTAAAGAGGCATCGGTCTTATTTGTTTATTGGAAAAAGAAAAGAAATATTTTTGTATGTGGTTTTTGTGCTTGAGAGAGAGAGAGAGGGCAGCCACAAGTGTAACGTTTTAAAAATGATTAAATAAATAATTAAATGAATAAAAGTGTTTAAGTGAATTTTAGGATTTTCGGTAAAGTAAAATGTATTTTTCGTAAAACCAAACCGTGATTGTTTTTCATTATAATTTTAAAAATATCTATTTTAATTATGAAATTACTAGTAAATGGTGTTTATTTAGCCACTTATAAATTTTTAGTTTAATAAAATATTTTTCCTAAATTAATTATTTTAAATATTAACATAAGCTTTATTTTTACACTAAATTAATGTAAATTACAAATTTGAATGGTTTTAATTTGTAAAAATGAACCATGGCATATTATAATTTAGTGTGTATCATGAAAAAATTATTTGCAAATTTTTCCTATTTTCTAGAGCTTTCTTGAGTTGCTATAGTAAAGAAATAAATAAATAAATAAATAAAGCATGAAAAGACTTTTATTGATGTTTCTTCTCTTGAAACTTCTACACACTTTTCCCACTCTCTTCTTTCTCTCCCTCACCTCTCTAGGGCCGGCCACAAACCCCCCATGGCTGCCCCCCCCCATTTTCCACCTCATTTTTATTCAAAATTCATCAAAAACACATCAAAAATTCAATTAAAATTCCACAAAATCCTATTTATTCCATACTCTTTATTCCTTGCTCATTTTTATATGAAATTTGGAGATGGAAAGCATACATTTTGGAGGCTCAATTCTTGTTTGGATTTCACTTTTTGAAGGTATAACTTTCTTTCTTTTGATTTATTGTTATTAGATGTTCATATTAAGCTTAATTAGATTTAATGAATTAATTCTATGTTCTTTTTTTTAAAATGCAAGCTAGGGTTCTAAATTCAAGTTATGATTTTTAATAATTAATTAGGGTTATAGTAGTTAGTTTAACACTTTTAGGATTAGGAAATCTTGCATGGTTATTGTTTAACAAATTTTTATTCAAAAATTGTTTTAAATTAGGAATTTAGTTAACTAGGTTTTTGCAAAATGTGGTTGTGGTTAATATAAAATTCTAATTTGGGTTGTTATCATTGTATTATAGTTTTAGTGGAAATATTAGCATGTTAATGGAAAGAAAAACTTAGTTTGATTGCTAGTTTCTATGGTTAATTGATAAATTGTGATAAAAATTGCTAATTTTGTAAACTAGATTTTAGAAATTCCTATATAAATGAGATTAAAAATATAATTATGGTTTCATTATATCATTATCATCTTGAATTATGGTTTAAGTCATTAATTTATGCAAAATCATGTTTTGTGGTGGAATTGTGGTATTTTGCTTGAAAAATGTTGAAAATTGTTAAAGGGTGCAAACTAGAAATTTCAAATTTATACAAAATTGTGTAATAAAAATATAGTAATGGTTTGTATAGTCTAGTGATGCTATTTAATGAGTTTTATGACCATTGGTTTCATTTAAATGTCAAGTTTTGATGAAAAACGGTAAATTGGCATTTTCGGGTTTTTCGAAAACGGACGATTTGATCGATTTTAGTGTTTCGATGAATTTGATCATGTTTTAAAATATAAGTAATATGTTTTAAAACTACGAGTTATCTGTTGATGTTTATCTCGATCCATCGGAGTTTGTACGCCGATATCGAACGATATTTGGTTCTTTTGCGTGGACGGGACATAGGTTTTAACCTATGCTTGTTCCTTGCGTCGTTTTGACTTTTTTATGTGATTCAGTTTACGATACTATTATTATGTTTGCGTTTAGGTACCCCTCACGTGGACTGCGGGCGATGAAGAGGAGGATAGCGACACCGTCTTCGGCAGACATGGACCAGGTGAGTAGATGCATATCTACGGGGGGAAGTCGGGTGGATGTCGTTTAGCACCCCCGCAACGTAGAATAGGAATAGTACTTATTGACATTAGGAAACCCAATGTGACCCTAGATTCTTACTGAGCAGGACCCTAGTAATGACCCTAGGCGGGACTAGACTGATTTAGGAAAACCATACCTGAGGATGAATACTTTGGGAGAGGTTCGTAGGTTTCTGATAGAAACACACACGCACACACTAAAACTTGACATGGCGTATATGTATATATGTGTATATATATAAAACTAGGTATAGGTGTATATATATACACAACACGTATATGGGATTCGTTGATGTGATATGATATCTGAGGTATGATGAAACAGTATGACTGGGCTTGATGCCGTGATTCTTGACTATACAGTCGTATTAAAGTGTTAGCGGATCATTAGAGAAGGAGATAATGAACATGAATATATAAATTATGAAGGGTGGTGGTGATATTGAGGTACATGGGACGCTAAAATAGTACCTGGGTTGTAGCTTGTGACTTGATGACGATAAGATATCGGTATGACTTAATCACAATATGATACATATGACATGATATTTCTGAGGATAAACTAATGATTATTCCATGATGACAATGATATATGATTGATGTATGCGATTATAGTTTAGCACCTTGATCATGAGATGTGTTGATGATGACACATTACGAATAATGAGACACCTAGGAGATACTTGACCCGTACCCCGATATTGGGATGCCGTATGATGGATTTTACCGTACGAGGCTTAGATATGATGATTAATCCGCACTCTTGATTCGAGGAAGCCGTACTACGTACGTGACGCTATTGAGGCGGGATCGCCGACTATTAGAGATATTGGTTCAGACCTTAGGTAGATGCTTGTTTCTTATTGACTAGTTTCTTAGGTTAGTTCCTTAGGATATTAGATGGACACTAGTTTATGTTCGACTCACATAGTAGTAGTTGTACTCGTATTTCGCAGAGGAGTGGAAAATGCACATCTGTCTTTACATTCATACTGTAATCATCATGGTACGTTTTCTTACATATGTTGCAATAATCAGTACAAACCATACCTGTTAGGACACCAGCACCATTACCGATGATGCGCATATTCCACGCACACTTATTTGCCGGCTCACACACATCATCATCGGTAATTGCTATGTCACGTACACTTTAGATCATATTGTCTTTTATGGATAGAATCAGTTAACAACTAGACCGATATAATATTGTGATTATTCTCTGATATTAGTATAGACATGATATTTATTACTTAGACATCCATGCATTCATATTTTCATGTTATCATGCAGTATTATGGGCATATGCCGACATTATCATATAGTTACTCATTATTTTGAGATTTGGATTTCTATGAGATTTCTGGATTTTTGGGAAAACCGCAAAAATATATAAAAAACTCCTCTCTCTCTCCTCTTCTCTTTTTAAAATAAGATGCGGTTTTCTCGTGATGTATGTGTCGTCCACCATGAGTATTTCATGTTTTCTGTTGGATTTCGAGACCCGATTCGAGGAGTGGATGAACCGTCTCGGGTACATGGTGGGCCCGGTATGGTACCCCGGGGCAAGAAGATCGAGTTGTAGACGATGAGCCTGGCAGGGGAAGGCTACCTACCGGTGATGTCTGGCGCGGCGGATATCCGGAGGATACCGACCGTTGTCGTGAGATTTGATGATATGGGCCGATCCGGACTGATGGAGCCCGAGATATTGAGACTTGAGATTTCATGTGTTGTGTCGATGCTTGACACGGATTTCCATGGATTTCATTATTTAGATTTCAGATTCTTATACACATTCTACTATGATAACAGCTAAAGATTTCTTATACATATATAACTGGATTTCAGGATTTGTTACTTTATATTCATGGTGCATGCATTTCATTCATATGACATAGTATTATATGAGGTACTGACACGAGCACGGAGTATCTGCACTTACACGTAGTATTACCCTGCTATTACTAGATGATTGGGACTTAGTAGTGTATTATTATAACCTAGGATAGCGTCGTGCATTCGATTTCTTTTCGTAGATGTCTTCTACTCACGAGTTGGCAACTCACCCCCGTAGTGCCAAATTTTATTACAGGTTCGGTATACAGGTTTCCCTGGCAGCTTGCTGGCACATCTATTCTTTCAGGATGATTTGCACGGTGGGTTGGTTCACTTGTATCCGAACCACCATTGTACTTTTATTCATTCATTTGTATCTAGTAAGCTCCATCAACCATACTTGTATTACTTGATAAGTTTATTGGACCAGTCTTTTATTTTGACCTTAGAGTCGCGCATATATTATTCTGATCTGGTGGTTTTGTTTTATTTTGTGTTTTGAGTCTCGCCCTTTGGCGTTGTATATTATTGTGCTCGTTGTGGTTTTTTCCGCCAGTTGGCGTTGAGCTAGCACCCGTTTGGGGATGCTTTTTATTGTTTATGTATATTATACTTGTTGTACCCATTTGGGGGCCAGTTTTTACAGAGGAGACTCTGCCGAAATTTTTGGGAAAATTTGCTGATACTTTTAAACCTGTTTTTCTTCATGTTTCTTTTACTTCTTCTTCTTTTATATGGTTTAGATTTCTGGGTTTCGGCTTACTTAGGTTACGTGGCGCCTCTAGACGCTTCGTAATCTAAGTGCCGGTCACGTTCCGTACTCTCGGGTCGTGACAGCAAGTCTTGGCATAGACTTGGTCATTTTCTTCACTTGATTCATTCATCACTCTCTCACTCTCTCACTCACAAAACACTTAGCCATTTTTTGAGTTGCTCATGCCATTGCTTCCTCACCTCCTTCATCTTCTATGGTTGCTCATTGAGCAAATTATGAAGAGAGAAAAATATAGTGACACTCTCCTACACCTCTACTCTCCATCGCTAGTAACTTTGGAGCGTCAGTTGCCTCGTTTGTCGAGGCTGAAGCTTGCGCTTTTTCCCTCAGGTGGATCATCGGAGATGGAGGAAGAACGGCAATCAAACTTCATCGAGGAACCATTAGGTGCTTGGAATGAAGACCGAAGGACACGGATCAACTCGTTATAACTATTCTAACTTCTTTATTAGCTTGCTCGTTTAGGGTTTAAGGTAGATCCGGGCATCGGGTAATGGTAGCGCCAGTTCTGTAAATTTTTGTTCCGCATTTGGCCACGGTTTGATGGCCGGGGCGCTGCCGTAACCCAGCATTATAAACTGGAAAAACGTATAGGATCTTATATTAAATAAAAAGAAAGTGTGAAGAATAAGGGATGAAGATTTCTAACTTAGGGATAGTAATGTTTTTTGCTAGAATGCTGAACTGTAGGATTAGAGTCAACGGCCAACTTGATCGAATTTTGTGGATAGTATCCGCTGAAAACCCTCAGGAGACAAAATTCCTCCTCTAGGGCAACCTAGGGGTTTAACGGCTTGTTGCACAAGCTCAGTGCAATCGTGTTCCCTGCAAAAGTGAGGTTAGGACTTTTTGTGAATAAATTGGCTTTGCTCGGGAAGAGCAAAAGATAAGTTTGAGGGTATTTGTTCATATCAGAATTTTGCACTTTTATACCGTCCATTCTTGATCATATTGCTTATAGGTAGGTACTCTTGATCCGTGTTTGCTAAATAATTGCAGGCTACAGGTTCTCGGCTCTAAACAATGAAAATCAAGAACAGTCGTAACAAATTCAAGAAAACTGCCAACAACGGATAAAAATACGGATTCCGCTCACCATCCGTCAGATGCCGCCTACTGGTTCGAGGGATAAAATGGCAATCAAAGGTCATTCATGCACAAAGCACAAGGAGGCAGCACAAGAATCGAGTTTATAACGCGGAGCTCAAGAAGATCAAGGCAAAAGTCCACATTCTTTCATCTTTTTGGACTGTAGAGAATCTGGAAGAAAAATGAAGTGATTCTTAAAAATCCAAGTATACTAAACAGAGAAGAACAGCAAGATGGAAAACCCCAGAAAATACGACATAGAGACTCACCCAAAGAGCTGCGGAACTGCGACCTATATGGCACTTATGCGGAGGTTTCGCGGCCGAGTTGACTCAAAGTCAGGAGATATTTTTAGGGTAGTTTTGTAATTGTGTAAGGGCTCAGATTTTGGCCCTTGGGTTTTATCTATTATAAATAGCCCAGCTTCAAGCCAAGTAAAGTATGCTTATTCTTGTGTTAGGATTTAGGATAGTTGTTTATAACTTCTTCTTTCTCTTCATCTATTCTCCATTAACATTGCAGTAAGCTTTTGAGTGAATGATGAATAAAAACAAGTTCTTTTTCATATGCATGTCTTATAATTGAGTTCTTATATTTTGCTTGTAATTATCGTTGTTAAACTAGTTGTTGTTATTTATTTGTTTGTTTTCTTTTTCTCTTTTCCTTTATCCTTACAACAATGATGCTTAAGTGTGATCCTTGCCTAAGTGAGGTCCCAAATAGCTAGTTGTGATTCTCTACCTCATTTCTTTCTATCTTCTTTGCTTGTTTTATTTTTTTTCTTTATAATGGGTGAGTAGTTTCTCACTTGTTAGGGTAGAATAAGAGAAGTATGAGAGAAGGGCATCTCTTTCACTCTTTTCTTTACCCAACACCTTAATTCGAACTCCCGTCAATTCAACCTCAATCCGCTCCCTACGGCACCCTATCCTACATGATAGTGGTGACACCCTAGTGAGACCGGTTGTGGTTAAATTAACCAGATGTTATGGCTAAGAGCCAAAAACGGACGGACAAGGACCAAAAGGAAGGAACAAAGCGTTGAAAAGCCTATCTTATACTCACAAGTTTTCTTCCTAGTCGTGCTAACCCTGTTGTTGCCGATTACCGTAACATCGATATTAAGAGTGGAAACGAAAGAAATGGGCGAACTCCTAACTCAAACTAACCTAATCCTAACCCTAACAAGCTCTTCTTATACATATTTAGCACATAGTCAATCTTAAACAAAGCTGGACAATTTGGACTTAACTCGTTAAAACACTAAGAAAAAGATTCCCATCTCTATGGGGACTGACCCGTACTCATCCGGCTAGCTACCAAGCGAAACCGTCTTGATTACGGTAATTAAAACTAGCACACCAAAAGTTTATCAATCAACTATCCATGGGCTATTCATATATGACCTAATAATTGGTTGGGCCCATATGCTCACTGCTCATAAATCGATCTTAGTCTTAAATATGGCGAATGGTCCTTAGATCAAACCTAAATATCCTTGAACCGATAGACCTCACCAATGTGAAATCTGCGTCCTAAGTTCATCCACGTTGGCAAACCAAGCTACCAACGTAGGCCCCGTCAAGCAAAATTCTTGACGTAAACCAAAATCTCAAATATACTGATTTGGATTAATTCGCGCCCTACGGATGACGACAGAAACTAGTCTCCGTATACAATCCACGGGTAAGCTAAACAAACAAAAACACACACGACATGAAGTGAACTTCCGGAGCTGAAGAAAGTGGTTATCGTAATTGAAGGGCTCCTTAGCACCCTTACTAGGTTTTCTAAGGCATCTAGCATGCAATTTTTAAAAAAAACTTAGAGTTCTAAGCAACCCATAACCAAGGATCTAACTAGAGGATTAGGGTTTATAAAACATGTAAACAACTTTACTCTAAGTGAAATGGGAATTCAACCTTTGTAGACCGGTCCTTCACTTCTAAAGTTCCGTGTAGTGGTCCCTTTGCTACAAGTAGTGGTCTCCCGGGCTCTTCTTTTGCTCCACTAGGTGAAAAGAACGAGCTTGCTCAAGGATCTTCGAGGCCAAAGATGATCTATGTCTAAGAATCTCTAACTCAAGCTACCTCTTCAATAATTGAGAATTTGTGAAGAAAACAATCTATACTAAATGGCTAGTTTAGTGTAGATTGATGAAGTAGGAATTTTGCTCAATTTAGAATAATTTTTCTCTCTCTTTTCTTTTCTCACTCAAAGCTAGAGAGCAAAAATGGAGGAGATGAAGAAAATGATCAAGTGATCAACTCATCAACTATGGGTGAAAAAATATCATATATAACACATGTAGAGACTAAACCATGGCTAAAGATAATGGTTATGTTAATAAATATCTAAAGTAAAACAAAATTAGTGGACTAAGTTAATGGTTTCCACAAGCTTTTCCAAGCTTCAAGCCATGACAAATTTCCACCTAATTTTGATTTTCCCTTAATAATAACAACCCTACATTATCTTAAGTATGGTATGAGTCTCATATACCCAAGTCCAATGTATCATCTAGCATGACACAAAATAAATACATTAACATATATCACATATATATTAAATGTATAAAGAGAGAACATTTTCTTCAGTGAGCTAATATTAGTTAATGTATATTAATATATCAAATATATAACTACACATTAAATTATTAAATCAACACTTGATTTAATAACCCTGTTGTATCGCATACAACCGACTAATATCATTTATATGGATATCACATATACATATAACATATCATTAAATCAACACTTGATTCAACAATCCAGTTATATCACATATAACCTATATCGCGAGATTAGAATACTATATCACATACACGTATTAATCTCGGTCCAGTACATATCACATATGTGCCCTACTTCATTTCGTATGAGCTAAGAAACATCTATGTAGGACTCTAATGACTCGTCAATACGCCGGTAGTAGGTGATGATCATATCAGTCACCCACAAGCCGTCAGCGGTACTAGCTGGACGTAACGGCTACCCGGGTATTGAGCGATCAGAAGATCAACAAGAAAGCTTGTCCATACTCCTATGAATCCAACAGCAACACTACCGTACAGTCCGGTCTCTTTGTCTGATTGTCGTATATCGAGTCTAGGGGTGGTAAACGCCAGACCCCGATAACTTGATAAGTCATGACGATATAAGGCTCATAACGGGTCGAGAAACTACTGATAACACTTACCAGTAAATCTCCGTACCAGCCATTGCCAGGAACTTCCTGTTATGGCCAATTGAGCACAGCGCAATATCAACCCCCAATACTCTGAGAGACGAATCCCATCCTATCGCTCATTGCTTCCATGTGACTCGGGACTGTATCCAAAAACCATCGTTTTGCACGCTCTCTTGAACATGGTAAGGTGGAAATCAAAGCACAGCGGGAATCACACAAGACTCTATAACGATCTCGGGTCTATAGACTAACCTGTACCACTATCACCTGAGAACTGCTATCTGACGTCAAGTATAATACTATCTAGGAGTTCTCGACGAGTCCTGTTCAGTGTACCCAGTCTCCACTGAGCACCCGTATACCATCTTTGATGTTAAACACCAATGGATATGGGATCTTCCATCGCCCATCAAATTGGTCAAGAAGCGTATACGCTGGTCTACTTTGGAATATCGATGCCCCGTCTCGATACACTCTCGACTAGGAACAATTAAAGGACGAACTTATGGACTACCCTGGCCCCACTAGTATGATCTCCATCATAGTCCTGGTAGTCAAGTACACATCCTAAGGGCTTTATCAACATGTGAGAGCAACACGGTATCTCAATACAAGTCTACTGTTAAGATAAAGAGCAATCAGATAGCATACTATCTTATCGAGAAAGAAAGTCCACCCTATATATTTCCAAGCATCCGTTGTAATATACAATCATGTACAACAATGGCCTCTAGTGCATACATACAACTAACAATCTTCCACTAGCACTAAGGCCAGTTGTTGTAGGATCTCATACCCAACGTCCCAAAAAACACTCAAACTGTATCTGGGGTTTTGGCCTAGGTGAGTGGATCTGGCGTTTCTTTCTTCCTATCAACTCTCCTGACCTCGATCGCCCGGAGATCAACCATCTCCCTGATCAGGTGATACTGCCTAAGAATATGTCTGGATCACTGATGGGACCGGGGTTCCTACGCCAAAGCTACAGCTCTATTGTCACCATAATGGTAGGAACCATGTTCATATCATAAACATCTATACCCAGACAACTTCCGTGGCAGCATCGTTGGCAGCGATGTATTCACCCTTTATCGTTGAGTCTGCCACAGTATCTAGCTTGGAACTCTTCCAACATACCGTCCCTCTACTGAGGGTAAAGAAAAAACCCGAGACTGTCTTACAGTCGACCTTATCACTCTGGAAGCTCGAATCCGTAAAGGACTCCACTTGGAGTTCACCATTACCATACACCAAGAACATTTCTGTAGTTCTTTTCAAGTACTTAAGAATGTTCTTAATTGATGTCCAGTGATTCTCCCCAGGATCCGATTGATTCTTACTTACAACACTAAGTGCGTACACTACATCCGGTCAGGTACTTAACATCGCATACATGATAGACCCGACTGCCGAAGCATAGGGTATCCCTTACATGCGAGCCCTCTCCAAATCAGTCTTGGGTGACATCTCTTTGGAGAGAGTGATTCCTGAGATCGTGGGTAACTTCCCATGCTTGGAATCTTCCATACTAAACCTCTTTAGAATAGTGTCAATGTACCTGGATTGGAACAATCCCAACATCCGCTTAGATCTATCTCTAAAGATCTTAATCCCCAGGATGTAGGAGGCATCACCCAGATCTTTCATGGAGAATTTTTGTGATAAGAGGAGCTTGACCGAGTGTTGCATAGGAACACCATTTTTTATCAAGAGTATGCCATCCACGTATAATACGAGGAAGACAGCCTTACTCTCTACAACCTTCTTGTATATAAAAGGTTTATCTACCATTTTGTTGAAGTCAAACTCTTTAACTGCCACATCAAAATAGATGTTCTAACTCCACGATGCCTGGTTTAACCTGTAAATTGATTTAAGCAACTTGCACACCTTTCCGCTGCTCACACTGTCTACAAAGCCCTCTAGCAGTGTCATGTACACGCTCCCTTCTAAATCACCATTTAGAAAAAGCGTTCTTGACGTTAATCTGCCAGATTTCATAGTTATGGTATGCAGCAATGGCAAGTAGGATCCGGATGGACTTAAGCATAGCCACTGGAGAAAAGGTTTCATCAAAATCCACACCTGGTTATTGACGACAAACTTTAGCAACAAGTCTAGATTTGAAAGTCTCAACTTTTCCATCTACACCAAGAATCTTCTCAAGATCCACTTGCTCCCGGTGGGTTTTACCCCTTCAGGTGCAACTACCAAAGTCCATACTTGGTTGGTGTATATAGATTCCATCTCAGATCGCATAGCATCCGGCCATTTCACAGAGTCCCCACTTATGATGGCCTGCTTTAAACTAGTTGGGTCATCATCTTCCATGATTCAATCCTTTCTCCTACTGTCATTGAGAAAACCGTAGTATCTCTCAGGCGGATGAGGAACCCTACTAGATCTGCGGAGAGGCTGAGGTTTGTCGGGAACTATTGAATCCTCCGGTTCTACCAAATCACCAGCTGTTAGTTTGTTTAGGTGGAACTCCTTCCAGTTCTACCTCATGACCACTAATTTCTTCCATAAGAAATTCCTTTTCTAAAAAGGTGGCATGCTAAGAAACAAATCACCTTTTGCTCCTCAGTGTGGTAGAAGATATACCCTCGCGAATGTTCAGGATATCCAACAAACTTATACAGTACTGACCTTACCTCAAGCTTTTCCGGATTTTGCTTTTCAACATAGGCCGGACAACCCCATATCTTAACTCGTTTAAGAGACGGTCTCTTCCCATTCCATATCTCATATGGAGTGGTAGGCACTGATTTGGATGGAACTCTATTCAATAGGTATGCAGCTTCTCAAGCGCAAAACCCCAAAAGGAAACAAGTAACTCAGCGTTACTCATCATAGAGCGCACCATATCTCATAGGGTGCGATTCCTCCGCCCCGATACACCGTTGTGCGGTGGTGTATACAGAGGGGTAAGCAGAGAGAGAATCCCATTCTCTTTTAAATAATTCAGGAACTCCGTGCTCAAGTATTCTCTTTCCCGATCACATCGAAGGACTTTAATACTTCTACCCGTCTGGTTCTCTACTTCGCACTTATATTCCTCGAATTTATCAAAAGGTTCGGACTTGTGTTTCAACAGGAACACATGTCCGAATCTTGAGAGATCATCGGTGAATATAATGAAGTACGAGGAACCAACCTTGGCATGTGTAGACATAGGGCTTCATACATCACTATGTATCATTCCCAAGAGTTCAGTAACTCTTTCTCCGTGTCCAGTAAATGAAGTTTTAGTCATTTTTCCTTTGAGACATGACTGGCAAGTTTCATAAGATGTAAATTCGAACATATTCAAATATCCAACTTTATGTAACTTAGCTGGTCGTGTCGCATTGATATGAATTAGTCTACAATGCCACAAGAAAGATTCGTTTATTTCTGAACATTTTCTCTTGTGTGTGTTCCGTACGTTGAGAACTATAGTTTGATTTAGAATGTATATGCCATTATATAATATGCCTGATCCAATCAACTTTGATTCAGGAAAATGTTCATAACATTATCCTGCAATGCAAAATTATATCCTTCTTTACTTAATAAAGAAACTGATATAATATTGCATATAAGGTTCGGTATGTAATAACATTCGTTCAGAATCAATTTATTACCATTTGGAAATATAAGGTGATATTCGCTAACTGCTTTGGCTGCAACATTTGCACCATTCCCTACTTTTACAGAATGATCACCTATTCCCAGTTCTCTACCTTTCTTTAGCACATGTAACATATTACATATGTGGGATCCCGATCTGGTATCTAATACCCAGGACGTAGAGTGTACTGAGAAACAGTTCTCCGTAACTAACACACCCAAAGAAGACGCATCAGCATGCTCATTCCTCGTTTGGGTGGCTTGGGAATCCAGATATTCCCCTATTTCCTACTTGGACTTATAACAATTATAAGATAGAGTCGAACCAACGTTCCCTAGCCTAGTATAACAAGCGGGTTCGGTCAATACATCCATATTATTATCTTGATTAAGGCTTGACATAGTCGCTACCTGGAAAGAGTGAAGAAAACACTTAGCGTATGCTCTTGCAAGATTAGATTGGTTATTATCTTATCTAATCAGGATGCCTCCCACTGTTTTTATCAAATCTTCCTTCAAACCCTAAAAGGTAAGACTAGCCGGGATTAATTACACCCTATAAGTTCGCCAATCTTTCAGCCAGGCCAGTGCCGGTACTTTGAGGGAGGTTCCCCGTGATTTTGTACGGACCTAATTAAAATAAACCTCGTTTTCCCAGAGGCATAACCCTATTGACACCTTTCTAGTCACCTATTTGATCAGCTAATTGTAAAGTGCAAAACTCTTCCAGGAGTAACTTTTACTCGCAGTGGGTATCGGGATCCAACTATCTCATAGAAGGTATGCAATCTCATTGAAAATTTCAACACTTGAAATTCCCGATAATGTTTTGCTCTTAACTTCCTATGACCTTGACGAAGGCCAACAAACCATAAGCTGCTAGTCAAGTTCAACCCGTACATTTTGTGTTTGAATTAAACCCACCCGCATGACCCTTGACGAAGGCCAACAAAGGCATACAACTACCTTAATCCAATCGCATCATATGCAGCAGATAAGCACTAATCAACTACCGCACACTACGCCTTGAAGATTGCCAACAAACGTAGCACGAATACTAAATAGTACTTATCTGAAATGACGGAGGGCTACGACAGGTTTTTAAGAAAATCTTTTGCGTAATGAACTTGACATCGTTGTAGAATCGAGTGATTTGAAAAGGATTGCTTTAAGCCCCGCCTTAAAAATCAAGTTTTTCAAAATAAACCTAGTGGGTGTAGCATCTGCTAGCTTTTGCTAAAGAGATCACTCCCAGTGAAGGGATCTAGGCTCTTTCCTCATCGAATGAGGTGCTTGATGTTCATCAAGAAACACCACTATGCAAAGCAAAAACTAGAGCTACCAGTTTTGAAAATTTGATTCTACAACATCTTTGGGTTTCTTTCCTTTCATTAATCTCATTAATGAAGTCCCATTATTTATGCTTCCTAAGCATCATAGATAAAGAAACGAAAATACTTATACAACGTACGCTTATGCCATCCGCATTCGCCACGGGGTCCCGTCATACACCGTTAGGTTAGATAACTAACGGCAGAGCGGGGGCAGGACTAGCGCGGATGCAAAACATAAGCAACGTTTATTATATATCATATATATAATATAAAGCATTCATCTCAGGCAGTCATATGATCTCAACGCAGAACATTACAACAAAAGTCAACATATGAAATATTGGATATATTAGGAGGACCGTGTTTTAAATTAAGCCGGTAAAAAATACGGATTCCACGGTCGCGATGAATAGCCAAACCCACATGCCTAGACCCCTACGAGAGCAGCAAGCAACCCTACCAATTCTAGAGTTAGGAGATTCGGACTCGACTCCTCGAGATGATCTTCCACTGGACTCTAGAACCCGGTTACTTGTGCTCCCCGCCTTGGGTCTTTCCTAATGCGAAAAAGTAAATAATATACATCAATAGGGACATCATCCTCAACCCTGAAGTGCCCCAATAAAAGAATATTACATACAAGTTTTTACATGAATAAAAATGAAAAACTCTCATCTCACGCAAAGACCCCCGGCTATTCAAACACGACGATCCAATATAACATATCACAGTAACACATAACATCACATGTCATCAACGTAAGTAAATATGCGTATCCCAATTGTCGTTGATATATAGCAACGAAACCGACGATACACCACATATTACACTTACGGTCGCAGAAAAGAAAGTGAAAACTACAACAATTGGAATCCGCAACCACCTTAGACATCATAAACTCGAAATATCACATACTTCAGATTTCATGCCTAACCAAATGAATTCCTTAGACATCATAAACCCGGAATATCTCATATTCCAAATTTCATGCCTAACCTTATAAACCTCGCATTTTAGTCTCAATATTGAAAACACTTTTCAATAACCGGTCGGGTAATTCAACAAGATTCCTGACAACCTGATCGAATGCTCATCAGAAACTTTAGTAGATGGCCGCACCCCCGATGCCGTCAAAGAAGTGCACTTAGGCGGAACACCGCGGCCGCGAGCACCCGGGAGGATGCTTTTGGCAACGGGGTTCTCCTACAGTCACTTGGTCGGGGCTTTGGGGCGTGGCTATCTAGTAATGTTACCCGGGGATTTTCCGCATACACTACGTGATTGCGATAGGGTTTTGATCCATATAAAAACCCCGTGGCAATCGATCAAATGAGACTAAATTGCTAGGTTTATAAAATTCAAACCGGTTTTCACAAAACTAATTATTGTGGATTCCAAATATTGTATCACATGTATAAACCCAAAACGATGTTAAAATTACGAATACGAAACACTCCGAATTGCCGTAACAGAAAGATAACATCACATGCAATCTTGGCAGAAACAAACAATACCTGAAACACTAAATCCCAGAGACTGGAACACCAAAGAAAAACAATGCCCAAACTCCATCACAAAACCGGTGATGCCTGTTTTTTTGCTTGTTTTCGCCGGGTCAAATCCGGTGGATTGGGCTTATTTTTCTCAGGTGTTCATATTACATCACATATAACATTTTGCACCTGTTTAAAAAAATTTCATAAAACCTTTTAAAAACGACAGAAATTAGGGATTTTGTTTCAAGGTTTCGCAGTTGTTTCGGTTTCGTAATTCTACTAACAAAGTCTAATTCTCTAGCTTGACTCTAATACCACTGAAGGGTTCCTTAGCACCCTCACCAGATTTTCTAAGGCATCAAGCATTCAATTTTAAAAAAAACTTAGATTGTTAAGCAACCCATAACCAAGGATCTAACTAGAGGATTAGGGTTTATAAAGCATGTAAACAACTTTACTCTAAGTGAAATGGGATTACAACCTTTGTAGACCGGTCCTTCACTTCTAAAGCTCCGTGTAGTAGTCCCTTTGCTCCAAGTAGTGGTCTCCCGGACTCTCCTTTGGCTCCACTCGGTGAAAGGAACGAGCTTGCTCAAGGATCTTCGTGGCCGGAGATGATCTACGTCGAAGAATCTCTAACTCAAGCTAGCTCTTCACTAATTGAGAATTAGTGAAGCAAACAACCTATACTATATGGCTAGTCTACTGTAGATTGATGAAGTAGGAATTTTGCTCACTTTATAATAATTTTTCTCTTTTTCTTTTCTTTTCTCACTCAAAGCTAGAGAGCAAAAATGGAGGAGATGAAAACAATGATCAAGTGATCAACATCAACCATGGGTGAGAAAATATCATATATAACTCATGTAGAGACTAAACCATGGCTAAAGGTAATGGTTAGATTAATAAATATCTAAACTAAAACAAATTTAGTGGACTAAGTCAATGGTTTCCACAAGCTTCTCCAAATTTCAAGCCATGCCAAATTTCCACCTAATTTTGATTTTCCCTTAATAATAAAAACCCTATATTATCTTAAGTATGGTATGAGTCTCATACACCCAAGTCCAATGCATCATCTAGCATGACACAAAATAAATACATTAACATATATCACATATAGATTAAATGTATAAAGAGAAAACATTTTCCTAAGTGAGCTAATATTAGTTAATGTATATTAATATATCAAATATATAATTATATATTAAACTATTAAATCAACACTTGATTTAATAACCCGGTTGTATCGCATACAACCGACTAATATCATTTATATGCATATCACATTTACGTATAAAATATCATTGAATCAACACTTGATTCAACAATCCCGTTATATCACATATAGCCTATATCGCGAGATTAGAATACTGTATCACATACACGTATTAATCTCGGTCCCGCACATATCACATATGTGCCCTACTTCATTTCGCATGAGCTAGAAAACATCTATGTAGGACTCTAATGACTCGTCAATACGCCGGCAGTAGGTGATGATCATATCAGTCACCCACAAGCCGTCAGCGGTACTACCTGGACCTAACGGCTACCCTGGTATTAAGCGAACAGAAGATCAACAAGCAAGCTTGTCCATACTCCTGTAAATCCAACAGCAACACTAACGTACAGTCCGGTCTCTTCGTCTGATATGTCACATATCGAGTCTAGGGGTGGTAAATGTCAGACCCCAGTAACTTGATAAGTCATGCCGATATAAGGCTCATAACGGGTCGAGAAACTACTGATAACACTTACCATTAAATCTCCATACCAGCCCTGGCCAGGGACTTCCTGTTATGGCCAATCGAGCACACCGCAACATCAACCCCCAATACCGGGAGAGACGAATCCTCTTCTATCGCTCATTGCCTCCATGTGACTCGGGACTGTACCCAAAAACCACCATTTTACATGCTCTCTTGAATGTGGTAAGGTGGAAATCAAAGAACAATGGGAATCAAAAAAGACTCTATGACAATCTCGGATTTACAGACTAACCTGTACCTGTGTCACCTGTGAACTGCTATCTGACGTCAGGTATAATACCATCTAGGAGTTCTTGGCGAGTCCTGTTCATTTTACTCAGTCTCCACTAAGCACCCGTATACCATCTTTGATGTCAAATACCAATGGATATGGGATCATCTATCACCCATCAGGGTCAAGAAGCATATACGCTATTCTACTCTGGAATATCGACGCCCTCTCTCGATACACCCTCGACTAGGAACAATTAAAGGATGAACTTATGGACTACCCTGGCCCCACTAGTATGATCTCTATCATAGTCTTGGTAGTCAAGTACACATACTAAGGGCTTTATCAACATGTGAGAGCAAGACAGTATCACAATACAAGTCTACATGTTAAGATAAAGAGCAACCAGATAGCATACTATCATGTCGAGAAAGAAAGTCCTCCCTATATATGTCTAAGCATCTATTGTAATATACAATCATGTACAACAATTGCCTCTAGGGCAAACATACAACTAACAGTAATGCGGTTATGTAATTAACTGCAGGGGCTTGCGCCTGCAGGGAAGAGCGTCCCCACAATAAAAAAAAACCTATAAAATGAGGAGGAATCTGATAAAGTCTGCTATAACGGTCCTATCCATCCAAACCTCTGATATACAGTGCCATAAATCAACTTGTCATTTTCAGAGAGGTTGACGGATAAATCCAAAAAGTATCTGCCCCCAGAATTCAGGCAAGACGATCCATCCCTGTTTGTCTCCGTCTTCCGGCGGTAAACACCTAGTTTCTTCCAAAGAATCCTAATCTACATTCATCGCTATCGATCTAGATTTAAACTATTAAAAGATATAATGAGTCATTTTTAATTATTCATCCATTACTACTAAGTCATACGTGTTAGTGTAATATGCCCTAGAGGCCATTATTGCATAGTACTAGTTTGTATATTACATTTTGGAAGCTTGGGATATATATACAGATTTATGACAGTCTTGATCAATATGGTAGTATGCTACTTGGTTTGTATCTATCTTAATATGTGTGTATGTTTCTTTTAACATATCGCTAATACATATTGGTAAAGCCCTTAGAATCTTTGCATGACTACCAGCGTTGTGATGGTAGTCACACTAATGGTGGTTGGGTAGTCTATAGGCACATCTTATATAGATCACTAGTCGTAAGATTATCGAGACAGGGCATCGATACTCCAGAGTAGACTAGTGTATACACTTCTCATCCTAGCAGGGGAGATGGTCTGTCCCATAGCCATCAATACGTCATACTGGAGATAGTATTGTCACGACCCGAAATGGCACGTGACGGCCTTAATACTACGCAACGCCTAAAGACGTAACACGGTAAAAGAAAGCCAAAACCCAGAAATCTAAACCATAAAAAGAAGATAAGAAAATATAATGGCAGTTTTGAAACATTTGAAATCGCAACCCAAATTCTTTAAAAGTCCTACTTTCCAAATTTTGGCAACACCCCTTTGTAAAAACTGGCCCAAAGGCGGAAAACAATCCATATCACAAATATACGACGCCGTAGCGAAGAAATAAAGACAAATGAGATAAAGCTGAATATAAGACAACAAAGCCACAATAATATACAATATCGTCCTCACCAAGTCTCTAAGTCAACAACATAATAGTAGATGGAGAGTACAAGATACAACGAATGTACAATATGAAATACAGATAATCATCCAACCCGCCTAAGCAAAATAGTATACTGTGAGCCGATGTGGTATCTGTAGCAAAATATGATAGGTGAATAGCCTGCCTCGACAACTCTGGGGAACAACCTGCAACACCTGTAGTACAACGGGGGTGAGTTGCCAACTCGTGAATAGTAGATAACATATACAGGTAATCGCAGGAATGTACGTACAACATGAATCTAAGATATGCAATTTACAGTAATAACAGGTCATATCAATATGTGTAGCAATAATAACATGACAGTAGTATGCAATAACCATGCAATAGGGATATGAGAATGTAAATATGCAGCAATCATGAAGGGTACACTAACAGGTACTCCTAATACATGGAACAGTGCATATGTGGAAAGGTATGAGGTATTGAGTGAAATATGTCATCCCACGGAATCCTGTCATCGTGGTAGGATCACAATCCATCAAGACACTCAAATTCCAATTCCTCAAATCAGCCCCCACGTTGGGCTGTCACATCATATAAGTCTCACATCTCCTCAATTTACAATATCGAGTAATCTCCTATATCCCGAATGTACAAATCAGTAATCCCATATGTATGTCCAATATCCAATCTCAATGAATCACCTAATATCCCAAATCAAAACTCAAGTAGAATTCTAACATCCTAAAGGTATATATATTTGCAGGAATAAATATGATGGGGTCAATACATATATATTAGCGTCCCACTCCACTAATATTGGTGTAAGGGTATATATAACAACGGCTAAATCCCCTATTATATATACAAAGATGTTAAAAGAAATATCATGAAAACAATGTGCCAAGCATCGACACAGAAATCCTGATCTATCAGATGCTGTCACCAAGACTGGCATCCTGATAGGTACGTATCATATGCTATGCCGAAAGCACGAGTGCCTAGCTCTGACCCTCGCCTCTTGACGTATGCATATGTGCATGACTCCCAACGGTATCTCTATGATCCCCGCCGAGTCATTGGTACTGTCACCGGTAGGTGCTCGCCCGCCCCCAGACGCAATCGGCAAAGTCCATCAATCATCTTGCTGAGGGGAACTATACCGGGCCCCACCATGTACCCTCATACTGCAACCACACCTCATATGGAGTATATAATCAGAACCGATAAATCTCATGATGGCTGCGCAAATATCATATCAAGGAAACCGGGTTTTTAAATGTATGCATAATTTCTGAACTCCCGCGGTTCCCAAATCAAGAAAACATCATGTAAAATCCAAATAAACAATGCGCAAATCCTGGAATAAATATATGCGATATATCTGAAATACGAGCATATAAATGAGACTATGTAGCTGAAACCATATGTATGCGAAATCAATAAGGTACAGCTAAGTAACATCAGTAAAGGTAAATATGTGACTGCAACTGAATATGTGTGTAACATATAGGTGTAGCAATGTATAGGTATCTACCTATAAGAACTGATGAAGTATACCCCCTCCGGGTATGAGTGGAATATGTGAGTAAGGTATATCGGTAACTAAATATCAAAACGTGATAAGTAAAGTGAATCGATGTCATAAAGTCCCTAACTAAGCAATATAATATCTATAATGGTTTGTGTGTGACATGGCAATTATTGACGGTGTGTGTGTAGCATACAATCCGTGCTCATGCAACATGAACCGTCAATAATATGTGCAGTGTCCTACGGCTGCTCGTCACAGTACACTATATCAAGGAAATAAGGTAAAGGCGCAATTCTAACAATGACGTAGAATATGCGACAAGTAATAGAATTCTAGCTCAGACGCATAACGCCATGCGGGCGATTCCCTTGTAGATGTTAAATCTACTCACTTACACTCCACGCTAGGTGAATCCTACCATCTGCTTCCCCCTGTAGCAGTGTCCATAGTCCCCGCCTGCAAACCTGAAAATGAGACAAGGAATACTTATATAAGCCAAATATTCCGCAAAACGCGATATTGAACCCAAACGAGAAACTTGCGTCGCGAACTAAATGCGCGTGTGTACGATACGCTAAAACGTGTATATACACATCTAAAACTACCGCGACACGCTGGATCGCAGAACCCACTCATGTATCGCGCGCATCACGCAAACAAAACGGACATGAAAAATGATATTTGATCCAAGATTTTCCTAAAGGTCAAATCTTACAAAACTATACATGCCAAAACAATAGGAAACACAGCAGAGAACCCTAGCCAAGACCCCAACACCCCAGGCCCCAACTTGGCCGCAATTTGCGGCCAAACCCATTAAATCTGCGGCCAAAAACTTGAATGAGGGGCTCGTGTTCTTGTGGTGTGTTCTAGACCTAGTGTGCATGCCCCAGTTTCCTCAATTTTGTCCTGAAGGCCCCGGGTCCAAAACAGATCACAGATTGCCAAAATATTGCTTAAAAACACCGATTTTGCACAAAACACAAACCCTAAGGTATTTTAGTGTAATCTGGGTTAATTCTCAGTTGAGGTGACGCTAACAACACTAAAATAGGCTAGGTTAACTAATACAATCATTACTTATCCCAATTTCCACACAAACACCATAATTAGCACTAAACTCACAATTAAACACAAACCGAAGCTAATTAATGCACAACCTAAGTAATATGGGAAATTGGGTTTAGGAGATATACCCTAAGGGATCCTATAAAGCAAGAGAAGAAGTGTATGGAGGAAGTGAGAGCTGCTGCAGGTTGCTGGAGCTGCTGCTGCTGCTGCAAGCTGAGGCTAGTGCTACTGATGCTGATGTTGTTTCTGGTGCTGCTGCTTGCTTCTCTGCTGCTGCTATTGCTATTGTTTGCTGCTGCTGGAACTGCTGATGGCTGCTGCTTTTGCTGCTGCTGTAGGTGAGTGTGTGTGTGTTTGTGTGAGTGAAATGAGAGAGAAGTGAGAGTGAGAGCAACAACACAACCCCCCTTCTCTTTCTCTTTCATCATTAAATTGGCATGGCTTAGGCCATGTTGCCCCATGCCCATCTCTCTCTCTCACAAAGTCAACATATCAAACTAATAAAAAACCCTTTTTATTTTCATTTTATTTTAAAAACAACCATACACTATAAAACCCAAAACACTTAAACAAATAATAAAACTAGCTTAAAGAAAAATGGTTAGCTAATCATGATTGCTAATCATGTTTAACCCCAAATTACAACCCTAGTTATCATGCACAAGTGTGTGCAAGCATAGGAAAAATCTAATAAAATATTCATTAAATAGGATAAAATAATTAAAACCCAATTTGGTAAACTTTTTATTAAGAACCATTTATTAAAATACAATTAGCCACAAAACATATTCTAAGGTGTTACAATCTTCCCCCCTTAAAAGAAATTCATCCCCGAATTTAAAAATATACTGTTACGCGTACCTTCAAAGAGAAAATTACAACTCTCAAATCTCGCTCGCAGCCTCCCAAGTGATTATCTCACTATACGGCTACGTCCAAGAAAAACCCTTCACAAATGGCAAGACCCTTGACCGACGTTTCTCCACCTGCCGAGCCATTAACACAATTAGGTGCTGGTGAACGAAAGATCGCGTCTAAACTAAATGGTCTGATGCCAATCATGTGAGAAAGGTCATGAAGGGAATCGTAAAGTATCAATATAAGGAAAACGGGGTGAATACTCAATAATCTGGGTAGAAGTGCTAAATTAAAGGTAACAAAACTAACTCGCATATAGGATCTTGAAAGGACCTACAATCCTGGGACAAGCTTCCCAAAATCCAACACATCACTCATCGGAAAAATCCGCAGGAATACATGGTTTGCCACTGCGCACCTAAGTCTACGACCAACACAGTCGGCATAAGACCTCTATTTGCACCGGGCTACTCTCATCCTGACCTTAATCAACTGGATCATCTCCGAAGTCTCTAAACTAGCTGGGGTCAAAAAATCCTACTTACGTAGAGTTAGAAAAACAACAGACTGGTGATCGACACGACCTAACCCCTAAACCTATAGGTTGCCAATTGGAGTGTCTCCTGATAACAGCTATCGAAGGAGAACCCTAACGATGGCGAGTGACGATTCCCAACTGCCGACAACAAAACACAAACGCACAACATAACAAAGAACAACTGAGCAAACTGAAACCGGACGACAAGAATCCGAATGGAGTCTCACCCTGACTAACCCTGGGTAGACACCATAATGAAATTCATGGAGATCTGCTCCCACTCCTACTTCGGAACGGTAAAAGGTTGCAACTCTCCAGCCGGCCTCAGATGCTCGACCCAAACACACAAAGGACAGACACCTTGAAACGAAACTTGAAACTTCTCTTTACATCCCTGCCCACCTGTAACTATCTCATAAGTCACGTCAATGTTGGTTGAACTTGAATGAATATAGAGAGTTGACAGATGTGCCTGCTCTAGGATTGCACGTCTCTACCTGATAATATCAGGTACACAAACGCGTCCCTAACTTGGCACACCATTGTCACAAATCAAGGGCTCCGAATCATTACCCAGCCCAGTATGCTTAAGTATCTCTGACGAACGAGCATCGGCGGGCAGTGTCTCGCGAAAGCGATTTAAGAAAAGTGGTCGGACGCGGACATGAGTAAGCTGTCCCCTCCGTAGAGACGAACTTAAGCTGTACTCGACGATAGCACAAGAACTGTAAATCTGCAGAAGACTATCACAACAATCAAAATCCGCTGCAGGAAGATATACATTAAACTCTGGTGCCGTGAAAATCGGACACGACTCTCGAACCAGTAATGTCTCCAAATCTCCAATGTAAACCACCGCAGCCATCTCCAGATCATGAGTGGAATATCCTTCTCGTACTTCTCCAAATGTAGGGAAGCAAAAGCGATAACTCTATAGGGTCACATCAGTACACATTCGAGCCCCACTCAAGAAACATTACAGTTAAACAACAAGGTTGCCCGAACCAAAGACAAAGAAAGAACTGATGCAGTTGTTAACTGAATCTTCAACTGCTGAAAACTCCACACACATGCCTCAGTCCCAAGAAAAGAAACCTCCATTGCGGTCAATTTACGGTGCAGCACTACTCTAGTAATCCTGCACGAAATGGCGGTAAAACCTGCTAAGCCCAAAAATCTGCGGATCTCCGTCCTGCACACATGTCTATGCTTAAGCTGTATGGCCACAATCTCCCTCGGAACCATACAAAACCGTCTCCCGTGACAACAAGACCTAGGAGTCAACACAAACAAGCTTGAAGAAACACTCCGATAATCTAGCAAACTACTGGTGCTCTCCCAGTATCTGTATAACAAATCCTCAAGTGCTACTTCTGTCCCTCAAGACATATTAAATAGACCAGAATGTCGTAATAACACAACAATAACTGGTCGAGGAACGGCCTGAAGAAATCTGGTTCATCACATCTATGAATGCTACTAGGGCATCAGTGAATCCAATGACTCACTAATACACACAAAGCCCGTAGCACGGATAGGGCAGTCTTCGGAATGCCATCACTCCGAACATGCAAAATGATGACCTGATCCCAAGCAAACTTAGAAAATGTCTCGCACTGTGGAGCTGATCAAAGAAATCATCTCGGCGAGGTGAATGATACCTATCCGAACCGTAAGTCGGTTCAATTAACGATCCGTCAACATACCACACTAAACTGCCGTCCTTCTCCTTGACAAACAGAAATAGGAGCTTCCTAATGCGAAACACTCAGACGCACAAACTCCCCAATCAACAACTCTGCAGCTGATCCTTAAGCTCCCTAAGCTTCGCCGGCTCATCTGGAACAACGTCGGAAAACTCTCGCACGATAGGAACCAGGTCCAACAAATCCTCTGTGGCTACGGTATCACGAATGAATGCTAAGAATCCATGATATCTCTTCCAAAGCCGACTAGCGAAAAGGGCTGAATTTGAGCTGTGAGAGGCGGCACAACCATCCACCTGCACAACAAGAATTGACTTGCCGGGAAAACAATTCCTGATTGTTCCCTCACGGTAGTCCACATACGCCTAGCACGTAGTTAACCAGTCCATGCCTAGGAGAACGTTAAATCCAATATCTCTAGAAGGATCGAAACGACGGACGAATCTCTATCTCCTATCCGATTGGCATACAACTAAAATACGTGTCGCACAACAAAAGAGTCGCTGACAGAAGTTAACACAAACTACAACTAATCTACCCAACCACGGTAAAAGTATGAAAAACAAACGAATACATCAAAAGAACATGCGAATTAAGGATACCTGAAAACTCCACATTTGACGTCTGTGCATCCCAATGAGTAGAAGCAAACGCCTGTGTCTGCCCCCAACTCGCAACTCGATGAACTCCTCTGAGCGATCCTTCCACGTCCACGGCCTCTCTGAATACAATCCTGACGCGGTGCTAAGGAACAATCCCTGACGAAGTGCTGAAGGTTTACGCATTGAAAACATCCACGCGCTGACTACTGACCATCCTGGGAATGAGAGCTGAACGACTGTCCTCGTTCTAAGCCTCTGCTACTCCCGCGACGGCCATGAAATCTGTCTCGATGACCAAACCTCTGCCTCTGGGCTGGTACACTGGTACGAGTCCTCCACTGTCCTGGAACTCTCTGAGCCTCTGGAATATATGCCTCGTCAACGGGAGCTGCAACCACTGGTGCTATGTAGGTGACGGACTGCTACATGCTGATCGCAAAGGACAACTGAGTAACAGGGGTGACAACCTCCTGTCGTAGCTCCCGAATGACATCAACCAAAGAACTCATCGTCTGGCAGAAGTCCTGCATCTCTGCCACAAGCCTATTGATAGTATATGTCATAGGCTGATCCGTCTGCACCTGTGCAACTAGAGTGCCATCCTGGTCAATACTCGTCTCACCCGAGCCAACTCTGACCTCGGCCCTCGCTGCATCACTCTGAGTCCCCATAGTCATCGGCGGCAAGGCTAGAAATAGATATAAGATTCGATAAGAATAAGGGAATCGAATCACAAGGATATGAATCATCAAGGAAGGAGTTTCAAGCAATTTGTACTTAGGTCACTTAAGGCGAAGTACCGCATCGTGGGTATGCTGCAGACATACACACACTACGTTACTTTGCTTAAGCTACCTACTCCATCATACTAAGGTCATCCTACACTCTGAAAGGTAAAACCTAACGCTCTGATACCAACTTTGTCACGACCCGAAATTGGCACGTGACGGCCCTAATACTACGCAACGCCTAAAGATGTAACGCAGTAAAAGAAAGCCAAAACCCAGAAATCTAAACCATAAAAGGAAGATAAGAAAAGAAAATTGCAGTTTTGAAAAATTTGAAATCGCAACCCAAATTCTTTAAATGTCCCACTTTCCATATTTAAAATTTTGGCAACACCCCTTTGTAAAAACTGGCCCAAAGGCGGAAAACAATCCACATCACAAATATACGACGCCGTAGCGAAGAAATAAAGACAATAGAGATAAAGCTGAATATAAGACAACAAAGCTACAATAATATACAATATCTTCCTCACCAAGTCTCTAAGTCAACAACATAATAGTAGATGGAGAGTACAAGATACAATGAATGTACAATATGAAATACAAATAATCATCCAACCCACCTAAGAAAAATAGTATACTGGGAGCCGATGCGGTATCTGTAGCAAAAGATGATAGGTGAATTGCCTGCCTCGACTACTCTGGGGAACAACCTGCAACACCTGTGGCACAACGGGGGTGAGTTGCCAACTCATGAATAGTAGATAACATATACAGGTAATCGCAGGAATGTACGTACAACATGAATCTAAGATATGTAATTTACAGTAATAACAGGTCATATCAATATGTGAAGCAATAATAACAAGACAGTAGTATGCAATAACCATGCAATAGGAATATGAGAATGTAAATATGCAGCAATCATAAAGGGTACACTAACAGGTACTCCTAATATATGGAACAGTGCATATGTGAAAAGGTATGAGGTATGGAGTGAAATATGTCATCCCACGGAATCCTGTCATCATGGTAGGATCACAATCCATCAAGACACTCAAATCCCAATTCCTCAAATCAGCCCCCACGTTAGGCTCTCACATCATATAAGTCTCACATCTCCTCAATGTACAATATCGAGTAATCTCCTATATCCCGAATGTACTAATCAGTAATCCCATTTGTATGTCCAATATCCAATCTCAATGAATCACCTAATATCCTAAATCAAAACTCAAGTAGAATTCTAACATCCTAAAGGTATATATATTTGCAGGAATAAATATGATGGAGTCAATACACATATATTAGCGTCCCACTCCACTAATATTGGCGTAAGGGTATATATAACAAGGCTAAATCCCCTGTAATATATACAAAGATGTTAAAAGAAATATCATGAAAACAATGTGCCAAGCATCAACACAAAAATCCTGATCTATCAGATGCCGTCACCAAGACTAGCATCCTGATAGGTACGTTACATACGCTATCCCGAAAGCACGAGTGCCTAGCTCTGACCCTTGCCTCTCAATGTATGCATACGTGCATGACTGCCAACGGTATCTCCATGATTCCCGCCGAGTCATTGGTACTGTCACCGGTAGGTACTCGCCCGCCTCCAGGCTCAATCGGCAAAGTCCATCGATCATCTTGCCTAGGGGAACCATACCGGACCCCACCATGTACCCTCATACGGCAACCATACCTCGTATGGAGTATATAATCAGAACCGATAAATCTCATGGTGGCTGCGCAAATATCATATCAAGGAAACCGGGTTTTTCAATGTATGCATAATTTCATGAACTCCCGCGGTTCCCAAATCCAGAAAACATCATGTAAAATCCGAATAAACAATGCGCAAATCCAGGAATAAATATATGCGATATATCTGAAATGCGAGCATATAAATGAGACTATGTAGCTGAAACCATATGTATGCAAAATCAATAAGGTACATCTAAGTAACATCAGTAAAGGTAAATATGTGACTGCAACTGAATATGTGTGTAACATACATGTGTAGCAATATATAGGTATCTACCTATAAGAACTGATGAAGTATACCCCCTCCGGGTATGAGTTGAATATGTGAGTAAGGTATATCGGTAACTAAATGTCAAAACGTGATAAGTAAAGTGAATCGATGTCGTAAAGTCCCTAACTAAGCAATATAATGTCTATAATAGTTTGTGTGTGACATGGCAATTATTGACGGTGTGTGTGTAGCATACAATCCGTGCTCGTGCAACATGAGCCGTCAATAATATGTGCAGTGTCCTACGGCTGCTAGTCACAGTATACTATATCAAGGAAATAAGGTAAAGGCGTAATTCTAATAATGACGTAGAATATGCGACAAGTAATAGAATTCTAGCCCAGACGCATAACGCCATGCGGGCGATTCCCTTGTAGATGTTAAATCTACCAACCTACACTCCACGCTAGGTGAATCCTACCATCTGCTCCCCCCTGTAGTAGTGTCCGTAGTCCCCGCCTGCAAACCTGAAAACGAGACAAGGAATACTTATATAAGCCAAATATTCCGCAAAACGCGATATCGAACCCAAATGAGAAACTCGCATCGCGAACTAAACGCGCGTGTGCACGATACACTAAAACGTGTGTATACGCGTCTAAAACTACCGCGACACGCCGTGACACGCTGGATCGCAGAACCCACTCAAGTATCGCGCGTATCGTGCAAACAAAACGGACATGAAAAACGATATTTGATCCCAGATTTTCCTAAAGGTCAAATCTTACAAAACTATACATGCCAAAACAATAGGAAACACAGCAGAGAACCCTAGCCAAGACCCCAACACCCCAGACCCCAACTTGGCCGCAATTTGCGGCCAAACCCATTAAATCTGCAGCAAGAAACTAGAATGAGGGGCTCGTGTTCTTGTGGTGTGTTCTAGACCTAGTGTGCATACCCCAGTTTCCTCAATTTTGTCTTGAAGGCCCCGGGTCCAAAGCAGATCACAGATTGCCAAAATTTCGCTTAAAAACACCGATTTTGTACAAAACACAAACCCTAAGGTATTTTAGTATAATCTGGGTTAATTCTCAGTTGAGGTGACCCTAACAACACTAAAATAGGCTAGGTTAACTAATACAATCATTACTTATCCCAATTTCCACACAAACACCATAATTAGCACTAAACTCACAATTAAACACAAACCGAAGCTAATTAATGCACAACTTAAGCAATAAGGGGAATTGGGTTTAGGAGATATACCCTAAGGGATCCTAGGAAGCAAGAGAAGAAGTGTATGGAGGAGGTGAGAGCTGCTGCAGGTTGCTGGAGCTGCTGCTGCTGCAAGCTGAGGCTGCTGCTACTGAGGCTGATGTTGTTTCTATAAGTGCACGGCGGCGCCCCGGTCGTCAATCCGACGGCCAAATGCGGAAATGGTGATAAACTTTAATTTTGCGAACTTAGCAAACCGGCACCACCGCGCACTAAACCCCGGATCGGGCCATTAAACTAGATCTAGCAAACAACAAGACGGGTTAGAGATATACCGAATGATCCGAGTCCTCCGGTCTTCTCCTCGTCGTCCCGATCTCCTGCGGAAACTCCGGTCGTCGCCTCCTCGCCGGAAGGGCACCACATCGCCTGCATCTTTTACGGGCTCCCGCCTCTATACCGAGGCAACTCGGGCATGAAGCTGGAAAGTCGACATGCCCAAGATTTGTTGTAGAATGTGTAGGGTTGAAGCTATGTCTCATTTGGGGTTTGTTTCCTTTGAAGATGATGGAGGAATCAAGATAAGAAAAATGGTGCTTGCATTTTTCTTGACATGAAAAGAGATCAAAAACTACACCCTCTAAATGAAGCTCTCATATTCTCTTCTCTCAAAAGTCATCAACCATATCAAAATGAGAATGGTGGAGGAAGGAATACAAAATGCAAGAGGGAGGTGAGTGTAGTAAAAGGTAAGAGGTGACCATATCCTAAACATCATCATAACAAATTCACATCAACCTCTAATCACCTCAAATCACCAAAAAGCAAGTGATGATGATGGATAAGAATGGTATCAAAAGATGCTTTCATAATTAATACATTTGCAAGAAAATCCTCCACAATGTGTTATTTGCAAACTTGCAAATAACCCCCTCCATCGAAAAAGTCCGGTCGGGAAAGAACAAAGGAAAAACGGCCGGAACGGAATGTAAACTGGCAACTCCAGAAAACTGGTCCCGTAATAAATTACAGGAAAACCCCGATACTGTGCATACACACCCGCATCTGTATTCCGTCCAGATACAAATGCAATGAGACAAAATCTACACTGTACCAAACTAGGATCCGGCTTAAACTAAAGACGGCTAGTAATATCCGTCCGATCCTGATCCGTGCAATACCGCACGTATCTGATCGAACCCTGCCATATAACCATACGGCCACTAGTACTAACCGTCCGATCCTGATCCGTGCAATACCGTACGTATCTGATCGGACCCTGCCATATCTCCATACGGCCTCTACAGCGTTTCGCCCGAAAGCTGAGTAACTGAATGTGTGGTGGACTCTAAAGACTCGTCAATACTATGGCTGTGGATTTAACCACTAGCACGTCAGAGGTATAAGCCAATACGTAACGGGCTACCAGCTATTGACTAAAAGGGACATCGATGAGCGAACTCATCCTGACACCCTACTGAGCCTGTCAGTGACAATATCCGTACAGTCCGGTCCGTTCGTCTATGAGCATCGCATGTCGGGCCTAGGGGGTTGGTGAAAGTCAGACCCCCAAAAGCGGTACAAGTCGTGTCGGAGTGTAGCCCAGAACACCCTGAGATACTACTGGAATACCTACCAGTAAATCTCCTGCCTTGGTCAAGGACTTCGTGTAATGGCTCTCCTAGACACAGCGCGACCTCACCCCCAATACCGGGAGAGACGAACCCCCGAAGATCCGCTCACTGCCTCCATGTGGCTCGGGACTGTACCCAACTAAAACCTGTTTGCATGACTCCTTTGAGCCGTGGTAGGGTAGTAATCAAAGCACAGTGGGAACTCACACGAGACAAATGACGATCCCCAGGTCGATGAACTAACCTGTACACATGTCACCTGGGAACTGCTATCTGACGTCAGGTATAAGACCAACTAGCATGTTCCCGGCGAGTCCTGTCCGGTGTACTCATAACCCAATGAGCACCTGTATACATCTTAGGTGATCCAACTGACACCAGTGGCTTGTGAGACCGGCCACCGCCCTTCGTCGGGGTCTCGACTGTATACACTAGTCTACTCTGGAGAATCGATGCCCTGTCTCGAAACTCCCACGACTAGGGACCATTTAAGGATGTGCTTATAGAATGCCAGCTCCCACGTATATGATCGCCCTCATACTGCTGGCAGTCAAGCAAGAATCCTAGGGGCTCTATCAACGTGTAATAGCGACTTGTCAGGTCACCTGAAGCAGTACACGATGATAAAGGTAAACCAGATAGCATACTATCATCTCGAGTAAGACTGTCGTACCGGGATAGGTCCTCCCTCAATCATTGCAATCACGTGCCTGTGATCCAATAATTGACTCTGAGGGCACTATCTCCAACAATCTCCCACTTGCACTCAAGGCTAATTATTGCGATGTCGCATACTCACAGCCCGTATGATACCGAACACCCAACTCCTCTACTAGTCAGTCGCACAAAGCCTGTTTGCGAAACTATTGTGTTCGAGGAATAGCCTCAGTGAGTGGATCCGCTCAGATGTTTCTTTCTATGTCTCTCTCTATATCTCAAGTTCGCGGAGAAAACCATCTCCCGAAATGAGCAATACCTGTCTTAGAATGTCTGGATGTCTGATGGGACCTAGCTCATAAATGAACTCCAAATCCAAACTTCTCAGACTGTATCGTCAACTGAACTTAATCAGTATCCTGCGCCATGCCTCCCTCAGTATTTCCTTGGATCACCTGTCCAAAATACTGCCCCTTGTTAGAGGGAAAAATGATAACTCTGACAACCTCCTTGTCGTCCATGTCACCTTGGAAGCCTGGAATGATAACTGTCTCCCAAATGAGGCTGTCGTTATCATATCTCTAGAACATCCACTTATGTTCTAAAACTGCTTCCGACTGTTTCTCCAGGATTGGATCAATGTCAACTTATTGCATCTTGTGCAAGAACAACATCTGGTGTGGTACTTGACATCTCATGATTGACTCAATTGCCTAAGCAAGTGATCTGCCAATTATGCACATCCCTCTCTACTTTAGTCTATAAGACACCTTTAGAGAGGGTGACTTCATCACCTGCAGGTACACTACCATGCCAGGAGTCGTCCATTCTAAATACTCTTAGAATGCTGTCAAAGTACCCTGATTGGGAAACCACCCAAATCTAGATCTAAAACCATAGATCTAGTAACCAGTATGTCTGATATAATGTCCAAGTCCCATGTGGAGAAACCACTGTGTGACGACCAAAATATAACCGATCGTAGTATAGGAGTTTCCTTTCCTACTCTGTGTATGTCATCCAAAACCAGGACATCACACCCTACTACCTTCTTAACAGATCCATCCCCTATTCTGATGACGTCAAACTTATGACTGTCACATCAGAAATAGATGATCTATCTCCGCTATATCTGCTTTAGTCTATAAATAGACATAAGCCTGATGTCCACCAATGCTTCCGCTGCTCCCACTGACTACGACAACCCTCTGGCAGAGTCATATAGACGCGCACTTCTAAAGCTAGTTTAGAACGACGCTATACTCATCCTCCTGCCGGGTCTCGCAGCCTGGAACAACAACAATGGCAAGTGTGGGTAAACAAGAACTTCCCTGCCACCGTCCTTGAGGCTACCAGAGTGCCTCTCGGGTGCCTGAAGTTACCCACCTTATCTGCGGAGTGGCCAATGGAATGTCAAATCAGATTGAATCTTTAGGTTCCTTATCAAATCTTCAGTAATCGTTTGCGGTTCTGGAATCACTTCCACTTCTACCATACTCCCACTACTGTTTTTGAAAAAATCCATTTTTATTAAAACTGTGGCGAGTCAAGAACAATATCACTATTGATCTTTCTTATGGTAGAAAGTCAACCCTCGTCATAGCCTGGGTCAACCCACAAACAGCCATTACAGAAACGTGCCTTGAGTTATCCAGAGTCTGGTTTTAATCATAAGCCGAACAACTCCCCGTACCTTAACAATATCAAGATATGAACTGTTCTATATCCAAGAAACAGAGGCACTGATTTAATTGAACCAGATTCAAATCATGCAGCTGTCTCCAGTGCATGTCAACTAAATGGAGAGAGGCCGATCAGCGTTACTCAACTTAGGAATGCTTCCAATTATGAGTAACCTGAAAGAGAAGTAATTTCTCTTTATCATTACTATCAATTGAATACCATACACAAGTATCTACATCTTCAATCACCTTGAAGAATCCCGATACTTGCTATACCTGGTTCTCTACTCTATTCAAATACCTATAACTCCTCAAAACTTAGACCCTGTGTTTCTACGAAACACATGTCTAAGAACTAGAGAAGTTAAAAGTAAACAGAATATAGTATGAGGACCAACCCCTCTGTCCTAATGGACACTGGACAACATACAATACTCTGTATAAGTCCGCCGAGTCTAACAACTCTTTCACTGTGTGTCGTAGGTTGAAAACTGTACTTATGGTTAAGAAGAATTACACCGCTGTTTAATGCTCCTTACCTAACCATCCACTGATATAGGTAAATGTCATCGACATAATATCAAAATGTATATCTCACTCTATGAAAATAGACGTACAGATATATCAATTTGAAATTGGTGCACAACAGCGGATATTCAAAACCAAATATTTGCCTACCGGCAAACAGCCCAGATGATCTCCTCAAATATCACTGATTACAACGAATCCCGATATAATGAGGATGATCACCCAATTCCTAATAACTTACTCCCACTCATCATCTGTATAACCATATAGATGTGAGAATCATACCTGGTAAATACATACCCTGGAGTAAGTATCTAATCGGAAAATCAGTTTTCTTTTAACAGTACACAGTTGAACTGAAACATTGAAATGTTTCGATGGGGTATCCTGGTATTCCTAGTAATGCCTCTACCATTATCCAGATTCACAACTATAACCGTATAATTCTTTGCCACATCTCCAAATCCCTTTATATGTCTTTAGTCATTACCTTCTGTACACCCTTTTAGGCCAAATGGTTTTCTTCCTTCCCTACCGTTCGGCACCAGCCTATGGTTTGGAAGAAGACTATCCAATAAGCATAATGGGTGTACTGTCCTAACCCTAGGAGCACTCGCAATGCGAGAGAAGGTGAAGATAAAAGACAACCGAATAAACCTTATTCCTATTTCTCCTGGACCAGAATCCATCCCTGAACTGGAACAAGTACCTTTCGAGTTCGTATATAACCATACGATGGAGTATCCAATAAACTGTGGATCTTCATAGTGATACGGAGTGTCCTGGAGAAATACAAAGGTGATTTAGGATTGGCGAAGTAATACTTGGTTTGGTCGTGAATATCAGTCGCAATTTACTTTGCCCTCTTACTAATCCCTTGCTTTGTCTTAATCTTAATACCTTCTGCACACCATCGTTATGCTAATTGGTTTTCTTCATTCCCCACTGTTCGGCACCAGCCTAAAGTTTGGAAGAAGACTATCCAATTTGCGTAATAGGTGTACTATCTCCTAAATTAAGGAGTACTCGTAACTTGAGAGAAGGCAAAAAGGAAAAGACAACTGAATAAACCTTATCCGTTTTCTCCAGAACCGGAAACCATCCTCGAATTCCTTCGAGTTCGTATCTAACCATACGATGGCTTTGTCCAATGGAAGTGGACGTTCGCAGTAATACGGGGTGTCCTGGAGAAAAGGGTAAAAGTAGGAGTGGCAATGAGGTCTGCAACTCTGACAATCCAAAAGCCAGTGTTAAGAAGGTTCGGTCAACTTGGTCATTGAGTCATAGTCTTAGGGTCGGGTCAATGGTCGCTGCTATAGAGAGAGAGAGAAAAGAAACACTCAGCGTGCACTCTAACCTAGATCAGAATGGTTACCAATTTATCTAATCTGGAAACCTCCCACTGTACCTCAAATTCTCCTCCAAACCTGAAAGAAGAATTAGTCGGGGTCACCCGAGGAGTAAACCAACTCATCAGTGGGAATTGGGATCCAACTATCATCGCATGATAACGTGACGGAATCCGCTCACGGTATCACACTCCAGAAGGTATGCGCATATCTGGCAAGTTTCAGTTCTTTTGAAACTCCCGATGTGATTTTTACCCCATGCTCTTATGACCTTGGCGTGAGGTCAAAATATCATAAGTCACATGTCAAGTTCTACCCATCATTGTCCAGGTTAATTTGAACCCACCCGTACATACCCTTGACGTAGGCCAAAATAGTAGTACGACTGTCCCAAACCAACGCATCTATCTATGCAACAGATAAATACCCGGCAACTACCAAATACTATGCCTTGGCGTGAGGTCAAAATACATAGCTTGAATACTACCGAATATTTAACTGAAATGATGGAGGGCTACGAATGGTTTCTGGCGAAAACCTTTAACGTAATGAACTTGATATCGTTGAAGGAACGGATAGCTTTTTAGAAAATATAGTGACGAAAACCTTTACTAAAGAGGTCACTCCCGGTGAAGGGATCTCGGCTCTTTCCCCGTAGAATGGGGTGCAGGATATTCCAAATGAATACCACGATGCAAAGCAAAAGTAATCGGCTATAATGAAGTTAATGCCCTGATGCAAACTTCTGTCCAAGGGGTCACTCCCGGTGAAGGGATCTCGGCCCTTGCCTCGTCGACTGAGGAGCAGGATATTCCAAATGAATACCTCGATGCAAAACAAAAGTGAACGTCCTTGCAATAACAGCTTTTTGAAAAATGTTCCAACAACATCAGAATAGGTTTGTTTTAACTTGCATTGATCCGAATCAACGCAGTCCCGTCAATTGATCACACCACAAAGAACGAAAATATACTGATGTATGTATATGCCATCCGCATTCGCCACTGGGTCCCGTCATTACCCGTTAGGTTAGCTAACTAACGACAGAGCGGGGACTGGACTAGCGCGGGTGTAAAACATGTACAACATCTACTAATATATATACCAATATATTATATTCGCTCAAGGCATGATAAAATGCAACATCACAGAAATGTACAGCATCATAGAATAATACAGATATCTGGGATCCCCGGGTTTCACAGAGCCACTACTGAAACCCGACGTTCCCCTGGTCGTGTGGATAGCCTGTGCAATGAAATCCTAGACCCCTACGGGCGCGGCAAGTCACCCGCCAAAACCTGAAGCGAGGCAGCCCCTTTCAGCACAGTGAATGGACCACCCAGCACTTCACGGAATCCGGTAACTTGGGCACCCCTCCTGGATCAACCTGTACCCCCTACGAGTGCGGCGAATAGCCCGCCAATTCCAGAATGAAGCCCCCTCCGTCTCAATGCCCTGAGATGCGGGCCCGTTGCCCTCTAGAACCCGGCTATCCGTGCACCCCTCCGCGGGGTAAACCTAGTACAGAAAGTAAAATATACATACAACGGGTACATCGACCGCAACCAGGTCGTGCCCTAAAAGAATAATACAAACAGGCAGTGACGGCAGTCCACATGTCGGACGCTCGCCCCGCAATATCAAATGTACATAATACAACAAAACTGTACTAGCATTGCATCCAGGCTATCCCCCACGACCGATCCGCAATCATCACAGCAAAATCACAGAACATCAACGTGAAAGTCACGTTCGCAAATCCGTCTAACCGGGCTATAGCAGTTAGACTGGATTTACCGATCAAGTGACATTCACGGTCGCAGATATAATGTAAATACTGTGAAAAAATGTGTTTAAAATATCCGATCGATCAAAAATTAACAAGTGGGCCCCCAAGCAATACTGTAGCACTCACAGAAATTCTGGGCCCAATTTTAATATTCCAAAAACCCAATTTTAACCCCAGAAAGATACTGTAAAAATTTGGTGCAGGGATCTAAACAGTGTGCGGCGGAACCGCGGCCCAAAGGGGGGTTTGGCCACGGTTCCGCACTTCCACAGTGGACTCACCCTGTCGAATTTCTACAGTAGCCTTGTAATATCCAGTACATCAATTTTGTACAACCTGAAAAATTTTTGGAGACCAAAAAATTTCAACAGAAAACTGTCGCGAGCAAAAATGTAGATTTTGGAATTTTGGTCGATCGGAAATGCAAAACACATCAAACGAAGCTAGACGAAGTTAATGGCGAGGCTCTAATACCACTGTAAGTGCACGGCGGCGCCCCGGTCGTCAATCCGACGGCCAAATGCGGAAACGGTGATAAACTTTAATTTTGCGAACTTAGCAAACCGGCACCACCGCGCACTAAACCCCGGATCGGGCCATTAAACTAGATCTAGCAAACAACAAGACGGGTTAGAGATATACCGAATGATCCGAGTCCTCCGGTCTTCTCCTCGTCGTCCCGATCTCCTGCGGAAACTCCGGTCGTCGCCTCCTCGCCGGAAGGGCACCACATCGCCTGCATCTTTTACGGGCTCCCGCCTCTATACCGAGGCAACTCGGGCATGAAGCTGGCAAGTCGACATGCCCAAGATTTGCTGTAGAATGTGTAGGGTTGAAGCTATGTCTCATTTGGGGTTTGTTGCCTTTGAAGATGATGGAGGAATCAAGATAAGAAAAATGGTGCTTGCATTTTTCTTGACATGAAAAGAGATCAAAAACTACACCCTCTAAATGAAGCTCTCATCTTCTCTTCTCTCAAAAGTCATCAACCATATCAAAATGAGAATGGTGGAGGAAGGAATACAAATGCAAGAGGGAGGTGAGTGTAGTAAAAGGTAAGAGGTGACCATGTCCTAAACATCATCATAACAAATTCACATCAACCTCTAATCACCTCAAATCACCAAAAAGCAAGTGATGATGATGGATAAGAATGGTATCAAAAGATGCTTTCATCATTAATACATTTGCAAGAAAATCCTCCACAATGTGTTATTTGCAAACTTGCAAATAACCCCCTCCATCGAAAAAGTCCGGCCGGGAAAGAACAAAGGAAAAACGGCCGGAACGGAATGTAAACTGGCAACTCCAGAAAACTGGTCCCGTAATAAATTACAGGAAAACCCCGATACTGTGCATACACACCCGCATCTGTATTCCGTCCGGATACAAATGCAATGAGACAAAATCTACACTGTACCAAACTAGGATCCGGCTTAAACTAAAGCCGGCTAGTAATATCCGTCCGATCCTGATCCGTGCAATACCGCACGTATCTGATCGAACCCTGCCATATAACCATACGGCCACTAGTACTAACCGTCCGATCCTGATCCGTGCAATACCGTACGTATCTGATCGGACCCTGCCATATCTCCATAAGGCCTCTACAGCGTTTCGCCCGAAAGCTGAGTAACTGAATGTGTGGTGGACTCTAAAGACTCGTCAATACTATGGCTGTGGATTTAACCACTAGCACGTCAGAGGTATAAGCCAATACGTAACGGGCTACCAGCTATTGACTAAAAGGGACGTCGATGAGCGAACTCATCCTGACACCCTACTGAGCCTGTCAGTGACAATATCCGTACAGTCCGGTCCGTTCGTCTATGAGCATCGCATGTCGGGCCTAGGGGGTTGGTGAAAGTCAGACCCCCAAAAGCGGTACAAGTCGTGTCGGAGTGTATCCCAGAACACCCCGAGATACTACTGGAATACCTACCAGTAAATCTCCTGCCTTGGCCAAGGACTTCGTGTAATGGATCTCCTAGACACAGCGCGACCTCACCCCCAATACCGGGAGAGACGAACCCCCGAAGATCCGCTCACTGCCTCTATGTGGCTCGGGACTATACCCAACTAAAACCTGTTTGCACGACTCCTTTGAGCCGTGGTAGGGTAGTAATCAAAGCACAGTGGGAACTCACACGAGACAAATGACGATCCCCAGGTCGATGAACTAACCTGTACACATGTCACCTGGGAACTGCTATCTGACGTCAGGTATAAGACCAACTAGCATGTTCCTGGCGAGTCCTGTCCAGTGTACTCATAACCCAATGAGCACCTGTATACATCTTAGGTGATCCAACTGACACCAGTGGCTTTTGAGACCGGCCACCGCCCCTCGTCGGGGTCTCGACTGTATACACTAGTCTACTCTGGAAAATCGATACCCTGTCTCGAAACTCCCACGACTAGGGGCCATTTAAGGATGTGCTTATAGACTGCCAGCTCCCATGTATATGATCGCCCTCATACTGCTGGCAGTCAAGCAAGAATCCTAGGGGCTCTATCAACGTGTAATAGCGACTTGTCAGGTCACCTGAAGCAGTACACGATGATAAAGGTAAACCAGATAGCATACTATCATCTCGAGTAAGACTGTCATACCGGGATAGGTCCTCCCTCAATCATTGCAATCACGTGCCTGTGATCCAATAATTGACTCTGAGGGCACTATCTCCAACAGTTTCTGGTGCTGCTGCTTGCTTCTCTGCTGCTGCTATTGCTATTGTTTGCTGCTGCTGGAGCTGCTGATGGCTGCTGCTTCTGCTACTGCTGTAGGTGAGTGTGTGTGTTTGTGTGAGAGAAATGAGAGAGAAATGAGAGTGAGAGCAACAACACAACCCTCCTTCTCTTTCTCTTTCATCATTAAATGGGCATGGCTTGGGCCATGTAGCCCCATGCCCATCTCTCTCTCACAAAGTCAACATATCAAACTAATAAAAAACCCTTTTTATTTTCATTTTATTTTAAAAACAACCATACACTATTAAACCCAAAACACTTAAACAAATAATAAAACTAGCTTAAAGAAAAATGGTTAGCTAATCATGATTGCTAATCATGTTTAACCCTAAATTACAACCCTAGTTATCATACACAAGTGTGTGCAAGCCTATGAAAAATCTAATAAAATATTCATTAAATAGGATAAAATAATTAATACCCAATTTGGTAAACTTTTTATTAAGAACCATTTATTAAAATATAATTAGCCACAAAACACATTCTAAGGTGTTACAAGTATGCAGGTGCTCATTGGGTTATGAGTTACACTGGACGGACTCGTGGGGTACTGCTGGTTGGTACTATACCTATCGTCAGGTAACAGTTCCCAGGTGACATGAGAACAGCATAGTCCGTCGACTTGACACTGCTACTTCGCCTCAAGTGTGTTCCCACTGTTCTTAGATCACTACCCTACCACAGATCTATTGAGTAGTGCAAACAGGTAATAGTTGGGTGCAGTCCCGAAGCACTTGGAGGCAGTGGCGGTTAGATAGGATTCTTCTCTCCCGGTATTGTGGGTTGATGCCGTGCTGTGTTCGGAAAGCCATTACACAAAGTCCCTGGCCAGGGCAAGCGAGATTTACTTGTAGGTACTCTAGTAGTTTCTTAGGGTGTTTTGGGCTGCACTCCAACACGATTTATTGCGATATTAGGGGTCTGACGTTTACTACCCCTTGGCCCGATATGCTATACTCTTAGAAGAACAGATCGGACTGTACGAAGATTGCCACAGACATACTCACTAGGAGTTCGGATGTGTTTGCTCGTCGGCTTTCGTATCGACAGATACTTGGGTAGCCGTTACATGCAACTAGTGCCGCTGAAGTACTTATGGTTAAACCCACTGCCAACATACTGTCGAGTCTTTAGAGTCCCACACCGAGGGTTTTCCTGCTTCGGGCGAAACGATGTAGAGGTCGTATGGTTTTATGACAGTGTTCGATCACATACATGTACTTGTGCGCGTATGATGTTTGAACGGACAATACTAGTAGGTTTTGGTTTAATCCGGATCCTAGTATTTGATTATTGGATTAGTTTTGTTTCATTGTATTCGTGTTTCTCGGAATACGGATACGGGTATGTATATACGGATGAGAGAAGGATTCTTGTAATTGCTCAAGTTATTTTCTAGATGATTAAACCTCATTACTTGGATTGGCATTTAGGTTAAATGCTTAATGAGGTGGAGTTATGAGGTGGAACTATGAAGTATTTTTGTGATAATTGAGCATGGCTATTTATTGACTTTCTTGGACTCTTTTGAAGCAAATGAAGACTTAGATATTTTGGGATATTTTTGAGATTTTTGTGTGAGATATTTTCATTTGCCTTAAAGTCTTGAGATGAGCTATTTTTCATTGATCATTATTCATTATCACAAATACATTCTCTCTCCTCTCATGCTTTCTTCGTCTCCATCAAGAATCCTAATTATCTTATGAGTTGAGAATCTTAGGGTTTGTGAGACTACTTGATCCTTAATCACTCTCTACTCACTCTAGGTTACTTAGTTTAGCACACTAAGTATCCTAGTTACCTCATCTTGGAGGTTAAAGATCAAGGTTGGCACTCTCGGGTGGATCTTCTTCGACTTGGAGAAGCTGAAGAGGAGGCACGGTCCATTCTCACTTCGAGGAGCTCACGACAAGGAGAAAGACAGCGAGGAGAAGAAGGAATAGTAGCTTGAGGTATAACTTTCTTACATAGTAGTTAAACCTCCGAGTTAGTTTGTTAGTTACGGTTTAGTATCGATCATGGAGTTTAGTCGATGTTACGAAGCATGATTGATAGATATTTTGTGTTCTTAGTTTTAATTACCGCAATCAAGACGGTTTCTCTTGGTAGCTAGCCGGATGAGTACGGGTCGGTCCACGGAGAGATTGGAATCTTTTTCTTAGTGTTTTAACGAGTTAAGTCCAATTTGTCCATATTTTTTTAAGATTAATTATGTGCAAAAATATGTATAAAGAGAGCTTGTTAGGGTTAGGATTAGGTTAGTTTGAGTTAGGAGCCGCTCACTTCTTTCGTTGCCACTCTTAATATCGATGTTACGGTAATCGGCAACAACGGGGATTAACACGACTAGGAAGGAAAATTGCGAGTATAAGCTAGTCTTTCCAATGATTAGTTCCTTCCTTTTGGTCCTTGTCCGTCCGTTCTTAGCTCTTAGCCGTAACCTCCGGTTAATTCAACCACAACCGGTCTCACTAGGGTGTCACCACTATCATGTAGGATAAGGTGCCGTAGGGAGCGGATTGTGGTTAAATTGACGGGAGTCCGAATTAAGATATTGGGCAATGAAAAGAGTGAGAGAGATTTCCTTCTCTCAAACTTCCCTGATCCTGGCATAACAAGTGAGAAACTACTCATCCATTAAAAAGAAAAAGAAAATAAAACAAAGAAAGAAGGAAAGAAATGAGTTAGAGAATCACAACTAGCTATTTGGGACCTCACTTAGGCAAGGATCACACTTAAGCACCATTGTTGTAAGGATAAAGGAAAAGAGAGGATGAAAGCAAACAAACAAACAAACAAATAACAACAACTACTTTAACAATTAAAATTACAAGCAAAATATAAAAACACAATTACAAGATATGCATGTTAAAAAGAACTCTTCTTTTATTCATCATCCACTCATGAAGTTCACTACAATATTAATGGAGAAAGATGAAGATGAAGAAGAAGATATAAACTATTATCCTAAATCCTAATACAAGAAAAAGCATCCTTTACTTGGCTTGGAATTGGGCTATTTATAGGCAGATACATGAAACCCTAGGGCTAAAATATGATCCCAAATGAAGTTACAAAACTACCCCTAAAGTACGATCCATCATTGAGTTGACTCGGCCGCGGATCCGCGGCATAAGTGACACATTGGCCGCTGTTCCGCGGCCCTTTGGGTGAGTTTATGTGTCGTTTTTTCTGGGGTTCTCCATGTTGCTGTTCTTATCTGTTTAGTACACTTGTTTTCTCAGAATCTCTTCATTTTTCTCCCAGATTTTTAGCAGTCCAAAAAGATAAAATGATGTGGATTTTTGCCTTGATTTTCTTGAGCTCGGCGTTGTAACCTTGGATCTTGTGCTACCTTCTTGTACTTTGTGCATGAAATGGCCATTGATTTCCATTTTGTCCCTCGAACTGGTAGGAGGCATTTGACAGATGGTGAGCGGAGACCCATATTTTATCTGTTGTTGGCAGTAGTCCTGAATTTATTGCGACTTTTCATGATTTTCATTGTTTTGAGCTGAGAACCTGTAATCTGCAATTATTTAGCAAACACGGATCAAGAGTACCTACCTATATGCAATGCGATCAAGAATGTGTGGTATAAAAATGCAAAAATCTGATATGAACAAATACCCCCAAACTTATCTTTTGCTCATCCCGAGCAAAGCCATTTTATTCACAAAAAGTTCTTATCTCATTTTCATAGGGAACGTAATTGCACTAAGCTCGTGCAACAAACCGTTAAACCTTTAGGTTTCCCTAGAGGAGGAGTTTTGTCTCCTGAGGCTTTTCAGCGGATACTACCTACAAAATCCGATCAAATTGGCCGTCGACTCTAATCCTACAGTTCAACATTCTAGTAAGAAACTCTATCATCTTTAACTTGGAAATTATCAACCCTTATTCTTCATACTTCCTTTTCATTTAACTTAAGATCCTATACATTGTGCCAGTTTATAAAGCTCTCAGCATCTCTTGAGTTTTCCGTCTAAAACGCAATCTCAAATCCAGAATTTTTATCATTTCTATTGAAGATATAAGCCCTATTTTTCATTCCTATCTCTCCTCCAAACTCCGATCATATACCCTTACGTGTGTTTAAATATTATCCCTACCCTTGGAAATTCAATTCAAGCTATAATACCCTTGCCTTAATACCTAGCACTACTTCTTCTTTATTAATGGTTGACGGATTTGCTTACACATCCTTCATACGACTATTACAGCTTCCTGAGGCATTAATCAGCCGATTACTGAATGTGCGAGTATTAAAGCGTAAATAGCAATTTCCAGGTCTTGTATTTATTATTATTATTATTATTTTTTCTTTTTCTTATTTCAAGATCGGAAATATTTTTTAATGATGCTCTTTTGGTGGTTAGTTTTAAATACCCTTTTTTTCTTTCATCCTAGGTTTTCAGGCAAGAGTATTTCTAGGTATCCTCTACTATCCCAAGTTTCAAGGTACGTGTATGTGCGATTTGTAGGGTATATATGTAAATCCATGCTACCTTTCCCGGTACTTTTGGGCATGCAGAATTTGATGAAAAACAATTTTTTTAGAGGCGGTAATATGGACTCAAAACCGGATCTTTGTTAAACTACTAACTAACAACTTAACAAGAGTTTATCTACTCGGTTAGGGGGTCCTATACCTTTCTTGAACTCCTTCGTCTTCGACTCCTTCCGGTGTATGGATCGGCCTCACCTCGTCGTCTCCTTGCGCCGAAGATGGATCCACCCGAAAGCTTCTACCTTTGGCTTCTTCTTCAAACTTTGAAGAAACTAGATCACTTGGCTTGCTAGACCTTGTGAACTAGAATGAGTAGAGGAATGTTTTGGTGTCTTTTTATCTCTAAGGCAATGAGTCTCAACACATGAGAATGGTTTGCCTTGAGGTAGAGAGAGCAAGAGGAAGAGGGAGAGCTTGAGAATGAGAGAGCTCAAGAGAGAGAAAGCAAAAATGATAGAATGAACCATACTCTTCTCATTCTCACCTCTCATAATCCAAAAGCCATCATAACAAAAATAGTAATCAAGTATTGTGTAAATGGTTTAAGTCAAAATGGCTATATCATTTCATGCACTCATTTTGCATAAAAAAAAACAAGCAAGCAAAAGTCTTTGCCATGGAATGATAACCATTGTCATGATGATGGTCAACTAGTCCAACCTAGTCAACCGGTCAACAAAGTCAACAAGTCAACCCCTCAACAACCATGTCACTATAATACTTAATTAATATTAATGTTAATCATATATCTTATTCTCATTAGGGTTGAGCAAAAGTCAATGGTCAACAGTCAACTGTCAACAACCCCAATGAGAATACTCTGCCTCTGTCTCTCTGTTAACTGTGCATACACACCCGCATCCGCGTTCCGAGGAACACGAATACCAACGAGATAAAATCAATCGCAAAACGTATACTAGGATCTGGCTTAAACCAAAGCCCGCTAGTGTTAACTGTCCGGACACTGTACGTGCACAAGTGCATGGATGTGACCGAACCCTGTCGCAAAACCATGAGACCTGTCGCAAAACCATGCGACCTCTACTCTTTTGCCTAAAGGCGAATAGCTTTCTGTGTGGGACTCTAAAGACTCGACACTACGCTGGCAGTGGGTTTAACCACAGGCCGCAAGCGGCACTAGCTGTGCGTAACGGTCCCCAGGTAGATGCCGACAAGAAGACTGACGACGTGAAACCCATCTGAACTCCTACTGAGTCTGACTGTGACAGTCTCCGTACAGTCCGGTCTGTTTTTCTGATACATCGCATGGCGGGCCTAGGGGGCGGAAAACGTCAGTCCTCTAATAGCGGTACAAGTCGTGTCGGAATGAAGCCCAAAACACCCTGAGATAACGCTGGAAGCCTACCAGTATATCTCGCTTGCCCTGGCCAAGGACTACTCGTGTAATGGCTCTCCTAAACACAGCGCGATGTCAACCCCCAATACCGGGAGAGACGAATCCTGTCTAACCGTCACTGCCTCCAAGTGCTTCGGGACTGCACCCAACTACTACCTGTTTGCACGACTCCTTTGAGCCGTGGTAGGGTAGTAATCAAAATACAGTGGGAACACACTCGAGGCGAAGTGACAGTGTCAAGTCAGCGGACTAAGCTGTACTCATGTTACCTGGGAACTGATAATTGACGATAGGTATAATACCAACCGGTCAGTTCCCGATGAGTCCTGTCCAGTGTACTCGTAACCCAACGAGCACCCGCATACTATCTCCAGTACGACGTACTGATGGCTGTGGGATAGACCATCTCCCACACTGGGATGAGAAGCGCATGCGCTAGTCTACTCCGGAATATCGATGCCCTGTCTCGATAGTCCTGCGACTAGGGACCTGCATAAGGATGTGCTTATAAATTACCCAGCCCCCACTAGTGTGACTGCCATCACAACGCTGGTAATCAAGCAAAGATCCTAAGGGCTCCACTAATGCATATAGGTGATATAATAAAATAAACACATGTACACATTGAAGTAGAAACAAACCAAGTAGCATACTACTATTTTGAGCAAGATTGTATATACAAGGTGAATATCCCAAGCTTCCATTAAGTAATATACAAACTAGTATGATACAGTAATGGGCTCTAGGGCATATACACTAACAATCTCCCACTTGCACTAAGGCCATGTACTGGCGTATCGAAGACCTATCATCTCGATTAGCTGCTCGAACTGAGTCTGGGGCAAGGCTTTGGTGAATGGATCTGCAGTGTTATCTTCTGAAGCAGCCCTCCGAACCTCGATCTCCTGGCGATCCACGATCTCCCTGATCAGGTGATACCGCCTCAAGATGTGTCTGGATCTCTGATGGGACCTGGGTTCCTTCGCTAAAGCTATAGCCCCGTTGTTGTCGCAATACAGAGGTATTGGATCAACAATGGACGGAATCACCTGAAGTTCTTTCAGGAACTTCCTTATCCAGACAGCTTCTTTTGCGTCATCAGATGCAGCGATGTATTCTGCTTCCATCGTCGAGTCTGCAACGGTTTCCTGTTTGGAACTCTTCTAACACACCGCCCCTCCATTGAGGGTAAAGACAAAACCCGACATGGATTTGGAATCATCCTTGTCACTCTGGAAGCTGGAGTCAGCAACGGCCTCGATCTGGAGGTCTTTTCCGCCATACACCAAGAACATCTCCTTAGTCCTTCTTAGGTACTTGAGAATGTTCTTTACCGCTATCCAGTGTTTCTCCCCGGGGTTTGACTGATACCGGCTTACTACACTAAGTGCATAAGCTACATCTGGTCTAGTGCACAACATCGCATACATTATAGAGCCTACCGCAGAACCGTAGGGTATAATAGACATGCGATCCCTCTCCAAATCAGTCTTGGGAGACATCTCTTTAGAGAGGGTGATCCCGTGACAAGCCGGTAGGTTACTGCGCTTGGGATTTTCTATACTGAATCTTTTCAGTATGGTGTCGATGTACCTGGACTGCGAAAGTCCTAATATCCTCTTGGATCTATCACGATGGATCCGGATCCCCAGGATGTATGAGGCATCACCCAGGTCTTTCATGGAGAACCTGTGTGACAAGAACCCCTTGACAGATTGTAGCATAGGAATGTCATTTCCTATTAAGAGAATGTCATCCACGTATAAAACGAGGAATACTACAGTTCTCGCTACAAATCTACTATAAATGCATGGTTCATCTGGATTTTTGATAAAGCCAAATTCTTTGACCGTCTCATCAAAGCAGATGTTCCAACTCCGCGATGCCTGCTTTAGTCCATAGATGGACTTAAGCAACTTGCACATCTTTCCGCTGCTCCCACTCTGAATGAAACCCTCTGGCTGGTCCATATAGACACACTCCTCTAAATTTCCATTTAGAAAAGCGGTCTTTACGTCCATCTGCTAAATCTCATGATCGTGGAAGGCAGCAATGGCAAGAAGGATCCGAATGGATTTCAGCATAGCCACTGGAGAAAAGGTTTTGTCATAGTCCAAACCAAGTCTTTGACGAAAACCCTTTGCAACAAGTCTAGCTTTATAGGTCTCAACCTGTCCATCTACACCAATCTTCCTTTTCAAGATACACTTGCATCCTACTGGTTTTACCCCGTCTGGAGCAATGTCCAACGTCCATACTTTGTTAGTGTACATGGATTCCATTTCAGTCCGCATTGCATCCAGCCATTTTACCGAGTCAACGCTCTGAACGGCCTGCTGGAAGCTAGTACGCTCATCATAATCTATGATGCAATCCTCTCTATCCCCGTCTAGGAGAAAACCGTAGTATCTCTCGGGCGGATGAGAATGCCTACTACTTCTGCGGAGCGGCGTAGGAATGTCCTGTTCTTTTGAACCCTCTGGTTCTACTAAGCTTTCAGTAATAGTCTGTGGTTCTGGAATTTGTTCCAGTTCTACTGCGCTCCCACTAATTTCCTTTTCCAAGAACTGGTGTTCTAGAAAGTGGGCATTACGAGAAATAAGGACTTTTTGTTCCTCTGCGTGGTAGAAAAGATACCCCCTGGTGTTTTTTGGGTATCCCACAAACTTGCACAGTACTGAGCGTGCCTCGAGTTTGTCCGCATGCTGCTTTTTGACAAAAGCTGGACATCCCCAGATCTTCAGATATTGAAGATAGGGTTTCTTCCCACTCCATAACTCATATGGTGTGGTAGGCACAGTCTTAGTAGGAACTCGGTTCAAAAGGTATGCGGATGATTCTAGCGCATATCCCCAGAATGATCGTGATAACTCGGTGTTACTCATCATGGACCGTACCATATCCAATAGGGTTCGGTTCCGTCTCTCCGATACACCGTTATATTGCAGAGTGTATGGAGGAGTAAGCTGAGAGAGAGTTCCATTCTCTTTTAAATAGTCCAGGAACTCGGCACTCAAGTATTCACCACCTCGATCCGATCTTAGAATCTTGATACTTTTGCCGGTTTGTTTTTCTACTTCATTCTTATATTCCTGGAATTTTCCAAAGGCTTCGGACTTATGTTTCATTAAGAAGACATGTCCGAATCTTGAAAAATCATCCGTAAAAGTAATGAAGTAAGAAAAACCGCTTCGTGCATGTATAGACATTGGACCGCACACGTCGCTGTGTACGAGTCCCAAGAGCTCGCTCGCTCTTACTCCATGTCCAGTGAACGGAGTCTTTGTCATCTTTCCTTTGAGACAGGATTGACAAGTGGCATACGATTGATATTCGAACGGATTCAAATATCCTTCTGTATGTAACTTATTCAATCTTCTCTCATTGATGTAACCCAGTCTACAATGCCATAAGAAAGTCTGATTGATTTCTGGAGACTTTCTTTTGTGTGTATTATGGACATTGAAAATCTGTGGTTGGTTTAATACGTATATACCATTGTTTAATGTACCTGACCCGATCAGAACTTGATTAAGGTGAATGTTTACAACATTGCTTACAAACGCAAATTCATAACTTTCTTTAGAAACCAAAGATACAGAAATGATATTACAAGTTGCGTTGGGTACAAAAAAGCAATTACGCAAAACCAAAACATGTCCATCTGACATTCCCAGGTAATAGTCCCCCACGGCCTTAGCATCCATGCTAGCTCCGTTTGCAACTTTGAGGGTCATGTCACCTGCCTTCAAAAACCTACGGTTTCTCAACGCCTGCAAAGAATTATAGATATGAGATCCTGATCCGGTATCCAATACCCAGGAAGTAGAGTTTATTGAAAGACAGTTTTCAATAACATACACACCTGAAGCTGAAGCCGCAACCTGCTTCAGTTCCTGTGTTCTGGACTTCCAAGCCCTGCAATCATTCTTCCAGTGTCCCTTCTTATGACAATAGAAGCATTCTTCTTTATCCACAAGCTTCCCCACTTTCTTAGTTGCTTTTGCCTTTCCCTTCGTATCCACTTTACTAACACCGCCCCTTGGTTTGGCGGGGGCTTTCTTCTTCTTTCCTTTGGCTTTCGCCTTGGACCTAGAAGAAGAAGATCCTCCTACAAACAAAGTGGATGTTTCTCTACCTTTCTGTAGGGTACCCTCTGCGCTCCTCAGCATGTTGAGGAGTTCTAAAAGTTCAACTTCCTTTTCTTGTAAGTTGAAGTTCAGTATAAACTGGGCGTAAGTGTAAGGAAGGGACTGGAGAATCAAGTCCGTATAGAGCTCATTCTCCAACGTGGTCCCAAGGTCCGCGAGCTCCTCAATGTAGCCAATCGTCTTAAGCACGTGTTCCGCTACCGATGATTCGACGGCCAATCTTGCTGAAAATAACTTCTTCGACACTTCGTATCTTGCGATACGAGATTGCTCTCCATACAGTTCTTTTGTATGAAGAAATATGGATTCGAGGTCCAAATTCTCGTGCCTCCTCTGATGGTCGTTGTCCATAGAAGCAAGCACGAGGCACTTGGCCTTCGCGCAGTCTAGTTCCCAGGTCTTACGGATTTCCTTATCCGCGACGCTGGTTTTGGGACCTGGGACAGGGGGAGCTTTGGTGGTAAGAAGATACCCCAGCTTGTCGTAAGTGATTGCCATCTTGACATTCCTGAGCTAATCTTTGTAGTTTGGCCCTGTCAGTATGTTTTTATCTAGAAGTAACTTAAGTCCAGTCATGTCGATTGGTCGCTGCAATTAGGAGAGAGAGAAGAAACACTCAGCATGATGCTCTTGCAATTTTAGAGTGGTTTTTAGTTTATCTAAATAGGATGGCTCCCACTGTCTCTCGAATCCCTCCTCAAACCAAAAAGGAAGAATTAGTCAGGATCAATCTCACCGTACAATTCTTGCTTAACCGTTCGGCCAGGCTGGTGTCGGTACTTCGAAGGAGATTTTCCAACGCTTTCGCGAAGTTCCTTAATTAAATAACCTCTTTTCCCTGTGGGCGTAGCCCCGCTAACACCTTTCTAGACACCTACTTGGTTTATAGCATTGATCGTTAAGTGAGAAATTTCCCGAGGAGTAGCATATACTCACAGTAGGATCGGGATCCAAATATCATTGCGTGACGAAACTGAAGGAATCCTACCAGAATCATCACACTCCAAATGGTATGCAACTCTAGCAAGTTTCAGTACTTATGAAACTCCCGATTTGGATTTTTGCCCCATGCTCTTATGACCTTGGCGTGAGCTCAAAATGTCATAAGTCACATGTCAAGTTCTTCCCATCATTATCCAGGTTAATTTGAACCCACCCGTACCTACCCTTGACGTAGGCCAAAATGGCAGTACGGCTGTCCCAAACCAACGCATTCTATCTATGCAACAGATAAATATCCGGCAGCTACCAATCACTATGCCTTGGCGTGAGGTCAAAATACATAGCTTGAATACTATCGAATATTTAACTGAAATGATGGAGGGCTACGAATGGTTTTGGCTAAACCGTGAACGTAGTGAACTTGATATAATCGATGGAACGAGATATCTTTTAAAAGGAGTGGCTCAAGCTCCGCATTTAAAAGTTGTTTTTGAAAAGAACCGAGTGGTTTTTCGAAAGTGTTCCAACGACTTTTACTTGGTTTATTTTCTTGCATTAGTTCTTTTAATGCATATTTTTCTTGCATTAGTTCTTTTAATGCGTCCCATCATTTAATCCTACCATTGCAGAAAACAACCAAAATATGACGTACGCTTATGCCATTCGCATTCGCCACGGGGCCCCGTCATTACCTGTTAGGTTACTTAACTAACGACAGAGCGTGGGCTGGGCTAGCGTGGCTGTAAAACATAAGCAACGCCTAAATAATATCATATATAGATATATTGCAATGATAACCATTTCAGATCACAGATGAATACATTGGATATACTAGGAATCCGCAATTCGTACGAGCCTGTAACGAAAAGCAGATTACACAGTCGCGGTGAATAGCCAATACCCCACCCAAGACCCCTACGGGTGCGGCAAACTACCCGCCAAGTACCCGAAGCGAAGCAACCTCCCTCAACTCCGTGAGTAGGCCACTCGGCACTTCGGCATACCCGGTAGTTTGTGCACCCCCTCCATGGGTCTATCCTAGGAGAAAAAACAGTAAAAAGAAATTACACAATGACGATTACAACCCCGACCCAGCTGTACGGCCATATAAATAATTATTACATCAATTTACAAATTTACATGAATTGAAAGAAAAGAAAAACTCTCGTCTCACAACCCCCGGCTATTCACCCGCGATAATCCAATGAATTCATATACACATTCCAATGACATTACAGATCACAGATTTGTATAACTCCAACTAATCGACATATAGCAATTAGCAGACGTTCAATACAAATATCACATCACAGAAATACCCGTCAGCTTAAGTCTTTAGAAACTCGATCAAAATACGGTTTTTAAAGCCCCCAAAACAAATTTTTCTTTCTGGAAAATCTGGGCTGAAAAAACATATACCAAAAATCCCAAAATACCCCATAGAACAAACTGCAGTAAAGACGATCCAGAGAGGAGCTTAATCGGCCGCGGTTCCACGGTGGTTTGGTGAGATCTCTAGACCATTTTTCTATAGTAGACTATAAAAACCCTAAGTCGATTTTTAAAGCATGATTTATTACTTTTACAGTACTTTGAAAATCGATAGCAAGTTAGACATCGGGGTGTCATTCGCGACTTTTTCTTTGATCGATCTTCTAGTTACTTTGCTAACATGTTAGATAGAGTTTAACTAGGCTCTGATACCACTGTAAGTCCATGCTACCTCTCCCGGTACTTTCGGGCATGCGGAATTTAATGAAAAATAATTTTTTTAGAGGCGGTAACATGGACTCAAAACCGGATCTTTGTTAAACTACAAACTAACAACCTAACAAGAGTTTACCTACTCGGTTAGGGGGGCTATACCTTTCTTGAACTCCTTCGTCTTCGACTCCTTCCGGTGTACGGATCGTCCTCACCTCGTCGTCTCCTTGCGCCGAAGATGGATCCACCCGAAAGCTTCTACCTTTGGCTTCTTCTTCGAACTTTGAAGAAACTAGATCACTTGGCTTGCTAGGCCTTGTGAACTAGAATGAGTAGAGGAATGTTTTGGTATCTTTTTATCTCTAAGGCAATGAGTCTCAACACATGAGAATGGTTTGCCTTGAGGTAGAGAGAGAAAGAGGAAGAGGGAGAGCTTGAGAATGAGAGAGCTCAAGAGAGAGAAAGCAAAAATGATAGAATGAACCATACTCTTCTCATTCTCACCTCTCATAATCCAAAAGCCATCATAACAAAAATAGTAATCAAGTATTGTGTAAATGGTTTAAGTCAAAATGGCTATATCATTTCATGCACTCATTTTGCATAAAAAAAAACAAGCAAGCAAAAGTCTTTGCCATGGAATGATAGCCATTGTCATGATGATGGTCAACTAGTCCAACCTAGTCAACCGGTCAACAAAGTCAACAAGTCAACAAAGTCAACCCCTCAACAACCATGTCACTATAATACTTAATTAATATTAATGTTAATCATATATCTTATTCTCATTAGGGTTAAGCAAAAGTCAATGGTCAACAGTCAACTGTCAACAACCCCAATGAGAATACTCTGCCTCTGTCTCTCTGTCAACTGTGCATACACACCCGCATCCGCGTTCCGAGGAACACGAATACAAACGACATAAAATCAATCCCAAAACGTACACTAGGATCTGGCTTAAACCAAAGCCCGCCAGTGTTAACTGTCCGGACACTGTACGTCCACAAGTGCACAGATGTGACCGAACCCTGTCGCAAAACCATACGACCTTTACTCTTTTGCCTAAAGGCGAATAGCTTTCTGTGTGGGACTCTAAAGACTCGACACTACGCTGGCAGTGTGTTTAACCACAGACCGCAAGCGGCACTAGCTGTGCGTAACGGTCCCTAGGTAGATGCCGACAAGAAGACTGACGAGGTGAAACCCATCTGAACTCCTACTGAGTCTGACTGTGACAGTCTCCGTACAGTCCAGTCTGTTCGTCTGATACATCGCATGGCGGGCCTAGGGGGCAGAAAACGTCAGTCCCCTAATAGCTGTACAAGTCGTGTAGGAGTGAAGCCCAAAACACTCTGAGATAACACTGGAAGCCTACCAGTATATCTCGCTTGCCCTGGCCAGGGACTACTCGTGTAATAGCTCTCCTAGACACAGCGCGATGTCAACCCCCAATACCGGGAGAGACGAATCCTGTCTAACCGTCACTGCCTCCAAGTGCTTCGGGACTGCACCCAACTACTACCTATTTGCACGACTCCTTTGAGCCATGGTAGGGTAGTAATCAAAATACAGTGGGAACACACTCGAGACGAAGTGACAGTGTCAAGTCAGCGGACTAAGCTGTACTCATGTCACCTGGGAACTGATAACTGACGATAGGTATAATACCAACCGGTCAGTTCCCGACGAGTCCTGTCCAGTGTACTCGTAACCCAACGAGCACCCGCATACTATCTCCAGTACGACGTACTGATGGCTGTGGGATAGACCATCTCCCACACTGGGATGAGAAGCGCATGCGCTAGTCTACTCCGGAGTATCGATGCCTTGTCTCGATCGTCCTGCGACTAGGGACCCGCATAAGGATGTGCTTATAGATTACCCAGCCCCCACTAGTGTGACTGCCATCACAACACTGGTAATCAAGCAAAGATCCTAAGGGCTCCACTAATGCGTATAGGTGATATAATAAAATAAACATATGTACACATTGAAGTAGAAACAAACCAAGTAGCATACTACTATTTTGAGCAAGATTGTATATACAAGGTGAATATCCCAAGCTTCCATTAAGTAATATACAGACTAGTATGATACAGTATTGGCCTCTAGGGCATATACACTAACAATATATTTTCAGAATTTGGACTTAAGATTCAGAATTATTTTTTAGACTTATTCTTCAAATAGAGCTTTCAATACTCTTCTCTCATTTCAACTTAGCCCAAGAACTGAACTCAAAATTGCTTATTTCTAAATAAACTGCAAGGACGTATATTTTCTACAGTTATACATCAAAGAAGGTTATTTTTAGGGGTTTTAATTTACTATGTTTAGGATTTAGTTTTTTCTAACTAGTCAACCATCATGTCGAACTTGAGTAAAAAATGTCCAATATTGAAATTTTTCATTGTTTCATTTAATTTTCATTTTTTAATTTTTTTTCCATTTTTTTCTTTTTATTATTTTCTTCATTATTTATAATAATGCAATGTAGAAAAATGCGATGCAGAATTTAAACATACAAAGTAAAAGAGCAAATATTTACATAAAACAAAAAAACGTGCAGATGCAGAATGCAAGGATAACTATTTACAACCAAACCCTACCCCCAAACTGACCGACAGCGGTGCCTTCACTGCTGCCTACGGCTTCTCCTAGACGCAGCATCACTTGTTTCCGCTTCACTCCTGTCCGTTCCCCGCCCCCTCGATCTTGCTCTTTCCTCTCGTGCCAGCAGGGTAGACATTCCCTGCTCAAGACTCATCAAACGCTGATCAAAATTTATCAGTATCCCCAACACTATCTCTATCCCCCTATGGGTACGTCGTAGCAAGCGTTCTTGCACGGCGGGGGTTAGCTCTGCATCGCTCGCTGTGGAGCTCGAGCTGGGCATCTTCGCTATCCCATCTTCGGCCGGCTCGGTGTGTGACCATAATCCATGATGTCTCGTGTATGATGTGGAGACACCCTCAAGAAAGGATCGAATGGGAACCCCACCATGCATGTAAACATCGAATTCCTCAACAGAAAGAAAATAGAGACACAATTGTGTCACTAACATCGGGCATGGGTAATTGGCAGCCCCCTTGACGGCGCCAATCGAGTGTAGTAGCACAGTGCTCATGTCATAACTAGGGTTCTTTATAATTAATGTGTGCACTATGTGTAGGGATGGGGTGAAAACGGTGGTGTTGTGCGAACTTCCAAAGATGTTGTTTTGTGCCCAACGGCACACGGTTAATACGTTCGCATATAGCGTTCGAGCCTGAATGCCCTTCCTACGTTCCCTAGAACAATCACCACCCATTAATGGCATGTAATCCTTAAAGCGGAGGGGTTGATCGTGTACTGGGATTTGAGGTATTAAAGTGACTTCGTGAATGAAGTTCCTATCTATAATAATTTTCCGATCCCCCCACAACAAGCGTATAAACCCGTATTTTGCTAAACAACCCTCCTCCATATTTTCAATGAAACGCGCAACGAGATCCGTAATCGCGAACATGTTTGGATGGTTATATAACAGGAAATTCCATCCGCGTTTCCGGATCTCATCGCCAAAGTAGCTACCATAAATGTCATGGGCAAATAATTGGGAGAAATCCCGTTCAAATTGAAATGTAGGAGCCATGCAAATAAAATGCAGTACTATGAAATTTACAGAGAGGAGATGAGAAATGCAAACCTCCTTTGAATGTTTCAGAGGGAGAAGTGGCTTAGCGGCGGCGGATCAGAGGTAGAAGCGTGGCGGGTTGGGGCGATTGTCGATGGATTTTTCTGTGGCGGCTAAGGTTTTCTGTTTAAGTTGGAATGAGGGCTCGAGGATTGACAGAAAAATAGAGAGAGTGTATTTATTGGGGCGGTTAATAAAATGGTATATTTGTACAAAAGTCCTCCTAAAAAGAAGAAATTATTTATAAAATATAATTTTGATTTTATATATTTTTTGTTTTGTTTCGTTAAAAGAACTGAATATTTACAAAAACACCCCTTTTTTATTTTATTTATTTATTTTACAAATTATTACAAGTAGGAAATTCACCAGGCAAGAAATATCCCGACACAAAAAAATGGTATATGCATACCCCCCAACTTATTTGAAACAGTGTTTCCACTGTTTATGGTTGGATAACCGAAATTTGGTGGTAAGTGGAGGAAGATTAGACAATGTAAACGGGCTTCTGCAATATCAGGAGCTCCTCCGAAGGTTCTGTGGTGAGGAATGGTTTTACCCTATGTCCGTTCACTTTGAATAATGAACCGTCCTCTGGATTCTCCAAATCCACCGCGCCGTGCGGGTATACACTCCGCACAAAAAAGGGTCCTTTCCAACAAGATCGAAGCTTACCGAGATGAAAATGGAGTCGGGTGTCATAAAGAAGTACCTATTGTCCAGGCGTGAAGTTTTGTATGTAAGGCGTTTATCATGAAACACCTTCGTTCGGTTCTTTATAACAACCGCGTTTTCATAAGCTTCATCCCGAAGCTCGTTCAGTTCGTTGAGTTGCAGCTTCCGATAGCTGCCCGCATCTTCAAGGGTTAGTTTCAACTTTATGATTGCCCAAAATGCGCGATGCTCGATTTTCACAGGAAGGTGGCAAGTCTTTCCATACACAAGACAATAGGGAGACATTCCAAGATCAATCTTGTATGCAATGCGGAATGCCCACAGGGCATCAGTTAGTTTCAATGACCAATCTTTACGGTTCTTGGAAACCGTTTTTTCCAAAATCTGCTTGATTTGCCGATTTGAAACTTCGGCTTGCTCACATGTTTGGGGGTGGTAGGGCATCGATAGCATATGATTAATAGAGTATTTCCGCATCAAGGCCTCGAAATTCCAATTACAGAAATGTGTCTCATTGTCACTAATGATCATGCGGGGGTGCCCGAACCGGGAAAAGATGTTTTCTTTAAGGAATCTAATGACAACCTTGTTGTCGTTCGTCCGGCTTGGCACTGTCTTAACCCATTTAGAGACATAATCAACAGCTAAAATAATATACAGGTTCCCAAAAAACCTGGGAAACGGCCCTATGAAATCAATTCCCCAAATATCGAAAATCTCAACAACCAAGATTTATTAGAGCAACATCTCCTTTCTCCTTAAAATCCGTCCTAAGTGATGGCACCGGGAGCAAGTCTTGCAAAAATCATAGGCATCTTTGAAGAGTTGTGGCCAGTAAAAGCCACATTGCAGGACTTTCTTAGTTGTCTTTCTTAGGCCAAAATGCCCGCCACACGCTTGATCGTGGCAAAATGATAGCACACTCTTGAACTCATTATCAGAAACACACCGACGAATAATTTAGTCTGGACAGTACTTGAACAGGTAGGGTTCGTCCCAGTAAAAGTGTTTTACTTGGGATAAAAATCTAAGTCTGTCCTGACTTGACCATTCGTTCGGTAGTAGTCCTGTTGCCAGATAGCTCACAATATCTGCGAACCAGGGTTCGCACGGTACTGTCAAGAGTTGTTCATCAGGAAAAATATAGTTAATTAGGAGAGGAAGCATCAGCGAAGAAAGAATTCATGAATGATGGTCGGCCACTACGTTTTCACATCCTCTTTTGTCCTTAATGACAAGGTCAAATTCTTCAAGTAAAAGGATCCAACGTATTAACCGAGATTTTGCATCTTTTTTCGCAAAAAGATGTCGCAGAGCTGAATGATCGGTGTAGACAATGACTGGAGAGCCGATCAAATAAGGCCTGAATTTTTCTAAAGCAAACACAACAGCCAAGAACTCTTTCTCGGTTGTTGTGTAATTCATTTGGGTGTCATTCAGGGTCCGGCTTGCGTAGTAGATTACGTGCGGCATTTTATCGATGTGCTGTCCTAGGACCGCACCAATAGAAAAGTCGGATGCATCGCACATAATCTCAAAGGGATACTTCCAGTCAGGTGAAGAAAGATGGGAGCAGAGTTGAGTGAGCTTTTCAGTGATTCGAATGCAGTCAAACAGCTCGAATCAAAGTCGAATGTGGTATCCTTGGCCAGAAGAAGAGTTAAGGGTCTAGCAATCTTGCTAAAGTCCTTGATAAACCGTCTGTAAAAACCGGCATGGCCAAGAAAAGCTCGGATATCTCTGATGCATCTGGGAGGAGGAAGATTGGAAATAGCTTCAATATTTGCTTTGTCAACCTCAATGCCATTTTGCGAAATGATATGTCCTAGGATAATACCTTCGCATACCATGAAGTGGCATTTTTCCCAGTTTAACGTGAGGTTTTTATCCTTCGGGTAAGGACATCATCAAGATATTGCAGACACTCGTCAAAAGAATCACCAAAGATGGAGAAATCATCCATGAATATCTCCAAAAATTTCTTAACCATGTCAGAAAAAATTCCCATCATACACCGCTGGAAGGTAGCGGGAGCATTGCATAGCCCAAAGGGCATGCGGCGATATGCGAACGTGCTGAAAGGACAGTGAACGTGGTTTTGTCCTGGTCTTTCTCGGCGATGGGGATCTGATTGTAGCCTGAGTAGCCGTCCAGAAAACAGTAATACTCATGTCCAGCTAATCTTTCGAGCATTTGGTAAATAAATGGCAGCGGAAAGTGATCCTTCTGTGTTGCGGTGTTGAATTTTCGATAATCAATGCACACTCGCCACCCAGTCTGGGTGTGAGTAGGGATCAACTCATTCACCTCGTTTTTGATGACCGTAATGCCCGACTTCTTAGGGACAACGTGTATAGGACTGACACACTGGCTGTCTGAGATAGCGTAAATGATACCACTATCCAGACATTTAATGATTTCCTTCTTTACAGCCTCCTTCTTGACTGGATTTGACCGCCTCTGTGGATCCCTAGATGGTTTGGCATCATCCATCAGGTGAATGTGATGTTCAATGATCAGTGGACTAATCCCCTTGATGTTCGCCATCGTCCAGCCGAAAGCTTGCCGATTGGATTGCAAGACCGTGAGAAGGGATTTCTCCTGCTGTGGAGCTAGAGAAGCTAAGATGATGACAGGGAGGGTCTCGTTCTCACCTAAGTAAGCATACTTGAGGTGAGACGGCAGAGGCTTGAGTTCGAGCGTTGGAGGTGAAACGACTGAAGGCAAGATTAGCGAAAATGTCTCGAACTCAAAAGATTCCAACAGAGGCTCAGAGTGAGTGTATTCGACCGAGTTAGATGGTTCAACCAACGCATCAGAAAATTCGAAAGATTCAAACTCGGATGGCGACAAGCCAAGATCGTTTGAAAACGTGAAGCACTTATAATCATTGTCGGGAGAGGAAGCAGCAGCAGGTTCAAAGAGGAACACACTAGCGGCATCAAGATTACTGTGGTCAAACAAGAATTCCTCAAATTCACAATCCTCTGGGGTGATCTTCTGGATGGAACAAACATCTTGTATATGAGCACTTGGTTCAGATGGCTGATCCCCTAACCTAAAAATTTTGAGTTCAACTGTCATGTTGCCAAATGATAGGTTCATCAAACCAATTCGACAATTGATCAGAGCATTTGAGGTTACAAGGAATGGGCGACCGAGTATCACCGGAATTTGATTTCGGGGGTTAGCTACACATTGTGTGTCTAAAACAATGAAGTCAACGGGGAATATGAAGTCCCCAACCTTTATTAACACATCCTCCAGCTCACCCCTAGGATGGTGAGCGATCGGTCGGCCATTTGGAATGTACAGTGTGTGGGTTTCAGCTCTCCTACACCTAGTTGCTCATATATAGAATACGGAAGCAGGTTAACACTGGCACCAAGATCCAAAAGAGCGCGGTTGATGTTCTTATCCGCAATGGTTATTGAAATCGTAGGACAGCCAGGGTCCTTTTGTTTTTGAGGTAAAGTTTGGGTAAGAGCATCACTCACGGTACTAGCTAAGAAAACTTTCTTAGGTACCTGAGATTTCCTCTTCTTAGTGCACAAGTCCTTCAAGATTTTTGCGTAGGAAGGGACTTGTTGGACTGCATCTAAGAGGGGAATGTTAATGTTAACCTGTTTAAACAACTCCAGAATCTTCTCCATTTGTGGATTTTTTTTATTGGATCTCAACAGATTTGGAAATGGAACGTTTTTGAAATTTGTTGAGTCCAATGTTTGTGGAAGAGATTGTGGAGTTGGAACGGATCCCAGAACTGCAGTTTTAATGGAGTGAGATGTGGGTCCATTCGGAGCAGCGATTGAAGAAGAAGAGCCTTTTGAAGAATGGTGAATATGCCCAGAAGAAGAAGAAGGAGTAAAAGAAACGGCCGGAGTGCCATCATCTATCCGTGTGCCAATGTTGTTGTGTAGCATCCTTCCAGATCTCAACGTAGTCACGACACTCACATTATGGTTTTGTTGTTCAAGAGCAACATGTACATTATGTGGGTGACCAGGATTTGGGAGTGGTTGAGATGGAAGCTTCAATTTCTCTCGCTCGCTTAAAGCCGCATTCATTTATGCAATCTGGGCTTCGATGGTCTTGATGCTTTGCCCTTGTGCAGCAGTGTGTTGCACCAAAGACTGAATAGAAGACTGGATGTTGGTGGTGGATTGAGTCGATTGCTTTACAAACGCCTCCAGACTCCTTTCTAGCGAGAAAACCTTATCGTTGTTTAACGGAACAAAGTTGTTTTGAGGAAAATAATTGTTGCAGGGTGCAAAGTTGTTCGTCGGATTTTGAAAAGGTTGGGGTTGGAAGGGCCGTTGAAATTGAGGTTGTTGCTGAGCTTGTTGTTGAGAGGGAGGAGGCCTCTGGAATTTGTTGTAGCCTTGGAATTGATGCTGGTTCTGATTCCAGGCGAAATTGGGATGGTTCCTCCAACCAGGATTGTATACAGAAGAGTATGGATCATTTCTTGGTCGTTGCTGAAATGTAGCATTGACCTGATCCTGTCCTTGAGAAGATGGGTTGTAAAGACACTCTTCGGTCAAATGGGATGGATCCGAACAACAAGAGCAAATGGTACGAGGGGGAAGAGCAGGGGCAGGAGAAGAAGATGAGAATTTGCTCTCAATTGCTTCCAGTTTCCGTGTGATTGCAGCCATCTCGGTCTTCATTGCAATTGAGATGTCAAGTTGATGAACACCTGCCCTAGAAAGACTGGAAGAAGTAGAAGAAGAGGAAGAAGTGTTTGGTCGTATGCTCCCCCACTGCAGCGTTTGCTCCGCAAGATCATCAAAGAATTGCCAACCTTCCTCGTCAGATTTGGATAGAATGTGGCCTTGACAAATGGTCTCTAGCAACTTCTTAGTTGTTGGATTCAGGTCCTCATATAAAGTTTGACAAAGTTGTCATTTATTTATACCGTGATGAAGACACTGAACAAGGAGCTCCTTGTACCGGTCAAAGAACTTCCAAAAAGGTTCGATTGGAAGCTGGGTGAATTGATTTATTTCGTTTCGGATCCGTGCGGTCTTATGATTTGGGTAAAAAATTTTAAGAAACGCTTTTACAAACTCATCCCAACTGGTTATCGAATGAGATGCGGTACTATACAGCCACTTCTCAGAAAGTTCACACAGAGTGAAAGGAATGACTCGTAACCATATAGCATCATCGGACAGTTGGGTTGTCTTTATCATCGCACAAATGTTCTGGAACTTATTGATGAAGATATAGACATCTTCGGATTCCAGCCCGTGAAATTTGGGCAACATGTTGATGAAGTGGGGCTTAATTTCGAAATTATCCCCATTGGCCGGTGGAAGTGAAAGACAAGCATGGTTGCGGCGTGGGTTGGATAGAAACAATCATGGAGTGCGATTCGCTGTGGCGCTTCAACAGGAGGTGTTTGCGGGTTATTCGCACCCAATGGAGGTGGAATTAGTCCCGGGGGAGGTAAAAGGATGTTAGTAGGAAATCCTGACATCTCAGAAGAAGAATTTGGTGATGGTGATGGTGAAGGTGAGGATGTATGAACAGAATTCCGGTCAACGTCGGAGTTGGTAGGCAAAGGTAAGGGTGAAAGAGGCGTGGAGGGAGTTTCAACGTCAGAGTCAATAGCGTAGTCGGTAGCGACTAACGAAACGCGGACTAGACGGGCACTAGTGTCCCTTGTCCAACTGGACATACACTAAACGAGTTTAGTACAGTCAAAACGTAGAATGTGAGGGTAAGAAAACATCAATGGAGAAAAGTGGATGAAAGGTAGGTGAAATGGAATTCTGGTGACAAAGGGCATGTTTTTATAAAAGTTTTGTTTTTTGTTTTTTTTAGAAAGAGTTTTTGCAAAAATATATACGGATTTATGGCATAACTTCAAACAGTCACAGTCAAAACATACACAATCATACTTAGAGCTATGGTCTTCAAAGTCTACTAGACTGCTTCTAACTGTTCTAAAGCGACAAGTTGTGACATAACCCTTAAATCGTCTCTTCACTGCCAATTGTGACCAGATAAGCACAAGTGAGGTAAGGAGGTTTCCACTCACGAATCACCGTGAGACGGGCATTTTAATATTACCTTTCTCGCTTGTCTAGCCTAGGCACCATAAACTCAAGTTTAGATAAACGACCGAATACCGACAATCTTCCTCTGTCCTATTGAGCACGACAATCCTTAGTTGGCTGAATCTGGATATTTTTTATTAAGCTCAAGGGTAATGCGTATGCTTTTAGTGATTTTTCGAGTCTTCAGAAGGGTGATGAAATCCCTACCCAATCTGAATTGGTGTTATAGCCCCTTAAAGTCCGTATTATTTATGCAAAGCAATAACAAATAAAAAATCTAAAACACTTTCAAAAATTTATTTGGCGGCGGCGCAATGAATCCTACATAAAAATAGTTTTATTAGAGAAGGGAAGAGAGCTTGTGCAAAGAATGCTGCAAAAAGAATAGTTCAATGGAGTTCAGAGAAGGTGAGAAGAGGATTGGAATACCCACAGAGGATTTTTGGGTGCTGACGTCAGAGATTGAACACGGTTCCGTGGTCAAACCTGCACCTGTGCCGCGATTCCGCGGCTTGACAGTCGAGTGGGAGCTTCAAAATTCTTCCCTGTACTAAATGAAGTCACATCTTCTTAGTTAAAGCCCCTAAATCTTAATTTGGTCACTGAATTTGCTCCAAAATTGTACAACAAATACGTGGTTCCGTCTTGATCCGCCATGGTGTAGCCGCGAGATATGGGTCTAACTCCCCACGGCTTTGGCACTGAACTTGATCTTCTTCCTTTTCTCACACTTGCACAAAAAAGAATAAAAAATAACAAGATAATTTTTACAATTTTTTGTTTTTGTTATATATATATTCACATATTAACCCGAAATGACACAAAGAAATAAACTACCGTCTCCCCGGCAACGGCGCCATTTGATTGATAGATATTTTGAATGCTTAGTTTTAATTACCGCAATCAAGACGGTTTCGCTTGGTAGCTAGCCGGATGAGTACGGGTCGGTCTACGGAGAGATGGGAATCTTTTTCTTAGTGTTTTAACGAGTTAAGTCCAATTTGTCTAGGTTTGTTTAAGATAAACTATGTGCTAAAATAGGTATAAAGAGAGCTTGTTACGGTTAGGATTATATTAGATTGAGTTAGGAGTTGCTCACTTCTTTCGTTTCCATTCTTAATATCGATATTACGGTAATCGGTAACAACGGGGATTAGCAGGACTAGGAAGGAAACTTGCGGGTATAAGCTAGACTTTCCAATACTTAGTTCCTTTCTTTTGGTCCTTGTCTGTCCGTTCTTGTCTCCTAGCCGTAACCTCCGGTCAATTCAACCACAACCGGTCTCACTAGGGTGTCACTGCTATCATGTAGGATAGGGTCTCGTAGGGAGCGGATTGTGGTTAAATTGACGGGAGTCCGAATTAAGATATTGGGCCAAAAAAAAAGAGTGAGAGATTTCCTTCTTTCAAACTTCCCTTATCCTACCCTAACAAGTGAGAAACTACTCACCCATTAAAAAGAAAAAGAAAATAAAACAAAGAAAGAGGATAGAAAGAAATAAGTTAGAGAATCACTACTAGCTATTTAGGACCTCACTTAGGTAAGGATCACACTTAAGCATCATTGTTGTAAGGATAAAGGAAAATAGAAGAATAAAGCAAACAAACAAACAAATAACAACTACTGCCTTAACAAATAAAATTATAAGAAAAATATAAGAACACAATTACAAGACATGCATGTTAAAAAGAACTCTTCTTTTATTCATCATCCACTCATGAAGCTCACTACAATATTAATGGAGAAAGATGAAGATGAAGAAGAAGATATAAATTATTATCCTAAATCCTAATACAAGAAAAACCATCCTTTACTTGGATTGGAACTGGGCTATTTATAGGAAGATACATGAAACCTATGGATAAAATCCGATCCAAATGAAGTTACAAAACTATCCCTAAAATACGATCCATCACTGAGTTGACTCGGCCGCGGATCCACGGCATAAGTGCCACACTGGCTGCGGTTCCGTGGCCCTTTGGGTGAGTTGATGTGGCGTTTTTGTGATAATTGAGCATGGCTATTTGTTGACTTTCTTGGACTCTTTTGAGGAAAATGAAGACTTAGATATTTTGGGATATTTTTGAGATATTTATGCGAGATATTTTCATTTGCCTTAAAGTCTTGAGATGAGCTATTTTTCATTGAGCATTATTCATTATCACAAATACATTCTCTCTCCTCTCAAGCTTTCTTCATCTCCATCAAGAATCCTAATTATCTCATGAGTTGAGAATCTTAGGGTTTGTGAGACTACTTGATCCTTAATCACTCTCTACTCACTCTAGGCTACTTCGTTTAGCACACTAAGTATCCTAGTTACCTCATCTTGGAGGTTAAATCTCAAGGTTAGCACTCTCGGGTGGATCTTCTTGGACTTGAAGAAGCCGAAGAGGAGGCACGATCCATTCTCACTTTGAGGAGCTCACGACAAGGAGAAGGACAGCGAGGGGAAGAAGGACTAGTAGCTTGAGATATAACTTTCTTACATAGTAGTTAAACCTCCGAGTTAGTTTGTTAGTTACGGTTTAGTATCGATCATGGAGTTTAGTCGATGTTACGAAGCATGATTGATAGATATTTTGTGTGCTTAGTTTTAATTAACACAATCAAGACGGTTTCGCTTGATAGCTAGCCGGATGAGTACGGGTCAGTCCACGGAGAGATTGGAATCTTTTTCTTAGTGTTTTAACGAGTTAAGTCCAATTTGTCCATATTTTTTTAAGATTAACTATGTGCAAAAATATCTATAAAGAGAGCTTGTTAGGGTTAGGATTAGGTTAGTTTGAGTTAGGAGTCGCTCACTTCTTTCGTTGCCACTCTTGATATTGATGTTACGGTAATCGGCAATAACGGTGATTAACACGACTAGGAAGGAAAATTGCGAGTATAAGCTAGGCTTTCCAATGATTAGTTCATTCTTTTTGGTCCTTGTCCGTCCGTTCTTAGCTCTTAGCCGTAACCTCCGGTTAATTCAAGCACAACCGGTCTCACTAGGGTGTCACCGCTATCATGTAGGATAAGGTGCCGTAGGGAGCGGATTGTGGTTAAATTGACGGGAGTCCGAATTAAGATATTGGGCAAAGAAAAGAGTGAGAGAGATTTCCTTCTCTCAAACTTTCCTTATCCTGCCCTAACAAGTGAGAAACTACCATCCATTAAAAAGAAAAAGAAAATAAAACAAAGAAAGAAGGAAAGAAATGAGTTAGAGAATCACAACTAGCTATTTGGGATCTCACTTAGGCAAGGATCACACTTAAGCATCATTGTTGTAAGGATAAAGGAAAAGAGAAGATGAAAGCAAACAAACAAACAAATAACAACAACTACTTTAACAAATAAAATTACAAGCAAAATATAAAAACACAATTACAAGACATGCATGTTAAAAAGAACTCTTCTTTTATTCATCATCCACTCTTGAAGTTCACTACAACATTAATGGAGAAAGATGAAGATGAAGAAGAAGATATAAACTATTATCCTAAATCCTAATACAAGAAAAAGCATCCTTTACTTGGCTTGGAACTGGGCTATTTATAGGCAGATACATGAAACCTTAGGGCTAAAATCTGATCCCAAATGAAGTTACAAAACTACCCCTAAAATATGATCCATCACAGAGTTGACTCGGCCGCGGATCCGCGGCATAAGTGCCACACTGGTCGCCGTTCCGCGGCCCTTTGGGTTAGTTGATGTGTCGTTTTTGTGATAATTGAGCATGGCTATTTGTTGACTTTCTTGGACTCTTTTGAGGTAAATGAAGACTTAGATATTTTGGGATATTTTTGAGATATTTGTGTGAGATATTTTCATTTGCCTTAAAGTCTTGAGATGAGCTATTTTTCATTGATCATTATTCATTATCACAAATACATTCTCTTTCCTCTTAAGCTTTCTTCATCTCCATCAAGAATCCTAATTATCTCATGAGTTGAGAATCTTAGGGTTTTTGAGACTACTTGATCCTTAATCACTCTCTACTCACTCTAGGCTACTTAGTTTAGCACACTAAGTATCGTAGTTACCTCATCTTGGAGGTTAAAGCTCAAGGTTGGTACTCTCGGGTGGATCTTCTTCGACTTGGAGAAGCCGAAGAGGAGGCACGATCCATTCTCACTTCGAGGAGCTCACGACAAGGAGAAGGACAGCGAGGGGAAGAAGGACTAGTAGCTTGAGATATAACTTTCTTACATAGTAGTTAAACCTCCGCGTTAGTTTGTTAGTTACGGTTTAGTATCGATCATGGAGTTTAGTAGATGTTACGAAGCATGATTGATAGATATTTTATGTGCTTAGTTTTAATTAACACAATCAAGATGGTTTCACTTGATAGCTAGCCGGATGAGTACGGGTCAGTCCACGGAGAGATTGGAATCTTTTTCTTAGTGTTTTAACGAGTTAAGTCCAATTTGTCCATATTTGTTTAAGATTAACTATGTGCAAAAATATGTATAAAGAGAGCTTGTTAGGGTTAAGATTAGGTTAGTTTGAGTTAGGAGTCGCTCACTTCTTTCGTTACCACTCTTAATATCGATGTTACGGTAATCGGCAACAACGGGGATTAACACGACTAGGAAGGAAAATTGCGAGTATAAGCTAGGCTTTCCAATGATTAGTTCCTTCCTTTTGGTCCTTGTCCGTCCGTTCTTAGCTCTTAGCTGTAACCTCCGATTAATTCAACCACAACCGGTCTCACTAGGGTGTCACCACTATCATGTAGGATAAGATGCCGTAGGGAGCGGATTATGGTTAAATTGACGGGAGTCCGAATTAAGATATTGGGCAAAGAAAAGAGTGAGAGAGATTTCCATCTCTCAAACTTCCCTTATCCTACTCTAACTAGTGAGAAACAACTCATCCATTAAAAAGAAAAAGAAAATAAAACAAAGAAAGAAGGAAAGAAATGAGTTAGAGAATCATAACTAGCTATTTGGGACCTCACTTAGGCAAGCATCACACTTAAGCATCATTGTTGTAAGGATAAAGGAAAAGAGAAGATGAAAGCAAACAAACAAACAAATAACAACAACTACTTTAACAAATAAAATTACAAGCAAAATATAAAAACACAATTACAAGACATGCATGTTAAAAAGAAATCTTCTTTTATTCCTCATCCACTCATGAAGTTCACTACAATATTAATGGAGAAAGATGAAGATGAAGAAGAAGATATAAACTATTATCCTAAATCCTAATACAAGAAAAAGCATCCTTTACTTGGCTTGGAACTGGGCTATTTATAGGCAGATACATGAAACCCTAGGGCTAAAATCTGATCCCAAATGAAGTTACAAAACTACCCCTAAAATACGATCCATCACTGAGTTGACTCGGCCGCGGATCCGCGGCATAAGTGCCACATTGGCCGCTGTTTCGCGGTCCTTTGGGTGAGTTGATGTGTCATTTTTTCTGGGGTTCTCCATGTTGCTGTTCTTCTCTGTTTAGTACACTTAGTTTCTCAGAATCTTTTCATTTTTCTCCCAGATTTTCAGCAGTCCTAAAAAATGAAATGATGTGGTTTTTTGCCTTGATTTTCTTAAGCTCCGCGTTGTAACCTTGGATTTTGTGCTGCCTTCTTGTGCTTTGTGCATGAAATGACCATTGATTTCCATTTTCCCCCTCGAACTGGTAGGCGGCATCTAACGGATGGTGAGCGGAGACCCGTATTTTATCTGTTGTTGGCAGTAGTCCTGAATTTGTTGCGACTTTTCATAATTTTCACTGTTTAGAGCTGAGAACCTGTAACCTGCAATTATTTAGCAAACACGGATCAAGAGTACCTACCTATATACGATCAAGAATGGGCGGTATAAAAATGAAAAAATCTGATATGAACAAAGCATATAAAAATCATTTTTTGCAAACTCCGCCTTCCCGCGAACACGTGGTTTGCATGGCATCGACTTACACTATGAACTCTACAAGCCTCTTCTTCATAAATTCTACATCCATATTAAAATAGATCTACAACCAATCACCCATCTTCTATCAACTCGTCTGAAGCAAGAAAAAGGTTCACGTTTCCCTACGGACGACTCGTACTCATCACGGCTAGCTACTAGTGACACCGTCTTGATTGCGGTTACTTTATTTACACGAACACTATTTTAAACAGATCAATCAGGAACCATGGGAGGTTCCTATCGAGAGAATTCTTCCTTGTTTTGCTGCACGATTAGTGGATCATGTTCTCACAGATGACTAATGTGACACGGTGATGTACGAGCTTCTGACTCGTAGGGGCTCTCCTCTTTCTATCGGCTCCATTTGGCTCCAGTTGATCTTCCTATCTGTTCTTGCTGACATTCCTCCCCATCCAGCAGAGATGACTCCGGTGATGCTTGATGCAGCGGAAGACAAAATCGAGTCCTTTCATGAGGCAGATTTGATTACGCAGCCTCTGAGAGATCACTCTGTTCAGTTGCTAAGCCAGATACGGGCTCAGCATGCCATCATATCTGCTTTTGCCGATGGGCATGATGTTGACTTATAGGGGGCGACACCTCGCGATGATTGCCGTTTCGACATGGTGGAGAAGGCTGAGAGGGATTTAGAAAACTTTATTCATAGTTTTGTAAGCCCTTGTACTTTCGATCCATGTCTGGTGATTTTTTTCCCGTGGAATAAATTTTTATTTAAATATGTTTCTTCATTGTTGACCGCTGAATGTTTTACCTCCAGCACATATCTATATGGGTATCTTGCCTCTGCACAAATATTTTTCACTTTCCCCTTAGGAGTTTTTGCTGCGCACGAATGCCAATGATGCGCGCGTATGTGGCGCGCGCGCACACACATAAATGAGCATACTTTCAATGCTATTTCTCATTAGCTCAGAACAGACAGAAACATTGGGCAGATGCGAAGCGCCGACACTTGGAGTTCCAGCCTGAAAATCATGTGTTCCTCAAGATCTTCCCAAACAGAGGAGTGATTCGTTTTGGTAGGCATGGAAAGCTCAGCCCTCGATATATCAGACCGTTCGGTATATTGGAACGAGTAGAAAATGTGGCTTATCGTTTAGCTCCGCCATCGTCAGTGAAGGAAGTGCACAACGTATTCTACATATCTTAGCTACTCTGTTATGTGAGCGACCCCAGTCACGTACTTGAACACTTAGAACTCACTGTATAGACCGATCTGAGTTACGAGCAGCAGCCAATCGAGATACTAGATTGGAAAGTGAAGACGTTACGAAATAAGGTGGTTAAACTGGTCCGAGTCATGTGGAGGAGAAATTCACCGGGAGAATCCACATGGGACGCGAGGGCGATATGCGTGCATGATACCCCTGTTTGTTTGAAGTGTAGTTCTTTATGTAAATTTCGAGAAGAATTTTTTTTGAGGGTAGGATGTAACGACCCTAAATTTAGTGTACTCTTATATTTAATAAAGCGTCTTTTTCTGTTCATGTACTGAGTAACTAAGGTACAAGAACAACTTATAGTCTATTGGTTAAGTCTTCACATTGATGTCCCACGGTTTGTCTGTTCGAATCCTTGCATCCTCTTTTATTTTTTGTTAAATTGTTTTTAAAATTTTTGAACCAAGGAAAATTCACAAGCGATGCACGGAATCTTGGAACTGTATAAAAGAAACGAAACATGTTTTTGGACCGTAAACATTGACTCGAGCCTAGGGATCAAGTCTCGAGCCAAATGATCGAGACCCGACCGACTAGGGCAGTCCAAGAGCCGGTTCGGACGGCCAGAACGAACCCAACCATGCTCCGCCCGTGAGCACACATCCCTTGGGTTTGTGGCTGTTCGTTTCACCATCGCGAACAATCCAATTAAACCCGAGAACTGCCCATCCTTTCATTTCTCCATTAAACTCCTTTTGATGCCCTTTAAACTCTTATTTGACCCTTATTTTTATTTGCCTCTCTCTTTCATTTTTCTTGGCTGTCAAACATATTTCTCTTCTCAAATTTTCTCTCCAAAATGTTCTCCCAAAACATGGTGAAGAAATCTTACTCGTAGATGCCCAAGATTTCCGCACAAGCCTAATTGAAACTATCGGTGAACCGGTTGTTAGACTGACTCACAGTGCGAGTAAGTCTCTTCCTATCCCATCTTTTCTCTTTCACTATTTAAATCTTGACGTCATATCATGCCTCATCATGTCAGCTTGTGATATCGGTAAATCCCATATGAAAGTGTTTTTCTTTATAAATTAAAATGTTAGTGTAAAAAGTATAGTTGTCCGTTTACTACAACTTGTATATGATTGCTTGAACTTGTCTTTATTTGTTTAAATTGTATTAAGATTTGGTTATCATTAGATACAGTAGTCACAAGTTACTTTTTTCTTTATGTTCTGTTAGTTGTGATTGGTTACTACATGCAAAGTTTATTGGAAATGTCAAATTGGTTTGCTTTACATAAAATAAGTTTTTACTAGCGTTTTTCCATGCCAAATTACTACTCTTAGACATTAGATAGCAAATTATTTAAATCGATTTAAGACAATAGTTTTCGCTGGTTTCCAGATGATGCTCGATATCGGTGATCTCCCAGATCATGATACGTGGCTGATGACGTGTCCCGAAGCCTGCAAGAAAGGACCAAGGACGGCATGTCGGAGGAACACCCGGGTCTGCGACCCATGGACATGGCCGACCTTCTGGGCCGTCCACACCACTCCTATGCCCGCCTTGCAAAAAAACGTTGGCTCGTCTCCGAGCCCCCTGCAGATTTGGCCTTCTCGGCCCTCTCAGCTCGCCTCCGGGCTACCACAGAACCGAGATAGCTCGGCCTTCCGCTCGGTCCCAAGCCCCCGCCGAGTTCATCTTCCTCAGTCCCTTCCACCGACCAACGACATCATTCGCAGGTGCTTCCGCCTCGCCTCCGCGAATCTCGTCACGCGCGAGATATCCGCTGCCCACGATCCCGCGTTCCACGCCATCACGATCCCTATTAACGAGCCTCTCTCATTATTAATAGGAGATCCCGCATATCACGCGGGCGTGACGTCGGGGGCATAACGGCCGGCGTGATTCTCACACCTGCCTACCTGCTGCCACCGCTATATAAACCTCTCCTTCAGACGGTTCAAGTAAGTCATTTTTTCCACTCACTAGGCCGTTACTCTACTCGGATTTCCTGCCCAACTTGATCGTCGGAGGGACCTTGGTGGTACAACCACCCCGGGACATCCATGCAGATAGCTCGACCCCAACAACCTCAAACCCATTGAGATCCACACACTTCAGGAGCCATCCGCCAACTCAAATCTCAGCCGTCCATCATCAGAAGTAGCAGATCAACGGAAGGTAACATCTTGACGTGATTCCGCATGCATCATCTGGCGCCGTATGTAGGAACTCTTGATTCCACACAACAAACTTCATATTCCGATCTCAACCCAGTGGCGAGTGGTCACCACGACAATCCAAGCACTAGCCGCCGCCTCCCCCACAACGGAGGCACGGATGAATCTCCTCCCCCGAACGCCATCAACATCCTAGCCGCTCAGATAGATCGACTTGCGTCCGTCGTGAACGCGCTCGTCCGTGTCCAAACGGTAGGGAAAGCTCCCCAGGTCGCCGCTCCCCCAATTCGGGATCGGGACCCCTACAGAGGGAGAGAAGACTCTGCTCGCGTCGGCAATGCCGACCACCGCCTTGCTGTCTGCAATAGTCGCAGGTCCCTCCGGCCGACCTATTTGACTTTGAGGTCTCACGTTAGAGAGCTTCGCCCTGAGTCTCGTCGCACCCCTGTCCCTCCCGAGGCGGTAGCGGTCAGCTCGCCTGCTCCAAGGCATGACCGGCACCCCCTCTATCGACGGGGTCGCGCACACGAGACTCGCCAAGCTAGCTCAAAAATGTCCTCGCCAAGAGACCTAAGGGACCTCGCCGAAAGGAACCGAGGCTCATTAAAAATCATGGTCATGTCAGCAAAGGGTCCGTCAAGCACCTACAAGACTCAGCACCCCGCGCCGGTAGTGGAGGCCGACGGCCTCCCGAGGAAGAAGGCCAGGGATAACGAGCCGATCATTTTTGATGATGGGGACTTCCACGGCATATCCCTTTCCCACAACGACCTTCTGGTGATCACGGCTCGAGTCCACCAATACGAGGTGCACAGGATACTGGTCGACTTGGGTAGCTCGGCGGACATTCTCTTCTACGATTGCTTTCTACGCATGGGGCTCACCCCAGCAGACCTAAGGCCGACTTCCCACGTCCTTTCAGGGTTCACCAACCACTCTATCCCAGCGGAAGGGGTAGTCACTCTTCAGTTTAATGTTGGGGAGGCCGGACGCATGCGAACATTGCCTGTGGAATTCATTGTAGCAAGAATCCCACCGGCCTACAACATCCTCCTCGGCCGCCCAATGTTGAACTCCCTCCGGGCCCAGATATCGACCTACCACCTGGCGATAAAGTTCCCTCTCAATTAGGGCGGAATAGATCGGGTCTATGGAGACCAGCGGATTGCAAAGGTATGCTTCACCGCAACATCTTCGTCTGAGCAGCCAACCGACGATGTCGAGGGTGAAGGCGAGATCAAGGGTTCTCTACACATTCGAGACGAGCAAAAAGTGGTCCAAGGAACCCCGGTCAAACCGCTGACAGAGGTCCCCCTGATAGAAGGGGAAGACGAAAAGATCGTCCAGATCGGATCACTTTTGAAAGGAACTCAGCGAGATGACCTGGTTAATTTCCTCAGGAACAACTCCGACTTTTTCGCCTGGGCGCCTGCTGACATGCCTAGGATCGATGCTAAAATCATATCTCACAAGCTCGGGGTTGATCCTACAGCCTGACCCGTCACGCAGAAAAAGCGAAGCTTCGCCCCAGTCAAACAGAAGGCTATCGAAGAGAAGGTGGATCGGCTCCTCGCCGCCAACTTCATTCAGAATGTACCCTATTCGGAGTGGCTAGCGAACGTAGTTCTGGTCAAGAAGTCAAGAGGAATGTGGCGCATATGCGTCGACTTCACCGACCTCAATAAGGCCTGCCCCAAAGACAACTTTCCCCTCCCTCGGATAGATCAGCTCGTTGACAGCTCGGCTGGCCATGAGCTATTGAGCTTCATGGATGCCTTCTCCGACTATAATCAGATCCGTATGAATCCATCAAACGAAGATCTTACCGCATTCACAACGGACCGGGGGATATACTGCTGCAAGGTGATGCCTTTCGGCCTCAAGAATGCCGGAGCTATATACCAACGATTGGTCAACCACATGTTCAAGCCATAGATTGGTAGGAACATGGATGTTTACGTTGACGATATGCTCGTCAAATCAGTCTCATCGACCAACAACGCTAAGGACCTGGGCGAGGCCTTCGGATTACTCCGCAAGTTCAAGATGAAGCTGAACCCCACAAAATGCGCTTTCGGGGTCACCGGGGGAAAGTTCCTTGGTTTCATGGTCACCCACCATGGAATCGAAGATAACCTAGAAAAAATCAACGCTATCCTCAACATGACCGCGCCCAGGACCAACGTCGAGATCATACGACTAACAGGGTGGGTAGCCGCTCTGGGCCGTTTCATGTCGATGTATGGGGAGAAGTGCCTCCCATTCCTCAAAGCTCTAAGGAATATCCCGAGGTTCGAGTGGTTAGAGGAGTGCAAGACCGCCTTTGACCAATTAAAGAGGCACCTTGCGACGCTGCCTCTGCTCACCCAACCAGTTGAAGGAGACGAGCTATCACTGTATCTGGCGGTATCCGACCAAGCAACATGCTCAGTTCTCGTCCGAGAGGTCGACGAAGTGCAGGAGCCAGTGTACTACGTGAGCCACGTCTTCAAAGAAGCTGAAATGAGGTACCCAGCTGATTGTTAGAGTTTTTACATGCTTAGTTAATTACCGCAATTAAGACGGTTTCGCTTGGTAACTAGCCGGTTGAGTACGGGTCGTCCGCAGGGAGATGGGAATCTTTTTCTATGTGGTTTAACGAGTTAAGTCCAAATGTTCAGGTTTGTTTGAGATTAACTATGTGCTAAAATGTATATAAAGAGAGCTTGTTAGGGTTAGGATTAGGTTAGTTTGAGATAGGAGTCGCTCACTTCTTTCGTTGCCACTCTTAATATCGGTGTTACGGTAATCGGCAACAACAGGGATTAGCACGACTAGGAAGGAACTTGCGAGTATAAGCTAGACTTTCCAACGCTTAGTTTCTTCCTTTTGGTCCTTGTCCATCCGTTCATGGCTCTTAGCCTTAACCTTCGGTTAATTCAACCACAACCGGTCTCGCTAAGGAATCACCGCTATCATGTAGGATAGGGTGCCGTAGGGAGCGGATTGTGGTTCAAATAACGGGAGTCCGAATTAAGATGTTGGGCAAGAAAAGAGTGTGAGAGATTTCCTTCTCTCAAACTTTCCTTATCCTACCCTAACAAGTGAGAAACTACTCACCCATTACAAAAAAAGGAAAATACAACACAAAAAGGAAGATAGAAAGAAAGAGGTTAGAAGATTACAACTAGCTATTTGAGACCTCACTTTAGCAAGGATCAAGCATAAGCATCATTGTTGTTAAGGATAAAGAAAAATAGAAGAAGAAAGAAACAAACAACAAATACACTAGATTAGCAAGTGAAAATTACAAGCAAATATAATTAATAAAGTAACAAGACAAGCATGATAAAGAAAAGATCTCTTTTATTCATCACTTCACTCATAAAAGCTCACTACAAGGTTTTAATGGAGAAAGATGAAAAGAGAAAGAAGAACTACAAAATCTCTCCTAAAATCTAACACAAATATAAGCACACCTCACTTGGCATTGTTCTGGGCTATTTATAGGTAGGAAACTGAAACCCTAGGGCAACATTCTGGCCCCAAATGAAGTTACCAAACTACCCCCAGAAAATCATCAGTTGCCAAGTTAACTCGGCCGCGGATCCGCGGCCATTTAGGGGAGTTGGCTCATCGTATTTTGTGTGTTTCTCTGTGTTGCTGTTCCCTTCAGTGTGGTATACTTGGTTTTTCAGAAGCTCTTCACATTTCTTCCAGATTTTCAGCAGATCCAAAGGTGATTTGATGTTGATCTTTTGCCATGATTTTCTTGAGCTCCGCGTAGAAATCTTGGATCTTGTGTTGCCCTTGTGCTTTGTGCATGAAAATGACCATTGATTTGCCATTTTGTCCTTTAAACTGGTGTGCGGCAACATACTGATAGAGAACGGAGACCCGTATTTTATCTGTGGTTGGCAGTAGTCCAGAATTTATCGCGCTTTTCCATGAATTTTACTGCTTAGAGCTGAGAACCTGTAACCTGCAATTATCTAGCAAACACAGATCAAGAGTACCTACTTATAAGCAATGTGATAAAAAATGGGCCGTATAAAAATGCAAAAATCTGATATGAACAAATACCCCCAAACTTATCATTTGCTCGTCCCGAGCAAAACCAATTTATTCACAAAAATTCCTAACTTCACTTTCGCAGGGAACGCGATTGCACTGAGCATGTACAACAAGCCGTTAAACCTCTAGGTGTCCCTAGTAAGAGGAGTGTTGTCTCTTGAGGGTTTTCTGCGGATACTACCCACAAAATCCCGTCAAGCTAGTTTTGCGAAATAACTACGATTCAAACCCTAAGGTTTTGTTTTAAAAATAACAATTCTATTATCCTAATTCTAAACTATCGAACCTTTATTTTTCACACCTCGCTTCTTATTTAACTTAAGATTTTATATGTCTTTACGTGCAGTGCAAATAGTTTCGTTAAGTTTCAGAAGGATCGATTAAAGTCATCATGTCACAAAATAAAGCCCAGCTAAAAATTTAAAAAGGATCACATAAGTTTTACAAAGAGTTAAGTATTTTTCAAGTTTCGTTTTCTAGTAAGGTTTCAATTTCAGAATTTCTATCATCTTTAACAGGAAACTAGGTCTTATTTTTCACTCCACCTTTTTCTTGTTTTCATTTCATACACACCTTTGTGAACGTGCAATAGTCTTTATCATAGAATAAAACCTTCATATCTCTGCTTGAAATACTTTTTTATAAAAACCTGTCTTTTGTCAAGATTATTCTCATACAAAGAACCGTTAGGAATTTTAACTCGGAGAGAACACTTGCTTTACTTTGTTTTAATCTGGACTTTCTAGGCTTCTTAACGAACTTTGGGCCAATGCTCCCAAACCAGTTTGTTTCAGGGCATTAGATGTAGAGACACCCCAGCGGACTTAATTACTCAAGTTACCTAGGCCCAAAAACAAAAGACAATTGTAGCGTGAAAATCATGACGATTTAATGCGAACGGAGATATAACTGGTAGTTCAATTATTTTTTTTTGGATAAAAGACGTGTTTAGTGGGTTAGGTGTGTAATCATTCCAATCAAGTTCCAGATGGGTTTTTTTTCAGAATTAGTTCCAATTAAGGTATCAATAACATCCCTTCATATCCGCTTCACCTCATAAACTATTCTTGATATTACTTATTTCAGAACAAACCTATTTGATTCTCAGAAAATAATTTATCCATTTAAAAGTTTTCAGACATAATAGACTTGTCATCTAATTTTCAAAACTCACAACACATGTAGTTTGATGTAAAGACGTATATCAGCTATAGTTAACTTCAAAGGAGAGTTATCTTTCAGGTTTTCAAAATCTAAAAAAAAGATTTAGTTATTCTTATCTTATCAAACAAAACCGTCGAAATGTTGAATCTGAGCTCTTCCACTAGCTAACTTGACGAAAAAGTTTTTTATGTTTTTAGAAAATTTTCTGATTTTTATGGATTTTATTATGTAGATGCAAAATATACATATGAAAGCGAAGGTTAGAAAAGCGTACCGAGCGTACCCCCAAACTTAAACTGGACAGTGTCCTCACTGTCATTGCATGAAAAAATTATTGAAGGGTCAAAATTGTCGGTTAGATATACACATTTTTTTTGTTTTTTTTAAAGAAAATTGTTAAAAATGGATATGCACTGAACAAGAATATCCACATATATATACAAAATGTTATATACATACCCCCAAACTTATTTGAAACAGTGTCCACTGTTTTGGCTGGATAAACGAAGTTTGGTGGTAGGCAGAGGAAGATTATGCAGGGTAAACCGGCTCCTGTAAGACCAGGAGCTCCTCTGTTGGTTCGGCGCTAACGTACGGTTTCAGTCTGTGTCCGTTTACTTTGAAAAATGATCCGTCCTTTTGATTCTCCAAATCCACAGCGCCTTGCGGATACACATTCCGGACAAAAAATAGCCCTTTCCAGCGAGATCTGAGCTTACCTGGATGGAAATGCAGCCGGGTGTCGTAAAGCAGCACTTGTTGACCAGGTACGAATGTTTTGCGCAAAAGGTGTTTATCTTGAAACACCTTCATTCGGTTCTTAACGATAACCGCGTTTTCGTAAGCCTCATCCCGAATCTCGCTCAATTCGTTTAACTGCAGCTTCCGATGGCTGCCCGCATCTTCGAGATATAGATTCAGCTCCTTTATCGCCCAGAATGCGCGATGCTCTATTTCCACTGGAAGGTGGCAAGCCTTTCCGTAAACAAGACGATAAGGAGACATGCCAAGATCGGTCTTATAAGTAGTTCGAAATGCCCAAAGGGCATCAGTGAGTTTTAAAGGCCAATCCTTACGGTTCTTGGAAACCGTCTTCTCCAATATCTGCTTAATTTGCCGATTTGAAACTTCGGCTTGCCCATATGTTTAGGGGTCGTAGGACGTAGATAGCTTATGATTAATGGAATATTTCCGCATCAAGGCCTCGAAAGTCTTATTACAGAAATGAGTTCCGTTGTCGCTAATGATCGCTCGGGGGTGCCCAAACCGGGAGAAAATGTTTTCCTTAAGAAATCTAACGACAACCTTGTTGTCGTTAGTCCGGCTGGGCACAGCTTCAACCCACTTAGAGACATAATCAACAGCGAGAAGAATGTACAAGTTCCCAAAAGAGCTGGGAAACGGCCCCATAAAATCAATCCCCCAAACATCGAAAATCTCCACAACCAAGATTGGTTGGAGCGGCATCTCGTTTCTCCTGGATATTCGGCCCAAGTGTTGGCACCGGGAGCAAGTCTTGCAGTAGTCATGAGCGTCTTTGAAGAGTTTGGCCAGTAGAAACCAAACTGCAAGATCTTCTTGGCTGTCTTTCTGGGGCCAAAATGCCCGCCACATGCTTGATCGTGGCAAAATGACAGCACACTCTTGAATTCATTATCAGGGACACACCGACGAATAATCTGGTCTGGACAGTACTAGAACAGATAGGGTTCGTCCCAGTAAAAGTGTTTTACTTGGGATAAGAATCGAAGTCAGTCCTGACTTGACCATTCAGTCGGTAGTAATCCTGTGGACAAATAGTTCACAATATCTGTGAACCAGGGTTCGCAAGATACTGTCAAGAGCTGTTCATTCGGAAAAACGTCGTTGATCGGAATTTGAAGCGACGACGAAGAAGGAAGTCGTGAGAGATGGTCGGCGACTACGTTTTCACATCCTCTTTTTTCCTTGATGACAAGGTCAAAATCTTAAACAAGAGGATCTAACGTATCAGCCGAGATTTTGCATTCTTCTGCGCAAAAAGATGGCGTAGAGCAGAATGGTCCGTGTAGACGATGACTGGAGAGCCGATGAGGTAGGGCCTGAACTTTTCTAAAGCTAATACAACAGCCAAGAATTCCTTCTCGGTTGTTGTATAGTTCAGTTGGGCGTCATTCAGGGTTCGGCTAGCATAATAGATTATGTGCGGCATCTAGTTGATGTGTTGTCTAAGGACAACACCGAAGGCAAAGTCGGATGCCTCGCACATAATCTCAAATGGGTACTCCAGTCAGGAGAAGAAAAAACGGGAGCAGAAGTGAGTGAGCTTTTTAATGACTCGAACGCAGTCAGATAGCTCGAGTTGAAGTCGAATGTTGTGTCCTTGGCCAGGAAAAGAGTCAAGGGCCTAGCAATCTTGCTAAAGTCCTTGATGAACCGTCTATAGAAACCGGCATGGCCAAGGAAGGTTCGGATGTCTCTAACACATCTGGGAGGAGGGAGATTAGAAATGAATTCAATCTTTGCTTTATCAACCTCAATGCCATTTTGCGAGATGATATGTCCTAAGACAATACCTTCGCGCACCATGAAGTAGCACTTCTCCCAATTTAAAGTGAGGTTCTTGTCCTTACACCGGGTAAGGACAGCGTCGAGATGCAGCAAACACTCATCAAAGTAATCGCCGAAAATGGAGAAATCATCCATGAAGATCTCCAAGAATTTTTAGTTGTATGTATGCCCTAGAGGCCAGTATTGTACAGATGATGTATATTATATTGGATGCTTGGACATATATAGAGATGTCTTTCTTGCTCGATATGATAGTATGCTATCTGGTTACTCTTTATCTTAACATGTATACTAGTCTCTTTAAACTGTCTTATGGTTACATGTTGGTAAAGCCCTTAGGATGTGTACTTGACTACCTGGACTATGATGCAGATCATACTGGTGGGGACATGGTAGTCCATAAGTACATCCTTCAAGGTCCCTAGTCGTAGGTTTATTGAGACGGGGCATCGATATACCAGAGTAGACTAGCGTATACGCTTCTCGACCCATGAGATGGGAGATGGATGATCCCATATCCATTGATGTTTGACATCAGAGATGGTATACGGGTGCTCAGTGGAGACTGAGTACACTGGACGGACTCGCCGAGAACTCCCAGATGGTATTATACCTCACGTCAGATGGCAGTTCTCAGGTGACACTTGTGCAGGTTAGTCTGTAGACCCGAGATCGTCATAGAGTCTTGTGTGATTCCCACTGTGCTTTGATCTCCACCTTACCACGTCCATAAGGGCATGCAAAACGGTGGTCTTTGGGCACAGTCCCGAGTCACATGGAGGCAATGAGCGATAGGAGGAGTTTCGTCTCTCCCGGTATTGGGGGTTGATGCTGCGCTGTGCTCGATTGGCCGTAACAGGGAAGTCCCTGGTCAGGGCTGATCAGAGATTTGCTGGTAAGTATTACCAGTAGTTTCTCGACCCGTTATGAGCCTCACATTGGCACGACTTATCGGTTATTGGGGTCTGACATTTACCACCCAAGACTTGATATGCGATATATCAGAAGAACAGACCGGACTGTACGGTAAGTGTTACTGGTTGGATTCACAGGAGTGTGAGCGGGCTAGCTCGTCGATCTTCTGATCGCTCAATACCCGGATGGCCGTTACGTTTAGCAGACCGCTTGCGGCTTGTAGGTGCTTGATATGATCATCATCTGCTACCAGCGTATTGACGAGTGTTTAGAGTCCTACACAGAGGTTTCCTGGCTCAAGAGAAACGAAATAGGAGCGCATATGAGATATGTATAGGACCGAGAATAATGCGTGTATGTGATACCGTATTCCATTCTCGCGATGAATGTATCGATTGGTTATATTCGATATAACCTAGATATCGAATCAAGGATTGATTCGATAAGCCGATACATAGAATACTAGTCGGTTATATGCGATATGACCGGATCGTTAAATCAAGTGTTGATTTAATGATTTAATGTATAATTATATATTTGATATATTACTTTGTATTAACTAGTATTGGTTCACTTTAAATGGATTTTCTCACTTGATGTGCAAGTTGTATATGTGATATATAGGATTCTCTCTCTACTACGGCACCTGCGGTGAGCCTCTCGCCCGAAAGAAGGTCACCTTCACAAACGCCCGTAACCCGAGTAAGCAAAAGAGGTCTATCTCTTCCACCTTCGCCCGTCACTTCACTTACTGAACTTACCGAAACTCGCTACCGTAACAGCACAGAAAGAGTTATTCGCCTTAAAAGCTACGCCTACCTTCTATAGGCTTAACGCACGCACGGTATGAATTCTCTGCGACTTTGACTAGTCTACCCGAAAGCAGATCAAAAAAGCCAAAAGCATTGCTCGCTCCATCGAAGCTGGACTTGTCTCTCTCTCTCTCGTCTCGGCTTCTTCAACTACTCTTTCCGACGAGATGGAAAGTGCAATCGCCAAAGCCGGCTATTCGGAAAGCAAGGAGGCACATGTTTGTATCATGTTTGATGATACATGTTAGCTTGTGCTTGTGTAAAGATTAAACCATGGTTATATGAATGGTTAGGGTTTTATTTACTTATTCATTTATTTATATTGATTATTCATTTTGGAAAGGAAAAGAAAAATGGTGGCTTTATTTGTTTCTTTCATGAAGCTTCATGAAGAGTTGAATAATTGACCATTTTTGTTTTCTTCTCTTAACCTAACCATGCACCAAACCCTAGTTTGCTCTCTACACTTCACCATGGTTAGTATATGATAAGTAATGATATTATTCTCATTTTTAATCCTAGACTTATCATATTCTATCTTCATCTTCTTCTTCTTCTTCTTCAAAGAAAAAGCTTGACACCATTAATGGCACCTTGAGCTAAAGAGTGAGAAATCCAATTCTAAAGTGAACCCACCTCCTATTTCTTCATCCTCTACCTTTTGCCAAGTGGTTTTGGGTGTTTTCTTCACAAGTTTCACAACTTGGTGAAGTTGGAGCTTGAACTTGTGATATCTCGACGTAGATCATCTTTGGCACGAAGCCGACGACCTAGCTCGCCCATTTCTCCGATGAAGCCGACGATTGAGTTCGGGATTAGAGATGGACAGCGAGAGGACGCCTACATGGAGCTAAGGAAGTGGAGAAACGGATCTACAAAGGTTGTATCCTCTCTCCTTGAGTTAAATCGTTAACTTGTTTAATGTTTCGCCTAAAATTCTAGTTAACGATCCGTATTAGGGTTTCTCGGCACCCTTAAAATTTGAAATTGGCATGGTTGATGCCTTGTGAGACCTCTATAGTGTGCCTAAAAACCCTTCAGTGGTATCAGAGCCTAGCTAGAGCCTTAGGCGAAGTGTAGACGACGTTTGAAATCCGAACGAACCGAAACCCTAATTCCCAAAACGCTCTCTGGACTTCTTCTAAAAACTGGGTTTTTTCCAGATTAAAAATGCTTAAAAAATTCAGCAGGATGTTCTAAGAATTACGGTGCAAAATTTTCAAAATGATACCTCCAAAGTGCGGCGGAACCGCGGCAGAAGCATGGCTTCTGCGGCGGTTCCGCAGCCTGATGATGACGTTAGCCCTCCTCCTTTGCACAGTAATTCCTATTTCACAGTGCTGAGTTTTCTGGGAATTTTTAAATTGACTCAAGAATTGAGTGTTCTGGGGTTGCATTGGAAATCGGAGTTTCGATCGGATTATCAAGCTTTTTCTAAGTGTTTTCCGGATAATTTTTTTTTGAATATGTTAAAAGTTCGACCGGATATAAATACCCAACTTTTCCCCAGCCGGAAAATTTCCAAGTGTTGGATCTTTCTGTGGTTTAAGGACATTCTGAGTAGTGCAAGTAACACGATGGTCCCTCTAGAAGACAACAAACCTTAACTCGATTATGTGACCGTCTTGAACTGCCCTTTGAACCTTCGGGTTTGGGGCAGTACGGCGTGCCACATGTGAGGCGTTGGCTTGACCCTTCTACGGCTGGACCGTTGGTACTGAGGCATGAAGTGAATGTCTTTGAACTTATTTCATGTGTTGATCGGTTTCGGGAAAACTTGGGTGTTCGAATGTTCGATCGGAAAGTTTAATATTTTCTATTTATCCGGAATGGGATACAATAATTGGAATTCACAAACAGTTATGAGATAAATGAATGAATGTTATAAATCTAGCGGTTTAGTTTCATTTGATATTGAAAAGAGTTTTCGACAATGAGACTAAAATGCGGGGTTTATAACTGTTAGGCATGTGATGTCTAAGTATTTCATTTGATTAGGCATGCGATGTCTAAAGAGGTTGCGGATTCCAACTGTTGTAGTTTTACACTTTCTTTTCTGTGACCGTAAGTGTAATATATGATATCGCCGGTTTCGTTGCTATATGTCAATGACAATTGGGATGCGCATATTTACTTACGTTGATGTCATGTGATGTTATGTGTTGCTAGATATGTTTTATTGGATCGTTGTGTTTGAATAGCCGGGGGTTTTTATGTGAGATGAGTGTTTTTCATTTTCATTCATGTAAAAACTTGTATGTAATATTCTTTTATTTGGGGGCACTTCCAGGTTGCGGAAGTTGTCACCTTTTGTATATTATTTACTTTTCCGCATTAGGATAGACCCAAGGAGGGGAGCACAAGTAACCGGGTTCTGGGGTCCAGTGGGAGACCAACTCGAGGAGTCGAGTCCGGGTCTCCTAACCCTAGAATGGCAAGGTTGCTTGCCGCTCTCGTAGGGGTCTAGGGGTGTGGGATTGGCTATTCATCACGACCGTGGAATCCGTGTTTTATACTGGCTCGTATTAAAAACACGGACGTCCTAGTATATCCAATGTTTCATATGTTTCTTCTGCTGCGATATCTGTGATATGATCATGTGATGTTATGTGATAGATACAGTATATAGTATATATGATATATTATATAGACGTTATTTATGTTTTGCACCCGCACTAGCCCTGCCCTGCTCTGTCGTTAGTTACCTAACCTAACGGTGCACGAGGGGACATCCAGGCGAATGCGGATGGCATAAGTGTACGTCGTATTTATCTGTGATGTTTAGGTGACTTAAATGATGGGACTTCATTAATGTGATTAATGAAAGAAAAGAAACCTAAGATGTTGTAGAATCAAATTTTAAACAAAACAGGTAGCTACAGTTCTTGCTTTGCATAGCGGTATATGTGATATATCCTGCAACTTATTCGATGAGGAAAGGACCGAGATCCCTTCACCGGGAGTGACTCCTTTAGTAATAACTGGCAGATGCTACACACTCGGTTTCCTTTTGACTGCTTTTGAGTTTTTGCTTTGCACAGTGATATATATGATATATCCCGCACCTCATTCGACGAGGAAAGGGCCGACGATCCCTTCACCGGGAGTGACCCCTTTAGCAAAACTAGAAAAGCCTCAAAATCACTCCATTTCAAAACTTCATTTGATTCTACAACGATATCAAGTTCATTACGCTCATGGTTTTTTCTGAAAGAACCCGCGTAGCCCTCCGTCATTTCAGATAGATATTATTTAGTATTCGTGCTATGTTTGTTGACTTAGTCAAGGCATAGTGTATGATAGCTAAATTATGTTTATCTGTAACAACATGAGATGTGATTGGATTAGAGCATTCGCACGGCCTTGTTGACTCAGTCAAGGGTCGTACGGGTGGGTTTAATTCAATCGGGAAATGTACGGGTTGAACTTGACTTGCGATTTATGGTTTGTTGACTTAGTCAAGGTCATAGATCGCTAGGGGCAAAAGCATTATCGGGAATTTCAAGTGTTGAAATTTGCAATGAGATTGCATACCTTCTATGAGATAGTTGGATCCGATACCCACTGCGAGTAAGAGTTACTCCTGGGAGAGTTTTGCACACTACAATCAGCCGATCAAGTAGGTGTCTAGAAAGATGTCAACGGGGTTACGCCTCTGGGAAAATGAGGTTTACTTTAATTAGGTCCGTGCGAAAGCACGGGGAACCTCGCTCAAAGTACCGACACTGGCCTGGCTGAAAGATCGACGAAGTTGTAGGGTGTAATTAATCCCGGCTAGTCTTTCCTTTTAGGGTTTGAAGGAATATTTGATAAAAACCAGTGGGAGCCATCCTGATTAGATAAGATAATAACCAATCTGATCTTGCACGAGCATACGCTAAAGTGTTTTCTTCTCTCTCTCTCCAGGTAGCGACCATTTCATACCTTAATCAAGATAATAATATGGATGTATTGACCGAACCCGCATGTTATACTGTGCAGGGGAACGTTGGACCCGTTCTATCTTCTAAATGTTATAAGACTGAACAGGAAACAGGAGAATATCTAGATTCTCACGCCGTCCAAACGGAGAACGTGCATGATGATGCACCTTCTTCGGGTGTGTTTGTTATTGAGAACTGTTTCTCACTTCACCCTACGTCCTAGGTATTAGATACCGGATCAGGATCCCACATATGTAAGCAGTTACATGGGCTACGGAAAGGTAGAGAACTGGGAAAGAGTGATCATTCCATTCAAGTAGGGAATGGGGCAAATGTTGCAGCCAAAGCAGTTGGCATATATCACCTGGTATTACCAAATGGTGATACACTAGTTCTGAATGAGTGCTATTATATACCGAACATGATGTGCAATATTATATCAGTTTCTTTATTAAGTAAAGAAGGATATAATTTTGTAGTAAAGGATAAGGATATGAACATACTCCTAGATCAAAAGATGATTGCATCAGGCTCGCTACATAATGGCATATTCATTCTCAATCAAAATACACTCCTCAATATACAAAACACACACAAGAGGAAAAGCTCAGAAATGAACGAATCCTTCTTATGGCACTGTAGACTTGGCCATATCACTGAGACACGACTAGCTAAGTTGCATAAGAATGGATATTTGAATTCATTCGAATTATCATCTTATGACACTTGCCATTCATGTCTCAAAGGAAAAATGACCAAAACTCCGTTTACGGGACACAGAGAAAGAGTTACAGAACTCTTGGGACTGGTGCATAGTGATGTATGCGGTCCTATGTCTACACACGCCAGAAATGGTTCTTTCTACTTCATTACATTCACTGACGATCTCTCTAGATACGGGCATGTGTTCCTGTTGAAACACAAGTCTGAACCTTTTGAGAAATTCAAAGAATATAAGCACGAGATAGAGAACCAAACGGGCAAAAGTATTAAGATTCTTCGATCTGATCGAGGAGGTGAATACTTAAGCAGTGAATTCCTGGATTATCTAAAAGAGAATGGGATTCTCTCTCAGCTTACTCCTCCTTATACACCACAGCACAACGGTGTATCGGAACGAAGGAATCGCACCCTATTAGATATGGTGTGTTCAATGATGAGCAATGCTGAGTTACCTATTCCTTTTGGGGGTATGCGCTTGAGACAGCCATATACCTATTGAATCTGGTTCCGTCTAAATCTGTACCTACCACACCATATGAGATATGGAGTGGGAAGAGACCATATTTTAAACGAATTAAGATATGGGGTTGTCCGGCCTATGTCAAAAAGCAAAATCCGGACAAACTCGAGGTACGATCAGTCCTTTGCAAGTTTGTGGGATATCCTAAGAATTCTCAAGGATATTTATTCTACCAGGCTGAGGAACAAAGAGTGTTTGTTGCTCAACATGCCACCTTTTTGGAAAGGGAATTTCTTGCAAAAGAAATTAATGGCAGAGAGGTAGAGCTGGAAGAAGTTCCAGCACCACAAACTGCAACTAATGATTTAGTAGAACCAAAGGATTCAGTGGTACCCGACGTACCCCAGCCTCTCCGCCGATCTAGTAGGTTTTCTCTTCCACCTGAGAGATACTACGGTTTTCTCATTGATGGTGGCAGTGAGGATTGCATCATGGAGGATGATGACCCAACTAGCTTCGAGCAGGCCATCACGAGTGGGGACTCAGTGAAATGGCTGGATGCTATGCGGTCCGAGATGGAATCCATGTACACCAACAAAGTATGGACTTTAGAAGTTGCTCCTGAAGGGGTAAAACCCATTGGGAGCAAGTGGATCTTCAAGAAAAAACTTGGTGTAGATGGGAAAGTGGAGACTTTCAAAGCTAGACTTGCAGCAAAGGGTTTTCGTTAAAGACCAGGTGTGAACTATGACGAAACCTTTTCTCCAGTGGCTATGCTTAAATCCATCCGAATTATGCTTGCCATCGCTGCATATCATGACTACGAAATCTGGCAAATGGATGTTAAGACCGCCTTTCTAAATGGTGATTTAGAAGAGTGCGTGTACATGACTCAGCCAGAGGGCTTCGTAGACAGTGGGAGCAGCGGGAAGGTGTGCAAGCTGCTTAAATCCATTTATGGATTAAAGCAAGCATCGCGGAGTTGGAACATCTGCTTTGACGTCGTTATCAAAGAGTTTGATTTCGTCAAAAACCCAGATGAACCTTGTATTTACAAGAAGGTGGCAGAGAGTAAGGTTGTCTTCCTCGTATTGTACGTGGACGACATACTCTTGATAGAAAATGATATTCCTATGCTGCAATCGGTCAAGCTCTTCTTATCACAAAGATTCTCAATGAAAGATCTTGGTGATGCCTCCTGCATATTGTGAATTAGGATCTATAGAGATAGATCCAAACGGATATTGGGATTGTCCCAATCCAGGTACATTGACACCATACTAAAAAGGTTTAGTATGGAAGATTCCAAGCGTGGGAACTTGCCCACGATCTCTGGAGTCACTCTCTCCAAAGAGATGTCTCCCAAGACTGATTTGGAGAGAGCTCGCATGCAAGGGATACCCTATGCTTCGGCTGTAGGCTCTATCATGTATGCGATGCTATGTACCAGACCCGATGTAGCATACTCACTAAGTGTAGTGAGCAGGTATCAAGCTGATCCTGGAGAGAATCACTGGACAGCTGTGAAGAGCATTCTCAAGTACTTGCGAAGGACTAAAGAGATGCTCTTGGTGTATGGTAACGGAGAACTCCAAGTGGAGTCCATTACCCATTCGAGCTTCCAGAGTGATAAGGACGACTCTAATTCGCAGTCGGGCTTTGTCTTTACCCTTTACGGAGGGACGGTTAGCTGGAAGAGTTCCAAGCAGGAAACCATGGCAGACTCGACGATAGAGGCTGAATACATCGCTGCCAACGATGCTGCCAAAGAGGCTGTCTGGATCAAGAAGTTCATTACTGAACTTGGAGTTGTTCCATCCATTGAGCATCCAATACCTTTGTATTGCGATAACAATGGAGCGGTGGCTTTGGCCAAGGAACCCAGGTCCCATCAGCGATCCAGGCATATTCTGAGACGGTATCACCTAAACCGGGAGATAGTTGATCGCCGGGAGATCGAGGTCAGGAGGGTTGACACGAAGAACAACACGACGGATCCACTCACGAAGGCCATTTCCCAGATACAGTTTGAGAGACTCTTCGGGATGCTCGGTATGCGATACTACAGCAGCTGGCCCTAGTGCAAGTGGGAGATTGTTAGTTGTATGTATGCCCTAGAGGCCAGTATTGTACAGATGATGTATATTATATTGGATGCTTGGACATATATAGAGATGACTTTCTTGCTCGATATGATAGTATGCTATCTGGTTACTCTTTATCTTAACATGTATACTAGTCTCTTTAAACTGTCTTATGGTTACATGTTGGTAAAGACCTTAGGATGTGTACTAGACTACCTGGACTATGATGCAGATCATACTAGTGGGGACATGGTAGTCCATAAGTACATCCTTCAAGGTCCCTAGTCGTGGGTGTATCGAGACGGGGCATCGATATACCAGAGTAGACTAGCGTATACGCTTCTCGACCCATGAGATGGGCGATAGATGATCCCATATCTATTGGTGTTTGACATCAGAGATGGTATACGGGTGCTCAGTGGAGACTGAGTACACTGGACGGACTCGCCGAGAACTCCCAGATGGTATTATACCTCACGTCAGATGGCAGTTCTCAGGTGACACTTGTGCAGGTTAGTCTGTAGACCCGAGATCGTCATAGAGTCTTGTGTGATTCCCACTGTGCTTTGATCTCCACCTTACCACGTCCATAAGGGCGTGCAAAACGGTGGTCTTTGGGCACAGTCCCGAGTCACATGGAGGCAATGAGCGATAGGAGGGGTTTCGTCTCTCCCGGTATTGGGGGTTGATGTTGCGCTGTGCTCGATTGGCCGTAACAGGGAAGTCCCTGGCCAGGGCTGATCAGAGATTTGCTGGTAAGTGTTACCAGTAGTTTCTCGACCCGTTATGAGCCTCACATCGGCACGACTTATCGGTTATTGGGGTCTGACGTTTACCACCCCTAGACTTGATATGCGACATATCAGACGAACAGACCGGACTGTACGGTAAGTGTTACTGGTTGGATTCACAGGAGTGTGAGCGGGCTAGCTCGTCGATCTTCTGATCGCTCAATACCCAGATGGCCGTTACGTTTAGCAGACCGCTTGCGGCTTGTAGGTGCTTGATATGATCATCATCTGCTACCGGCGTATTGACGAGTGTTTAGAGTCCTACACAGAGGTTTCCTGGCTCAAGCGAAACGAAATGGGAGCGCATATGAGATATGTACAGGACCGAGAATAATGCGTGTATGTGATACCGTATTCCATTCTCGCGATGAATGTATCGATTGGTTATATTCGATATAACCTAGATATCGAATCAAGGCTTGATTCGATAAGCCGATACATAGAATACTAATCGGTTATATGCGATATGACCGGATCGTTAAATCAAGTGTTGATTTAATGGTTTAATGTATAATTATATATTTGATATATTACTTTGTATTAACTAGTATTGGTTCACTTTAAATGGATTTTCTCACTTGATGTGCAAGTTGTATATGTGATATACTTTTGTGCACATGTTTGTATCATGTTTGATGATACATGTTAGCTTGTGCTTGTGTAAAGATTAAACCATGGTTATATGAATGGTTAGGGTTTTATTTACTTATTCATTTATTTATATTGATTATTCATTTTGGAAAGGAAAAGAAAAATGATGGCTTTATTTGTTTCTTTCATGAAGCTTCATGAAGAGTTGAATAATTGACCATTTTTGTTTTCTTCTCTTAACCTAACCATGCACCAAACCCTAGTTTGCTCTCTACACTTCACCATGGTTAGTATATGATAAGTAATGATATTATTCTCATTTTTAATCTTAGACTTATCATATTCTATCTTCATTTTCTTCTTCTTCTTCAAAGAAAAAGCTTGACACCATTAATGGCACCTTGAGCTAAAGAGTGAGAAATCCAATTCTAAAGTGAACCCACCTCCTATTTCTTCATCATATACCTCTTACCAAGTGGTTTTGGGTGTTTTCTTCACAAGTTTCACAACTTGGTAAAGTTGGAGCTTGAACTTGTGATGCCTCGACGTAGATCATCTTCGGCACGAAGCCGACGACCTAGCTCGCCCATTTCTCCGATGAAGCCGACGATTGAGTTCGGGATTCGAGATGGACAGTGAGAGGATGCCTACGTGGAGCTAAGGAAGTGGAGAAATGGATCTACAAAGGTTTTAGCCTCTCTCCTTGAGTTAAATCGTTAACTTGTTTAATGTTTCGCCTAAAATTCTAGTTAACGATCCGTATTAGGGTTTCTCGGCACCCATAAAATTTGAAATTGGCATGGTTGATACCTTGTGAGACCTCTATAGTGTGCCTAGGAACCCTTCAAGAATTTTTCCACCATGTGTGAGAAGATTCCTATCATACACCGCTGGAAGGTAGCGGGCTCATCGCATAACCCAAAGGGCATGCGACGATATGCAAACGTGCCGAAAAGACAGGTGAATGTCGTCTTGTCCTGGTATTTTTCGGCGATGGGAATCTGATTATAGCCGGAGTAGCCATCCAGAAAGCAGTAGTACTCGTGTCCAGCCAATCGTTCAAGCATTTGGTCAATGAAAGGTAGCGGGAAGTGGTCTTTCCGCGTTGCGGCGTTGAGTTTTCTATAATCGATGCATACTCGCCACCCAGTCTGGGTGCGAGTAAGGATTAACTCGTTCGCCTCATTGGTTATGACCGTTATGCCTGACTTCTTGGGGACAATATGAATGGGGCTAACCCACTGGCTATTAGAGATAGGTTAAATGATACCACTATCCAGACACTTTACGATCTCCTTTTTTATAGCCTCCTTCATGACTGGGTTGAGTCGCCTTTGTGGATCCCTGGTTGGTTTGGCACCATCCATTAGATGAATGTGATGTTCAACGATCAGGGGACTAATCCCCTTGATGTCCGCCATTGACCAGCCAAAGGCTTGCCTATTGCTGTGCAAGACCGTAAGAAGGGCTTTCTCTTGCTCTGGAGCTAGAGAAGCCAAGATGATAACAGGAAGGGTCTCGTTCTCACCCAAGTAAGCGTACTTAAGGTGAGACGGCAATGGCTTGAGTTCGAGCGTTGGAGGTGAAACGATTGAAGGCAAGATTGGTGAAAAGGTCTCAAACTTAAAGGATTCCAGCAGAGGTTCAAAACGAATGTAAGCGACCGAGTTGGATGGTTCAGCTAACTCATCCGGAAATTCAAAGGATTCAAACTCGGCTGGTGACTGGCTAATATCGTTCGAGAAAATGAAACACTCGTAGTCATTGTCGGGTGCAGAAGCAGCAGCAGGTTCGAAGAGGAACGCATTAGTGGCGTCAAGATTGTTGTGATCGAACAAAAGCTCCTCGAATTCACAGTTCTACGGGGTGATCTCCTGGATTGAACAAACGTCTAGTATATGAGCATTAGATTCGGAGGGCTGATTCCCCAACCTAAAAATGTTGAGTTCAATTGTCATGTTTCCAAAAGATAGGTTCATCGAACCATTTCGACAATTGATCACAGCATTTGAGGTTGCAAGGAATGGGCGACCGAGTATCACTGGAATTTGATTCCGGGGGTTAGCTACAGGCTGTGTGTCTAAAACAATGAAGTCAACGGGAAATATGAAGTCCCTAACCTTGATTGACACATCCTCTAGCTCACCCCTAGGATGGGTGATCGATCGGTCGGCTATTTGGAGAGTACAGTGTGTGGGTTTCAGCTCTCCTACACCTAGTTGCTCATATACTGAGTACGGAAGCAGGTTAACGCTGGCACCAAGATCCAAAAGTGCGCGGTTGATGTTCTTATCCCCAATGGTAATATAAATCGTAGGACAGCCAGGGTACTTCCGTTTTTGAGGTAAAGATTGGGTAAGAGCATCACTCACAGCAATAGCTAAGAAAACTTTCTTGGGTACCTGAGATTTCCTCTTTTTTGTGCATAAGTCCTTTAAGATTTTTGCGTAGGAAGGGACTTGTTGGACAGCATCTAAAAGGGGAATGTTGATGTTAACCTTCTTAAACAACTCCAGAATCTTCTCCATTTGTGGATTTTGTTTATCGGACCTCAACCGGTTTGGAAATGGAATTTTTTTAAAAATGGTTGAGTCCAATATTTGTGGAGGAGATTGTGGAGTTGGAACGGATCCCAAAGCTGTAGTTTTCGTGGAGTGAGAAATGGGTCCGTTTAGAGCAGCAGAAGATGAAGAGCCTTTTGAAGAAGGGAGAATAGGCTCAGACGACGAAGAAGAAGAGGAAGAAGAAGCGGCCGGGGTGTCATCATCTATCCGTGTCCCAATGTTGTTTTGCAGCATCCTTCCAGATCTCAATGTAGTCACGGCACTCACATTATGGTTCTGTTGTTCTAGAGCAACATGTACATTATGTGGGTGACCAGGATTTGGGAGTGGTTGGGATGGAAGCTTCCGCTTTTCTCGCTCGCTTAACGCCGCATTCAGCTGTGCAATCTGGGCTTCGATGGTCGTGATGCTTTGCCCGTGTGCAGCAGTGAGTTGCACCAAAGACTGAATGGAAGACTGGATGTTGGCGGTGGATTGAGTCGATTGCTTTACAAACGCCTCCAGACTCCGTTCTATCAAGGAAACCTTATCGTTGTTTGACGGAACAAAGTTGTTTTGAGGAAAAGAATTGTTGGGTGCAAAATTGTTCATCTGATTTTGAAAAGGTTGGGGTTGGAAGGGCTGCTGAAATTGATGTTGAGTTTGTTGCTGAGCTTGTTGTTGCGGAGGAGGGGGACACTGGAAATTGTTACCTTGGAATTGATGCTGGTTCTGATTCCAGGCGAAATTGGGGTGGTTCCTCCAGCCAGGATTGTAAGTGGAAGAGTATGGATCATTTCATGGTCTTTGCTGAAATGCCGCATTGACCTGATCCTGTCCCTGAGTAGGTGGGTTGTAAGGAAACTCTTCGGTCAAATGGGATGGATCAGAACAACAAGCGCAAATGGTACGAGGGGGAAGAGCGGGGGCAGGTGAAGGAGACGCGAATTTGCTCTTAATTGCTTCCGGTTTCCGTGTGATAGCTGCCATCTCGGCTTTCATTGTAATTGAGACATCAAGTTGATGAACGCCTGCCCTAGAGAGACCGGGAGAAGTAGAAGAATTGTTCGGTCGTGTGCTTTCCCACTGAAGCATCTGTTCCGCAAGATCGTCGAAGAATTGCCAAGCTTCCTCGTCAGATTTGGATAGGAAGTGGCCTTGACAAATGGTTTCCAACAACTTCTTCGTTGCTGGATTCAGGACCTCGTATAAGGTCTGGCAAAGTTGCCATCTCTCAATACCGTGATGAGGGCACTGAACAAGAAGGTCTTTGTATCGGTCAAAGCACTTTCAAAAGGGTTCGGTAGGAAGCTGGGAAAATTGGTTAATTTTGTTTCGGATTCTTACGGTCTTATGGTTCGGGTAGAACTTTTTAAGAAACGCTTTAACAAACTCATCCCAACTGGTTATGGAATGAGATGCGGTGCTATACAGCCACTTTTCAGCAAGATCGCACAAAGTGAACGGAATGACTCGTAGCCGTATAGCATCGTCGGACAATTGGGTTGTCTTCATCATTGCGCAAACGTTCCGGAACTTGTTGATGAAGATGTAGGCATCTTCAGATTCCAGCCCGTGAAATTTGGGCAACATGTTGATGAAGTGGGCTTAATTTCGAAATTATCCCCATTGGCCGGTGGAAGTGAAAGACAGGTAGGAAGTGCAGAGCGAGTGGGATAGAAACGATCCTGGAGCGCGATTCGCTGTGGCGCTGCAGCAGGAGGTGGTTGTAGGTTATTCGCATCAGGAGGAGGTGGAATCAATCCCGGGGGAGTTAAAGGGATGTTTGGATTAAATCCTGACATCACAGAAGAAGAAATTGGTGATAGTGAAGGTGAGGATGTATGAACAGAATCCCTGTCAACGTCGGAGTTGGCCGGTAAAGGTAGGATTGATAAAGGGGTGGAAGGAGTTTCGACTGCGGTGTCGATCGCGTAGTCCGTAGGGACTAACGAAATGCGGACTAAACGGACACTAGGGTCCCTAGTCCAAGCGGACATACACTAAACGCATTTAGTGTAGTCAAAGTGGAGAAGGTGAGGGTATGAAAACGTCAATGGAGAAATACAATGAGAGGTGGGTGAAAAAATGGAATTCTAGCGACAAAGGGTATGTTTTTATAAAAGTTTTTGTTTTGTGTTTTTCTTTGTTTTTTTTAGGAGTTTTGCAGAAATATGTACGGACTTACTGCTTAACTTCAAACAATCACAGACAAAATATGCACAATCACACCTAGATCTAGGGTCACCTAGGTCAACTAGACAGCTCCTAACTGTTCCAAAGGGCTAGAAATAGGACCTCAAACTGCCTCTTCACCGCCAATTGCGTCCAGGTAAGTGCCAGGTGAGTGGGAGGCTCTCCACTACAATTAGTGGCCCTAATTAAGTAACCACCCGCCTTAGACACACTTGCCTAGACACCGCAAAGTCAGGTTAGGATCAACGGCCGATGCCTACAACTAGTCCTCTTTCCTATTGTGCGCGACGTCCTTAGGGTTGAGTCTAGTATTTTTTAATTAAATAATGGTCAATGCATATGCCCTATGTGATTTTTGGGGTCCTGGGAAGGGTGATGAAATCCCCATCCAATCTGGATTGGTCTCAAGCTCCTTAAAGTCCGATTAAAAAATATGCAAAGCAGTAACAATCACTTGCAATCAAATTATTTTTATTTTTTTTTAGCGCGGCGCAAAGAATCCTGCACAAAAAAAATTTTATTGGAGAGGGGAAGAGAGTTTGTGCAAAGAAAGCTGCAGAAAGAATAGTTTAGTGGAGTTCAGAAGAGTGGAGAAGAGGGTTAAAATACTCACAGGGGATTTTTGGTTGCTGATGTTAGCAAATAGCCACGGTTCTGCGGCCTAACAAGCACTTATGCCGCGGTTTCGCGGCTATAAAGTGGAGTTGGACCTTCAGATTTCTTGCTTGTTCTGGGTTGGATGTCCTCTTCTTGTTTAGAGCCCCTGAATCTTGATTTGCTCACTGGGTTTGCTGCAGAATTTTACAATAGACCGTTGGTTCCGCCTTGATCCACCGCGGTGTAGCCGTGAGTTATGGGTCTAACTTCCCACGTCTTTGGCACTGAACTTGACCTTCTTTCTGTCCTGCACACTTGCACAAAAACTAATAAAAAATAACAAGATGATTTTTACAATATATTTTTGTTTTGTTTTGTTTTTCGGTTATATTTATTTTCACAAATTAACCCGAAATTACACAAAGAAATAAACTACCGTCTCTCCGGCAATGCCGCCATTTGATTGTTAGAGTTTTTACGTGCTTAGTTAATTACCGCAATCAAGATGGTTTCACTTGGTAGCTAGCCGGTTGAGTACGGGTCATCCGCAGGGAGATGGGAATCTTTTTCTATGTGCTTTAACGAGTTAAGTCCAAATGTCCAGGTTTGTTTGAGATTAACTATATGCTAAAATGTATATAAAGAGAGCTTGTTAGGGTTAGGATTAGGTTAGTTTGAGATAGGAGTCGCTCACTTCTTTCGTTGCCACTCTTAATATCGGTGTTACGGTAATCGGCAACAACGGGGATTAGCATGACTAGGAAGGAACTTGCGAGTATAAGCTAGGCTTTCCAACGCTTAGTTTCTTCCTTTTGGTCCTTGTTCGTCCGTTCTTGGCTCTTAGCCTTAACCTCCGGTTAATTCAACCACAACCGGTCTCGCTAAGGAATCACCGCTATCATGTAGGATAGGGTGCCGTAGGGAGCGGATTGTGGTTCAATTAACGGGAGTCCGAATCAATATGTTGGGCAAGAAAAGAGTGAGAGAGAATTCCTTCTCTCAAACTTTCCTTATCCTATCCTAACAAGTGAGAAACTACTCACCCATTACAAAAAAAGGAAAATACAACACAAAAAGGAAGATAGAAAGAAAGAGGTTAGAAGATTACAACTAGCTATTTGAGACCTCACTTTGGCAAGGATCAAGCATAAGCATCATTGTTGTTAAGGATAAAGTAAAATAGAAGAAGAAACAAACAAACAACAAATACAAGCTCACTACAAGGTTTTAGTGGAGAAAGATGAAAAGAGAAAGAAGAAATACAAAATCTCTCCTAAAATCTAACACAAAAATAAGCACACCTCACTTGGCATTGTTCTGGGCTATTTATAGGCAGGAAACTGAATCCCTAGGGCAACATTCTGGCCCTAAATGAAGTTACCAAACTACCCCCAGAAAATCATCAGCTGCTGAGTTAACTCGGCCGCGAATCCGCGGCCGAGTCGCCATATAGGCCGCAGATCCACGGCCATTTAGGGGAGTTGGCTCATCGTATTTTGTGTGTTTCTCTGTGTTACTGTTCCCTTCAGTGTGGTATACTTGGTTTCTCAGACGCTCTTCACATTTCTTCCAGATTTTCAGCAGATCAAAAGGTGATTTGATGTGGATCATTTGCCATGATTTTCTTGAGCTCCGCGTAGAAATCTTGGATCTTTTGTTGCCCTTGTGCTTTGTGCATGAAAATGACCATTGATTTGCCATTTTGTCCTTTAAACTGGTGTGCGGAAACATACGGATAGAGAGCGAAGACCCGTATTTTATCTGTGGTTGGCAGTAGTCCAGAATTTGTTGCACTTTTTCATGAATTTTACTGCTTAGAGCTGAGAACCTGTAACCTGCAATTATCTAGCAAACACGGATAAGGAGTACCTACCTATAAGCAATGTGATAAAAAATAGGCGGTATAAAAATACAAAAATCTGATATGAACACCAGCCATAGAGAAGATCGTTCTGGCGCTCGTTGTAGCTTCAAGGAATCTATAACACTACTTCCAGGCGCACACCATCCTTGCTCTTACCGAGCGCCCGCTGGGGGTTGTCCTCGTGTCACCCGAATCCTCAGGCCGCTTAGAGAAGTAGAGGTGGGAACTGTCCCAAAGTGACATAAAATACCGTCTGAGGAAGGCCATCAAAGCACATGCCCTGGTCAATTTTATCGTCGAATGCACCATCCCCAGTAAGGAGCCGGAGTCCACGCCGACCCTCGCGGCTCAACCCTCGATCGAGGGGGGGCCTGACTCAGTCCCTGAGTTGATTATTTACATCGACGTGTCCTCGACCGAGGAAGGCTGTAGAGCTGTCCTCATCATTTGAGGCCCGAACGAGGAAGAAATAGAGTATTCTCATAAGCTCGGGTTCAAGGCCTCAAACAATGCGGCAGAATACGAGGCCCTGCTGGATGGAATTCGCATGGCCTTCGGGCTAGGGCTGAAAACAATTCGGATCCGTAGTGACTCAGCCCTCGTCGTTAGCCAAGTGACCGGCCATTTCGAAGCCCGGGAACCTCTAATGGTGAAGTATCTCGCCGAGGTAAGAAGACTTCGGAAGAACTTCAATGAGGTCCAGGTAGAGCAAATACCCATACAGCTCAATTCCCAAGCAGATGCCCTGAGTAAGCTGGCTTCATCCTACTCGGCCAATAACAAGCGATCTATCCTCTTCGAGACCCTGCCACGGCCCAGCGTGGAAGACGGGGCGACAATGCTTCATATGCACACAGCCCAGGAAGGGGACCGAGATTGGAGGAATCCCCTCATGGGATTCCTAAGGAAGGCACACTCCCGGATGATCAGAAAGCATCCCGCCGTCTCCGAGCCAAAGCCCGTCACTTCTTCTTGAGCAATGGGAACCTTTACAAGAAGTCTTTCACTCAACCTCTGCTCCGGTGCGTCGACCCCCGCGAAGCCGACTACGTACTCCGCGAAATCCACGAAGGGGTTCGCGGCGCACACCAAGAGGCCTGCACCTTGATCTATAAGGCATTGCTCCAGGGGTACCACTGGCCAACTATTCACCAAGACGCCCAGAAGCTCGTCAGAAGATGCAAAAGTTACCAACTCTACGGAAGCATACCCCGCCTTCCAGCCACCGAACTGACCGCCCTTACCACTCCGTGGCAGTTCGCCCAGTGGGGATTGAACATGATAGGTCAGTTCCCTACCGGTATGGGCGGGCACAAGTATGTCCTCGTCGCGGTAGATTACTTCATGAAATGGATTGAGGCCGTCCCTATCAGGAAACCGGATGCCACCATGACCATCAAGTTCCTGGAGAACAACGTGATACTCCGGTTCGGCATCCAGAGGTGTATCATCACCGACCATAGAACAAACTTCGAGAACGAGAAAGTGAAGGAATTCTGCAATGAGTATCACATCCTCATGAAGTTCGCCGCGGTTGCGCATCCCCAATGCAACTGGAAAGCCGAAGCCGCTAATCGGGACGTCCTCCGAGGTCTTCGGACCGGCCTAGAAGGACGCCAAAGCAGTTGGGTCGAGGAATTACCCCGGCTCTTATGGGCCCTGCGCATGTCAAAGAAGACCCCCATCGGGGAAACCCCTTTCAGCTTCTGCTATGGGACTGAGGCAATGGTCCCAGCGGAGATCGGGCTACCCAGTCACCGGGTCGAACACATCAACGGCGAAGCCAATACCATGGCCCTCCGGACCAACCTAGATATCCTGTTGGAGAAACGAGACCGGGCTCAGATCAGAGCTGCCGCTTATTAGCAGCAAACGGCCCAATATTACAACGCGCGAGTCAAGCGCCGCTTCTTCAAGATCGGAGACCTAGTCCTGAGATGAAACGAGTTCGTCGATCAAGGAAGGCTGCATAAGTTTTCCTTTAAATGGGACGGCCCCTTCCACATCTCCGAGTTCCTTCCCGGCGGAGCCTACTGATTGCAAGACGCGGACGGGCGCAAGTTTCCATAACCATACAATGCTGAGAAACTCAAGCTATAACAGTGAAGGGAATATCCACGAGTGTGTATTTCTTCTTTCACAAGAACAATGTAAACTCTTCAAAAGTCCTTTCTATTTAATAATACGAAGGGAACGCTAGAACATTGCGAAAAGAAGAATTTTATTCATTCAAAAAGGTACTATGAGCTCCTCAGCCTTACAAAAAAGAGGTTACAACAGAGGTGGAATGGGATCAAGGAAATACTCGTGGTGATACTCAAAGTAGATTTCATTCAGCCGGCGATTTCAGCCCGCTCCTGCCGACACTGCACGCGGACCCGGGATGCCACGAAAGCACCTCATCAAGAGGCAGCCGAGCGGCTACCCTGCTCGGCTCTCCCTGGCCGGTAGTTCCCTAGCCCACGACACCAGGGATCAAAGCCCTCGGCTTTCCCTAGCGGCTACCCTGCTCGGCTTTCCCTAGCTGGAAGTTCCCTACCGCACGACGCCGGGGATCAAAGCCTTCACCAAGAGGCAGCCAAGCGGCTACCTTGCACGGCTATCCCTAACTAGTAGTTCACTGCCACAAAGCGCCAGGGATCTAAGCCCTCACCATGAGGCACCGGGAATCTACCCTACTCGGCCCGTCCTTAGTAGGCCTCTTACGGCCCCTTCCGTGCTAAGGATCAAAAGCCCTCTCCAAGAGGCAGCTGAGCGGCTACCCTGCTTGGCTATCCCTGGCTGGCAGTTCCCTATCCCATGATGCCAAGGATCAAAGCCCTCACCAAGAGGCAGCCGAGCAGCTACCCTACTCGGCTATCCCTGGCTGGCAGTTCCCTACCCCACGACGCTAGGGATCAAAGTCCTCATCAAGAGGCAGCGGAGCGGCTACTCTGCTCGGCTATCCCTGGCCGGTAGTTCCCTAACCCACGGCGTCAGGGATCAAAGCCCTCACCAAGAGGCATCCGAGCGGCTACCCTGCTCGGCTATCCCTGGTTGGTAGTTCCTTACCCCACGACGCTAGGGATCAAAAGCCCTCGCCAAGAGGCACCGAGCAGTAACCCTGCCCGGCCCGTCCTTAAGGATCAAAGCCCTCACCAAGAGGCACTGGGCAACAGCCCTGCTCGCCCCGTCCTTAGTAAGCCTCTTACGGCCCCTCCCACACTAAGGATCAAAAGCCCCCACCAAGAGGCAACCGGGTCAGCCCTTGCTCGGTTATCCCTGGCTGGTAGCTCCTTACCCTACAACGCCAGGGATCAAAGCCCTCGCCAAGAGGCACCGGGTAGCAACCATGTACGGCCCCGTCCTTAAGGATCAAAGCCCTCACCAAGAGGCACCGGGCAACAACCCTGCTCGGCCCGTCCTTAGTAGGATTCTTACGGCCCCTCCCGTGCTAAGGATCAAAAGCCCTCGCCAAGAGGCAACCGGGCCCTCCCTTGCTCGGTTATCCCTGGTTGGTAGCTCCCTACCATACAACGCCAGGGATCAAAGCCCTTGCCAAGAGACACCGGGCAGCAACCTGGCCCGGCCCCATCCTTACGGATCAAAGCCCTCACCAAGAAGAACCGGGAAGCAACCCTGCTCGGCCCGTCTTTAGTAGGCCTCTTACGGCCTCTCCCGCACTAAGGATCGAAGTCCTCATCAAGAGGCAGCCGAGCGGCTACTCTGCTCGGCTATCCCTGGCCGGTAACTCCTTACCCATAGCGCCAGAGATCAAAGCCTTCAGCAAGAGGTAGCCGAGCGGCTACCCTGCTCGGCTATCCCTGGCTAGCAGTTACCTACCCCACGATGCCAGGGATCAAAGCCCTCGACAAGAGGCAACCGAACATCTACCATGCTCGGTCATCCGTAGCTTGTGTTACTAACCGCCGACGCCACGGCCCAAGCCCTCTCCATGTGGCCATCCACGTCTAAGCGATCCCAACCTCGACTTTGAGGACATGGAGATACCGACCCTTCACCGATCTTTGCACACTTGGCAAATGGTTGAATTCAACTCGATGTGCGATCGCCAGACGAAGAACCGACCCGACCTGAAGGCTAAACTATGCAAATACAAGTGTTTACCGACAAAAGAAAATATGCGCGCAAATACTACTGCAAAAAGTTTTTATTCACAAAGCCAAAAGTCTTTACAAGGGTATTGTGGGCTCCCCAGCCTTATCAAATTACCCAGAGGCTTACAAAAGAGAGAGGAGGAAAAGCCAAAAAGTTTGGGCCATAAGCCCCGCCTAGACCTCAACTCGCTCATCTCCATCAGCCAGAGGCATGACCACCGAAAGTGGGACCCGAGCATGGAGCTCACCGTCGGCAAACTCCGGAAACTGATCCTTGATGACATCAAGAAATTTGTTTCATGTAATGGCGAAGGCCTCGCCATGGTCGACGTAAAACTGGTCCGACCCCTTGTAATCAGTCACCGCCTTTCTAGCCCGAATCTCGGCAACCTCCGCCACCTGAAGCGTCGCCTCGGCGTCCCGCCTGCTGGCATCCCTCGCCCTCTTCATGGCTGCAAAGAGATCGCCCAGTTCCATCAACTTCGCCTCGATAACTCGGTGGGACTCATTTATGCGGTGATAGGACTCCCGATACTTTGAGACGGCGAGCTCTGCCGCGGCCGATCGGGCTTCAAGGACGGCCATCCTCTCCCTCTCCAGATGCAGCTCAAGTCGCAGATCCTCAGCCTCCGAAGGAGACTCTCCCGTCGGCCTCATAGCATGGATATCCCCCTCGGCCTCCATGTGAGTAACGAGGGCACTGTGCTGAAGGACCTGATGAAAAACAGCAAAGAGACTTAGACACTCGAACTAATGAAAGGGCGCTCGAAATAACACATGAGGGGGTACATACCTGCACCGCCTCCTGAGCTATAGCCTCGATTTGGGCCCTCAGGGTCCCCCGCGGAATCTTACCCCTAGACGACTCTTCCATACCAGCAAGCAGGCTGGCAGCAATGGAAATCCCGGACGGGACTACGAAACGGCTGTCCCCCTCCTGCACAGGAATCCCCTCAGGAATCTCCGTCGATGGCGCGTGAGAGACCGTCCTCTTAGTCTTAAGAGGAACCCTATCTTCTTCCTCTCCTGCATCCCTCGTCCGGAGCTCGGGAACCCGTGGACGCCTTTGGCCGCCGCCGGGGAAATCATCGGGAGCTCGTGACGAGGCAGATGGCCCCGCCGTAGATGGCACATTTGGTGCGGGGCTCGGGTCAGCCGGAGGCGCGGCCGAACCGCCGACCCCCATCCGAAACAGAGCATCGAGGGCACCAAGGGTCCTGGATCAATCCATTTGTCCTGCCAAAGGGAGAGGTAGGCTCGACTCAGAAGGAGAAGAAGAAGAAGAAAGAAGAAGAAGAATCTATAAGGGGCTCCCTAGACCCTACCCAATCTATTTCTACAAACTCTTTAGAAGAAGACATCTAACCTGATTGAGAGAAGTCCTCGGGGGAGAAAATGCAGAGATCCGACCTAAAAAGGAGAGCGCCGAGCTAACGAGACTCGGGACGAAGAAAATTTTTAGAGGTATAGGCCTCGATGGGGACCCCACCTCTATTTATAGCTGCCGGCGTACACATCCTATGGCGACAGTCATCTCCCGCCGAAACGGCTCAGTGCATTCGACGGCTATGATCGCCCCACCTGTCCAACGCGCATTGGCCGTATCCCATCAGAAGATAGAAGCCTGCAGCCCGTTGTGTCAGCCAACCAAAGCCCGACACGTGGGCTGTCGCTTCAGTGGTCGTACGCACGATCCAGCGCATCCTCTTTAATGCGAGATCTGGCCCCTGATCTGCTGACATCACCAAGAAAATACAGTCGATTGCCCGGGAACACACGCTCACGATATCTACAACGAGAATCTCACCTCGGGTGACCCGGCAGACCACCCTCGACCCGACACGTGAACAGGTCGGGACGAGAATAGGGGCTAATGATGATGCTCGATATCGGTGATCTCCCAGATCGTGACACATGGCTGATGACGTGTCCCGAGGACCGTAAGGAAGGACCAAGGACGGAACATCGGAGGAACACCCGGGTCTGCGACCCATGGACATGGTCGACCTTCTGGGCCGTCCATACCACTCCTATGCCCTCCTTGCAAACAACCGTTGGCTCGCCTTCGAGACCCTTGCGTATTTGGCCTCCTCGGCCTTCTCAGCTCGCCTTCGGGCTACCACAGAACCGAGATAACTCGGCCTTCTGCTCAGTCCTGAGCCCCCGCCGAGCTCATCTACCTCGGTCCCTTCGACCGACCAACGACATCATTCGCAGGTGCTTCCGCCTCGCCTCAACTAATCTCGCCATTCGCGAGATATCCGCTGCCTACAATCCCGCGTTCCATGAAATTACGATCCCTATTAACGAGACTGTCTCGCCATTAATGGAAGATCCCGCCCATCACACGGGCGTGACGTCGGGGGCGTAACGGCCGGCGTGATTCTCGGACCTGCCTGTCTGCCACCACCGCTATATAAACCCCTCCTTAAGACGGTTCAAGTAAGTCATTTTTTCCACTCACTAGGCCATTACTCTGCTTGGATTTCCTGTCTAACTTGATCGTTGGAGGGTCCTCGGTAGTATAACCACTCCGGGACTTCCTTGCAGGTAGCTCGGCCCCAACAACCTTAAACCCATTGAGATCCACACACTTCAGGAGCTATCCTCCAACTCAAATCTCGGCCATCCATCATCACCAACAGAAGATCAACGGAAGGTAACATCTTGACGTGATTCCGCACGCGTCATTTCCCCTAGTTTGCTTTAGATATGAGTTGAGCATGAATTGCTACTCTTAATTATTTATAGGTTTCCTTATTATTTTTCAAAACATGCATATGGATTGGTAAACATTATTCGTTGATAACGCGCGGGGTAACGACCTATCCCACACTCGCGTTTGGATCCTAAGACACTAAAGATCGGGTCATAATTTCTAAAGTTATTTACAATTAAATACCAAAATTTTTTCAAACTGTTAGATTTTTTATAAACTACCACTAACTTTCTAAATTATATTTTCAACAAAATACCCTTAATTTTAAACGGTTAATATTTTTTATTAAAACACCCTCAACTTTTAAAAGTTAGGATTTTCACTAAAATACCCTCAATTTCTAAAAGTTAAGATTTTATCAAAACACCCTCGAGATTCTAATAGTATAGTTTTACCAAAACACCCTTGAGATTTTAAGATAGAGTATTTTTACACAAAACCCCCTCGAGACTTTCAATAGGGAAATTTAACATAAATACAATGAAGTTTCCAAATTTCATATTTTCACATAAATACCCTATGATCTTTAAGACTAGTATCTTTCAAGTAATTAAGTAGCAGATGGGTTTAAGTGGCATCTTCTCTCTTGATCCTCGGAGAGACGGAGACAATGAGTGTTTCCACTTACCTATCTCCCTATATAAATAGAGTAAGTTCGTACCTTCACTGAAATCAAATTGCATGAGTATTGACATATATATAACCTAACACATGATATCATACATGACTTGTCATAAACCTATTGCATGCTCGACCTGACTTAATTTGAACCATAAATACAACTTGATATAAATACTTGAACTTGATATGAATACTTGAACTCGATGTGTACACTTGAACTCGAATTGAAACTTGAACTTATACTCTTTCGTATGTAATCTTGGTTTCGGGAAAGACTTGTAACATTAACTATAAATTAAATACGTGGGGTGTTAGGGTAGTCTGAGGAGTGAGTTCAATATAATCTAAGGAGTCCCCCTAATACATGAATCCTTAAATACTAATACTGTAATACTCTAGAGCAGTGAAGTCTTTGGACATATGGTGATCTGCTCTGTCCACACTTAGTGCGGTCTGTTGAGGGCACATGGTGATCTGAGTATGGAGACGCTTCAGAACAACGGTATCGGGTCCCTGAAGCACATTCCAAAAGAAGGCAGAACTATATGATAAATGTAATGATACAACCCTTAATTACGAAGGCACCTTTTGGATGAACTGGCATTCCGGAGTTTGAAGAACTCTATAGTTAAGCGTGCTCGGGCTAAGGAAATCCTTGGATGGGTGACATTCTGCGATGTGGCCCTTTCTCAAGTCCGGTTCGCTCTAAAGGACAAAACTGTGCGGTTTCGTCTAGAGAAGACAATACCATCCATATTGGGGCCTGGGGAGTTACAAACACAATACACTCATGAGTGCCCGTGTATTATATCCTTGGATTCGTAAATACTTAAACGACGGTTGTGTTAGTTGTATGTATGCCCTAGAGGTTATTATTGTACATGATTGTATATTATAGTGGATGCTTGGACATATATCGAGAGGACTTTCTTTCTCGACATGATAGCATGCTATCTGGTTGCTCTTTATCTTAATATGTAGACTTGTATTATGATATTGTCTTTCTCTCACATGTTGATAAAGCCCTTAGGATGTATACTAGACTACCAGGATTATGATGCAGATCATACTAGTGGGGCCAGGGTAGTCCATAAGTTCATCCGTTAATTGTTCCTAGTCGAGGGTGTATCGAGACGGGGCATCAATATTCCGGAGTAGACTAGCGTATATGCTTCCTGACCCATTTGATGGGCGATGGATGGTCCCATATCCATTGGTGTTTGACATCAAAGATGGTATAAGGGTGCTCAGTGGATTCAAGGTACACTGAAAAGGACTCGCCGAGAACTCCTAGATGGTATTATACCTAACGTCAGATAGCAGTTCTCTGGTGACACAGGTATAGGTTAGTCTGTAGACCCGAGATCGTTATAGAGTCTTGCGTGATTCCTATTAGTTATATGTATGCCCTAGAGGCCAATACTGTACATACGATGTATATTTTAGTGGATGCTTGGACATATATATGGAGGACTTTCTTGCTCGACATGATAGTATGCTATCTGGTTGCTCTTTATCTTAACATGTACACTGATTGTCTCTAAGTTACATGTTGATAAAGCCCTTAGGATGCGTACTTGACAACTAGGATATGTTGTAGATCATACTAGTGGGGACAGTGTATTCGCTAAGTACATCTTTCAAATGTTCCTAGTCGTAGGTGCATCGAGACAAGGCATCGATATACCAGAGTAGACTAGCGTATAACTTCTCGACCCATGTAGATGGGCGATGGATGATCCCATATCCATTGGTGTTTGACAGTTAAGACAGTATACGGGTGCTCAATGGTGATTAGGTACACTGAACGGACTCGCCAAGAACTCCCAGATGGTATTATACCTAACGTCAGATGGCAGTTCTCTGGTGACACTGGTACAGGTTAGTCTGTAGACCCGAGATCGTCATAGAGTCTTGTGTGATTCCCACTGTGCTTTGATTTCCACCTTACTACGTTCAAGAGAACGTGAAAAATGGTGGCTTTGGGTACAGTCCTGAGTCACATGGAGGCAATGAGCGATAGGAGGGGTTTCGTCTCTCCCGGTATTGGGAGTTGATATTGCGTTGTGCTCGATTGGCTATAACAGGAAGTCCTTCGCTAAGGCTGTTTCAGAGATATACCGGTTAGTGTTATCATTAGTTTCTCGACCCGTTATGAGCCTCATATCGACACGACTTATCGAGTTACTGGGATCTGACGTTTACCACCCCTAGACGAGAGATGCGATATATCAGACGAAGAGACCGGATTGTACGGTAGTGTTTCTGATTGGATTCGCAGGAGTACAAGCAGGCTTGCTTTTTACTCTTCTGATCGCTCAATACCCGGGTGGCCATTACGTTTAGTAGACCGCATGCGGCTTGTGGGTGTTTAATATGATCATCACCTACTGCCGGCGTATTGACGAGTCTTTAGAGTCCTACACAGGGGTTTCCTGGCTCAACCGAAACAGGGTAGGAGTACATATGTGATATGTGCGGTACCGAAATTGATACGATATGAGATACCGTATTCTATTCTCGCGATATGTGATATCGGCCGAGTATATATGATTTAGTCGGGTTATCGGATCAAGTGTTGATTCGATAAAATGATATATATTATATTAGTCGGTTATTTGCAAAATGGCCGGATTATTGAATTATGTGTTGATTCGATAATTTAATGTACAATTATATATTTGATATATTACATTACATTAACTAATATAAGCTCACTTAAATGATTCTTTTTCTCACTTGTGATACATTGATATATATGTGATATATGTTAATTGTATTATTTTCTTTTGTTACAATATATATTATATATGTGATATATAATATTGTAACATGTGAGGGTTAAACTTGCAACTAGGGTTTTGAGATTATTACCATGGCTAAGATTAGGGTTGATATATATATATATATATATATATATATATATATATATATATATATATATTTATTTATTTTAACAAAATTTAAAAAGAGAAGACTTTTGACAAAAGAGTTGCCATTGTTGACTAAGTCTTCTCTCTTGAAATTTTGTTTAGATATTTCTAAACCAAACCCTAACCCTAGACCATGGTAAAATCTCTACAAGGGTCAAGCATGACATGCTTAACCCTAGGTTCCATTTTTAACCTTAACAATAATTCATTATTCATCACTTGACTTCATCTTCTTCTTCCTCTTGAGCTTGCTCTCTAGTTTGTGATAAAGTGATGATTTTGAATGAGAAAATGAAATCTAAAGTGAACAAAATTCCTACTTCATCATCCTCTACTACTTGCTATTTATTATAGGGTGTTTGCTTCACTAATTCCATGATTACAGAAGAGATAGCTTGGGTTGGTGTCTCCTCGACGTAGATCATCTTCGGCCTCGAAGACTTCGAAGTAAGATGTTCGTTTCTTCATCGGAGCCTCTCTATAGTCCGGGACATCTTGATCACAGCGAAGGGACTACTACACGAAGCTATTGAAGTGAATGACCGGTCTAAAAATGTTGTATTCCTTGCTCACTTACGATGTAAAGTGTTTACATATGTTATTTCGTCGATTTCTAGTAAACGATTCAATGTTTAGGGTTAGCTAGAATGGCAAAATTTGAAAATGGCATGGACGATACCTCCCGAAACCTTGCTGCCGTGCTAGGTGACCCTGCAGTGGTGTCAGAGCCATGCTAGAAATTTAAACAGATTTTGTTAAGATTACGAAACCGAAATACTCCGAAACTTAAAACGCAAAAATCAAGTTTCTGTCGAATTTAAAAAGTTGTCAAAAAAAGTTTTAAACAAGTACAGAGTGATGTATGAGATATATCATGAACACAGTCAAAATTTCAGGGCATTCTGAAAAAATTTGGCCGGCCACATACACCCTCATCTCGGCCAAATCCGACCTCTCCCCCTGAAAATTTTTGTATGTTCCACTTGCTTGGTTTTGATGTTTTAGGTGTTGTTTGTTTTTGATAATTTTGCATGTGATGTAATCTTACACTATAAACAATTCAAAGTGTTTCGTATTCGTATTTTTAACATTATTTTAGGTTATTCGCATGTTGTCTAGACGAAATTAAAAAGTTCGATCGAATGTCATTAATCCATTTTTCCAAGTTTAACGTAATCAGAAAAACATGCAAGTAATCATATGAACCCACTAGAAGAATAAAACCCTAACTCGACTTTTTGGATCGCGGAACCATGGTCAAACCCTACGGTTTGCCGTAGTTCCGTGGCAACATGAGTGAGGCTTGGGTTTGCCCTTCTACGGCTGGTGCATAGGTACTGTGGCATATTCTGGGTATTATTAAAACTGTGCTCAAGTGTTGAGCTGTCGGGAAATTGTGGGACTTTGATGAATCGGTCGAAAAGTTTAGCCTCGTCTGGGTATCATGTGATGGGATACAATATTTGGAATCCACAAGTAGTTATGAGATAACTAGTTTGAATTTTATAAATCTAGCAGTTCAGTCTCATTTGATCGGTTGCCATGGGATTTTGATGCGATCAAAAGTCCATTGCAATCACGTAGTGTACGCGGATACTCGCCGGGTAAACTTAATAGATAGCCATGCCCCATAGCCCCGACCAAGTGACCGTAGGAGAACCCCGTCGCCGAAAGCATCCGTTCGGGTGCTCGAGGTAACGGTGTTCCGCCTTAGTGCACTTCGTCGACGGTATCGGAGGGTGCGGCCGTCTACTAAAGTTTCCGACGAGCATTCGATCGGGATATTGGGAATCTTGTTGAATTGCCTGACTAGATATTAAAAGATGTTTTGAATATCGATACTAAAATGCGGGGTTTATAATTGTTAGGTATGTGATGTCTAAGAAATTCATTTTGTTAGGCATGAAATCCAAAGTATGTGATACGTTGGGTTTATGATGTCTATGGTGGTTGAGGATTCCAACTGTTATAGTTTTTCACTTTCTTTTCTATGATCGTAAGTGTAATATGTGGTGTATCGCCAGTTTCGGTGTTATATGTCAACGACAATTGAGATACGCATATTTTACTTACGTTGATGACATGTGATGTTATGTGTTGCTGGGATATGTTATATTGGATCGTCATGATTGAATAGTCGGGAGTTTTATGTGAGATGGGTGTTTTTATTTTCATTCATGTAAAATTAATTGTATGTAATATTCTTTTATTGGGGAACTTCCGGGTTGAGGATGATGTCACCATTGTATATTATTTACTTTTCCGCATTAGGATAGACCCAAGGCGAGGAGCACAAGTAACTGGATTCTAGGGTCCAGTGGGAGACCATCTTGAGGAATCGAGACCGGGTCTCCTAACTCTAGAATTGGTAGGGTTGCTTGCCGCTCTCGTAGGGTTCTAGGGGTGTGGGATTGTCTATTCATCACGAGTGTGGAATCCGTGTTTTATACAGGCTTAATTTAAAACACGGAAATCCTAGTATATCCAATATTTCATATGTTTTATTCTGCTGCGATTTTCTATGATGTGATCATTGATTATATTTTGAGACGAATGCCTATATTATATATATGAGATATAATTAATATTGCTGCTATCGTTTCATATGTGATGCTTGGGAACCATATTATGATGGGACTTCATTAATGAGATTAATGAAATAAAAGAAACCTAAAAATGTTGTAGAAACTTGTTTTGAAAACTGGTAGCTCTAGTTCGTGCTTTGCATAGCGGTATTTCTTGTAGAATATCCAGCACCTTATTCGATAAGGAAAGAGCCGAGATCCCTTCACCAGGAGTGACCTCTTTAGCAAAACTAGCAGATGTTACAAACTCAGATTGTCTTTTGATTGCTTTTATAGTTTTTGCTTTGCATAGTGGTATTTGTGAAATATCCTGCACTTTATTCGATAAGGAAAGAGCCGAGATCCCTTCACCGGGAGTGGCATCTTTAGCAAAACCAGTAAAAGCCTCAAAAACACTCCTTTTCAACAATCACTCAATTCTACGACAATATTAAGTTCATTACGCATAAGGTTTTCTTAAAAACCTGTCGCATCCCTCCGTCATTTCAGATAAGTACTACTTAGTATTCATGTTATGTTTTTTGACTATGTTAAGGCGTAGTGTGCGGTAGCTAATTAATGCTTATCTGCATAAGCATATGATGTGATTGGATTAGGCTAGTCGTGCGACTTTGTTGACAATGTTAAAGGTCGTGCGGGTGGGTTTAATTCAATCAAGAAATTTACGTGTTAAACTTGACTTGCACTTATGATTTGTTAACTATGTTAAGGTCATATAGCTGCTAGGGGCAAAATATTATCGGGAATTTCAAGTGTTGAAATTTGCAATGAGACTGCATACCTCCTATGAGATAGTTGGATCTCGATAACCACTGCGAGTAAGAGTTACTCCTGGGAGAGTTTTACACATTACAATTAGCCGATCAAGTAGGTGTCTAGAAAGGTGTTAACGGGGTTATGCCTATTGGAAAACAAGGTTTATTTTAATTAGGTCCGTGCGAAAGCATGGGGAACCTCCCTCAAAGTACCGACACTGGCCTGGCTGAAAAATTGGCGAACTTGTGAGGTGTAATTAATCCCGGCTAGTCTTTCGTTTTTGGGTTTGAAAGAAGATTTGACTAAAACAATAGGAACCATCCTGATTAGATATAATAACCAATCTAATCTTGTAACAGCATACGCTGAGTGTTTTCTTCTCTCTCTCTCCAGGTGGCGACCATGTCACGCCTTAAACAAGATAATAATACGGATGTATTGACCGATCCTGCTTGTTATATTGAGCTAAGGAACGTTGGTCCCGCTCCAACTTATAATTTTTATAAGTCCGATCAGGAAATAGGGGATTACCAGGATTCCCGTGCCGCCCAAACGAAGAAAGTGCATGACGATGCATCTTCTTCGGGTATGTTCATTACAGAGAACTGTTTCTCAGTATCCTTTACGTCCTAGGTATGAGATACTGGATCAAGATCCTACATATGTAATCTATTACATGGGCTACAGATAGGTAGAGAACTGAGAACGGATGATAAGTTTCAAGAGTTGGAAACGGTGCAAGTATTGCAGCCAAGTTTGTTGGCAGTTATCACCCTGTATTGCCAAATACATTTATTCTGAATGAATGTTATTAGATAGCGAACCTGATATACAATATCATATCAGTCTCTTTATTTAGTAAAGAAGGATATAATTTTGTATTGTTGGATAATGTTTTGAACATTTCCTATATCAAGAGTTGATCGGTTCAGGCACGTTACCTAAAAGCTTATACGTTCTAAATCAAACCACGGTTCTTAACGTACAGAACACACACAAGAGGAATAGTTCAGAAATGAACGAATCCTTCTTGAGGCATTGTAGACTAGGTCATATCAATGCGACCCGACTAGCTGAAGTTACATAAAGATACATATTTAAATCAGTTTGAATTTACATCTTGTGAAACTTGCCAGTCATGTCACAAAGATAAGATGACCATAGCTCCGTTTATTGGAAACAGAGAAAGAGTTAGTAAACTCTTGGGATTGATACATGATGATATATATAGGTCCCATGTCTACACATTCCAGGACCGGTTCTTTGTACTTCAATACATTCAGTGATGATCTCTCAAGATTTGGACATGTGTTCCTGTTGGAACACAAGTCTGAAAATTTTGATAAATTCAAAGAATATAAATTAGAAGTAGAGAACCAAAATGGGTATAGTATTATGTCCTTTGATGAGATCAAGGAGGAGAATACTTGAGCATGGAATTCCTGAACTATTCTAAAGGAGAATGAGATTCTCTCTCAGCATTACTCCTCCGTATACACCACAGCACGTTGGTATATCAGGGCGGAGCAATTGCACCCTATGTGATATGGTGTGCTCTATGATGAGTACTACTGAGTTGCCTATTTACTTTTAGGGGTTATGCACTTGTAGAGCTGCATACCAATTGAATAGGGTTCCAATCAAATCAGGTGCCTACCACTCCATATATGATATGAAATGGGAAGAGCCCATCTCTTAAGTATGTTAAGATTTCAATTGCCCGGCCTATGTCTAAAAGCAAAATCCGGACAAGCTCGAGGCAAGGTCAGTTCTGTGGAAGTTTGTTGGATATCCCAAGCATTCGCAAGGGAATATCTTCTACCACACTGAGGAGCAAAAGCTGTTTTATTTCTCAGCATGCCACCTTTTTAGAAAGGGAATTTCTTACGAAGAAATTAGTGGTCATGAGGTAGAACTGGAAGGAGTTCCAGCTATACAAACTGCAGCTGATGATTTGGTAGAACCAGAGGATTCAATAGTTCTCAACGAACCTAAGCCACTCCGCCGATCTGGTAGGGTTCCTTACCCACCTGAGAGATACTACGGTTTTCTCTATGATAGTGGGAGTGAGAATTGCATCATGAGATGATGCCCCAACTAGTTTCGTGCAGGCCATCAGGAGTAGGGACTCTGTAAGAATGGCTGGATGCTAAGTGATCTGAGATAGAATCCATATACACCAACAAAGTATGGACTTTGGTTGCTTTATCAGAAGGGTTAAATCCCCATCAGGAGCAAGTATATCTTAAGAAGATTACTTGGTGTACATGGAAAATCTGAGACTTTCGAAGCTAAGACTTGTTGCAAAAGGTTCTCATCATCGACGAGGTGTGGATAATGATGAAACCTTTTCTAGTACCTATGCTTAAGTCCATCCGGATCCTACTTGTCATTGCTACATTCCATGACTATGATATCTGGCGGTTGGGTGTCATGACTGCTTTTCTAAATAGTGATTTAGATGAGAGCGTCTATAAGTACACAGCCAGAGGGCTTCGTAGACAGTGGGAGCAGCGGAAACGTGTGCAAGTTGCTTTATGGGATAAAACAGGCATCGCCGAGTTGGAACATCTGTTTTGATGTGGTTGTCAAAGCGTTTGACTTCATCAAAATAGTAGATGAACCTTGTACATACAAAAAGGTAGTAGGGAGTATGGTGGTGATCCTCGTATTGTACGAGGATGACATATTCTTGATAGGAAAGGAGTTTCCTATGCTACACTCGGTCAATCTTCTCTTATCACAAGGATTCTCCATATAGGATCAAGGTGATACCTCCTAAATCCTGGGTTTTGGATCTATGAGATAGATCTAAGTAGATGTTAGGATTCTCACTAGGTGTAGTGAGATGGTATCAATCGATCCTATGGAGAATCACTGGATAGCTTCCAGGGTGGTATGGTGAATGTCAGTCACAGGCATTTTCTTTACCCTCAGTGGAGGGACGGTATGTTGGAAGAGTTCCAAGCTAGATACCATGGCAAACTAGAAAACAAAGGATAGATACATTGCTACCAAGGATGTTACCAAAGAGATAGTCTGAATATATAAGTTAATGAGATGAACTTCGTTCCTACCATTGTATGGCAATGGAGTTGTGGCTTATGCCTAGGAACCCCCGCCCCATCAGAGATCCAGACATATTCTTAGGCAGTATCACCTAATCATGGAGATGGTTGATCTCCAGGGAGATCGAGGTTAGGAGAGCAGACACAGAGGAAAACAGGGCGGATCCACTCACAAAGGCTTATACCAAGGAGAGACTTTTATAGGATGGTTGAGTATGAAATACTTCAACTACTGCTGATTGTTGGGTATTGGATACTACAACAGATGTTCCTAGTGCAAGTGGGAGATTGTTAGTTATATGTATGCCCTAGAAGCCATTACTGTACATACGATGTATATTGTAGTGGATACTTGGACATATATATGGAGGACTTTCTTGCTCAACATGATAGTATGGTATCTGGTTGCTCTTTATCTTAACATGTATACTGATTGTCTCTATGTTACATATTGATAAACCCTTAGAATGAGTACTTGACTATCAGGATTATGATGCAGATCATACTAGTGGGGACAGTGTAGTCTCTAAGTACATCCTTCAAATATTCCTAGTCGTAGGTGTATCGAGACAGGGCATCGATATACCAGAGTAGACAAGCGTATAGCTTTTTGACCCATGTAGATGGGCGATGGATGATTCCATATCCATCGGTGTTTGAAATCAGAGAAAATATACGGGTGCTCAGTAGAGACTGGGTACACTGAACGGACTCGCCGAGAACTCCCAGATGGTATTATACCTAACGTCAGATGGCTGTTCTCTGGTGACACCGGTACAGGTTAGTCTGTAGACCCGAGATCGTCATAGAGTCTTGTGTGATTCCCACTGTGCTTTGATTTCCACCTTACCACGTTCAAGAGAACGTGAAAAATGGTGGCTTTTGGGTACAGTCTCGAGTCACATGGAGGTAATGAGCGATAGGAGGGTTTCGTCTCTCCCGGTATTGGGAGTTGATGTTGTGCTGTGCTTGATTGGCTATAACAGGAAGTCCTTGGCCAAGGCTTCTTCAGAGATTTACTGGTAAGTGTTATCAGTAGTTTCTTGACCCGTTATGAAACTCATATCGACAAGACTTATCGAGTTACTAGGGTCTGACGTTTACCACCCCTAGACGAGATATACGACATATCAGACGAAGAGACCGGACTGTACGGTAGTGTTACTGATTGGAATCGCAGGAGTACGAGCAGGCTTGCTGTTGATCTTCTGATCGCTCAATACCAGGGTGGCTTTTACGTTTAGCAAACCGCTTGCGGCTTGTGGGTGTTTGATATGATCATCACCTACTTCCAGCGTATTGACAAGTCTTTAGAGTCCTACACAGGGGTTTCCTGGCTCAAGCGAAACAGAGTAGGAGCACATATGTGATATGTGCGGTACCGAGATTGATACGATATGAGATACCGTATTCTATTCTCACGATATGTGATATCGGCCGGGTATTTGTGATATAGCCGGTTTATCGGATCAAGTGTTGATTCAATAAAATGATATATATTATATTAGTCGGTTATTTGCAAAATAGCCGGATTATCGGATCAAATGTTGATTCGATAATTTAATGTATAATTATATATTTGATATATTATATTACATTAACTAATATAAGCTCACTTAAATGATTCTTTTTCTCACTTGATGATACATTGATATATGTGTGATATATGTTAATTGTATTATTTTCTTTTGTTACATTATATAATATATATTTGATATATAATATAGTAACATGTGAGGGTTAAACTTGCAACTAGGGTTTTGAGATTATTACCATGGCTAAGATTAGGGTTTGATATATATATATATATATATATATATATATTATCAAAATTCAAAAAGAAAAGACTTTTGACAAAAGAGTTGCCATTGTTGACTAAGTCTACTCTCTTTATATTTTTCTTAGATATTTCTAAACCAAACCCTAACCCTAGACCATGGTAAAGTATCTACAAGGCTTAAGCATGACATGCTTAATCTTAGGTTGCATTTTTAACTTTAACAATAATTCATTATTCATCACTTGACTTCATCTTCTTCTTCCTCTTGAGCTTGCTCTTTAGTTTGTGATTTAGTGATCATTTTGAATGAGAAAATGAAATCTAAAGGGAACAAAATTCCTACTTCATCATCCTCTACTACTTGCCATTTAGTATAGGGTGTTTGCTTCACTAATTCCATGATTAGTGAAGAGATAGCTTGGGTTAGTGTCTCCTCGACGTAGATCATCTTTGGCCTCGAAGACTTCGAAGCAACAATGTTCGTTTCTTCAATGAAGCCTCTCTAGAGTCCGGGACTTCTTGATCGTAGCGAAGGGTCTACTACACGGAGCTATTGAAGTGAAAGACCGGTCTACAAAGGTTGTATTCCTTGCTCACTTAGGATGTAAAGTTTTTTACATATGTTATTCCGTCGATTTCTAGTAAATGATTCAATGTTTAGGGTTAGCTAGAACGGCAAAATTTGAAAATGGCATGGAAGATGCCTCCTGAAACCTTACTGCCGTGCTAGGTGACCTTGCAATTCCTACTGTGCTTTGATTTCCACCTTACCACGTTCAAGAGAGTGTGCAAAACGGTGGTTTTTGGGTACAGTCCCGAGTCACATGGAGGAAATAAGCGATAGGAGGGGTTTCGTCTCTCCCGGTATTGGGGTTGATGTTGCGCAGTGCTCGATTGGCCATAACAGGAAGTCCCTGGCCAGGGCTGATACGGAGATTTACTGGTAAGTGTTATCAGTAGTTTCTTGACCCGTTATGAGCCTCATATCGACATGACTTATCAAGTTACTGAGGTCTGATGTTTACCACCCCTAGACTAGATATGCGACATATCAGTCGAAGAGACCGGACTGTACGGTAGTTTTACTTATTGGATTCACAGGAGTATGGACAATCTTTCTTGTTGATCTTCTGATCGCTCAATACCCGGGTAACCGTTACGTCCAGGTAGTACCGCTGACGGCTTATGGGTGATTGATATGATCATCATCTACTGCCGGCGTATTAATGAATCATTAAAGTCCTTGATTGATATGTTTCTGCCGTGTCATATTAAAAAAAGAGTTGTGTAATTACCGCAATCAAAACCGTGTCGCGTGTAGCGAGCCGTGATGAGTACGGGTCTTCCGCAGGGAGATGGTAAGTTTTTAAGCTTGTTTTAATGAGTTAACAACATATTTTGACTTGTTGGTGAAACTAAATGTTGTAACGAGGAAATGTATAAGAAGAGACTCGTTAAGGGTAGTAATAGGTTAGATTGCATGAAGGTGATGTTTGCCAATTCCTTATATCCCCAACTTTGGTTTTGACACTAAAGAAATAGGTAACAACGCGGATTAGGGAACTTGAAATACGGTATTTGCGGCATTTCGCTAAATCCTTCTTCTTTGTCTCTTGTCCTTCTGTTGTTATCTCTTGATTTTAGCCATTGGCAAATCACTAGCACTCCGGTCACGATTAGGAATCATCGCTATCGTGGTAGGATAGGATACCTAGTGGAGCGGAATTGCGAGTGCTTTGTACGGAGTTTCAATTGCAAACTTTATGGTTTTTAAGGTTTTAGCAAAGAACATCTTCAAATACAATCTAACCGTTTTCTACCCTTAACAAGTAAAGCCACTACTCACACATATTTACAAAATAAAAATAAGAAAAAGGGAAAAGAGTAAGGAACATAGTGAAAAATACAAGAAAAGAAAAAAAAAGAGAGAACCAATGAATCGATGTGCGAATATCTCCAAGTGTTCGTAACTCCGGTGATGTGTAAAATCCAAATACAAAACTTTAAGGTTGTAAGCTCACTTAAGAGGTTGCAAGAACAAAGTAAAGCGCGGATTTCACATGTTCAAATATGTAAAATAGAACAAGACATGCTAATAAAAATGAGAACTTTTTATTGCAAACAAGTTACAAGAGATCTTTAAGTCCTAAGCCTTAAGCTTGCAAGTTCAAATGAGAAGTTGCAAGGTCAGGACAAAGGGGCAAGAGCTCAAGAATTACAAAGAGAAGCAAACTTAAAAATTACAAGAATTATAAAACAAAACTAAACAAAAAAGTATCCATTTCCTCATGCCTCTGGTCTGTATTTATAGGCTCAAAAACAAAATAAATAAACAATAAAAACGAGCTGATGTGGCATCAAGGGGGGCCACAGGAAGCTGGAGCCACATAGAGGAGGTGGGGTCGGCCAGGACGGACCTTGCAGGGAAGGGGATCGGCCCAAAACCGAGGGTAGGGCCTGGAACTTGGTGTGGTGTCATTTGTTGTCCCTAGTGTCACTTTGGTGTTGTTTATTTTCTCTGTAAAGGTTTTGGATGCACCTAGGTTTTGGAGGGAACTTATAACTTCAAATCACATCAACTCTTTTTGCATTCAATGCACATCACACCAAATAGCCCACTTGGTCCTAGCCACTTGAGTGTGTCATGGCAGCCCCCCTAGGTCCATAGTCCAAGCTCCAAGAGTTTAGTGTGTACACATGCTATGTGTTGGACCAAAATATTATGCACACACTTCTTTGCAAAATAACTCTTCGATATCGGTCGGTTTGCGGTTCTGATTGCAGTGTCGCCTCTCAAATGCAATATCCATGATTCTGGATGTATTTCTAGTATTTTGTCACGTACACATGTAATCTGTATTATTGAGCAAACACCGGTTAATAGTACCGATATATAACAAATGAGCGATATTGAAATACAGTTTTCTGTGATGAACAAATACCCCCAAACTTATCTTTTGCTCGTACCGAGCAAAGCAAAAAGAAAAGAATTCTGACCTCACTTTCGCAGGGAACGCGATTTCACTGATCTCTTGCAACAAGCCGTTAAATCTCTAAGTGTCCTTAGTAGGAGGAGTGTTGTCTCCTGAGGGTTTTCAGCGGATTTCACCCACAAAATCCCGTCAAGCTAGTTTTGCGAAATAACTATGATTCTAACCCTAAGGTTTTGTTTTAATGCTAGCAATTCTATTATCCTTAAGTTAGAATAATCGAACCTTTATTTTTCACACCTCGCCTTTTATTTAACTAAAGATTCTATATGTCTTTACGTGCAGTACAAATAGTGTCGTTAAGTTTCAAAAGGATTGATTAAAGTCGACCTGTCACAAAATACAGCCCGGATAAAGATTTAGAAAGGATCACACAAGTTTTATAAAGAGTTAAGTACATCTCAAGTTTTGTTTTACAGTTAGGTTTCAAATTCAGAATTTCTGTCTTCTTTAACAGGAAACTAGGTCATATTTTTCACTCCACCTTTTTCTTGTTTTCATTTCATACACACCACTGTGAACGTGCAAAAGTCTTTATCATAGGATAAAACCTTCATATCTCCGTTAAAAATATTTTTTTATAAAAATCCCGTCTTTTGTCAAGATTATTCTCACACAAAGAACCGTTAGGAATTTTAACTCGGAGAGAACACTTGCTTGACTTTGTTTTAATTTGGAGTTTCTAGGCTTCTTAGCGAGCTTTGGGCCAATGCGCCCAAACTAGTTGGTTTTAGGGTATTAGGTGTAAAGACACCCCAGCGGACTTAATTACTCAAGTTACCTAGGCCCTAAAACAAAATACCAATTTTAGCATGAAAATCATGATGATTTAATGTGAACGGAGATATAACCGGTAGTTCAATTAATTTTTTTTGGATAGAAGACGTGTTTAGTGGGTTAGGTGTGTAATCACTCCAATCAAGTTCCATATCTGTTATTCTTCAGAATTAGTTCCAATTAAGGCATCAATAACATCCCTTCATATCCGCTTCACTTCATAAACTATTCTTGATATTACTTATTTCAGAACAAACCTATATGATCCTCAGAAAATAGTTTATTAATTAAAAATTTTTCTGACATAATAGACTTGTCATCAATTTTTCAAAACTCACGACACGTGTAGTGTGATGTAAAGACATATATTAGCTATAGTTAATATCAAAGGAGAGTTATCTTTCAGGTATTCAAAATCTAAAAATAGGATTTAGTTGTTCCAATCTTATTAAACAAAACCGTCGAAATATTGAATCTAAGTTCTCCCACTAGTTAACTTAACAACAAAGTTTTTATCTTTTAAGAAAATTTTCTGATTTTTATGGGTTTAATAAGTATGCAAATGCAAAAATATACACATGAATGCGAAGGTTAGAAATGCGTACCGAGCTTACCCCCAAACTTAAACTGGACAGTGTCCCCACTGTCATTGTACATCAAGCAGGCAAAATTATTGAGGGGTCAAAATCGTCGGTTATACACACACACATTTTTTTTTAAAAGACTGAGCCTCACCAGACAAGATTGCTCATTAAAAAAAATGGATATGCACCGAACAAGAATATCCACATATATATATATATATATATATAAAGCAGTATATACATACCCCCAAACTTATTTGAAACAGTGTCCACTGTTTTTGGCTGGATAACCAAAGTTTTGTGATAGGCAGAGGAAGATTATGCAGGGTAAACCGGCTCCTGTAAGACCAGGAGCTCCTCTGACGGTTCAGCGCTAAGGTACGGTTTCAGTCTGTGTCAATTTACTTTGAAAAACGAACCGTCCTTTGGATTTTCCAAATCCACAGCGCCTTGCGGGTACACATTCCGCACAAAAAATGGCCCTTTCCAGCGAGATCTAAGCTTACCTGGATGGAAATGTAGCCGGGTGTCGTAAAGCAGTACCTGCTGACCAGGTGCGAAAGTTTTGCGGAAAATGTGTTTATCGTGAAACACCTTCGTTTGGTTCTTAACGACAACCGCGTTTTCATAAGCCTCATCCCTCAGCTCGCTCAATTCGTTCAACTGCAGCTTCCGATGGCTTCCCGCATTTTCGAGAGATATATTCAGCTCCTTTATCGCCCAAAATGCGTGATGCACTATTTTCACTGGAAGGTGGCAAGCCTTTCCGTAAACAAGCCGATAGGGAGACATGCCAAGATCGGTCGTATAAGCAGTTCGAAATGCCCAAAGGTCATCAGTGAGTTTTAAAGACCAATCCTTACGATTCTTGGAAACCATCTTCTCCAATATCTGCTTGATTTGTCGATTTGAAATTTCGGCTTGCCCATATGTTTGGGGGTGGTAGGGCGTAGATATCTTATGATTAATGGAATACTTCTGCATCAAGGCCTCGAAAGTCTTATTACAGAAATGTGTTCCATTGTCACTAATGATCGCGCGAGGGTGGCCAAACCGGGAAAAGAAGTTTTCCTTTAGAAATCTAACGACAACCTTGTTGTCGTTAGTCCGGCTGGGCACAACGTCGACCTACATAGAGACATAATCAACAGCGAGAAGAATGTATAAGTTCCCAAAAGAGCTGGGAAACGGCCCCATAAAATCAACCCCCCAAACATCGAAAATATCAACAACCAAGATTGGTTGGAGCGGCATCTTGTTTCTCTTGGATATCTGGCCCAAGTGTTGGCACCGGGAGCAAGTCTTGCAGTAGTCATGCGCGTCTTTGAAGATTTGTAGCCAGTAGAAACCACACTGCAAGATCTTGTCGGCTGTCTTTCTGGGGCCAAAGTTCCTATCACATGCTTGATCATAGCAAAACGATAGCACACTCTTGAATTCGTTGTCAGGGACAGACCAACGAATAATCTGGTCGGGACTGTACTTTAACATATAGGGTTCGTCCCAGTAAAAGTGTTTTACTTGGGATAAGAATCGAATTCTGTCCTGACTTGATCATTCAGTTGGTAGTAATCCTGTGTCCAAATAGTTCACAATATCTGCGAACCAGGGTTCGCAAGATACTGTCAAGAGTTGTTCATCCGGAAAAACGTCGTTGATCGGAAGTTGAAGCGTTGGCGAAGAAGGGAGTCGTGAAAGATGGTCGGCCACTACGTTTTCTCATCCTTTTTTGTCCTTGATGACAAGGTCAAACTCTTGAAGTAAGAGGATCCAACGTATCAGCCGGGATTTTGCGTCCTTCTTTGCAAAAAGATGGCGAAGAGCTGAATGGTCCGTGTAGACAATGACTGGAAAGCCGATCAAGTAAGGCCTGAACTTTTCTAAAGAGAACACAACAGCCAAGAATTCCTTCTCGGTTGTTGTGTAGTTCTGTTGGACATCGTTCAGGGTTCGGCTGGCGTAATAGATTACGTACGGCATCTTATCGATGTGCTGTCCAAGGACCGCACCGATAGAAAAGTCTGATGCATCGCACATAATCTCAAACGGATAAGTCCTGTCAGGAGAGGAAAGAACGGGAGCAGAAGTGAGTGATCTTTTTAATGACTCGAACGTAGTCGCACAGCTCGAGTTGAAGTCAAATGTTGTGTCCTTGGCCAGCAAAAGAGTCAAAGGCCTAGCAATCTTGCTAAAGTCCTTGATGAACCATCTATAGAAACCGGCATGGACAAGGAAGGCTCGGATGTCTCTGACGCTTTTGGGAGGAGGGAGATTGGAAATGACTTCAGTCTTTGCCTTATTTACCTCAATGCCATTTTGTGAGATGATATGTTCTAAGACAATACCTTCCCGTACCATGAAGTGGCACTTCTCCCAGTTTAAAGTGAGATTCTTATCCTTACACCGGGTAAGGACAGCGTCAAGATGCAGCAAATACTCATCAAAAGAATCGCCAAAAATAGAGAAATCGTCCTTGAAGATCTCCAAGAATTTCTCCACCATGTCTGAGAAGATTTCCATCATACACCGCTGGAAGGTAGCGGGCGCATTGCATAACCCAAAGGGCATGCGACGATATGCAAACGTGCCGAAAGGACAGGTGAATGTAGTCTTGTCCTGGTCTTTTTCAGCAATGGGAATTTGATTATAGCTGGAGTAGCCATCCAGAAAGCAGTAGTACTCATGTCCAGCCAATCGTTCAAGAATTTGGTCAATGAAAGATAGCGGAAAGTGGTCTTTCCGCGTTGCGGCGTTGAGTTTTCTATAATCGATGCATACTCGCCACCCAGTCTGGGTGCAGGTAGGGATTAACTCATTCGCCTCATTGGTTATGACCGTTATGCCCGACTTCTTGGGGATAACGTGAATGGGGCTAACGTGAATGGGGCTAACCCACTAGCTATTAGAGATAGGGTAAATGATACCACTATCCAGACACTTTACGATCTCCTTTTTTACAGCCTCCTTCATGACTGGGTTGAGTCTCCTTTGTGGATCCCAGGCTGGTTTGGAATCATCCATCATATGAATATGATGTTCAATGATCAGGGGACTAATCCCCTTGATGTCTGCCATTGACCAGCCAAAAGCTTGCTGATTGCTGTGCAAGACCGTAAGAAGGGCTTTCTCTTGCTCTGGAGCAAGAGAAGCCGAGATGATAACACGGAGGGTCTGGTTATCACCCAAGTAAGCGTATTTAAGGTGAGACGGCAATGGCTTGAGTTCGAGCGTTGGCGGTGAAATGATTGAAGGCAAGATTGGTGAAAAGGTCTCGAACTCAAAGGATTCCAGCAGAGGTTCAAAATGAGTGTAAGCGACCGAGTTGGATGGTTCAGCTAACTCATCCGGAAATTCAAAGGATTCAAACTCGGGTGGTGACTGGCCAAGATCGTTCGAGAAAGTAAAACACTTGTAATCACAGTCGGGAGCAGAACCAGCAGCAGGTTCGAAGAGGAAAGCACTAGTGGCGTCAAGATTGCTGTGATCGAACAAAAACTCCTCGAAATCACAGTCCTCTGAGGTGATCTCCTGGATCGAACAAACGTCTAGTATATCAGCATTAGGTTCAGAGGGCTGATTCCCCAACCTGAAAATGTTGAGTTCAATTATCATGTTTCCAAAAGATAGGTTCATTGAACCATTTCGACAATTGATCACAGCATTAGAGGTTGCAAGGAATGGACGTCCGATTATCACCGGAATTTGGTTCCGAGGGTTAGCTACAGGCTGTGTGTCTAAAACAACGAAGTCAACGGGGAATATGAAGTACCCAACCTTTATTAACACATCCTATAGCTCACCCCTAGGATTGGTGATAGATCGGTCGGCCATTTGGAGAGTACAATGTGTGGGTTTCAGCTCTCCTACACCTAGTTGTTCATATACTGAGTACGGAAGCAGGTTAACACTGGCACCAAGATCCAAAAGTGCGCGGTTGATGTTCTTATCCCCAATGGTGATTGAAATCGTTGGACAGCCAGGGTCCTTCCGTTTTTGAGGTAAAGATTGGGTAAGAGCATCACTCACGGCACTAGCTAAGAAAACTTTCTTGGGTACCTGATATTTCCTCTTTTTCGTGCACAAGTCCTTCAAGATTTTTGCGTAGGAAGGGACTTGTCAGACAGCATCTAAAAGGGGAATGTTGATGTTAACCTGCTTAAACAATTCCAAAATCTTCTCCATTTATGGATTTTGTTTATTGGACCTCAACCGGTTTGGAAATGGAACGTTTTTAAAATTGGTTGAGTCCAATGCTTGTGGAGGAGATTGTGGAGTTGGAACGGATCCCAGAGCTGGAGTTTTCATGGAGTGAGAAGTTGGTCTATTCAGAGCAGAGGAAGAAGAAGAGCCCTTTGAAGAAGGGAGAATACGCTCAGAAGAAGAAGAAGAGGAAGAAGAAGCGGCCGGGGTGTCATCATCTAACCGTGCCCCAATGTTGTTATGCAGCATCCTTCCAGATCTCAATGTAGTCACGGCACTCACATTATGGTTCTGTTGTTCAAGAGCAACATGTACATTATGTGGGTGACCAGGATTTGGGAGTGGTTGAGATGGAAGCTTCCCCTTCTCTCGCTCGCTTAAGGCCGCATTCAGCTGTGCTATCTGGGATTCGATGGTTTTGATGCTTTATCCGTGAGCGACAGTGTGTTGCACCAAAGACTGAATGGAAGACTGGATGTTGGCGGTGGATTGAGTCGATTGCTTTACAAAGGCCTCCAGACTCCGTTCTAGCGAGGAAATCTTATCGTTAATTGACGGAACAAAGTTGTTTTGAGGAAAAAAATTGTTGGGTGTGAAATTGTTCGTCTGATTTTGAAAAGGTTGGGGTTGGAAGGGCTGCTGAAATTGACGTTGAGTTTGTTGCTGAGCTTGTTGTTGCGGGGGAGGAGGCCTCTGGAAGTTGTTTTTGCCTTGGAATTGATGTTGGTTCTGATTCCAGGAAAAATTGGGGTCGTTCCTCCTACCGGGATTGTAGGTGGAAGAGTATGGATCACTTCTTGGTCTTTGCTGAAAGGCAGCATTGACCTGATCCTGTCCTTGAGAGGGTGGGTTGTAAGGACACTCTTCGGTCAAATGGGATGGATCAGAACAACAAGCGCAGATGGTACGAGGGGGAGGAGCAGGGGCAGGAGCAGGAGACGAGAATTTGCTCTCAATTGCTTCCAGTTTCGTGCGATAGCTGCCATCTCGGCCTTCATTGCAATTGAGATATCGAGTTAATGAATGCCTGCCCTAGACTGTTCGGAAGAAGTGGAAGAATAAGAAGAAGTACTCGGTCTGGTGCTCTCCCACTGAAGCGTCTGTTCCGCAAGATCGTCGAAGAATTGCCAAGCTTCCTCGTCAAATTTGGATAGGAAGTGGCCTTGACAAATGGTTTCCAACAACTGCTTCGTTGCTGGGTTCAGGCCTTCGTATAAGGTTTGGCAAAGTTTCCATCTCTCAATACCGTGATGAGGGCACTGAATAAGAAGGTCTTTGTATCCGTCAAAGCACTTCCAAAAGGGTTTGGTAGGAAGCTGGAAAAATTGGTTGATTTCGTTTTGGATTCTCGCGGTTTTGTGATTTGGGTAGAATTTTTCCAAAAACGCTTTTACAAACTCATCCTAACTTTTTATGGAATGCGACGCGGTGCTATACAGCCACTTCTTAGCAAGGTCACACAGAGTGAAAGGAATAACTCGTAGCCATATAGCATCGTCAGACAGTTGGGTTGTCTTCATCATTGCACAAACATTCTGGAATTTATTGATGAAGATATAGGCATCTTCGGATTCCAGCCCGTGAAATTTGGGCAACATGTTGATGAAGTGGGGCTTAATTTCGAAATTATCCCCATTAGCCGGCGGAAGTAAAAGACATGTCGGAAGTGCGGAGCAGGTGGGATAGAAATGATCCTGGAGTGCGATTCGCTGCGGCGCTACAACAGGAGGTGGTTGCGGGTTATTCGCACCCAGAGGAGGTGGAATCAGTCCCGGGGGAGGTAAAGGGATGTTAGGAGGAAAGCTTGACATCTCAGAAGAAGAATTTGGTGATAGTGAAGGTGAGGATGTATGAACAGAATCCCGGTCAATGTCGGAGTTGGCCGGAAAAAGTAAGGGTGATAAAAGGGTGGGGGAGTTTCGATGTTGGAGTCGATCGCATAGTCCGTAGGGACTAACGAAATACAGATTAAGCGGGCACTAGGGTCCCTAGTCCAACCGGACATACACTAAACGAGTTTAGTGTAGTCAAAGCGTAGAATGTGAGGGTAAGAAAACAAAAGTGGAGAAAATTGGGTGATGGTGGTAAAAATGGAAGATTTTGTGTTTGTTACAAAAGAATGGGAAAAATGACAAGACAGTTCAACAAACACAATCAGAAATGCACAGTCACAAATGCACAATCAACACGTAGACTAGGGTATGCTAAGTCTACTAGTCCTGCTCCTAACTGTTCCAGAGAGACAAACTATGAGATAACCCTCAAATCGCCTCTTCACAGCCAGTTGTGGCCAGGTAAGCACAAGTGAGGTAAGGAGGGTTCCGCTCACGAATCACCGTGAGACGGGACTCGTAAAATTACCTCCTCACTTATCTAGACTAGGCACCACAAGAGTCATGATTAGATAAATGACTAAATGCCCACAATCTTCCTTTGTCCTATTGAGCGCGACAAGTCCTTAGTTGGCTGAGTCTAAATATTTTTTATTAAGCTTGAGGTGACACTTATGCAATTATTGATTTCCAGGGTCTTAGGAAGGGTGATGAAATCCCCACCTAATCTGGATTGGTATTAGAACCCCTTAAGTCCTTATTAAATGATGCAATGCGAAAATCAAAAAAAGTTTTGTTTCCAAACAATCAATTCATTTTTTACTTTAAATGTGGCGCTGCAACAAATACAGTTAGTATTTTCTTTGGCTTTTTGCGGCGATGTTTGCTAAGAATCCTGCAAAGACAAGGATATTGGAGCGTCGAGTTTGAGAAGAGGATGTGCTTAAAGAAATACGTACCAAAAGTGTCGAGTTTAAGAAAACTCATGTCGATATTGCCTCCGAGTAGTCGAATGGTTCGTTTGCGCGGGTCCAACTACCCGGATCTTTGGCACTAAGTGTTCATTCCTCTTGTTCTTGAAAATGCCCCCTTGTTCCGCACGACCGCTGCTTACAATCCGTCAAATCTGCAAATATCGGAAAAATACGGATATTTGAGCCAAAAAGCGATATGGATAGCCAAAATTCTGAACACAAACAATTTAAGAATATCAAATAATAAAAATAGGATGAAATCAGAACACTGGAGGCAGCACAAAAAAACACAAGTGAAAAAGCCACAAGAAGGCCGGCGACCTCGGTTTTTCAGGGTCTATCGCCGGTTTTGTTGTGTGGGAATGGGATCAAGTTTTGTGTGTTTCCTCAGTGAAGTAAAATCATTCTATTTTTATAACTTAATTTTTTCTTTAAACGTCAGAGTGTTAGCAGATTACAAATCCAGAGAAGAAAAAAGAATATTTTGTGTTTGTGTTGGTTTTGAAAAAGAATGTTTTATCCGTTTGAATGTGTTAGAAAGTTAATTTTTATACAAAATATGCACAAATAAACCCGAGACTACAAGTATAAAAGCGTTACCGTCTCCCCAGCAACGGCGCCATTTGATTGATACGTTTTTGCCGTGTCGTTTTAAAAAAAAAGTTATGAAATTACCGCAATAAAAATGGTGTCGCGTGTAGCGAGCCGCGATGAGTACGGGTCGTCCGCAGGGAGATGGTAAGTTTTTAAGCTTGTTTTAACGAGTTAACAACGTATTTTGATTTGTTGGTGAAACTAAATGTCGTAACGAGGAAATGTATAAAAAGAGACTCATTAAGGGTAATAATAGGTTAGATTGCATGAAGGTGATGTTTGCCGATTCCTTATTGCCCTAACTTTGCTTTTGACACTAAAGAAATAGGTAACAACGCGGATTAGGGAACTTGAAATACGGTATTTGCGGCATTTCACTAAATCAGTCTTCCTTGTCACTTGTCCTTCCGTTGTTATCTCTTGATTTTAGCCTTCGGCAAATCACTAGCACTCCGGTCACGATTAGGAATCATCGCTATCGTGGTAGGATAGGATGCCTAGTGGAGCGGAATTGAGAATGATTTTCATGGAGTTTCAATTACAATGTTTAAGGTTTTTAATGTTTTAGCAAAGAACATTGATTGAAATGATTAAAGTTTTAACCACAATCAAGACGGTGTCGCTTTGCAGCTAGCAGCGATGAGCACGGGTCGATCCACAGGGAGATGTAGCGTTTTACGTTCTTGTCGTTACGAGTTAATACGCGAGGGCGGGATTGTTCATATCTAACCTATGTGTTTTATGCACAAGTAAAGCTTGTTAGGAATCGTTAGGATGGTGTAAGTTAATGGATTCCGTATTCAAGTCCTTTGAGCCGAACTTAACAAATGAAGCTAGAGCAATCGGCAACAACGTGGATTAGGGGATTTAAGCACGGTATTCGTGGAATCCGGCTTATTGACCCTTGTCCTTCCGTTCTTGTCTCTTGCATTCGACTCCGGCCAATCCGAACGCAACCGGTCACGGTTAGGAATCACCTTTACCTTGGTAGGGTAGGGTGCTTAACGGAGCGCTTGCGTAAGGTTTGGGCGGAGTTTCAAATGGAAAAGACAGGAAAAGGAAATGAGGAACGAAACGTTAACTTACAATATCTTTCTTTTTTCCTAACAACACATATTACCAACCATTCAAAAAACAAACCAAAAGGAGAGAACAAAAGAACAAAGAAAAGAAAAGATTATAAGTAAGTAATTAAAGTGCATGGAATTTAAGTGCTTGAAAGTAAAGCATGAATGTAAAGAAAGTAATAAAAAGCAAGAAAGAAATAAGCAAGAAAGAGAATTAGGAACCATGGAACAAGTTACACACCATGGGTTTAATAACCCAAACTTAAACTTGCAAGCTCAATTAAAAGATTGCAAGATCAAGAGAGAGCTAAAAATCCAAGGAAAAATGAAGTATAAAAGAGACTTTATTCCTTCCAAAATGATACAACCCTTGAGATCAAATACCAACCCTTAAACCTTCAAGCTCAATGAAGAGGTTGAAAGATCAAGAGAAGCCAAGGATCTCAAGGGGACTAAGCTATTTACAAGAAAAGAGAAAAGAAAACTTGGACAAAATGAGACTAAAGAATAGCAAAATTGGACTCCCTCTCCCTTACCTAAAAGTTTCCTTTTATAGGCAAAAGAAGAAAATTAAATAAACAATAAAAACAAGACCTTTCCTTTAATTTGAATTTGAATGCACCCAAAGTTTGGAGGGAAGTTTGAATCTTTGAATTTTTGAATAACATTAACACTTTATGCATTGAATGCACCATACCCACTTGTGCCATGATTCATGGCTGCCTCCTAGGTCTATGGTCCATGCTCCAAGAGTTGGTGTGTACACATGCAACGTGTTGGACCAAAATGTGTACACTTTATTTGTTAGTTATATGTATGCCCTAGAGGCCATTACTATACATAGGATGTATATTGTAGTGGATGCTGGGACATATATAGGGAGGACTTTCTTGCTCGACATGATAGTATGCTATCTGGTTGCTCTTTACCTTAACGTGTATACTGATTGTCTCTCTGTTACATGTTGGTAAAGCCCTTAGGATGTGTACTTGACTACCTGGACTATGATGCGGATCATACTAGTGGGGACATGGTAGTCCATAAGTACATCCTTCAAAGTCCCTAGTCGTGGGTGTATCGAGACGGAGCATCGATATACCCGAGTAGACTAGCATATACCTTCTCGACCCATACAGATGGGCGATGGATGATCCCATATCCATTGGTGTTTGACATCAGAGATGATATACGGGTGCTCAGTAGAGACTGGGTACACTGGACGGACTCGCCGAGAACTCCCAGATGGTATTATACCTCACGTCAGATGGCAGTTCTCTGGTGACACTGGTACAGAGTAGTCTGTTGACCCGAGATCGTCATAGAGTCTTGTGTGGTTCCCACTGTGCTTTGATTTCCATCTTACCACGTCCAAGAGGGCATGCAAAACGGTGGTTTTTGGGTACAGTCCCGAGTCACATGGAGGCAATGAGCGATAGGAGGGGATTCGTCTCTCCCGGTATAGGGGGTTGATGTTGCGCTGTGTTCGATTGGCTATAACAGGAAATCCCTAGCCATGGTTGCTGAGATTTACTGGTAAGTGTTACCAGTAGTTTCTCGAACAGTTCTAGACCTCATATCGACACGACTTATCGAGCTATTGGGGTTTGACGTTTACCACCCCTAGGCGAGATATGCGACATATCAGACGATCAAACCGGACTGTACGGTAGTGTTACTGGTCGGATTCACTGGAGTGTGAGCGGGCTTGCTCGTTGATCTTCAGATCGCTCAATACCCGGGTGGCCGTTACGTTTAGCAGACCGCTTGCGGCTTGTGGGTGTTTGATATGATCATCATCTGCTGCCGGCGTATTGACGAGTCTTTAGAGTCCTACACAGAGGTTTCCTGGCTCAAGCGAAACGAAATAGGAGCGCATATGAGATATGTGCGGGACCGAGAATAATGCGTGTATGTGATACCGTATTCTATTCTCGCGATGAATGTGTCGAATGGTTGTATGCGATATAACCTAGTTATCGAATCAAGGATTGATTCGATAAATCGATACATTGGATATTAGTCGGTTATATGTGATATGACCGGATCGTTAAATCAAGTGTTGATTTAATGATTTAATGTATAATTATATATTTGATATATTACTTTGCATTAACTAATATTGGTTCACTTTAAATGGATTTTCTCGCTCGGATGTGCACATTGTATATTCGATATATTTTCGTGCACTTGATTGTATCATGTTTGATGATACATGTTTACTTGGTTAAGTGTAAAGAATTAAACCATGGTTATACATATAATTAGGGTTTTATTTTCCATTACTTATTTATTCATTTATTTATTTGTTTATACATTTTGGAAAATGAATGGAAAAGAGAAAAGAATGGTGGCTTTATTTGTTTGTTTGTTGAAGATTCATGAACCTTTGACTTAGTCACCATTCCTGTCTTCATTCTTAACCCTAACCATTTGAGCAAACCATGATTTATTCTCTACACTTAACTAGGGTTAGATTATGATAAGGATTCCTTTGATTTTCTATTTGGATAATTATCATAATATTCATAATCTTCTTCTTCTTCTTCATCTTCAAAGAAGAAACCTTTCTTCATCAATGGTGGATTGATGAAATGAGTGAGAAATCCAATTCTAAAGTTAACCCACTTCCTATTTCTTCATCCTCTACCTCTTGCCAAGTAGTAGAGTGTGTTTTCTTCACAAGTTTCTTGACTTGGTGAAGTTGGAGCTTGATCTAGCGATGCCTCGACGTAGATCATCTTCGGCATGGACATCGACGACCTAGCTCGCCATTTCTCCGACGAAGCCAACGCTAGAGCCCGGGAATTCATTTGGACAGCGAGGGGACTTCATTGCGGAGCTTCGGAGGTGGAGCACCGGATCTACAAAGGTTGTATTTCCGTATTCTCTTAGTTAAGTGTTAACTAGTTTCATTTTCGCCTAGATTTCTAGCCAACGATCCGTAGTCTAGGGTTTCTCGGCACCGTAATTTTTAAAATTGGCATGGTTGATGCCTTGTGAGACTTCCTTCGCGTGCCTAGGAACCCTACAGTGGTATCAGAGCCTAGCTAGAGCCTTAGGCGAAGTCTAGACTAAATTTGAAACCCGAACGAACCCGAAACCCAACTCAAAAATAGCTCTCTGGACAATTTTCAAAATCGTGATTTTTTCCAGATTAAAAATATTCAGAAAAATCAGCAGGAAGATATAAGGATTACTGCAAAATTCGAGCGCGTAATTCCATAATCTCGCCGCGGATCCGCGGCATGAGCCTGCTCATGCGGCGGTTCCGCGGCAACTTTGTCTTTTTGTGCTTCGAAATTTGCACCTTAATTCTTAGTTTTTAATTCTGGTTTTCCTGGTAATTTTTAATATTTTTTCCAGAGTTTTATTTTCTAAGTTGTTTTGGGGATTCGAATGTTCGGTCGGATTATCAAATTTTGTCTGTGTGGCTTTCCGGATAAATTTTAGAATATGTTAAAAAGTTCGACCGGATATAAATACTCGACTTTTCCCCTATCGGGAAATTTCCAAGTGTTGGATCTTTCCGTAGTTTAATGACGTTCTAAGTAGTGCAAGTAACGCGATGGACCCTCTAGAAGACAACAAACCTTAACTCGATTATGTGACCGTCTTGAACTGCCCTTTGAACCTTCGGGTTTGGGGCAGTACGGCGTGCCACATGTGAGGCGTTGGCTTGACCCTTCTACGGCTGGACCGTTGGTACTGAGGCACGAACTGAATGTTGTTAGACTTATTTCATGTGTTGACCTGTTTCGGGAAAACTTGGGTGTTCGAATATTCAATCGGAAAGTTTAACATTTTCTGTTTATCCGGAATGGGATACAATAATTGGAATTCACAAGTAGTTATGAGATAACTGAATGAATGTTATAAACATAGCACTTTAGTCTCACTTGATCGGTTGCCACGGAATTTTGATGCGATCAAAAGTCCGTCGCAATCACGTAGCGTACGCGGATATTCGCCTGACAAACTTAATAGACAGCTACATCCCATAGCCCCGACCAAGTGACTGTAGGAGAACCCCGTCGCCGAAAGCATCCGTCCGGGTGCTCGCGGTAGCGGTGTTCCGCCTTGGTGCACTTCGTCGACGGTATCGGGGGTGCGGCCGCCTACTAAAGTTTGCGAAGAGCATTCGATCAGGATGTCGGGAATCTTGTTGAATTACCCGACTTGATATTGAAAAGTGTTTTCGATTTTGAGACTAAAATGCGGGGTTTATAATTGTTAGGCATGCGATGTCTAAAGAATTCATTAGATTAGGCATGCGATGTCTAAAGAGATTGCGGATTCCAACTGTTGTAGTTTTACACTTTCTTTTCTGTGACCATAAGTGTAATATGTGATATCGCCGGTTTCGTTGCTATATGTCAACGACAATTGGGATGCGCATATTTACTTACGATGATGACATGTGATGTTATGTGTTGCTGGATATGTTATATTGGATCGTCGTGTTTGAATAGCCGGGGTTTTTTATGTGAGATGAGTGTTTTTCATTTTCATTCATGTAAAAACTTGTATGTAATATTCTTTAATTGGGGCACTTCCAGGTTGCGGAAGTTGTCACCGTTTGTATATTATTTACTTTTCCGCACTAGGATAGACCCAAGGAGGGGAGCACAAGTAACCGGATTTTGGAGTCCAGTGGGAGACCAACTCGAGAAGTCGAGTCCGGGTCTCCTAACTCCAGAATTAGTAGGGTTGCTTGCCGCTCTCGTAGGGGTCTAGAGGTGTGGGTTTGGCTATTCATCACGACCGTGGAATCCGTGTTTTATACTGGCTCGTATTGAAAACACGGACGTCCTAGTATATCCAATATTTCATATGATTCTTCTGCTGCGATATCTGTGATGTGATCATGTGATGTTCTGTGATAGATACAGTATATAGTATATATGATATATTATATAGATGTTACTTATATTTTACACCCGCGCTAGCCCTGCCCCGCTCTGTCGTTAGTTACCTAACCTAACGGTGCACGAGGGGACATCGAGGCGAATGCGGATGGCATAAGTGTACGTCGTATTTATCTGTGATGTTTAGGTACATTTTAATGATGGGACTTCATTAATGTGATTAATGAAATAAAAGAAACCTAAGATGTTGTAGAATCGAATTTCAAAATAAAACAGGTAGCTACAGTTCTTGCTTTGCACAGCGGTATATACGATATATCCTGCACCTTATTCGATAAGGAAAGGACCGAGATCCCTTCACCGGGAGTGACTCCTTTAGCAATAACTGGCAGATGCTACACACTCGGTTTGTCTTTTGATTGCTTTTAAGTGTTTTTGCTTTGCACAGTGATATATATGATATATCCCGCACTTCATTCGACGAGGAAAGGACCGACGATCCCTTCACCGGGAGTGACTCCTTTAGCAAAACTAGAAAAGCCTCAAAAACACTCCATTTTAAAATTATTTGATTCTACAACGATATAAAGTTCATTACGCAAAAGGTTTTCTTAAAAACCTGTCGTAGCCCTCCGTCATTTCAGATAGGTAATAGTCGGTATTCGTGCTGCGTTTGTTGACTCAGTCAAGGCGTAGTGTGCGGTAGCTGATTATTGCTTATCTGCAAAGCATATGATGCGATTGGATTAGGGTAGTCGTGCGGCCTTGTTGACTCAGTCAAGGGTCGTGCGGGTGGGTTTAATTCAATCGAAAAATGATGGGTTGAACTTTACTTGCGGTCTATGGTTTGTTGACTCAGTCAAGGTCATAGATCGCATGGGGTAAAATATTATCAGGAATTTCAAGTGTTGAAATTTGCAATGAGATTGCATACCTTCTATGAGATAGTTGGATCCCGATACCCGCTGCGAGTAAGTGTTACTCATGGGAGAGTTTTATACATTACAATTAGCTGATCAAGTAGGTGTCTAGAAAGGTGTCAACGGGGTTACGCCTCTGGGAAAACGAGGTTTACATTAATTAGGTTCGTGCGAAAGCACGGGGGACCTCCCTCAAAGTACCGACACTGGCCTGGCTGAAAGATTGGCGAACTTGTAGTGTGTAATTAATCCCGACTAGTCTTTCCTTTTAGGGTTTGAAGGGAGATTTGATAAAAAGCAGTGGGAGCCATCCTGATTAGATAAAATAATAACCAATCTATTCTTGTAAGAGCGCACGCTGAGTGTTTTCTTCTCTCTCTCTCCTGGTAGCGACCATATCACGCCTTAATCAAGATAATAATACGGATTTTTGACCGAACCCGCTTGTTATACTGAGCTGGGGAACATTGGTCCCGCTCCAACTTATAAATGTTATAAGACAGAGCAGGAAATTGGGGAATACCAGATTTCCCGTGCCGCCCAAACGAAGAGAGTGCATGCTGATGCATCATCTTCGGGTGTGTTCATTACAGAGAACTGTTTCTCAGTATCCTTTACGTCCTGGGTATGTGATACCGGATCAGGATCCCAGATATGTAATCTGTTACATAGGGCTACAAAAGGGTAGAAAAACTGAGAACGGGTGATAAGTTTCATGAGGCAGAAAACGGGGCAAGTGTTACAGCCAAGTCTGTCGGTCACTGTCACCCTATATTACAATACATTGATTCTGAACGAATGTTATTAGATACCGAACCTGATATACAAAATCATATCTGTCTCTTTATTAGTAAAGAAACGGTAAAATTTTGTATTGTTGGATAATGTTATGAACATTTCCTATATCAAAAGTTGATCGGTTCAGGCACGTTATCTAAAAGCGTTGATGTTCTAAATCAAACTACTGTTCTTAGTATACAGAACACACACAAGAGGAAGAGTTCAGAAATGAACGGACTCTTCTTGAGGTATTGGAGACTAGGTCAGATCAATGTGACCCGACTAGCTGAAGTTACATTTAGATGCATATTTAAATTAGTTTGAATTTACATCTTGTGAAACTCGCCAGTCATGTCACAAAGATAAGATGACCACAGCTCTGTTTATTGGAAACAGAGAAAGAGTTAGTAAACTCTTGGGATGATACAAGTTGATGTATGTAAGGTCCCCTGTCTACACATGCCAAGACCGGTTCTTTATACTTCATTACATTCTCTGATAATCTCTCAAGATTCAGACATATGTTCCTGTTGAAACATGAGTCCGAGCCTTTTGAGATATTCATAGAATATAGAAGTAGAGAACCAAAATACGGGTATAAGTATTATGTCCTATGATGAGATCAGGGAGGAGAATACTTGTGCATGGAATTCCTGGACTATTCTAAAGGAGAATGAGATTCTCTCTCAGCATTACTCCTCCGCATACACCATAGCACGATGGTATATCGGGGTAGAGCAATTACACCCTATGTGATAAGGTGTGCTCTATGATGAGTAATACTGAGTTACCTGTTTCCTTTTTGGGAGTTATGCGCTTGAGAAGCTGCATACCTATTGAATAGGTTCGAATCAAATCAGTTACCTACCACTTCATATGTGATATGGAAAGGGAAGAGCCTATGTTTTAAGCTAGTTAAGATTTGGGGTTGTCCGGCCTATGTCTAAAAGCAAAATCCGGACAAGCTCGAGGCAAGGTCTGTTATGTGGAACTGGAAGTGTTCCATCTATACAAACTACAGCTGATGATTTGAAAGAACCAAAGGATTCAGTAGATTCCAACGAACCTCAGCCTCTCCGCCGATCTAGTAGGGTTCCTCACCCACCAGAGAGATACTTCGGTTTCTCTATGACAGTGGGAGCGAGGATTGCATCATGAGATGATGACCCAACTAGTTTCGAGCTGGCCATCAGGAGTAAGACTCTGTAAGAATGGCTGGATGCTTAGTGATCTGAGATGGAATCCTTGTACACCAACAAAGTATGGACTTTGGTTGCTATATCTGAAGGGTTAAATCCCCATCAGGAGCAAGTATATCTTGAGAAGATTACTTGGTGTAGATGGAAAAGTTGAGACTTTCAAAGCTAGACTTATCAAAGGTTTGCATCATTGACCAGGTGTGGATTATGTTGAAACCTTTTCTAAGGATCTATGCTTAAGTCCATCCAGATCCTACTTGTCACGGCTACATACCATGACTACTATATCTGGTGGTTGGGTGTCATGATTGCTTTTCTAAATGATGTTTTAGAAGAGTACATCTATAAGTACACAGCCAGAGGGCTTCGTAGAAGTAGGAGCAGCGGAAACGTGTGCAAGATGCTTTATAGGATAAAGCAGGCATCGCGGAGTTGGAACATCTGTTTTGATGGATTAGTCAAAGAAGTTGACATCATCAAAATGGTAGATGAACCTTGTATAAACAAAAAGGTAGTAGGGAGTATGGTGGTGATCCTCGTAGAGTACCTGGATGACATACTCTTGATAGGGAAAGAGTTTCCTATGCTACGCTCGATCAATCTCCGCTTATCACAATGATTCTCCACATAGGATCAAAATGATACCTCCTAAATCCTGAGTTTTAGATCTATGAGATAGATCTAATTGGATGTTAGGATACTCACTAGTTTAAGTGAGATGGTATCAATCGATCCTGGGGAGAATCACTGGAAGTGTTCCAGGGTGATAAAGACGACTGAAAGTCAGTCACAGGCATTGTCTTTACCCTCAGTAAAGGGACGGTATGTTGGAAGAGTTCCAAGCTAGATACCGTGGCATACTAGACGATAAAGGCAGGATACATCGCTACTAAAGATGCTACCAAAGAGGCTGTTTGGATGTATAATGGTTCATGAGATGAACTATGTTCCTACCATTGTGAGATAATGGAGTTGTGTCTTATGCCAAGGAACGCCGGTCCCATCAGTGATCCAGACATATTCCAAGGCAGTATCACTTGATCATGGAGATGGTTGATCTCCAGGGTGATCAGGGTTAGGAGAGTAGACTCAGAGGACAACACGGCGGATCCACTCACAAAGGCCTGTTCCCAGAGAGAGATTTTTATGGGATGGTTGAGTATGAGATACTACAACCACTGCTACAGATGGCCCTAGTGCAAGTGGGAGATTGTTAGTTATATGTATGCCCTAGAGGCCATTACTATACATAGGATGTATATTGTAGTGGATGCTGGGACATATATAGGGAGGACTTTCTTGCTCGACATGATAGTATGCTATCTGGTTGCTCTTTACCTTAACATGTATACTGATTGTCTCTCTGTTACATGTTGGTAAAGCCCTTAGGATGTGTACTTGACTACCTGGACTATGATGCGGATCATACTAGTAGGGACATGGTAGTCCATAAGTACATCCTTCAAAGTCCCTAGTCGTAGGTGTATCGAGACGGGGCATCGATATACCAGAGTAGACTAGCATGTACCTTCTCGACCCATACAAATGGGCGATGGATGATCCCATATCCATTGGTGTTTGACATCAGAGATGATATACGGGTGCTCAGTAGAGACTGGGTTCACTGGACGGACTCGCCGAGAACTCCCAGATGGTATTATACCTCACGTCAGATGGCAGTTCTCTGGTGACACTGGTACAGAGTAGTCTGTTGATCCGAGATCGTCATAGAGTCTTATGTGGTTCCCACTGTGCTTTGATTTCCATCTTACCACGTCCAAGAAGGCGTGCAAAACGGAGGTTTTTGGATACAGTCCCGAGTCACATGGAGGCAATGAGCGATAGGAGGGGATTCGTCTCTCCCGGTATAGGGGGTTGATGTTGCGCTGTGTTCGATTGGCTATAACAGGAAATCCCTGGCCAGGGTTGCTGAGATTTACTGGTAAGTGTTACCAGTAGTTTCTCGAACAGTTATAGACCTCATATCGACACGACTTATCGAGCTATTGGGGTTTGACGTTTACCACCCCTAGGCGAGATATGCGACATATCAGACGATCAGACCGGACTGTATGGTAGTGTTACTAGTCGGATTCACTGGAGTGTGAGCGGGCTTGCTCATTGATCTTCAGATCGCTCAATACCCGGGTGGCCGTTACGTTTAGCAGACCGCTTGCGGCTTGTGGGTGTTTGATATGATCATCATCTGCTGCCGGCGTATTGACGAGTCTTTAAAGTCCTATACAGAGGTTTCCTGGCTCAAGCGAAACGAAATAGGAGCGCATATGAGATATGTGCGGGACCGAGAATAATGCGTGTATGTGATACCGTATTCTATTCTCGCGATGAATGTGTCGAATGGTTGTATGCGATATAACCTAGTTATCGAATCAAGGATTGATTCGATAAATCGATACATTGGATATTAGTCGGTTATATGTGATATGACCGGATAGTTAAATCAAGTGTTGATTTAATGATTTAATGATTTAATGTATAATTATATATTTGATATATTACTTTTCATTAACTAATATTGGTTCACTTTAAATGGATTTTCTCGCTCGGATGTGCACATTGTATATTCGATATATTTTCGTGCACTTGATTGTATCATGTTTGATGATACATGTTTACTTGGTTAAGTGTAAAGAATTAAATCATGGTTATACATATAATTAGGGTTTTATTTTCCATTACTTATTTATTCATTTATTTATTTGTTTATACATTTTGGAAAATGAATGGAAAAGAGAAAAGAATGGTGGCTTTATTTGTTTGTTTGTTGAAGATTCATGAACCTTTGACTTAGTCACCATTCTTGTCTTCATTCTTAACCCTAACCATTTGAGCAAACCATGGTTTATTCTCTACACTTAAATAGGGTTAGATTATGATAAGGATTCCTTTGATTTTCTATTTGGATAATTATCATAATATTCATAATCTTCTTCTTCTTCTTCATCTTCAAAGATGAAACCTTTCTTCATCAATGGTGGATTGATGAAATGAGTGAGAAATCCAATTCTAAAGTTAACCCACTTCCTATTTCTTCATCCTCTACCTCTTGCCAAGTAGTAGAGTGTGTTTTCTTCACAAGTTTCTTGACTTGGTGAAGTTGGAGCTTGATCTAGCGATGCCTCGACGTAGATCATCTTCGGCATGGACATCGATGACCTAGCTCGCCAGTTCTCCGACGAAGCCGACGCTAGAGCCCGGGAATTCATTTGGACAGCGAGGGGACTTCATTGCGGAGCTTTGGAGGTGGAGCACCGGATCTACAAAGGTTCTATTTCCGTATTCTCTTAGTTAAGTGTTAACTAGTTTCATTTTCGCCTAGATCTCTAGCCAACGATCCGTAGTCTAAGGTTTCTCGGCACCGTAATTTTTAAAATTGGCATGGTTGATGCCTTGTAAGACTTCCTTCGCGTGCCTAGGAACCCTACATTATTTGTTTACAGAATAACTCTTGGATATCGGTCGGTTTACAGTTCTGGTTGCAGTGTCGGCTCACAAATGGTATTTCTGTGATCTTGAATGTATTTCCAGTATTTTGTCACGGATACCTGTAATCGAGCGTATGGTGCCGATTCTTCCATGATTTCTTCAGTTTCCAGTAGTCAACAATAGTGGCTTCATTTTCAACTTATTTGACTTCATCTCCCAAGGGCCCGACACATCATTGAATATTGTTATTTGACTTTATCTCCATCGGGCCCCACGCTTGACCAAAAATGACGACTATTTTCGTCTTATCTCTTGAACTGGTAAGCAGCACTGGACGGATATGGATGACTGGAACCCGGCTTTTATCTGTCTGTGATAAATGTTCTGGATATTGGCGTAACTGTAGAGATTTTGTCTGATTTGTATTATTTTAGACTGGAAACCTGTAATCTGTAATACTGAGCAGACACTGGTTAATAGTACCGACATATAACAAAATAGATAAAGAATGAGCGGTATTAAAATGCAGTTTTCTGTCATGAACAAATACCCCCAAACTTCTCTTTTGCTCGTCCCGAGCAAAACCATTTATTTACAAAAGAGAATCCTAACCGCACTTTCGCAGGGAACGCGCTTGCACTGAGCGTGTGCAACAAGCCGTTAAACCTCTAGGTGTCCCTAGTAGGAGGAATGTTGTCTCCTGAGGGTTTTCAGCGGATTACACCCACAAAATCCCATCAAGCTAGTTTCATAAGTTAACATCGATTCTACTCCTATAGTTTAGTATCTAGGTTAAAAATTCTATCATCCTAAGTTAGAAAAATCCAACCCTTATTTTTCACACCTCCTATCTATTTAACCCCAGACCATATACGTTCGAAAAAAGTTTAGAAAGATGTTGGTATCTCCTGAGTTTTCCTTCTAAGGTGCGGTCTTAAATCAGAGATTCTTATCAACTTTACAGAGAACATAAGTCTTATTCTTTATTTCTATCTTTCCTCCAAATATCGATTGTATACCCTTACGTGTGTGTAAATTTGCACCCCCACACTCAAGAATTCAATTCAAGCTATAGTACCCTTGCCCTAATACCTAATACTACTTCTTTTCATTTAATGATGGACGGATTTGCTCGCACACCTTTCATGCGACTATTAATGCTTCTTGAGGCACCAACAGCCGATTACTGAATGTATAAGCTTAAAGCATAATTAGCAGTTTCCAGGTCTTGACTTTATTTATTTTTCTTCCTTTTTTTTCTTTTCTTTATTTTTCTTTCTCAAGACCGGATATATTTTTCAATGATGCTCTTTTGGTGTTTAGCTTTAAATACCGTTTTTTCTTTCATACTAGGCTTTCAGGCAAGAGTATTTATAGGTATCGTCTACTATCCCAAGTTTCAAGGTGCGTGTATGTGCAGTTGTAGGGTATATACTTTTTAAATTTGGACTTAAGAATAGAAACTATTTTTCAAATTTATCCTTCAGTAAAGCTTCAATACTTTCCCCTCATCTTGACTTAACTCAAGAACTGAACTCAAGATTACCTACTTCTATAAGAAAAAACTGTAAGGACATATAATCACCAAGTTTAAACAGAATGAGGGTTATTTTTAGGGTTTTCAATTCCTAAGCCTAGGATTTAGTTATTTCTAACGTATCAACTAATTTTTCAGAATAAAAATCTAAGTTACCCTATTAGATAACTTGATGACAAAGTTTTTATATTTTTGGAAAAATTTTCGATTTTTGTGGGTTTTTAATAAGGTATGCAAATGCAGAATATACAAATGAATACGAAGGAAGAAAGCTTACCGAGCACACCCCCAAACTTAAACTTGACAGTGCCCTCACTGTCAGGCTACACCAAGAGGATCAAAATTGTCTGCGCTCCCCAAAAGAAAATTATATATAGAACAAAAAGAAAACAAAAAATATATACACAAAAAAGAGTCCCCCCAAACTTAAGTAAAACAGTGTTTCCGCTGTTAAGCGTTGAAGTTCAGGATTAGGGGGGAAAGAGAATAGTATCAATCTATACAAGGTCTTACACATGCCAAAAGTTAACACCAACCATTCAAAGATTTTATCGCTATAATGTACAGGTTGGTGGAAGAAGGCGTAGAGAAAAGAGATGGAGAATACGCGAGACCGTATGCGAATAGAAGCGGGATACGGTCTTGGTGGAGGAGAAGAATGGCGGAAGGGAAAAAGAAATGGAATACGAACTTGAGAGTGAAAATGGAGTGAATAAATTAGCATAATTTATGATGACCGATGTGTAAGAAGAGTTTGTGCTAATCTATTAACCCGTCGAGAAATGGGGTCAAATCCGTCAAGATTCGTGAGAAATCGTGGGTATGCCGAACTTGGTTAACCAGACACTGGAAATGAAAGTGATACGGTTTCTTGCAAGGTCGGAACGATGGAAAGAATGGAGGGAAGCATTTGAGGAAGGTTATTAGTTAAAGATTCAAGAGGGTGTACACAGTCAATGAAAGGGATAGGATGAATTGGAAAATCCAACTCATCAATTAAAACTGGTTCATCCTCAAAGCTATCCTCAAAAGTCTCCTCAAAAATTATTTCATCCATGCAAATTTCATCAAAATCGAGACGCATATGGGGTTCAGGAAAAACATTTAATGACTCGGGATGATGAATTGGAGAGAAAAACTTATCCAAAGCAGCGGGTTCATCATCTAAAATATTCCCAGAGTCAATATCCTCAATCAAGTGAAAATCAAATTTCTCAGATACCTCATCAAAAGCATGGATTTCAATCAATTTAGGCTCTAAGATGGAGGTGTAGAGGGGAAAAGGTTTAGGATTTGTTTCACTTGGAAGGGACCCTTTACAATCTGGTAAATCAAACACTATAAAGTCGTATAACTCATTAAACGTTCTTTCGACAATTTATGATTCATTTGGGACACTCGATAGACATTCAAAACCGGAGTTGTGGTTTTCAATTTGGAATGGGTAGGTTTGATTTGGAAGGGTGTACAGCTCACTCTCTCCACTCAAATTATCAACCTGTCCTACCATCTCATCATACATTAGAAAATTTGGAGCTAGTTGGAAACTAGCTACCGGGTCACTAGGTTGTATGAGGGCGGCCATGGACGCATTCAAATCCATCGTCTGTTGGTATAACGCTACCCGAAAGTCTTCCAACGACTGTTCCAGACTAGACATGGGTTGTGAAGGGGTTTCAGTAAAAAATTCAAAGTTGTTTTGATACTGGAAACTCCCAAATGGCTGTATAGAAGCAATGTCTAGGGAAGGTGCAAAAGTCGGGTAGGATTGGTAGGAATTGAATGGTTGGACAGGAGTAGGATCAACATTTGGATAAGAAGGTAAATGGAATTATTGATCCCAAGAATTTGAAGTGGTGAAAGGAGTAAAAGATCGGCTACGAGATTGTTCAATATTTTCAGCAATAGACATGGGTCTTGGAGTTACAACAGGACTCGAAAAAAGGGTATCAACGTAGGAAGATGGTGGAGGTTGAAACGGTTGGTACAAAGTGGATTCTGGGGTCTTGTTGTTCGTCCTAGACGCATCTATCCGATCTTTCAAAGATATTTTTGGCATGGAGGGATCGTTCGAGGTTCGGCCAAAGCAAGAACCGTAAGAAGAAATGTCTGGTTGTGGGTACCAAAGTTCGGCAAGAGTTTTGCGAGGTTGGGTACGCATGATATGCAGAGAGAAAGAAAGACAGGAAGAAAAAGGAGGGGAAATAGAATGTGATTTTTTATTAGTTTTTAAAAGTTAGTTATTAACAAAAGAATGAAATATACACAAAAAGAATCTGGACAAAAATAATCACGACACAAAAATACCACGTACTTAATCGATCTAGGGTTCACCTAGGTCAACTAGACCTGCTCAAGAACTTGATTGTCGAAGTAAAACTGTGTCGAGAAACGGGCTCAAGATATACTGATCACGAGGCCAGGTAAGTGCAGAGATAAGGGGAGGTTTTCCGACGCTTTCGCGAAGGTACTTAATTAAATAACCCTTTCTCTTTTGGCGGTTTCGCCGTTAACACTTTCCTAGACACCCCGCGAACGATTTACCGTTAAGCGTTGTTCTAAACACAGTTAACTTCTCCTAGTGAGCGCGAAGTCCTTACGGCTTAAAGTCTAGTTTCTTTTAAAATTTGTGCGGGTAAACGTTTATGCACAGTTCGTGATTTGTGGGCCACGGAAAAGGTGATGAAATCCTTTACCGTATGTTGTGGGGTTCGCTTGCCCTTAAGTCCGTATTAATGTTTGTAATGTGCAAATCAAAAAAATTCTATAAAGAATCAAACAATCGTTTTTTACTTTAAGGACGACACTGCAACAAATACGGGTTAGTCAATTTTAGCGTTTGCTAGGGAACTTGCAAAGAATCCCGCAAAGATAGATAGTGGATGCGTCGGATTTGAGAAGAAGGTGTTAGTAAAGTACGTACCGTTAAATTTTTGGGTTAGGAAACCCCTGTTGAATCAAATCCGGTAAGCTTGAAAAGTTAGCTTGCGCGGGTCAAACTATCCAGATCTTTGGCACTGTACTTCGCAATCACCTTAGCCTTGAATGTACACTTTGCTCCCCATGATCGCAGTTCGCAAATCCGCAAAAATCCTGGAGCACAAAGGAAAAATTGGAAGCACAAGGGGGAGGTAGGGCCGGTGACGCCGGATTTGGTGATGATGTCGCCGGATTTCTTATGGTAGATGGGCTCCCACTTTATTTTGTGAATACACTGTTCTACTAGTATCAGACTGATATTGTTTGGTTTTTTTTAGTTGAGATCCAGAGTGTTAGCAGGTATGAAATCCAGAGAGCAAAAATGAGTTAGCGAAGTTAATTTTTGTTTTGGTTTTGGTTTTTTGATATTTTTAGTTGATTTTGAAAAATAGTGTTAGAAGTATAAATAAGATGTACAATGATTAACCCGAAATAAAAAAAAACTAAAAACGTTACCATCTCCCCGGCAACGGCGCCATTTGATTGAAATGATTAAGGTTTTAACCGCAATCAAGACGGTGTCGCTTTGCAGCTAGCCACGATGAGCACGGGTCGATCCACAAGGAGACGTAGCGTTTTACGTTCTTTTCGTTACGAGTTAATGCGCGAGGGCGGGATTGTTCATATCTAACCTATGTGTTTTATGCACAAGTAAAGCTTGTTAGGAATCGTTAGGATAGTGTAAGTTAATGGATTCCGTATTCAAGTCCTTTGAGCCGAACTTAACAAATGAAGCTAGAGCAATCGGCAACAATGTGGATTAGGCGATTTAAGCACGGTATTCATGGAATCCGGTTTATTGACCCTTGTCCTTCCGTTCTTGTCTCTTGCATTCGCCTCCGGCCAATCCGAACGCAACCGGTCACGGTTAGGAATCACCTTTACCTTAGTAAGGTAGGGTTCTTAACGGAGCACTTGCGTAAGGTTTGGGCGGAGTTTCAAATGGAAAAGATGGGAAAAGGAAATGAGGAACGAAACGTTAACTTACAATATCTTTCTCTTTTCCTAACAGCACATATTACCAACCATTAACAAAACTAACCAAAAGGAGAGAACAAAAGAACAAAGAAAAGAAAAGATTACAAGTATGTAATTAAAGTGCAAGGAATTTAAGTGCATGAAAGTAAAGCATGAATGTAAAGCAAGTAATAAAAAGCAAGAAAGAAATAAGCAAGAAAGAGAACTAGGAACCATGGAACAAGTTACACACCATGGGTTTAATAACCCAAACTGAAACTTGTAAGCTCAATTAAGAGGTTGCAAGATCAAGAGAGAGCTAAAAACCCAAGGCAAAATGAAGCATAAAAGAGACTTTATTCCTTCCAAAATGATACAACCCTTGAGATCAAATACCAACCCTTAAACCTTCAAGCTCAATGAAGAGGTTGAAAGATCAAGAGAAGCCAAGGATCTCAAGGGGACTAAGCTATTTACAAGAAAAGAGAAAAGAAAACTTGGACAAAATGAGACTAAAGAATAGCACAATTGGACTCCTTCTCCCTTACCCAATAGTTTCCTTTTATAGGCAAAAGAAGAAAATTAAATAAATAATAAAAACAAGACCTTTGCTTTAATTTGAATTTGAATGCACCCAAAGTTTGGAGGGAAGTTTGAATCTATGAATTTTTGAATCACATCAACACTTTATGCATTGAATGCACCATACCCACTTGTGCCATGATTCATGGCTGCCTCCTAGGTCCATGGTCCATGCCCCAAGAGTTGGTGTGTACACATGCAACGTGTTGGACCAAAATGTGTACACTTTATTTGTTTACAGAATAACTCTTGGATATCGGTCGGTTTGCAGTTCTGGTTGCAGTGTCTGCTCACAAATGATATTTCCATGATCTTGAATGTATTTCCAGTATTTTGTCACGGATACCTGTAATCGAGCGTATGGCGCCGATTCTTCCATGATTTCTTCAGTTTCCAGTAGTCAACAATGGTGGCTTCATTTTCAACTTATTTGACTTCATCTCCCTCGGGCCCCACGCATCATTGAATATTGTTATTTGACTTTATCTCCATCGGGCCCCACGCTTGACCAAAAATGACGACTGTTTTCGTCTTATCTCTTGAACTGGTAAGCAGCACTGAACAGATGTGGATGACTGGAACCCGGCTTTTATCTGTCTGTGACAGATGTTCTGGATATTGGCGTAATTGTAGAGATTTTGTCTGATTTGTATTATTTTTGACTGGAAACCTGTAATCTGTAATACTGAGCAGACACTGGTTAATAGTACCGATATATAACAAAATAGATAAAGAATAAGCGGTATTAAAATGCAGTTTTCTGTGATGTACAAACATCTTCAAATACAATCTAACCGTTTTCCACCCTTAACAAGTAAAGCGACTACTCACACATATTTACAAAATAAAAATAAGAAACAGCGAAAAGAGTAAGGAACATAATAAAAATTAGAAGAAAAGAAAGAAAAAGAGAGAACCAATGAATCGATGTGCGAATATCTCCAAGTGTTCGTAACTCCGGTGAAGTGTGAAATCCAAACACAAAACTTTAAGGTTGCAAGCTCACTTAAGAGGTTGCAAGAACAAAGTAAAGCATGGATTTCATAAGTTCAAATATGTAAAATAGAACAAGACATGGTAATAAAAATGAGAACTTTTTATTGCAAAAAAGTTACAAGAGATCTTGAAGTCAAGAACATAAGCCTTAAACTTGCAAGTTCAAATGAGAAGTTGCAAGGTTAAGACAAAGGGGCAAGAGCTTAAGAATTACAAAGAGAAGCAAACTTACAAATTACAAGAATTCTAAAACAAAACTAAACAAAAAAGTATCCATTTCCTCATGCCTCTGGTCTGTATTTATAGGCTCAAAAACTGAAAAAATAAACAATAAAAATGAGCTGATGCGGCATCAAGGGAGGGCCCACAGGAAGCTAGAGCCACATAGAGGAGGTGGGGCCGGACAGGCCGGACCTTGCAGGGAAGGGGCTCGGCCCAAAACCGAGGGTAGGGCCTGGAACTTGGTGTGGTGTCATTTGTTGCCCCCAGTGTCACTATGGTGTTGTTTATTTTCTCTGTAAAGGCTTTGGATGCACCCAGCTTTTGGAGGGAACTTATAGCTTCAAATCACATCAACTCTTTTTACATTAAATGCACATCACACCAAATAGCCCACTTGCTCCTAGCCACTTGAGTGTGTCATGGCAGCCCCCTAGGTCCATAATCCAAGCTCCAAGAGTTTAGTGTGTACACATGCTATGTGTTGGACCAAAATATTGTGCACACATTTGTTTGCAAAATAACTCTTGGATATCGGTCGGTTTGCGGTTCTGGTTGCAGTGTCAGCTCTCAAATGTAATATCCGTGATTCTGGATGTATTTCTAGTATTTTATTACGTACACCTGTAATCTGTATTACTGAGCAAACACCGGTTAATAGTACTGATATATAACAAAACAGATAACGAATGATCGGTATTGAAATGCAGTTTTCTGTGATGAACAGTCCTACACAGAGGTTTCCTAGCTCATGCGAAACGAAGTAGGGCACATATTTGATATGTGCGGGACCGAGATTAATACGAGTATGCGATACCGTATTTCAATCTCGCGATACAGGTTATATGTGATATAACCGGATTGTTGAATCAAGTGTTGATTCAATGATATGTTATATGTATATGTGATATTCATATAAAAGATATTAGTCGGTTGTATGCGATACAACAGGGTTATTAAATCAAGTGTTGATTTAATAATTTAATGTGTAATTATATATTTGATATATTAATATACATTAATTAATATTAGCTCACTTAAGAAAATGTTTTTTCCATTATACATTTAATATATATGTGATATATGTTAATGTATTTATTTTGTGTCATGCTAGATGATACATTGGACTTGGGTGTATGAGAATGATACCATACTTAAGATAATGTGGGGATTTAATTATTAAGGGAAAATCAAAATTAGGTGGAAATTAGTCATGGCTTGAAACTTGGAGAAGCTTGTGGAAACCATTGACTTAGTTGACTAATTTTGTTTTGCATTAGATATTTATTGACCCAACCATTATCTTTAGCCTTGGTTAAGTCTCTACATGGGTTATATATGATATTTTCTCATCCATGGTTCAAACTTGATCATTATTGATTTTCTTCTTCACCTCTTGAAAAAATATTCTAAAATGAAAAAATTCCTATTTCACCAATCTACACTAGACTAGCCATTTAATATAGCTTGTTTGCTTCACTAATTCTCAATTAGTGAAGAGATAGCTTGAGTTAGAGATTTCTCGACGTAGATCATCTTCGGCCTCGAAGTTCTTCAAGCAAGCTTGTTCTTTTCGCCTAATGGAGCCTTACGAGAGTCCGAGAGACCACTACTTGGAGCGAAGGGACCACTACACAGAGTTTTAGAAGTGAAAGACCGGTCTTCAAATGTTTTATTCCTTGTTCACATAGAGTAAAGATGTTTACTTGTATAGCTTAACCCTAATTCTCTAGTTAAATCCTTGGTTTGGGTTGCTTTGCTCTCTATATTTTTTTAAAATTGCATGCTAGATGCCTTAGAAATCCTAGTTAGAGTGCTAAGGAACCCTTTAGTGGTATCAGAGCCAAGCTAGAGAATTAAATGATATTTGTTGAACTACGAAATCGAAACAACTCCGAAACTGTCGAAACAAAACCCTAGTTTCTGTCGAATTTTTTTGAGCCTCTAAATTTTTTTTAATAGTTGCAGAGTGCTCTTTATTGTGTAATATGAATACTAGAGAAAAATGAGCTCAATCCACCGGATTTTGGGCAGCGAAAGCTTGCCTAAAACCGAAATGGCCGGTTTTTTTTATTGGATTTTGGGCATCAATTTTTGTTTTGTTTCAGTCTATGGGGTTTGGTGTTTCAGGTATTGTTTGTTTTTGCCAAGATTACATGTGATGTTATCTTTTTCTGTAGTGGCAATTCGGAGTGTTTCGTATTCGTAATTTTAACATCGTTTCGGGTTTGATATTGATATATGATACAATATTTGGAATCCACTATAATTAGATTTATGAAAACTAGTTTGAATTTTGTAAACCTAGCAATTTAGTCTCATTTGATCGGTTGCCACGGGATTTTGATATGGATCAAAACTCTGCCGCAATCATGTAGTGTACACGGATACTCGCCGGGTATCATTACTAGATAGCCACGCCTCATAGCCCCGACCAAGTGACAGTAGGAGATCCCCGTTGCCAAAAGCATCCTCCCGGGTGCTCGCAGCAGTGGTGTTCCGCCTAAGTGCACTTCGTCGACGTCATCAGGGGTGCGGCCATCAGCTAAAGTTTCCGACGAGCATTTGATCTGGATGTCATGAATCTTGTTGAATTGCCCGACTAGTTATTGAAAAGTGTTTTCAATATTGAGACTAAAATGTGGGGTTTATAAGGTTTCGCATGAAATTCAGAATATGAGATATTCCGGGTTTATTATGTCTAAGGAATTCATTTGGTTAGGCATGGAATCCGAAGTATGTGATATTTTGGGTTTATGATGTCTAAGGTGGTTGCGGATTCCAATTGCTGTAGTTTTCACTTTCTTTTCTGCCGTAAGTGAAATATGTGGTGTATCGCCGGTTTCGTTGCTATACTTCAACGACAATTGGGATACGCATATTTACTTACGTTGATGACAAGTGATGTTATGTGTTGCTGTGATATGTTATATTGGATCGTTGTATTTGAATAGCCAGGGGTTTTTGCGTGAGATGAGAGCTTTTTTATTTTCATTCATGTAAAAACTATATGTAATATTCTTTTATTGGGACACTTCCGAGTTAAGGATGATGTAACCATTGATGTATATTATTTACTTTTCCTTATTACGATAGACCCAAGGCGGGGAGCATAAGTAACTAGGTTCTAGAGTCCAGTGGGAGACTATCTCGAGGAGTCAAGACCGGGTCTCCTAACTCTAGAATTGGTAGGGTTTCTTTTCACTCTCGTAGGGGCCTAGGGATATGGGTTTGGCTATTCATCACGGCCGTGGAATCTGTATTTTTTACTGGCTTAATTTAAAACATGGACCTCATAATATATCCAATATTTCATATGTTGACTTCTGCTGCTATGTTCTGTGATGAGATCATATAACTGCGTGAGATGAATGCTTTATTATTATATATATGATATATAATAAACATTGCTTATGTTTTACACCCACGCTACTCCTGCCCCCGCTCTGCCGTTAGTTAACTAACATAACCGTGCATGATGGGACCCCGTGGCGAATGCGGATGGCATAAGTGTACGTTGTATAAGTATTTTCGTTTCTTTATCTTTGATACTTAAGAAGCATAAATGATTGTACTTCATTAATGAGATTAATGAAAGGAAAGAAACCTAAAGATATTGTAGAATCAAATTTTCAAAAGTCAGCTCTAGTTCTTGCTTTGCATAGAGGTGTTTCTTGATGAACATCATGCACCTCATTCGATGAGGAAATTGTAGGATATAGTGCCCTCAAAGTCGATTATTGGATCGCAGGCACGTGATTGCAACGATTGAGGGAGGACCTATACCAGTAGGACAGTCTTACTCGAGAGGTTTGTATACTATCTGGTTTGTCTTTATCATCGTGTGCATGCTTTAGGTGACATTGTAGTTCACTATTACATGTTGATAGAGAATAGTATGCTACCATGGTTTGTCTTTATCAGTCGTGTACAGCTTTAAGTGACATGTTCACTATTACACGTTGATAGAGCCCTTAGGATCCTGCTTGACTACCAACAGTATGATGGTGATCATATACGTGAGAGTTGGGTAGTCCATAAGTATATCCTTAAAAGTGTTCCCTAGTCGTGGGAGTTTTGAGACAGGGCATCGATACTCCGGAGTAGACTAGTATATATAGTCGAGACAACGACGAGGGGCGGTGGTCAGTCTCACAAGCCACTGGTGTCAGTTGGTTCACCTAAGATGTATACAGGTGCTCATTGGGTTATGAGTACACCGGACAGGACTCGCCGGGAATCTGCTAGTTGGTAATATACCTAGCGTCAGATAGCAGTTCCCTGGTGACATGTGTACAGGTTTGTTCATCGACCTGAGGTCGTCATTTTTCTCGTGTGAGTTCCCACTGTATTTTGATTACTACCCTAGCACGGCTCAAATGAGTCGTGCAAACAGGTTTTAGTTGGGTACAGTCCCGAGCCACATGGAGGCAAGTGAGCGGATCGGCAGAGGATTCGTCTCTCCTGATATTGGGGGTGAGATCGCGCCGTGTCTAGGAGAGCCATTACACAAAGCCCTCGGCCGAGGCAGGAGATTTACTGGTAGGTATTCAAGTAATATCTCATGGTGTTCTGGGCTACACTCCGACACGACTTGTACCGCTTTGGGGGTCTGACTTTTACCAACCCCCTAGGCCCGCCATGCGATGCTCATAGACGAACGGACCGGACTGTACGGATATTGTCACTGACAGGCTTAGTAGGGTGTCAGGATGAGTTCGCTCATCGACCTCCCTTTTGGTCAATACCTGGTAGCCCGTTGCCTACAGCTAGTACCACTGACGTGCTAGTAGTTAAATCCACAGCCAAAGTATTGACGAGTCTTTAGAGTCCCCTACAGACAGTTTCTCAAGTTTCGGGCGAAACGTTGCAGAGGCCGTATGATATATGGCAGGGTCCGATCATATACGTGCAGTAGTGCATGGATCATGATCGGGCGGATCATACTAGAGGGTTTTTGTTTAAGCCGGATCCTAGTATTAGATTTGTTAGATTACTTTAGTCTCATCTCATTCGCATTCAGTTGGAATGCGAATGCAGGTATGTATATACAGGTGAGGGGTATCCTTGTGATCCGTCCCGAGTATACTTTAAATGTTGCCATAACTTTTTATTGTTGTAAGCATTTGGGTTAATGTTCACAAATGGAAATTATGAGCTAGATATCATGATTTGGAGCATTTATTGTGACACATGCACAAGTAGTGACTCATGGTCTCTTTCTTTGTGCATGTGTCACATATTGTGACTGATTTGTGCTTGATATGATAAGAGGAGAGAGGAGGGGCTGCCATATGTGAGCTTGGTCTTGTATTTTTTTGATACTCACTCTCTCATTTTATCATAAGAAACACAAGAAAGAAAAAGGCTCCTTTCTTCTTCTTCTAGCTCAAAACATTCATCAATGGCTTCATCTCTAACCTCCATCCATCTCATGGATGCAAGAGACAAAATGATCACAAACATTCTCTACATCACCTTGGACACTTCGTGCCCGAGTTGCTTCGAATGAAGCGGGAGCCCGTAAAAACAATCGATGATGTGGTGCCCTTTCCGACGAGGAGATCGAGACCGGAGATGCCACGAGGAGTTTGGGATGGTGGCCAAAGACCGAAGGACATGGATCGATCGGTATAGCTTTCCAACCCTTTCTCTAGTTGCTAGTTATAGGTTAATGGTTCGATCCGGGTTTTAAGCATACGATAGCGCCGGTTTCTAGTTTAGAAAAATTTTCGTTTCCGCATTTTGGCCTCGGAAAGACGGCCGGGGCGCTACCGTAGTCTTACATGGTATCAGAGCCACGCCATTAACCATTACTAGCTTGCACTAGCGTGTTTAGAACTTCGATCGGACGAAATTTCCAAAAACCGTGTTTCCAATTGTTCAGTTTCTGTCGAATTTGTTTTGTGCTCTAAAATATTTTTTGGGCATGTCACAAAATCAGGCAGGGTTTTTTAGGAGCACTGTAGAAATTTGGTAGCACGATCCAACAGTAACGCCGCGGAACCGCGGCCGTACCCTCCTTTTGGCCGCGGTTCCGCCGCCATTCTGAGGCTTCATCTCACCAAATTTCTTCAGGTGGTCTCTGACTTGGAAAAGGGGTTTCTGATAATTTTATTTTTGGCCCAGATTTGTTTGAGTACTGGGTATTGTGCTTGGGGCCCACTTCGGGAAATTTTGTCGATCGATAATTTTAAACATGTTAGTTCACAGTATTTACATTATATCTGAGACTGTGGATGCCATTTGATCGGTAAATCTTATCTAATTGTTATAACCCTTTTAGACGGATTTGCGAACGTGACATTCACGTTGATGTTATATGTTGTGCTGCGATGTTGCGGATTTATCGTGGAGGATAGCCTGGATGAAATGGTAGTACAGTTTGGTTGTATATGTACATATGATATTGCCGGGCGAGCTTCCGACATGCGGACTGCCGTCACTGCCTGTTTGTATATTATTCTTTTGGGGCACGATCGGGCTGAGGTCGATGTACCCATTGTATATATTTTACTTTCTGTATTAGGAGTACCCCAAGGTGGGGTGCACGTATAGCCGGGTTCTAGAGAGCAACGGGCCCGCATCTCATGGCTTTGAGACGGAGGGGGCTTCACTCTAGAATTGACGGGCTATTCGCCGCACTCGTAGGGGGTATAGGTTGACCCAAGAGGGGTGCTCAAGTTACCGGATTCCGTGAAGTGCTGGGTGGTCCATTCGCTTTGTTGAAGGGGGATGCCTCCTTTCAGGTTTTGGCGGGTAACTTGCCGCGCCCGTAAGGGTATAGGATTTCATTGCACAGGCTATCCACACGACTAGGGGAACGCCGGGTTTCAGTAGCGGCTCTATGAAACCCGGGGATCCCAGATTATCTGTATTGTTCTGTGATGCTTATTACATTTCTGTGATGTTGCATTTTATCACGCCTTGAGCGAATATTATATATTGATATATATACTAGTAGATGTTGTATATGTTTTACACCCGCGCTAGTCCAGTCCCCACTCTGTCGTTAGTTAAGTAATCTAACGGGTGATGACGGGAACCAGTGGCGAATGCGGATGGCATATACGTACATCGTATTTTCGTTCTTTACTGGTGTGATCAATTGATGGGACTGCATTGATTCGGATCAATGCAAGCTAAACAAACCTGTTTGATGTTGTTGGAACATTTTTCAAAAAAACTGTTATTGCAAGTACGTTCTCTTTTGTTTTGCACAGTGGTATTCGGTTATGAATATCCAGCACCTCAGTCGACGAGGCAAGGGCCGAGATCTCTTCACCAGGATTGACCCCTTGGACAGAAGTTTGTGTCAGGGTAATAACTTCACTATAGTCGATTGCCTTTTGCTTTGCATTGTGGTATTCAATTGGAATATTCTGCACCTCATTCTATGGGGAAAGAGCCGAGATCCCTTCACTGGGAGTGGCCTATTTAGCAAAGGTTTTCGCCACTATATTTATAAAAATCTATCCGGTTCCTTCAACGATATCAAGTTCATTACGTTAAAGGTTTTCGCCAAAAACCTGCCGTAGCCTTCCATCAATTCAGATTAGTATTGCTAAGTATTCGTGATACGTATGTCGTGCATTGCCGAGGTGTAGTATTCGGTAGCTCTGTAATGCTTTTCTGTCGCATGGATATGTGGATTGGTTAGGACAGTCGTACGGTTATGTTGGCATTGTCAAGGACTTGTACAGGTGGGTTTAACGCAATCAAGATAATTATGGGTTGAACTTGACTAGGACTCTTTGATATGTTAGCATTGTCAAGGTCACTTGGGTCTTAGGGGTAAAAACATACATCGGGAGTTTCTAAAAAAACTGAAACTTTCCAGATATGCGTATCCCTTCTGGAGTGTGGTGACTTGAGTGGATTCCAACAAGTTATCATGCGATGATAGTTGGATCTCCATTCCCACTGATGAGTTGGTTTACTCCTCGGGTGATCCCGACTAATTCTTCTTTCAGGTTTGGAGGAGAATTTGATGTTACAGTGGGAGGTTTCCTGATTAGATAAACTGATAACCATTCTGATCTTGGTTAGAGTGCACGCAGAGTGTTTCTTTTCTCTCTCTCTTTGGCAGCGACCATGACTCGACCCTTGACTATGACTCAGTGACAAAGTTAACCGAACCTTCTTAAAACACTGGCTTTTGGATTGTCAGAGTTGCATGCCTCATTGCCACTCCTACTTTTACCCTTTTCTCCAGAACACCACGTATTACTATGAACGTCCACTTCCATTGGATAAAACTATCGTATGGTTATATACGAACTCGAAGGAACTTGTTTCAGATTCGATGATGGTTTCCGGTTCTGGAGAAAATGAATAGGACTATTTAGTTGTCTTTTCCTTTTACCATCTCTCTGGTTGCGAGTGCTCCTTGGAATAGGACGGTAAACCTATTACGCAAATTGGATAGTCTTCTTCCAAACCATAGGCAGGTGCCGAATGGTAGGGAATGAAGAAAACCAATTAGCCTAACGACGGTGTACAGAAAGTATTAAGTAAAGACCAATAAAGGAATTAGTAAGAGGGCAAAGTAAATTGCGACTGTTATTCACGATCAAACCAAGTATTCCATCGCCACTCCTACTTCACCTTTGTATTTCTCCGGGACACTCCGTATCATTACGAAGATCCACAGTTATCTGGATACTCCATCGTATGGTTATATACGAACTCGAAGGAACTTGTTCCAGTTCGGGGATGGATTCTGGTTCAGGAGAAATAGGAATAAAGTTTTATTTAGTTGTCTTTTATCTTTACCATCTCTCGCGTTGTGAGTGCTCCTATGATTAGGACAGTACACCTATTACGCTTATTGGATAGTCTTCTTCCAAATCTTAGGCTGGTGCCGAACGGTAGGGAAGGAAGAAAACCATTTAGCCTAAAGGGGTGTACAGAAGGTAATGACTGAAGACATATAAAGGGATTTGGAGAGATGGCAAAGAAATATACGGTTATAGTTGTGAATCTGATAATGGAAGAGGCATTACTAAGAATACCCGGATACCCCTTCGAAACATTAACATGTTTCAGTTTCACTGTGTACTGTTAAAAGTAAACTGATTTCACAATTTGTACTTACTCCAGGGTATGTATTTACCAGGTTTGATTCTCACATCTGTATGGTTTTACAGATGATGAGTGGGATTAAGTTATTGGGAATTAGGTGATCATCCTCATTATATCGGAATTCGTTGTAATTGGTGATATTTGAGGAAATCACCTAGGTTGTTTGCCGGACGGCAAATATTTGGTTTTAAATATCCATTGTAATGCACCAATTTCAAATTGATATATCTGTACGTTTATTTTTATAAAGTGAGATATAACTTTTTGAAATTATGTCTATGACATTTACCTATATCAGTGGATGGTTAGGTAAGGAGCATTAAACAGCGGTGTAATTCTTCTTAACCATAAGTACAGTTTTCAACCTACGACACACAGGGAATGAGTTATTAGACTCAGGGACTTATACAGAGTATTGTATTTTGTCCAGTATCCATGAGGACAGAGGGGTTGGTACTCGTACTATATTCGGTTTACTTATGACTTCTCTAGTTTTTAGACAAGTGTTTCGTAGAAATACAAAGTCTATGTTTTGAGAAGTTATAAGTATATGAGTAAAGTAGAGAACCAGGTATTGCAAATATCGGGATTCTTCAAGGTGATCGAAGATGTAGATATTTGTGTGTGGTATCCAGTTAATAGTAATGGTTTTTGAGAAACTTGTTTCTTTTTTAGGTTACTCATATCTGGATGCATTCCTAAGTTGAGTAACGCTGATCGGCCTCCTTCCTTTTAATTTACATGCACTGGAGACAGCTGCATGATTTGAATCTGGTTCTAATTAAATCAGTGACTCTGTTTCTATATTGGATATAGAACGGTTCATATCTTAACGATGTTACGGCACGGGGAGTTGTCTGGCTTATGCTTAAAACCAGACTCTGGATAACTCAAGGTACGTTTCTGTAATAGCTGTTTGTGGGTTGACCTGGGCTATGATGAGGGTTGACTTTCTACCATCTGGAAGATCAATAGTGATATTGTTCTTGACTCGCCACAGTTTTAGTAAAATGGATTTTTTTCAGAAAAACAGTAGTGGGAGTATGGTAGAACTGGAAGTGATTCCAGAACCACAAACGATTACTGAAAATTTGATAAGAACCTGAAAATTCAATCTGGTTTGACATTCCATTGGCCACTTCGCAGATATGGTGCCCTTTCCGACGAGGAGATCGAGACCGGAGTGCCGCGAGGAGCTTGGGATGGTGGCTAAAGACCGAAGGACACGGATTGATCGGTATAGCTTTCCAACCCTTACTCTAGTTGCTAGTTATAGGTTAATGGTTCGATCTGGGTTTTAAGCATACGATAGCGTCGGTTTCTAGTTTAGAAAAATTTTCGTTTCCGCATTTTGGCCTCGGAAAGACGGCCGGGGCGCTACCGTAGTCTTACAGAAAGAGCCTAGATCCCTTCACCGGGAGTAACCTTTTTAGCAAAAGCTAGCAGATGCTACACCCACTCAGTTTATTTTGAAAATTCGATTTTAAAAGCGGAGCTTAAACCACTCCATTTCAAATCACTCGATTCTACAACGATATCAAGTTCATTACGCAAAAGGTTTTTTTTAAAACATGTCGTAGCCCTTCGTCATTTCAGATAAGTACAATTTAGTATTCATGCTACGTTTGTTGGCCTTCGTCAAGGCGTAGTGTGCGGTAGCTGATTAGTGCTTATCTACTGCATATGATGCGATTGGATTAGGATAGTCGTACGACTTTGTTGGCCTTCGTCAAGGGTCGTGCAGGTGGGTTTAATTCAATCACGAAATGTACGGGTTGAATTTGACTAGCGACCTATGGTTTGTTGGCCTTCGTCAAGGTCATAGGATGTTAGGGGCAAAACATTATCAGGAATTTCAAGTGTTGAAATTTATAATGAGATTGCATACCTTTTATGAGATAGTTAGATCATGATACCCACTGCGAGTAAGAGTTACACTTGGAAGAGTTTTGCACTTTACAATTAGCCGATCAAGTAGGTGACTAGAAAGGTGTCAATGGGGTTATGCCTCTGGAAAAATGAGGTTTATTTTAATTAGGTCCATGCGAAAGCACGGGGAACCTCCTTCAAAGTACCGACACTGGCCTGGCTGAACAATTGGCGAACTTGTAGGGTGTAATTAATCTCGGCTAGTCTTACCATTTAGAGTTCGAAGGAAGATTTGATAAAAACGGTGGGAGCCATCCTGATTAGATAAAATAATAACCAATCTAATCCTGTAAGAGCATATGCTAAGTGTTTTCTTCTCTCTCTCCAGGTAGCAACCATGTCACGCTTTAATCAAGATAATAATATGGATGTATTGACTGAACCCGCTTGTTATACTGGGCCGGGGAACGTTGATTCTACTCTATCTTATAATTTTTATAAGGTCGAGCAGGAAATATGAGAATATCCGGATTCTCATGCCACCCAAATATGGAATGAGCATGCTGATGCATCTTTTTCGGGTGTGTTAGTCACCGAGAACTGTTTCTCAGTACACTCTACGTTCTGGGTATTGGATACCGGATCGGGATCCCACATATGTAATATGTTACACGGGCTAAACAAATGTAGAGCACTGTGAATAGGTGATCATTCTGTAAGAGTAGGGAATGGTGCAAATGTTGCAGCCAAAGAAGTTGGCGAATATCACCTTGTATTACCAAATGTTAATACATTGATTCTGAATGAATGTTATTACATACCGAACCTGATATGCAATATTATATCAGTTTCTTCATTATGTAAAGAAGGATATAATTTTGTATTGCAAGATAATGTTATGAAAATTTTTCTGAATCAAAAGTTGATTGGATTAGGCTCGTTAAATAATGGCATATACGTTCTAAATCAAAACACGTTTCTTAACGTACAGAACACACAAAAGAGGAAAAGTTCAGAAATGAATGAGTCTTTCTTGTGGCATTGTGGACTAGGTCGTATCAATGCGACACGACTAGCTAAGTTACAAAAGCATGGATATTTGAATCCGTTTGAATTTACATCTTATGAAACTTTGCAGTCATGTCTTAAAGGCAAGATGACCAAAACTCTGTTTACTGGACACGGAGAAAGAGCTACAGAACTCTTGGGACTGATACATAGTGATGTATGCGGTCCCATGTCGACACATGCCAGGAATGGTTCCTCGTACTTCATTACATTCACTGATGATCTCTATAGATATGGACATGTGTTCATGTTGAAATAAAAGTCCGAAGCTTTTGAGAAATTCAAAGAATATAAGTGCGAAGTCGAGAACCAAACGGGTAAAACTATTAAAACCCTACAATCTGAACGGGGATGAGAATACTTGATTACGGAATTCCGTGACTATCTAAAAGAGAATGGGATTCTCTCTCAGCTTACTCCTCTGTATACACCATAGCACAACGGTGTATCGGGGCAGAGATATCGCACCTTATTAGATATGGTGCGCTCTATGATGAGTACGGCTGAGTTGCCTATTTCCTTTTGGGGTTATGCGCTTGAAACAGCCATACACCTATTGAATATGGTCCCTATCAAATCTGTTCCTACCAATCCATATGAGATATGGAAGGGGAAGAGACCATGTCTTAATTATATTAAGATATAGGGTTGTCCGGCTTATGTTAAAACGCAAAATTCGGACAAGCTCGAGGCAAGGTCAGTTATGTGCAAGTTTGTAGGATATCCCAAAAAATCACGTGGGTATATCTTCTACCACACTGAGGAACAAAAGGTGTTTGTTTCTCGCAATGCCACCTTTTTAGAAAAGGAATTTCTTGAAAAAGAAATTACTGGCAAAGAGGTAGAATTGGAAGAAGTTCCGGCGACACAAATTATAACTGAAGATTTAGTGGAACCAGAGGATTTGATAGTCCCCGACAAATCTCGGCCTCTCTGCCGATCTCGTAGGATTCCTCATCCACCTGAGAGATACTACGGTTTTCTTATTGATGGTGGGAGTGAGGATTGCATCATGGAAGATGATGACCCAACTAGTTTCAACCAGGCCATCACGAGTGGGGACTCTGTAAAATGGCTAAATGCAATACGGTCCGAGATGGAATCCATGTACACCAACAAAGTACGGACTTTAGAAGTTGCTCTCGAGGGGGTAAAACCCATTGGGAGAAAATGGATTTTTAAGAAGAAAATTAGTGTAGATGGAAAAGTTGATACTTTCAAAGCTAGACTTGTAGCAAAAGGATTTCGTCAACGACCAGGTGTGGATTATGATGAAAAATTTTCTCCGGTGGCTATGCTTAAGTCCATCCGAATCCTACTTGCCATCGCTACATACCTTGACTACGAAATCTGGCAGATGGGCGTCAAGACCGCTATTCTAAATGGTGATTTAGAAGAGAGCATGTACATGACACAGCCAGATGGCTTCGTAGACAGTGGGAGCAGCGGAAAGGTGTGCAACCTTCTTAAATCAATCTATGGGTTAAACCAGGCATCGCGGAGTTGGAACATCTGTTTTGATGTGGCAGTCAAAGAGTTTGACTTCATCAAAAACGCAGATGAACCTTGTCTATATATGAAGGTTGTAGAGAGTAAGGCCTTCTTTCTTGTATTGTACGTGGATGCCATACTCTTGATAGAAAATGATGTTCCTATGCTGCACTCGGTCAAGCTCTTCTTATCACAAAGATTCTTCATGAAGGATCTGGGTGATGCCTCCTACATCCTGGGGATAAATATCTATAGAGTTAGATCTAAACGGATGCTGCGATTTTCCCAATCTAGGTACATTGACACCATACTAAATAGGTTTAGTATGGAGGATTCCAAGCGTGGGAATTTACCCACGATCTCAGGAATCACTCTCTCCAAAGTGATGCCCCCAAGACTGATTTGCAGAGAGCTCCCATGCAAGGTATACCCTATGCTTCGGCAGTAGGGTCTATCATGTATACGATGTTATGTATCCGACCGAATGTAGCGTACGCATTGGGTGTTATAAGCAAGTATCAATCAGATCCTGGGGAGAATCACTATACAGCTATGAAGAACATTCTTAAGTACTTGAGAAGAACTAAAGAAATGTTCTTGGTGTATGGCAATGGTGAACTCTAAGTGAAGTCCTTTACCGACTCAAGCTTCCAGAGTGATAAGGACAACTCTAAGTCGGTCTCAGGTTTTGTCTTCACCCTTAATGGAGGGGAGGTTTGTTGGAAGAGTTCCAAGCAAGAAACCGTGGCAGACTCGACGATGGAGGCTGAATACATCGCTGCCAACGATGCTGCCAAAAAGGCCGTCTGGATGAAGAAGTTCATAACCGAACTTGGAGTGGTTCCGTCCATTGAGCATCCAATATCTTTGTATTGTGATAACAATAGAGCAGTGGCTTTGGCCAAGGAACTCAGGTCCCATTAGCGATCCAGGCATATTCTGAGGCGGTATCACCTGATCTGGGAGATACTTGATCGCCGGGAGATCGAGGTCAGGAGAGTTGACACGAAGAATAACATGGTGGATCCACTCACGAAAGCCATACCCCAGATACAATTTGAGAGACTCTTCAGGATGTTGGGTATGAGATACTACAACAACTGGCCTTAGTGCAAGTGGGAGATTGTTTAGTTGTATGTATGCCCTAAAGGCCATTATTGTACATGATTGTATATTATAGTGGATGCTTGGACATATATAGAGAGGACTTTCTTGCTCGACATGATAGTATGCTATCTGGTTGCTCTTTATCTTAACATGTAGACTTGTATTATGATACTGTCTTTCTCTCACATATTGATAAAGCCCTTATGATGTATACTTGACTACAAGGATTATGATGCAAATCTTACTATTAGGGCCAAGGTAGTCCATTAGTTCATCATTTAATTGTTCCTAGTCGAGGGTGTATCGAGACGGGGCATCGATATTCCGGAGTAGACTAGCGTATATGCTTCTTGACCCATTTGATGGGCGATGGATGATCCTATATCCATTGGTGTTTGACATCAAATATGGTATACGGGTGCTCAGTGGATTCAGGGTACACTGAAAAGGACTCGCCGAGAACTCCTAGATGGTATTATACCTAACGTCAGATAGAGATTCTCTGGTGACACAGGTACATGTTAGTCTGTAGACCCAAGATGGTTATAGAGTCTTGTGTGATTCCCACTGTGCTTTGATTTCCATCTTACCACATTCAAGTGAGCGTGCAAAACGTTGGTTTTTGGGTACAGTCCCGAGTCATATGGAGGCAATGAGCGATAGGAGGAGTTTCGTCTCTCCCGGTATTGGGGGTTGATGTTGCGCTGTGCTCGATTGGCCATAACAGGAAGTCCCTGGCCAGGGCTGATATAGAGATTTACTGGTAAGTGTTATTAGTAGTTTCTTGACCTGTTATGAGCCGCACATCGACATGACTTATCAAGTTACTTGGGTCTGACGTTTACCATCCCTAGACTAGATATGCGACATATCAGACGAAGAGACTGGACTGTACGGTAGTGTTACTTATTGGATTCACAAAAGTATGAACAATGTTGCTTGTTGATCTTCTGATCGCTCAATACCTGGGTAGCCATTACGTCCAGCTAGTACCGCTGACGGCTTGTGGGTGACTGATATGATCATCACCTACTGCCGGCGTATTGACGAGTCATTAGAGTCATACACAAAGGTTTCTTAGCTCATGCGAAATTAAGTAGGGCATATTTGATATGTGCGGGACCGAGATTAAAACAAGTATGTGATACCGTATTTCAATCTCGCGATACATGTTATATGTGATATAACCAGATTGTTGAATTAAGTGTTGATTTAATGATATGTTATATGTATATGTGATATGCATATAAAAGATATTAGTCGGTTGTATGCGATACAACCGGGTTATTAAATCAAGTGTTGATTTAATAATTTAATGTGTAATTATATATTTGATATATTAATATACATTAACTAATATTAGCTCATTTAAGAAAATGTTTTCTCATTATACATTTAATATATATATGTGATATATGTTAATGTATTTATTTTGTGTCATGCTAGATGATACATTGGACTTGGGTGTATGAGACTCATACCATACTTAAGATAATCTAGGGATTTAATTATTAAGGGAAAATCAAAATTAGGTGGATATTATTTATGGCTTGAAGCTTGTAGAAACTTGTGGAAACCATTGACTTAGTCCACTAATTTTATTTTACTTTAGATATTTATTAACCCAACCATTATCTTTAGCCTTGGTTAAGTCTCTACATGGGTTATATATTTCTCACCCATGGTTCACACTTGATCATTATTGAGTTTCTTCTTCAACTATTGAAAAATTATTCTAAAGTGAGCAAAATTCCTACTTCACCAATCTACATTAGACTAGCCAATTGTATAGATTGTTTGCTTCACTAATTCTCAATTAGTGAAGAGGTAGTTTGAGTTGGAGATTTCTCGACGTAGATCATCTTCGGCCTCGAAGTTCTTCAAGCAAGGTTGTTCTTTTCTCCTAATGGAGCCTTACGAAAGTCCGGGAGACTACTACTTAGTGCGAAGGGACTACTACATGGAAGTTTAGAAGTGAAGGACCGGTCTACAAATGTTGTATTCCTTGTTCACTTAGAGTAAAGATGTTTACTTGTATGGCTTAACTCTAATTCTCTAGTTAGATCATTGGTTTGGGTTGCTTTGCTCTCTAGATTTTTTAAAATTACATGCTAGATGCCTTAGAAATCCTAGTTAGAGTGCTAAGGAACCCTTCAGGTTGAAATCCCGCTACTAACACTCTTGATCTGGGCCCATGATTCCTTGCCCCTAAATTATAGACTTTGGTTCAAAAATGCTCTTGAGATTAGTTAACACTCACACTTGAATTATCATTAGGTGAGTTTACTTTTATAGAGATAGATTAAGACACATTGATACTTACTTCATGTTCAACATTTTTACTTATAATATACCCAAGTTAACCGACACTATCCCTATACTACACTGTAATGCTATATAACACTGACATGCCATATTGAATTGCCATGCTTAACTGTCAACTCTTACTTGATCACTATTTATAATATTATTTCTTTAGTTATATGCATGTCGTTATCGTTTCTATACTTTTTATCTTTATTTAGGAACTTACCGAGCGCAAGTTCGCTGATGGGTATTCCATCCTGTTTCTTTTCTTTACTTGGAATGTTCGTCAGGTGATTTAGGAATAGAGAAGGTGGAACCGACGGAAGAAGAGTACAACTAGCTTTCATCGTATGGGGACTTCTAGTTTCATTTCCATCTTTTATTTCAGTATGAATCTTGTTTGGGATTTCGTTATGTTATCGTTTTTTGTACTCAGACTTTTTGTCACTGGTTAAAACTCTATGGAACTTGAATTTTAATAACTAGTAGTTGCATTTTCATTCTATTGTTTATTCTTATCATATTTTATATTGCTTATTTACGCTTAACTTATTTGTTACGAGAAATGACCTTCTACGAATAAATAAGTCGCGGCCTTATCATATGACAACTACCTTCTTTTGGGAGGCGGGGCATGACAGCCTGAGCGGGGAAAACCTTTGTAGGACTCTAAAGACTAGACAATACGCTGGCGGTAGATTAGGATCATATCCGATTGAATTTGAAACACATTCAGATCAATCCCCTCACGGGTTAATCCACAAGCACGTCAGCGGTACTAGCTTCACGAAATAGCTACCCAGGTATTGATCGAAAAGTAAGTCGACAAGAAAGCTCATCCGAACCCAATAGATCCTATCAGTGACAATCACCGTACAGTCCGGTATCTTCGTCTGAGAGTGTCGCATACCGGGTCTGGAGGGAGAAAGCTGTCAGACCCCCAATAACCCAATAAGTCATGCTGATGTCAAACTCTTAACCATCTAAGATACAACTGATAACACTTATCAGTTTATCGCAACCGCCTTACTCAAGGACTTATGATTATAGTCAATCAAGCATAGCACGACATCAACTCTCTATACCGAGAGAGATGAATCCCTTCGACCACTCACTGCCTCCATGTGCTTTGGGATTATACCCAACTAAAACCTATTTGCACGGCTCTTTAAAATCGTGGTAGGGTAATAATCAAAGTACAGTGGGAACATACACAATACACCATGGCGATCTCAGGACAAAAGACTATCATGTACTCATGTTACTAGAGAACTGCTCTGACAATAGATATAATACAATTTAAGAGTTTTTGGTGAGTTCATTCAGTGAAACTCATTCTCCAATGAGCACATATATACAATCTTCGGTGTCAAACACCAATGGCTGTGGAACCAGCCATCGCCCTCTAACCGGGTCAAGAAACATATACACTAGTTACTCTGGAGTACCGATGCCCAGTCTCGATACTCCCACAACTAGGAACATTTAAGGATGTGCTTATGGATTATCCAAGCCTACTATTATGATCCCCATCATAATCTTGGTAGTCAAGCAAAAATATTATACTTGGTTGGTGTACATGGATTCCATCTCGGAGAGTCTCCACTTGTGATGGCCTGCTCGAAACTAGTCGGGTCATCATCTTCCATGATGCAATCCTCGCTCCCACCGTCTATGAGAAAACCATAGTATCTCTCTGGTGGATGGGGAACCCTACTAGATCTGCAGAGTGGTTGGGGTTCGTTGGGTACTATTGGATCCTCTAGTTCCATTAAATCGTCAGTTGTATTCTGTGTTGCTGGAAGTTCTTCCAGTTCAACCCCATTGCCACTAATTTCTTTCATAAGAAAATCTTTTTCTAAAAAGGTGGCATGTTGAGAAACAAACATCTTTTGTTCCTCGGAGTGGTAGAAGATATACCCTCGCGAATTTTGGGATATCCTATAAATTTGCACAAAACTAATCTTGCCTCGGGCTTGTCTGGATTTTGTGTTTTCACATAGGCCGGACAACCCCATATCTGAACATAATTAAGATATGGTCTCTTTCCTTTCTATATCTTATATGGAGTGGTAGGCACAGATTTGGTAGGACCATATTCAATAGGTCTGCAGCTTTTTTAAGCGCATATCCCAAAAAAAAAATAAACAACTCAACTGTACTCATCATAGAGCGCACCATATCTAATACGGTGCGATTCCTCCGCTCTGATACACCGTTGTGTTGTGGCGTATACGGAGGAGTAAGCTGAGAGAGAATCTCATTCTCTTTTAGATAATCATGGAATTCCCCACTCAAATATTCTCCTCCCCTATCAGATCGTAAGATTTTAATACTTTTGCCCGTCTGGTTTTCCACTTTGCACTTATATTCTTTGAATTTTTCGAAAGCTTCAAACTTGTGTTTCAAAAAGAACACATGTCCGAACCTTGAGAGATCATCGGTGAATGTAATAAAGTATGAGAAACCATTTCTGGCATGTATAGACATAGGACCACATAAATCACTATGTATCAGTCCCGAGAGTTCAGTAGCTCTTTCTCCGTGTCCAGTAAACGGAGTTTTGGTCTTCTTGCCTTTGAGACATGAGTGGCAAGTTTCATAAGATGAAAATTCGAACGGATTCAAATATCCATCTTTATGCAACTTAGCCAGTCTTGTCACATTGATATGACCTAGTCTACAGTGCCACAAGAAGGCTTCATTCATTTCTGAACTTTTCCTCTTTTTTGTGTTCTATATGTTAAGAACTGTACTTTGATTAAGAATGTATATACCGTTACATAACATATCAGATCCAAACAACACTTGATTATGGTAAATGTTCATAACATTATCCTTTAATGTGAGATTATATCCTTCTTTAGTTAGCAATGAAATCGATATAATATTGCACATCACCTTTGGTATGTAGTAACAGTCGTTCTGAATCATTGTATTACTAGTTGGTAATACAAGGTGATAATTGCCAACTGCTTTGGCTGCAACAATTGCACCATTCCCTACTGCTAGGGATTTATCACCCTTTCCCAGTTCTCTACCTTTCTTTAGCACATGTAACAAATTACATACGTGGGATCCTGATCCGGTATCCAATACCCAGGACGTAGAACAATCTGAGAAACTGTAAATCCCCGTTTCCATCTTAATAAAAGTTTCCTATTTTCTAAATTCCAGTGATTTCCTTTCTTTTTCCCCTCGTATTTTAATTGGTTGCTTAAGCTTAATATTTAAACTTTATTTTCCAGCCCGTTTAAAAATCATAGTCCAAAACCAAAAGCTAAAATATACTAATATATACACAACCCTAAAAGCCAAATTAAACTAAAACCAAACTACTTTCTTAAGCCCTCAGCCCATTTAGTTTTTCTTTCCATTTAAATTCATAAATTAACTTCCTTCTCAGCCCGTTCCCTCTCCTCAGCCTACTCACCATATTTTTTAAATAAATTCTTTATTTAAAAATCCTGGCCCGTTCAAACCCTCAGCCCACGAAAACTTAATTAATAAAAAAAAACCCAAGCCCAACTCCTTCGGCCCGTGACCAGTGACCCGACCCGCTTCTCCCTTCCTCCTCCAACGGTAACCTTCCTCCATTCCCGCTCGCGACCCGCCTCCTTCGCCGCAGCTCGCGCCCACGCCCACGCCCGATATTGCGACGTTACACCCGCGACTTCAACCCTCATTCACTTCCTCACACCCTTATCTCTTTCTCGCTCACCAACTCCTTCACAAAAAATCTTTCCTCTCAAAAATTTCTCCACGAACCCACTGCGACCTCGACGCCGGCGATCACCCCATATCTTCGTCGACCTCACATTTCCACCTCGCTCTCTTCTCTCCACAACTCACCCCACTGAGCTCCCTACACCTTCAGCTGCCGCCAAGAACCACTGCACACCCAACCCGCTACACACCCGAGTTCCCCTGCACCATTCGGCCACCCCTTCCACTCGACGCCGGCGAGCCCCCAACTGACCAGGAACGCCTTATCGATCTTCTACATCCTCAGCATCGTCATCATCACTCCAAAATCCAGAACCCGAGCCCCACTTCTCTCTCTCTTCAAAATATACAAAACCACACACACCCCGACACCCACTGCAGCCCATCGCCGGAGCGACGCCGTCGACCGCCGTCGACCCCAGTGCACTCGCAGAGGACCACCAAGCACCCCTCAACCTACAGTAACCGTGCAACGACTCCGGGCAACTCTGACACAAATTTCGTATCTCGAGCCAAGCTCGCGCAAATCGTTTCACCACGAACATCGCGCGTTCGTGACGCCGCTGCTGCCGTGCAACCCCGAGACATTTTCAAGCAAGTGTTTTACTTGCTACATGTTAATAAAATTGTGATACAAACTTAAATCATTTAGTTTATAATTTACCGATTCCCGATATATCTTGCGACCTATGTGTTCGATGCTAGACCCCAATGAAAATACTTGCTTAATTTGACAGAAATAAATGTTTTCTATTGGCCCATATAATGACGAATATCATGTATAAATCTCACTGGAAAATACGATTGTTAGTGACTAAAATTGATACCCCAAATATGCCGATAAAACTAGAATTTTTCCGTATCTGAAAACTATTAAAATCACTGTAAATTATGTACATACTGGAATGATGCGCTCGAGGGCTTAAATCTAAGCCGACTCGATGAACTTTAACTCTATGTAAACTTATAATGTTTCCTGTTCTATAACTACGATGATATTTAGATCGGAGGGCGACTCTGGACTGCAGTCCAGAGCGACTCGGATTACTGTGTACTGTCCCAAAATGTGTGCCACATTGTTTCCTGAATTCATATGTTATGGAACTCTGCAGTGGATTAAATATGGATCTGTTAGCTAAACAAAACAAGTGGTTTCATTCCATTTCATTGCCGTTTGCTATTTAAATTGTAAATAAAAGGGCAGAACGTATACCTGTCCAGAACAGATTCAGAAGTGACCTACTGATGTTAAACTGGGTATAACTTTCGACGTACAGACGCGATTGAGGATCCGTCTATTGCGTTGAATACCCTATCGAAATCCCTAGATTTTATTCAACTGTAACATCACTAAATTCTGAGTCCAACTGGGTTCAATTTGTGTCGCGAAACGGATGTTCAGTTCTGAAACTGAATTTTCAGCCGCGAGCACTTAAAATGAAACAGCTGTATCTTGAATACTGGAAACCCGATTGAACTGAAACTAATTTTGATGAATTTCTGATTGAGTGTTCTATTTACCGAACTTGTATCATTTTGTTGAATTCTAAACAGATGAATTTATGCAATTTTTGTAAGTTAATGACATGCATATGGATTCATAACATACTTAGCTTATTGATGGCATACATACATATATCATACCCCATTTGCCATATACTTAGTGTTAGCGCGTGTTAGAGTCAGTGGACATTGCATTATCGTGCATGATTGATGTTGGTTTAGGAGTGACGAGTAGACCGATGGAAAGTGAATATTCGTGACAGTGATTGATACAGTGAATAGTGATAAAACCGTGCCATTGGTATACTTGTACACGACTAAATCAAGATTATAAGTAGTGTAACCTGGGGATAAAGGGGAAATCGAAGTGGAAAGAGAATCGTATTTAGCGGGACCGTGTTTTAGAGGATGATCATTCGAGCAGCGATATATATAGTAGGTAGGATCTAGCGATCCGGCTGACAGGGTTATGTCCCGAGCATGTGGGCCGTTCTCTCGGGTATGTACGAGACTCCTGTTAAACATGATCCTCCTTCCACCATACGATTTCAAACATGACCTAGAGACCGATAGGGACACAGATCATATTCTGCATCATATAGTGACATAATGATTACTCGCATTGTACTTTCACTAGTATTACCTCTTTTACCTGTTTCATATTGTTATATAATATTGTTATTGTGTCGCTCTGACGACCTGAGTATGCATGCTCAGATTCCGTGGAAGAACCAGCACAGGAGACAGATCTACCTTTCGAGTTCACGGAGATATAGTCGGGTGTACTTTCTTCCTTTACTGCTTTCCATAAAAGTGATCGTGAGATTGAACTTGGTTAGTAATTGTTCTTGTTATTTGTAATTTGAGAACAATGGATTTTAATGTAATAGATTAGTGATGTGATTCCTTTACTACTTTGCTTTATTTACTGATTACCACGTAATGCTAGAAGCCGAGGTGCGACTACGGCGGGATGATTCCTTGACCGTAGGAGGATGGCTGGCCTAGTTATCCCTCGTTTTCCGTATTTTGGGAAGCGGGCGTGACATGGTTTAGTTGATATCAAAGCCGTGTTTAGTATCAAGGGATAACATTAACTATACTGTATTACGTTAGTCTCGTTTCACTACTCTTGATTTTCATCCTTGAATCTGATCTTATCCTTTTGAATCCTCCAGTGATATGACGTCCCCGAACGACCCCTCCTCGAACTCCAGCACTCAGGACTGCACGGAAAGAATACTTAGTGCACTGACCTCTCTCGCGGAAGCTCAGGAAAGGAAAACAGATTTACTCACTGAGGGACTCAGGGCAATTACCGCCGCAGGAGGACCCTCCGCACTCATTACCAATCCCGAGGGCGCTACCCCACCAGCTTATCATGCTAGGGCTGGTACCGTATCAGACTTCCGACGGTTACATCCAGCTGCATTCACAGGGCTAGCTGAACCCCTTGAGGCTGCGCAATGGCTGGTGAACATGGAGAACTTATTGACAGCCGCCAGGGTTCGAGAGGAAGATAGGGTGGACGTGATAAAGATACAATTGGAAGATGAAGCCCGTTCATGGTTGTCGGTGGAAGAAAGCAGGCTAGACGGGCCGATTGAATGTGGCAAATTTAAGGAATGTTTCCTAGATCATTATTTTCCTTCCACAGCCAAGGCAGAAATGGAGGAAAGATTTATTCTTTTGAAGCAGAATGGACGCCCAGTGGACGTATATGCGGCAGAGTTCAACCGTCTGAGCCGTTTTGCTCCATACATGGTTGTCTCAGAGGCCACCAGGGCCAGACGCTTTCTTCAGGGGTTAGATTTCGAGTTGCAGCAGTTGATTGCATCGTTGGATTTGCAGACTTTCGCACAGGTACTCAACGCGGTGAGAGTTCAGGAGCAATTGATTAACAAGTTTAGGAGACCCCTAGTCGTTCCAGCACGTATCCACGCGCCTTCTCAAGGAGCCATACCGGTTCACAGGCCAGGAACGACACAAATGAAACGCCCGTTCGTACCACAGCATCGCCCCCATAGACAGGGCGTAGTTTGCGGCTATTGCGATAGAGGTGGGCATACCCAGAAGGACTGTCGCCGTGCCAAGGGACAGTGCTTGATTTGCGGATCCAGTCAGCACAAGATTAGCAGTTGCCCTGAGCGAGCAGAGATACAGGGAGGTTCTGGACCGCCACAGCAGAGGCCACAGGAGCAGAGGCAACCCTTTACAGGTCGCGGTCAAGGACGTGCTTTCACTTTGACCGCAGAGCAGGCTGAGGCGTCAGGAGACGTGGTTACAGATACTCTACTCGTACATTCCTTGCCAGCTAGAGTACTATTTGATTCTGAAGCATCGCATTGTTTCTTGTCTGAGCATTTCACCGATACACACTCAATACCACATGAACCATTAACCAAAGGATGGGAAATACATACGGGTAACGGCATTATAATATCTAGACGAGAATGTAGGTTATGCCCGGTTGTAGTGTGTGGCAGGGAATTCTATGCGAATTTCCTTCTGATTAGGACAGGCAGTTACGACGTAATTCTCGGGATGGATTGGATGAGCACTTTCCATGCAGTTATCAATTGTCATGCAAGGACGGTGATCTTCCGCATTCCCAATCACCCGGAGTTTACTTTCGAGGGAGGAAGCGAATCTTTGGAGCCAGCTAAATACAGAGCCAAGCCCAAGGAGCTGACAGCTATGGAGATTGATGAGAGCCCAGTCCCAGTAATCGTTCGGGACTTTCTGGACGTATTTCCCGAAGATCTACCAGGTCTACCATCTCCTCGGATTTTGGAGTTCTCAATCGATTTGACTCCAGGTACAGCCCCAGTATCCAGAGCCCCATACAGAATGGCACCAGTTGAGTAGGCAGAATTGAAGAAGCAGGTTGAAGAACTATTGGAGAAGGGATTTATTCGGCCAAGCGCTTCACCGTGGGGTGCACCAGTTCTGTTAGTAAAGAAGAAGGATGGATCGCTGCGAATGTGTATAGATTATCGGGAGCTAAACAAAGTCATAATAAAGAACAAGTACCCAATCCCGCGCATTGACGACTTATTCGATCAGCTAAGTGGAGCCAAGGTGTTCTCGAAGCTGGACCTCCGTTCTGGATATCATCAAATCAGGGTAGCAGCCGAGGATGTATGCAAGACGGCTTTCAGGACTCGATACGGACATTACGAGTTCCATGTGATACCGTTCGGTGTTACCAATGCCCCAGCAATATTCATGGACTTGATGAACAGGGTGTTCGCAAAGTACTTGGACACATTTGTCGTTGTGTTTATCGACGACATACTTGTCTACTCGAAGACCCAGGAAGAGCACGCTGAACATTTGCGCACGGTCCTACAAATTCTTCGGGAAGAGAAGTTGTATGCGAAGCTAAGCAAGTGTGAATTCTGGCTCGACAAGGTTCAGTTTTTGGGACATTGTTTCGGGCGAAGGCATCTCGGTGGACCCGGCAAAGATAGAGTCTGTCAGAGATTGGCCAACGCCGAAGTCAGTGGCCGAGATCAGGAGCTTTCTGGGATTGGCAGGTTACTATCGGAGATTCGTCCAAGATTTCTCAAGAATTGCTGAACCATTGACGAGGCTGACACGGAAGGACGTGCCGTTTACATGGACAGAGGAGTACACTCAGGCATTTGACACATTAAAATAGAAGTTAACCACGGCGCCTATTCTTACAGTACCAGATGATTCCGGTGGTTTGGTGATACACAGTGATGCCTCAGGGAAGGCATTAGGCTGTGTCCTAATGCAGCACGACCGAGAAGATGCTTACGCCTCTCGACAACTGAGAAACCACGAGAAGAACTACCCTACGCATGACTTGGAGTTGGCTGCGGTAGTCTTTGCGTTGAAGATTTGGAGGCACTATCTATTGAGTGAGAAAGTGGAGGTGTACACTGATCATAAAAGTTTAAAGTACATTTTCACTCAGAAGGAACTAAACATGAGGCAGCGCCGATGGCTGGAGCTGATGGCCGATTATGACTTGGACCTTCAGTATCACCTGGGGAAGGTGAATGTTGTACCAGATGCGCTCAGTCGCAAGCCGGCGGTCATGATGTTGACCGATCAGAGGAGCATTATTGAGGATTTCCATAGACTTGAACTTGAAGTCGTTACGCCGAACGCATTCAGTCAACTTTGGCAACTACAGGTCCAATCTTCCCTGGTGGATCGCATCAAGATTGCACAAGCGGATGATCCGCGATTGAAAAAGTTCAGAAAGCAAGTGGAAGCCGGACTAAGAACGGATTTGATTATACATGAAGATGGCTCTTTGAGATTCGTTAGTAGACTCTGTGTACCCAAGGGAGATGTTCGAGAAGAAGTACTGGCTGAAGCACACAGTTCAGCTTATTCTGTGCATTCAGGAGGTACAAAAATGTATCAGGACCTAAAGCAGCATTTTTGGTGGAACGGGATGAAGCAAGAAACTGTGAGGTTCGTATCCAGGTGTTTGGTATGCCAGCGGGTGAAGGCGGAGTATCAGAGGACAGCAGGATTGTTACAACCACTGCCGATACCTGAATGGAAGTGGGAGCACATTACCATGAATTTTGTGACGGCCTTACCACGGAGCCCTAGGGGCAATAACGCCATTTGGGTTATCGTCGATCGCCTCACGAAAGCTGCACTTCCTACCTTTCTGAGTGGGGCATTCGACAGAATCACTGGCAGAAAGGTATATGCAAGAGATTGTACGACTTCACGGTGTTCCAGTCAGCATTGTGTCAGACCGGGACACCAGATTCTTGTCGCATTTTTGGAAGAGCTTACAGGAGAGCTTGGGTACCCGCCATAAATTCAGCACAGCTTATCACCCACAGACAGATGGACAATCCGAGCGTACGATTCATACGCTCGAGGATATGTTGAGAACAAGTATGTTGGACTTTCAGTGTTCCTGGGAGGACCATCTGCATCTAGTCGAGTTCTCTTATAACAATAGTTACCAGGCTAGTATTCAGATGGCTCCTTTTGAAGCACTATACGGGCGGAAGTGTAGATACCCAGTATGTTGGGATGATGTAGGAGAACGAAGATTATTGGGCCCCGAACTCGTTGTCCAGACAGTTGACAAGGTCCAAATGATTAGGCAGCGCATTAAGACGGCGCAAGATCGACAGAAGAGTTGGGCAGATACCAGCAGGAGGGCACTAGAATTCAAAGTCGGAGATCACGTGTTCTTTAAGATTTCCCTTACTCGTGGAGTTATCAGGTTCGGAGGTCGGGGAAAGCTCAGTCCCCGTTTTATCGGACCTTTTGAGGTGCTAGAGTGAGTAGGAGAGGTGGCCTATCGACTTGCCTTGCCTCCATCGCTAGCTGGTGTGCACAATACCTTCCACGTGTCACAGTTGTGGAGTTATGTTCGGGATGAGAGCCATGTCCTGGACCATTCGGAGCTATTTTTGGGTACCAATCTGTCATACGAGGAGCAGCCCACTACCATCCTCGACCGCAGAGAGAAAGTGCTGAAGAATAAGGTCATTTCTTTAGTCCGAGTATTTTGGGACGGTCGTTCCCCAGGAGAATCCACCTGGGAGTGGGAGGAAGATATCCATGATCGATATCCACATCTCTTTGTTTAGTACATTGTTTCCTTGTATCCTTGTTAAATTTCGAGGACGAAATTTTGTTAAGGGGGGTATGATGTAAATCCCCGTTTCCATCTTAATAAAAGTTTCCTATTTTCTAAATTATAGTGATTTCCTTTCTTTTTCCCCTCGTATTTTAATTGGTTGCTTAAGCTTAATATTTAAACTTTATTTTCCAGCCTTTTTAAAAATCATAGTCCAAAACCAAAAGCTAAAATATACTAATATATACACAACCCTAAAAGCCAAATTAAACTAAAACCAAACTACTTTCTTAAACCCTCAGCCCATTTAGTTTTTCTTTCCATTTAAATTCATAAATTAACTTCCTTCTCAGCCCGTTCCCTCTCCTCAGCCCACTCACCGTATTTTTTAAATAAATTCTTTATTTAAAAATCCCGGCACGTTCAAACCCTCAGCCCACGAAAACTTAATTAATAAAAAAAAACCCAAGCCCAACTCCTTCGGCCCGTGAGCAGCGACCCGACCCGCTTCTCCCTTTCTCCTCCAACGGTAACCTTCCTCCATTCCCGCTCGCGACCCGCCTCTTCCGCCGCAGCTCGCGCCCACGCCCATGCCCGATATTGCGACGTTACACCCGCGACTTCAACCCTCATTCACTTCCTCACACACTTATCTCTTTCTCGCTCACAAACTCCATCAAAAAAACTCTTTCCTCTCAAAAATTTCTCCACGAACCCACTGCGACCTCGACGCCGGCGATCACCCCATATCTTCGTCGACCTCACCTTTCCACCTCGCTCTCTTCTCTCCACAACTCACCCCACCGAGCTCCCTACACCTTCAGCTGCCGCCAAGAACTACTGCACACCCAACCCCCTGCACACCCGAGTTCCCCTGCACCATTCGGCCACCCCTTCCACTCGACGCCGGCGAGCCCCCAACTGACCAGGAACGCCTTATCGATCTTCTACATCCTCAGCATCGTCATCATCACTCCAAAATCCAGAACCCGAGCCCCACTTCTCTCTCTCTTCAAAATATACAAGACCATACACACCCCGACACCCTCTGCAGCCCATCGCCGGAGCGACGCCGTCGACCGTCGTCGACCCCAGTGCACTCGCAAAGGACCACCAAGCACCCCTCAACCTCCAGTAACTGTGCAACGACTCCGGACAACTCCGACACAAATTCCGTATCTCGAGCCAAGCTCGCGCAAATCGTTTCACGACGAACATCGCGCGTTCGTGACGCCGCTGCTTCCGTGCAACCCAGAGACATTTCCAGGCAAGTGTTTTACTTGCTACATGCTAATATAATTGTGATACAAACTTAAATCATTTAGTTTATAATTTACCGATTCCCGATATATCTTGCGACCTATGTGTTCGATGCTAGACCCCAATGAAAATACTTGCATAATTTGATGGAAATAAATGTTTTCTGTTGGCCCATATAGTGACGAATATCGTGTATAAATCTCACTGGAAAATACGATTGTTAGTGACTAAAATTGATACCCCCAAATATGCCGATAAAACTAGAATATTTCCATATCTGAAAACGATTAAAATCACTGTAAATTATGTACATACTGGAATGATGCGCTCGAGGGCTTAAATCGAAGACGACTTGACGAACTTTAACTCTATGTAAACTTATAATGTTTCCTGTTCTATAACTGCGATGATATTTAGATCGGAGTGCGACTCTGGACTGCAGTTCAGAGCGACTCTGATTACTGTGTACTGTCCAAAAATGTGTGTCACTTTGTTTCCTGAATTCATATGTTAGGGAACTCTGCAGTGTATTAAAGATGGATCTGTTAGCTAAACAAAACAAGTGGTTTCATTCCGTTTCATTGCCGTTTGCTATTTAAATTGTAAATAAAAGGGCAGAACGTATAACTGTCCAGAACAGATTCAGAAGTGACCTACTGATGTTAAACTGGGTATAACTTTCTACGTACAGACGCGATTGAGGATCCGTATATTGCGTTGAATACCCTATCAAAAACCCTAGATTTTATTCAACTGTAACATCGCTAAATTCTAAGCCCAACTCGGTGCAATTCGTGTCGCGAAACGGACGTTCAGTTCTGAAACTGAATTTTCAGCCGTGAGCACTTAAAATGAAACAGCTGTATCTTGAATACTGGAAACCCGATTGAACTGAAACTAATTTTGATGAATTTCTGATTGAGTGTTCTATTTACCGTACTTGTATCATTTTGTTGAATTCTAAACAGATTAATTTATGCAATTTTTGTAAGTTAATGACATGCATATGGATTCATAACATACTTAGCTTATTGATGGCATACATACATATATCATACCCCATTTGCCATATACTTAGTGTTAGCGCGTGTTAGAGTCAGTGGACATTGCATTATCGTGCGTGATTGATGTTGGTTTAGGAGTGACGAGTAGACCAATGGAAAGTGAATATTCGTGACAGTGATTGATACAGTGAATAGTGATAAAACCGTGCCATTGGTATACTTGTACACGACTAAATCAAGATTATAAGTAGTGTAACCTGGGGATAAAGGGGAAATCGAAGTGGAAAGAGAATCGTATTTAGCGGGACCGTGTTTTAGAGGATGATCATTCGAGCAGCGATATATATAGTAGGTAGGATCTAGCGATCCGGCTGACAGGGTTATGTCCCGAGCATGTGGGCCGTTCTCTCGGGTATGTACGAGACTCCTGTTAAACATGATCCTCCTTCCACTATACGATTTCAAACATGACCTAGAGACCGATAGGGACACAGATCATATTCTGCATCATATAGTGACATAGTGATTACTCGCATTGTACTTTCACTAGTATTACCTCTTTTACCTGTTTCATATTGTTATATAATATTGTTATTGTGTCGCTCTGACGACCTGAGTATGCATGCTCAGATTCCGTGGAAGAACCAGCGTAGGAGACAGATCTACCTTTCGAGTTCACGGAGATATAGTCGGGTGTACTTTCTTCCTTTACTGCTTTCCATAAAAGTGATCGTGAGATTGAACTTGGTTAGTAATTGTTCTTGTTATTTGTAATTTGTGAACAATGGATTTTAATGTAATAGATTAGTGATGTGATTTCTTTACTACTGTGCTTTATTTACTGATTACCACGTAATGCTAGAAGCCGAAGTGCGACTACGGCGGGATGATTCCTTGACCGTAGGAGCATGGCTGGCCTAGTCATCCCTTGTTTTCCGTATTTTGGGAAGCGGGGCGTGACAGGATCAGTTCTCGGTAACGAACACACCCAAAGAAGATGCATCAACATGCTGTTTCTTCATACGGGTGGCGCGGGAATCCTGATATTCCCCTATCCCTTACTCAGACTTATGACACTTATAAGATAGAGCGGGACCAACGTTCCCTAGCCCTGTATAAACGGAGAGTTTGGTCTATACATTCATATTATTATCTTGATTAAGGCGTGACATTGGTTGCTGCCTGGAGAGAGAGAGAAAGAAACGCGTTAGCGTGCGCTCTTTGCAAGATTAGATTAGTTATTATCTTATCTAATCAGGATGGCTCGTTTTTATTAAATCTTCCTTCAAACCTTAAAAGGTAAGATTAGTCGGGATTAATTACACCTTACAGGTTCGCCAATCATTCGGCCAGGCAGGTATCAGTACTCCGAGGGAGGTTCCCCATGCTTTTGCACGAACCTAATTAAAATAAACCTCGTTTCCTATAGGCATAACCCCATTGACACCTTTCTAGACACCTACTGGATTAGCTAATTGTAAAGTGCAAAATTCTCCCAGGCGTAACTCTTACTCGCAGTGGATATCGGGATCCAATTATCACATAGAAGATATGCAATCTCATTGCAAATTTCAACACTTGAAATTCCCGATAATAGTTTTTACCCATAGCGTCCGATGACCTTGACACAGGCCAAATAACCTATAGGGCGCTAGTCAAGTTCAATCCGTTCATTTTTGATTGAATTAAAACCACCCGTACGACCCTTGACGCAGGCCAAACAACACCATACGACTACCCTAATCCAATCGCATCACATGCTGCAGATAAGCACTAATTCAGCTACCGCACACCACGCTTTGACGCAGGCCAAACAATCGTAGCACGAATACTAAAATAGTGTTTATCTGAAATGACGGAGGGCTACGCAGGTTTTTAAGAAAACCAAGAGCGTAATGAAATTGATATCGTTGTAGAATCTAGTGATTTAGAAAAGGAGTATTTTTGAGGTTTTTGCTAGTTTTGCTAAAGAGGTCACTCCCGGTGAAGGGATCTCGGCTCTTTCCGCATCGAATGAGGTGTTGGATATTCATGGATACTACTATGCAAAGAATGAACTAAAGAAGCAATCAAAAACAAAAATGAGTGAGTTGTAGCATTTGCTAGTTTTGCTAAAGAGGTCACTCCCGGTGAAGAGATCTCGGCTCTTTCCTCATCGAATGAGGTGCTGGATATTCATCAAGAAATACCACTATGCAAAGCAAGAACTAGAGCTACCCTTTTTGAAAATTTGATTCTACAACATCTTTTGGTTTCTTTCTTTTCATTAATCAATTTAATGAAGTCCTATTAATTAATGTTTCCTAAACATTACAGAAAAATGAAACGAAAATAGAACGTACGCTTATGCCATCCGCATTCGCCACGGGGCCCCGTCATGCACCGTTAGGTTACTTAACTACCGGCAGAGCGGGGGTTGGACTAGCATGGGTGCAAAACATAAGCAATGTTTATTATATATCATAAATATAATAGTACATTCTTCTCATGCAGTTATATGATCAATATCACAGAATCAAGCAGCAGAAGCAACATATGAAATATTGGATAGACTAGGATGTACGTGTTTTAAATTTTGCCAATAATGTAAAACACGGATTCCACAGTCTTGATGAATAGCCAAACCAACATCCCTAGACTCCTACGAGAGCGGTAAGTAACCCTGCCAATTCTAGAGTTAGGAGACCCGGTCTCAACTCCTTGAGATGGTCTCCCACTGGACTCTAGAACCCGGTTACTTGTGCTCACCGCCTTAGGTCTATCCTAATGCGGATAAGAAAATAATATACAACAGTAGTGACATCATCCTCAACCCGGAAGTGGCCCAATAAAAGAATATTACATACAAATTTTACATGAATGAAAATAAAAAAACCCATCTCACATAAAACTCCCGGCTATTCTTTCACGACGATCCAATAAATCATATCAACAACAACACATGATATCACATATCATCAACGTAAGCAAATATGCGTATCTCTAAAACTTTTTTACATATAGCAACGAGATTGGGATACCCCATATATTACACTTACGGTCCCAGAAAAGAAAACATGAAACTACAATAATTAGAATATGCAATATCCTTTGACATCATAAACCCGGAATATCTTATATTCCGGATTTCATGCCTAATTTATAAAAGTTGCATTTTTGTCTCAAATTGAAAACCCTTTTCAATTGGTTGTCAGATAATTCAACAAGATTCCCGACTTAGTGATCGAGTACAATACGCAATTGCAACGGAGCTTTGATCCGAATCAAAACTTCGATCGATCAATTGAGACTAAACGGCTAGATTTACAATATACCAACTAGTTTTCACAAAACTAATTATTCTGGATTCTAAAAATTGTATCCATATCAAACCAAAACCCAAAATGTTGCAATAATTATGATTACAAAACAATCCGTATGAGTCCCTTACCAAATTAACATCTCATGAAATTTTGGACGAATCAAACAATACCTGAAAACCCAAAATCCAAGAAGCAAGAACACCCAAAAATACGAGATCAATTGGGGCAAGGGGGACCGGCCAGGCCGGAATTTTTGGGAATTTCGCCGGGTCAAAACCGGTGAAATGATCTCGAATATTTTCAGTGTCCTAGTTGTTTCCCCTAATCAGAGCAAAGCTCTGTTTAAAATTTAAATTTTGAAATGAAGCAACGCTTTAGATGCAGCGCCTAGTGCGCTGCGCCCCAAGCAGCGCACCACGTGTGCGCTAGCGCTAGGTGCGCTCCGGTCTAAGCAGCGCGCCACATGTAAAGCACGGGTGCGCTAGCGCTAGGAATGCTGCGCTCTAAGCAGCGCACCAAGTGCAAAGCACGGTACGCTGTGCTAAGTGCGCTGCACACTAAGCAGCGCACCACCTACAAAGTACGGGTGCGCCAGCGCTGGAACTAAAAGCTCCCCACCGTCAGATCAAAGATCTAATAATAATGATAAATCATTGATCAATCATAATTAAATTCTGTTAAGGAAAGATTTCTCAAATCTTTCCAAATAACAAGATTGTGCTCTATAAATAAGAGCACCATTGGATCAATGATCCAATGATTAAAAATCACCAAAACACAGAATAAATTCTGTATGGAAAGATTTATCAATCTTTTTAAAAATAAGAAGATTGCCTTCTGTAAATCAGAAGCTCTTGGATCAAAGATCCAACAATGGGAAATTCCCCAAATCAATTGGAGAAAAGATCTCCTTAACTGATTGAACTGATCAGCTTGCCCTATAAAAAGGCCCCTAGACTTCAAATCTCAGAAATACAGAAGCATACAGAGGAACCCCTATAAGCTTTGATAAAAATCTTAGAAAGAAGAACCAAGCTCTCAGAAGAAGAACTTCGTTTCTTCAAGCTAAAAAGAACATAGAGATGAAATCATCTCATAATTGAAAAAGAAGAACATAACTCTTCTCACAGATCATAGATCTACAAAGACCGAGGTCTTTGAAAAAGAGATAAAAAGATCTCATCATAAAAAGAAGAACATAATTCTCAGAATCATAAAAAGAGATTAAAAAATCTCATCATAAAAAGAAGAACATAATTCTTCTCACAGATCATAGATCTATAAGACAAATTGTCTTTCAGAGATCATGAAAATCTCATTATAAAATAAAGGGGAGAGAATAATTCAATTCTCGTGAGGATCATAGATCCATAAAGGCAAAGCCATTCATCAACACAAGAGATTGAAGCATCCCCTATAAAATAAGAACTTTTGTTCTTAGGATCTTGAGACAAAATCTCTTCTAAGGGAGAATTTATTTCCCAGATCATAAAATCGATCATATGCGCTTCTGCGCTCTTGGACTGACGCTCAGCGCCGAGCGCACTACATGTCACTTACGAGTGCGCCACTTAACAGCTAGCGCTTTGCGCTCTTGAACTAGCGCACTGCACTCATGAGCTGGCGCTCAGCGCCAGGCGCACCACGTGTCGCTCACGTGTGCGCCACTGAACTAATAGCGCAATGCGCTCATAAACTAGCGCTCTGCGCTCATAAACTGGCGCAATGCGCCCATCATCTGGCGCTTAGCGCCAAACATGACACGTGTCCCTCACATGTGCGCTACTTGGCAGAAGCGCACTGCGCTCTTTAACTGGCGCAAAGCGCCAGACGCACCACGTGTTGCGCTAATAGAACATAAATTGTTCTTTAATAAGCCCAAGGCTATGATGAATTCTCAACATTCAATAAAAGACAAAATATTGCCAGAATGCAAGTTAATGCTCAGCATTATTAAAAGGGCCAAGCCCAAATAAAGGCTCCAAAGCTCAAAATAAATGTTAAAAATTTTAACTTGATTGGACTTAGCCTAAGATTAGCCATAAGTCCTCAATTCAGATTTAGTAAGCCCATATGCTCATAAATCCTTGATCTTAGTCCTAAATTGGACTACAGATCCCAACCAAAATTGGTTCAAGGGTACATCTCTGAACTCCTCTGATATTTGTCGTTGTAATACTTCAACGTCTTCATAGAGGTGACGGGTCCCGAAAACCATACATTTTATAGACTATTACGTCTTTAAACTGGACCGTGGGGTCCTTAAACCCATGGACTATGATGTCCTTAACCTTGGACTGTGGGGTCCCTAAACTCATGGACTATGATGTCCTTAACCTCGGACTGTGGGGTCCTTAATCCCATGGACTATGATGTCCTTAACCTTGGACCGAGATGTCCTTAAACTAACATTGGACCACAATGTCCTTAAACTGGTAATCGACCGCAATGTCCCTAAACTAAACAATAGAGCCTGAATGCTCTTTTTTTGGATCTAAATGATCCCGTTAAGTTGATCTTAGTCTAAAATAAGACTAACGTATCCTTAACAAATGTTTAAGTTGATTTTAGTCTCAAATAAGACTAACGTATCCTTAAACCCAACCCCAAACCCAAATCTAAGAAAATATGGATTTGGACTAATCCACGCCCTACGGGCGACAACATAAATTAGTCTCCGTATACAATCCACGGGCAACGAAAAAAAACAAAACAAACACCCATGACACGAAGTGACCATCTAGAGAAGGAGAAAGTGGTTACCGCGATGCGGTAGCGTAATTAACTGCAGGGGCTTGCGCCTGTAGGGAAGAGTGTCCCCACAATAAAAAACCCCTCAAATGAGGGTGAATCTGACGAAGTCTGCTACATCGGCCGCATCCGTTTAAACCTTCGATATATGGTGTCATAAATCAATTTGGCATCTTCGGAGAGGTGGACGGATAGCACCAAATAGCATCTGCCCCTAAATTCAGGCAAGACGGACCTACGCAGTCGCGTCTCTGTGTTTCTGCGGGGAACAGATTCTGGCACGCCCGGTGGGACCTTTTCCTCTTTCCACTCCACACTTCGTGTGTCGTGATCGTGAACGAATCACGGTTTGATATGGTTACCCCTGGATTCGAGGTACTAAGATTTGGTGTCTTGCTCTCGTGCAGAAAAAAGAAGATCAAATAGCTTTCAACTGCACAAGCTGCAACAATGGCAATAACTCTTAATCCATCCCCGCAGGAGGAGTGACCTAAGGGTCTCAGGCGGCCCTTGTTTTTACAATGCCGGTGGACCAAATAACTCAGGCTACCACTGGACTATTCTTTGGGACCATGATCCCACCGACGAGCTTCAATACCCGCTGCTGCTGCCGTAAGAAGCCCCAAAGAAGTCGGTCTTTGATTGACTTACAACTACTGCGGCCCCTCTCAACGGGTCGTCCAACTCCATTGCCTCAGTTTTCAACAGACTGGGCCAGAATGCCAACAACCCCGTGATACCTGAAGCAGCCATCCCAAAGCGGATAGCCATCCCGGCTCAAGCGGACGAAATCGTCAAAGCAGCTTCTTCTGCCAAGAAGTCAGTCTTCACAAGACTGGCCATTCCGGATCCCGCTCCAGGCGAAGTCCTCAAAGCTGCTTCCCCTTCCCGGAGGTCTGTCTTTAATAGATCGGACATTGCTTCTCAACAGACATCGGTCTTCAAGAGGCTGACAACGACAACTTCTGACCAACACAGGGGGTATGAGGAAGTCACCCCTATACCTGAACCAACTCCATCTGCAAGACATACTCGACGTCGCCACTGGCGCCGAGTGAGGAAGGCTGGGGGCAAATCCCCTTCTGGACTGACTCCGCCAACTCTCATGGTAGAAATCGATGTTGCTGTTCCAACTGGGAACATCTTTGAACCGCTAAAAAGGGTGCGCAAAAAATCTTCGACTGCCGTGCTGAAAAGATCTGCCCCACATATGTAAAATTCTACAGAAAAGAAGCCGAAGCAGCCACCTCAACGGCTGTCCTCCAAAATTTATAAAGTCTGTCGACAGGTCCAGGAATCGATGATTGACCAGGATTACCCTCACCGATCAAATAAGATTAAAGCTCGGCAAGAAAAGAGCCATCCCGTAATACCACAAAAGATGTCATCTGTCTGGGTGCCCGCTGCAACAACTCCCTCAACGTCAACCGCTCACAAGAGAAGGAGGCCGGAGAAAGACCCTGTGACCGCGGCGATCCGCAATGACGCTGAGTCTAAACGCCCCAAGTCTGGGGGCATGATAACACATACCGTTTATATGGCTTTTGGAAAAGAAGAAAACCGTGCTTCTACGGGTCATCGACCGCTTACCCGATCGATAACAAAGGCTCAGGAGCAGCAGCAGCAAAAACTTCAGGACATGCTGACTGCAATGGCCGCACTCATTGAGCCAAAAGAAAATCTGGAGACCTTAGAGCAGCGTCAGGAACAAGAAACCGATACCGAATTCCTCCAAAGAATGCTCGAGAAGAAAGAAAAAGTAGCCGCCGAGCAGGTGGCCAACATAAAACGAATAGCTCTTTTGTTCCAAGACATGGCTGGGATGATGTTACAGTCGGAACCTCCAGCTGAAGACCCTCCGATTATCATTGAAGGTGACAGAGGGGAGACATCGAACCCTCCTCTGTATCTTTCGGCAGCCAAGGAGGAGATCATCTCCAAGGCCACTCTGGATGATTACATCGCTCAGCAAATATGAGCTCACCAGGCGAATGAAGTGGCTGGGCAGATCGTTAAGACTGGACGACCCTATCCTGGCTGATATGACCAAATAAGGTACCCGCCGGGATATACGATCCCTAAATTCCACGTATATAAGGGGACGGGAAATCTGCATCAACATTTTGCTCAGTTTAGAGCTTTGCGGTAATACTGGAGGTGATGATAAACTTCAGGGTAAAGCCAATTCGTCGGCAGCTTGTCGGAGACAGCGTTCGAGTGGTATTCTGGACTCCCAAACGACTTTGTCAAGAAATTTGCGGAGATGGAGCTGCTGTTTATGCAGAGGTTTGCATGCGCTAGCGAGCGCACCTCAATAACCTCACTATTTAACTCCAGGGTAAAGCCAGGAGAAACGTGGGTCAAATATGCAATACAGTGGCGAAATTTATGGTCGAAGTGCGAACAGCGCATCGAAGAAGCGCCTGCAGTGGGCATGTTCGTGGGTACTCTTGACCCTCAACCGACCATCTCCCAATTCATGATGTTTTTTAAGCCGGCTACGTTCCAGTCCTTGATTGATAAGCTGGCCCAAATGGACCAGATGGGTCACAGGCCTTCCTCTTTAAAGCCGGAGCCGTGAAATGAAAAAGGGAAAGGGAAAGCGACCTTTGTCGCTAACGCTCAACAACAGCCTAGTGGTCCAAAATTAACGAACCGCCTAGACGAGAGACGGCGATACTATAATGAGAAAATAAAGCGCCCTTATTCGTTTCCCCAGGACAAAACGAGGAGATTGTTCGAGCTAGCGGTGCGCAACAGGCTCATTAATTTGCCGAATCCAAAACGCCCATTGCAACTCGGTGAGGCTAATAGTCCCAATTATTGCCCCTAACACTAAGCGGTAAGCCATCCAATTGAAGATTGCTTCGTCTTTAAAGGATGGATCGAAGACCAATACCAACAGGGCAAGTTTTCTCTGTCCGAAAATAGGAAAGTAAGCCCGCCACAGCCGCATGCTCTCAAAAAGAAGGGCACACCGGGGGCATCATGCTCTTTTGTAGAAGAAGCACCATGGAAGGTCGTTCTTTCAGCCAAGACGAAAAGAATGCTGAAGGATCTCCAAACATGCCCGGCGATCAGGTGGAAAAATCCACTGGAACTAGAGATCTTCGAGGGAATGCTGAAACCGCGCCCAAATCCGAAAATTGGTGGTGATAGTCAAAGCGTCCATACCCAGTCGTCAAAATCTTCGAAGAACAAGAAGAAGACCAAAAAGCCCATGAAGCCTGGTGACAAGCGTACGGACCTGCAAAAATAGATTGACGCGCTGGATGAATATAATAAGAAGGCGCGAACTCCAGTCACACAACAAGAATTTCTCAGCCACGTACTTAAGGACAGAGATGATGACAGTGGAGAAGACTCGTCGGATGAGTCTGACGATTATGTGGCAAGCTGCTATGTGATCTCTCACTCGTCGATAGACGATGAAGAATCTCCTTACGCAGAGAAACTGGGGGCAGATCCTGAGCCGGAACTTCTAGGATCATCAGACGAAGTGATTGATGCGTTCCTAAATGAAGCTCTTTTGAAAAGTAAAGCTGATCGAGAGCACGAGATGGCCATATTTGAAAAGGCCAAACGCCGGCGACTGGACGAAAGGGTTAAAACACTCTCACCAGGTCAGCGTACATCCGCCGCAAATAAAAGCAGTTTCAAGACGAGGAAAAGGTTCGCCAAAGCCATATCAATGGGAATAAAAATGCCACCCTCCGAAGGAAACACTCTTGATGAAGCGGATATACGTCCTAGCTACTGTTTATATCATCGAAAGATTGCGCACCCCACCGAAGAGTGCAACGCTTTTGAGAGCTGGTGGCAGGGATATGTTGCTCACCGACAACATTTCAAGAGGATGAAACACAAAACTCGTCGGGAACAAAGAAATACGACCGGGGAGCACAAAAGAACTACCAGCAACTGTCACATGGTCGACGCTAGGGGATTACAAGTTCTCACCTTTTGGAGCGACTTTGACGAAGAAATGACTCTTGGCCCTCTCTTTAAAGAATCCATCTCGGGAAATGAGGAAGAACCGAAGAGCTGTGAGAACATTCAACCGCGTAATCGTACGTTGCCCGAAAAGAATCTCTGGGCCACGAAAAGTGGGTCGAATAGAAAAGATAAGGGGAAAGAAAAAGTCCCTGAAGACATCGCCCTAGATGATCAAGTCATAAAAGAGTTGACAGCCAAGGACCCGCCAAAGAAAAACAAGGTGGATTACAACATTCTGGCACACTTGAGGAAGCTACCTTCGCAGCTAAGCATTCTCGATGCCCTCTTGTTAACAAATGAAGCAAGAGATTCTTTGATCAAGGCACTACAAGAGCCCGAACAGTTCCAAGCTCTCTTCGCCGAAGAAAAGATGTAGGATGAGCTGGAAGAAGTGCATACGGCCGATATCACTTTCGGCGATGAAGATCTCCTTCTCGGGACGTGCGAGCACAACCGCCCCCTTTATGTCTCTGGATACTGTCATGATATCAAGATAGGCAAAATCCTAGTCGACATTTGGTCCTCCGTTAACCTCCTCAATGTAAGAGTGTTGAAGGAAATCTGCATGAGCGTTCAACACCTCGCTCGAGATAAGATAACCATCTCCGGGTTTGACTCCCAGTCATCACGGACACTCGGGTCTGTGATATTGACATTACGCTTTGGGCTGCTCGTCATGGACATCATGTTCCATGTCATTGACGCGAAGACTTGCTAAAAACGCTTTGCTCCGCAGACCTTGGTTACACGAGTACAACATTATCCCTTCTACACAACATCAGTGTATGAAGTACTTCAAGAATGGTCTCGAGTATACTGTGACAGGGGAGTTAAACCCATTCTCCGTGAATGAAGTCCGAAAGTACGAAGATGAAAAATACTTCTTACCAGATTTCGAGGACACGGAAAGATGTCACAAACCGAAGAACAAAGCTATCACCACTATTCCGGTCTTCGGGAGTGATACCGAGGAGGAAGAAGAAATAGTTTATTCAGGGCCGCCCCAATGCAACAGGCCGGGACCATCCACCCCTATGTTGATCTTCGGCAGCGACTCGGAAGATGAGGTTAATACTGTATTTTCCATTCGGCCATCAATACAAGCCTTCACTAGCGATAACCGGAGTTTGCAAATTGCCATGGTTCTGCAAGAGCATTATAAAGAGCTTGACGCGCTTGGTACCTATGGTGTGCAAGAACTGCAGACATTCTACGTCCCTCCCAGGCGAAGAGATGAAAAGGTGATCCTCTTTTATCAATCCACGGAAACTAAAGTGGAGAAAGAAATTTGGCATGGTGCCGATTCTACTCTTGACAGGCTCCAGCCCATCCGTTTTCCCAGAAACTACACAGATGGATTAAAAATACTGTTGAGACGCCAAGGCGTTCCCTTCAAACAGACTGCTCGACAAGCCTAGTTCTATAACAGGATCTGGAACGTCCCCAGAACTCAATGAAATTTGCCCAGCGGGAAAATAGAAACGATCGGGCTTGGATATGTTCAATCCAAGAAACAAGAGCGATTCCACGGCTGCTTCGTCATACATGATTTTGATGAAAAAGAAGATGCGTCGTGGGAAGATGCTAACCCTGAACCAAAACGAGCTCCCATCATGAAAATGCTAAGCCCGTCGTTCGAAGAACAAATGGACAAGCTTATAAGGGAAGCGGGTCAAAAGGTTCGAGACGACCATAATCGCGAAATGGCCATCTACGAGAAAGCCAGAATGCAGCGCCTCCTTCAGCAGGCTGCAGAAAGTGATGATGCCCTTCATCGCCAACCCGTCATACAAAAGACCTGGCGCAGAGGCAAAACTAAATAAAAGAACGGAAAAAATGTTCGACAGCGGCCAAGTGGGTCTAAGAAGCCATGCGATCAAGAATCGAGCAGCCGGGATCCATCTCTTATAAAAAAGATGGGTCGAGCGTACTCCTTTTTCCCCAAGAAAAGACAAGGAAGATACTCGATCTTTTCATAAAACATCAGATGATTACCCTCCCGGAGTCTAAGCACCCTGAGCAAGCAGGCGAGGTCTCTCACCCGGATTATTGCTCCTATCACCGAGCGATAGGACATCCTCTCGAAGACTGCTTCACATTCAAAGACTGGGTAGAAGACCAATATCAGCAAGGCAGGTTCGCTCTATCCAGCAGTTGGAGGGTAACCCCGCCACAGAAGCATGAACCCAGGCCCACGAATGTAGAACCAGATCAACATCGGTCTTGGAAGCGATCTCGTACCTGTCATATGATAACGATGTCAGGAGAAGGAGTATGCGAAAATATGAATGATCTCCCCTGGTGCTTCGAAAACGATGATGACGAGTTGATCTCAGAGTTTCCACCGGCACCAAAAAAGCTGGAAGATGGAATACATACTACTGCAGATAATCTCAAGAAAATTGATTTGGGGACAGCAAGTGACCCACGACCGACATTCGTCAGTGAGCTGTTGTCTGATGAAAGGGTAGTTATGTTAAAAGACGTGCTCATGCAGTATAAAGATTGCTTCGCATGGAACTATTCCGTGATGCCCGGATTGGATCCAGAAATTGCTGTCCACAAATTGGCGATTTCTTCAGACGTCAAGACGATTAAACAAGCACCGAGAAGAATGCGACTCGAGATTGAGATGAGCATCAACGCCGAGGTCAAAAATCTAATCTACTCCGGCTTCATCCAAGAGGTTCAATATCCTGACTGGATCGCCAAAATTGTCCCAGTAATGAAGAAAAACGGGACGGTGCGCATATGTGTGGACTTTCGGGATCTCGACAAAGCTTGCCCGAAGGACGACTTTCCAGTACCGGTCATTGAGCTGATGATAGATAATACGTCCACTCACGAAGTTTTCTCCTTCATGGACGGCTCATTAGGATACAATCAGATAAAGGTGCATCCCGAGGACCAAAAGAATACCGCTTTCCGGACCCCTTTGGGCATATTCTGCTACAAGGTGATGCCCTTCGGTCTAAAGAACGCTGGTGCCACCTATCAGAGGGCCATGACGAAAATTTTCGATGACCTCATACATGAAATCGTCGAATGCTATATCGACGACCTCGTATTAAAAGCAAATCATACGAGAAATATTTAGAGCATCTGAAGGTCGTGTTTCAGCGCCTTCGGAAATATAACTTGAAGATGAACCCTCTCAAATGCGCGTTCGGAGATTCCTCAGGCAAATTCATAGGATTCGTCGTCCGCCACCGAGGCATCGAGATAGACCCGTCGAAGATTAAGGCGATCATGGAAATGCCCCCCGCCAATGACTCTCAAGAAGCTGCGGTCTCTCCAAGGAAAGCTCGCGTATATCCGGCGATTTATAGCCAATCTCTCCGACAAGTGCCGTCCTTACAGTCACCTAATGAAGAAAGGAACCCCGTTCGTATAGGATCGCAAATGCCAAAGCACACTGGACGAAATCAAGCAATACTTGCAAAATCCGCCAGTACCGGCCGCTCTCGTTAAAGGAAAACCCCTCGTCCTGTATACAACAGCCCTCGAAGGTTTCTTAGGCGCGCTGTGGGCACAAGAGAACGACTAAAGGAAGGAGAGAGCCCTCTACTATTTGAGTCGAGTTCTATTGGTGGCAGAAAGCAATTACTCCCCCATCGAAAAACACTGCCTGGCATTGACCTTCGCGATAACGAAGCTAAGACACTATGCATTGGCACATGAGGTCCATCTCATATCAAAGGTGGATCCTCTCAAATATTTGATACCAAATGCTATATTAACGAGATGTCTCGCTAAATGGGCCCTGCTCTTGATAGAGTTCTCGATAACTTATTGTCACCTCAAGGCAGTGAAAGGCCAGGCCATCGCCGACTTTCTCGCTGAGCATCCAATACCTGCCGACTCTCCCTTGAACTGCGAATTACCAAACGAGCACGTGTTTGACACGATCGACGGGAAAAGAAGAAAGAATGATACCCAATGGAAACTCTACTTCGATAGAGCATCTTCCATGAAGAAGCGCAAACAAAGCACCCCCATAATCAAATCAGGGGTAGACCTCATCTTCGTGACTCCATAAGGAGGGATAACACGCTTCGCCTTCTCCTTAACAGAACCGAGGACAAACAACGAAGCCGAAAACGAACCTTTGATAGCAGGTCTTGAGAACCTTCTTATATATGGAGATTCCCAACTGATCGTTAGTCATGTAAACGGCGACTATCAAACGTGCAATCCTGAGTTGGTGAAGTACGGCAAGAGAATGCAACAACTGCTGACTCAAATTCCTTCCTACACCCTGGAAAGCATACCGCGTGCGGAAAATAGCAAGGCGGATGCATTAGCTAAACTCGCTAAAGAAATGGCTAACGAAAACCTCGATGATGTAAGGATCGTTGTGCAAAGCCGTCGGGTTCTTGCACCGGAAGAAATATCTCCGGAGTCGTCTGAAGAAAAAAGAGTGACCGAGCAAGCGACCCTATAAGTAAAAGCCCAGGAAAAGGCTATGGATTGGAGAGAAGTCTTTATAGACTACTTCAAATCCCGTCGAACACCTGAAGATGCATCCTCGAGACACCAGCTCATGAAACGAGCTCTATCTTTTGCCTTCGTCAATAATACTCTGTATAAAAGATCGCTCGACTCTCTATGGCTAAGATGCCTGGGACCTGAAGAAGCGAGGAGAGTCGTCTAAGAAACTGACGACGAACTCTGCGGTTCTCACCAAGCTGGGCCAAAGATGAAACTGAAGATCAAACGGATGGGCTACCATTGGCCCACGATGATCCAAGACTGCCTCGAATATGCAAAGCAGTGCCACTCGTGCCAGGTTCATGAGGACCTTATCCATCAGCATCCAAATCCACTACATCCAACGGTGGCTAGCTGGTCGTTTGAAATGTGGGGAACTGACATAATCGGCCCCATTGAACCAGCATTGTCCAAAGGACATCGATTCATTTTGGCAACAACTGATTACTTCTCCAAATGGGCAGAAGCAGTACCGCTGGGGGAAGTGAAGACGGAGAATATCCTCTATTTCTTCAAGACACATGTCATTTACCGGTTCGGCACTCCACGACGGATTATCTCCGATAACGGGCCAGCCTATAGAAGCCACAAGATCAGCCGCTTCGCACAATAGCATAACATAGACTGGAGATACTCCTCGGTCTATAATCCCCAAGCTAACGGTCTAGCTGAGGTTTTCAACAAGACCTTGACAAAGAACGTGAAAAAGACAGTGTCTTGAAATAAGAGGGACTTGCACGAGAGACTGCATGAAGCTCTCTGGGCGTATCGAACTACGTTCAAAACAGCTACGAACACAACGTCGTATGCATTGGTATTCGGCACATAAGCAGTACTCCCTCTCAAGACAGAGTTACCCTCTCTACGAGTTGCCGTTCACTACGAGCTAACAGACGAAGAAAATGCTCACCTTCGGTTTGAGGAGCTCGATGCCCTTGATGAAACCCGGCTCATGGCGCAACAAAATCTGGAGGCTTATAAAGCAAAGATGACTCGCTCATATGAAAGGTTGACTAGGCCGAGAACATTCCGCCAAGGCGAACTCGTGCTAGTGATCAAGAGACCTATGATCCACAATTTTGCCAAATGGGGGAAATTCAAGCCGAACTATGAAGGCCCGTATATCATAGACAAAGTTTACCAGGGTGGAGCCTATCTACTCATGGACATGCATGGTGAAAGACCTTTCAGGCCAATAAACGGTCACTTCCTAAAAAAATACTACGCCAGATGAGTCATGGACTAGGTTAACGATAGATGACGACGCCTATGTCCGCTCGCTATCTTCCTAAGCCCAAACTCTATAAGTAGTAGCCGGCTACGGACCGAATTGTCCTTAAACTAACAATGGACCGAAATGTCCTTAAACTAACAACGGACTGAAATGTCCTAAAACTAACAACGGACCGAAATGTCTTTAATTTAACGATGGACCACTATGTCCTAAAACTGGCTGTTGACCGAAACGTCAATAAACTACTACGGACCGTAGCATCCCAAGGCTGACACAAAAAAAATAAAAAAAAGAAGAAGAAGAAAACGGTACGTCCATAATCAAAATGGGCACGGATGAAAACCCGAAAGGGCTCCGTGAGTAAAAACAGCAGGGCTACCGGCGAGTTTTTGTGAAAACCCGAAAGGGCGCAATCTCGTTAAAAGACACTTGCAAGTTCCTCTCGACCCTGTAAGGAGAAACCACCCGCGTGAGATCCTTACGACTCACAAAGGAGAAACACACTTGGGAATCCTCACGATTCCTAAGGAGAAATTACACGAGATCCTCACGACTCGTAAGGAGAACCCTCTTATGAGACCCTCACGGCTCATAGGATTCAAAAGCCAAGTTATAGGGATCTGAACCTGTTCTTAAGCAGTCATACTTCCATCTTTGCCCTATAAGTGGTTCAGTATTAACCCTTGTATACAATCCACGGGCGCGAATAAATATTTCCCTAACAAAGTCCTACCCGCGACTAGGGATTTGTTTACACGGTGAACAGCCCTTGTAAATCCTCTCGACTTATAAGGAGAAGACACTCTTGTGAGATCCTTATGACTTGCGAGAAGCCATACACTTGGGAATCCTCACGATTCCTAAGGAGAAAATGCACTTACGAGATCCTCACGACTCGTAGGGAGAAATACCTTTATGAGATCCTTACAGCTCATAAATTCAAAAGCCTTAGTCGATATGATCCTAACCCTGTTCGCTAAGCCACCTTTGTTCAACATCGACAGAGGCAAATGATGATTCGCTCCTGGCAATATCCCAGTTATAGCGATGTTGATGCCGAAATCGGGGTCAAATCCCAAAACTCGCAGCGAAAATCCAGCGAGCCACAAATGCATACGAAATAGCCGAAATGATGGGGCAACTCGCAATAAAAAACAGCGAGTAAATAAAAACAAATAGCCGAAATGATTGGGCACCGCGAGAAATAGCCGAAATGATTGGGTAATCGCGATTTTCGCGATATAAAAGATGAAATGATAGATCATCGCGGAAAGAAAAATATAAAATGAAACTTTTGCCCTACAGGTGAGATCACATTGATCCCTGTATACAATCCAGGGGCACAAATTAAGAGGGAACCATACCTTTCCACCAGGATCCATCAGAAAAAGAAGCCACATCTTGATGGTTCACAGACAGCCTGGAAACCATCTCAACATTCGTCTCACTACCACAGACGCAACATCAACAAATCGGAGCTGCGGCAAAGTTCCCAGTTTCATGACTCGACGATGTGCAGACAACCGAGAGTCAATCCTTCCTGGTGTAGTGGAACACGGCCTATGTCAATCCTGACCCCATGGGAAACGTCCAGAGTGGAACCTGGTCCTTGCGGAACACGGCTATGTCAATCCTGACCCGTAGGAAGCATCCAGAGCAAATCCTGGTCTAGTGGAACACGGCCTATGTCAATCCTGATCCCGTGGGAAGTGTCCAGAGCGGATCCTGGTCCTTGCGGAACATGGCTAATGTCAATCCTGACCCCGTGGAAAGCATCCAGAGCAAATCCTGGTTTCATGGAACACGGCCTATGTCAATCCTGACCCCGTGGGGAGCGTCCAGAGCGGATCCTGGCCCTTGCGGAACACGGATATGTCAATCCTGACCCCGTGGGAAGCATCCAGAGCAAATCCTGGTTTAGTGGAACATGGCCTATGTCAATCCTGACCACGTGGGAAGCGTCCAGAGCGGATCCTGGTCCTTACGGAACACGGCTATGTCAATCCTGACCCCGTGGGAAGCATCCAGAGCAAATAATGGTCCTTGTGGAACACGGCTATGTCAATCCTGACCCCATGGGAAGCGTCCAGAGAGGATCCTTGTCCTTGCGGAACACGGCAATGTCAATCCTGACCCCGTGGGAAGCTGTTCATAACATAATATTGCATTTTGTATTCCCCATTCTTATGCATTTTAGAATAAAAACAGGTGCTTTTGACCCACGTCTGCTACATGTTACAGGTTACAGGTTCTTGGAGCGAAAACAGTGAAAAAGACAAAAGACGACACAAAAAGGGACTTTTGACCAACAAATAGAAGGATTCTAGTCAAGCCTAGATGAAGAACAGTTCACAATCAACAAGGCAGAGCATGGTCCAAAATGTAAACGGTTAAAAGACCGTTACAAGTTTTCACTGAAAAAATCTGGAGAAGAATCAGAATCCAAACAGAGAAATAAACTGAAGAAATAACAAGACCAAATAACCATGATGCAGCCCAGAAAAAAATCATGAAGTGAACTCCTCAAAGGGCCGCGGAACCGCGGCCCAAGGCCTACCCATGTCGCGGTTCCGCGGCCGTTTAAAGCCCTCATGCGCAGAAAATTTTACCATGATTCTTTGGTGGCTTTGGAAAGATTTTCTATGGGTATATTTGTAATTTTAGACATGCGGGTCAATTGTAAAACCTAGGGTTTCTAGGTCCTATAAATAGAACCCAAAACCTTGTATTTTCTTATGCCTCTATTCATGAATAAAATTCTGTTTTCTTGAAGTTAGAGCGCATCAAAAGTAACTAGGTTATTTTCCTTGCCCTAGTTATAGTTTTTCATATCTGCCCTAGGTAAATTACTTTCTTGCCTTAGTTTAATTTAGTTTAGAATTTTATTAACTTGCAATAGATGTTTCTTCTCTTTAATAAAATCATGTCTTTCTTCATCCCTTCAATGAGCGAGTAGTTTCCTCGCTTGTTAAGGTTAGGAATAGGGAAGGATTTGAGAGATGAAGATCTCTCCTCTCTTTTCGTTGCCAAATATTTTATGAAAATTAGAACTCCATGCATACATTCATATTCCGCTCCCTACGGCACCCTACCCTCAAGGTAACGGTGATTCCGTAGTCTAAAGGCCTGGATTTTAAGGTTTTCCATGGAGGTTAGGGTAAAGATTAATAAAGGAAGGACAAGGATCTAGAGGAAGAATCAATCATCCCAATCATCCTAATCCCCTTTGTTAAGATTTACCATAACACAAATATGATATATCTAATTAATGGCAATGGAAAGAGATGTAGATCTTTGTTTACCAAATTTTCCCTAAACCTAATCCTAGCAAGTTTTTAATCCTAGTATCATACAACTTCAATTTTTAGGTTTAATTATAAATCCAAACACCATTTGGAATTAACTCGTAAGAACTTAAAGGAGATTTACACATCCCTGTGGACCGACCCGTATTCACCGGCTAGCTTCATGCGACGCCGTTCTTGATTGCGGTTACAAATATTTTTGATCGATAAAACCTCTCTAAATCAAATGGCGCCGTTGCCGGGGATGGCGTAAAATTTTCCTTTTTGTAATTTCGGGTTAATATAAAATATTAAAAAATCATAAAAATTTGAAAAATCTGAAAAATAAAAATTCTATCATCTTTTATTGTTTGAAGGGTTTTCTTTGTGAATCTTTGCAGGTTTGACGGATCTGAAACAACACAGAAGGCAAAACAGAAAAAGACATATAAAAACAGGAGGAGATTGAAAGTACAGAGCAGCTGAAAAAATTTGGAGACTCAAAGCCCCCATACAACCGCGTTTCCGTAGCAAATACATGGTCAAAACCGAGGTTCCGCAGTCTTCTGGAGTCTTCTTTGTGCGAAATTTGCTCGGTTTGCTTACTCATTCTCCCCTCTGCAAATCCCCATATAACTTTTGCCAAATCTTCTGCAGGATTCTTTGCGCTAAAAATCTTCTTCCCCCTTCCAATAATTGATATTCTGCAGGATTCTTTGCGCCGCGCTAAATAGCAAATTGATTGCAAGTGATTTACTGCTTTGCATACTTTAATCTGACTTTAAGGGGCTATTGACCAATTCAGATTGGGTGGGGATTTCATCACCCTTCCCAGGACCCCAAAAATCACTTAAAGCATTTGCATTGACCATTTTTAATTAAAAAATATTAGACTTAGCCCTAAGTACGTCGAGCTCAATAGGACAGAGGACTAGTATGGGCATCGGCCGTTTATCCTAACCTGTCTTTGCGGTGCCTAGGCAAGTGTGTCAAGGCTAGTGGTTTTTAATTAGGCCCATAGTGTGGTTCCTTCCCACTTACCTGGCACTTACCAGGCCGCAACTGACGGTGAAGAGGCGGTCTGAGGTCCTATCTCTAGCCCTTTAGAACAGTTAGGAGCTGTCTAGCTGACCTAGGTGACCCTAGATCTAGGCCTGATTGTGCATGTGTGGTTAATTGCATTTGTGTCACAAGTCTCTTTTCAAAAATCTTTTTGCAAAAGCACACATAAAAAGTAAAAGGATAAAAATCTTTTCAAAAGTTGCAACTTGTCGCTAAAGAATCTTTGCACTCACTTACACCACTTCTTCTCATTGACGTTTTCTTACCTCCACATTCTATCTTTCATCTTTTGACTACACTAACCTTTTTAGTGTATGTCCGGTTGGACTAGGGACCCTAGCGCCCGATTAGTCCGTGTTTCGTTGGTACCGACCGACGAACCTTTCGACTCCGAAGTCGAAATCTTGTCTACTTCTTCTCTTTCACCATCACATTCTTCGTCCGAAGGTATGTCGGGATACGATCCTAACAACACCTTACCGACGGGAAGGATTCCACCTCCGTTAGGTGCGAATAACCCGAATCTCCCACCTGTTAAAGCGCCCGCACGAGTCGCGCTCCAGGATCTTTTCTACCCCGTCCGCACCGCCCTTCCTACTTGTCTTTCCCTCCCACCGGCAAATGGGGACAATTTTGAGATCAAACCCCACTTCATCAATATGCTGCCTAAGTTTCATGGTTTGGAATCCGAAGATACATATATCTTTATCAACAAATTCCAAAACGTTTGCGCCATGATGAAAACTACCCAATTAAGTGATGACGCTATAAGGCTAAGGGTCATTCCTTTCACCTTATGTGACCTAGCCGAGAAGTGGCTATACAGCACCGCATCACATTCAATTAGAAATTGGGATGAGTTTGTGAAAGCTTTTCTTAAAAAGTTCTATCCTCATCACAAAACTGCTAAAATCTGTAATGAGATTATACAATTTACACAGCTTCATTCCGAACCATTTTGGAAATGTTTTGAAAGATTCAAAGACCTACTCGTTCAATGCCCTCACCATGGGATCGAAAGTTGGCATCTTTGCCAAACTTATACGAGGGATTGAACCCGGCAACGAAGCAGTTGCTAGAAACCATTAGTCAAGGTCACTTTCTATCCAAGTCTAGTGAGGAAGCATGGCAGTTTCTTGAGGATCTTAGTGAACAAACAATTCAGTGGGAGAGCACCAAGACCACATCATCATCTTCTTCTATTGGTCAACCTAGGGCAGGCATACATCAAGTAGAGATGTCAATTGCTATGAAGGCCGAGGTGGCCGCTCTTACGAAAAAGCTAGAAGCGCTTGAGACCAAAATCTCAGCACCTTCTCCTGCCCCGGTTGTGCCCCCACGAACTGTTTGTGCTTGTTGTTCGGATCCATCACATCTTACCGAAGAGTGTCCTTACACTGCATCTACTCAAGGACAGGATCAAGTCAATACTGCCTTTCAGCAATGACAAAGAAACGATCCATACTCTTCAACATACAATCCGGGTTGGAAGAGCCACCCAAATTTCGCTTGGAACCAAAATCAACAAGTCCAAGGAAACAACAATTTTCAAAGGGCTCCTCCTCCACAACAACAAGCAACTCCACAAACTCAATTTCAGCAACCTCTCCAACAGCAACCTTACCCTAATCAGATGAACAATTTTGTGCCCAACAATTTTGTTCCCCCTCAAAGTGTTGTTAGCTCGCTCGAAAGAAGTCTAGAAGCATTCCTAAAGCAATCTGCACAGTCCACAGCTAGGATAGAGACTTCTGTTCAATTTTTGGTGCAAAACAGTGCCTCACATGATCAAAGCATTAAAGCTATTGAGGCACAAATTGCACAACTCAACGCAGCATTGAAAGAGTGAGAGAAAGGAAAGCTTCCGTCTCAACCACTCCCAAATCCTGGTCATGCACATGTTGCACATGAACAGCAGAATCATAACGTGAATGCTGTGACAACGTTGAGATCCGGAAAAGTGCTGCAAAACAATGTGGGCATTAACCATGACACCCCTGCCGGTGGTTCTTCATCTTCTTCATCTTCTTCTTCTTCTTCTTCGTTAGAGCCTATTCTCCATCCTTCACATGGCTCTACTTCTTCTAGCTCGAACGGACCCTCTTCTTACAACACGAACACATCTACACGGGGTTCCGTTCCAACTCAACAATCTGATCCGCAAAAATTAGACTCAACGACTTTTCAAAATGTTCCTTTTCCAAATCGGTTGAGATCTAATAAACCAACTCCGCAGATGGAGAAGATTGTAGAGTTGTTCAAACAGGTTAGCATAAATATCCCTCTTTTGGATGCATTCCAACAAGTTCCTTCATATGCAAAAATCTTAAAGGACTTATGCACCAAAAAGAGGAAGTCACAAGTACCAAAGAAAGTTTTTGTGGCTAGTGCTGTTAGTGATGCTCTTGTCAATTCTTTACCCCCAAAGCACAAGGACCCCGGTTGTCCTACTATTTCGATCACAATTGGGAACAAGACCATCAATAGAGCACTATTAGATCTTGGTGCTAGTGTCAATCTACTACCTTATTCGGTGTATGAACAGTTAGGCGTTGGAGAGCTTAAGCCCACTTATTGCACTCTCCAAATGGCCGACCGATCAATCACCCACCCTAGGGGAGAGTTGGAGGATGTGTTAATTAGAGTAGGGGATTTCATTTTCCCCGCTGACTTTATTGTTCTGTACAACCTGTCGCTAAACCCCGTAATCAAATTCCGGTGATACTTGGTCGACCATTCCTCGCGACTTCTAACGCAGTAATCAACTGTCGTAATGGTTCAATGAATTTATCTTTTGGCAATATGACAGTTGAACTCAACATTTTCAAGTTAGGAAGTCAGCCTTGCGAGCCTAATTCTAGCGTACTTGATGTTTGCTCGATCAATGAGATCGCGGAGGAGGACTGTGAGTTCGAAAATTTTATGTTTGATCACAGCAATGTTGACGCCACTAGTGCGTTCCTCCTAGAATCCGATACAGCCTTCACAACGGACAAAGATTATGAGTGTTTCACCTTTGTTGACGATCTTGAAGACTCTCCACCCGAGTTTGAGTCTTTTGCTTTTTCGGATGAGTTAGTTGAACCATCCGACTCGGTAGCGTACACTCGATTTGAACCTTTGATGGAATCCTTCGAGTTTGAAACAGTTACTCCATTGTTACCATCTATTGTTTCACCGCCTAAACTCGAGCTAAAGCTTTTGCCGTCGCACCTAAAATATGCTTATCTAGGTGAAAATGAGACCTTACCCGTTATCATATCGGCCTCTCTAGCTCTTAAACAAGAGAAGGCTCTTTTAACGGTCTTACACAATAATCGGCAAGCTTTCGGCTGGTCTATGGCGGACATCAAGGGGATTAGTCCCCTCATAGTTGAACATCACATACACTTGATGGATGATGCCAAGCCGGTAAGGGATCCACAAAGACGCCTCAACCCCATTTTGAAAGAGGCGGTCAAGAAGGAGATTGTTAAGTGTCTTGATAGCGGTATCATTTACCCTATCTCAGATAGCCAATGGGTTAGCCCCATTCATGCCGTGCCAAAGAAATCGGGCATCACGGTCATTACCAATGAGGCAAATGAGTTAATTCCTACTCACACCCAAACTGGGTGGCGAGTTTGCATCGACTACCGAAAACTCAATGCCGCGACAAGGAAGGACCACTTTCCTTTGCCTTTCATTGACCAAATGCTAGAACGATTAGCGGGGCATGAGTTCTACTGTTTTCTAGATGGCTATTCCGGTTATAACCAAGTCCCCATAGCCAAAGAGGATCAAGACAAGACCACATTTACTTGTCCCTTTGGCACTTTTGCTTATCGTCGCATGCCCTTTGGGTTATGCAATGCACCCGCTACATTTCAGTGGTGTATGATGAGGATCTTTTCTGACATGGTGGAGAAGTTTTTGAAAATTTTTATGGATGATTTCTCCATTTTTGGTGACTCCTTCGACGAGTGTTTACGACATCTTGACGCAGTTCTTACCCGCTGTAGGGAAAAGAACCTAACTTTGAATTGGGAGAAATGCCACTTTATGGTACGAGAAGGCATTGTCTTAGGACATGTCATCTTGCAAAACGGCATAGAGGTTGATAGAGCCAAAATTGAAGTCATTTCTAATCTTCCTCCTCCTAAATGCATCAAAGATATCCGAGCATTCCTTGGCCATGCCGGTTTTTATAGATGGTTCATCAAAGACTTTAGCAAGATTGCTAGACCCTTGACTCTCTTATTGGCCAAGGACACCACTTTTGTTTTCGACTCAACTTGCATGGAAGCTTTCGAGTCTTTGAAACACTCACTCATTTCTGCACCCATCCTTTCATCTCCAGACTGGACGCACCCTTTCGAAATTATATGCGACGCATCAGATTTTGCCATTGGTGCTGTTCTTGGACAGCACATTAACAAGATGCCGCACGTAATTTACTACGCTAGCCGAACATTAAATGAGGCCCAACTAAACTACACAACAACAGAAAAAGAGTTTTTAGCGGTTGTGTTTGCACTTGAAAAATTTCGGCCTTATTTAATCGGCTCACCAGTTATAGTATACACGGATCATTCAGCTCTTCGCCACCTTTTTGCAAAGAAGGATGCTAAATCTAGGCTAATACGTTGGATCCTTTTGCAGCAAGAATTTGACCTTGTTATAAGGGACAAAAAAGGATAAGAAAACGTAGTGGCCGATCACCTTTCACGACTTCCTTCTTCGCCTACTCTTGAACTTCCTATCACTGATGTTTTTCCTGATGATCAACTCTTGACCGTTTCTTGCGAACCATGGTTCGCCGATATTGTAAACTACTTAGCCACCGGCTTGATACCGAAAGATTGGTCGACATAAGATAAACTTCGATTCTTGTCCCAAGTAAAGCATTTTTACTGGGATGAACCTTATCTTTTTAAATACTGTTCCGACAAAATCATTCGTCGGTGTGTACCAGAAAACGAGGTTAAGAGTGTACTGTCTTTTTGCCACGATCAAGCATGTGGCGGGCACTTTAGCCCAAAGAAGACAGCCGAGAAAGTTTTGCAGTGTGGTTTCTATTGGCCACGACTCTTCAAAGATGCATTCGAATACTGCAAGACTTGCTCCCGGTGCCAACACTTGGGCCGGATATCGTGGAGAAACGAAATGCCGCTCCAACCAATTTTGGTTGTAGACATTTTTGATGTTTGGGGTATAGACTTCATGGGACCATTTCCTAACTCTTTTGGAAATGTGTATATTCTTTTGGCTGTTGACTATGTTTCAAAATGGGTCGAGGCTGTGCCTAGTCGAACGAATGACAACAAGGTTGTCGTTCGGTTTCTAAAAGAACACATCTTTCCTCGATTTGGGCACCCTCGCTTAATAATAAGTGATAATGGTTCTCACTTTTGCAATAGGACTTTTGAGTCCTTAATGCGCAAATACTCTATCACCCATAAGCTGTCAACGCCATACCATCCCCAAACATGTGGGCAAGCCGAGGTCTCGAATCGGCAAATTAAGCAAATCTTGGAGAAAACGGTTTCTAAAAACCGTAAAGATTGGTCACTAAAATTGATCGATGCACTATGGGCTTTCCATACTGCATACAAGACCGATTTTGGCATGTCTCCATACCGGCTTGTTTACGGGAAGGCTTGCCACCTCCCAGTTGAAATTGAGCACAAGGCATTTTAGGCCATCAAAGAGCTGAATCTATCTTTAGGAGATGCGGGCAGTAACCAAAAGCTGCAGTTAAATGAACTAGAAGAGCTGCGGGATGAGGCATATGATAATGCCGTGATTGCTAAGAACCGAGCTAAGGTATTTCATGATAAAAACCTTTCGCGAAAGACATTTAAACCTGGTCAACAGGTTTTACTTTATGATACTTGGTTACATTTTCATCCCGGCAAGCTCCGTTCTATGTGGAAGGGACCTTTTGTAGTCCGCACCATTTATCCGCACGATGCGGTTGATCTTGAGAACCCGGAGGACGGTACGCTTTTCAAAGTAAATAGGCATCGATTGAAACCGTTCCTCACAGCGGGCCCTTCGGAGGAGCTCCTGTTCTTGCAGGAGCCGATCTACTCTGAGTGATTTTCCTCCACTTTCACCCCCAAATTTCCTTTTCCAAAACATTATTTCAAATAAGTATGGGGGTGTGTATATAATTTGTAAATATATAATCCCAAAATACCATAAAAAATAATTAAAAAATGATTAAAAAAATATATTTTTGGACCTAATTGCAAATTTTCAGAATTAAGAGCTGACATTTTTTAATTTGCAAATAAAATCCTCATTTTTGAGGGTGTTTTTCTTCAAATAACCCTCTTTCCCCTCTATTTAAAGAGACCCGAGCCTTCTGTCCTCATAACCCTAATATTTTCTCTCCCAAAAACCCTAGCCGCCGCCACCGACCTGTTCCGAAAAATCTCGCCGTGCCGCCACCAATCCGCCGTGATCCCGCCGCGTTATCCTCCTTACGCCGCGCTTCCGCCGCCGTCTGGTGTCGTCGCCCTCTGAAATTTTCAAGGGAGGTAAATCTGTCATATTACTCTCTGTTTTTAGCATACTTTTTCTGAAAAAAATATATATGGCACATAAAATGCAATTTGAGAGAGATTTTACCCCAGTTTTCACGCACGAAGTGTACGGTAGCTATTTTGCACATGAAATAGAGCAAAGGGGCTGGAATTTCTTGACCTATAATCACCATTTTGCATTTGCTATACCTGAACTAGTTACCCTGTTTTATGAATCAATGGAGGATAATAGTCTAGACGACTTAGGCTACATTAAAATAAATTGGGGAGATCGCGTAATTCACATTGATAGGGATATGATCCACGAAGTCACACTCATACCTCGTGTGCCCGCACATGACCACCCCTTACACTTTGAGGATTATATGCCCTTGATGGGAAATGACTGCGCTAGAGAGCCACGTAAAGGTATCCAAGCACGGACCCTTTTCGCGAACGTTTTTACTGTGTGCCGGTGGGCACAAAACAACATATTTGGCAGTTCGCACAACACGACTTTTTTCACCCCTTCATTACATGTCGTACACACACTAATGACGAAAAATCCACGGTTCGACATGTGCACTGTATTGCTCCAGTCTATAGGTGCGGGGAAAAGGGGTACCATCTACCTATGTCCCATGCTAGTTACCCAACTCTGCCGTTATTTCCTCCCCGTCGAGGAATTTGATTCATACATGATAGACGGCGTTCCGGTTCGACCACTCGTTGAGGGCGTTACTTCGTCCTACTCTAGACTTACTGATATTTGGTCACGAACGGAACCGGCAGAGAATATTCCCGCACATACCCCTAGCTCTAGCTCGACATCAAGCGGGGAAGAACTGACCCTTAAGGAGCATGCTCGATTGATGCGGAGAACAGTGAGAGGAATTGATTCTTTGAGGGATGAGTTTCGGGCGACAGCACGAGATCACGACCGTCAGTTGACGGAAATTGAGAGGGGTATTCAAACCCTTTTGGCTAGAGGGGAACGATCACGTTCACGCTCACGAGCGCGACGTGGGGCCGGGCAGTGAGGGCACTGCTTTGCTCAAGTTTGGGGGAGAGGGTAGTGTATATAGTTATCTTTTGCATTGCATATTTTATATATTTTTCTTTTCCTTTTGCATATTTAATTTCTGCATTGCATCTTTATATAAAAAATCATAAAAATTAGGCAGTTTTGAAAAATAAAAAAAAATTAGAAAACAGAAAAACCCATAAAAATTGGAAAAAATCGAAAATTATAAAAATTATTGTATTCACTAATTGACTTGAGTTTGACGAATAGGTTAACTGGCTAGGAACAACTAAATCTTAGACTTAGTAAATTAAAAACCCTAAAAATAACATTCCTTAAAGTTTCACGGTAGAAAGTATATGCCTTGTAGTTTATTTAGAAATAGGCAAATTTTGGGTTCACTTCTTGGGCTAAGTCGAAACGAAGAAAGAGTATTGATGTTCTTATTAGAGTATAAGTTTGAAAAATAGTTCCTAGTTTAAGTCTAGATTCTGAAAACATGTACCCTACAAAATGCACAATCACGCACCTTGAAACTTGGAATAGTAGAGGAGACCTTGAAATACTCTTGTCTAAAGTCCTTAGTACAATGAAAAAAAAAAGTGAATAAAGAAAAAAAATGGACACTGGTTTTTATGATTACTTAAGGCTGTAAAAATAGGAAAATATTTAGCGAGGGTGCTTCATCACCTAGTGCCTTAGACCAACTGGTTTGAGAGTCACTGCGAAAAGCCTCGGGTGTTGCAAAACTAGGAAGTACGCTTTAAAGTGCTAACGCATCTTGTAATCGGTTGTTGGTACCTCAGGAAATATTAGCGGTCGCATGAAGGATGTGTAAGCGAAATTCAAGTAAAAATTCACAAATTAATAAGTGCTTTGGACAATGGACGAGAGTACGATTGCTTGATTTGAATTTCCAAGTGTAGGGGTAACATTTACACACACGTGGGGATATGTGATTAGAGTTTAGATAAGAGAAAGAAATGAAGAATAGAACTTGTATCTTTAATAGAGTTGATAGAAATTCCTAAGTGGAGATGGAACTTTAGAAGGAAAACTTAAGAAATGCCGAAAGCTAAGTAATTCTATAGAATATATATAATCTTAAGTTGAATGATGAGGAAGTGTGAAGAATATGGGTGGATAATTTGCGGGTCGACGATAATAGAATTCCTTGTTAGAAAACCTAATTGGAGAACAAAAGTCGAAAAACCAAATTGATAGGATTCTGTGGGTGTAATCCGCTGAAAACCATCAAGAGACAACACTCCTCCTACTAGGGACACCTAGTGGTTTAACGGCTTGTTGTACATGCTCAGTGCAATCGTGTTTCCCTGCGAAAGTGCGGTTAGGTTAGATTTTTATCGAGAATAAGTAAAATAATAAGTTTGCTCGAGGACGAGCAAAAGATAAGTTTGGGGGTATTTGTTCATAACATAATATTGCATTTTGTATTCCCCATTCTTACGCATTTTAGAATAAAAACATGTGCTTTTGACCCATGTCTGCTAAATGTTACAGGTTACTGGTTCTTGGAGCGAAAACAGTGAAAAAGACAAAAGACGACACAAAAAGGGACTTTTGACCAACAAATAGAAGGATTCTAGTCAAGCCTAGACGAAAAAGAGTTCACAATCAACAAGGCAAAGCAAGGTCCAAAATGTAAACGGTTAAAAGACCGCTACAAGTTTTCACTGAAAAAATCTGGAGAAGAATCAGAATCCAAACAGAGAAATAAACTGAAGAAATAACAAGACCAAATAACCATGATGCAGCCCAGAAAAAATCATGAAGTGAACTCCTCAAAGGGCCGCGGAACCGCGGCCCAAGGCCTACCCATGCCGTGGTTCCGCGGCCGTTTAAAGCCCTCATGCGCAGAAAATTTTACCATAATTCTTTGGTGGCTTTGGAAAGATTTTCTATGGGTATATTTGTAATTTTAGACATGCGGGTCAATTGTATAACCTAGGGTTTCTATGTTCTATAAATAGAACCCAAAGCCTTGTATTTTCTTATGCCTCTATTCATGAATAAAATTCTGTTTTCTTGAAGTTAGAGCGCATCAAAAGTAAGTAGGTTATTTTCCTTGCCCTAGTTATAGTTTTCATATCTGCCCTAGGTAAATTACTTTCTTGCCTTAGTTTAATTTAGTTTAGAATTTTATTAACTTGCAATAGATGTTTCTTCTCTTTAATAAAATCATGTCTTTCTTCATCCCTTCAATGAGCGAGTAGTTTCCTCGCTTGTTAGGGTTAGGAATAGAGAAGGATCTGAGAGATGAAGATCTTTCCTCTCTTTTCGTTGCCAAATCTTTTATGAACATTAGAATTCCATGCATACCTTCTTATTCCGCTCCCTACGGCACCCTACCCTCGAGGTAACGGTGATTCCATAGTCTAAAGGCCCAGATTTTAAGGTTTTCCATGGAGGTTAGTGTAGGGTTCCTAGGCACTCTAATGGAGTCTCACAAGTGATCAAACATGCACAAATCAAATTTTACGGCTGCCTACAAACCCTAATACGGATCGTCAACTAGATATATAGGCGATGCGAGCAAGTAAACGGAAATATAGCTAAAGGGAAGGGGCTACAACCTTTGTAGATCCGGTCCACCACCTCCTAGGCTCCGTGATGAAGTCCCCTCGCTGTCCAAATCGTATCTTGGGCTCTAGCGTCGGCTTCATCGGAGGAAAAACGGGCTAGGTCATCGACGACGTGCCGAAGATGATCTACGTCGAGGCATCACTAGATCAAGCTCCACCTTCACCAAGCCATGAAAACTTGTGAAGGAAACACCCTATACTACTTGGCAAGAGGTAGAGGATGAAGAAATAGGAAGTGGGTAGACTTTAGTTTTGGATTTCTCACTAGTTTTCATCACTTGCCATTGGAGTAGCAAGCTTTCTTCATGGAAGAAGAAGATGAAGAAGAAGAAGAAGATATGATAAGTCTTGAATTATTGGAAAAATAAATCAATACTTATCATATATTAACCCTTGGTTAATTGTAGAGAATGGACCATGGTTAACTTGGATGGTTAGGGTTAAGCATGAGACAAGAATGATGACTAAGTCAATGCTTCATGAAACTTCAACTAAAAACAAAAATAGCAACCATTCTTTTCTCATCTTTTCCAAAAATAAATAAATAAATAAATAAATAAGTAAGAAAAAAGAAAACCCTAATCATAAACTTAACCATGGTTTAATTCTTTACACTTAACCAAGTAAACATGTATCATCAAACATGATACAATCATGTGCACAAATGTATATCACATATACAACTTGCACAATTCAAGTGAGAAAATCCATTTAAAGTGAACCAATACTAGTTGATGCAAAATAATATATCAAATATATAATTCTACATTAAATCATTAAATCGACACTTGATTTAACGATCTGGTCATGTCGTATATAACCGGCTAGTATCCAATGTATCGGCTTATCGAATCAATCCTTGATTCGATAACCAGGTTATATCTCATACAACCATTTGACACATACATCGCGAGAATGAAATACGGTATCACATACACGCATTATTCTCGGTCCCGTACATATCCCATATGTGCTCCTATTTCGTTTCGCTTGAGCCAGGAAACCTCTGTGTAGGACTCTAAAGACTCGTCAATACGCCGGCAGCAGATGATGATCATATAAACACCCACAAGCCGCAAGCAGTCTGCTAAACGTAACGGCCACTCGGGTATTAAGCGATCAGAAGATCGACGAGCAAGCCCGCTCACACTCCTGTGAATCCAACCAGTAACACTTACCATACAGTCCGGTCTGTTCGTCTGATATGTCGCATATCTCGCCTAGGGGTGGTAAACGTCAGACCCCAATAGCTTGATAAGTCATGCCGACGTAGGGTCCATAACATTCCTGAAACTACTGATAACTCTTACCAGTATATCACTGCAACCCTGGCCAGGGATTTCCTGTTATGGCCAGTCGAGCATAGCACAATATCAACCCCCAATACCGGAGAGACGAATCCCCTCCTATCGCTCATTGCATCCATGTGAATCGGGACTGTACCCAAAAACCACCTGTTTGCACGACTCAGTAGAGCCGTGGTAGGGTGGAAATCAAAGCACAGTGGGAGACACACAAGACTCTATGACGATCTCGGGTCAACAGATTAAGCTGTACCAGTGTCACCAGAGAACTGCCATCTGACGTGAGGTATAATACCATCTGGGAGTTCTCGGCGAGTCCGTTCAGTGTACCCAGTCTCCACTGAGCACCCATATACCATCTCTGATGTCAAACACCAATGGATATGGGATCATCCATCGCCCATCACATGGGTCGAGAAGATATACGCTAGTCTACTCTGGAATATCGATGCCCCGTCTCGATATTCCCATGACTAGGAACAATGAAGGATGCACTCATTGACTACCCAGGCCCCACTAGTATGATCTACATCATAGTCCTGGAAGTCGAGTACACATCCTAAGGGCTTTATCAACATGTAATCAGAGAGACAAAAAGTATACATGTTAAGATAAAGAGCAACCAGATAGCGTACTATCATGTCGAGCAAGAAAGTCCTACCTATATATGTCCCAGCATCCACTACAATATACATTCAATGTACAGTTATGGCCTCTAGGGCATACATATAACTAACAATCTCCCACTTGCACTAAGGCCATCTGTAGCAGTGGTTGTAGTATCTAATACTCAACCATCCCCTAAAAAATCTCTCTTTGGGAAAAGGCCTTCATGAGTGGATCCGCTGTGCTGTCCTCTGAGTTTACTCTCCCAACCTCGATCACCCTGGAGATCAACTATCTCCACGATCAGGTGATGCTGCCTCAGAATATGTCTGGGTCACAAATGGGACCAGGGTTCCAGGACCAAAACCACACTTCCATTGTCATGCAATGGCAGGAACCTAGTTCATCTTATGAACCAATATACACCCAAACTGCCTCTTTGGTAGTATCTTTAATAGCGATGTTACCAGCCTTTATCGTCTAGTTTGCCACGGTATCTAGCTTGGAACTCTTCCAACATACCGTCCCTTTACTGAGGGTAAAGACAATGCCTGTGACTGACATTCAGTCGTCTTTATCACTCTGGAACCCTTCCAGTGATTCTCCCCAGGATCGATTGATACCATCTCACTATAACTAGTGAGTATCCTAACATCCAATTAGATCTATCTCATAGATCCAAAGCTTAGGATTTAGTAGGTATCATTTTGATCCTATATGGAAAATCATTGTGATAAGCGGAGATTGATCGAGCGTAGCATAGGAAACTCCTTCCCTAACAAGAGTATGTCATCCACGTACTCTACGAGGATCGTCACCATACTCCCTACTACCCTTTTGTTTATACAAGTTTCATCTACCATTTTGATGATGTCAACTTCTTTGACTAATCCATCAAAACAGATGTTCCAACTCCGCGATGCCTGCTTTATCCTATAAAGCATCTTGCACACGTTTCCGCTGCTCCCACTGACTACGAGGCCCTCTGGCTGTGTTCTTATAGACGTTCTCTTCTAAATCAATATTTAGAAAAGTAGTCATGGCACCCAACCACCAGATATCGTAGTCATGGTATGTGTCCGTGGCAAGTAGGATCTGGATGGATTTAAACATAGTCCCCGGAAAAGGTTTCATCATTATCCATTCCTGGTTGATGACGAAAACCTTTAACAAGTCTAGCTTTGAAAGTCTCAACTTGTCCATCTACACCAAGTAATCTTCTCAAGATATACTTGCTCCTGATGGGGATTTAACCCTTCAGATATTGCAACTAAAGTCCATACTTTGTTGGTGTATATGGATTCCATCTCAGATTGCTAAGCATCCAGCCATTCTTACAGAGTCCCTACTCTTGATGGCCTGCTCGAATCTAGTTGGGTCATCATCTCATGATGTATTCCATGCTCCCACTGTCATCGAGAAACCAAGGTATCTCTCAGGTGGGTGAGGAACCCTACTAGATCGGCGGAGAGGCTAAGGTTCGTTGGAATCTACTGAATCCTTTGGTTCTACCAAATTATCTGCTGTAGTTTGTACAGCTGGAACCTTTCCAGTTCTACATTACAGACCTTGCCTCGAGCCTGTTCGGATTTTGCTTTTAGACATAGGCCGGACAATCCCAAATCTTAACTAACTTAAGATATGGGCTCTTCCCTTTCCATATCACATATGAAGTGGTAGACAACTGATTTGATTCGAACCTAATTCAATAGGTATGCAGCTTCTCAAGCGCAAAACCTCCAAAAGGAAATAGGTAACTCAGTAATACTCATCATAGAGCACACGATATCTAATATTGTGTGATTGCTCCACCCCGATACACCGTTGTGCTGTGGTGTATTCAGAGGAGTAATACTGAGAGAGAATCTCATTTTCCTTTAGAATAGTCCAAGGATTCCATGCACAAGTATTCTCCTCCCAGATCTCATCATAGGACATAATACTTATACCCGTATTTTGGTTCTCTACTTCCTAGTTATATTCTGTGAATACCTCAAAAGGTTCGGACTTATATTTCAACATGAATATATGACTGAATCTTGAGAGATTATCAGAGAATATAATGAAGTATAAAGAACCTGTCCTGGCATGTGTAGACAGGAGACCTTACATACATCATCATGTATCAGTTCCAAGAGTTCATTAACTCTTTCTCTGTTTCCAATAAACAGGGCTAAGGTCATCTAATCTTTGTGACATGACTGGTAAGTTTCACAAGATATAAATTCAAACTGATTTAAATATGCATCTATTATGTAACTTCAGCCAGTCGGGCCGCTTTGATATAACCTAGTCTACAATGCCTCAAGAATGATTCGTTCATTTCTGAACTCTTCCTCTTGTGTGTGTTCCGTATACTAAAGAACTGTAGTTTGATTTAGAACATCAACGCTTTTAGATAACGTGCCTGAACCGATCAACTTTTGATATAGTAAATGTTCAAAACATTATCCAAGAATACAAAATTATATCCTTTCTTTACTAATAAAGAGACTGATATGATTTTGTATATCAGGTTCGGTATCTAATAACATTCGTTCAGAATCAATGTATTTGGAATACAGGGTGACAGTGACCAACAGACTTGGCTGCAACTCTTGCCCCGTTTTCTGTCTCATGAAACTTATCACCCGTTCTCAGTCCTCTACCTTTCTGTAGCCCTATGTAACAGATTACATATCTGGGATCCTGATCTGGTATCACATACCCAGGACGTAAAGGATACTGAGAAACAGTTCTCTGTAATGAACACACCCGAAGATGATGCATCATCATGCACTCTCCTCGTTTGGGCGGCACGGGAATTCTGGTAATCCCCAATTTCCTGCTCTGTCGTATAACAATTATAAGTTGGAGCGGGACCAACGTTCCCCAGCTCAGTATAACAAGCGGGTTCGGTCAATATTCCGTATTATTATGTTGATTAAGGCGTGATATGGTCGCTACCTGGAGAGAGAGAGAAGAAAACACTCAGCGTGCGCTCTTGCAAGATTAGATTGGTTATGTATTTTATCTAATCAGGATGGCTCCCACTGTTTTTATCAAATCTTCCTTCAAACCCTAAAAGGAAAGAATAGCCGGGATTAATTACACTCTACAAGTTCGCCAATCTTTCAGCCAGGCCAGTGTCGGTACTTTGAAGGAGGTTCCCCGTGCTTTCGCACGGACCTATTTACAGTAAACCTCGTTTTCCAAGAGGCGTAACCCCGTTGACACCTTTCTAGACACCTACTGGATCGGCTAATTGTAAAGTGCAAAACTCTCCCAGGAGTAACAATTACTCGCAGTGGGTATCGGGATCCAACTATCATATAGAAGGTATGCAATCTCATTGCAAATTTCAACACTTGAAACTCCCGATAAAGATTTTTACCCCTAGCACCTATGACCTTAACTATGGTCAACAAATCATAAGTACTAGTCAAGTTCTACCCGTCATTTCGTGATTAATTAGACCCACCCACATGACCCTTAACTAAGGTCAACAAAGTCACGCGACTGTCCTAACTAATCGCATCATATGCGGTGTAGGAAGACATCACTTAGCTACCGTACACTGTGCCTTGACTATGGTCAACAAACACAGCACGAATACTAAGTAATCTACTTCCTAAAATGACGGAGGGTTGCGAATGGTTTTTGTGAAAACCTTTAACGCTTTGAACTTGATCTCGTTGCGGAATCAAATGGTTTTTAAATGGAATGTTTTCGAGGCTTTTCTAGTTTTGCTAAAGGGGTCACTCCCGGTGAAGGGATCGTCGGCCCTTTCCTCGTCGAATGAGGTGCGGGATATATCATATATATCACTGTGCATAGCAGAAACTATAGAAGCGATCAAAAGACAAACCGAGTGTGTAGCATCTGCCAGTTATTGCTAAAGGAGTCACTCCCGGTGAAGGGATCTCGGTCCTTTCCCCATCGAATAAGGTGCAGGATTTTCTACAATGAACACCGCGATGCAAATCAAGAACTGTAGCTACCTGTTTTTATTTTGAAATTCGATTCCACAACATCAATTAGGTTTATTTTCTTTCATTAATCTCATTAATGAATATCCCATCATTTAAGTCCACCTAAACATCACAGATAAATATAACGTACGCTTATGCCATCCGCATTCGCCTCGATGTCCTGTCTGCACTGTTAGGTTAGGTAACTAACGGCAGAGCGGGGCAGGGCTAGCGCGGGTGTAAAACATAAGCAACGTCTATATAATATATCATATATACTATATATAATATCTGTCACAGAACATCACATGATCACATCACAGATAAATCACAGCAGAAGAAACATATGAAATATTGGATATATTAGGACGTCCGTGTTTTCAATACGAGCCAGTATAAAACACGGATTCCACGGTCGTGATGAATAGCCAATCCCACACCCCTAGACCCCTACGAGAGCGGCAAGCAACCCTACCAATTCTAGGGTTAGGAGACCCGGACTCGACTCCTCGAGTTGGTCTCCCACTGGACCCCAGAACCCGGTTACTTGTGCTCCCCTCCTTGGGTCTATCCTAGTGCAGAAAAGTAAATAATATACATCAACGGTGACAACTTCCGCAACCTGGAAGTGCCCCAATAAAAGAATATTACATACAAGTTTTTACATGAATGAAAATGAAAAACACTCATCTCACATAAAAACGCCCGGCTATTCAAACACGACGATCCAATATAACATATCCAGCAACACATAACATCACATGTCATCAACGTAAGTAAATATGCGCATCCCAATTGTCGTTGACATATAGCAACGAAACTGGCGACATCACATATTACACTTACGGTTACAGAAAAGAAAGTATAAAACTACAACAGTTGGAATCCGCAACCTCCTCAGACATCGTATGCCTGACCAAATGAATTACTTAGACATCGCATGCCTAACAATTATAAACCCCGCATTTTAGTCTCAAAATCGAAAACACTTTTCAATATCAAGTCGGGCAATTCAACAGGATTCCCGACATTCTGATCGAATACTCGTCGCAAACTTTAGTAGACGGCCGCATCCCCGATACCGTTGATGAAGTGCACCAAGGCGGAACACCGCTACCGCGAGCACCCGAACAGATGCTCTCGACGACGGGGTTCTCCTACAGTCACTTGGTTGGGGTTATGGGGTGAGACTGTCTATTAAGTTTACCCGGCGAGTATCCGCGTACGCTACGTGATTGCGACGGACTTTTGATCACATCAAAACTCCGTGGCAACCGATCAAGTGAGACTAAACTGCTATGTTTATAACATTCATTCCGTTATCTCATAACTACTTGTGAATTCCAAATGTTATATCACATTACGGATAAATAGAAAATGCTAAACTTTTCGATCGAACAATCGAACACCCAAGTTTTCCCGATACAGCTCAACACATGAAATAAGTCTAACAGCATTCAGTTCGTGCCTCAGTATCAACGGTCCAGCCGTAGAAGGGTCAAGCCAACGCCTCACATGTGGCACGCCGTACTGCCCCAAACCCGAAAGTTCAAAGGGCAGTTCAAGACGGTCACATAATCGAGTTAAGGTTTGTTGTCTTCTAGAGGGACCATCGCGTTACTTGCACTACTTAGAACGTCGTTAAACTACGGAAAAATCCAACAATTGGAAATTTCCCAGCAGGGGAAAAAGTGGTTATTTATATCCGGTCGAACTTTTTAACATATTCTAAAATACCCGGAAAAACACACTGACAAAATTAGACAATCCGATCGATACACTGAGTTCCCAATACAACCCAGAAAATAAAACTCTGGAATAAATATTAAAATATTCCCAGGAAAACCAGCACTGCTTACTAAGAATTACGGTGCAAACTTCGATGAACAAAACGACAAACTAGCCGCGGAACCGCCGCATGAGCATGCTCATGCCGCGGATCCGCGGCGACTTTAAGGAATCAGGCCATCGAATTTTACAGTAAGTCTTAGATCTTCCTGCTGATTTTTCTGCATATTTTTAATCTGGAAAAAACCGCGTTTTTCAAAAAAGTCCAGAGAGCATGTTAAAATCGGGGTTTCGGGTCGATCGGACGTCTAACTCCGTCTACGCATCGCCTAAGGCTCTAGCTAGGCTCTGATACCACTGTAGGTCAGGCAGCCACCCCATCCAATGGGGTCGCCGTGGCACCAACGGGTCCCTCAGCCGCTACTTTTTACGCATGCCCCCTCGCGAGGACTACAACCCGCCGGAACACCTTCCGGTCTCGGGACACCCTGGGGGTAAGAGCCTATGCTTCGCCACACTGTCACACAGTGAGAACCCCCCATAAGTCGACATCCAATGCCTAGTAGCTCTGATACCACTGTAGGGTTCCTAGGCACTCTAATGGAGTCTCACAAGTGATCAAACATGCACAAATCAAATTTTACGGGTGCCTACAAACCCTAATACGGATCATCAACTAGATATATAGGCGATGCGAGCAAGTAAACGGAAATATAGCTAAAGGGAAGGGGCTACAACCTTTGTAGATCCGGTCCACCACCTCCTAGGCTCCGTGATGAAGTCCCCTCGCTGCCCAAATCTTATCTTGGGCTCTAGCATCGGCTTCATCGGAGGAAAAACGGGCTAGGTCATCGACGACGTGCCGAAGATGATCTACGTCGAGGCATCACTAGATCAAGCTCCACCTTCACCAAGCCATGAAAACTTATGAAGGAAACACCCTATACTACTTGGCAAGAGGTAGAGGATGAAGAAATAGGAAGTGGGTAGACTTTAGTTTTGGATTTCTCACTAGTTTTCATCACTTGCCATTGGAGTAGCAAGCTTTCTTCATGGAAGAAGAAGATGAAGAAGAAGAAGAAGATATGATAAGTCTTGAATTATTGGATAAATAAATCAATACTTATCATATATTAACCCTTGGTTAATTGTAGAGAATGGACCATGGTTAACTTGGATGGTTAGGGCTAAGCATGAGACAAGAATGATGACTAAGTCAATGCTTCATGAAACTTCAACTAAAAACAAAAATAGCAACCATTCTTTTCTCATGTTTTCCAAAAATAAATAAATAAATAAGTAAGAAAAAAGAAAACCCTAATCATAAACTTAACCATGGTTTAATTCTTTACACTTAACCAAGTAAACATGTATCATCAAACATGATACAATCATGTGCACAAATGTATATCACATATACAACTTGCACAATTCAAGTGAGAAAATCCATTTAAAGTGAACCAATACTAGTTGATGCAAAGTAATATATCAAATATATAATTCTACATTAAATCATTAAATCAACACTTGATTTAACGATCCGGTCATTCGCATATAACCGGCTAGTGTATCCAATGTATCGGCTTATCGAATCAATCCTTGATTCGATAACCAGGTTATATCTCATACAACCATTTGACACATACATCGCGAGAATGAAATACGGTATCACATACACGCATTATTCTCGGTCCCACACATATCCCATATGTGCTCCTATTTCGTTTCGCTTGAGCCAGGAAACCTCTGTGTATGACTCTAAAGACTCATCAATACGCCGGCAGCAGATGATGATCATATCAAACACCCACAAGCCGCAAGCGGTCTGCTAAACGTAACGGCCACCCGGGTATTGAGCGATCAGAAGATCGACCAGCAAGCCCGCTCACACTCCTGTGAATCCAACCAGTAACACTTACCATACAGTCCGGTCTGTTCGTCTGATATGTCGCATATCTCGCCTAGGGGTGGTAAACGTCAGACCCCAATAGCTTGATAAGTCATGCCGACGTAGGGTCCATAACATTCCTGAAACTACTGATAACTCTTACCAGTATATCACTGCAACCCTGGCCAGGGATTTCCTGTTATGGCCAGTCGAGCATAGCACAACATCAACCCCCAATACCGGGAGAGACGAATCCCCTCCTATCGCTCATTGCCTCCATGTGAATCGGGACTGTACCCAAAAACCACCTGTTTGCACGACTCAGTAGAGCCGTGGTAGGGTGGAAATCAAAGCACAGTGGGAGACACACAAGACTCTATGACGATCTCGGGTCAACAGACTAAGCTGTACCAGTGTCACCAGAGAACTGCCATCTGACGTGAGGTATAATACCATCTGGGAGTTTTCGGCGAGTCCGTTCAGTGTACCCAGTCTCCACTGAGCGCCCGTATACCATCTCTGATGTCAAACACCAATGGATATGGGATCATCCATCACCCATCACATGGGTCGAGAAGATATACGCTAGTCTACTCTGGAATATCGATGCCCCGTCTCGATATTCCCACGACTAGGAACAATGAAGGATGCACTCATTGACTACCCAGGCCCCACTAGTATGATCTACATCATAGTCCTGGAAGTCGAGTACACATCCTAAGGGCTTTATCAACATGTAATCAGAGAGACAGAAAGTATACATGTTAAGATAAAGAGCAACCAGATAGCGTACTATCATGTCGAGCAAGAAAGTCCTACCTATATATGTCCCAGCATCCACTACAATATACATTCAATGTACAGTAATGGCCTCTAGGGCATACATATAACTAACAGTTAGGGTAAAGATTAATAAAAGAAGGACAAGGATCTAGAGGAAGAATCAATCATCCCAATCATCCTAATCCCCTTTGTTAAGATTTACCATAACACTAATATGATATATCTAATTAATGGAAATGGAAAGAGATGTAGATCTTTGTTTACCAAATTTTCCCTAAACCTAATCCTAGCAAGTTTCTAATCCTAGTATCATACAACTTCAATTTTTAGGTTTAATTATAAATCCAAACACCATTTGGAATTAACTCGTAAGAACTTAAAGGAGATTTACACATCCCTGTGGACCGACCAGTATTCACCGGCTAGCTTCATGCGACGCCGTTCTTGATTGCGGTTACAAATATTTTTGATCGATAAAACCTCTCTAAATCAGAAGCAACTAGAGAAAATCCTGGTTTCGTGGAACACGGCCTATGTCAATCCTGACCCCGTAGGAAGCGTCCAGAGCGGAATCCGGTCCTTGCGGAACACGGCTATGTCAATCCTGACCCCGTAGGAAGCATCCAGAGCAAATCCTGGTTTAGTGGAACACGACTATGTCAATGTTGACCCCGCAGGAAGCGTCCAAAGCGGAACCTGGTCCTTGCGGAACACGGCCTATGTCAATCCTGGCCCCGTGGGAAGCATCCAGAGTAAATCCTGGTCCTGTGGAACATGGCTAAAGTCAATCCTGACCCCGTGGGAAGCGTCCAGAGCGGATCCTGGTCCTTTTGGAACACGGATAATTCAATCTTGACCCCATGGGAAATGCCCAGAGCAACCCCTGACTCCGTGAAATGCAGATAATGTCAACCCCAACAATCACTTAGGGTCCTCTCGACCCATAAGGAAGAAAACTCTCTTCTGAGATCCTTACGACTCCCAAGAGAAAACACACTTAGGAATCCTCACGATTCCTAAGGAGAAAATACCCCTACGAGATCCTCACGACTCGTAGGGAGAAAAGTCTTTATGAGTCCCTCACGGCTCATAAAGTTGAAAAGCCTTAGGCAGCAGATCTGAACCTGCTTCCTAAGCCATCACTACCTCTTAAAGAGTTTAAGACATAATGTTCTCTATCATCTACAGGCTACGCTTGCTAAGGTAACATGCCGGTAACAAAGAAAAGAGAAGAAAGCAAAAGATAACACAGGATAGTATGAAAGAAATGTATCTTTTATTTATAAATTCAATTGAGCACAAGTTACATCATATAAAAAAAAGAAGGGGATACATTTCATTCAAGAGTTACAAATGTTAATTGGTGCAAAAAAAACTATTGGGAGGGAAGCGTTTTCAATAGGCCAATCAGTTGCTCGCGCACTCCCTTTAGCCCTTTTTCATGGTCAGCTGCAGCAGCCAACTCCGCTTCAACCTGAGCCCGTTGCTGTAAGTAAGATGAAAGTTGCTCTTAGACGACCCGCTGAGCTGCCCCACGATTCTGTGCATCTCGCACGATGAGGTCAAGCTTCTGCCTCAGTGTTAGCCCGTCAGAAATACATCGTAAAAGGCCCTCGAAGATATCTTTCAGCTGTACAGCGTTTGAATCAACTTGAGCATGCAGCCGGGAAGCTTCGCTTGAAGTCTCTTCGCACTCCTTACGCTTTATGGCCGCCTCTTGTTCAAGATGACGGAAGTAGGCAGTGCTCTGCTCGACCCATGCAGCCTGCTGGGAGTTCACAGCCAGGACCTCGGGAGCAGGACCTCCGACCTCGAGCTCATGCAGACAAGCCTTAATTTTCCTGCAGTGATTAACCCAAGACTCAACAATGCTCTCGCTATGAAAGTGCACGAGCGTCACCAGTATGGGATTAACCTCAGCAGCCAAATCTGCAGCAAGGGCAGGAGTCTCCACGTCAAGATCCTCGAGGTGATCACTCAACATACGCAGACTATTCACAGCACCTTTTGAAGATAGATGTCTAGAAAAGGGGCCCTCTGGCATTATGATTCGAGACTCGAACGAAGCTGAATTCGGTGTCACTGCTGCAAAATAAATCATAGTCAAATAACGGTTCAAGAAATAGATAAGCTACATGAACAATAGAGTTTACTATACCAGCTGCGGTAGGTGGCAAGGCTGCGAGTACCGGTGGCGCAACTGTTCTTTCATCTCCTCCTTCAATCTGTAGTGCTGCAGTCAAAAAAAAGAAGAATTAGCAATGACTTGGCTGCCCGTAAAAGAAAAGAGAAGACGTCAGCTAGGTTGTTCTCACCAACGCTACTGGATGAAGCCATCTCTGACTGGAAGGAGAAATGTGGGTGCAGCACCTGATACAGATGATCAAAAAGAACTCCTGAAAGGGTGTAATAATGCAATGTCAGTACTTAAAGTGTACTGCCTACAATGAAACTGATGGGTTACAAATCCGTACCTTCCAGCATTTGAGAGGATACGAGAGAAGGCAAAGGGGCAGCCATCCTTAAAGCAGCAACTGGAGATGTTTTCTCGGGTAGCACAACCTCAACGCTCACCGCACCTGCATCCGAAACAAAAGAAGTACTGTCAGAAAAGATTTAAAAGGGATTGCATAATGAAATGGAAAGCAATGACCTAAAATCTACCTGGTGAGTCACAGGTTGAAACCGCAACAAGGGCGTCACTAAATGCAGCGACTGCTTCACCCTCCTCCACCGGAATGGTTTCGCTACCCATAGCCTCATCCCCCGAATCCATGAGAATCGTCGTGATACTCGCAGCGCCCGGCAACAGCAAAGAACCGCAAGGGAAAACAGTGATGATTGAGGCAGCGCCAGACTCTTCAAAAAGTGTGGCTACCTCAGGCTCGGCGATTGCAGCCATCTCACCTACCGGTTCCTCATTAAGATACGGCCCTACAAGGAATGCCATATGTGAATCGAAGGACCAAACTTTAATAAAAAGACCCAAAGTTATGTTACCTTAAGATGGTCTTTCAGCTGCCTCCTGAGCCACGCGTATCGCATGTGTATGAGCAATAGACAGGGCAACCAGGGCACCCTCTGAAGAAGCAGGAGTAGGAGAAGCAGCGCTTGGGCTTGCACCTAGGGCCAAGGCGGCGTTAAGCTCTTTTGCCGTGCGCCTCTTACGCTTCCTTTCCGCCCGGGCTGTGGAAGCCGACCTTCTCAAGACCTCTGTCAACGGGACGTCACCATCCACGTCAGGAGCTACCTCTGGAGCTGTTATGGCGTCCGTCATCGGTTGCTTAAGTAAAGCCTCTTTTAGCAATACTGAGGATGACGGGACATCGATAGTTGGCCCGTGAAGCATCTCCGCATCATCCTGTGGGATTGGCATTGTAGTCCCTGCGATAAGATAAAATGAGTCAGATTGTCTATAAGAAAGGCGAATGAAGGCACAATGAGCTGAAATATACCAACGCCCAGCGAAGCGCGAATCCTCTCCTCCTCTTTAAAGGTCCTAAGGGAAGCCGCGAAAGCCTCTTCATTGGAAATGCCTGTTAAAGAAAGAAAAGTGTCAGTCAAAACATGATAATAAAATATAATGCAATGACAAAAAGTACGGCTGATGTTTACTTGATTGCACGAGGATGGCCAATCCCGCTTTGTGGCTTGCTGATCATACAGAAGCTGCAATAGCATCCTCCAGATCATTATCGTCCGGCACTATGAATAGACCCTCGTTGGTCCCATATTTTCCCAAGCCCTCACTATAAGGAGCATGAGGCTCCTGACCAAATACAACGTCGGCAGAGAGGATCGACTTCTACTTCCTCTTCTGCGAGCGAGCTACGGTTGCAGCTAGCATAACTTACGCTTGGTGGGCACTTTGGGATGACGAGTCCCGATATCTGAACCCATGCCAGACTCGGGGGACGCCACGGTCACCGCTTCCACGGGAGCACGGGGTATCGGTAGCTCGAGCCTATCATGCGGGACTTCGACCACAGTAACTTCTCTTAAGGGAGGATGGACAATGGTCCGTCGCTTCAAAGGAACATTTGGATTACCGGCCGGAGCGGTACCCTTGCGATCAAGAAGCAATCGCTTCTCCTCCCTGATGACGGCGCCCATTGAATGTTGATACCAGGCCGCATACACATTGAGGGCCTTTGGAACATATCTCGAATCGCTGATAAAGAAGTTTGACCCTGTGTTCAGACGCATAAAATGATGCAGCGCACTTCGCATTCCCTCTTCGGTAGTAGCTGGTTCTTCCAAGAAAGCCTCAAGCGGGACTCCCTGATTATAGCTCAGCTGCTGGGCGAAACGATACGGGTTGTATCTTATGAATAACGCCACATCATTTTGCCTAAACACGAGAAAGCCCGGTCTAATGGAATATAAATGAAGAATTTCCTGAGCTTTCAAAACAGAGGCTCCGCCTTTAAAAATGTCCCGTAATGGCTGCACCGTTGTTGCGGACTCTTTGCCGATAGTTAGAATCTTGTCGGTAAAGGTCATGCCATCTCCAACCGTGCGAGGACGAAGGAGCAAACCCCTAGCTTCCTGCGGTGACGGATTTACAATGGATGCGTCAACTAGCCGCATAATCCAGGGGAAGCCACACCTGTCGTAGAAGGAAGGCCTTTTATGGATACCGAAAACGCCAAGTGCATGTAACTCGAGCCATAACATGAAGTAATGCATCGAGAAGTTCACATGCTGTACTCCTAGTTCAGTGATGTCCGCCGCTTGGCTGAGGCCATAATACAAATGAGCTAAACCAGCGACCCCGACAGCCACTTTTACCCCAATAACTATTCGGTGAGCTGGATAAAAGACAGACGGCCTCATACGGCGAGGGTGCATCGGAAGTGCAAACCAGCTCAGCCATAACCCGAGAAACCCAAAAAAGAACGTTTCCTCGTCGTTCTCAGGAACTGCAACCTCTTCAAAAGAAATGACCAGGGTGTTAGGGAGGAAGAAACTCTTCTGATCTGCCACCGCCGTTAGCAACTTGTCCAAACCTAAGCCGAAAGGATCGTCAAGTTTGGCGAATTTAGCGGCCTCCTTCGAAAGGACTTCCGGGTGGTGAAAACGAGCGATGAAATCCGTGAAATTAACCCCACGGCTCCCAGATTCGAGGAAAAGGCCCTCATAAATATTCAACATGTTGATTAAACTAGGGAATTGGTGTTGAATGGCATTCTCCGGGGTAAGGCCTGTCATCACTGACTTGGTACCAAAAATGTATTCATCCGTAGGAAGCAATTCTTCATAATGTTCTCCTATAACCGGTAAGCCAGAAACTTCTGCAAATTCCTCTAAAGAGATTGATACTTCTCGATTCAGAAAAAGGAAGGTGTGAATCGGAATATTCCACTGCTCCAGAAAGGCCTTAACCCACCAGGAAGAAAGCGGAGAATACTGGAAAAGAGAAGCATAAATTGTGGGATACAACCCAAGCCTTAGCAATTGCGAATTCTTCGTTGACAGAATATAGCGGGCCCATTGCAGCTAGCTAGCTGGATGACAAGGAGTTAGGCCAATCATATATGGTTGTCCCCACGGGCGCGACTCGCCTTGACAAATACATCGCCCCAGGGTATCCAAAGCCATTAGAGGCTGAACGGGTATCGAAGCCATAGCAGGCAGAAGAAGACCTCCAGAAGTCCAGTTGACTTCTTCCACAGTATATTTCACCGGGGGTGAGTCGGCGTAATGGATTGCCATGATGGGCTCTGAGGGTACCGCGCACGAAAAGCTCTGCTGACCCTTAACGATTTGATTATACCATGTCCCCCATAGATGAAAATTCTTATGTTCCGGGTCATGATCTCTGATCAATGCTAAGACTTATTTGTCTACAGGCGCTCCAGGGAATCCTCCCTCTGAACAAACAAATGGGAAAGAACGATCGAAAGACATGTCACCTATGCGAAAAAGGACAAAAGTCAACCGTCAGTTCTATAATTTAAATTCTGACGCTTGGTACTTTAAAAATTCGTACCGCACCGCAATACAGTAAAAAAGGGACCAAAGGGGACCCACAAAATCTAGATGACAGTTCATCATTATTAAAACTGCCTCATCATTTGATGAGACTGTCAATTAAATGAGAAAATCCTCAATTGATTCTCATTTAATAAGAAATCCCTCGGGCTAAGGAGTAAATCTCCCCTTGAGAGCCATGCTCTGTGACAGAATAACACCTGTCAAGTTCTAATGATGAAGGAATAAAAAAATCCTCAAGATCCCTACTCTGGAAAAAATGATGGAATAATCCATCAGAAAAATTGAAATCAATTTTTATACATGAATGAAAAATTCTGAGATCTTCAAGATCTATGAACAAACTCTAAGAGTTCTTTATGAGCAAAGCTCTGTTCATGGGCTAAGAAACCCCAAGAAAAGATCTCTTTAGATCTATGGGTTCAAGAGAGCAAAGCTCCGTTGATGAAACCCTAAAAGGGTTTTCTTTAGACCAAAGATCTATGAAGAGCAAAGCTCTGTTAATGGGTGAAACCTTAGATTATTAAAATATTTAATCTTTACCTAAATTTTGACAGAGTTCTGTCCTTAAGAAATTTCTTAAGATGAAGTGCTATGCTCTGTGGGAGAATAAAAATTCTCAGAAAACAAGAAGGAAGATGAACAGAAATCATCCTAAGGGCCAAGGGTCCTATTTATAGGCACTGAAATGCCTTTTCAACTTCTGAGTCGATCCAAGGGCGCAGATGCTGCCACCATTGCACTCACATGTAGGCCACGTGAGCGCAACGGTGGGGGGAAATTTTTTTCTCCCAATCAGAGCAAAACTTTGTTTAAAATTTAAATTTTGAAATGAAGCTACGCTTCAGATGCAGCGCCAAGTGCGCTGCGCCCCGAGCAGCGCACCACGTGCAAAGCACGTGTACGCTAGCGCTAAGTGCGCTGCGCTCTTAGCATCACGCCATGTGTAAAGCACGGGTACGCTAGCGCTAGGAGCGCTGGCGCTCTAAGCAGCGCACCAAGTGCAAAGCACGGTGCGCTAGCGCTAAGTGCGCTCACCCTAAGCAGCGCACCACGTGCAAAGCACGGGTGAGCCAGCGCTGGAACTATAAGCTCCCCACCGTCAGATCAAAGATCTAATAATAATGATAAGTGATTGATCAATCAGAATTAAATTCTGTTAAGGAAAGATTTCTCAAATCTTTCCAAACAACAAGATTGTGCTCCATAAATAAGAGCACCGTTGGATCAATGATCCAATGGTGATTAAAAATCACCAAAACACAGAATAAATTCTGTATGAAAAGATTTATCAATCTTGTCAAAAACAAGAAAATTGCCTTCTGTAATTCAGAAGCCATTGGATCAAAGATCCAACGATGGGAAATTGCCCAAATCAATTGGAGAAAAGATCTCCTTAACTGATTGAACTGATTAGCTTGCCCTATAAAAAGGCCCCTAGACTTTAAGTCTCAGATATACAGAAGCATACAGAGGAACCCCCCTATAAGCTTTGAGAAAAATCTCAGAAAGAAGAACCAGGCTCTCAGAAGAAGAACTTCTTTTCTTCTAGGTGAAAACAACAGAGAGATGAAATCATCTCATAATTGAAAAAGTAGAACATAACTCCTCTCACAGATCATAGATCTACAAAGACCAAGGTCTTTCAAAAAGAGATAAAAAGATCTCATCATAAAAAGAAGAACATAATTCTCAGAATCATAAAAAGAGATAAAAAGATCTCATCATAAAAAGAAGAACATAATTCTTCTCACAGATCATAGATCTATAACACAAATTGTCTTTCAGAGATCATGAACATCTCATTATAAAATAAAGGGGGAGAGAAAAATTCAATTCTCTTGAGGATCATAGATCCATAAAGGCAAAGCCTTTCATTAACATAAGAGATTGAAGTATCCCCTATAAAATAAGAACTTTTGTTCTTAGGATCTTGACACAAAATCTCTTCTAAGGGAGAATTTATTTCCCAGATCATAAAATCGATCATATGCGCTTCTGCGCTCTTGGACTGGCGCTCAGCACCGAGCGCACCACGTGTCACTTACGAGTGCGCCACTTAACAGCTAGCGCTTTGCGCTCTTGAGCTAGCGCACTGCGGTCATGGGCTGGCGCTCAGCGCCAGGCGCACCACGTGTCACTCACGTGTGCGCCACTGAACTAAGAGCGTAATGCGCTTATAAACTAGCTCTCTGCACTCATAAACTGGCACAATCCGTCCATCATCTGGCGCTTAGCGCCAAACGTAAAGCGTGTCCCTCACATGTGCGCTACTTGGCAGAAGCAAGTTAATGCGAGTTAATGCTTAGCATGATTAAAAGGGCCAAGCCCAAATAAAGGCTCCAAAGCCCAAAATAAATATTAAACATTTTAACTTGATTGGACTTAGCCCAAGGTTGGCCATAAGACCTCAATTCAAATTAATTAAGCCCATATGCTCATAAATCCTTGATCTTAGTCCCAAATTGGACTACAGATCCCAACCAAAATTGGTTCAAGGGTTCATCTCTGACCTCATCTGATATTTGTCGTTGTAATCCTTCAACGTCTTCAGAGAGGTGACGGGTCCCGACAACTATACATTTCATAGACTATGACGTCTTTAAACTGGAATGTGGGGTCCTTAAAACCATGGACTATGATGTCCTTAACCTTGGACTGTGGGGTCCCTAAACTCATGGACTATGATGTCCTTAACCTCGAACTGTGGGGTCCTTAATCCCATGGACTATGATGTCCTTAACCTTAGACCGAGATGTTCTTAAACTAACATTGGACCACCATGTCTTTAAACTAGTAATTGACCGCAATGTCCTTAAACTAAACAATAGAGCCCAAATACTTTTTTGTTGGATCTAAATGATCCTGTTATGTTGATTTTAGTCTAAAATTAGACTAACGTATCCTTAATAAACGTTTAAGTTGATCTTAGTCTCAAATGAGACTAACGTATCCTTAAACCCAACCCCAAACCCAAATCTAAGAAAGTACGGATTTGGACTAATCCACACCCTACGGGCGACAACATAAATTAGTTTCCGTATACAATCCATGGGCAACCAAAAAAAACAAAACAAAAACCCACGACACTAAGTGACCATCTGGAGAAGGAGAAAGTGGTTACCGCGATGCGGTAGCGTAATGAACTGCAGAGGCTTGCGCCTGTAGGGAAGAGCATCCCCACAATCAAAAACCCCTCAAATGAGGGTGAATCTGACGAAGTCTTCTACATCGGCCGCATCCGTTTAAACCTTCGATACATGGTGTCATAAATCAATTTGGCATCTTTGAAGAGGTGGACGGATAGCACCAAATAGCATCTTCCGCCAAATTCAGTCAAGACGGACCTACGCGGTCGTGTCTCTGTGTTTCGGTGGGGAACTCCTAGTTGTATCACATAAAACATTCTGTAGTTGCTTAAAAAAATTTTAGAGGACATTCAAAAAATGACAGAGAACAGGGTTTCTTGGCACAGTTTCGTAGTTGTTTCGGTTTCGTAATTCTAATTATATCGTCTAATCTTCTAGTTTAGGCTCTGATATCATGAAAGTCTACCCTAGCACCACTAAGGGGTCCTAGTGACATCAAACATGCCAAATTCAATATTTTAATTGTGCTAAGCTAGACTAACCTAGACTTTAGCTAGTTGATTAGGGTTATGGTTTGATATCTACTAAAATAGAAGAAGAGAGAGAAGGCTATACCCTTGAAGATCAAGTCCTTCTCTTAAATAGCTCCGGGTTGTGGTCCACGCGACTCCACTAGGCTTCTCTTCAAGATGAAAGAACCTACGTTATGATCTTTAGGCCAAAGACGATCCACCCGAAGTCCATTAGCTCAAGCTAACCCTTCACTAATCTCATTAGTGAAGGTTACACTACACATCAAATTGCTAGTCTAATGTGAGATAGTGAAGTAGGAGATTTGGAAGCTCACTTGTGATCTCACAAATTCAATGATTCACATCACATGTGAGGGTTTTGAGTTTGGAGATGAGGTGAGGAAAATTGTAGAGATCAAGAGAACATATGACCAACTCAAGAAAAAAGCTAAGGCATGAACTATTCACCAAGTGAAGGAAAAATGAGAGTGTAATATCAAATGGCTCCCTCTCTCCTCACTTATTCAAGCATGGAATTAAAATTCAATTCTAAATTGCAACCATGCTTGAATTGTGAGTCAAGAGTAATATAAAATCATATAAACCCATGTCCCAAAGCTTTCCACAACTATCTCCACAATTTACACCTCATTTTCTATTTTCATAAAATAGAAAATAAAGCTATGCTTCATGTAATATATATATACACACACACACACACACACACACACACACACACACACACATTTACATACATACATATATATATACACTTACATACATACATATATATATATAGATATTTATACATGCATATATATATATATACATATATATATATATATACATATATATTTATACATGCATATATATATGCATACATGCATATATATATATATATATATATATATATATATACATACATGCATATATATATATATATGCATGCATGCATACATACATACATGCATACATACATACATACATATATATATATATATATATATATACATACATACATACATACATACATATGTACACACACACACACACACACACATATAAATAAACCATGCTTGAATAGTGAGTCAAGAGTAATATAAAATCATATAAACCCATGTCTCAAACCTTTCCACAACTATCTCCACAATTTACACCTCATTTTCTATTTTCATAAAATAGAAAATAAAGCCATGCTTCATATAATATGTATATATATATATACATACATACATACATATATATATATATATATATATACATACATACATGCATGCATGCATACATACATACATACATATACACACACACATATATATATATAAATAAAGCAACTAGTGGGCTAATGATATTAGTTAATACATAATTATATCAAATATAATTTATATCAAATTATTAAATCAATATTTGATTTAATAACCCGGTTATATCACATATGGCCGGCTAATATCATTTATCTGTTCATCACATTATCAAATCAACACTTGATTCGATAATCTGGTTATATCACATATAACCTAACGGACAATAAATAACTTCCAGATTACAATAAAGTATCACATACACGTATTTAATCAGGCCCACACATATATCACATATGTGTCCTACTTCGTTTCGCTTGAACCAGGAAACTTCTGTATGGGACTCTAAAAACTCGTCAATACGCCAGCAGTAGGTGATGATCACATCAATCACCAACAAGACGTTAGCGGTACTAGCTGGACGTAACAGCAACCCGGGTATTGAGCGATATGAAGATCAACAAGCAATTTTGTCCATACTCTCCACGAAGCCTATCAGTAATACTACCATACAGTCCAGTCTCTTCGTCTGATATGTCGTATATGAAGTCTAGGGGTGGTAAACGTCAGACCCCATTAACTTGATAAGTCATGCCGATGTGTGGCTTATAACAGTTCGAGAAACTACTGATAACTCTTATCAGTAAATCTCAGCAATCTTAGCCAGAAATTTTCAGTTATAGCCAATCGAGCATAGCGCAACATCAACTCCCAATGCCATGAGAGACGAAACCCCTCCTATCGCTCATTTCCTCCATATGTCTCGAGACTGTATCCAAAATCCACCTGTTTGCATGACTCCTTTGATCCGTGGTACGGAGGAAATCAAAGCACGGTGGGAGCCATACAAGATTCTATGACGATCTCGGGTCTACAGACTAACCTGTACCAGTGTCACCAGAGGACTGCTATCTGACGATAGGTATACTACCAACTAGGAGTCCTCGGCGAGTCCTGTTTGATGTACCCATTCTCCAATGAGCACATGTGTACAATCTTTGATGTCACACACTAATTATTATGGGATCAACCATCGCCCTCTAAGGGACAAGAAACGTACACACTAGTCTACTCTGAAATATCGATGCCCTAGTCTCGATATTCCTACGACTAGGAGCTGATTAAAGGATGTACTTTTAGACCACCCTGGTCCTACTAATATGATCTCATCATAATTCTTGTAGTCAAGTACATATCCTAAGGGCTTTATCAACATGTGAGACAAAGACAGAAAACAATACCAGGATCAAATAGCATACTATCATGTCGAGCAAGAAAGTGCTCTATATATATTGTTTGTCAATATTGCGCACACCACGTGTTCGCGGGAAGGCGGAATTAGCAAAAAATGATTTCTTTGGGCTTCACAACATTGACTTTAAGTAAGGATCGAACATAAAACCCTAACTAGCAAACTATGTAAGATCTAACTTCTCGGATGAATGTTATACCTCCATGACCTAGTCCTTCTATCTTTGTTGCGATTCTCCACTTCTTAAGCTTCCGAATGAGTCTTCAGATCGAGCTTGGTCGTTAACCTCCTTAGGCCAAAGATGATCCACCTAAGGGTTACTAATATGAGCTCTTACCTCTAATATGTGGTAACTAAAGAACCTAGTGTGCTAATCTAGGTTGTTTAGGTGATGTAGAGAGTGATTAGGGATTAGTTAGCCTCTGAGACCCTTGGATTCTCAACTCATGAGACACTTTAAGGTAAGTGGAAGAAGATGAGAGCTTGGAGGAGAGAGTGTGTGAGAGATATTATGAAATGAAAAATGGCAACCGTAGATAATTATGAAGCATAGAATAATATAAAATCAAGTATGCTAATAGTTATCGTATGAGTCACTAAGTGAGTCATCTAGTGGCCATGCTTCATTTAATGTAAATGAACAACTCATCCTCCACTTCATTTCATCATTTAATCAAAAAGAATAAATAAGAAATGAGGTGTCATCTTTTAGAAGCACTCTTGCCAAAATTACAAGAATACCTCTCGTCCGTATATACATATTCGTATCAGTATTCCGAAAAATATGAATACCCAGAGACTAAATAATCCGATAATCTAATACTAGGATCTGGCTTAAACCAAAGCCCACTAGTATTATCCGTCCACATAATGATCCGTGCACAAGTGCACTTATATGATCGAACCCTGCCATAAAACCATACGGCCTCTGCATCGTTTCGCCCGAAGCAGGGAAACCCTCTATTTGGGACTCCAAATACTCGATAGTACGTTGGCAGTGGGTTTAACCACAAGCACGTTAGCGGTACTAGCTGCACGTAACGGCTACCCAGGTAATGTCAAAAAGAAGGTCGACGAGCAAACCCATCCGAACTCCTACTGAGCCAGTCCGTGACAATATCCGTGCAGTCCGATCTGTTCGTCTGAGAGTATCGCATGCAAGGTTTAGGGGGTGAAAAACGTCAGACCCCTAATAACCGTACAAGTCGTGTCAGTGTGGTTCAAGACTATCCGAGAATCTACTGGTCCGTCCACCAGTAATTCTCAATCAGCCCTGACCAGGGACTTATGATAATGACCAACTGATCATTGTGCAATACCGACTCCCTATACCGGGAGAGACAAATGTTAGTGTATATGCCCTAGAGGCCATTACTGTATCATACTGGTTTATATATTACTTAATGGAATCTTGGGATATTCACCTTGTATATACAATCTTTCTCAAAATAGTAGTATGCTACTTGGTTTGTTTCTACTTCAATGTGTACATGTGTTTATTTTATCATATCACTTATACGCATTAGTGGAGCCCTTAGGATCTTTGCTTGATTACCAGTGTTGTGATGGCAGTCACACTAGTGGGGGCTGGGTAATCTATAAGCACATCCTTATACAGGTCCCTAGTCGCAGGACTATCGAGACAGGGCATCGATACTCCGGAGTAGACTGGCGCATGCGCTTCTCATCCCAGTCTGGGAGACGGTCTGTCCCACAGCCGTCAGTACGTCGTACTTGAGATAGTATGCGGGTGCTCGTTAGGTTACGAGTACACTGGACAGGACTCGTCGGGAACTGACAAGTTGGTATTATACCTATCGTCAGTTATCAGTTCCCAGGTGACATGAGTACAGCTTAGTCCGCTGACTTGATACTGGCACTTCACCTCGAGTGTGTTCCCACTGCACTTTGATCACTACCCTACCATGGCTGAAAGGAGTCGTGCAAACAGGTAATGATTGGGTGCATTCTCGAAGCACTTGGAGGTAGTGACGGTTAGACAGGATTCGTCTCTCCCGGTATTGGGGGTTGACATCGCGCTGTGTCTAGGAGAGCAATTACACGAGTAGTCCCTGGCCAGGGCAAGCGAGATATACTGGTAGGCTTCCAGTGTTATCTCAGGGTGTTTTGGGCTTCACTCCGACACGACTTGTACCGCTATTAGGGGACTGGCGTTTACCGCCCCCTAGGCCCGACATGCGGTGTATCAGACGAACAGACCGGACTGTACGAAGACTGTCACATTCAGACTCAGTGGGAGTTCAGATGGGGTTCACCTCATCAGTCTTCTTATCGACATCTACCTGGGGATCGTTACGCACAGCTAGTGCCGCTTGCGGTCTATGGTTAAACCCACTGCCAGCGTAGTGTCGAGTCTTTAGAGTCCCACACAGAGGGCTATTCGCCTCTGGTCAAAACAGAGTAGAGGTCGCATGGTTTTGCGACAGGGTTCGTGCTCATCCGCGCACTTGTGCACGTTTGGAGTCCGGACAGATATTACTAGCAGGCTCTGGTTTGAGCCAGATACTGGTATATGTTTTGGGGCTGATTTTATCTCATGGTATTCATGTTCCTAGGAACAAGAATGCGGGTGTGTATGCACAGTTGATTGAGGCCGAGGAAGAGGATTTTCATTAGGGTTTCGGAACGGGTGCGTATGCACAGTTGACAGTCGTCTTTTTCCAAACCCTAATGGATTTATGAATTATCAATTAATAATATTAATTAAATGAAATTGTGTCATGGTTGGGTTTGTTGACTTGTTGACCAAGATTGACTAGTTGACCATAGTTGAATGTTTGACCATCATCATTACTTTAGAAAGATGCTCTTTGATTCTAGCAAAATTCATTTAATTAATGTAATGATAATGGTCATTCCAAACCATCCATCAACTATTTCATTTTTTATTATTATTGTAAATTTGATAATTCTTTTCTTTTTGTTATGGTTGTAAAAAGAAAAGAGGTCTCATTCTATTATAACTCTTCTCTCTCCCCACTTCTTCTTCTTCCTCCTCTAGTTCAAGGAGATCCCTTCTCATGTGTTGAGAATCCCTCTCCTTGAGATAAAAACACCCCAAAGCCACTCTCTACTCACTCTAGGGTTAGAGGTTTAGCAAGCCAAAGATCCTAGTTCTCTCAAAGTTCGAGAAAGGAGCCCGAAGGTCGAACTCTCAAGTGGATCCATCTTTGACGGAAGAAGGCGACGAGGAAAGCACCATCAAACCCTACAAAGGTTTCAAGAAGAAGGAGTTCAAGTTAGGTATAACCTTTTATCCGAGTAGCTAACTCTCTTTAGCATGATAGCTAGTTTAGTTTAGAAAAGATCCCGACTTTGTTAGTCCATGTTGCCCCATGCGCTAAAAATTTGATTTTTATACCGTTTCCGCCTCCCCGCAAGAATCGGGGACGGCAACGTGGACTTACAGTGGTATCAGAGCCTAACTAAACTTAAACTAGCTTAGTAGTAAAGTGTATGGAAGTTCGAACGGAAAAATCGCAAAAACCGGAAAAACAAAACCCTAACTTTCTGTTGAAAATTTTTGTGCTCTAAAATTAAAATGTTTTACTCCTAAAATCGGCTCAGGGTTTTATGAGAACACCCACAAAAAACGATCCCCTGATTCCCTCAAACCGTCGCGGTTCCACGGCAATAGGTATGCATTTGCCGCGGAACCGCCGCCGTTAGGGCTCCTCTCGTGATCGGGTTTTGTGCAGTGTTCTTCTGGTAGGGTTTTGGGATTTTTCAGATTGTTTATTTGTGCCCAGGTTTTCCAGAAAAGAAATTTGTTTTTGGGGGCCTATAAATCCGTATTTTTTTCGAACTTCACTATACTTTGACTATATTGGTTATATCTGTGATGTTTATATGTATTGAACGTCGGCTAATCGCTATATGTCGATTAGTCGGGGTTATACATATCTGTGATCTGTGTTTGATGATGGTTTGTGTATATGAATGCGTTGGACTGTCGCGGGTGAATAGCCGGGGTGGATGTGAGATGAATGTTTCTTTTTCTTTCATTAATGTAAAATGTAAATTGATATAATATTATTATTTGTATGGCCGCACAACCGGGTCGGGGTTGTAGCCGTCATTGTATAATTCTTTTTACTGTTTTTGCTCCTAGGATAGACCCATGGAGGGGTGCACAAACTACCGGGTATCTCGAAGTGCCGAGTGGCCTACTCACGGCGTTGAGGGAGGTTGCTCCACTTCGGGTACTTGGTGGGTAGTTTGCCGCACCCATAGGGGTCTTGGGTGGGGTATTGGCTATTCACCGCGACCGTGTAATCCGCTTTTCGTTGCAGGCTCGAAAGGATTGCGGATTCCTAGTATATCCAATGTATTCATCTGTGATCAGTAATGTCTATCATTGCTATATATTAATAACTATTTAGGTGTTGCTTATGTTTTTTCAGCCGCGGTAGTCCAGCCCCCGCTCTGTCGTTAGTTAAGTAACCTAACGGGTGATGACGGGACCCGTGGCGAATGCGAATGGCATAAGCGTACGTCATATTTTGGTTGTTTTCTGCAATGGTAGGATTAAATGATGGGACGCATTAAAAGAAATAATGCAAGAATATCACACATTAAAAGAACTAATGCAAGATAATAAACCAAGCTAAAGTCGTTGGAACACTTTCGGAAAACCACTCGGTTCTTTTCAAAACTAACTTTTAAATGCGGAGCTTGAGCCACTCCTTTTAAAAGCTATCTCGTTCCATCGATTATATCAAGTTCACTACATTCACGGTTTAGCCAAAACCATTCGTAGCCCTCCGTCGTTTCATATGAATAGTCAATAGTATTCAAGCTATGTTTGTTGGCCAAAGTCAAGGCATAGTGATTGGTAGCTATTGGGTATTCATGTGCAGCATAGATAGATGCGTTGATTTGAAACAGTCATACTGCCTTGTTGGCCAAAGTCAAGGGTAGGTACGGGTGGATTCAAATTAACCTGGAGAACGACGGGTAGAACTTGACATGTGACTTATGATTTGTTGGCCAAAGTCAAGGTCATAAGAGCATGGGGCAAAAATCCACATCGGGAGTTTCATAAGTACTGAAACTTGCTAGATTTGCATACCATTTGGAGTGTGATGATTATGGTAGGATTCCTTTATTTTCGTCACGCGATGATATTTGGATCCCGATCCTACTGTGAGTATATGCTACTCCTCGGGAAATTTCTCACTAAACAATCAATGTTATAAACCTAGTAGGTGTCTAGAAAGGTGTTAGCGGGGCTACGCCCCCAGGGAAAAGAGGTTCTTAAATTAAGGAACTTCACGAAAGCGTTGGAAAACCTTACTCAAAGTACCGACACTGGCCTGGCTGAACGGTTAAGCAAGTATTGTGCGGTGGGATTGATCCCGACTAATTCTTCCTTTATGGTTTGAGGAGGGATTCGAGAGACAGTGGGAGTCATCCTGTTTAGACAAATTAAAAACCATTCTAAACTTGCAAGAGCATCATGCTGAGTGTTTCTTCTCTCTCTCCTAATTGCAGCGACCAATCGACATGACTGGACTTAAGGTACTTCTAGATAAAAACATACTGACAGGGCCAAAGTACAAAGATTGGCTCAGGAATGTCAAAATGGCAATCACTTACGACAAGCTGGGGTATCTTCTTACCACCAAAGCTCCCCCGTCCCAGGTCCTACCTCCAGCGTCGCGGATAAGGAAATCTGTAAGACTTGGGAGATTGATTGCGCGAAGGCCAAGTGCCTCGTGCTTGCCTCTATGGACAACGAACATCAGAGGAGGCACGAGAATATGGACCTGGAATCCATATTTCTCCATACAAAAGAACTGTATGGAGAGCAGTCTCGTATCGCAAGATACGAAATATCGAAAAAGTTATTTTCGGCAAGATTGGCCGTCGGATCATCGGTAGCGGAACACGTGCTTAAGATGATTGGCTACATTGAGGAGCTCGCAGAACTTGGGACCACGTTGGAGAGTGAGCTCTATACGGACTTGATTCTCCAGCCCCTTCTTTCCACTTACGCCCAGTTTATACTGAACTTCAACTTATAAGAAAAAGAAGTTGAACTTTCAGAACTCCTCAACATGCTGAGGAGCGCAGATGGCATCCTACAGAAAGGTAGGGAAACACCCACTTTGTTTGTAGGAGGATCTTCTTCTTCTAGGTCCAAGGCGAAAGCCAAGGGAAAGAAGAAGAAAGCCCCCGCCAAACCAAGGGGCGGTGTTAGTAAAGTGGATACGAAGGGAAAGGTAAAGGGAACAAAGATAGCGGGGAAGCTTGTGGGTAAAGAAGAATGCTTCTATTGTCATAAGAGTGGACACTGGAAGAAAGATTGCAGGGCTTGGAAGGCCAGGACACGGGAACTGAAGTAGGTTGCGGCTTCAGCTTCAGGTGTGTATGTTATTGAAAACTGTCTTTCGATAAACTCTACTTCCTGTGTATTGGATACCGGATCAGGATCTCATATCTGTAATTCTTTGCAGGCGTTGAGAAACCGTAGGTTTTTGAAGGCAGGTGACATGACCCTCAGAGTTGCGAACGGAGCTGGCATGGATGCTAAGGCCGTGAGGGACTATCACCTGGGAATGACAGATGGGCATGTTTTGGTTTTGCGTAATTGCTTTTTTGTACCCAACGCAACTTGTAATATCATTTCTGTATCTTTGGTTTCTAAAGAAGGTTATGAATTTGCGTTTGTAAGTAATGTTGTAAACATTCACCTTAATCATATTCTGATTGGGTCAGGTACACTGAGCAATGGTATATACGTATTAAACCAACCACAGATTTTCAATGTCCAAGATACACACAAAAGAAAGTCTCTAGACATGAATCAGAATTTCTTATGGCATTGTAGACTGGGTCACATCAATGAGAGAAGATTAACTAAGTTACATACAGAAGGATATTTGGATTCGTTCGAATACAATCGTATGCCACTTGTCAATCCTGTCTCAAAGGAAAGATGACAAAGACTCCGTTCACTGGACACGGAGTAAGAGCGAGCGAGCTCTTGGGACTCGTACACAGCGACGTGTGCGGTCCAATGTCTACACAGGCGCGAAGCGGTTATTCTTACTTCATTACTTTTACGGATGACTTTTCAAGGTACGGTTATGTCTTCTTAATGAAACATAAGTCCGAAGCTTTTGAAAAGTTCCAGGAATATAAGAATGAAGTAGAAAAACAAACCGGCAAAAGTATCAAGATTCTAAGATCGGATCGAGGTGGAGAATACTTAAGTGCCGAGTTCCTGAATTACTTAAAAGAGAATGGAATTCTCTCTCAACTTACTCCTCCATACACTCCGCAACGTAACGGTGTATCGGAGAGACGGAACCGGACCCTATTGGATATGGTACGGTCCATGATGAGTAATGCTGAGTTACCACGATCTTTCTGGGGGTATGCGCTAGAATCAGCTGCATACCTTTTGAACCGAGTTCCTACTAAAACTGTGCCTACCACACCATATGAGATGTGGTGTGGGAAGTGGCCCCATCTTAATCACATTAAGACATGGGGATGTCCAGCTTTTGTCAAAAAGCAGCATGCGGACAAGCTCGAGACACGCTCAGTACAGTGCAAGTTTGTGGGATATCCAAAGAACTCCAAGGGATATTTTTTCTACTGTGAAGAGGAACAAAAAGTTCTTGTTTCTCATCATGCCTACTTCTTGGAAACTGAGTTTTTGGAAAACTAGATAAGTGGGAGCACAATAGAACTGGAAGAAATTCCAGAACCACAGACTATTACTGAAAGTTTAGTGGAACCAGAGGGTTCAAAAGAACAGGACATTCCTACGCCGCTCCGCAGGAGTAGTAGGCAGTCTCATCCGCCCGAGAGATACTACGGTTTTCTCATAGACGGGGATAGAGAGGATTGCATCATAGATTATGATGAGCCTACTAGCATCCCGCAGGTCGTTCAGAGCGTTGACTCGGTAAAATGGCTGGATGCAATGCGGACCGAAATGGAGTCCATGTACACAACAAAGTATGGACGTTGGACATTGCTCCAGACGGGGTAAAACCCGTAGGATGCAAGTGGATCTTCAGAAGGAAGATTGGTGCAGATGGAAAGGTTGAGACCTATAAAGCTAGACTGGTTGCAAAGGGTTTTCGTCAAAGACCTGGTTTGGACTATGACGAGACCTTTTCTCCAGTAGCAATGCTGAAATCCATTCGAATCCTTCTTGCCATTGCTGCCTTCCACGATTATGAGATTTGGCAGATGGACGTAAAGACCGCTTTTCTAAATGGAAATTTAGAGGAGCGTGTGTATATGGACCAGCCAGAGGGTTTCATTCAGAGTGGGAGCAGCGGAAAGGTGTGCAAGTTGCTTAAGTCCATTTATGGACTAAAGCAGGCATCGCGGAGTTGGAACATCTGTTTTGATGAAACAATCAAGGAATTTGGCTTTATCAAAAATCCAGATGAACCATGCATCTATAGTAGATTTGTAGCGAGAACTGTAGTATTCCTCGTTTTATACGTAGATGACATTCTCTTAATAGGAAATGACATTCCTATGCTACAATCTGTCAAGGGGTTCTTGTCGCACAGGTTCTCCATGAAAGACCTGGGTGATGCATCATACATCCTGGGGATCCGGATCCATCGTGATAGATCCAAGAGGATATTAGGACTTTCACAGTCCAGGTAAATAGACACCATACTGAAAAGATTCAGTATGGAAGATTCCAAGCGCGGTAACCTACCGGCTTGTCACGGGATCACCCTTTCTAAAGAGATGTCTCCCAAGACTGATTTGGAGAAGGATCGCATGTCTATTATACCCTACGCTTCTGCGGTAGGCTCTATAATGTATGCGATGTTGTGTACCAGACCGGATGTAGCTTATGCACTGAGTGTGGTAAGCACGTATCAGTAAAACCGTGGGGAGAAACACTGGATAGCGGTAAAGAACATTCTCAAGTATCTGAGAAGGACTAAGGAGATGTTCTTGGTATATGGCGGAAAAGACCTCCAGATCGAGGCCTTTGCTGACTCCAGCTTCCAGAGTGACAAGGATGATTCCAAGTCCATGTCGGGTTTTGTCTTTACCCTCAATGGAGGGGCGGTGTGTTGGAAGAGTTCCAAACAGGAAACCGTTGCAGACTCGACGATGGAAGCGGAATACATCGCTGCATCTGATGCCACAAAAGAAGCTGTCTGGATGAGGAAGTTCTTGAAAGAACTTCAGGTGGTTCCGTCCATTGTTGACCCAATACCTCTGTATTGCGACAACAACGGGGCTATAGCTTTAGCGAAGGAACCCAGGTCCCATCAGAGATCCAGACACATCTTGAGGCGGTATCACCTGATCAGAGAGATCGTGGATCGTAAGGAGATCGAGGTTCGTAGGGTTGCTTCAGAAGAAAACACTGCAGATCCATTCACCAAGGCCCTACCCCAGACACAGTTCGAGCGGCTGATCGAGATGATAGGTCTTCGATATGCCAGTACATAGCCTTAGTGCAAGTGGGAGATTGTTAGTGTATATGCCCTAGAGGCCATTACTGTATCATACTGGTTTGTATATTACTTAATGGAAGCTTGGGATTGTTAGTGTATATGCCCTAGAGGCCATTACTGTATCATACTAGTTTGTATATTACTTAATGGAAGCTTGGGATATTCACAGTTGTATATACAATCTTGCTCGAAATAGTAGTATGCTACTTGGTTTGTCTCTGCTTTAATATGTGCATGTGTTTCTTTTAGCATATTGCTGGTATACATATAAGTAGAGCCCTTAGGATCTTTGCTTGATTACCAGCATTGTGATGGCGCTCGCACTCGTGGGAGCTGGGTAATCTATAAGCACATCCTTATACAGGTCCCTGGTCGTTGGACTATCGAGACAGGGCATCGATACTCCGGAGTAGACTAGCGTATGCGCTTCTCATCCCAGTGTGGGAGACGGTCTGTCCCACAGCCGTTAGTACGTCGTACTTGGGATAGTATGCGGGTGCTCGTTAGGTTACGAGTACACTGGACAGGACTCGTCGGGAACTGTTGGTTGGTAATATACCTATCGTCAGTTATCAGTTCCCAGGTGACATGAGTACAGCTTAGTCCGCTGACTTGACACTGTCACTTCGCCTCGAGTGTGTTCCCACTGCACTTTTATTACTACCCTACCACGGCTCAAAGGAGTCATGCAAACAGGTAGTTTTTGGGTACAGTCCCGAAGCACTTGGAGGCAGTGACGGTTAGACAGGATTCGTCTCTCCCGGTATTGGGGGTTGACATCGCGCTGTGTCCAGGAGAGCCATTACACGAGTAGTCCCTGGCCAGGGCAAGCGAGATATACTGGTAGGTTTCCAGTATTATCTCAGGGTGTTCTGGGCTACACTACGACACGACTTGTACCGCTATTAGGGGACTGACGTTCACCGCCCCCTAGGCCCGCCATGCGATGTATCAGACGAACAGACCGGACTGTACGGAGACTGTCACATACAGGCTCAGTAGGAGTACAGATGGGGTTCACCTCGTCAGTCTTCTTATCGACATCTACCTGGGGACCGTTACGTACAGCTAGTGCCGCTTGCGGTCTGTGGTTAAACCCACTGCCAGCGTAGTGTCGAGTCTTTAGAGTCCTACACAGAGAGCTATTCGCCTTTAGGCAAAATGAGTAGAGGTCGCATGGTTTTGCGACAGGGTTCGTTCGCATCCGCGCACTTGTGCACGTTTGCTGTCCATACTAGCGGGCTTTGGTTTAAGCCGGATCCTAGTATATGATTTGAGATTGGTTTTTCTAAGAGTATTCGTGTTCCACGGATCACGAATGCGGGTGCGAATGCACAGTTGCTTGAGATTGAGGGAGAGGACCTTGTTTAGGGTTAATGGCTATTGTCATTTTATTAACCCTATTGCTTTTGTGTGTATTATAGTTAATTGATAATTAGCTTAATAATTGTACATGGTTGTTATTGTTGACCTTTTGACTTCATTGACTTGTTTACCTAGGTTGACACTTTGACCATCATCATTTCTTTTGGAAGATGCTCTTTGATCTTTGCAAATTGAAATGATAATGGTCATGTCATGATTTACCATGACAATTTTCAAGCTAATTATTCAATTAAAATTATGCACACATATTAGTGAGAATGGATCACTAATAATTCATTCTCTCATATCATTTCTCTCTCTTGCTCATCCTCTCCCTCAAGCTCTCTCCCTCTCATGTGTTGAGAAACAAAAAGCTTGAGAAAAACCCTCACTTGATCTTCTCTACTCTCTTCTAGGGTTCAAGTCTTAGCATTTCTTGCACTCTAGTTACTCCTAGCTTGGAGTTGAAGCTAAAGGTCGAGGCTTTCGGGTGGATCCTTCTTTGACGGGAGAAGACAAGCAAGGTGATCTCTTTCTACCATTCCAAGGAGCAAGGAGAGAAGGACTTTGAGCTCAAGGTATAACCTTTCCATCACTTAGCTACTTTGTAGTTAGCTTTAGCAAGTTTATGTTTAGCAAAGATCCTTAAAGCTTGGTCCATGTTGCCTATAGTTGATAAAAATCCAATTTTTATTATGTTTTCCGCCTCCCCGTAAGCACCGGGGTGGGCAACGTGGACTTACAGTGGTATCAGAGCCTAACTAAACATAAACTAGCTAAGTAGTTAAGTGTAACGAAGTTTCGAATCCGGAAAATCGAAAAACCAAACTTGCAAAACCGTAAGTTTCTGTTAATTTTTTTCCTGGTCAAAATAAAATTTGTTATACACCAAAAATTATCTCAGGGTTTTGTTAAGAACACCACCAAAAACGAGACAGAGAGTCGACCAAATGGCCGCAGATCCGCGGCAATAGGAAGCTATTGCTCCGCGCATCCGCGGCCGTCTTGTCTCCTCTCTGCCTCGATTTTGGTGCAGTGTGTTTCTGTGTTGGTTTTGTGATTTTTAGGATATGTTATATGTGCCCAGATTTTCCAGAACTAAAATTTACTTTTGGGGGCCTATAAATCCGTATTTTTCCGGAACTTCACTACACTTTAACTATATCGGTTGTATCTGTGATGCTTGTATGTATTGAACGTCGGCTAATCGCTATAAGTCGATTAGTCGGGGTTATACATCTCTGTGATCTATGATTGTTATTGGTTTGTGGATATGAATGGGTTGGATTGTCGCGGGTGAATAGCCGGGGTGGATGTGAGATGAGCGTTATTTTTCTTTCATTCATTTGTAACATGTAAATTGATGTAATAATATTATTTGTATGGCCGCACAACCGGGTCGGGGTTGTAGCCGTCATTGTATAATTCTTTTTACTGTTTTTGCTCCTAGGATAGACCCATGGAGGGGGTGCACAAACTACCGGGTATCTCGAAGTGCCGAGTGGCCTACTCACGGTGGTGAGGGAGGTTGCTTCGCTTCGGGTGCTTGGCGGGTAGTTTGCCGCACCCGTAAGGGTCTTGGGTGGGGTATTGGCTATTCACCGCGACCGTGTAATCCGCTTTACGTTGCAGGCTCGAACGCATTGCGGATTCCTAGTATATCCAATGTATTCATCTGTGATCTGTAATGTCTATCATTGCTATATATTTATATATAATAACTATTTAGGCGTTGCTTATGTTTTATAGCCGCGCTAGCCCAGCCCCCGCTCTGTCGTTAGTTAAGTAACCTAACGGGTGATGACGGGGTCCCGAGGCGAATGCGAATGGCATAAGCGTACGTCATATTTTGGTTGTTTTCTGCAATGGTAGGATTAAATGATGGGACCCATTAAAAGAACTAATGCAAGAAATAAACCAAGTAAAAGTCGATTGGAACACTTTGAAAACCACTCGGTTCTTTTCAAAACTAAACTTTTAAACGCGGAGCTTGAACCACTCCTTTTAAAAGCTATCTCGTTCCATCGATTATATCAAGTTCACTACGTTCACGGTTTCGCCAAAACCATTCGTAGCCCTCCGTCATTCCACATGAATGGTCAAAAGTATTCAAGCTATGTATTTTGGCCAAAGTCAAGGCATAGTGATTGGTAGCGTTTGGGTATTCATGTGCATCATAGATAGATGTGTTGATTTGGGACAGTCGTGCTGCCATTTTGGCCAATGTCAAGGGTAGGTACGGGTGGGTCCAAATTAACCAGGAGAATGACGGGTAGAACTTGACATGTGACTTATGATATTTTGGCCAAAGTCAAGGTCATAAGAGCATGGGGCAAAAAAAAATCCACATCGGGAGTTTCATAAGTACTGAAACTTGCTAGCGTTGCATACCATTTGGAGTGTGATGATTCTGGTAGGATTCCTTCGGTTTTATCATGCGATGATATTTGGATCCCGATCCTACTGTGAGTATATGCTACTCCTCGGGAAAACTCTTACTTAACGATCAATGCTATAAACTTAGTAGGTGCCTAGAAAGGTGTTAGCGGGGCTACGCCCACAGGGAAAAGAGGTTACTTAATTAAGGAACTTCGTGAAAGCGTTGGAAAACCTCCCTCGAAGTACCGACACTGGCCTGGCTGAACGGTTAAGCAAGTATTGTACGGTAAGAATAATCCCGGCTAATCCTTTTCTTTATGGTTTGAGAAGGGATTCGAGAAACAGTGGGAGCCATCCAGTTTAGACAAACTAAAAACCACTCTAAACTTGCAAGAGCATCATGCTAAAGTGTTTCTTTTCTCTCTCCTAATTGCAGCGACCATTCAACATGACCGGACTTAAGTTACTATTAGATAAAAATATATTTACAGGGCCAAACTACAAAGATTGGCTCAGGAATGTCAAGATGGCTATCACTTGTGACAAGCTGGGGTATATACTTACCACCAAAGCTCCCCCTGTCCCAGGTCCCACCTCCAGCGTCGCGGATGTAGAAATCCGTAAGACATGGGAGATAGATTGCGCGAGGGCCAGATGCCTCGTACTAGTCTCGATGGACAACGACCATCAGAGGAGGCACGAGAATATGGACCTAGAGTCCATATTTCTCCATACAAAAGAACTGTATGGAGAGCAGTCTCGTATCGCTAGATACGAAGTGTCGAAGAAGCTTTTTTCGGCAAGATTGGCCGTCGGATCATCGGTAGCGGACCACGTGCTTAAGATGATCGGCTACATAGAGGAGTTCGCGGACCTTGGGACCACGTTGGAGAATGAACTCTATACTGATTTGATTCTCCAGTCCCTTCCTTCCACTTACGCCCAGTTCATTCTTAACTTCAACATGCAGGGAAAGGAGGTTGAACTTGCCGAACTTCTGAACATGTTGAGGACTGCTGAGGGCACCCTACAGAAGGGTAGGGAGACATCCACTTTGTTTGTAGGAGGATCTTCCTCTTCTAGGTCCAGGGCGAAAGCCAAGGGCAAGAAGAAGAAAGCCCCCGCCAAACCAAGAGGCGGTGTCGGTAAAGTGGATACGAAGGGAAAGGGTAAATCAACAAAAGTAGCGGGGAAGCTGGTGGGGAAGGAAGAATGCTTCTATTGTCACAAAAGTGGTCACTGGAAACAGGATTGCAAGGCTTGGAAAGCCAGAACACAGGATTTGAAGCGAGTTGCAGCTTCAGCTTCAGGTGTGTATGTTATTGAAAACTGTCTATCAATAAACTCTACATCCTGGGTATTGGATACCGGATCAGGATCTCATATCTGTAATTCTTTGCAGGCGTTGAGAAAGCGTAGAGTTTTGAAGGCAGGTGACATGACCCTCAGAGTTGCGAACGGTGCTAGCATGGATGCTGAGGCCGTGGGGGATTATCACCTGGGATTATCAGATGGACACTTTTTGGTTTTGCGTAGTTGTTATTATGTACCAAATGCAACCTGTAATATCATTTCTGTATCTTTATTATCTAAAGAAGGTTATGAATTTGCATTTGTAAGTAATATAGTGAACATTCACCTTAATCAAGTTTCGATTGGGTCAGGTACATTGAACAACGGTATATACGTTTTAAACCAACCACAGATTTTCAATATCCAGAATACACACAAAAGAAAGTCTCCAGAAATTAATAAAACTTTCTTATGGCATTGTAGACTGGGTCACATCAATAAGAGAAGATTGACTAAGTTACATACTGAAGGATATTTGGATCCGTTCGAATATCAATCATATGCAACTTGTCAATCCTGTCTCAAAGGAAAGATGACAAAGGCTCCGTTTTCTGGACACGGAGAAAGAGCGAGCGAGCTCTTGGGACTCGTACACAGCGACGTGTGCAGTCCAATGTCTACACATGCGCGAAGCGGTTATTCTTACTTCATTACTTTTACGGATGATTTTTCTAGGTACGGTTATGTCTTCTTAATGAAACATAAATCCGAGGCTTTTGAAAAATTCCAGGAATATAAGAATGAAGTAGAAAAATAAACCGGCAAAAGTATCAAGATTCTAAGATCGGATCGAGGTGGAGAATACTTAAGTGCCGAATTCCTGAACTACTTAAAAGAGAATGGAATTCTCTCTCAGCTTACTCCTCCATACACTCCGCAACATAACGGTGTATCGGAGAGACGGAACCGAACCCTATTGGATATGGTACGGTCCATGATGAGTAACGCTGAGTTACCGTGATCGTTCTGGGGATATGCGCTAGAAACAGCTGCATATCTTTTGAACCGTGTTCCCACTAAGACTGTGCCTACCACACCATATGAGTTATGGAGTGGGAAGAGACCCTATCTTAATCACATTAAGACATGGGGATGTCCAGCTTTTGTAAAAAAGCAGCATGCGGACAAGCTCGAGGCACGCTCAGTACAGTGCAAGTTTGTGGGATATCCAAAGAACTCCAAGGGATATTACTTCTATTGCGAAGAGGAACAAAAAGTCCTGGTTTCTCGCCATGCCCACTTTCTAGAACATCAGTTCATAGAAAAAGAATTAAGTGGGAGCGCGATAGAACTGGAAGAAATTCCAGAACCGCAAGCTATTACTGAAAGCTTAGTAGAACCAGAGGGTTCGAAAGATCAAGACATTCCCATGCCACTCCGCAGGAGTAGTAGGCAGTCTCATCCGCCCGAGAGGTACTACGGTTTTCTCATTGACGGGAATAGAGAGGACTGCATCATAGATTGTGATGAGCCTACTAGCTTCCAGCAAGCCATTCAGAGCGTCGACTCGGTAAAATGGCTGGATGCAATGCGGACCGAGATGGAGTCCATGTACACCAACAAAGTATGGACGTTGGACATTGCTCCAGACGGGGTAAAACCCGTAGGATGCAAGTGGATCTTCAAAAGGAAGATTGGTGTAGATGGACAGGTTGAGACCTATAAAGCTAGACTGGTAGCAAAGGGTTTTCGTCAGCGACCTGGTTTGGACTATGACGAAACCTTTTCTCCAGTAGCTATGCTGAAATCCATTCGGATCCTTCTTGCCATCGCTGCTTTCCACGATTATGAGATTTGGCAGATGGACGTAAAGACAGCTTTTCTAAATGGTCATTTAGAGGAGTGTGTCTATATGGACCAGCCAGAGGGTTTCATTCAGGGTGGAAGCAACGGAAAGGTGTGCAAGTTGCTCAAGTCCATTTATGGACTCAAGCAGGCATCGCGGAGTTGGAACATCTGTTTTGATGAGACGGTCAAAGAATTTGGCTTTATCAAAAATCCAGATGAACCATGCATCTATTGTAGATTTGTAGCGAGAACTGTAGTATTCCTCGTTTTATACGTGGATGACATTCTCTTAATAGGAAATGACATTCCTATGCTACAATCTGTCAAGGGGTTCTTGTCACAAAGGTTCTCCATGAAAGACCTGGGTGATGCCTCATACATTCCGGGTATCCGGATCTACCGTGACAGATCCAAGAGGATATTAGGACTATCCCAGTCCAGGTACATCGACACCATACTGAAGAGATTCAGTATGGAAGATTCCAAGCGCGGTAATCTACCGGCTTGTCACGGGATCACCCTCTCCAAAGAGATGTCTCCCAAGGCTGATTTGGAGAGGGATCGCATGTCTATTATACCTTACGGTTCTGCGGTAGGCTCTATAATGTATGCGATGTTGTGTACCAGACCGGATGTGGCTTATGCACTGAGTGTGGTAAGCAGGTATCAGTCAAACCCTGGGGAGAAACATTGGATAGCAGTAAAGAACATTCTCAAGTACCTGAGAAGGACTAAGGAGATGTTCTTGGTATATGGCGGAAAAGACCTGCAGATTGAGGCCTTTGCTGACTCCAGCTTCCAGAGTGACAAGGATGATTCCAAGTCCATGTCGGGTTTTGTCTTTACCCTCAATAGAGGGGCGGTGTGTTGGAAGAGCTCCAAACAGGAAACCGTTGCTGACTCGACTATGGAAGCGAAATACATCGCTGCATCTGATGCCGCAAAAGAAGCTGTCTGGATGAGGAAGTTCTTCAAAAAACTTCAGGTGGTTCCGTCCATTGTTGACCCAATACCTCTGTATTGCGACAACAACGGGGCTATAGCTTTAGCGAAGGAACCCAGGTCCCATCAGAAATCCAGACACATCTTAAGGCGGTATCACCTGATCAGGGAGATCGTGGATCGCCAGGAGATCGAGGTCCGGAGAGTTGCATCAGAGGATAACACAGCAGATCCATTCACCAAGGCCTTGCCCCAGACTCAGTTCGAGCGGCTGATCGAGATGATAGGTCTTCGATACGCCAGTACATGGCCTTAGTGCAAGTGGGAGATTGTTAGTGTATATGCCCTAGAGGCCATTACTGTATCATACTAGTTTGTATATTACTTAATGGAAGCTTGGGATATTCACAGTTGTATATACAATCTTGCTCGAAATAGTAGTATGTTACTTGGTTTGTCTCTGCTTTAATATGTGCATGTGTTTCTTTTAGCATATTGCTGGTATACATATTAGTAGAGCCCTTAGGATCTTTGCTTGATTACCAGCGTTGTGATGGCGCTCGCACTCGTGGGAGCTGGGTAATCTATAAGCACATCCTTATACAGGTCCATGGTCGTTGGACTATCGAGACAGGGCATCGATACTCCGGAGTAGACTAGCGTATGCACTTCTCATCCCAGTGTGGGAGACGGTCTGTCCCACAGCCGTTAGTACGTCGTACTTGGGATAGTATGCGGGTGCTCGTTAGGTTACGAGTACACTGGACAGGACTCGTCGGGAACTGTTGGTTGGTAATATACCTATCGTCAGTTATCAGTTCTCAGGTGACATGAGTACAGCTTAGTCCGCTGACTTGACACTGTCACTTCGCCTCGAGTGTGTTCCCACTGCACTTTGATTACTACGCTACCACGGCTTAAAGGAGTCGTGCAAACAGGTAGTTTTTGGGTGCAGTCCCGAAGCACTTGGAGGCAGTGACGGTTAGACAGGATTCGTCTCTCCCGGTATTGGGGGTTGACATCGCGCTGTGTCCAGGAGAGCCATTACACGAGTAGTCCCTGGCCAGGGCAAGCGAAATATACTGGTAGGTTTCCAGTGTTATCTCAGGGTGTTCTGGGCTACACTCCGACACGACTTGTACCGCTATTAGAGAACTGACGTTCACCGCCCCCTAGGACCGCCATGCGATGTATCAGACGAACAGACCGGACTGTACGGAGACTGTCACATACAGGCTCAGTAGGAGTACAGATGGGGTTCACCTCGTCAGTCTTCTTATCGACATCTACCTGGGGACCGTTACGTACAGCTAGTGCCGCTTGCGGTCTGTGGTTAAACCCACTGCCAGCATAGTGTCGAGTCTTTAGAGTCCCACATAGAGAGCTATTCGCCTTTAGGCAAAATGAGTAGAGGTCGCATGGTTTTGCGACAGGGTTCGTTCGCATCCACTCACTTGTGCACGTTTGCTGTCCGGAAAGTTTATACTAGCGGGCTTTGGTTTAAGCCGGATCCTAGTATATGATTTGAGATTGGTTTTTCTCAGAGTATTCGTGTTCCTCGGATCACGAATGCGGGTGCGTATGCACAGTTGCTTGAGATTGAGGGAGAGGACCTTGTTTAGGGTTAATGGCTATTGTCATTTTATTAACCCTATTGCTTTTGTGTGTATTATAGTTAATTGATAATTAGCTTAATAATTATACATGGTTGTTGTTGTTGACCTTTTGACTTCATTGACTTGTTGACCTAGGTTGACACTTTGACCATCATCATTTCTTTTGGAAGATGCTCTTTGATATTTGCAAATTGAAATGATAATGGTCATGTCATGATTTACCATGACAATTTTCAAGCTAATTATTCAATTAAAATTATTCACACATATTAGTGAGAATGGCTCACTAATAATTCATTCTCTCATATCATTTCTCTCTCTTGCTCATCCTCTCCCTCAAGTTCTCTCCCTCTCATGTGTTGAGAAACAAAAAGCTTGAGAAAAACCCTCACTTGATCTTCTCTACTCTCTTCTAGGGTTCAAGTCTTAGCATTTCTTGCACTCTAGTTACTCCTAGCTTGGAGTTGAAGCTAAAGGTCGAGGCTTTCGGGTGGATCCTTCTTTGACGGGAGAAGACAAGCAAGGTGACCTCTTTCTACCATTCCAAGGAGCAAGGAGAGAAGGACTTTGAGCTCAAGGTATAACCTTTCCATCACTTAGCTACTTTGTAGTTAGCTTTAGCAAGTTTATGTTTAGCAAAGATCCTTAAAGCTTGGTCCATGTTGCCTATAGTTGATAAAAATTCAATTTTTATTATGTTTTCCGCCTCTCCGTAAGCACCGGGGTGGGCAACGTGGACTTACAGGGATATTCACCTTGTATATACAATCTTGCTCAAAATAGTAGTATGCTACTTGGTTTGTTTCTACTTCAACGTGTACATATGTTTATTTTATCATATCACTTATACGCATTAGTGGAGCCCTTAGGATCTTTGCTTGATTACCAGCGTTGTGATGGCAGTCACACTAGTGGGGGCTGGGTAATCTATAAGCACATTCTTATACAGGTCCCTAGTCGCAGGACTATCGAGACAGGGCATCGATACTCCGGAGTAGACTGGCGCATGCGCTTCTCATCCCAGTCTGGGAGACGGTCTGTCCCACAGCCGTCAGTACGTCGTAATTGAGATAGTATGCGGGTGCTCGTTAGGTTACGAGTATACTGGACAGGACTCGTCGGGAACTGACAAGTTGGTATTATACCTATCGTCGGTTATCAGTTCCCAGGTGACATGAGTACAGCTTAGTCCGCTGACTTGACATTGGCACTTCGCCTCGAGTATGTTCCCACTGCACTTTGATCACTACCCTACCACGGCTGAAAGGAGTCGTGCAAACAGGTAATGGTTGGGTGCAGTCCCGAAGCACTTGGAGGCAGTGACGGTTAGACAGGATTCGTCTCTCCCGGTATTGGGGGTTGACATCGCGCTGTGTCTAGGAGAGCCATTACACGAGTAGTCCCTGGTCAGGGCAAGCGAGATATACTGGTAGGCTTCCAGTGTTATCTGAGGGTGTTTTGGGCTTCACTCCGACACGACTTGTACCGCTATTAGGGGACTGACGTTTACCGCCCCCTAGGCCCAACATGCGATGTATCAGACGAACAGACCGGACTGTACGGAGACTGTCACATTCAGACTCAGTAGGAGTTCAGATGGGGTTCACCTCATCAGTCTTCTTATCGACATCTACCTGGGGATCGTTACGCACAGCTAGTGCCGCTTGCGGTCTGTGGTTAAACCCACTGCCAGCGTAGTGTCGAGTCTTTAAAGTCCCACACAGAGGGCTATTCGCCTCTGGGCAAAACAGAGTAGAGGTCGCATGGTTTTGCGACAGGGTTCGTGCTCATCCGCGCACTTGTGCACGTTTGGAGTCCGGACATATATTACTAGCAGGCTCTGGTTTGAGCCAGATACTGGTATATGTTTTGGGGCTGATTTTATCTCATGGTATTCATGTTCCTCGGAACAAGAATGCGGGTGTGTATGCACAGTTGATTGAGGCGGAGGAAGAGGATTTTCATTAGGGTTTCGGAACGGGTGCGTATGCACAGTTGACAGTCGTCTTTTTCCAAACCCTAATGGATTTATGAATTATCAATTAATAATATTAATTAAATGAAATTGTGTCATGGTTGGGTTTGTTGACTTGTTGAACAAGGTTGACTAGTTGACCATAGTTGAAAGTTTGACCATCATCATTACTTTACAAAGATGCTCTTTGATTCTAGCAAAATTCATTTAATGAATATAATGATAATGGTCATTCCAAACCATCCATCAACTATTTCATTTTTTATTATTATTGTTAATTTGATAATTCTTTTCTTTTTATTATGGTTGTAAAAAGAAAAGAGGTCTCATTCTATCATAACTTTTCTCTCTCCTCACTTATTCTTCTTCCTCCTCTAGTTCAAGGAGATCCCTTCTCATGTGTTGAGAATCCCTCTCCTTGAGATAAAAACACCCCAAAGCCACTCTCTACTCACTCTAGGGTTAGAGGTTTAGCAAGCCAAAGATCCTAGTTCTCTCAAAGTTCGAGAAAGGAGCCCGAAGGTCGAACCCTCAGGTGGATCCATCTTTGACAGAAGAAGGCGACGAGGAATGCACCATCAAACCCTACAAAGGTTTCAAGAAGAAGGAGTTCAAGTTAGGTATAACCTTTTATCCGAGTAGCTAACTCTCTTTAGCATGATAGCTAGTTTAGTTTAGAAAAGATCCCGACTTTGTTAGTCCATGTTGCCCCATGCGCTAAAAATTTGATTTTTATACCGTTTCCGCCTCCCCGCAAGAACCGGGGACGGCAACGTTGACTTACAACAAATCCCCAACAGTCGCTCACTGCCTCCATGTTGCTCGGGACTGTACCCAACTAAAATCTGTTTACACAACTCCTTTGAGCTGTGGTAGGGTAGTAATCAAAGCACAGTGGGAACTCACAGGAGAAAAATGACAACCTCAGGTCGATAGACTATCTGCACACATATTACCAGAGAACTGCAATCTGCCGCTAGGTATAATACCATATAGTCAATCCTCGGCGAGTCCTGTCCGGTGAACTCACATCCAGTAAGCATCTGTATATAATCTTAGGTGTACATCACCAATGGCTACGGGACCAATCCATCGCCCCTTGTCAGGGTCTAGATATGTATACACTAGTCTACTCTGGAGTATCGATGCCCAGTCTCAATACCCCTATGACCAGGGACATTTAAGGATGTGCCTATTGACCACCCAGCTCCCACAAGTATGACTGCCATCACAACGCTGGTAGTCAGGCAAATATCCTATGGGATTTATCAACATGTATGCAATATATGAAATACAAAGTAAAATATATCACATGTTTAGATAAAGACAAACTAAATAGCATACTATCATATCGAGCAAGATTGTCCTGTACATACATATCCCTAGCATCCTATACAATGAAGGCCTCTAAGGCATATATATCCAACAATCTCCCACTAGCACTAAGGCCTGCAATTGTTGCAATGGGTACCTACTGTCTGTACTAGATCCAGTTGCTGGCATACTGCATGCCCAACATCTCAAACAGCCTCTCAAACTGGACTTGAGGGATGGCCTTGGTGAATGGATCTGCCGTGCTGTCTTTTGTGTCCACTCTCCGTACCTCGATCTCCCGGCGATCCACGATCTCCCTGATCAGGTGATACTGCCTCAAGATATGCCTGGATTTCTGATGGGACCTTAGTTCCTTCACTAATGCTGTAGCCCCATTGTTATCGCAATACAAAGGTATTGCATTGGCAATGGATGGAACCAGCTGAAGTTCAGAGATGAACTTCTTCATCCAGACAGCCTCTTTCGCGGCATAGTTAACAGCTATATACTCATCTTCCATCGTTGAGTCTGCGATGGTATCCTGTTTGGAACTCTTACAACATACCGCCCCTCCATTGAGGGTAAGCATAAAACCCGAAATGGATTTAGAGTCATCTTTGTCACTTTGGAAGATGGAGTCGGTAAAAGCCTCGACCTGGAGGTCCCCACTACCGTAAACCAAGAATATCTCCTCAGTCCTTCTCAGGTACTTGAGAATGTTCTTTACCGCTATCCAATGCTTCTCACCCGGGTCAGTGATACCTGCTTACCACACTAAGTGCATAAGCTACATCTGGTCTGGTAAATAACATCGCATACATTGTAGATCCTATAGTCGAAGCGTAAGGTATAATGCTCATGCGAGCCCTCTCTTCATCAGTCTTTAGAGACATATCTTTGGAGAGGGTGATCCCGTGACAAGCGGGTAAATTACCGCGCTTGGAATCTTCCATACTAAATCTCTTTAGTACAGTATCAATGTACCTGGACTATGAAAGTCCCAACATTCTTTTGGATCTATCACGATAGATCTTAATCCCCAGAATGTAGGAGGCATCTCCCAAGTCTTTCATGGAGAATTTCTGTGACAAGAAGATATTTACTGATTGTAGCATAGGGATATCATTCCCTATCAGTAGTATGTCATCAACGTACAGAACGAGAAAGACTACCGATCCTTCTACAATCTTCTTATAAATGCATGGTTCATCTACATTTTTGATAAATTCAAATTCTTTGATCGTCTCATCAAAGCAGATGTTCCAACTCCGCGATGCTTGCTTTAATCCATAAATGTATTTAAGCAACTTGCACACTTTTCCACTGCTCCCACTGTCTAAGAAACCTTCTGGTTGATCCATGTAAACGCTTTCTTCTAAATGTACATTTAGAAAAGCCACTTTTACGTCCATCTTCCAGATTTCATAGTCATGGAAGGCAGCAATGGCAAGAAGGATCTGAATGGATTTAAGCATAGATGCTGGAGAAAAGGTTTCATCATTGTCCAATCCAGGTCATTGACGAAAACCTTTTCCAACGAGTCTACCTTTGTAGGTTTCCACTTGTCCAAATGCACCAATCTTCTTTTTGAAGATTCATTTGCATCCAACTGGTTTCACCCCAGAAGGAGCAACATCAAAAGTCCATACTTTATTTGTGTACATGGATTCCATTTCGGATCTCATAGCATCCAGCCACTTCACCGAGTTTTTACTCGTGATAGCCTGCTGAAAATTAGCCTCATTATCATCGATAATGCAATCCTCTCGATCCCCATCTACAAGAAACCCATAGTATCTCTCAGGAAGACGAGAAAGCCTACTAGATTTGCAGAGTGGCATTGGTTCGTTAGGCTCTATTGAAACCTGAGGTTCTACTAAGTCCTCGGCAGCAATTTGGGGTTCTGGAATTTCTTCCAGTTCTACCGCGCTCCCACTAATTTCTTTTGCAAGAAATTCGCTCTCTAAGAAGACAATGTGGCAAGCGACAAACACCTTTTGTTCTTCAGTATGGTAGACAAGATATCCCCTCGAATGCTTGGGGTATCCCACAAACTGGCATAAAACCGATCGTGCCTCGAGCTTGTCCGGATTCTACTTTTTAACAAATGCTGGACACCCCCATATCTTTAGATACTTGAGATATGGTCTCTTCCCACTCCACATTTTATATAGAGTGGTAGGCACTGATTAAGTCGAAACTCTATTCAATAGGTATGCAGCTGATTCCAGCGTAAAACCCCAGAAGGAAAGTGGCAATTCAACACTACTCATCATTGAACGCACCATGTCTAGTAACGTGCGATTCCTCTTTTTTGATACACCATTATGCTGAGGTGCATACGGAGGAGTAAGCTGAGAAAGAATTCCATTCTCTTTTAAGCATTCAAGGAAACTAGTACTTAAGTATTCTCCACCTCGCTCAGATCGAAGCGTCTTGATGCTTTTACCAGTCTGTTTCTCCACTTCATTTTTATACTCTTTAAATTTCTCAAAGGCCTCGGATTTATGCTTCATTAAGAACACATGTTCATACCTTGAGAAATAATCAGTAAAAGTGATGAAGTAAGAGTGACCGCTTCGTGCATGTGTAGACATCGGACCACATACATTGCTGTGTACAAGTCCCAAGAGCTCCGTGGTTCTTTCTCCGTGTCCTGTGAACGGAGATTTGGTCATCATCCCTTTGATACATGATTGACAAGTTGCATATGATGAATATTCAAACGGATCTAAATATCCATCTTTATGTAACTTAGTCAACCTTATTTCATTTATATGACCAAGTATACAATGCCATAGGAACGCTTGGTTTAAATCTGGAGCCTTTCTTTTGAGTGTGTTTTGAGTATTGAAAACTTGAGGTTGATTAAGTATGTATATGCCGTTTTCCAATATGCCAAACCCAATAAACTCTTGATTTAGGAGAATGTTCATGACATTTCTTTCAAGTGCAAAATTATATCCTTCATTAGATAATAAAGATACTGATATAATATTCCATAGCATACTGGGAATACAAAAAAAGTTGTACAACACCAAAATGTGCCCACTAGTCAACCCTAGGTGATAATCCCCCACTGCGACAGCATCTATGTTTGTTCCATTGCCAACCTGGAGGGTCATATCACCTGCCTTCAGTGCTCTACGGTTTCTCAGAGCCTGCAAAGAATTACAGATGTGAGAACCAGAACCAGTATCAAGTACCATGATGTAGAGTTTACTGAAAAACAGTTTTCGATTACAAACACACCTGAAGCAGAAGCAGCAGCTTGCTTTGTGTCCTTGGCATTAAAAGACATGCAATCCTTTTTCCAGTGCCCCTTCATGTGACAATAATAGCACTCACTCTTGTCCTCTTTTACTCTCCCCGCCTTGTTCATTCCCTGCACCATCTTGACCCCACCTTTCGATTTGGTGGCGTTCATCTTCTTCTTACCCTTAGCTTTCGCTTTAGATTTAGAAGAGGATGATTGGCCAACATACAGAATGGGTGTCTTCTCCTTTTTCAAGGAGCTCTCTGCTACCCTCAACATGTTGAGGAGCTTTGGAAGATCAGCTTCCATATCGTGCATGTTGAAGTTCAGCACGAACTGAGAGAAGGTGTGTGGAAGGGACTGCAAAATTAAGTCAATGTATAACTCATTTTCTAGCATGCATCCCAGGTTTGCGAGTTCCTCAATGAAGCTGATCATTTTTAGGACATGCTCTCCTACAGATGATCTTGGAGCTAACCTTATCTGGATAGTTTCCTTGAGGTCTCGTACCTAGCGATACGAGAGTGCTCTCCATACAAATCCCTGCAATGGAGAAAAATGGATTTAATATCTATACTTTCGTGCTGTTTGTGGAGTTCATTATTCATGGACGCCAGCACGATACACTTAGCTTTCTCGCAATCCCGATCCTAAGTTTTGCGGAACTTTTTGTCCGCAACTGAGTAATCTGGTCCTGGGACAGGGGGAGCAGTAGCGGTGGTGACATATGCAACTTTGTCATAAGTCATTGCAATGTTAACGTTCCTCAGCGAATCCTTATAGTTTGGCATAGTCAGTGTATTTTTTCAAGTAATAGTTTTAGTCCCGTCATGGTAGCTTCCAGAGAGAAAGAAAAGAAAGACTCAGCATATGCTCTTGCAAGTTTAGATTGGTTATTCGTTTATCTAAACAGGATGGCTCCCACGGTTTCGTCAAATTCTTTTTAAACCCTTAAAAGAAGAATTAGTCAGGATTAATCGCACGTCACAATACTTGCTTAACCTTTCAGCCAGGCTAGTGTCGGTACTTCGAGGGAGGTTTTCCAACGCTTTCGCGAAGTTCCTTAATTATATAACCTCTTTTATCTAGGGGCATAGCCCTACTAACACCGTTCTAGACACCTTACTTGGTTTATAGCATTGATTATTAAGTGTGAAATTTTCCTGAGAGTAATCGTACTCACCAGTGGGATCGGGATCCAACTATCATTGTATGATGATCTAGATGGAAGCCATTCTAGTCTCCACACTCCAGAAGATATGCTAAATCTGCAAGTTTCCTTTATTTTTGAAACACCCGATGTGATTTTTACCCCAAGCTCTTATGACCTTGATGTGGGCCAATAAATCATAAGATGCAAGTCTAGTTCTACCCGTCGTTGTCCTGATTAATTTAGACTCATCCGTACTCACCCTTGACGTAGGCCAACAAGGCTGTACGACTGTCCTAAACTATTGCATCTATCTAAGCAACAAATAAGCAACATATTGCTACCATTCACTATGCCTTGACGTAGGCCAAAAAACATAGCATGAATACGATGTGTTGTTTATTTGAAACGACGGAGGGATTTGACTAGTTTTTGGCGAAATCGTTAACATAATGAACTTGATATAACCGAAGGAACCTTGATAGCGTTTTTAAAAGGAGTGGTTTAGGCTCCGCATTTAAAATTTGCTTTTTGAAGAAAACCGAGCGGTTTTGAAATTATTCTGACGATTTAGCTTAGGTTTGTTTTCTTTGGATTAATGAATTAATGCTGTCCCATCAATTAATCCTACCATTGCAGAAAGAAACGAAAATACAACGTACGCTTATACCATCCGCATTCGCCACGGGGCCCGTCATCACCCGTTAGGTTACTTAACTAACGATAGAGCGGGGGCTGGACTAGTGCAGGTGTAAAACATAAGCAACGCCTACTAAATATCATATATAGATATGTATACATTCGTCTCATGCAATAATAGGCATTCCAGATCACAGATGAATATATTGGATATACTAGGAATTCCGCGTTTCGTTTGAGTCTGTAACGAAAGATGGATTCCAAGGTCGTAATGAATAGCCAAACCCCATCCTAGACCCCTACGGGTGTGGCAAACTACCTGTCAAATACCCGAAGTGAAGCAACCTCCCGCAATAAAGTGAGGAGGCCACTCAGTAATTCAAAGTACCCGGTAGTTTGTGCATCGTACTTTGGGTCTATCCTAGGAGCAAAAAACAGTAAAAGAAATAATACAACGGTGGCTACAACCTCAACCCGGATGTGCCCCGCAAATATAATATTACATCACATTACAAATTTACATCGAATGAAAGAATGAAAACCTTCATCTCACATCCCTGGCTATTCATCCACGACGATCCAACAAGTTCATATACACAAACCATCAGAACAACATCACAGATATGGGCAACCCAACAAATTGACGTATAGCAATTAGTCGACGTTTCCAGACACATATATACATCACAAAACTTGTAAAGTAACTACGATATTAGAATTCCTCATGCAATTAGTGTGCTTAAACAATTTTCCAAGACTTGAAAATCCAGAAAGCTAAAGTTCCAAAAATGAAAGTTTTGAGCCTATCTGGGAGTCGAAACAAACTCGAAACCCGCCAGAATCTTCACGGAGGCGAAGACATATGATAAACCGTCGAATAGGGGGCTACGGGGTAGTACCCACCCCTGGGGGACACCATGAGGTGGCCCCCAAAGAAGGGCAGACCCGAGAGCACCAATTTCTGGTGCTCTCGGGTCACCAGCACCCAAGGCCACCAAGTGGGGGTCTTGGGGGTGGTCCCGGCCGTTGGTCCCCACCGGGGTGTCCCCGGGGTGTGCACACTTCACCCCGCAGCTTCTCGGTTCAAACTGTGAGCCCGCGGGATGTGCAAACAACTCAAAACCTCACTTTTGAAAACTGTTTTTGTCGACAGTTTTTCGGCGATAAAAATGGAGGAATTCTAACATCGTTACAAGCTATCTAGGGTTTATGAGATACTCCGATACCACTGTTAGTCAATGTTACACACCCCACGTGTTCACAGGGACGCGGAATTAGCAAAAAATGATTTTTTCAGGCTTCGCAACATCGACTTTAAGTAAGGATCAAACATAAAACCCTAGCTAACAAACTATATAAGTTCTAACTGCTCGGATGAATGTTATACCTCCGTGACCTAGTCATTCTTTCTTTGTTGTGATCCTCTACTTCTTAAGCTCCCGAATGAGTCTACGGATCGAGCCTGGTCGTTAACCTCCTTGGGCCAAAGATGATCCACCTAAGGGTTATTACTCTGAGCTCTTACGTATAATATGAGGTAACTAAAGAACCTAGTGTGCTAATCTAGGTTGTTTAGGTGATGTAGAGAGTGATTAGGGATTAGTTAGTCTCTTAGACCTTTGGATTCTCAAATCATGAGGCACTTTAGGGTAAGAGGAAGAAGATGATAGCTTGGAGGAGAGAGAGTGTGTAAGATATTATGAAATGAAAAATGGCAACCCTAGATAATTATGAAGCATAGAATAATAAAAAATCAAGCATGCTTCAATTGTTATCATATATTCACTAAGTGAGTCATCTAGTGGCCATGCTTCATTTAATGTAAATGAGCAACTCATCCTCCACCTCATTTCATCATTTAATCAAAAAGAATAAATAAGAAATGAGGTGTCATCTTCTAGAAGCACTCTTGCCAAAATTACAAGAATACCCCTCGTTCGTATATACATACCCATATCCGTATTTCGAAAAATACAACTACCCAGAGACTAAATAATCCGATAATCTAATACTAGGATCTGGCTTAAAACAAAGCCCACTAGTATTATCTGGCTGCATCATGATCTGTGCATAAGTGCACGTATATGATCGAACCCTGCCGTAAAACCATACGGCCTCTACATCGTTTCGCCCGAAGTAGGGAAACCCTCTGTGTGGGACTCTAAAGACTTGATATTACGCTAGCAGTAGGTTTAACCACAAGCACGTCAGTGGTACTAGCTTCACGTAACGGCTACCCAGGTACATGTCGAAAAGAATGTCGACAAGCAAACTCATCCGAACTCCTACTTAGCCTGTCCGTGAGAATATCCGTGCTATCCGGTCTGTTTGTCTGAGAGTATCGCATGCAAGGTCTAGGGGGTGGAAAATGCAATCCCCTAATAACCGTACAAGTCGTGTTAGTGTGGTTCAAGACCATCCGAGAATCTACTGGTCCGTCCACCAGTAATTCTCAATCATCCCTGGCCACAGACTTATGATAATGACCAACTGTTCACTGTGCGATATGGACTCCCTATATCGGGAGAGACGAATTCCCAACAGTCGCTCACAGCCTTCACGTGGCTCGAGACTTGTTCATATCAGAATTTTGCATTATATATCACCCATTCTTAATCATATTTCAAATAAATAAGCGTTTTTGATCCATGTCAATAAATAGTTGTAGGTTACAGGTTCTCAGAACAATACAATGAAATTCATGAAAAGACGTTACAAAAGTGAGACTACGACCAACAAAAGATGAATCCGTATGATGCCACCTAACAGTTCAAGGAACAAATGAAGATCAATAAATAGTTCAAATGCACAAAGTATAAAGGCAGCACAAGATTCAAGACTTCAACGCGAAGCTTACGGTAAAAGTCCACATAATTCTGCACTGTTGGAAATCTGGAAGAAAATAGAAGAGACTCTGAGGAACCAAGTGAAGAAAACAGATGTAAAAATCAACATGAAGCAAACCAGAGAAAATGAGCCAGAGATCCCTCAAGATGGCCGCGAAACCGCGGCCAAACAAGGCTTCCTGCCGCGGTTCCGCGGCCGTGCAGTGCACGTGTCGGTGCAAATTGTCGGTGGTGTCGGTTCTTTGACCCGGCTTTCTTAGGATAGTATTGTAAATTCAGATGTGGATCAGATGTAACCCTAGGGTTTTTCCTATCTATAAATATGAGGGCTCAAAGCCAAATAAAGTGTGCCTCTTTTGGGTGCCTCTTTTGAGATGCCTCTTTTTAATTTGTAGATCTAAATTTTAATTTTCTTGTAATCGTCAAGAGGTCATCAATAAAGGTATTTTTATCGTGCATTCTATTATCTGAATTTAATTCCTGAATTTTTATCTGTCTTTTATTATCTGCAACTTAAATAGTCTTTTGAAATTATAAAAATGAATCTTATCATAACTTCCCTAATGAGTGAGTAATTCCTCACTTGTTAGGGTTAGGACTGGGAAGGTTTTGTTAGTGTATATGCCCTAAGGGCCATTATTGTATCATACTAGCTTGTATATTTCTTAATGGAAGCTTGGGATATTCACAGTTATATTAACAGTCTTGCTAAACATGGTATAATGCTACTTGGTTTATATCTATCTTAATTTGTGTGTACGTATTGATAGAGCCCTTAGAATTTTGCTTGATTACCAGCGTTGTGATGGTAGTCAAACTAGTGGGGGTTGGGTAGTCTACAAGCACATCCTTTTTCAGGTCCCTAGTCGTAGGATTATCGAGACAGGGCATCGATACTCCGGAGTAGACTAGTGTGTACGCTTCTCATCCTAGTTGGGGAGATGGTCTGTCGCACAGCCATCAGTATGTCGTACTGGAGATAGTATACAGGTGCTCGTTGGGTTATGGGTACACCAGACAGGACTCACAGGAAACTGTTGGTTGGTATTATACCCGTCGTCGGTTAACAGTTCCCAAGTGACATGAGTACAGCATAGTCCGCAGACTTGACACTTCTGCTTCGCCTCGAGTGTGTTCCCACAGTTCATAGATTGCTACCCTACCACGGCTCAAAGGAGTCGTGCAAACAGGTAGCAGTTGGGTGCAGTCCCGAAGCACTTGGAGGCAGTGGCGGTTAGACAGGATTCGTCTCTCCCGGTAATGGGAGTTGATATCGTGCTGTGTCTGGAGAGCCATTACGCAAAGTCCCTCGCCAGGGCAAGCGAGATTTACTGGTAGGTTTTCCAGTAGTTTCTCAAGGTGTAGTGGACTTCACTCCGACACGACTTATACCGCTTTTAGGGGACTGACGCTTGCTGTCCCCTAAGCCCGATATACGATAGTCCTAGACTGTACGGAGATTGTCACATCGGCTCAGTAGGAGTTCGGATGGGTTTCCTCATCGGCCTTCTTATCGACATCTATCTGGGGACTGTTACGTACAGCTAGTGCCACTTGCGGTCTGTGGTGAAACCCACTGCCAGCGTAGTAGTCGAGTCTTTAGAGTCCTACACAAAGAGTTTCCCTACTTCGGGCGAAACGATATAGAGGTCGTATGGTTTTACGACAGGGTTGGGACGCATACGTGTTTTTACGCACGTACGATGTTTGGACGGTTTTTACTAGCGGGCTTTGGTTTAAGCCAAATTCTAGTACCGGATTGTTGGATTTATACAGTCTCAGTATTTCCGTGTTTTCACGGATAGGAGGGGAGTTCTCGTAAATTGTCGAGAAGCTTCTAGAAGGTTGATGAGGTGGATGGCTTATGTGGCATTTGCATTAAATGGTTTTGTGACTCATGGAGATGATTCATCAAGAGAGTTAATGATGCATTAAATGTTTTTAATGACTCACTTGATGATTCATTATGTATTAAATGAAGCATGAAGATATTTTTGCAAAGAGATATTTATGCAAAATATCTTATGCTTCATATATATTCACAAATGAATAAAATTCCATTTGATAATGATTCTCACCTTCTCTCTCCTCAAGATCTCTCTCTTCAAACCCTAACCCTAACCTCTCATGTGTTGAGATCAAGGGTTAGCAAGACTAATTGATCCCTAATCCTTCTCTATATCCCCTAGATTGCTTTGATTAACACTTTTAGTAACCTAGTTACCTCAAGTTAGAGGTCAAGCTTGGAGTAGTAGCTCTCGGGTGGATCTTCTATTACAAAGAGGAGGCCGACGAGGAGGTGGTCAACGAGAAGAAGAAGGACTTGGTTCATTAGGCATAATCTTCTTTCATAATAGCTAATCCCTCCAATGATGTTGTTAGTTAAGGTTTGGCAATGATCCGTAAGTTAGTCGATGTTTGTTTTAAACAAAACGATTGTTTTACCTATTCCGCCTCCCCGCAACTCGTGGGGTGTCTAACGTCGACTTTGTTGGATGTATATGCCCTAGAGGCTAGTATTGTATATGTATACATATGGATACTAGGGATATGTATGTACAGAATAATCTTGCTCAGTTTTATATTATATTATTTGACTTGTCTTTATAGGGATATGTGTATTTATTGTCATTATATCTGGTTTGCACATATTGATAAAGACTCGATACGGTAGTATACTATTGTGGCTTTTCTTTATCTTAACATGGCATATGTCATACTCGTTATTACATATTTCGGTTACATGTTGATAAAGCCTATAGGATTTTTCTTGACTACCTGCGTTGTGACGGCGATCATATTCGTGGGAGCAGGGTAGTCCATAAGCACATCCTTAAATGGTCCCTGGTCGAGTGAGTATCGAGACTGGTCACTAATACTCCAGAGTAGACTGGTGTGTACGTTTCTAGCCCCGTCGGGGGATGGTTGGTCCCACAGCCATTGGTCTGATGCACATAAGATCGTATACAGTTGCTCACTGGGTGTGAGTATACAGGACGGACTCGCCGAGAACTTCCATTTTGTACTACACCTATCGTCAGATGGAAGTTCTCATGTGACATGTATAGTCTTTGGACCCGAGATCGACATTTGTCTCTTGTGAGTTCCCACTGAACTTTGATCACTACCCTACCACGGCTCTACTGAGTCATGCAAACAGCTTTGGTTGGGTTCAGTCCCGAGCCACATGGAGGCAGTGAGTGATTGTCGAGGATTCGTCTCTCCCAGTATAGGGAGTCGATATCGCACTGTGATTCGATTGGTCAGGACCATAAGACCTTAGCCAAGGCAGTTGGGATCTACTGATAGGCTGGTCAGTAGTTTCCCAAATTGGTCCTGAGCCACATCGGCACGACTTATCAGGTTGTTAGGGTCTGACGTTCACCATCACCTAAACCTGGTATGCGATACTCTTTGACGAAGAGACCGGACTGTACGGATATTGTCATGGAAAGGCTCAGTAGGGGTTCGGACGAGCTTGCTCGTCGGCCTTCCTTTTCGACAGGTACCTGGGCAGCCGTTACGTACAGCTAGTGCCGCTGACGTGCTTATGGTTAAACCCACTGCCAGAGTACTGTCGAGTCTTTAGAGTCCCACACAGAGGGTTTCCCTGATCCAGGAAAAACGATGTAGTAGCCGTATTGGATACGTGCAGGGTTCGATCGATTGATGTACTTGGTACTCGGATTTTCGATCGAACAGTTTGTAATACTAGCCGGCTCGGGTTTGAGCTGGATTATTAAATCAGGTATTGATTTAATAATTTACGTATATATATTTCTAGATATATATTCTAGTATTACGTTCTTCGTGTTATTCTATCTCTTTTGGGCATTCGTATTTTTATCTGATTGCCGGTATATTTGTACAATAGTTGGAAATCCGTATTTATTATAGTTTTCCTTCTAGAAGGTGGCCACCTCATTTTGTATTTTCCATTTATTTCATAAATGGAAATGTGGTGTAAAGTAAGAGTATGGGAGGAAAAGAGGTGACCATGCTTCAATAGTAGTCAAATGAATTTATAATTCATTTTGGGTTTACTATTGAAGTATGGTTGCTAATTGTTTAATGAAAGAATTGATATACAAAACCATTGTGTATGTTTTCTCTTTCATGGTTGATTTATTTTCTCTCTCTTGAGCTCTGATCTCCTCCCTCCTCTAGCTTTCTTCTCCACCTTCATCTTCTTTCTCTTCACTACATTTCTCATGTGTTGAGATACAAGTGAAGAGGCTAGAAAGAGATATAACACTTAGACATCTAAACTACATCCTAGATTACTTGGACTAGCATCCCAAGTTCTCTAGTTCCTCTTTTGACTTATTACAAAGAGCTAGAGCCATGGATCATACTCCCCGAGTGGATCATCTACGACAAAAGGAGGCCGGAGAACAAGCTCGATCCCGATGGACCGATGGAGCCGGATTTGGAATTCAAGCATGTTCATGGCGCTTGCAAGGAGCTAAGGATGAAGAAAGAAGACCGAAGGCCTTGGTTCATTTGGTGAGGTTTCTATCATAGTAGATAGCTCTCTTAGTGTAGCTAGTTAGTTTTATGGAAAGATCCGGTTTTAGGGTTTAGTCTAGCGCCAGGTTTAATTCGTAAGAAAAATTTTTATTCCGCATTTGGCTATGTGAGATGGCCGGGGCGCTAGGGTAACCCTTCATGGTATCGGAGCCACCCATAAAACCTATACTAGCTTGTTTAAACGTGTTTAGAATAACGATCGACCGAAAATTTAAAAAACTGCATTTCAAACCGTGGGTTTTCTGTCGATTTTAAATGTGCTCGAAAAATCAATATTTTGCTCTCAGAAAATCATGCAGGCTTTTTTATGACCACAGAAGAAAAATTGTCACGTGATCTCTCTAAACCGCCGCGGATCCGCCGCGCAAACCCCTTTTGGCGGCGGATCCGTGGCCGTTTTGGGGCCCACGTGGTCAAATTTTCTTCTGGGCCTCAATTTTTGGAAATTGTGGCTTTTGGAATAATTACTTTTCGGGCCCAGATTTGTTACAGAGTTGGTTTAATACTTGGGGCCCACTTGGAAAGTTTAGTCGATCGTAATTTTAAAACACGTATTTTGTTACCAGTACATTCATTTTTATCTGCGACCGGGAATGTCACTCATTCGGTAAAACTCGTCTTATTGCTATATGTTCTTTTAGACGGGTTTTCGAACGTGACATTCGTGTTGATGTTGTGTGGTTGTGCTGTGATTGTGGTTGGTTGTCGTGGTGGATAGCATGTAGTGCAATATTAGAAATACAGTTTATAATTTAATTGTACATTTGTTATTGCGAGGTGAGTGTCCGACATGTGGACTACCGTCTTTGCCGTTTGCATATTATTTTAGGGCAGGACCAGGATGAGGTTGATGTCACCGGTTGTATATATTTTTTTAATATTCTGTACTAGGATTACCCCATGGAGGAGTGCATGGATAGCCGGGTTCTGGAAGGCAACAAGCCCGCATCTCATGGCGCTGAGACGGAGGGGGCTTCGTTCTAGAAATGGCGGGCTATTAGCCGCACTCGTAGGGGATACAGGTTTTCATTGCACAGGCTATCCACACGACAGGGAACGTCGGGTTTTATTTGCGGCTCAAATGAAACCCGGGGCTCCAAGATTATCCGCCAGTCTGTAATGTTATCTATGATGTTGTTTATTATCATGCTTGGGACGAATGTTATATATACTTATATATACTAGTAGATGTTGTATATGTTTTGCACCCGCGCTAGTCCAACCCCGCTCTGTCGTTAGTTAAGTAACCTAACGGGTGATGACGGGGCCCCGTGGCGAATGCAGATGGCATATACGTACATTTTATTTTCGTTCTTTTCTGGTGTGATAGGTTACAAATTTGATGGGGGCCGCATTAATTTTAATTAATGCAAGATAAAAACCTAAAAAGATGTTGTTGGAACCAGATTTAAAAACTGACATTACAGATTTTCTCTTTTGCTTTGCATAGTGGTAATCAGTTTGGAATATCCTGCACCTCATTCATGAGGCAAGGGCCGAGATCCCTTCACCGGGAGTGACCCCTTGAGTAAACGTTTGCGTCAAGGTAATAACTTTAATATAGTCGACTAATTTTGCTTTTCATCGAGGTATTCAGTTTGGAATATCTGCACCTCATTCGACGAGGAAAGAGCCGAGATCCCTTCAGAGGGAGTGACCTCTTTAGCAAAGGTTTTCGCCACTATATAAATTTACAAAACTACTCAGGTTTCTTCAACGATATCAAGTTCGTTATGTTAACGGGTTTTTCGCCATAAACCCAGCCATAGCCCTCCGTCGTTTCAAATGAGTTGTACCTAGTATTCGTGCTGCGTTTGTTGGCCTTCGTCAAGGCGTAGTGTACGGTAGCTAGATATTGCTTAGTTGTTGCATAGTAAGATGCGATTATCTAGGACAGTCGTACAACCTTGTTGGCCTTTGTCAAGGGTATGTACGGGTGGGTCTAGACTAATCCAGGATAACGACGGGTTGAACTTGACTAGTGGATTATGATTTGTTGGCCTTTGTCAAGGACATAAACCGCTAGGGGCAAAAACCAAATCGGAAGTTTCAAACATAAAGGAAACCTGCAGATTTAGCATACCTTCTGGAGTGTGGTGACCAGAGTGGATTCCATCTAGTGCATCATACAATGATAGTTGGATCCCGATCCCACTGATGAGTAGGATTACCCTTGGGAGATTTTTTCACTTAACAATCAATGCTATAAACCAAGTAGGTGTCTAGAAAGGTGTTAGCGGGGCTACGCCTCCAGAGAAAAGAGGTTATATAATTAAGGAACTTCGCGAAAGCCTTGGAAAACCTCCTGTCACGACCCGAAAATACGGAACATGACCGGCACTTAAACTACGAACGTCTCGAGGCGTACGTAATCTAAGTAAACCGAAAACCCAGAAATCCAAACCAAGAAAAGTAGTAGAGTGCAGGAAAAACCAACTTAAAGCAAGTAGTTTCAATAGCATAAGCCGAATTATGCGGTTTTTTTTTTAAACATCAAATTTTACTGAAAATTCCGGCAGAGTCTCCTTTGTAAATACTGGCCCCCAAACGGGATACAACATGAATAGTATACGAAATCAAGAAAAAGGCGTCCCCAAGCGGGAGCTAGCTCTTCGTCAAATGACAGTCACAACCACACAAGCAATGTAATATACAACGCCAACGGCGAGGATCAAAACTCAAAAGGAAACTCAAAACCACCAGAAATAAAACGAGCGACTCTAAGGTCGAAAGAATAACCAACACTGGTCTCTATCTCAATAAATACATGTTTGGTTGATGGAATTTACTAGATACAACTGAATAATATCATACAAGGTAAATAATGGGGGTATGATACAAGTAAACCCACCTACTAGCAAATCACCCGAATGAAACTATGCCCGCAAAGCCGTAAGGAAACCTGTACGGCAAACCTGCAAGAAACTGGGGCACAACGGGGGTGAGTTGCCAACTCGTGAATAGAAAAATATCTACGCACAGAAATCGCATAAATAACGCAATCCTAGGTCAATGATCATAATATATCCTCAAATTTATGTATAACAAGCAGCCTATGACAATGTCTAGGGTAATATCTAACCCGAGTGTAATCACATGTGCCCGTGTCAGTGCCTCAGGTAGCAATATATCATATGAGTGAGGTATGAATGCAAGAAAACAGCATACATGTAAATGAAGAAACTGTTTTCATAAATTAGTGAGATTTCCTTTGTATTTTTTTTCTTCAAATGAGGTATCATAACTGAAATCAGCACCAACGGTGTCTAGCATCGACACAAAACATAAATCTCAATGTCTCAAAATCTCAATATCTAAATCATAATATCTAGGGCGCCGCCAGTCCAGACCGGCCCCTACCATCCATCTCAAGACCACGACGGTATCTCCCGGATATCCGACGCGTCGGGTAATATCACCGGTAGGTAGTCTCCCACTGCCAGGCTCATCGTCATCACCACGAGCTTCTTGCCCCGGGGTACCTTACCGGGTCCACCATGTACCCGAAACGGTTCCTCCACTCCTCGAACTCGGGTCTCACATGTCGCTCTCAGCACCGAGAAAACACATGGTGGACGCACTGAAATATCATATCCAGGGTAACCGGGTTTTTAAAACAATTACATATTCTCTTTTGAAATCTCCACGGTTCCCAAATCCAGAAATATCAAGGAAATCCGAGTCCAAAACCTCAATAGCACATAACTAGTGAATAAAGGCATGAGAATCCATGCGTGCGGTATAACAATGAATAACAATATGCATGAAGTAGCAAGTAATAACTGAAATGTCTAATATGGCATATAAGGAAAGTACACTAATATCATGTCAAAACTACTAGCTAACAAGCTAAGTCAAGCAAATATATTCTCTAAAGTGTACGTGACATGGCAATTACCGATGAAGATGTGTGTGAGCCGGCAAGTAGGTGTACGTGGTACATACGCATCATCGGTAATGGTGCTGGTGTCCTAACAGCATGATATCAATAATAGAATATGCAGCACAATAAGTATTCGAGGCAGAGCGAACAGCAATAATGTGCGGGAGTTGAATACTAGACACAACGATAACTAATCTGCAATAATCTAATATAAGTCCTACAAATGGTGCCTTTTGAAATAACACGAATCATGGGGTTTTGAAAATAGGGGCTACGGTGTTTTTATGAAAAGATACGTCGTTTTTGAAATATCCGTAGATTCCCTTGAGCTGTCTTTAAAAATGCCCACGATTCGTTAGTTTTTGAAATAGGTAAGAAGTCTAATCTAATCTAACAACTACACTAAACTATACGGCTGAACTAACAAGCTGAACTACAGGTAAGGAAACCGCCTATCATCTGAGTCGATACATATACATACCTGTATATGTATAGTCGGTGATCCCGCCTCAATAATATCATATCCGATACCATATCTATAATCAGGCATCCCAAGTCAAGAGTGCGGATCAATCATCAATATAGCTCGTACGTAAATCCGTCGTACGGCATCCCAATCTGGGTACGGGTCAATATCACATTCATCATACTATTCACCTGGTATCCTCTTTATCAAATATCATGATCGGGGTACTGATCTACGTCTAGTACCATACTGATACCGCCTACGTGTGCATGGACATGTGTGAAACACTACGTCAAGGACCCGCTACAACGTCATGTCGTATCTAAAATACGAACCCTGCTGTATCACCGATCTCACGGCCTCAAATCAAATCTCATCGACTCAGCTCAATCCCAAGTATCATCCTCAATCCGTATGTGAACACATAGTCCCATACCCATATGAACACATAACTATAAGGAATCCCATGAGCACATATCAATAGGAATGTATGCAAGTATGTATGTGTGTATGTGTAGTGAAACACTACCCTAGGGTTCGCAACACTAAAAATAGTCTAACACACCAATATCCATCCTAAGCATCGTTATTAATCCTAAATAACATATAATAAATGTTGGTGTGTATACGCATCCGTATACACCACCACGGACTGCGGGGGTGCTATACGCCATCCACCCGACTTCTCCCCGTAGATATAAATCTACTCACCGGGTCCTCGCTTGCCGGTGCCGACGTCGCCATGCGCTTGCTTGTCGTCTCGAAGTCCACATGGGGTACCTACACATCATAACGCACCGTATCACATTAAACTAAATTCAAAATCGAAACGGCATACGAAAATCACATCGGCACGCGTATCACGCGTAGGTCCAAACCTATCGCCTACGCATGCAAGAATAGTCAAACCAACCCTCGATGTCGATGTACAAACGTCAAACCATCGAGAAAAATTCAATCACACTCATTTGCACAATTACAAGCACTAATTATAATATAAAATAGCTTAAAATTCCCAAAAACCCTAATTTCACTTAAAAAGTCGTTTTTCCGAAAATCTAGCAAGCACAATTCGCCGTTTGTACAAAACATGATGTTTAAATGAATGTAGCGGCCAATATACTTATTAAATATCTTAAATAAGTCATAGAAACAATTTCCGGAATTTAATCTCATTAAATTCCAAAAATCCTAATATTCTAGTTTACAAAATACCCTTTTTATAATTTCATAGCAAAAATGCACAAACTACAATTTAGGTTGGATTTCCATGAACTAAAGTGTTAAACTACACTTAATAAAGTTAATAATATGATAAAAACCCTAACCATATTTTAATTCTCAATTTAACACAATATTTACAAAAACTAGTTTGCAATTTTAACCAATTTCGACCATTTTATAGCAAAATGCACATACAACAATCTAATTTGGATTTGCATGATCTAAAGCATTAAACTACATTTTATAATGTTAATAAAGTCATAAAATTCTTAGTTAGATTTTAAATCACCCATTTGCAACTAAAAACTAAAACCTAGTTTGCTTAAATAACTAAATTTGGACTTTTAGATGCAACAATTTACAAATTATCTTCTAGATTAGGTTTAACATGTCTTAACATGCTAACTACACCATGCAACCTTAAACAAGTGACAACAACCCTATTGAATTTAAAACCCTAACTTTTCAATTCAAACTCCTTCTCTTTAGATTTCCAAACTTGCAATTAAACCATATTTAAGCACCTAATAAGATACATTAAGGAATTTAACCCAACAATTGAACAATAGGTTAGGATTTATACCTTAAAACCATCTTGAGATCAACATGAAACTAGACCTCCAAATTGAAATCTTTTCACAAAAATCCATACTTAAATAGATAAGAGAAAATGGGTAGGGCTTTGATTTGCATTTTAGCTTTGATTTTTGATGGAAATGGGTGAATTTTTTGTTGGAAAATGAGAGGAGAAGAGGGAGGGAGGGGCTGCTGTTAGGGGCTGAGAATTTCGGCCAGAAATTGAGGGAGTGAGGAGAGAGAGGGAGGGGTTGAAAGTGGGGAGAAAAGACAAAGTCCACATTGACTTTCTTTCATTTTCTTTTCTTTTCATTGTTTTCTTCTCTTTTCTTTTGCAAACCAAGTGGGGAAAAAGTGAGGGCTGCTGAATTTGGCTAAGGGGAGGAGTAAGTGGGGGTGTGTGGGTGTGGGCACGGGTGTGGGGTGATGATAAATGATAAATACAATACCCCAAACACCCATTTACGCTAAAAAAAGCCTTTTTTCTTCAATAATTTCTAAACCGTTTTGGAAAATGATTTCGTTCCAAAAACCACATGATAAATTTTTATTTAATGTTTTATGATGCACAAAATTTGTTTCAACTCATTCCAATTTGTAATTTTCCCTAATTAAATGTATTAGTGACGGCTTAAAATAATAATAAAATAATATTTTTTTCAGAAAATTTGAAATTTCACCAGCGGCTCAATAAACACCAAATATTAGCAATTACATAGCTAGAATATGTATATTTAATTTTTATAATAAGATATTTGTATTTTGACTTTTTTACAGAAAACCCCTTTATTTTACCGATTTTTCGAAATTTCACCGAAACGATTTTCAAAACGCTACAATCTTCCCCCCTTAAAGAAATTCGGTCCCCGAATTTAAATTCAAACTTCCCCAAATACTAAAACATCTAAGAAAAACCATCAAGTCGTCGGGGCTCCGAAACTGTAAATACATAAAACAAATCGTAGCGCAGTGCATGCGCTTGAAAAAAAAAATGAGTATATAACTCGAATCAAAACTCCGTCAAGCATCCCGCAATCATCGGAGTCATGGAGAAGACATCAATGCCAAATCCAAATCAAACCAATATGATATAACTCGAAACTATACATGTAAACATCGAATCTATATCTGTAAGTATCTGAAGGAAATGCATGCCAAATCTCTTAAGTCGCTGTGCAACGCGTATAACACTGCACAGTGGCGGACGTCTATCGTAAGAAAATTGCTATATACATATATACCTTTGTTTGAAATGTACGTTCCGCCGTTTTGGAAACAATTTAGAAGGGTCTTCTTGTTTTAAACATTTCGTGTCATATCAGACACGTAGGTAAATACTGAGGCTATAGCTCGCTTTTTGGAAATCCCTTCAATAACTATCAATGCATGCAAAATATATTCAGGTACTGTCCTCTGACTAGTCCTGCTCAGTACGAAAACATATAGCAATATCATAAAAACGTACTGCTCTATAAGAAATCAATCCGAAAATATGCACATGAATACTACGTGCGTCTGGTGCGCACGGAAATCAAAATCCATGAATGTGCCATACATGCGCACAGAAATAACATCTAAGTGCATCGGGTGTGCATGAAACATCTGTCGTAGGCAACATGTGTGCCTGACAGCAAAATCATGTGCATCTGACATGCACGAAAAATTCTCAATTTAGTGCCTCTGGTGTGCACCAAAACCACCCTTCAAAACATGCGCCCAACATGCGCGAAAATCCATATCAGGTGCATCCAGGGTACATGAAATCATGAAATCCAATATCAAGCACCGAACGTGTGCAAAATCAATCAGGTGCATAAGGTGCACAAAACAAATATCGAGTATCACAATCGAAATCGAAGTCCAGTGCATCTAAGTGCACAAAAGGCGTATCACTGCACTGCAAGCATATATAAACTATACAGAGTGCAGGAACCAAATCGTGTGCGTGCATATGCACAAAATCAACTCAAATGTCTAAAACCGTAAAATCACAAATATGTGAAACTAAATCACGAAAACGATATCAAGTGCAACACTGTGCAAAGATCATAAATCCTCAATCATCAAAATTAAATCATACGAATAAATCACCCAAAACATCGGAATCAATAATGGCGGAATAGTACTGCTCCAGCGCATCCTCTAAGAATCTCGGCCAACTGTCGCGGTCACTAGTGGGACGTCTCGTCGATGATCATGAACTCTGTCCTGCTGGTGTGCGTAACCATGACCACTCCTGGGTCAAGGTCTTCACTGTGAATTACCATTCTTTCGGTCCATCGGCTCATCGGCCCTGTCGGGTGTGCTAACGGAGATGATCCAGTTCTGGCACGTCTCTTGTCATCTCCCAGTCAATCATCACGACCACTCGTAAGACAGCATATCACTGGCGTCGGCCTCTGGCTCTTTGAATGTATATGACACCTCTGATCCTGGGTGCAAGTATCATTGCAGCAGTGTCCTGGAAGGAATCCTGCTCACGGTCTCTTCCATGTCTCGTCTCTGCCAACTGTCCGGAAGTCGTTGTCCTTTCCTATAACTGCATCTTGCTCTGGAACGACTGCATACTCATCGCGACTCCTTCTGGAAAGTAAGTCCATGTACCATGCCTCGGCATGCGCATCGCCTCTCTGATGTCGGCGGACTGGAACATCATCTCATCTAGATCTGGTGCGAACCTTTTACTCCACTTTTCTCTAATGTCGACCGCTTCGGACTTGTCTCGTCGTGGCTGCATGGACTGAGCTCCAATGGCTATCCTCGTATCTGAAGTCTCCCAAGAATGCATCTCACCACCTAGCATCCGAATTAAGTCGAGCCATCCGATCGATTCGTCAAAACCTCATAATCCCCCAAGAGCTCAACATCTTGGGCACAGTTTAATAGTATCGAGTACATACCACAGCATCGGTGGTCCAGCCGTAGAAGGGCAAACCCAAACCTCACTAATGGCGCCGTAGAACTGCCGCAAACCCGAAGGTTCAAAGACTTTCACAAGGTCATTAAGTCGAGTTAGGGTTTCATTCTTCTAGAGGGACCATAGAATTGCCTGCATGTCTTTCCGAATACTTTAAACTTGGAATAATAGGTTTCTGACATTCGATCGTCTCTGTCGACTCCCAACGTCTCCGCGTGAAGTCGTCTCTAGCTGGAATCAATCTATCTGATGACCTCGAATCGGGGTAGGCGAACGATCCACATGTCCTAGTCATTCATCCTCGATGACTAGCGACCTTCTATCATCTCTTAGTACAACTTATACTGCAATAGCTCCGACATCTGGGGCGATATCTCGTCGTTCACAGCAATAACTGGCTCACTCGTCTGCATGCTGAACCGTGCCTCAATCATCAGGAGTAAGCAACACACCAACGGTCATCAAAATCTGGCTGGCCTCTATCATTGGCTCAATTCTCTAGTGTCGATCAGCACCTCCGAGTAATCTCATAAAGGCGATCCGCCAAACGCTCGTAGCGCGGAAACACAGTAAAAAGACACATCTCTGCAATCGTGTGTCGCCGGAATTTCGCCCTGGTCAGTCCTCGTTCGTGACGAGCTTGTGCTGACCGCAACTCTAGCCGTAGCTCTCCCTGCCCGTAACCGTAGCAGCAAAGCCAAACTGGTACCGATGAGGCTAGATCAGGAAGGAATATAATACTGAACAAGGAAATGTACATCCTAAGGCTTCATAAGTGGAGTGGCGTGTCGTAAATATGCCGCGGAACATACCAACGGTACGTCACTCTACTTTAGTCACCTATTCCATCAACCAAGGGTCATCCTACGCTCCGAAGATAAAACCTAACGCTCTGATACCAACTTTGTCACGACCCGAAAATACGGAACATGACCGGCACTTAAACTACGAACGTCTCGAGGCGTACGTAATCTAAGTAAACCGAAAACCCAGAAATCCAAACCAAGAAAAGTAGTAGAGTGCAGGAAAAACCAACTTAAAGCAAGTAGTTTCAATAGCATAAGCCGAATTAAGCGGTTTTTTTTTAAACATCAAATTTTACTGAAAATTTCGGCAGAGTCTCCTTTGTAAATACTGGCCCCCAAACGGGATACAACATGAATAGTATACGAAATCAAGAAAAAGGCGTCCCCAAGCGGGAGCTAGCTCTTCGTCAAACGACGGTCACAACCACACAAGCAATGTAATATACAACGCCAACGGCGAGGATCAAAACTCAAAAGGAAACTCAAAACCACCAGAAATAAAACGAGCTACTCTAAGGTCGAAAGAATAACCAACACTGCTCTCTATCTCAATAAATACATGTTTGGTTGATGGAATTTACTAGATACAATTGAATAATATCATACAAGGTAAATAATGGGGGTATGATACAAGTAAACCCACCTACTAGCAAATCACCCGAATGAAACTATGCCCGCAAAGCCGTAAGGAAACCTGTACGGCAAACCTGCAAGAAACTGGGGCACAACGGGGGTGAGTTGCCAACTCGTGAATAGAAAAATATCTACGCACAGAAATCGCATAAATAACGCAATCCTAGGTCAATGATCATAATATATCCTCAAATTTATGTATAACAAGCAGCCTATGACAATGTCTAGGGTAATATCTAACCCGAGTGTAATCACATGTGCCCGTTTCAGTGCCTCAGGTAGCAATATATCATATGAGTGAGGTATGAATGCATGAAAACAGCATACATGTAAATGAAGAAACTGTTTTCATAAATTAGTGAGATTTCCTTTGTATTTTTTTTTCTTCAAATGAGGTATCATAACTGAAATCAGCACCAACGGTGTCTAGCATCGACACAAAACATAAATCTCAATGTCTCAAAATCTCAAAATCTAAATCACAATATCTAGGGCACCGCCAGTCCAGACCGGCCCCTACCATTCATCTCAAGACCACGACGGTATCTCCGGATATCCGACGCGTCGGGTAATATCACCGGTAGGTAGTCTCCCCCTGCCAGGCTCATCGTCATCACCACGAGCTTCTTGCCCCGGGGTACCTTACCGGGTCCACCATGTACCCGAAACGGTTCCTCCACTCCTCGAACTCGGGTCTCACATGTCGCTCTCAGCACCGAGAAAACACATGGTGGACGCACTGAAATATCATATCCAGGGTAACCGGGTTTTTAAAATAATTACATATTCTCTTTTGAAATCTCCACGGTTCCCAAATCCAGAAATATCAAGGAAATCCGAGTCCAAAACCTCAATAGCACATAACTAGTGAATAAAGGCATGAGAATCCATGCGTGCGGTATAACAATGAATAACAATATGCATGAAGTAGCAAGTAATAACTGAAATGTCTAATATGGCATATAAGGAAAGTACACTAATATCATGTCAAAACTACTAGCTAACAAGCTAAGTCAAGCAAATATATTCTCTAAAGTGTACGTGACATGGCAATTACCGATGAAGATGTGTGTGAGCCGGCAAGTAGGTGTACGTGGTACATACGCATCATCGGTAATGGTGCTGGTGTCCTAACAGCATGATATCAATAATGGAATATGCAGCACAATAAGTATGCGAGGCAGAGCGAACAGCAATAATGTGCGGGAGCTGAATACTAGACACAACGATAACTAATCTGCAATAATCTAATATAAGTCCTACAAATGGTGCCTTTTGAAATAACACGAATCATGGGGTTTTGAAAATAGGGGCTACGGTGTTTTTATGAAAAGATACGTCGTTTTTGAAATATCCGTAGATTCCCTTGAGCTGTCTTTAAAAATGCCCACGATTCGTTAGTTTTTGAAATAGGTAAGAAGTCTAGTCTAATCTAATCTAACAACTACACTAAACTATACGGCTGAACTAACAAGCTGAACTACATGTAAGGAAACCGCTTATCATCTGAGTCGAAACATATACATACCTGTATATGTATAGTCGGTGATCCCGCCTCAATAATATCATATCCGATACCATATCTATAATCAGGCATCCCAAGTCAAGAGTGCGGATCAATCATCAATATAGCTCGTACGTAAATCCGTCGTACGGCATCCCAATCTGGGTACGGGTCAATATCACATTCATCATACTATTCACCTGGTATCCTCTTTATCAAATATCATGATCGGGGTACTGATCTACGTCTAGTACCATACTGATACCGCCTACGTGTGCATGGACATGTGTGAAACACTACGTCAAGGACCCGCTACAACGTCATGTCGTATCTAAGATACGAACCCTACTATATCACCGATCTCACGACCTCAAATCAAATCTCATCGACTCAGCTCAATCCCAAGTATCATCCTCAATCCGTATGTGAACACATAGTCCCATACCCATGTGAACACATAACTATAAGGAATCCCATGAGCACATATCAATAGGAATGTATGCAAGTATGTATGTATGTATGTATGTGTAGTGAAACACTACCCTAGGGTTCGCAACACTAAAAATAGTCCAACACACCAATATCCATCCTAAGAATCGTTATTAATCCTAAATAACATATAATAAATGTTGGTGTGTATACGCATCCGTATACACCACCACGGACTGCGGGGGTGCTATACGCCATCCACCCGACTTCTCCCCGTAGATATAAATCTACTCAACTGGTCCTCGCTTGCCGGTGCCGACGTCGCCATGCGCTTACTTATCGTCTCGAAGTCCACATGGGGTACCTACACATCATAACGCACCGTATCGCATTAAAACTAAATTCAAAATCGAAACGGCATACGAAAATCACATCGGCACGCGTATCACGCGTAGGTCCAAACCTATCGCCTACGCATGCAAGAATAGTCAAACCAACCCTCGATATCGATGTACAAATGTCAAACCATCGAAAAAAATCCAATCACACTCATTTGCACAATTACAAGCACTAATTATAATATAAAATAGCTTAAAATTCCCAAAAACCCTAATTTCACTTAAAAAGTCATTTTTCCGAAAATCTAGCAAGCACAATTCGCCGTTTGTACAAAACATGATGTTTAAATGAATGTAGTGGCCAATATACTTATTAAATATCTTAAATAAGTCATAGAAACAATTTCCGGAATTTAATCTCATTAAATTCCAAAAACCCTAATATTCTAGTTTACAAAATACCCTTTTTACAATTTCATAGCAAAAATGCACAAACTACAATTTAGGTTGGATTTCCATGAACTAAAGTGTTAAACTACACTTAATAAAATTAATAATATGATAAAAACCCTAACCATATTTTAATTCTCAATTTGACACAATATTTACAAAAACTAGTTTGCAATTTTAACCAATTTCGACCATTTTATAGCAAAATGCACAACAACAATCTAATTTGGATTTGCATGATCTAAAGCATTAAACTACATTTTATAATGTTAATAAAGTCATAACATTCTTAGTTAGATTTTAAATCACCCATTTGCAACTAAAAACTAAAACCTAGTTTGCTTAAATAACTAAATTTGGACTTTTAGATGCAACAATTTACAAATTATCTTCTAGATTAGGTTTAACATGTCTTAACATGCTAACTACACCATGCAACCTTAAACAAGTGACAACAACCCTATTGAATTTAAAACCCTAACTTTTCAATTCAAACTCCTTCTCTTTAGATTTCCAAACTTGCAATTAAACCATATTTAAGCACCTAATAAGATACATTAAGGAATTTAACCCAACAATTGAACAATAAGTTAGGATTTATACCTTAAAACCATCTTGAGATCAACATGAAACTAGATCTCCAAATTGAAATCTTTTCACCAAGATCCATACTTAAATAGATAAGAGAAAATGGGTAGGGCTTTGATTTGCATTTTAGCTTTGATTTTTGATGGAAATGGGTGAATTCTTTGATGGAAAATGCGAGGAGAAGAGGGAGGGAGGGGCTGCTGTTGGGGGTTGAGAATTTCGGCCAGAAATTGAGGGAGTGAGGAGAGAGAGGGAGGGGTTGAAAGTGGGGAGAAAAGACAAAGTCCACATTGACTTTCTTTCATTTTCTTTTCTTTTCATTGTTTTCTTCTCTTTTCTTTTGCAAACCAAGTGGGGAAAAAGTGAGGGCTGCTGAATTTGGCTAAGGGGAGGAGTAAGTAGGGGTGTGTGGGTGTGGGCACGGGTGTGGGGTGATGAAAAATGATAAATACAATACCCCAAACATCCATTTACGCTAAAAAAAGCCTTTTTTCTTCAATAATTTCTAAACCTTTTTGGCAAATGATTTCGTTCCAAAAAGCACATGATAATTTTTTATTTAATGTTTTATGATGCACAAAATTTGTTTCAACTCATTCCAATTTGTAATTTTCCCTAATTAAATGTATTAGTGACGGCTTAAAATAATAATAAAATAATATTTTTTTCAGAAAATTTGAAATTTCACCAGCGGCTCAATAAACACCAAATAATAGCAATTACATAGCTAGAATATGTATATTTAATTTTTATAATAAGATATTTGTATTTTGACTTTTTTACAGAAAACCCCTTTATTTTACCGATTTTTCGAAATTTCACCGAAACGATTTTCAAAACGCTACACCTCCCTCGAAGTACCAACACCGGCCTGGCTGAAAGGTTAAGCAAGTATTGTGACGTGCGATTAATCCTTACTAGTTCTTCTTTTATGGTTTGAAGAAGAATTTGAGGAAACAGTGGGAGCCATCCTGATTAGATAAATTAATAAACCAATCTAATCTAGCAAGAGCGCACGCTGAGTGTTTTCCCTCTCTCTCTCCAGGTAGCAACCATTTCACGCCCTAATCAAGATAATAAAATGTATCGCTTGACCGATCCGAATTCTTATTCGGGGCTGAAGAACGTCGGTTCGACTCTAACTTATGACAACGGTCATGGGTATGAGCAAGGGAAAGAGGAAAGTTTGAATTCCTTGACAACCCCATCGAAGAAGAAACATACGGTTGCATCTTCTTCATGCATTCTTGTTATTGAGAACTGTTTTTCGGTCAGTCCTACCTCCTGGGTACTCGATACTGGATCAGGATCTCATATCTGTAATTTATTGCAGGGACTGAGAAAACGTAGGATAGTTGGACCTGGTGATATGTCCCTCAGAGTAGGGAACGGAGCACAAGTTAATGCTGCAGCCGTCGGTGAATATCACCCAGTATTGCCAAATAGCAATACTATGATTTTGAACAATTGCTACTATGTGCCTTCCATGCTTTGCAACATCATATCAGTTTCTTTACTTAATAAAGATGGATATAACTTTGTTCTTGATAGAAATATCATGAACATTTACCTTGATAAGGTACTGGTTGCAGAAGGTACACTGTGTAATGGTATCTATGTTCTAAATCAAAACACAGTTCTCAATATACAAAACGCACGCAAGAGGAAGAGTTCAGATATGAACGAATCCTACTTGTGGTATTGTAGACTTGGTCATATCGGAGAGAAAAGACTAAGTAAGTTGCATAAAGATGGACTCTTGAATACGTTCGAATTTTCATCTTATGAAACTTGTCAGTCTTGTTTCAAAGGAAAGATGACCAAATCTCCGTTCACCGGGCATGGAGAAAGAGCAGCAGAGCTCTTGGGGCTCATACACAGTGATGTGTGTGGTCCGATGTCTGTACATGTAAGGGGTGGGTTCTCGTACTTCATCATATTCACTGACGATCTCTCTATATTCGGATATGTGTATGTTATGAAACACAAATCTGTAGATTTTCAGAAATTCAAAGAATTCAGAAACGAAGTAGAGAACCAGACTAGGAAAAGTATCAGGATCCTCCGATCTGATAGAGGAGGAGAATACTTAAGCACGGAATTCCTAGAATACTTAAAAGAGAATGGAATTCTCTCTCAGCTTACTCCTCCGTATACACCACAGTACAATGGTGTGTAGGAGAGGAGGAATCGTACCCTATTGGACATGGTTTGCTCCATGATGTGTGATGTTGAGTTGCCTCTTTCATTCTGGGGACATGCGCTTCAAACAGCGGCATATCTTTTGAATCAGGTTCCTTCCAAATCTGTGCCTAAAACTCCGTATGAAATATGGAAAGGAAAGATGCCATGTCTTAAGGGTATTAAGATATGGGGATGTCCGGCCTATGTAAAAACACAGAAACCGGACAAGTTAGAGGCACGGTCAGTCTTATGTAAGTTTGTTGGATATCCAATGCATTCGCATGGATACCTATTCTACCACACTGAGGAACAGAAGGTGTTTGTTGCTCGCCACGCTGTCTTCTTAGAAAAGGAATTTCTTGCAAAAGAAATTAGTGGGAGCACGGTAGAACTGGAAGAAATTCCATAAGAACAAACTATAGCTGAAGGTTTGGAGGAACTAAAAGATTCAATGACCCCGGACGAACCTCAGCCACTCCGCAGATCTAGTAGGATTTCTCATCCGCCCGAGAGATACTACGGTTTTCTCATAGACGGGGATCGAGAGGATTGCATCTTGGAAGAATATGATCCTACTAATTTCAGGCAGGCCGTTATCAGTAGGGACTCTGATAAGTGGCTGGATGCGATGCAATCTGAAATGGAGTCTATGTACACCAATAAAGTGTAGACCCTGGAAGTTGCTCCACCTGGGGTAAAACCCGTTGGATGCAAATGGATCTACAAGAAGAAACATGGTGTAGATGGGCAGGTGGAAACCTATAAGGCTAGACTCGTTGCAAAAGGTTTTCGTCAAAGGCCAGGAGTGGACTATGACGAAACCTTTTCTCCAGTGGCTATGCTCAAATCCATTAGGATCCTGCTTGCCATTGCTGCCTTCCATGACTATGAGATCTGGCAGATGGACGTAAAAACGGCTTTTCTAAACGGAAGTTTAGAAGAGTGCGTTTATATGGATTAACCGGAAGGTTTTGTAGACAGTGGGAGCAGCGGAAAGGTGTGCAAGCTGCTCAAATCCATTTATAGATTAAAGAAAGCATCGCGGAGTTGGAACATTTGTTTTGATGAGACAGTCAAGGACTTTGACTTCATCAAGAACGAAGATGAGCCATGCATTTATAAGAAGATTGTAGGACGAACTGTCGTATTCCTTGTCTTGTACGTGGACGACATACTTTTGATAGGAAATAACATTCCTATGCTACAATCGGTTAAGCTATTCTTGTTACAAAGGTTCTCAATGAAAGACCTAGGTGATGCCTCGTACATTCTGGGGATCAAGATCTACAGAGATAGATCCAAGAGACTACTGGGACTTTCATAGTCCAGGAACATAGAGACCGTACTAAAGAGATTTAGTATGGAAGATTCCAAGCGCGGTAACATACCCGCATTGCACGGAATCACCCTCTCCAAGAAGATGTCTCCCAAGTCTGACGAGGAGAGGGTTCGCATGAGCACTATACCCTACGCTTCGGCGATAGGATCTATAATGTATGCGATGCTATGTACAAGACCAGATGTAGCTTACGCACTAAGCGTGGTGAGCCGGTACCAGTCGGACCTAGGTGAGGACCACTTTACAGCAGTAAAGAACATTCTCAAATACCTGAGAAGGACTCAGGAAATGTTCCTGATTTATGGTAATGGAGACCTCAGGGTCAAGTCCTTTACTGACTCAAGCTTCCAGAGTGACAAGGATGACAGCAAGTCTGTCTCGGGTTTTGTGTTTACCCTCAATGGAGGGGCGGTATGTTGGAAGAGTTCCAAACAAGATACCGTCGCAGACTCGACGATGGAGGCTGAATACATTGCTGCAAGCGATGCCGCAAAAGAGGCGGTCTAGATGAAGAAGTTCATAGCTGAATTTCAGGTAGTTCCGTCCATTGTTGATCCAATACCAGTGTATTGTGATAACAATGGGGCTATAGATTTAGCGAAGGAACCACGGTCCCATCAGAATTCCAGGCACATCTTAAGGCGGTATCACCTGATCAAGGAGATCGTAGATCGCCAGGAGATCGAGGTCCGGAGAGTAGATACGAAGGAAAACACGGCGGATCCATTTACAAAGGCCCTACCTCAAGCACAGTTCGAGAGACTTTTTGGGATGTTGGGTATGCGGTACGCCAGCAGCTGGCCTTAGAGCAGACGTTGGGTATTCGGTACGCCAATCACTGGCCTTCAGTGCAAGTGGGAGATTGTTGGATGTATATACCCTAGAGGCCAGTATTGTATATGTATACATACGGATACTAGGGATATGTATGTATAGAACAATCTTGCTCTGTTTTATAGTATATTATTTGACTTGTCTTTATAGGGATATGTGTATTTATTTTTATTATATATGGTTTGCACATATTGATAAAGACTCAATACGGTAGTATACTATTGTGGTTTGTCTTTATCTTAACATGGCATATGTCATACTCGTTATTACATATTTCGGTTACATGTTGATAAAGCCCATAGTATTTTGCTTGACTACCTGCGTTGTGATAGCGATCATACTCGTGGGAGCAGGGTAGTCCATAAGCATATCCATAAATAGTCCCTGGTAGCGTGAGTATCGAGACTGGGCACTGATACTCCAGAGTAGACCGGCGTGTACGTTTCTAGCCCCGTCGGGGGATGGTTGGTCCCGTAGCCATTGGTCTGATGCACCTAAGATCGTATACAGTTGCTCACTGGGTGTGAATATACTGGACGGACTCGCCGAGAACTTCCATATGGTACTATACCAATCGTCAGATGGAAGTTCTTAGGTAACATGTATACAGGTTAGTCTTTGGACCCGAGATCGGCATTTTTCTCATGTGAGTTCCCTCTGAACTTTGATCACTACCCTACCACGGTTCTACTGAGTCGTGCAAACAGGTTTTGGTTGGGTTCAGTCCCGAGCCATATGGAGGCAATGAGCGATTATCGAGGATTCGTCTCTCCCGGTATAGGGAGTCGATATCGCACTGTGATTCGATTGGTCAAGACCATAAGACCTTGGCCAAGGCAGTTGGGATTTACTGATAGGCTGATCAGTAGTTTCCCGGATTGGTCCTGAACCACATCGGCATGACTTATCAGGTTGTTAGGGTCTGACGTTCACCATCCCCTAAACCCGGTATACGATACTCTTTGACGAAGAGTGTCACGACCCAAAGTTTGGCCCGTGACCGGCACTTAACCACGTAACGTCTATAGGCGTAACGCGACTAAGTAAGCCGAAAACCCAGAAATCAAACCAGTAATAGTATAGAGTGATTTAAGCAATTAATAGAACCAATTACTAAGATAACAATATACGACGCCATAGCGAAGAAAATGAGCAACAAGTGGGAAACATCACAGATAGAATAAACTGCATACGTAAAGTCGGCTCACAACGAGCTCGATGCCAGAATACAAAATAATATACATCGTCCTCACAACTGGTCTCTAAGTCAATACATAAGTGGTAGACGGAGAGTACTAGATACAACAATGTACATAACTAAAAGATAACCAGATACCCTACAAAACCCACCTATCAGCAAAAGAGCTAGTACACCAACTGTAGGGGTATCTGTGTCAAAAGATGCAAGAATTGCAGCCTGCCGCGACTACTTCGAAGGGCAACCTGCAAACACTGTGGCACAACGGGGGTGAGTTGCCAACTCGTGAATACAAGACAACATATAAAGGTAATCGTGAGTATGCACGTGCTACGATACTCTAAACTCTATCAACAGATAACATCTGTATGATGAACTGCAAGCTCAAACATGCAATAAGTGCGATCTAATAACATCTCCATGTGATGAGCAAGAAATGTGATGATCAGGTATAACAATGCAATCTAACCACCCTATATAAAATGAACAGGGTATGCAATGATCAGGTATAGCAATGCAATCTAACAACCCTATATAGAATGAACAGGGTATGCAATGATCAGGTATAGCAATGCAATCTAACAACCCTATATAGAATGAACGGGTATGCAGTGATCAGGTATAGCAATGCAATCTAACAAACATATATAGAATGAACAGGGTATGCAGTGATCAGGTATAGCAATGCAATCTAACAACCCTATATAGAATGAACAGGGTATGCAATGATCAGGTATTGCAATGCAATCTAACAACCTTATATAGAATGAAAAGGGTATGCAATGATCAGGTATAGCAATGCAATCTAACAACCCTATATAGAATGAACAGGGTATGCAGTGATCAGGTATAGCAATGCAATCTAACAACCCTAAATAGAATGAACAGGGTATGCAATGATCAGGTATAACAATACAATCTAACAACCCTATATAGAATGAACAGGGTATGCAATGATCAGGTATAGCAATGTGTACTATATCAGCTATAATAGGTACAGGATGAGATATCAATTACTACATACTGAGCATGGGAAATATAACATCTACACGGAATGTCATCGTAGAAAGTATAATCGGTACTCATCAATGTACCCAAATCCCAATACTACTCAAGCGTCGTCATCCTCCTCGATCCTCCAATCCTGTAAATCTCATATAACCGTGAGTGCCCAACATCGGCACCCAAAATATCAAGAAATACTCGTTCCAAGCATCGACACGCAAATCCTCCTGTATAGGGCATCCGTCAGTCCGGATCAGCCCACGGGCTCTGTCTGCGGTATCGGCCCTCGGCCCCGGCAGTACGAGTCATCCCGTATCCATCCATAGCCTCTGGTCGGTATCCTCAGGATAACCGCCAGGTCCAACCAATCACCGGTAGGTAGTAGTCCCTCTGCCAGGCTCACCGTCTACTATACAGTGAAACCGTTCTCGCCCCGGGGTACCATACCGGGTCCACCATGTACCCGTAATCGGCCTCATCCAACTCCTCGATTCGGGTTCACATATATCACTCTAGCACCGAGAAAACACATGGTGGATGCACCGAAATATCATATCAAGGGAAACCGGGTTTTTTAAATAATTAACTATTCTCTTTGAAATATCCACGGTTCCCCAAATCCTGAATTTACATGAAAACAACATATCTCAATGCATAATCTAAGCAAGTATGAAGATATCAATATACGTGTGCACTGGCATGAATGTACAGTGTGCATGTGCGCAGGTATGAAGATATCAATATATGTGTGCACTGGCATGAATGTACAGTGTGCATGTGCGCAGGTATGAAGATATCAATATATGTGTGCACTGGTATTATACAGTGTGCATGTGCGCAGGTATGAAGATATCAATATATGTGTGCACTGGTATGAATATACAGTATGCATGTGCGCAGGTATGAAGATATCAATATATGTGTGCATTGGTATGAATATATAGTGTGCATGTGCGCAGGTATGAAGATATCAATATATGTGTGCACTGGTATGAATATAACATATGCTGTTATGCGGCAAATCATGACAACATCAATAAGGTAGAATCAGTATGATATATGATTTATAGGAATCCTATAATGTGAGTGTCATGGCAATCACTAACGGTGTGAGTGTAGCATATCAATCGTGCTCGTGCGACTTGAACCATTAGTGACAGTGCAGTGTCCTATGCTATCATTTCTGTATGCAACAATAAGGAATGCTACTACAGTCCATATGAACATCTACAATCTAATATCCTGACTCGCTCTGACGCTTAACGCCATACGGGCGATTTCCCCGTAGATGTTAAATCTACTCACCTGGTCATGCGCTGCTCATAGCCGACCACCTGCTTCCCTTTCTTAGCTTCGTCCGACGTAAACGCCTGCGAACCTGGAATTACACAAGAATCCATATATAAGCAACTATCTCGCAAAACGTGATATCGACCTCAAACGATATGCTCGCGTACCGAACTAAACGCGCGTGTATACGATACGCTAAACGTGTGCACGCGTCTAAAACTAACCCCGATACGCCGCGATACGCTGAATCATGGAACCCTCTCGTGTATCGCGCGTATCGCGCGAACCAAACGTACTAAAAATACAATATAACGTCCCAGATTCTACCCAGGCTAACAAATTACAAAACTATACATACCGCTGGTCTAGAAATAACATCAGACTCCTACCCATCCAAACATCACCCAAATATTCTCCTATCTGGCCGCAAATTGCGGCCAGAAAGATTAAATCGGCGGCCTCGCTATGGGGTGGGGGTCTCGAGCTCTGGTGGTGTGGTCTATGTCTTGTATACAAGCTCCAGTCAACTCAATTTCAACCTGAACTACCCGGGCCTATAGCAGATCACAAAAATCCAAAAAGTTCACTTAAAAATACTAAATTTGCACAATTTGAAACCCTATGGTATTTTGGTGTAATCTGGGGTTTAATTAGGTTTACATGGCCTTAATAACACCTAATTAGGCTAGGTTAACCAATATTAACAGTACTAAACCACAAGTCCACACAAATCACCATTTCAAGCACAAAATCTCACATTTTACACAAACCGAAGCTAAACTACACATACGTTAAACAAACAAGAAGTTGGGCTCGGATTCTATACCTTACAAGACCCTAAGTGCAAGGAGAAAGGAGGTGGAGAAGATGGGAGTGCTGCTGCAGCTGCTGGGGCTGCTGCTGATGTTGCTGCTGCTGCCACTGCCTGCTGCTGCTGATGCTGCGGGTGATGCTGCTGTTGCTGCTGCTAGTTGCTGCTGCTGTGCTTCTTCTGCAGCTGCTGCCTCTCTCTCTCTCTCTCTTAGCTGAGTGTGTGTGTGTGTGAGAGTTGGGAGAATAATGAGGAAAGAAATGAGGCGCCCTAGTCAACCTCTCTCTCTCTCTCTCATTAAATGAGCATGGCTCAAGCCATATTGCCCATACCCTCTCTCTCCCACTAAGTCAACAAAAGAAAAGAATTTCAAAAAAAAACAAGAGAACAACAACCATACCAATTTAAAACCCAAAACAACTTAATACAAAACTTAAAATGGCTTAAGGGAATGGTTAGTCCACCATGCTTGTTAATCATGGTTTAACCCCATCTCTTAACCCTAGTTAACATGCACAAGTGTGTGTGTGTCTAGAAAATTCCAAATAAAATATTCATTAACTAGAATAAAATATCTGTAACATAATTTGGTAAACTTTTTACCAAAAACTATCTATTAAAATATAATTAACCCCTAAACACGACCTAAGGTGTTACAATCTTCCCTCCTTAAAGAAAATTCGTCCCCGAATTTTAAAATACCAAGCTACGCATACTTTCAGAGGGATGAGGGAACTTCTGCCGCACCTCGTCCTCAGCCTCCCTGGTGACCTCTTCACTGTTTAGGATGCACCCAAATCCCTTCACTGATGGCAAGACCTTCGATCGAAGTTTCTTCACCTGCCGGCCCAAAATTTCGGCTGGTTGTTGGGTGAGCGAAGGATCACACTCGAACTTAATTGGTCTGGCGCTGAATCCAATGAGAAAGGTCATGAAGGCAATTGCAAAGTATCGACATAGGAAATACGGGGTGAATATTCAATAATCTGGGTAGAAGTGCCCAATCTTAAGGCAACGAACCAACTCGCCTTAGGAATCCTAAAAAGACTTACTATCCTGGAAAACTTCCTAAAACTCAACATGTCATTTATCGGAAATTTCCGTGGGAATGCATGATCTGCCATTGTGAACTCAAATCTGCGACCCTCTTGGTCAGCATCTGATCTCTATCCGCAATAGACCATTCTCATCCTGACCCAAAACAACCGGGTCATTTCCGAAAATTCTAAACTAGCTGAGGTCCAATAATCCTATAACACGGAGTTAGGAAAACAAACTGGTGATCGACACGACCTAATCCTCTAAACCTAAAGTTTACCAATTGGAGTGTCTCCTAATAACTGCTATCAAAGGAGAACCCTATCGATGGCAAACAACGATCCCCAACCGCCGACAACAATTCCTACACACGCACAACTTAACAAGAACAACTGAGTACCACCGGATGACAAGCATCTGAATGGAGTCACATCCTGACAACTCCTGGGTGGACACCATAACGAATTTCGGGAAGATCTGCTGTCGTTCCCTCTTCGGAGCGGTTAAAGGTTGCAACTCTCCAGCCGGTCTCAGTTGCCCAACACAAACACACAACAAGATAGACACCTTGAAACGAATCTCAAGAATTCTTTTTCTATCCCTTCCCACCCGTAACTACCTTACAAGTTACGTTAACAGTTGGTGGGGCTTGAATGAGTACAGAGAGTTGACCAGTGTTCCTGCCCTAGGATTCCTCGCCTCTTCCCTATAATACTAGGTACACAAGTGTCTCTCTAGCCTAGCACACCCTTGCCATAAGTCAAGGATTCTAAAACATTACCCAGCCGAGTAGGCTCCAATATGCCTGACGAACGAGCGTCGGCGGGCAGTGTCTCGCGAAAGCGATTTAAGAAAAAGTGGTCGGGCGCGGACATGAGCAAGCTGTCTCCTCAGAAGAGACAAAATTATGCCGTACTCAACGATCGCACAAGAACTGTGAATCTGTGGAGGATTATCACAACAATCAAATTCCGCCGCAGGAAGAGGTACCTTTAACTCTGGTGGTCCGTGAAAATCTGACATGACTCTCAAACAAGTGGTGTCTCTAATCTCCAACGCAAAAACCATTGCGGCCATCTCCAGATCAGGAGTGGGATATCCTTCTCGTACTTCCTCCAAATGTAAGGAAGCAAAAGCGATAACTCGATTGTGTCACATCAGTACACATTCGAGTCCTACTCACGAAACATCATAGTTAAACCACAAAGTCGCCCGAACCAAAAGCAAAGAAGGAGCTGATGCAGTTGTTAACCGAGTCTTCAACTGCGGAAACTCCATACACAAGCCTCAGTCTACAGAAAAGAAACCTCCATTCCAGTCAATCAAGTCAACGGGGCAACATTACACTAGCAATCCTGCATGAGACGGCGGTAAAACCTGCTAAGCCAAAAATCCGCAGACCTCCGTCCTGCTCACAAATTGGGCCTAAGCTGTACGGCCACGATCTTCCTCGAAACCATACCAATTCGTCTCCGTAACTACAAAACCTAGGAGTTAACACAACAAGCTTGAAGGGAACACTCCGAGAATCTTGTAAACTGCTGGGGCTCTCTTAGTATCCGTATAACAGATCCTCAAGTGCTACCCTAACCCTCAAGGCACACTTAAAGAGACTAGGATGTCGTAAATAGCACAACAATAACTGGTCGAGGAATGGCCCGAAGAAAACCAGTTCATCATACCTACGAATGCTGCTAAAGCATTGATGAGTCCAGTGACACACCCAAAACACACAAAGCCTGTAGCACGCACAAGGCAGTCTTCGGAATGTCATCACTCCGGACCCGTAACAATGATGACCTGATCCCAAAAGAACTTAGACAAGGTCTCGCACTCTGGTGCCGATCGAAGAATTCGTCAGTGCGAGGTACATGATACTTATCCGCACCGTAAGCCGATTCAAAAGACGATCCATCAAAACAACCTCAATCTGTCGTTTTCCTCCTGGACGACTGGAAATAGGAGCTTCCTAAATGCGAAACACTCAGACGCACAACTCCCTCAACAACCACTCTGCAGAAGATCCTTAGCTCCTTAAGCTTCGCCGGCTCATCTTGGAATGACGTCGGAAAAATTCTCGCACGAAAGAAAACCGGTCCAACAAACCAACTGTGGATACAACATCACGAAAAACGCCAAGAATCCACGACATCTCCTCAGAGCCGACTAGCGAACAAGGCTGAATTCAAGCTGTAAGAGGTGGCACCACTATCCATCTGCACAACAAGATCTGACTTGCCCGGGAAAACAAAACCTAACTATTTCCTCACGGTAGCCCACAATGCCTAGCACGTAGCTAACCAGTCCATGCCCAGGAGATTGCTAAATCCAACATCTTTAGGAGGTTCAAAATGACAGACGAATCTCTATCTCCTATCCGATGGGCACACGACCGAAGTACGTGTCGCGCAACAAAAGGATTGCTGACAGAAATTAACACAACAAACGGCTAATCTACCTAGCACGACTCTCGTCCTAAACTCGGCACGAAGTGTGTAAACATACGAGTGCAACAAAAGGATATACTGAAAGAGTACCTGAAACCACAGCATTGGACGCCCGCGCGTCCCGATGAGTCGAAGCGAAAACTTGTGCCTGTCCTTCATCTGCGACTGATCGAACTCCTCCTCTACTAGCCTGACCCCTTTGTGCAAACCCTCCGCGTCCACGACGTCTCAGAATACGACCCTGACGTGCTGTGAAGGAACACTGCCTGATGAGGTGTTGAAGGCTTCCGCATCATAAACACCTACGCACTGAATGCTGTCCTTCCTGGGGATGGAAGCCAAACGACTGTCCTCGTCCTAAGCCTCTGCTCTGGGCTGGTACACTAGTATGATTTCACAACTGTTCCGGAATTCTAACGGTCTCTGGAATACGTGTCTCGTAAACGGGGGCTGCCTCCACCGGTGCTATGTAGGGGACGGAATACTGCATGATGATCGCAAGGAACAACTGGGTAACAGGGGTAGCAACCATCTGTCGCTGCGCTCGAACGACCTCTACCAATAAGCTTATCGTCTGGCGCAAGCTCTGCATCTCTGCTACTAGTCTAGCAATCTGACCTGTCGTAGGGGAAATAATCTGACCTGGTACAATATGGGTACTACTCGGATCAGTCCTCGTCTCAGATAAACCAACTCGAACCTCGGCTCTCCCAGCCTCTCTCTGCACCCTCGTAGTCCTTGGCGGCATAATGGCTGGAAAGAAGGTAGGATTCGATGAGGATACGAAAATCGAATCACAAGGATATATATACGATCATAAAGGAAATTCAATCAATAAATCCTAAGGTCGCTTAGGCGGAGTACCGTGTCGTGAGTATGCCGCGGAACATACGCACGCTACGCCACTCTGCTGCAGCTACCTACTCCATCATACCAGGGTCATCCTACACTCCGAAAGTAAAACCTACGCTCTGATACCAACTTTGTGATGAACCAAAGTTTGGCCCGTGACCGGCACTTAACCACGTAACGTCTATAGGCGTAACGCGACTAAGTAAGCCGAAAACCCAGAAATCAAACCAGTAATAGTATAGAGTGATTTAAGTAATTAATAGAACCAATTACTAAGATAACAATATACGACGCCGTAGCGAAGAAAATGAGCAACAAGTGGGAAACATCACAGATAGAATAAACTGCATAAGTAAAGTCGGCTCACAACGAGCTCGATGCCAGAATACGAAATAATATACATCGTCCTCACAACTGGTCTCTAAGTCAATACATAAGTGGTAGATGGAGAGTACTAGATACAACAATGTACATAACTGAAAGATAACCAGATACCGTACAAAACCCACCTATCAGCAAAAGAGCTAGTACACCAACTGTAGGGGTATCTGTGTCAAAAGATGCAAGAATTGCAGCCTGCCGCGACTACTCCGAAGGGCAACCTGCAAACACTGTGGCACAACGGGGGTGAGTTGCCAACTCGTGAATAGAAGACAACATATAAAGGTAATCGTGAGTATGCACGCGCTACGATACTTTAACCTCTATCAACAGATAACATCTATATGATGAACTGGATGCTCAAACATGCAACAAGTGCGATCTAATAACATCTCCATGTGATGAGCAAGAAATGTGATGATCGGGTATAACAATGCAATCTAACCACCCTATATAAAATGAACAGGGTATACAATGATCAGGTATAGCAATACAATCTAACAACCCTATATAGAATGAACAGGGTATGCAATGATCAGGTATAGCAATGCAATCTAACAACCCTATATAGAATGAACAGGGTATGCAGTGATCAGGTATAGCAATGCAATCTAACAACCCTATATAGAATGAACAGGGTATGCAATGATCAGGTATAGCAATGCAATCTAACAACCCTATATAGAATGAACAGGGTATGCAATGATCAGGTATAGCAATGCAATCTAACAACCCTATATAGAATGAACAGGGTATGCAGTGATCAGGTGTAGCAACGCAATCTAACAACCCTATATAGAATGAACAGGGTATGCAGTGATCAGGTATAGCAATGCAATCTAACAACCCTATATAGAATGAACAGGGTATGCAATGATCAGGTATAACAATGCAATCTAACAACCCTATATAGAATGAACATGGTATGCAATGATCAGGTATAGCAATGTGTACTATATCAGGTATAATAGGTACAGGATGAGATATCAATTACTACATACTGAGCATGGGAAATATAACATCTACACGGAATGTCATCGTGGAAAGTATAATCGGTACTCATTAAAGTACCTAAATCCCAATACTACTCAGGCGTCGTCATCCTCCTCGATCCTCCAATCCTGTAAATCTCATATAACCGTGAGTGCCCAACATCGGCACCCAAAATATCAAGAAATACTCGTGCCAAGCATCGACACGCAAATCCTCCTGTATAGGACATCCGTCAGTCCGGATCAGCCCACGGGCTCTGTCTGCGGTATCGGCCCTCGGCCCCGGCAGCACGAGTCATCCCGTATCCATCTATAGCTTCTGGTCGGTATCCTCCGGATAACCGCCAGGTCCAACCAATCACCGGTAGGTAGTAGTCCCTCTGCCAGGCTCACCGTCTACTACACAGCGAAACCGTTCTCGCCCCGGGGTACCATACTGGGTCCACCATGTACCCGTAATCGGCCTCATCCAACTCCTCGATTCGTGTTCATATATATCACTCTAGTACCGAGAAAACACATGGTGGACGCACCGAAATATCATATCAAGGGAAACCGGGTTTTTTAAATAATTAACTATTCTCTTTGAAATATCCACGGTTCCCCAAATCCAGAATTTACATGGAAACAACATATCTCAATGCGTAATCTAAGCAAGTATGAAGATATCAATATATGTGTGCACTGGAATGAATGTACAGTGTGCATGTGCGCAGGTATGAAGATATCAATATATGTGTGCACTGGCATGAATATACAGTGTGCATGTGCGCAGGTATGAAGATATCAATATATGTGTGCACTGTTATGAATATACAGTGTGCATGTACGCTGGTATGAAGATATCAATATATGTGTGCACTGGTATGAATATACCGTGTGCATGTGCGCATGTATGAAGATATCAATATATGTGTGCACTGGTATGAATATAACATATGCTGTTATGCGGCAAATCATGACAACATCAATAAGGTAGAATCAGTATGATATATGATTTATAGCAATCCTATAATGTGAGTGTCATGGCAATCACTAACGGTGTGAGTGTAGCATATCAATCGTGCTCGTGCGACTTGAACCATTAGTGACAGTGCAGTGTCCTATGCTATCATTTCTGTATGCAACAATAAGGTATGCTACTACAGTCCATATGAACATCTACAATCTAATATCCTGACTCGCCCTAACGCTTAACGCCATACTGGCGATTTCCCCGTAGATGCTAAATCTACTCACCTGGTCATGCGCTACTCGTAGCCGACCACCTGCTTCCCTTTCTTAGTTTCGTCCGACGTACCCGCCTGTGAACCTGGAATTACACAAGAATCCATATATAAGAAACTATCTCGCAAAACGTGATATCGACGTCAAACGATACGCTCGCGTTGCGAACTAAACGTGCGTGTGTGCGATACGCTAAACGTGTGCACGCATCTAAAACTAACCCCGATACGCCGCGAAACGCTGAATCATGGAACCCTCTCGCGTATCGCGCGAACCAAACGTACTAAAAATACAATATAACGTCCCAGATTCTACCCAGGCTAACAAATTACAAAACTATACATACCACTGGCCTAGAAATAACATCAGACTCCTACCCATCCAAACATCACCCAAAAATTCTCCTATCTGGCCGCAAATTGCGGCCAGAAAGATTAAATCGGCGGCCTCGCTATGGGGTGGGGGTCTCGAGCTCTGGTGGTGTGGTCTATGTCTTGTATACAAGCTCCAATCAACTCAATTTCAACCTGAACTACCCGGGCCTATAGCAGATCACAGAAATCCAAAAAGTTCACTTAAAAATACTAAATTTGCACAATTTGAAACCCTATGGTATTTTGGTGTAATCTGGGGTTTAACTAGGTTTACATGGCCTTAATAACACCTAATTAGGCTAGGTTAACCAATATTAACAATACTAAACCACAAGTCTACACAAATCACCATTTCAAGCACAAAATCTCACTTTTTACACAAACCGAAGCTAAACTACACATACGTTAAACAAACAAGAAGTTGGGCTCGGATTCTATACCTTACAAGACCCTAAGTGCAAGGAGAAAGGAGGTGGAGAAGATGGGAGTGCTGCTGCAGCTGCTGGGGCTGCTGTTGATGTTGCTGCTGCTGCCACTGCCAGCTGCTGCTAATGCTGCTGGTGATGCTGCTGTTGCTGCTGCTAGTTGCTGCTGCTGTGCATCTTCTGCAGCTGCTGCCTCTCTCTCTCTCTCTCTTAGCTGAGTGTGTGTGTGTGTGAGAGTTGGGAGAATAATGAGGAAAGAAATGAGGCGCCCTAGTCAACCTCTCTCTCTCTCTCTCTCTCTCTCATTAAATGAGCATGGCTCAAGCCATATTGCCCATACCCTCTCTCTCCCACTAAGTCAACAAAAGAAAAGAATTTCAAAAAAAAAACAAGAGAACAACAACCATACCAATTTAAAACCCAAAACAACTTAATACAAAACTTAAAATGGCTTAAGGGAATGGTTAGTACACCATGCTTGTTAATCATGGTTTAACCCCATCTCTTAACCTTAGTTAACATGCACAAGTGTGTGTGTGTCTAGAAAATTCCAAATAAAATATTCATTAACTAGAATAAAATATCTGAAACTTAATTTGGTAAACTTTTTACCAAAAACTATCTATTAAAATATAATTAACCTCTAAACACGACCTAAGGTGTTACAAAGAGACCGGACTGTACGGATATTTTAACGGATAGTCTCAGTAGGAGTTCGGACGAGCTTGCTCGTCGGCCTTCCTTTTCGACAGGTACCTGGGAAGCCGTTACGTACAGCTAGAGCCGCTAACGTGCTTGTGGTTAAACCCGCTGCCAGAGTACTGTCGAGTCTTTAGAGTCCCACACAGAGGGTTTCCCTGATCCAGGCAAAACGATGTAGTAGCCGTATTGGATACGTGCAGGGTTCGATCGATTGATGTACTTGGTACTCGGATTTTCGATCGGACGGTTTGTAATACTAGCCGGCTCGGGTTTGTGCCGGATTATTAAATCAGGTATTGATTTAATAATTTACGTATATGTATTTCGATATATATATTCTAGTATTACGTTCTTCGTGTTATTCTATCTCTTTTGGGTATTCGTATTTTTATCTGATTGCTGGTATATTTGTACAGTTGTTGGAAATCCGTATTTATTACAGTTTTCCTTCTAGAAGGTGGCCACCTCATTTTGTATTTTTCATTTATTTCATAAATGGAAATGAGGTGTAAAGTAAGAGTATGGGAGGAAAATAGGTGACCATGCTTCAATAGTAGTCAAATGAATTTATAATTCATTTTGGGTTTACTATTGAAGCATGGTTGCTAATTGTTTAATGAAAGAATTGATATACAAAACCATTGTGTATATTTTCTCTTTCATGGTTGATTCATTTTTTCTCTCTTGAGCTCTTATCTCCTCCCTCCTCTAGCTTTCTCCTCCACCTTCATCTTCTTCGTCTTCACTACATTTCTCATGTGTTGAGATACAAGTGAAGAGGCTAGAAAGAGATAGAACACTTAGACATCTAAACTACATCCTAGATTACTTAGACTAGCATCCCAAGTTCCTAGTTGCTCTATTGACTTATTACAAAGAGTTAGAGCCATGGATCATACTCCCCGGGTGGATCATCTACGACAAAAGGAGGCCGGAGAACAAGCTCGATCCCAATGGACCGATGGAGCCAGATTTGGAATTCAAGCATGTTCATGGCGCTTGCAAGGAGCTAAGGATGAAGAAAGAAGACCGAAGGACTTGGTTCATTTGGTGAGGTTTCTATCATAGTAGATAGCTCTCTTAGTGTAGCTAGTTAGTTTTATGGAAAGATCCGGTTTAAGGGTTTTGTCTAGCGCCAAGTTTAATTCGTAAGAAAACTTTTTGTTCCGCATTTGGCCACGTGAGATGGCCAGGGCGCTAGTGTAACCCTTCAGACTTACAGTGGTATCAGAGCCTCGCTAAACCATAACTAACTTGTTAGCAAAGTCGTTAGAAATTCGATCGCGAAACGAACTGGAAAAAACATCGTTTTCACATAGTTTCTGTCGATTTTAAAACGGGGTCTAAAAATTTTTCAGGGACCCTTAAAAATACAAGCTGGGTAACTTAAGGTTACTGGAGAAATTTGGGGTTCTAACTCATCCAAACCGCCGCGGATCCGCGGCCGAGTTGGGGCCGAGTCAACCCAAAATTCCCCTGTAACTCTTCTGTGTTGATTTTGTTCTTTCTGGGATGTTTTGTTTCTGATCAAGTTTCAGGTGCACAGTGATGTATTTGGAGTAGAATCATTTGCGTTTGCTTGATCGAAATTCTAAGATGTTTGGCTAATTTGATTATATCTGTTATTTGTATAATATGTTCGTAAACCTCCCCTAACTGCTAGTTTGTCGGTTGGCAGGGGGTTGCACATTTCTGTAATGGTTTTTACTGTTTGTGTTTGTGGACTTGTTGGATTGTCGTGAATGGATAGCCGGCGATGTGAGACGAGCGTTTCTTTCATTCAAATGTAATTTGTAAATTGTTGTAATATTCTTTTGCGGGGCACATGCAGGTTGCGGTTGTAGCCACCGTTGTATTATTTCATTTACTGATTTTTGCTCCTAGGATAGACCCAAGGTGGGGTGCACAAACTACCGGGTACTTTGAAGTGTTTAGTGGCCTACTCACGTTGTTGAGGAAGACCGCTTTACTTCGGGTACTTGGCGGGTAGTTTGCCGTACCCGTAGATGTCTAGGGTGGGGTTTTGGCTATTCATCGCGACTGTGTAATCCGTCTTTCTTTGCAGGCTCAAAAGAAATGCGGATTCGTAGAAAATCCAATATGTTCATCTGTAATCTGGAATGCCTATTGTTGCGTCTGACGAATATACAATATCTATATATGATAGCTATTAGGCGTCACTTATGTTTTGCACCCGTGCTAGCCCAGCCCCCGCTTTGTCGTTAGTTAAGTAACCTAACGGGTGATGACGGGACCCAGTGACGAATGCGGATGGCATAAGAGGACGTTGTATTTTTATTGTTTTCTGCAATGATAGGTTAATTGATGGGACGCATTATTTTAATTCAAAGAAAATAAACCAAAGTTGAATCGTTGGAACAATTTAAAAGAAACCACTCGGTTATTTTTAAAACAGAAGATATTTTTAAATTGCGGAGCTTTAACCACTACTTTTAAAAGTTATCAGGTTCCTTCGATCATATCAAGTTCACTACGTTCACGGTTTCGCCAAAACCATTCGTAGCCTTCCGCCATTTCATTTGGGTATTCAGTAGTATTCAAGCTATGTATTTTGACCTAACGCCAAGGCATAGTGTTTGGTAGCTGCTGGGTATTCATTTGTTGCATAGATAGATGAGTTAGTTTGGGACAATCGTATTATCATTTGGCCAACGTCAGGGGTATGTACGGATGGGTTCAAATTAACAAGATAATGATGGGTAGAACTTGACATGTGACTTATGACATTTTGACCAAACGCCAAGGTAATAAGAGCATGGGGCAGAAATTTATATCGGGAATTTCTAAAGAAACTGAAATTTGCAAAGAGATGCATACCATTTGGAGTGTGATAATATTGGTAGGATACCTTCAACTTTATCACACGATGATATTTGGATCCCAATCCTTCTGTGAGTATCCGCTACTCATCAGGAGATTCGTCACTTAACGATTAATGCTATAAACCAAGTAGGTGCCGAGAGAGGTGTCAGCGGGGTTACGCCCCCAGAGAAAAGAGGTTATTTAATTAAGGAACTTCGCGAAAGCGTTGGAAAACCTCCCTCGAAGTACCGACACCAGCATGGCTGAACGGTTAAGCAAGAATTGTACGGTGAGAATAGTCCTAACTAGTTCTTCCTTTTTGGTTTGAGGAGGGATTTGAGAAACTGTGGGAGCCATCCAGTTTAGATAAACTTAAAACCACTCTAAACTTGCAAGAGCATCATGCTAAAGTGTTCCCTCTCTCTCTTATTGCAGCGACCCAAACCATGACAGGCCTTAAGTTACTATTAGAGAAAAATATATTGACAGGTCCAAACTATAAAGATTGCCTGCGGAATGTCAAAATGGCTTTGACTTTGACAAATTGGGGTATGTCCTTACTGCTCAGGCACCTGCTGTCCTTGGTCCAAAATCCAGTCTTGCGGATAAGGAAATCCACAAAACTTGGGAATTAGATTGCGCAAAGGCCAAATGCATCGTGCTTACCTCTATGAATAATGAACATCAGAGGAGGCACGAGGATATGGATCTTGAATCCATATTTCTCCATACAAAAGATCTGTATAGAGAGCAATCTCGTATAGCAAGATACGAGACTTCGAAGAACTTGTTTCAGTTGAGGCTGGCCGTCGGATCATCTGTAGGAGAACATGTCCTAAAGATGATTGGCTATATAGAAGAGCTCGCGGACCTCCGGACGACTTTGGAGAACGAGCTCTATACAGACTTGATTCTTCAGTCCCTTCCTTCCACCTACGCCCAGTTTATTTTGAATTTCAACATTCAAAGAAAAGAAGTTGAACTTCCAGAACTCCTTAACATGTTGAGGAGTGCAGATGGCACCTTGCAGAAAGCAAGGAAAACACCCGCTATGTTTGTTCGCAGTGCTTCTTTTTCCAGGTCCAAGGCTAGGGCCAAAGGAAGGAAGATGAAGGCCGCTACCAAACCAAGAGGTGGTGTTAGTAAGGTAGGAACTAAGGGAAAGACAAAGATTGCAGTGCCAGTAGTGGCAATGGACGAGTGCTTCCACTGTCATAGGAAAGGGCACTGGAAGAAAGATTGCAAATCTTGGAATGCCAAGAACCAGGAACCGAAGCAAGTTGTGGCTTCGACTTCAGGTGTGTTTGTAATTGAAAATTGTCTGTCAATCAACTCTACTTTCTGGGTATTGGATACCGGATCAGGATCTCATATATGCAATTCATTGCAGGCACTGAGAAACCGTAGAGTGCTGAAAGTTGGTGATATGACCCTCCAGATTGCTAACGGAGCCAGCATGGGTGCTGTGTCCGTAGGGGATTATCACCTAGGATTGACGAATGGACATATTTTGGTTTTGCATAACTGTTTTTGTGTACCCAGTTTAACGTGTAATATCATATCGGTTTCGTTGTTATCAAAAGAAGGTTATGATTTCACGTTTGTAAGCGATGTTGTTAACATCCACCTTAATCATGGTTTGATTGGGTCCGGTACACTAGATAACGGTATATATGTCTTAAACCAATTACATATTTTCAATGTCCAGAACACAATAAAAAGAAAGTCTCCAGATTTAAATAAGGCTTTCTTATGGCATTGTAGACTAGGTCACATCAATGAGACAAGGTTAACTAAGTTACATAGAGAAGGATATTTGGATTCGTTCGAATATCAATCTTATGCCACTTGTCAATCATGTCTCAAAGGAAAGATGACAAAGACTCCATTCACTGGACATGGAGTAAGAGCGAGCGATCTCTTAGGACTCATACACAGCGATGTATGTGGTCCAATGTCTACACATGCAAGAGGTGGTTTTTCATATTTCATTACTTTTACGGATGATTACTCTAGGTACGGATTCATTTTCTTTATGAAACATAAATCTGAGGCTTTTGAGAAATTCCAAGAATATAAGAATGAAGTAGAAAATCAGACCGGCAAAAGTATCAAGACACTGAGATCTGATCGAGGTGGTGAATACTTAAGTGTCGAGTTCCTAGGTTACCTAAAAGAGAAAGGAATTCTCTCTCAGCTTACTCCTCCATACACTCCACAGCATAACGGTGTATCGGAGAGACGGAACCGAACCCTATTGGATATGGTACGTTCCATGATGAGTAATGCTGAGTTACCGCGATCTTTCTGGGGTTATGCGCTAGAATCAGCAGCATATCTTTTGAACAGGGCTCCTATAAAGATTGTGCCTACCACGCCATATCAGATGTGGAGTAGGAAGAAGCCCTATCTTCAGTATCTAAAGATATGGGGATGTCCAGTTTTTGTTAAAAAGCAGCATACGGACAAACTCGAGGCACGATCAGTAAAGTGTAAGTTTGTGGGATATCCAAAGAACTCCAAGGGGTATTTCTTCTATTACGCAGAGGAACAAAAGGTTTTTGTTTCTCGTAATGACCATTTTCTAGAACATCAGTTTTTAGAAAAAGAAACGAGTGGGAGCGAAATAGAACTGGAAGAACTTCCAAAACCACAAACTACTACTGAAAGTTTGGTAGAACCAGTAGTTCAAGAAGAACAGGACATTCCCGCACCCCTCCGCAGGAGTAGTAGGCCGTCTCATCCGCCTGAGAGATACTACGGTTTTCTCATAGATGGGGATGGAGAGGATTGCGTCATTGATGATGATGAACCTACTAGCTTCCAGCAGGCCATCTAGAGCGGCGACTCGGTAAGATGCCTGGATGCAATGCGGAACGAGATGGAGTCCATGTACACCAACAAAGTATGGACTTTGTACTTTGCTCCAGATGGGGTAAAACCCATAGGATACAAATGGATCTTCAAGAAAAAGATTGGTGTAGATGGACAGGTGGAAACCTATAAGGCTAGACTTGTTGCAAAGGGTTTTCGTCAAAGACCTGGTTTGGACTATGACGAAACCTTTTCTCCAGTGGCTATGCTCAAATCCATTTGGATCCTTCTTGGCATTGCCGCCTTCCATGATTATAAGATCTAGCAGATGGACGTAAATACGGCTTTTTCTAAATGATAATTTAAAAGAGTGCGTCTATATGGATCAGCCAGAAGGTTTCAATCAGAGTGGGAGCAGCGGGAAAGTGTGCAAGTTGCTTAAGTCCATTTATGGACTGAAGCAGGTATCGCTGAGTTGGAACATCTGTTTTGATGAAATGGTCAAAGAATATGACTTTATCAAAAATCCGGATGAACCATGTATATATAGTAAAATTGTAGCACGAACTGTCGTATTCCTCGTCTTGTACGTGGATGACATTCTATGGATAGGAAATGACATTCCTATGCTACAATCTGTCAAAGGATTCTTATCACACAGGTTCTCCATGAAAGACCTGGGTGATGCCTCTTACATTCTGGGGATCCGGATCTATCGTGATAGATCCAAGAGGATGTTGGGACTATCGCAGTCCAGGTATACCAACACTATACTGAAAAGATTCAGTATGGAAGATTCTAAGCGCGGTAATTTACCGTCTTGTCACGGAATCACCCTATCCAAAGAGATGTCTCCCAAGACTGATTTGGAAAGGGATCGCATGTCTATTATACCCTACGCTTTTGCGGTAGGCTCTATAATGTATGCGATGTTGTGCACCAGACCAGATGTAGCTTACGCACTGAGCGTGGTAAGCAGGTATCAGTCAGACCCAGAGGAGAAGCACTGGATAGCATTAAAGAACATTCTCAAGTACCTGAGAAGGACTAAGGAGTTGTTCTTGGTTTACGGCGGAAAAGACCTCAAGATCGAGGCCTTTGCTAATTCCATCTTCCAGAGTGACAAGGATGACTCCATGTCCATGTCAGGTTATGTCTTTACCCTCAATGGAGGGGCGGTGTGCTGGAAGAGTTCCAAGCAAGACACCGTTGCTGACTCGACGATGGAAGCAGAGTATATTGCTGCTTGCGATGCCGTAAAAGAAGCGGTCTGGATGAATAAGTTCCTAACAGAACTTCAGGTGGTTCCTACCATTGTTGATCCAATACCGTTGTATTGCGACAACAACGGAGCTATAGCTTTAGCAAAGGAACCCAGGTCCCATCAGAAGTCCAGACACATCTTAAGGTGGTATCACCTGATCAGGGAGATCATAGATCGCCGGGAGATCGAGGTCCGAAGAGTTGCTACAGAGGAGAACACTGCTGATCCATTCACAAAAGCCTTACCTCAGATTCAGTTTGAGAAGCAACTCGAGATGATCGGTCTTCGATACGCCAGTACATGGCCCTAGTGCAAGTGGGAGATTGTTAGTGTATATGCCCTACGGGCCATTATTGTATCATACTAGCTTGTATATTACTTAATGGAAGCTTGGGATATTCACAGTTATATTAACAGTCTTGCTAAATATGGTAGTATGCTACTTGGTTTATATCTATCTTAATATGTGTGTACGTATTGATAGAGCCCTTAGGATCATGCTTGACAACCAGCGTTGTGATGGCAGTCACACTAGTGGGAGCTGGGTAGTCTACAAGCACATCCTTTTTCAGGTCCCTAGTCGTAGGATTATTAAGACAGGGCATCGATACTCTGGAGTAGACTAGTGTGTACGCTTCTCATCCCAGTTGGGGAGATGGTCTGTCCCACAGCCATCAGTACGTCGTACTGGAGATAGTATACAGGTGCTCGTTGGGTTACGGGTACACGGACAGGACTTGCAGGGAACTGTTGGTTGGTATTATACCCGTCGTCAGTTAACAGTTCACAGGTGAGATGAGTACAACATAGTCCGCAGACTTGACACTGCTGCTTCGCCTCGAGTGTGTTCCCACTGTTCTTAGATTGCTACCCTACCACGGCTCAAAAGAGTCGTGCAAACAGGTAGCAGTTGGGTGCAGTCTCGAAGCACTTGGAGGCAGTGGCGGTTAGACAGGATTCGTCTCTACTGGTATTGGGAGTTGATATCACGCTGTGTCTTGAGAGCCATTACGCAAAGTCCCTGGCCAGGGCAAGCGAGATTTACTAGTAGGTTTTCCAGTAGTTTCTCAAGGTGTAATGGGCTTCACTCCGATATGACTTATACCGCTTTTAGGGGACTGACGCTTTCCGGCCCCCTAGGCCCGATATTCAATAGTCCTAAACGAACAGACCGGACTGTACGGAGATTGTCACATCAGGCTCAGTAGGAGTTCGGATGGGTTTCCTCATCGGCCTTCTTATCGACATCTATCATCTATCTGGGAACTGTTATGTACAGCTAGTGCCGCTTGCGGTCTGTGGTTAAACCCACTGCCAGCGTAGTAGTCGAGTCTTTAGAGTCCCACACAGAGAGTTTCCCTACTTCGGGTGAAACGATATAGAGGTCGTATGGTTTTACGACAGGGTTCGGACGCATACGTGTTTTTACGCACGTACGATGTTCGGACAGCTTTTACTAGCGGGCTTTGGTTTAAGCCAGATTCTAGTATCGGATTATTAGATTTATACAGTCTCAGTATTTCCGTTTTTTCACGGATAGGAGGGGCGTTCTCGTAAATTGTCGAGAAGCTTCTAGAAGGTTGATGAGGTGGAGGGCTTATGTGGCATTTGCATTAAATGGTTTTGTGACTCATGGAGATGATTCGTCAAGAGAGTTAATGATGCATTAAATGTTTTTAATGACTCACTTGATGATTCATTTTGTATTAAATGAAGCATGAAGATATTTGTGCAAAGAGATATTTATGCAAAGTATCTTATGCTTCATATATATACATAAATGAATCAAATTCCATTTGATAATGATTCTCACCTTCTCTCTCCTCAAGCTCTCTCTCTTCAAACCCTAACCTTAACCTCTCATGTGTTGAGATCAAGGGTTAGCAAGACTAATTGATCCTTAATCCCTCTCTATATCCCCTACGTTGCTTTGATTAGCACTTTTAGTAACCTAGTTATCTCAAGTTAGAGGTCAAGCTTAGAGTAGTAGCTCTCGGGTCGATCTTCTATTACAAAGAGGAGGCCGACGAGGAAGTGGTCAACGAGAAGAAGAAGGACTTGGTTCATTAGGTATAATCTTCTTTAATAGTAGCTAATCCCTCCTATGATGTTGTTAGTTAGGATTTGGCAAAGATCCGTAAGTTAGTCGATGTTTGTTTTAAACAAAGTGATTGTTTTACCTATTCCGCCTCCTCGCAACTCGTGGGGTGTCTAACATCAACTTATAGGTCTGAGAGGAGTAAATCTCTCTCTCTCCTTTCTTTGCCCATATAATTTTTATAATAGGACTCTATTTAAATGAACCACACACCGCTCACTACGGCACCCTATCCTATAAGATAGCAGTGATTCCCTAGTGTTAGTCCATATTGCGACCCCCGGTACTTACGGGGAGACGGAAACGGTATAAAAAACGAATTTTTATCGCAAGAGGCAACATGGACTTAACTAGGTCGGGATCGTTGTCTAAACTAAAACTAGTATTCTAGCTAAAGAGAGTTAGCTACTATGGAAGATGGTTATACCTAAACTTGAACTCCTTCTTCTTCAAACCTTGTAGAGGTTGATGGTTCTCTTTTCGTCGCCTTCTCCCGTCGAAGATGGATCCACCTCGAAGGTTCGACTTTGGGCTCTTCCTCGATCTTTGAGTGAACTAGGGTTTCCGGCTTGCTAAACCTTCATCCTAGAATGAGTAGAGAGTGATTAGGGTTTGCTTTTGTTTCTAAAGAGAATGAATCTCAACACATGAGAAGGTTTCTCTTTTCAAGAGGAAGAAGAAGAAGAAAATGAGGAGAGAGAGAGGTTATGATAGAATGAGCTCAATTATTTCTTTCTTGCAACCATATTGCAAAAGAAATGAATTATCTAAATGATAATAATTTGAAAATGAGAATAGTTGATGGTAGTATTTTGAATGACCACAACCATGCTTCATTTAATAAAAAGTAAGCATGAATCAAGGAAGACTTTCAAGGCATGAAAGTGGTCAATGGTCAACAAGTCAACCAAGGTCAACAAGTCAACAAAAAAACAACCATAACATAATTCTCATTTAATTATTATTATTAATAGATAATATATAAATCCATTAGGGTTTGGAAAAAGAAGACTGTCAATTGTGCATACGCACCCGTTCCGAAACCCTAATGAAAAACCTCATTCTCCGCCTCAAGCAACTGTGCATACACACCTGCATTCTCGTTCCGAAAAACAAGAATACCAAGATATAAAAGCAACCCCCAAAACATATACCAGTATCTGGCTCAAACCAGAGCCTGCCAGTATAATCCGTCCGGACTCCAAACGTGCACAAGTGCGCGGATGAGAACGAACCCTGTCGCAAAACCATGCGACCTCTACTCTGTTTTGCCCAGAGGCAAATACCCTCTGTGTGGGACTCTAAAGACTCGACACTACGCTGGCAGTGGGTTTAACCACAGACCGCAAGCGGCACTAGCTGTGCGTAACGGTCCCCAGGTAGATGCCGACAAGAAGGCTGACGAGGTGAAACCCCATCTGAACTCCTACTGAGTCTGAATGTGACATTCTCCGTACAGTCCGGTCTGTTCGTCTGATACATCGCATGGCGGGCCTAGAGGGCGGTAAAACGTCAGTCCCCCAATAGCGGTACAAGTCGTGTCGGAGTGAAGCCCAAAACACCCTGAGATAACACTGGAAACCTACCAGTATATCTCGCTTGCCCTGGCCAGGGACTACTCGTGTAATGGCTCTCCTAGACACAGCGCGATGTCAACCCCCAATACCGGGAGAGACGAATCCTGTCTAACCGTCACTGCCTCCAAGTGCTTCGGGACTGCACCCAACCACCACCTGTTTGCATGACTCCTTTGAGCCGTGGTAGGGTAGTGATCAAAGTGCAGTGGGAACACACTCGAGGCGAAGTGTCAGTGTCAAGTCAGCGGACTAAGCTGTACTCATGTCACCTGGGAACTGATAACTGACGATAGGTATAATACCAACCTGTCAGTTCCCGACGAGTCCTGTCCAGTGTACTCGTAACCCAACGAGCACCCGTATACTATCTCCAGTACGACGTACTGATGGCTGTGGGACAGACCATCTCCCACACTGGGATGAGAAGCGCATACGCTAGTCTACTCCGGAGTATCGATGCCCTGTCTCGATAGTCCTACGACTAGGGACCTGTATAAGGATGTGCCTATAGATTACCCAGCCCCCACTAGTGTGACTGCCATCACAACGCTGGTAATCAAGCAAAGATCCTAAGGGCTCCACTAATGCGTATAAGTGATATACTGAAATAAACACAAGTACACATTGAAGTAGAAACAAACCAAGTAGCATACTACTATATTGAGCAAGATTGTTTATACAAGGTGAATATCCCAAGCTTCCATCAAGTAATATACAAACTAGTATGATACAGTAATGGCCTCTAGGGCATATACACTAACAATCTCCCACTTGCACTAAGGCCATGTACTGGCGTATCGAAGACCTATCATCTCGATCAGCCGCTCGAACTGAGTCTGGGGTAGGGCCTTGGTGAATGGATCTGCAGTGTTCTCTTCTGAAGCAACCCTCCGAACCTCGATCTCCTTGCGATCCACGATCTCCCTGATCAGGTGATACCGCCTCAAGATGTGCCTGGATCTCTGATGGGACCTGGGTTCCTTTGCTAAAGCTATAGCCCCGTTGTTGTCGCAATATAGAGGTACTGGGTCAACAATGGACGGAACCACCTGAAGTTCTTTTAAGAACTTCCTTATCCAGACAGCTTCTTTTGCGGCATCAGATGCAGCGATGTATTCCGCTTCCATAGTCGAGTCTGCAACGGTTTCCTGTTTGGAACTCTTCCAACACACCGCCCCTCCATTGAGGGTAAAGACAAAACCCGACATGGACTTGGAATCATCCTTGTCACTCTGGAAGCTGGAGTCAGCAAAGGCCTCAATCTGGAGGTCTTTTCCGCCATACACCAAGAACATCTCCTTAGTCCTCCTCAGGTACTTAAGAATGTTCTTTACCGCTATCCAATGTTTCTCCCCAGGGTTTGACTGATACCGGCTTACTACACTCAGTGCATAAGCTACATCCGGTCTGGTACACAACATCGCATACATTATAGAGCCTACCGCAGAAGCGTAGGGTATAATAGACATGCGATCCCTCTCCAAATCAGTCTTGGGAGACATCTCTTTAGAGAGGGTGATCCCGTGACAAGCCGGTAAGTTACCGCGCTTGGAATCTTCCATACTGAATCTTTTCAGTACGGTGTCGATGTACCTGGACTGTGAAAGTCCTAATATCCTCTTGGATCTATCACGATGGATCCGGATCCCCAGGATGTAAGAGGCATCACCCAGGTCTTTCATGGAGAACCTTTGTGACAAGAAACCCTTGACAGATTGTAGCATAGGAATGTCATTTCCTATTAAGAGAATGTCATCCACGTATAAAACAAGGAATACTACAGTTCTCGCTACAAATCTACTATAGATGCATGGTTCATCTGGATTTTTGATAAAGTCAAATTCCTTGACCGTCTCATCAAAATAGATGTTCCAACTCCGCGATGCCTGCTTTAGTCCATAGATGGACTTAAGCAACTTGCACACCTTTCCGCTGCTCCCACTCTGAATGAAACCCTCTGGCTGATCCATATAGACACACTCCTCTAAATTTCCATTTAGAAAAGCGGTTTTTACGTCCATCTGCCAAATCTCATAATCGTGGAAGGCAGCAATGGCAAGAAGGATCCGAATGGATTTCAGCATAGCCACTGGAGAAAAGGTTTCGTCGTAGTCCAAGCCAGGTCTTTGACGGAAACCCTTTGCTACAAGTCTAGCTTTATAGGTCTCAACCTGTCCATCTACACCAATCTTCCTTTTGAAGATCCACTTGCATCCTACGGGTTTTACCCCGTCTGGAGCAATGTCCAACGTCCATACTTTGTTGGTGTACATGGACTCCATTTCGGTCCGCATTGCATCCAGCCATTTTACCGAGTCAATGCTCTGAACGGCCTGCTGGAAGCTAGTAGGCTCATCATAGTCTATGATGCAATCCTCTCTATCCCCGTCTATGAGAAAACCGTAGTATCTCTCGGGCGGATGAGACTGCCTACTACTTCTGCGGAGCGGCATAGGAATGTCCTGTTCATTTGAACCTTCTGGTTCCACTAAGCTTTCAGTAATAGTCCGTGGTTCTGGAATTTCTTCCAGTTCTACTGTGTTCCCACTTATCTGGTTTTCCAAAAACTCAGTTTCCAAGAAGTAGGCATGACGAGAAACAATGACTTTTTGTTCCTCTTCACAGTAGAAGAAATATCCCTTGGAGTTCTTTGGATATCCCACGAACTTACACTGTACTGAACGCGCCTCGAGCTTGTCCGCATGCTGCTTTTTAACAAAAGCTGGACATCCCCAAGTCTTGATGTGACTGAGATGGGGTCTCTTCCCACACCACATCTCATATGGTGTAGTAGGCACAGTCTTAGTAGGAACTCGGTTTAAAAGGTACGCAGCTGATTCTAGTGCATACCCCCAGAATGATCGCGGTAACTCAGCGTTACTCATCATGGACCGTACCATATCCAATAGGGTCCGGTTCCGTCTCTCCGATACACCGTTATGTTGCGGGGTGTATGGAGGAGTAAGCTGAGAGAGAATCCCATTCTCTTTTAAATAATTCAGGAACTCGGCACTTAAGTATTCTCCACCTCGATCCGATCTTAGAATCTTGATACTTTTGCCGGTCTGTTTTTCTACTTCATTCTTAAATTCCTGGAATTTTTCAAAAGCTTCGGACTTATGTTTCATTAAGAAGACATAACCGTATCTTGAAAAATCATCCGTAAAAGTAATGAAGTAAGAATAACCGCTTCGCGCATGTGTAGACATTGGACCGCACACGTCGCTGTGTACGAGTCCCAAGAGCTCGCTCGCTCTTACTCCGTGTCCAGTGAACGGAGTCTTTGTCATCTTTCCTTTGAGACAGGATTGACAAGTGGCATATGATTGATATTCGAACGGATCCAAATATCCTTCTGTAAGTAACTTAGTCAACCTTCTCTCATTGATGTGACCCAGTCTACAATGCCATAAGAAAGTCTGATTAATATCTGGTGACTTTCTTTTGTGTGTATTCTGGACATTGAAAATCTGTGGTTGGTTTAATACGTATATACCATTGCTCAATGTACCTGACCCAATCAGAACTTGATTAAGGTGAATGTTAACAACATTACTTACAAACGCAAATTCATAACCTTCTTTAGAAACCAAAGATACAGAAATGATATTACAAGTTGCGTTGGGTACAAAAAAGCAATTACGCAAAACCAAAACATGTCCATCTGACATTCCTAGGTGATAGTCCCCCACGGCTTTAGCATCCATGCTAGCTCCGTTCGCAACTCTGAGGGTCATGTCACCTTCCTTCAAAAACCTACGGTTTCTCAACGCCTGCAAAGAATTACAGATATGAGATCCTGATCCGGTATCCAATACCCAGGAAGTAGAGTTTATAGAAAGACAGTTTTCAATAACATACACACCTGAAGCTGAAGCCGCAACCTGCTTCAGTTCCTGTGTCCTGGCTTTCCAAGCCCTGCAATCTTTCTTCCAGTGTCCACTCTTGTGACAATAGAAGCATTCCTCTTTACCAACAAGCTTCCCCGCTATCTTTGTTGCCTTTTCCTTTCCCTTCGCACCCACTTTACTAACACCGCCCCTTGGTTTGGCGGGGGCTTTCCTCTTCTTTCCCTTGGCTTTCGCCTTGGACCTAGAAGAAGAAGATCCTCCTACAAACAAAGTGGATGTATCCCTACCCTTCTGTAGGGTGCCCTCTGCGCTCCTCAGCAGGTTGAGGAGTTCTGAAAGTTCAACTTCCTTTTCTTGCAAGTTGAAATTCAGTATGAACTGGGCGTAAGTGGATGGAAGGGACTGGAGAATTATATCTGTGTAGAGTTCACTATCCAACGTGGTCCCAAGTTCCGCGAGCTCCTCAGTGTAGCCAATCATCTTAAGCACGTGGTCCGCTACCGATGATCCGACGGCCAACTTAGTCGAAAATAACTTCTTCGACACTTCGTATCTTGCGATACGAGACTGCTCTCCATACAGTTCTTTTGTATGAAGAAATATGGATTCCAAATCCATATTCTCGTGCCTCCTCTGATGGTCATTGTCCATCGAGGCAAGTACGAGGCATCTGGCCTTCGCGCTGTCAATCTCCCAAGTCTTACGGATTTCCTTATCCGCGACGCTGGAGGTGGGACCTGGGATGGGGGGAGCTTTGGTGGTAAGAAGATACCCCAGCTTGTCGTAAGAGATTGCCAATTTGACATTCCTGAGCCAATCTTTGTAATTTGGCCCTGTCAGTATGTTTTTATCTAGAAGTAACTTAAGTCCAGTCATTTCGATTTGGTCGCTGCAGGGGGAGAGAAGAAACACTTAGCACGATGCTCTTGCAAGTTTAGAATGGTTTTTAATTTGTCTAAACAGGATGGCTCCCACTGTCTCTCGAATCCCTCCTCAAACCACAAAGGAAGAATTAGCCGGGATCAATCCCACCGTACAATACTTGCTTAACCGTTCAGCCAGGCCAGTGTCGGTACTTCGAGGGAGGTTTTCCAACGCTTTCGCGAAGTTCCTTAATTTAAGAACCTCTTTTCCCTGGGGGCGTAGCCCCGCTAACACCTTTCTAGGCACCTACTAGGTTTATAGCATTGATCGTTTAGTGAGAAATTTCCCGAGGAGTAGCATATACTCACAGTAGGATCGGGATCCAAATATCATCGCGTGACGAAAATGAAGGAATCCTACCATAATCATCACACTCCAAATGGTATGCAAATCTAGCAAGTTTCAGTACTTATGAAACTCCCGATGTGGATTTTTGCCCCATGCTCTTATGACCTTGACTTTGGCCAACAAATCATAAGTCACATGTCAAGTTCTTCCCGTCGTTATCCAGGTTAATTTGAATCCACCCGTACATACCCTTGACTTTGGCCAACAAGGCAGTACGACTGTTCCAAATCAACGCATCTATCTATGCTGCACATGAATATCCAATAGCTACCAATCACTATGCCTTGACTTTGGCCAACAAACACAGCTTGAATACTATTGACTATTTATGTGAAACGACGGAGGGCTACGAATGGTTTTGGCGAAACCGTGAACGTAGTGAACTTGATATAATCGATGGAACGAGATAGCTTTTTGGAAGGAGTGGCTCAAGCTCCGCATTTAAAAGTTAGTTTTGAAAAGAACCGAGTGGTTTTTCGAAAGTGTTCCATTGACTTAAACTTGGTTTATTATCTTGCATTAGTTCTTTTCATGCGTGATATTCTTGCATTAGTTCTTTTAATGCGTCCCATCATTTAATTCCTACCATTGCAGAAAACAACCAAAATATGACGTACGCTTATGCCATTCGCATTCGCCACGGGGTCCCGTCATCACTCGTTAGGTTACTTAACTAACGACAGAGCGGGGGCTGGGCTAGCACGGCTGTAAAACATAAGCAACGCCTAAATAGAAAGCAATGATAGACATTACAGATCACAGATGAATACATTGGATATACTAGCAATCCGCATTTCTTTCGAGCCTGAAACGAAAAGCGGATAACACGGTCGCGGTGAATAGCAAATACCCCACCCAAGACCCCTACGGGTGCGGCAAACTACCCGCCAAGTTCCCGGTAGTTTGTGCACCCCACCATGGGTCTATCCTAGGAGCAAAAACAGTAAAAAGAATTATACAATGACGGCTACAACCCCGACCCGGTTGTGCGGCCAAACAAATAATATAATTACATCAATTTACATTTACAAATGAATGAAAGAAAAACAAAAGCTCATCTCACATCCATCCCGGCTATTCACCCGCGACAGTCCAACACATTCATATACACATTCCAGCACATTACAGATCATGTATAACCCCGACTAATCGACTTATAGCGATTAGCCGACGTTCAATACATGCAAACATCACAGATATAACCAACATAGTCAAAGTGCAGTGAAGTTCGGAAAAAATACGGAATTATAGGACCCCAAAAGGAAATTTCTTTTCTGGAAAATCTGGGTACATATAATATATTTTAAAAATCCCAAAACCAACACAGACACACACTGCACGAAAAACGATGCACAGAGGACTACAGAACGCGGCGCTTCCGCGGCGGATACAGGGGTCACGCGGCGGATGGGCGGCGGCTTGGAGGAATTACTGCATCGTTTTTCTTGGGTGTTCATAAAAAACCCTGAGACGATTTTACAAGTATAAATTTTTTCATTTTGAGCCAAAAAAAAATCAACAGAAACTCAGGTTTTTAGTTTTCCGGTTTTGCGATTTTTCGGTTCCGAACTTCGTTACACTTCACTACCAAGCTAGTTTAAGTTTAGTTAGGCTCTGATACCACTGTTAGTCCATATTGCGACCCCCGGTACTTACGGGGAGACGGAAACGGTATAAAAAACGAATTTTTATCGCAAGAGGCAACATGGACTTAACTAGGTCGGGATCGTTGTCTAAACTAAAACTAGTATTCTAGCTAAAGAGAGTTAGCTACTATGGAAGATGGTTATACCTAAACTTGAACTCCTTCTTCTTCAAACCTTGTAGAGGTTGATGGTTCTCTTTTCGTCGCCTTCTCCCGTCGAAGATGGATCCACCTCGAAGGTTCGACTTTGGGCTCTTCCTCGATCTTTGAGTGAACTAGGGTTTCCGGCTTGCTAAACCTTCATCCTAGAATGAGTAGAGAGTGATTAGGGTTTGCTTTTGTTTCTAAAGAGAATGAATCTCAACACATGAGAAGGTTTCTCTTTTCAAGAGGAAGAAGAAGAAGAAAATGAGGAGAGAGAGAGGTTATGATAGAATGAGCTCAATTATTTCTTTCTTGCAACCATATTGCAAAAGAAATGAATTATCTAAATGATAATAATTTGAAAATGAGAATAGTTGATGGTAGTATTTTGAATGACCACAACCATGCTTCATTTAATAAAAAGTAAGCATGAATCAAGGAAGACTTTCAAGGCATGAAAGTGGTCAATGGTCAACAAGTCAACCAAGGTCAACAAGTCAACAAAAAAACAACCATAACATAATTCTCATTTAATTATTATTATTAATAGATAATATATAAATCCATTAGGGTTTGGAAAAAGAAGACTGTCAATTGTGCATACGCACCCGTTCCGAAACCCTAATGAAAAACCTCATTCTCCGCCTCAAGCAACTGTGCATACACACCTGCATTCTCGTTCCGAAAAACAAGAATACCAAGATATAAAAGCAACCCCCAAAACATATACCAGTATCTGGCTCAAACCAGAGCCTGCCAGTATAATCCGTCCGGACTCCAAACGTGCACAAGTGCGCGGATGAGAACGAACCCTGTCGCAAAACCATGCGACCTCTACTCTGTTTTGCCCAGAGGCAAATACCCTCTGTGTGGGACTCTAAAGACTCGACACTACGCTGGCAGTGGGTTTAACCACAGACCGCAAGCGGCACTAGCTGTGCGTAACGGTCCCCAGGTAGATGCCGACAAGAAGGCTGACGAGGTGAAACCCCATCTGAACTCCTACTGAGTCTGAATGTGACATTCTCCGTACAGTCCGGTCTGTTCGTCTGATACATCGCATGGCGGGCCTAGGGGGCGGTAAAACGTCAGTCCCCCAATAGCGGTACAAGTCGTGTCGGAGTGAAGCCCAAAACACCCTGAGATAACACTGGAAACCTACCAGTATATCTCGCTTGCCCTGGCCAGGGACTACTCGTGTAATGGCTCTCCTAGACACAGCGCGATGTCAACCCCCAATACCGCGAGAGACGAATCCTGTCTAACCGTCACTGCCTCCAAGTGCTTCGGGACTGCACCCAACCACCACCTGTTTGCACGACTCCTTTGAGCCGTGGTAGGGTAGTGATCAAAGTGCAGTGGGAACACACTCGAGGCGAAGTGTCAGTGTCAAGTCAGCGGACTAAGCTGTACTCATGTCACCTGGGAACTGATAACTGACGATAGGTATAATACCAACCTGTCAGTTCCCGACGAGTCCTGTCCAGTGTACTCGTAACCCAACGAGCACCCGTATACTATCTCCAGTACGACGTACTGATGGCTGTGGGACAGACCATCTCCCACACTGGGATGAGAAGCGCATACGCTAGTCTACTCCGGAGTATCGATGCCCTGTCTCGATAGTCCTACGACTAGGGACCTGTATAAGGATGTGCCTATAGATTACCCAGCCCCCACTAGTGTGACTGCCATCACAACGCTGGTAATCAAGCAAAGATCCTAAGGGCTCCACTAATGCGTATAAGTGATATACTGAAATAAACACAAGTACACATTGAAGTAGAAACAAACCAAGTAGCATACTACTATATTGAGCAAGATTGTTTATACAAGGTGAATATCCCAAGCTTCCATCAAGTAATATACAAACTAGTATGATACAGTAATGGCCTCTAGGGCATATACACTAACACCTAGTTAGACCGGTTGTGGTTGATTTAAATAGAGGTTAGGGCTAAGAATTAAAAAAGGATGGACAAAGACCAAAAAGAAGAAACTAAGTTTCTTCCTAGTCTTGCTAATCCCCTTTGTTGACTGCTACCCTAACACCTATATTCTTCACTAGGGCATTGAAAGCAGTGGGTAGAATCCCTTTTCAAAACTAACCTAATCCTAACCCTAGCAAGACTTTTAATCAATTTAATCTCATTCTTAGATCGTAAAACAAAACCCGACTTGATCGGATTAACTCGTTAGAACATAAAGAAAAGGAATCCATCTCCCTGTGGACCGACCCGTACTCAACCGGCTAGCTACCAAGCGATACCGTTATTGATTGCGGTATATTCTTAACTTTGATTTTAAAACGCACGTACAAAACTTATACCAATCAAATGGCGCCGTTGTCGGGGAGACGGTAGTCTCTTTCTTTGTGTAATTTCGGTTTAATAAAAAAAATTTAAAAAAAATTAAAAATTGAAAAATTTTAAAACAAAAAAAAAAAAAAATAAAACAAAAATAAAAATCATCTTGCTCTTTTTGAAAGGTTTTTGTGCAAGTGTGCAGGCTTGGAGCAAACTCTGTTTTAGATCTGGAGCAAGCCCATTGAACAAATCAAGAAACAGAGGATCTTAACAGACAGGGGAGAATCCAAACAACACAGAGAAAATTTTTGGAGTTCTAAACCAACTAAACCGCTGTGGAACCGCGGCAGATACAAGCAGTTGACCACGGAACCGCAGTAAACCTATGACGTCAGCAGTTAAAAATTCTCTGTGAGTATCTCTTTTCTCCTCTCCTCTGCACTCCACCGAAAAAAATATCCTGCAGGTATTCTTTGCACAGCAACTTCTTCCTATTTAATAAATTGTTTCTGTGCAGGATTCTTTGCGCTGCCAAATAAAAAAAAAATTTGCAAGTGTTTTAGATTTTTGGTTTGTTAATTGCTTTACATAATTAATAAGGAATTTAAAGGGCTATAACACCAACTCAAATTGGGTGGGGATTTCATCACCCTTCCTATGACCCCAGAAATCACAAAAAGCATATGCATCACCCTCGAGTTAATTAAAAATATTTAGACTCAGCTAATTAAGGATTGTCGCGCTTATTAGGATAGAGGAAGGTTGTGGGCATTCAGTCGTTTATCTAAACCTGACTTTATGGTACCTAGGCTAGACAAGTGAGAAAGATAACTTTAAAAGGCCCGTCTCACGGTGATTCATGAGCGGAACCGTCCTTTCTTCATTTGTGTTTACCTGACCACAATTGGCGGTGAAGAAGCGATTTGAGGGATATCTCCCAACTTGTCGCTTTGGACCATTTATGAGCAGTCCCGTTGACTTAGGAGACCCTAACTCTAGCTTTGATTATGCATGTTTAAACTGTGGTTGTTTGAAATTTTGCAATAGTTCCGTATAAATTTTTGCAAAAACTCTTTCAACACTTTCAAAACTCCAAAAACAAACAATTTTTTAAAATAAAAATATAAAAAATATAAAAAATAAAAATAATAATAAAAAATAAAAATAAAAAAATTCACATTTTTTCCCTTTCTTTCCTCACATCATGGGTACCCCACCTCGCAAAACTCATGCCGAACTTTGGTACCCTCAACCAGACAATACTTCCTACGCTCATTATTTTGGTCGAATTTCGGACGACCCCTCCATGCCCAAAATTTCTTTGAAAGATTGAATAGACGCATCTAGGGCATCCAGTTGGACTCCGAAATCCACCTTGTATCAACCATTTCAATCTTCACCACCTTCTTACATTGATACTCTTTTTTTGAGTCGTGTTGTAACTCCGAAACCCATGTCTATTGCTGAACATATTGAACAATCTCCTAACCGATCTTTCACTCCTTTCACAACTGCGAATTCTTTGGATCAACAATTCCATTCACCTTCTTATCCAAATGTTGATCCTACTCCTGTCCAACCATTCAATTCCTACCAGTCCTACCCGACTTTCGCACCTTACCTAGACATTATTTCTACACAGCCATTTGGGGGTTTCCAGTATCCAAACAACTTTGAATTTTTTACTGAAACCCCTTCACAACTCATGTCTAGTCTGGAACAGTCGTTTGAAGATTTTATGGTAGTGTCAAGACAACAGATGATGGAGTTGAATGTGTCCATGTCCTTCCTTACACAACCTAGTGACCCGGTAGCTAGTTTCCAACTAGCTCCAAATTTTCCAATGTATGATGAGGCGGTTGGACAGATTGAGAATTTAAGTGTTGACAGTGATCTGTACATCCTTCCAAATCAAACCTACCCATCCCCAATTGAATCACACAATTCCGGTTTTGAATGTCAATCAAGTGTTCCAAATGATTCACCAGTTGAAGATAAAACGGTTAATGAGTTGTGTGACTTTGTACTATTTGAATTGCCAAATTGTGAAGGGTCCTTTTCGAGTGAAACCACACCCAATTCTTTTGACCTCTACACCTCCACTCTAAAACCTGAATTGGTTGATATCCTTGATTTTGATGAGGTGTCTGAGAAATTTAATTTTCTCTTGATCAAGGATATTGACGCAGGGAATATTTTGGATGATGAACCCGCATATTTGGCCGAGTTTTTCTCTTCAATTCATCATCCCGAGTCATTAAATGTTTTTCCCGAACTTCATATGCGTCTTGATTTTGATGAGAATGGCATGGATAAGCTAAATTTTGGGGAGAGTATTGATTAAATTATTGAGGATGAAGCAGTTTTACTTAAGGAGTCGGATTTTCCAATTCATTCTATCCCTTTCATTGACTGCGTACACCCTCCTGAATCTTTAACTGATACCCTTCCTCAATCACTAACCTCCATCCTTGTTCCGACTTTACAAGAAACCGTTACTCTTTCATTTTCAATGTATGGTTTACCAAGTTCGACGTACCTATGTTTTCTCACGAATCCTGAGGGATTTGAACTCATTTCTCAGTGGGTTGATAGATTAGCACAATCGCTTACACATCGGTCATTACAAATTATGCTAATTTATACACTCCATTTCCACCCTCAAGTTCGTATTCCACTTATTTTTCCCACTTTCTCTGGTTCTTCTTCTAGTCTTCCTTTAATGATACCGAGTGTTAATGAATCACAATCCGATATTTTGAGTTCGATAATTCTAGAAAAACAACTTGATTTAAACTCTTTTGAAAATAAGGTAAATGAGCCTTATGACTATCCTACCTTCATAATTTTTGAAAACTCAAGTGTCTTGAATTCTGGTGCGACACTTATTGACATTGAAACGTTCAATCGGACCATCGATGGAAGTTTCAAAGATATTTTCGCCGACGAACTCGCATTCCTAAACGACACGGATTTTGTGATTAATCAACCTCCACCTGAAGAAGTCGAACCATCACCATTTCTTTTTCCCTTCCGCCATTCTTCTCCTCCACCGAGACCGTATACTGCTTTTATCTCCACATAGTCTCGTGTGTTTCTCATTTCTTTTCTCTACACTCCATTCTTTCACCAACCACACCATTATAACGATAAAAATTTTGAATGGTTGGTGCTAACTTTTGGCCTGTGTAAGGCCTTGTATAGCTTGATACTGTGTTTTTCTTCCCATAACTCTGAACTTTAACGCTTAAACAGTGGAAACACTGTTTCACTTAAGTTTAGGAGGGGGACCTTTTTGTGTAAATATATATTTTTTTCTTTTTCTGTTAATAATAATAATAAAAAAACAGGGGAGTACCGACAATTTTGACCTTCTTGGTGTAGCATGACAGTGAGGACACTGTCAACTTTAAGTTTGGGGGTGTGCTCGGTAAGCTTTCTTCCTTCGCATTCATGTGTATATTTTTGCATTCGCATACTTATTTTAAAATCCATAAAAAAAATTTTAAATTTTAAAAATTATAAAAATTGAAAAGTTCAATTTTGGCCATATTTGACTTAAGTTCAACATGACGGTTGAATAGTTAGGAAAAACTAGATCCTAAACTTAGTAAATTAAAAACCATAAAAATAACCTTTCTTAAAAAGTTAAACTATCGAAAATATATGTCAGTGCAGTTTATTTAGAAATAGGCAAATTTTGAGTTCAGTTCTTGGGCTAAGTCAAAATAAGGGAAAAGTATAGAAATTTTTATTTGAAGTGTAAGTCTGAAAATAAATTCGGAAACTTTAGTCTAAATCCTGAAAATATATACCCTACTACATGTACTAACACACATCATGAAACTTGGAATAGTAGAGGATACTTTGAAATGCTCTTGTTTAAAATCCTTACTATGAATGAAAATAACATAAAGTATAAAAGGTGAATAAAGGGACATAAAAAAATGAACACTGATTTTCTAATTACTTAATGCTGCATAAAATAAAAAATATATATAGCGAGGGTGCTTTATCACCTAGTGCCTTAGACCAACTGGTTTGGGAGTCACTGGTGAGCCTGAAGTATCACAAGACGAGGAATTACGCCTAAATACGCAAGTACATTTTGTAATCGGTCGTTTAGTACCTCAAGAAGTATTAACGGTCGCATGAAGAATGTGTTAGAAAATTTCATTCACCAACTGAAAATACTTTGGACATGGACAAGAGTATGATAGCTTGAATTGAATTTCAAAATGTAGGGGTAAAAATTACACACACGTAGGGGTATATGATTGGGGTTTGGATGAGAGATAGGAATGAAAGATAGGCCTTATATCTTCAATAAAAATGATAAAAATTCTTGAGTTGAGATTGCACCTTAGAAGGAAAATTCAAGAGATGCTAAAAGCTAAATAAATTTATAGAACATATACAATCTTAAGTTAAATGACAAGTGAGAGTGAAAAATACGGGTTGATGATTTCTAAGTTGAAGACGATAGAATTCTTACTAGAACACTGAATTGAAGAATTAAAGTCAACGGCCAAATTGATCGGATTTTATGGGTAGTATCCGCTGAAAACCCTCAGGAGACAACACTCCTCCTACTAGGGACACCTAGAGGTTTAACGGCTTGTTGCACGTGCTCAATACAATCGCGATTCCCTGTGAAAGTGAGGTTTTGTTTTTTCGAGAATAAATTGGTTTTGCTCGGGATGAGCAAAAGATAAGTTTGGGGATATTTGTTCATATCAGAATTTTGCATTATTATATCACCCATTCTTAATCTTATTTCAAATAAATAAGTGTTTTTGATCCATGTCTGCTAAATAGTTGCAGGTTGCAGGTTAAAAGTTCTCAGAACAATACATTGAAATTCATGAAAAGATGTTACAAATGTGAGACTACGACCAACAAAAGATGAATCCGTACGATGCCGCCTAACAGTTCAAGAAAAAAATGAAGATCAGTAAACAATTCAAATGCACAAAGTACAAAGGCAGCATAAGATTCAAGACTTCAACGTGAAGCTCACGGTAAAAGTCCACATAATTCTGCACTGCTGGAAATCTTGAAGAAAATAGAAGAGACTCTGAGGAACCAAGTGAAGAAAGAAGTAAAAAGAAACATGAAGCAAACCAGAGAAAACGAGCCAGAGATCCCTCAAGATGGCCGTGGAACCGCGGCCAAACAAGGCTTCCTGCCGTGGTTCCGCGGCCGTGCAGTGCACGTGTCGGTGCAAATTGTCGGTGGTGTCGGTGCTTTGACAAGGCTTTCTTAGGGTAGTATTGTAAATTCAGATGTGGATCAGATGTAAACCGTAGGGTTTTTCCTATCTATAAATAGGAGGGCTCAAAGCCAAATAAAGTGTGCCTCTTTTGGGTGCCTCTTTTGAGATGCCTCTTTTTAATTTCTAGATCTAAATTTTAATTTTCTTGTAATCATCAAGAGGTCATAAATAAAGGTATTTTTATCATGCATTTATATATCTGAATTTAATTCCAGAATTTTTATCTGTCTTTTATTATCTGCAACTTAGATAGTCTTTTGAAATTATAAAAATGAATCTTATCATAACTTTCCTAATGAGTGAATAATTCCTCACTTGTTAGACTTAGGATTGGGAAGGTATGAGAGAAGTAAATCTCTCTCTCTCCTTTCTTTGCCCATATAATTTTTATAATAGGACTCTATTTAAATGAACCACACACCGCTCACTATGGCACCCTATCCTACAAGATAGCGGTGATTTCCTAGTTAGACCGGTTGTGGTTGATTTAAATAGAGGTTAGGGCTAAGAGTTAAGAAAGGATGGACAAGGACCAAAAGGAAGAAACTAAGTTTCTTCCTATTCGTGCTAATCCACTTTGTTGACTATTACACTAACACCTATATTCTTCACTAGGGCATTGAAAGCAGTGGGTAGAATCCCTTTCCAATCTAACCTAATCCTAACCCTAGCAAGACTTTTAATCAATTTAATCTCATTCTTAGATCGTAAAACAAAACCCGACTTGATCGGATTAACTCGTTAGAACATAAAGAAAAGGAATCCATCTCCCTGTGGACCGACCCGTACTCAACCGGCTAGCTACCAAGCGACACCATTATTGATTGCGGTATATTCTTAACTTTGATTTTAAAATGCATGTACAAAACTTATATCAATCCGGACTGCACCCAACTAAAACCTGTTTGCATGACTCCTTTGAGCCGTGGTAGGGTAGTAATCAAAGCACAGTGGAAACTCACAGGAAACAAATGACGACTTCAGGTCGACAGACTATCTGCACGCATGTCACCAGAGAACTGACATCTGACGCTAGGTATAATACCATCTAGTCAGTCCTCGGCGAGTCCTGTCCGGTAAACTCTCAACCAGTAAGCATCTGTATAAAATCTTAGGTGTACATCACCAATGGCTGTTGGACCAATCCATCGCCCCTCGTCAGGGTCTAGATATGTATACATTAGTCTACTCTGGAGTATCGATGCCCAGTCTCAATACTCCTACGACCAGGGACATTTAAGGATGTGCCTATTGACCACCCAGCTCCCATAAGTATGACTGCCATCACAACGCTGGTAGTCAGGAAAATATCCTATGGGCTTTATCAACATGTATACAATATATAAAATACAAAGTAAAATATATCACATGTTAAGATAAAGACAAACCATATAGCGTACTATCATATCGAGCAAGATTGTCCTGTACATACGTATCCCTAGCATCCTATACAATGAAGGCCTCTAGGGCATATATATCCAACATATATGTCCAAGCATCCACTATAATATACATCACATGTACAATAATGGCCTCTAGGGCATACATATACCAAACACTCCTGCCATCTGAGTGGCAGGGCGCTTCATCCCGACAGAGTAGGGTCTGCCTGTCATCTTCACCACTGCTTCGTATCGGCGGGCAGCTTTCAGAGCCAAATCGTGGGTTGGGAAATCCCTTATAGCTAAGGCAACTTGGATTTCCGAATCTAACCCTTGCTGAAATCTTCTGGATCTGATCTCAGCAGTTGGTATCAAATGTGCCGCAAACATGTTAAGATCTTGTGTTAGCTTTGTAATATGTGATATTTGGAAATCGAACATTGAGACATATCTTACCTACTGAGCATGGTAAACTCAGCGTCGTATTCATCCACGGATTTTGTCCACATATAACCCTGTTGTAGGTGAATGAATTGCTGCTCCATGTCAAATCGGGCAGTCTCAGGGAAGTACTTCACGTCGAACATGTCACGAAGAGTCCTCCATTCGATCGGTTGTTCAAGACTGCTTTCTTTCTCCTTCCACCAGACTCGTGCATTGTCAGTGAGTTGCAGCTTCGGAACTTGAACCCAAGCGATTTCTGGCACTTGTGTCGCTGCCAAATCATCCTCAATACTTTGAGCCCATTCCTCCGCTTCCATAGGGCTCTCTTCTCCCGAAAATTGTTTTGGGTGCATTTCCCGAAATTGCTTTACTCCGGGCGCTTTCACTTCTGGACGGTTCATTAAGATAGTAGTCTGCTGCTGCTGTCCTTCCAGGAGGCTACGGATTGCCTCAAGCAGTACAGTCTGCTCATTGATTGGGGCAGCAACGGTAGGCGTACGTGGTAGAGGTGGTGGTGTGTTGTTGAAGTTGATGCTAGTGTTGTTTGGAGAATCCATAACCTTGAAAGAAAAATTTGGGTTAGGATAGAAAATATATGAAATGGTAAGATTCAAGGAATATGAAATGTAAAGAATGTTTTACTTGTTGATTCTTGTATTATATTACTTAGGACTTCATGCAGAATTGATCTGTATGTCCATGCAGAACTGTCCTGCATGTCCATACAGAGCTGGCCTGCTTCGGCCGCCAACAAAACTTATCATGCCCCGCTTCCCAATGTACGGCCAGGAGACGCGACGGGTCACGCAACGTATTTACTTAGAAGTAAACACACTAAACGTATCTAAGAAATATAAAGTAAATGTACACAAGAAAATTGACAATAGATGTAATTGAACATCAATTTTTATTTATTAACAATTCTTTACAAGTACAACTGGAAATGTGAATTCATGAATAGAAAGTGATGCCTAAACAATGGTATAACTGAAATGAAAATATGTACAAGTGCCTACAGCTCTGGGTCAAAGGCTAACTACACCAAATCTTCAGTGTTGGGCTCGATCTCCAGTGAGTCCGATCCACCTGACAGCATTCCAAAGAAAGAAGAAAAGGAATTTCGCCATCTAACAATCGCTCGGTAAGTCCCAAAGATGGGTAGAGGTAGAATAGACAGAAAGAGAGTATAACTATTAATGTTTAATTATAGTGTTAACGCAGTTGTTTGTAGCTTGGTACAGAAAATGACAGTGTATACGAGAGGAGTCCCACTATTCCGAAGACTAAGGTATACGGAGCATAAGGAACCATTCAACCACGGTACAACGGCAATGGATATTCAGGTTAGGTGTATTATGGTTACAGCCTCGTGCCACTTCTAACACCTTCCATACCAATCTACCCCTTTAAAATCCCGGAATGTCTTTTGTATTGATTGTATTGTTTTGTAATATAGATGGATGGCTTGCCGAAACCATGATATCAGTAAACGAAATGTATATAAATGGATAGTCATGTAAACGGAGTATATCCATGCTTCGGTTCGGTCAATATAGATTGATATAGATTGAATAGACGGATTCATAAATTCATGTTGAATTGTAGTTTTATACTTGAATCATATCCAAGTTAGATTGATTAGATTGAGACTCGGTCTGAGTCAGACACTTTGAAAAGAAATTGAAGTCCTGAATTAGTTTTGATGTTATCGGTAATTGCTGCACATGGACGGCAGGATTTATGTCTTTTTCCAATACAATTACCGAGTTGATAACACCGTTTATTAGATTGTCTACCTTAGATAGGCAAGCATCCAGATTCTCCGGCTCTTTGAGGCTCAAGAGAATTGGTCCCGCTTAAGCCTTTATTTACTAGGGACCTTATTATAATTTAGTATAACTTGAGGAGGTTTATGTAAAAATAGTTTTGAGATATTTTCAAAATACACCTCAAGTATTTAATTATCGTCTTTAAGGTTTTCATAGATGTATATTTTATAAAAGTGAAATTTCTAGTGAATAGAACCTAGTTTTCATTGTATATGGTATTTTATTGAAATATAGGAATTGTTTTGTATTGAAATGTTACTTTCATGTAATTATGATTTTTGATTTAGAAAACATGGAATATTTGTATAATATATTTAAAATAGACCTTTTGATAATATTCATATATATAATAATAAAATAAATTTTATTTATTTTCTAGAAATCTCATTTTCTTAAAAATAGCATTAAAAATTCCATCAAGATTGAATGCTCCCTGCGGAAGACTACATCTCGCTCTACTAGGCCTGAGGATATAAGATAGCCCACATCATCCCGATCGGGGATCCCTAAAATGGGTTGTAGAGGTGTAATTGCAAGAAATTAGATAATATTTTTCTTAAAGAAAACGGTTTTATAATAGTTTAAGGTATTTATTTGTAACTCGTAATATTCCCAGAAACATTGCCCAAAAGTAAATCATGCTATGTACAATATGTGTGTTGTGATGAGGTGGTTCATTACCTCGTGAGTTTTCTAAAGGTAATACAATGAAATATGTGAGTTATGGCGAAATGTAAAGTATATGGTATTTTACCGTAAAAATACGATAAAAGTTGCAACATGAATTATTTGTAGATGAAACTTGTTATAATATGATTATTTATGTTTGTTACACATTATATGAGAGTATGATATTTTATTGTTTAGTAAAAATAGAAATTTTAAAGAAAAACGAATCGGAAGTCGGATTAACTCCGCTTCCGTCGGATTTTAAAAATGAATGTTTTTAGAATAGAAAAAGAGAGAGGAAGAAGGAACCTGCTGGCTACAAGGTTAGAGGGTAGAAGGGTGAAGCTAGGGAAGGTGTCGGGGCATCGTTTCGTCCCCGGAAACTCCTCGGAACTTCGCTGGAACTTCACCCTTTCCTAACTCCACTTGCACACTATAAGGACTTGAGAATTTTTAAGATTTTTGGGAGGGAATTTCTGAGTGAGGTTGTGTAAAATGGAGTGTGGTATTTACAGGTAAAATTAGGGTTTAGAGGGTTAAAGAATGCATTAAAATTTGCATTAAAAATTGGATTAAAGGTGATTTATTGTTCTCTGGAAAACATGCAGAGAAAATAAACAATATGAGAGAAGTGGGGTAGCTAAAGAGGTGCTCGGGAAAGGAAATGGTGGCCATTCCCTACGGGCGACCCGGTGGTGCCGGTCCCCAACGCATGAGTCACCGGTCCAAGTCTGGTGGAATGGGCTTGGATTGGTGCCATATGTCCCTTTCGCTTGGTATACCCCAGTGCACGTGTTTGTTTATTCTATGTCTTTTCATTTTACGTGTAGTGCACGTGTAAACCCTTGGGCTTCTAAAAGATTAGAAGAAAAATTAAATAAAAAGATAATGTGGCTGTAGGATTCGATCACAGGGGCCACGTCACAACAGTGCAAGGCGTTACCAATGAGCTACAAGTGCTTTCTTGCTGTTCAAAAGTAAAACAAATTCTTATAGCATACACAGTATTTCAAATACCCCAATTGTACATTATGTTTTTAAACAATTTTCTGTACATTGGAATTTGTATTCTTACAACATGCATACATGTTAGTCTGTCGATCTGAGATCGTCATTTGTCTCGTGTACGTTCCCACTGTGCTTTGATTACTACCCTACCACGGCTCAAAAGAGTCGTGCAAACAAGTTTTAGTTAGGTAAAGTCCCGAGCCACATGGAGGCACTGAGCAGATTGTCGGGGATTCGTCTCTCCCGGTATTGGGGGTTGATGTCGCGAGGTGTACGGGTGGCCATCACCAGAAATCGTTGGCCAAGGTAGACGAGAATTACTGCTTTGGATTAGTAGTTTCTCAGTTGGTGATGGGCTTCATACCGATACGAAATATCGCGTTATTACGGGTCTGACTTTATCCACCCCCTAAACTCGATATGCGATATTCTTAGACGAATAGACCGGACTGTACGGAGATTATCACGGACAGGCTCAGTAGGGGTTTGGATGAGTTTGATTGTTGGTCTCCCTTTCGCTTAATACATCGGTAGCCGTTACGTATATCTAGTGCCGCTGACGTGCTTGTGGTTAACCCACTACCAGTGTATTGACGAGTCTTTAGAGTCCCACACAGAGGGTTTTCCTGCTTCGGGAGAAACGATGTAAAGGCCGTATGGTTTTATGGCAGGGTTCGATCATATACATGCACTTGTGCACGTATCATGATTCGGACGGATAATTCTAGTGGGCTTTGGTTTAAGCCGGATCCTAGTATTATATTATTGGATTATTTTCGTCTCTTTATATTCGTATTTTTCGGAATACGGATACGGGTGTATATATACGGTAAGGAGTATTCTTATAATTTATTACAAGATTGCTTCTAGAAGATGCCACCTTATTTTTTTAAACCATTTTATTAAATGATTAATGAGGTGGTGGATGAGGTGTGATTTGGCATTAAATAAAGCATGGCTTTGTGGTGACTCACGGGGCGACTCTTGGTTTACTATTGTAGCATGCTTGATTTATTTGTATGGTGAATTATAGTTCACAACACTTAGCCATTCTTCAAGAAATGCTCATGCTCTACACTCTCATCTCCTCCAAGCTTCATTCTTCTTTCTCAACCCTTAATGTGTCATGTGTTGAGAAACTACGGTATTTTAAGACAAATCAATCCATCATTAGACTCTAAATCCTCTAGGCTATCTAGTTTAGCGAATTAGGTACCCTAGTTACCTCGCCTTTGAGGTTGGAGCTCGAACTACATATCCTCAGGTCGATCATCTTCGATGTAGGGAGACCGGAGGCCAGGCTCGATCATGGAGATCATTAGCTTAGGAAGATGGTAAAAGACCGAAGGACTCGTATCGTTCGGTATAACCATTCTAACTCTTCTTTAGTTTGCTAGCTTATAGGTTTATGGTGGATCCGGGTTATTGATTTGTTCTAGCGCCAGTTTATAAATTTTTTGTTCCGCAAATGGTCATAGTAGACGGCCAAGGGGTTGGCATAACCCAACACCTTTATCTTGCCCATACCTAGGTTGACTTTATGTACAGCTAATGCCACTGACGAGCTTCTGGGTTAACCCGAAAGGGGGTTAAATCTGAAAGTGTTTCACATTCAAGCGGATACGATCTTGTATAATCTACTGCCAGCGTATTGACAGGTCTTTAGAGTCCCGCAACAAAATTGCCTGCCCAGGAAATATGCGATGAGACGTACGTATAAGGATAGTACATGAGTTCGATAAAACATGTATATTGGATATACGTGTTTAAATGGACGACTGTTATACTAGTCGGTTTAAAAGCCGGAATATCAAGTCAAGTGTTGACTTGATAACCGTATTTATGATGCGGTTTCTAGTATAGTGTATATGATACACACGCTCTCTACAGTACATGATATTGAGAAGATATTGATGACATTTCGTGTATGTTATACATGATGTGTACGTGTATAGGATACATGTACTAATACTTATTATATATATATATATATATATATATATATATATATATATATATATTAATACCCACCATTCTAAATTATGTGTAAATAAATATGTATTTATATATGTATGTATATGTGTGTGTGTGTATATGTCTATATATATGTGTGTGTGTGTGTGTGTGTGTGTGTGTGTGAATAATGGAGGAATGAAGCCATAGGAGGGAATTTCCTCCTATGGCATCGAAAAAATACAACCTCCATCATTTTTTCCGACGATCGGCACCTATCATCATCATCGTTATCATCTAAGATATGCATACACCAAATTTCATGTGATTCCACCACTTTTCACCGTTGAATTAGCAATGTAAAAAGTTCTATTGTCAGTAAATCATTAATTTTGCACCAACTACATCAACGGTGAAAATGGTATAATCATATGAAATTTGGTGTATCCACATCTTAGATGATAAAGATGGACGTGATGTATGCCGATCGTCGAAAAAAATCATGGAGAATGCATATTTCCAACGCCATAGGAGGAAATTCCCTCCTATGGCACATTTCCTCCATTAACCCCCCTCTCTCTATATATATTATTTATATATTATTCATAATTAATGGTGGGACCCACCCTCTCTCTTATGTGTTGACACACACATGAGAGAGACAGTGGGAGGGTGTATGTGTCATATTTATCATGACATGGCTGTAAAATGAAATAATGAATTTTCACTAGCCATCGTGTTTTCCATCTTCTTCTTCCTCACATAAAGAAAGCTTGAGCTCTTTAGGTTAATGGCACTTATAGCCATGGTGAGGGAGTGTGAAAAAAAGAGAGTATCCAGAATTCGCATCGCCTTCCTCCATGCCCAATGAGCCTCTGGAGGAAGTTTCTCCGTCCGGTGATAGAGTTGAAGTTCGGGTAGCCCGTTTTCAAGGCGGATCATTACGGTGAGGTGGTCAGCATTCAGACGCATTTGGGAGCTCACGAAATATAGACAGGGTCTTCCGGGATTTGCTGGATATGCTACAAAGGTTGTAGCACCCTCTCTTTGCTATCTTTATATTTCTAGTTTAATCTATTGCTAAGTATTTGATGATCTTGGTGATGGATTGGGGTTATGCTTTGTAAAATTATTGTTTCTCAAATTCCGTCGCGGTCGTGATCGTCACGACCTAACCCATGGTATCAGAGCTAAATCAAATACTTGCAATTGGTTTTGTGGTCATTTGAATTTCCAAAACCTTTTTACAAAACAAAACAGTTTCTGTTTCAAAATATGTCCCAAACCAGTACCTATTTTTGCAAATAACTCATGTCCCAGGGTTCTCGGATTTGACCGAGAGCCCCGTGGAGGAGCAGGAGCACCCCAGGGTTGTCCCCAGGGGCTTTGGTAGGCTCCCACACCCGAGTCCATCATGAAATGGTCTCGGGTGTGGCGCTAGGACAGCAAGAGCGCAGCTGCGCGCTTGCTGTCCCAGCAGCCAACCCATGGCCATAATTTCATGGCCATGAGTTGGAGCCCCCACCCAATGCCCCCCGGGGACTCATGGGTCATGCCTAAGGTCCCCCCGGTTTCTCGGGCAGTTTTTAGGTCATTTTGGTTTCTATTCATGGAAGAAATGGTAGTGTTTTGGGGTCGGGTCTGATCTTGAATTTCAGTTTTTGAAATTCGATTTCGGCTTTGCGGGTTTTGGAATTCGGTGGCCATGGGTTCCGTATTGATGCAGTTAAAGCGTTTAACCTTGTTAATGCAATGGCATATGTATTATGCGGTGTTTAACATCGCCGAATTTATGTGCAATTCGACGGGGCTGCACATGTGAATCCGATATGTTCTATATTAAAGTTTATTTGGTGTGGATTGGATTGTCATGAAATGAATAGCCCCGTGCATGTTTATGATGATGTGTTTTTCATTTTATTTATGTTATAGCCAAATGTATATTCTTTTATTCAGGACGAGCGGTCAACATGTGGCCGTCATTTCCGTCTATTGTATTATTATTTATCGGGACTCGATCAGGTTGTGATCGATGTTACCGTTGTATTAATACAGGTATTAGGTTTACCCCACGGAGAAGCGCACCGGCAGCCAGATTATAGATTGCAGCGGGTGGCCATCACAAGGAGTTGAGACCGGGTCACTCGATTCTAGAATTTGCGGGCTGCTTGCCGCACTGCTTACCGCGCTTATAGAGGGTTAGGATAGACCCACGGTAGGGTGCTCAAGTCATCGGGGTTCGAGGAAGTGCTGGGTGACCCCATCATAGAGATGATGCCGGGTTGCCTCGTTTCTCAGATTAGCAGATGAGTTACCATACTCATAGAAGTCTACTTTTGGCTACGCATGGGCTATTCACGCGACCGGGGAAAGTCACGCTTCGTTTGTGGCTCGAACGAAACGCGAGATTCCTAGGTGATCCGATCATTTCAAATCTGTGATGTTGTTTTTCCGTATGTTGTAATGTGATTATTTGTGTGTGATGATATATATATATATATATATATATATATATATATATATATATATATGCTATGTATACGTTTTGCATCCGCGCTAGCCCTGCCTCCACTCTGCCGTTAGTTAAGTAACCTAACGTTGCATGTCGGGGCCCCATAGCGAATTCGGCTGGCGTATATATGCATTATATATTTCTTTTCATACTTTTCTGTAAAGTTTGTGTGAGAAGGATAATGCTAGATAATGTGATTATCTAAATGGTGGGATTGTATTAATTGCATTAATACAAAGTAAAATAAATCTATACATTGTAGGAACCAACCTTTTATAAAGGGGAAATTTTAGTCGATTCTTTTGCTTTGCATTGTGGCATTCGGTTAGGAATGTCCCGCAACTCATTCGATGAGGAAAGATCCTTGATCCCGTCACTGGGAGTTCACTCTTGGGTAAAAGTTTGTGTCACTAAAATTGTTTTTGTAGCCGTATTCTTTTGCTTTGCATCGTGATATTCAATTAAGAATATCCTGCACCTCATTCGATGAGGAAAGAGTCTAGATCCCTTTACGGCAGTTCACTCGTGGGCAAGTCTACATGACTATAAACTTTCAAAACCACTCGATTCCTACGATGAGATCAAGTTCATTACATTGATGGTTTTCTTCAAAACCATCCATAGCCTTCTGTCATTTCAAGAAGTAGAGTATTTAGTATTCATGCTACGTTTGTTGACCTTCGTCAAGGCGTAGTGTACAGTAGCTAAGTGATGTCTTCCTGCTATCATGTAGTGCAATTAGCTAGGAAAATCGCATAGCCTTGTTGACCTTCATCAAGGGCTCGTGCTGGTGGGTCTAAATTAATCACGAAATGACGAGTAGAACATGACTAGCGGCTTATAATTTGTTGACCTTCAACAAGGTCATACGCAGTTAGGGATAAAAACCGATATCGGGAGTTTCAAGTGTTGAAACTTGCAATGAGATTGCATACCTTCTATAGAGTGGGGTGACTTGTTGACCTTCTTCAAGGTTACAACGCCATGATAGTTTGGGTCATGATTTCTACTGTGAGTAATAGTTACTCTCGGGAGATTTTCTATATGAAATCTCAGATAGTTCTCCTTTAGTTTGAAGGAGAATTTGACAGAATAGTAGAAGCCATCCTAATTAGATAAATATACCGATCTAATCTAGGTTATGTTCGGATTCCTTATCACCCTACTGGGTTTTCACAGCAACTACCATGCCGATTTCAAATTTTCTAGAGTGCTAATGAACCCTAACCTAGGATCTAGCTAGAGTGAATAGACAATATAAAGCACGTAATCAAACATTATAAGTAGTGAACAAGGAATACAACCTTTGTAGACCGGTCCTTCACTTCTAAAGCTCCGTGTAGTAGTCCCTCTGCTGCAAGTGGAGATCTCCCGAACTCTAGTATGGGTTCCCTTGGAGAAATGAATAATTTTGCTCGAAATTTTCGAGGCCGAAGATGATCTACGTCGAGGAAACTCAAACCCAAGCTACCTCCTCACTTGGTGATGAATTTTGTGAAGAGAACACTCTAAACTAAATGGCAAGTAGTAGAGGATGATGAAGTAGGAAATGGGCTCACTTTAGATTTGATTTTTCTCACTCATTTTCACCATTTTCATGAAGCTGGAGTGCTAGAGGATGGAGATGAAGAAAATAACTCAAGAATAAAATCAAGTGGTCAATAGCAACCATAGGTGAGTTAGTATCATATACTAACTATTGTAGAGACTTAACCATGGCTTAATTATAATGGTTGGGTTTAAAATATCTCTAGTAAAACAAAACAAGTGGACTTGGTCAAATGATCTATAATCTTCCACAAGCTTACAAGCCATGACAAAATACCACTTATTTTGAATTAATTAATCCATTAAAACCCCTACATTACATGTAAACATGGTGTAAGTTACACACATACCCAAGTTGCATGTATCATACACTACACAAATATATATCACATATACACTTTGTGCACAATCAAGTGAGAAAAATAATCTTAAGTGAGCTAATACTAGTTAATGTAAATTAATATATCAAATATATAATTATACATTAGATTATTAAATTAACACTTGATTTAATAATCCGGTTATATTACATATAACCGACTAATATCATGTGTATCATTTTATCGAATCAACACTTGATCCGATAACCCGACTGTATCACATATAACCGACCGATGACAAAAATCGCGAGAATAGAATACGGTATTACATACTCGTATTAATCTCGGTCCCGCACATATTACATATGTGCTCCTGCTCCATTTCTCTTGAGCCAGGAAACCTCTGTGTAGGACTCTAAAGACTCGTTAATACGCCGACAGTAGGTGATGATCATATCAAACACCCACAAGCCGTAAGAGGCCTGCTAAACATAACGGCCACCCGGGTATTGAGCGATCAGATGATCAACAAGCAAGCCTACCCATACTCCTGCGAATACAATCAGCAACACTACCATACAGTCCGGTCTGTTCGTCTGATATGTCGCATATCTCGCATAGGGGTGGTAAACGTCAGACCCCAATAGCTTGATAAGTTATGCCGATGTAAGGTCCATAACGGGAGAGAAACCACTGATAACACTTATAAGTAAATCTCATCTACCCTGGCCAGGGATTCCAGTTATGGCCAATCGAGCATAGCACAACATCAACCCCAAATACAGGGAGATACGAATCCCCTCCTATCGCTCATTGCCTCCATGTTACTCGGGACTGTACCCAAAAAACATATGTTTGCACGACTCAGTAGAGCCATGGTAGGGTGGAAATCAAAGCATAGTGGGAGACACACAAGCCTCTATGACGATCTCAGGTCGACATACTAACCTGTACCAGTGTCACCAGAGAACTGCTATTTGATGTGAGGTATAATACCGTCTAGGAGTTCTCGGCGAGCCCGTTCAGTGTACCTAGTCTCCACCGAGCACCCGTATACAATCTCTGATGTCAAACACCAATGGATATAAGATCATCCATCGCCCATCACATGGGTCGAGAAGATATACGCTAGTATACTCTGGAATATCGATGCCCCGTCACGATATTCCCACGACTAGGAACATTGAAGGATGAACTCATGGACTACCCAGGCCCCACTAGTATGATCTGCATCATAATCCTGGAAGTCAAGTACACATCCTAAGGGTTTTATCAACATGTAACAGAGAGACAGTATATGTTAAGATAAAGAGCAACTAGATAGCGTACTATCATGTCGAGTGATTGGTAGAGATTCTGCGTGTTTAAGTTTAGTTAATTACCGCAATCAAAACGGTTTCGCTTGTAGCTAGCCGGTTGAGTACGGGTCGTCCGCAGGGAGATGGGAATCTTTTTCTATATACTTTAACGAGTTAAGTCTAATTTTCCAGATTTGTTTGTGATTATCTAAGTGTTAAAATGATATGTAAAGAGAGCTTGTTAGGGTTAGGATTAGGTTAGTTTGAGTTAGGAGTCGCTCACTTCTTTCGTTGCCACCCTTAATATCGGTGTTACGGTAATCGGCAACAACGGGGATTAGCACGACTAGGAAGGAACTTGCGAGTATAAGCTAGGCTTTCCAACGCTTAAGTTCTTCCTTTTGGTGCTTGTCCGTCCGTTCTTGGCTCTTAGTCATAACCTCTGGTTAATTCAACCACAACCGGTCTCACTACGGAATCACCGCTATCATATAGGATAGGGTGCCATAGGGAGCGGATTGTGGTTCAATTAACGGGAGTTGATTTAAGATGTTGGGTAAGGAAAGAGTGAGAGAGATTTCCTTCTCTCAAACTTCCTTTATCCTACCCTAACAAGTATGGAAACTACTCACACATCATAATGAAAAGAAAATAAAACAAAGAGGAAGATAGAAAGAAAGAGATTAGAAGATAACAACTAGCTATTTGCGACCTCACCTTGCCAAGGATCAAGCGTAAGCATCATGGTTGTTTTAAGGATAAAGAAAAAGAGAAAGAAAGAAACAACAATAAATAACAACAACTACTTATCAATTAACGATTACAAGCGATTAACATAAAAAGAGCAAGACAAGTATAATAACAAAATGAACTTCTTTATTCATCATTCTTCACTCACAAAAGCTCACTACAAGTTTTTCAATGGAGAAGAGATGAGAAGAGGAAGAAGAACAAGTATTCTAAACCCTAAAAAAAATACAAGATTAAGCACCCTTGGCTTCACAAGGTTCTGGGCTATTTATAGGCAGGGAGATAGAAATCTAGGGCAACACTCTGAACCAACATGAAAAGACCAAACAACCCTAGAAATTGTAACATTTCAAAAAGATAAAATATTAATTTTAGGAATTTTTATAATTTAATATTATTTTAATGAATATTTTAATATTTAGGTATAATTAAATACAGAAAAATTTGGGAAAATTATGGAAAATTCAAAAATAGGTTATTTTATAGAATTATGCCATTTCTAAGTTTAATTGATTAGTTATATACTAATTTAGTGCTAATCGCGATTAAAAATCGCTAATCGGTTTTTAGCATATTTGTGCAAAACATGCACATATCACTTTTTTCACACTTGTGTTACATTTTATTGCCATGGTTGTTTTGGGGTTATTATTTGAGTGAGAAGGGTTTTAAGGAAAAAAGAAAAGAAAAGAGAAAAGAATAAAGAAATTGGTAGTTGGTGAGAGAGAGAAGTATGGGCTCCTTTTGACCCTAGACTTAGCCATTCTCCTCCATTTTCAACACTCATTTCTCTCTCCCCCTTCCTTGCTGGCTGCTCCTCCTCCTCCTTCATTTCCCTCCCCTCTTCAACCCCTCACAACACCTTTAAAACAACCCCAAAACCCAATCTCCATTTCATTAAATGTGTGCACAAGCTCTTGATCTACACTTTGGACTAAAGAAGCAAGGATTTTGTCTACTAGGGGCAACTCAAGAATTTTCTTGAGTTGCCAAATGAGGTATTTACTGAACCCTTAGCTTAGTTTTAGCATTACTTTCACCCCCATGTTGTGATTGAACCGATATTGTGTGATTTGGTGACTTGAGGTAAAACCTAGTTAGGGTTTGAGGGAAACTTGTGTTGTATTGTGAAATTAAGCTCAGTTGAGATTATATAAACACCCTAGTGCATGAATTGAGACCCTAAACTGAAGCCTAAACCCAGAATACGGATTTTAGAAACCGATATCGGAAAATTTGTGAAATCTGTGAAGGTTAATTGGGATCTGCTATCACCCGGGACATCCTAAAATAAAATTGATTGGACAATGGCATGTGCAGGCACCCAGGAAGCTACCACCAAGACCCTAGCCCCTAACTCCCTTACCCGGCCGCCAATTAATCCCAATTGGCCGCAATTTGTGGCCAGACCAGCACCAATCTGTGTCGTTTTGGTTCTGCTGCTTCTACATGTGTAGATTAGACCCCTGGTATTTATAGATTTGTCTAATTGGGCCTTGGGTGAAATCTGGAACATATTTCCTAAGTTGCTGTTTTGGATTCGTATTTCCGTATTCCGTATTTTTGATTCTGCAATTGTGTATTGTGTTTTACCTCGACTATTTGGCGTTTATACGACGATATAGAGGGTTTATTGATGGTTTTGAAGGCGTGCCATAGGTTCTAACCTATAGGCCTCTTATCGTATCGTTTTGGGTTTCGTGTGCCGTTTTAGCTTTGGTTTGGTTTTAATGCGTATATACGACACTTGATGTGTAGGTACCCCATGAAGACTACGGGACGACAAGCAAGCGCGTGGTGACATCGAAAGATGGAGACGCAAGGTGAGTAGATTATATCTACTGGGGGAAGTCGGGTGGATGGCGTATACCACCCCCGCAGTCCGTAGTTAGTATACCATATATTATGCTTGATAGTTATAGTGTGTCGTGGATATGATAGTTAGGTGTACTATGGATAGTATAGGGTTAGAAGTGACTAGTGTAGTTCATAGTCGCGAACCCTAGAATAGATTTACACCTATACGCACACCCTTGCATATTCATTATACTTGCACTGTGTTGATGATATTGGATGACATTGGAGATGAGTCGATGATGTTGGGCTTTGTGCCGCAAGATCGGTGATTTGATGTGATTCGTATTTGGGATACGATACATGACCTCTAGCGGGCCTTGGGACGTGTGCTTGCACACGCGGTATGTTGATGGTATCAATTGTACTAGACTTAGATCAGTACCCCAGATTATGTGATAGATGATAGTGATACCTGAGATGTGATGAGCTAGTGTGATATTGACCCGTACCCAGCTATTAGGATGCCGTACGACGATTTACCGTACGAGCTTTACATTGATGATAGATCCGCACTCATGACTTGAGGATGTCATATGATATACTGTATCGTACGCGATACTATTGAGGCGGGATCACCGACTATTATATCAATATATATATATCGATTCAGATTTAGGTGGTTTCCATACCCCTCCCGATTGGCTTGATACTTAGATCAGTAGTTTGCATAGTAGATGTTAGACTAGACCCGAGTCATACCTATTTGAAAAACTACGAATCAGGAATATCTTAAAGACAAACAAAGGGATTCTACGAATACTTTAAAAGGCGTATCTGTTCTTAAAAACACCGTACCCCTTATTTTACTTAAATCCTGATTTGTCTTATTTCAAAAGGCATAACTGCATGACATATAAATATTGATGTAGTTTCTTCACTGTTGTGTTGATTATTTGATTTCCGCATATTCATGCTATTCACATTGATTGCATATGTTTATTGCTATATTATTATCATGCTGTTAGGACACCAGCACCATTATCGATGATGCGCATGTCCACGTACACTATTTGCCGGCTCACACACTTCATCATCGATAATTGCCATGCCACAACACTGTTGTACTCTTGTATTCATGATATGATTCTTGCATGGCATATTGTACACTTATACCTGTACACAAACATAGATGATTCTGACTTGATTAGAGATTTAGGAACCGCATGATGTTCTTCAAAACTGATTCGTTTTAATAGAGCGGTTTCCCTCGACATATGCACATTACTATTCCATGTTGCATGACTTATGATATGCTTACCTTTCTTACATGTCGCATACATCATGTTTTGATTATACGCATTGAGATATGTTGTTTCCATGATATTTCTGGATTTGGGAACCGTGGGTATTTCAAAAGAGAATATATAATTATGTTAAAAACCCGGTTACCCTTGATATGATATTTCAGTGCGTCCACCATGTGTTTTCTCGGTGCTGAGAGCGACATGTGAAACCCGATTCGAGGAGGCGGATGAGGCCGATTGTGGGTACATGGTGGACCCGGTATGGTACCCTGGGGCGAGAACGGTTTCGCTGTGTAGTAGACGGTGAGCCTGACGGAGGGACTACTACCTGCCGGTGATTGTATTTGAGCTCGGCGGATATCTGGAGGATACCGACCGGAGTTGAGAGATGGACATGGGATGACCCGTGCTGCCGGGGCCGAGGGCCGATACCGCAGACAGAGCCCCATATGGATGAGGACATGGGATGACCCGTACTGCCGGGGCCGAAGGCCGATACCGCAGACGGAGCCGCATATGGACGAGGATTTACGTGTCGATGCTAGGCACGAGTTTCATGATGTTTTTCCATGATTTTGTTTATATCCTCATATTTGCATACATGATGCTTATTGTCATTGGGTGACGGGTGGACGGGTTCCACATTTATTGTCATTGGGTGACGGGTGGACGGTTTCCACGTTTATACAGACTTGATCACATACAGACTGGATTTACATTGATCATACTTCATTTGTATATATAACAGGGTATGAGGGCGCTGTTATATATACCCTTACACCAATATTAGTGGTATGGGACGCTAATATATGTGTATTGATATTCATATTTACTTCATGCAGACATACCTTATACTGATGACATGTTATTACCTGAGTACTTGGCACTACATACTTGTTTAGATGTTACTTGCCACCGTATCATACTTCAGATGTACTCTTGTGGTTTATATTATAATGATCGTTTTGACCAAGGATTATGTCTTGCATTCGGTTTCTGCTTGTAGATATTCTCTATTCACGAGTTGGCAACTCACCCCCGTTGTGCCGCAGTTCTTGCAGGTTTTGCCGTACAGGTTTGTTTGCGGCATTTCTGGCACACTGCTTCCTTGCGGGTGAATTGCATTTGGTAGGTGGATTCTTTTGCATCAAGAACCACCATTGTACTTGTATTATTCATTGTATCTAGAATTTCCATCAACCAAAACTTGTATATTGTTTCAGACTTAGACATTAGTGTTGTATTATTCGACCTTAGAGTCGCGTTTAGTAGTATTGCGGTTTTCATGCTTATTGAGTTTCTTTTGGATTTGACACTCGCCTTTCGGCGTTGTATACTATATTGCTTGCATGGTTGTGACCGTCGATTGACGAAGAGCTAGCTCCCGCTTGGGGATGCCTTTTATTCATTGTATATATATATATTGTTCTTGTTGTACCCCGTTCGGGGCAAGTATTTACAAAAGAAACTCTGCCGAAATTTTTCGAAAAGACTTTACATTTTAAAAATGCACATTCGGCTTAGTTATTTAAAAACCTGGACTTCAAACATGTTTTCCTTCACTTCTTTAAAACCAGTTTTCTTTATTTACTCTTAAAATGGTTTTAGATTTCTGGGCTTTTGGCTTACTTGGATCAGATGGGGTCCTATAGACTTCATATGGTTTAAGGGCCAGTCACGTGCTCTTTCAGGTCGTGACAAAGTTGGTATCAGAGCACTAGGTTGACCTTGGTTCGAGTCTAAGTTTGACTATGTGGAGCCTAGGGCGTTTATATATATACGGAACTTTGGCTTGACCTTATGGAACTTAGACTTAGTCGAGGGGGTATTAGACCTGAACTTTCGTCGCGTAGGATAACCCTTGGTTGATGGAATAGGTGACTAAAGTAGAGTGACGTACCGTGGGTATGTTCCGCGGCATACTTACGACACGCCACTCCGCTTAAGGAACCTTAGGATGTACATATTTTCGAGATCAGTGATTCTCTTCATATCCATGATTATACATCTATTTGAGATCCTCGATACTATTAGTTTCATGATCATACCTTCATTGATGCTGTTACTTCTTATGATCATGTATCCACTTTGGATCTGTTGTTCTCTTTCTTGCCATTGATCTGCTCTTTTCGATACTCGATTGAGGTTCCTGTCGCCATGTTTGAGCGCAGTTTGGGCTGCTGCTAGGGTTACGGTTGGTGCGAGCTTGTCTGGTACGAGGGCCGACCATTGTGTTTTCTGGTGACATGGGAACGTCTCGAGTTAGTATTGGTGACTGTGACCTCTAGTGGAGGCGAGTGCTTGGTTTTGCACCGGATGATCGGGCCATTGTTAGAGCTGCCAATTGAGAGAGGACTGTTGATGTACAGCATACCTAAGAGATTATGATGTCGCCTACCGTGCAGACAGATAGACCAGCTGTTGCTGAGATTGACAGGATGTCGCTCCCGGAGCTTACGAGCTGAGATTGTCGAAGCTTCCAGGCAGATATGAGACAGATGATAGCTAGTCTACCCGATTTGAGAGACGATGGTGATTCGTCCGATTTATGCGCCGGAGCGGGCCCAGTTGAGTTGAAGATTTCCAGTATGGAGAGTCTTACTCGGATCTAGAGCAGACCGATTCAGAAATGGCCGCCAATGTATCGCCTTTCCTGGAGGATTGAGGCGATGTTCGGCATGCAAGCGAATGAGCCAGTTGTTGCTGCAAATGACGAGATATCGCCCAGATGGTTGGAGCTACTGCAGCATGAGTACATACTTAGCGAGATGTTAGCGAGTCGCTAGTCACCTGGGGATGAATGACTAGGACAGGTGTTCGTTCGCTTACCCCGATGCGAGATCATCAGATAGATTGCTTCTAGCTTGAGACGACTTCACCCAGGTTCGTTGAGAGTTGACAGAGACGATCGAATGTCAGGAGCCCATTCTCCAAGTTTAAAGTATACGGAAAGACATGCAGGCGATTCCATGGACCCTCTAGAAGAATGAAACCCTAATTCGACCTAATGACCGTGTGAAAGCCTTTGGACCTTAGAGTTTGCGGCAGTTCCACGGCGCCATTAGTGAGGCTTGGGTTTGCCCTTCTACGGCTGGACCACCGACGCTGTGGCATGTACTCGATACTATTAAACTGTACCCATGATGTTGATCTCTTGGGGGATTATAAGGTTCTGACGAGTCGATCGAATGTTTCGACATCATTCGGATATCATGTGATGGGATGCATAGCTTGGGAGACTCCAGATACGAGTATAGCCGTTGGAGCATAGTCCATGCAGCCATGATGAGACGAGTCTGAATCAGTCGACATTGAAGCAGAGTGAAGAAAAGAGTTCACAAGAGATTTCGACGAGATGACGTCCCACTCCGCTGACATCAGAGATGTGATACGCACCCAGAGGCGTTGTATATGGATATATCTTCCAGAAAGAAGCGCGATAAGTATGCAGCCGTTCCGGAATAAGAATTAGCTTCAGCAATGGATGATGACTTCCGGGCAATCCGGCAGGAATGAGATTTGAGAGAGAAACCTCGATAGGACCTTTCTGGAATACGATACGAGAAGACCTAGACCCAGGGGTGGTCATGTTGCGCACACCCAGCAGGCCAGAGTTCGGCATCGTCGACGAGGTAGTTGACCAGGTTCGGATAAAGGAACTTACCCAGATGCGTTGCGAATTGATCAAGGACGGACGAGTATTGAGTATTCCTCCGATGGTTGGGATGCGTTCCTGAGGAACTGTTCGACCAGACATCTTCTACAGAATGATGAAGCTACAGGGTACGCGGTTTCGAGTCCGTGCGAGAGACTTCGGATTGACTGTGGCCGAGAACAGTGCAGTGCGTAGATAGCATGGCGTGACGTCATAGTGGACGACAATAGAGACAAGTGGAACCAGAGGTTCGTGCGAGACGCTGACGAGCTGTCATTACTTCCCGTCGAGACTAGAGACCTGATATGCTTACAGAGGCGTTGGGATGCGACCAGTTTCCGAGAGAATGTTGTGCTGAGGACACAGATGTTCATCGAGTGAGAAGAGATTATGAAAGAGAGGCAGCCTCCGTACAGTTCGGCATAGGCAAGATCGGAAGAGACCTTGAGCAGGATTCCTTCCAGGACATTGCTGCAATGATGTTTGCACCCAGGATCAGATGTGGGATGTGCATTCAGAGAGCCAGAGGCCGACGCCAGTGACATGCTGCTTTATGAGTGGTTGTGAGGATCGACCGAGAGATGACCAGAGAAGTGCCAGAACGGAGTCGTCCCCATTAGCACACCTGACAGGGCCGATGAGCCGATTGACTGCGAGATAGGTAATCCACAGAGAAGATAATGACCCGGAGTCAGAGGACACCAGACCATGAGCAAGAGGCAAGTAGATATCTTGCGCTGCTAGCATTGGATGCACCGACTCCTTCTCGACCTTGAAGGAGGAACTACCGACGACGGTATTTATGATTTGTGATTTTGTGATTCGATTATCACGTATCCGTCATTTTGGATTTCGGTGTTTTGGGCGTTCTATTGCATGATTTAGTTTTGATGACTGAGTTTCATGATATTGTTTCATGCACCTACTAGATATTTATATTTTGCGCATAGTTATTACATTTGAGCTATTGATTGTGATTTCACGCCTATCTTATGCAGTGATTTGATTTACACTTCCAGCATAGTTTTCATGCACCTTTAGTGTTTTGGTATATGATTCTGGTGCACGCCAGATGCACTAAATCGGGATTCTTCGTGCATGTCACATGCACCTGATTTTTTTTATTGTCAGGCACACACGTTGCCTACGACAGATGTTTCGTGCACACCAGTTGCACCTAGATGTTGTTTTGTACACCTGTTTGACACATATATGGATTTTGATTTCCTTGCGCACCAGGCGCACAGGATATTCTTATATATGCTTATTGGGAATTGATTTCTAGTAGAGCAGTACATTTTTATGTTATTCGCTATGTATTGATGTTTTCGGAGCCCCGACAAATTGGATTTTTACTGGAATGTTTTAGTATTGGGGGTTTAAATTTAAATTCGGGGACCGAATTTCTTTAAGGGGGGTAGATTGTAACATTTCAAAAAGATAAAATATTAATTTTAGGAATTTTTATAATTTAATATTATTTTAATGAATATTTTAATATTTAGGTATAATTAAATACAGAAAAATTTGGGAAAATTATGGAAAATTCAAAAATAGGTTATTTTATAGAATTATGCTATTTCTAACTTTAATTAATTAGTTATATGCTAAATTAGTGCTAATAGCGATTAAAAATCGCTAATCGGTTTTTAGCATTTTTGTGCAAAACATGCACATATCACTTTTTCACACTTGTGTTACATTTTATTGCCATGGTTGTTTTGGGGTTACTATTTGAGTGAGAAGGGTTTTAAGAAAAAAAGAAAAGAAAAGAGAAAAGAATAAAGAAATTGGTAGTTGGTGAGAGAGAGAAGTATGGGCTCCTTTTGACCTTAGACTTAGCCATTCTCCTCCATTTTCAACACTCATTTCTCTCTCCCCCTTCCTTGCTTGCTGCTGCTCCTCCTCCTTCATTTCCCTCCCCTCTTCAACCCCTCACAACACGTCTAAAACAACCCCAAAACCCAATCTCCATTTCATTAAATGTGTGCACAAGCTCTTGATCTACACTTTGGACTAAAGAAGCAAGGATTTTGGCCACTAGGGGCAACTCAAGAATTTTCTTGAGTTGCCAAATGAGGTATTTACTGAACCCTTAGCTTAGTTTTAGCATTACTTTCACCCCCATGTTGTGATTGAACCGATATTGTGTGATTTGGTGACTTGAGGTAAAACCTAGTTAGGGTTTGAGGGAAACTTGTGTTGTATTGTGAAATTAAGCTCAGTTGAAGTTATATAAACACCCTAGTGCATGAATTGAGTCCCTAACCTGAAGCCTAAACCCAGAATACGGATTTTAGAAACCGATATCGGAAAATTTGTGAAATCTGTGAAGGTTAATTGGGATCTGCTATCACCCGGGACATCCTAAAATAAAATTGATTGGACAGTGGCATGTGCAGGCACCCAGGAAGCTACCACCAAGACCCTAGCCCCTAACTCCCTTACCCGGCCGCCAATTAATCCCAATTGGCCGCAATTTGCGGCCCGACCAGCACCAATCTGTGTCGTTTTGGTTCTGCTGCTTCTACATGTGTAGATTAGACCCCTGATATTTATAGATTCGTCTAATTGGGCCTAGGGTGAAATCTGGAACATATTTCCTAAGTTGCTGTTTTGGATTCGTGTTTCCGTATTCCGTATTTTTGATTCTGCAATTGTGTATTGTGTTTTACCTCGACTATTTGGCGTTTATACGACGATATAGAGGGTTTATTGATGGTTTTGAAGGCGTGCCATAGGTTCTAACCTATAGGCCTCTTATCGTATCGTTTTGGGTTTCGTGTGCCGTTTTAGCTTTGGTTTTGTTTTAATGCGCATATCCGACACTTGATGTGTAGGTACCCCATGAAGACTACGGGACGACAAGCAAGCGCGTGGTGACATCGAAAGATGGAGACGCAAGGTGAGTAGATTATATCTACTGGAGGAAGTCGGGTGGATGGCGTATAGCACCCCCGCTGTCCGTAGTTAGTATACCATATATTATGCTTGATAGTTATAGTGTGTCATGGATATGATAGTTAGGTGTACTATGGATAGTATAGGGTTAGAAGTGACTAGTGTAGTTCATAGTCGCGAACCCTAGAATAGATTTACACCTATACGCACACCCTTGAATATTCATTATACTTGCACTGTGTTGATGATATTGGATGACATTGGAGATGAGTCGATGATGTTGGGCTTTGTGCCGCAAGATCGGTGATTTGATGTGATTCGTATTTGGGATACGATACGTGACCTCTTGCGGGCCTTGGGACGTGTGCTTGCACACGCAGTATGTTGATGGTATCAGTTGTACTAGACTTCGATCAGTATCCCAGATTATGTGATAGATGATAGTGATACCTGAGATGTGATGAGCTAGTGTGATATTGACCCGTACCCAGCTATTGGGATGCCGTACGACGATTTACCGTACGAGCTTTACATTGATGATAGATCCGCACTCATGACTTGAGGATGTCATATTGTAACGTTTTAAAAATAATTAAATAAATAATTAAATGAATAAAATTGTTTAAGTGAATTTTATGAATTTCGGTAAAGTAAAAAGGTATTTTTCGTAAAATTAAACCATAATTGTTTTTCATTATAATTTCAAAAATACATATTTTAATTATGTAATTACTAGTAAATAGTGTTTATTTAGCCACTTATAAATTTTTATTTTAATTAAATATTTTTCCTAAATTAAATATTTTAAATATTAACATAAGCTTTATTTTTACACTAAATTAGTGTAAATTACAAATTTGAATGGTTTTAATTTGTAAAAATGAGCCATGGTATATTAGAATCAAGTGTGTAATATGCAAAATCTTTTCCAAAATCTCTCCATGGTTCTAGAAATTTCTAGGAAAAGGGTTAAATTGAAAAAGTTAGATAATAAAGGGTTGAAGTGAAAAAATGCATTATTTATGAACTTTCTACACAATACCACACATTTTTTCTCTCTCTCCACCCTCCTCCCTCTCCATGGCCGGCCTTCCCTCCATGGGTAGCCCCAAAAATTTTCCCCCATCATTTTTGCATTAAAAATCATCAAAAATTCTCCAAAATTCAATAAAAATTTCACAAAATCCTAATAAATTCCCACCCTTTGTTCTTTGCTCTTCTTGACATGGATTTTGGAGTGGGAAAGCATGCATTTTGGAGGCTCATTTTCATGTTTGGATTTCATATTTTGAAGGTATAAATTTCCTTCTTTTGTTTTATTTCTATTAGATGTTTCTTTGAAAGCATAATTAGATTTGTTAGATTAATTCTATGTTCAATTTCTAAAATTCAAGTTAGGGTTTGTAAATTCAAGTTAGGATTTTTATTAATTAATTAGGGTTATAATAACTAGTCTACCATTTTTAGAAGTGGAAAAATCTTGCATGGTTGTTGTATAATAAATTGTTTATTCAAATTGTTTTAATTAAACTATTTAGCTAACTAGATTTTTCTAAAATGTGTTTGTGGGTAAAATAAAATTCTTATTATGGTGGTTATCATTAGATGGTAGTTTTAATGGGAATATGAGCATATTAAAGGAATGAAAAACTTAGTTTGATCACTAGTTTCTTGTGATAATTGGAAAAATATTAATAAAAGGCTATTTTTGTAAACTAGATTTTGGGAAATTCCTAAATAAATGAAATTAAAAATATAATCATGGTTTCATTATATCATTATAATCATGAATTGTATTTTAATACATTAATTCATGCAAAATCATGTTTTGTAGTGGAATTGTGGTATTTTGCTTGAAAAATGTTGAAAATTGTTAAAGGTTGCAAACTAGAAATTTCAAATAAATGCAAAATTGTGTAATAAAAATAAAGTAAGGGGTTGTATAGTCTAGTTATTCTATTTAATGAGTTTTATAACCATTGGTTTCATTTAAATGTCAAGTTTTGATGAAAAACGGTAAATTGGCATTTTCGGGTTTTACGAAATCGGGCGATTTGATGGATTTTAGGGTTTCGATGGATTTAATCATGTTTTATAATATAAGTAATGTGTTTTAAAACTATGAGTTATTTGTTAATGTTTATCTCGATCCATCGGAGTTTGTACGCCGATATCGAGCGATATTTGGTGCTTTTGCGTGGACGGGACATAGGTTTTAACCTATGCTTGTTCCTTTAGATCATTTGACTTTCGTATGTGATTCAGTTTACGATGCTATTTATATGTTTACGTCTAGATACCCCTCACGTGGACTGCGGGCGATGAAGAGGAGGATGGCGACAATGTCTTCGGCAGACATAGACCAGATGAGTAGATGCATATCTACGGGGGGAAGTCGGGTGGATGGCGTTTAGCACCCCCGCAACGTAGAATATGAATAGTACTTATTGACATTAGGAAACCATATGTGACCCTAGATTCTTAATGAGTAGGACCCTAGTAATGACCCTTGGCTGGACTAGACTGATTTAGGAAAACCATATCTGAGGATGAGTACCTTGGAAGAGGTTCGTAGGTTTCAGATAGAAACATACACACGCACACACTGAAACTCGACATGGGGTATACGTGTATGTGTGTATATATATAGAACTAGGTATAGGTATATACATATATATACAACACGTATATGGGATACATTGATGTGATATGATATCCGAGATATGATGAAACAGTGTAACTGGGCTTGATGCCGTGATTCTTGGCTATACAGTCGTATTAAGTGTTAGCGGATCATTAGAGAATGAGATAATGAACATGTATACTTAAATTATAAGGGTTAGTGATGATATTGAGGTACATTGGACTCTAAAATAGTACCCGAACTGTAACCTGTGATTAATCACGATATGGAATATGTATGACTTGATTACGACATCATATAGGTGTGACCTGATGTCGATATCATAGAGGTGTGACTTGAGGACGATATGATATCAGTATGACTTAATCACAATATGATACATATGACATGATATTTCTGAGGATAAACTAATGATGCTTATTATGATGGCAATGATATATGATTGATGTAGGCGATTACAGTTTAGCACCTTGATCATGAGATGTGTTGGTGATGACATTATACGAATAATGAGACACCTAGGAGATACTTGACCCGTACCCCGATATTGGGATGCCGTACGATGGATTTTACCGTACGAGGCATAGATATGATGATTGATCCACACTCTTGATTCGGGGAAGCCGTACCTCGTACGTGACGCTATTGAGGCTGGATCGCCGACTATTAAAGATATTGATTCAGACCTTAGGTAGACTCTTGTTTCTTATTGACTAGTTTCTTAGGTTAAGTTCTTTAGGAGGTTAGATGGACACTAGTTTAGGTTCGATTCATATAGTGGTAGTGATAATTGTTTATCAAATGAGTGGATAATGCACATCTGTCTTTGCATTCATACTGTAATCATCATGGTGCATGTTCTTTTATATGTTGCTATAATCAGTATAAACTTTACCTGTTAGGACACCAGCACTATTATCGATGATGCGCATATTCCACTCACACTTATTTGCCGGCTCACACACATCATTATCGGTAATTGCTATGTCACGTACACTTTAGATCATATTGTCTTTTATGAATAGAATCAGTTAACAACTAGACCGACATAATATTGTGATTATTCTCTGACATTAGTACATACATGATATTTATTGCTTAGACATTCATGCATTCATATTTTCATGTTATTATGCAGTATTATGGGCATATGCCGACACTTATCATATAGTTACTCATGATTTTGAGATTTGGATTTCTATGAGATTTCTGGATTTTGGGGAAAACCGCAAGAATATATAAAAACTTCTCTCTCTCCTCCTCCTCTCTTTTAAAAAAAACATAAGATGCGGTTTTCTCGTGATGTATGTGTCGTCCACCATGAGATTTCATGTTTTCTGATGGATTTCGAGACCCGATTCGAGGAGTGGATGAACCGTCTCGGGTACATGGTGGGCCCGGTATGGTACCCGGGGCAAGAAGATCGAGTTGTAGACGATGAGCCTGGCAGGAGAAGGCTACCTACCGGTGATGTCTGTCGCGGCGGATATCCGGAGGATACCGACCGTTGTCGTGAGATTTGATGATATGGGCCGATCCGGACTGACGGAGCCCGAGATATTGAGACTTGAGATTACATGTGTTGTGTCGATGCTTGACACGGATTTCCATGGTTTTCATTGTTGAGATTTCAGATTCTTACACACATTTTACTATGATAACAGCTAAAGATTTATTATACATATATATCTGGATTTCAGGATTTGTTACTTTACATTCATGGTGCATGCATTTCATTTCATATGGCATAGTATTATATGAGGCACTGACAGATACACTTACACGTAGTTTTACCCTGCAATTACTGTTGATTGGAATATAATAGTGCATTATTATGACTTAGGATAGCGTCGTGCATTCGATTTCTTTTTGTAGATGTCTTCTGCTCATGAGTTGGCAACTCACCCCCGTTGTGCCAAATTCTTTACAGGTTCGATGTACAGGTTTCCGTGGCAGCTTGTTGGCACATCTTTTCTTTAGGGTGATTTGCACGGTAGGTTGGTTCACTTGTATTCGAACCACCATTGTACTTTTATTCATTCATTTGTATCTAGTAAGCTCCATTAACCATATTTGCATTACTTGATAAGTTTATTGGGCCAGTCTTTTATTTCGACCTTAGAGTCCCGCATGTATTATTCTGATCTGGTGGTTTTGTTTTTCTTTTGAGTTTTGAGCCTCGCCCTTTGGCGTTGTATATTATTGTGTTTGTTGTGGTTGTTTCCGCCTGTTGGCGTTGAGTTAGCATCCGTTTAGGGATGCTTTTTATTGTTTATTTATATTATACTTGTTGTACCCGTTTGGGGGCCAGTTTTTACAGAGGAGACTCTGCTGAAATTTTTGGGAAATTTGCTGATTCTTTTAAACTTGTTTTCTTTTTCTTCTTCTTCTTCTTCTATGGTTTAGATTTCTGGGCTTCGGCTTACTTATGTTACGTGGCGCCTCTAGACGCTTCGTAATCTAAGTGCCGGTCACGTTCCGTACTTTCGGGTCGTGACAAAGTTGGTATCAGAGCGCTAGGTTTAACCTTGTATAAGTCTAGGTGACCCTTGGTTGATGGAGTAGGCGTTTTAGGTAGAGTAACGTACTGTGGGTATGGTCCGCGGCATACTTACGATACGCTATTCTGCTTAAGGAGCCTTAGGATGTACAATTGTTTGCACCGTATTCCATTCGTTCTTTTGATCTATCTTCGTCAATGTTGGAGTGTGGTTTCTGTTACCACGGGCACACTGGCAGAGGGAGCTGTGGCTCGAATGCGATAACCATTAGAGTATTGGTTATTCTTGAGGATTGAAGTATTGCTTAGCGTGCGGACGAAGGGTATTCATATGCCGTATGGATGAAGTTAAAGGGTTCGAACGATTATCAGAAAACCATTTTCCCAAGTTTAAGGTATTCGGAAGAACATGCAGGTATTTCGATGGACCCTCTAGAAGAATGAAACCCTAACTCGACATAATGACCATGAGAACGCCCTTGAACCTTAGGGTTTACGGCAGTTCGGCGATGCCATTAGTGAGGCTTGGGTTTGCCCTTCTACGGCTGGATCATTGATACTGGGGTATGTACCGGATATTTTTAAACTGTACTTGAGTGTTGAGCTCTCGGGGAATTATGGGATTTTGATGGATCGATCGAAAAGTTTAATGTAGTCCGGATATCAAGTGAAGGGATCGACTACGTGGGAGACTCTAGATATGTGTATTGTCGTCGGTAGCGCAGCCAGCACAGCTACGAAGGGACGAGTTCGAAGCAATCGACATCAGAGGAAAGAGGCACACATTGACGATAGTGTTTACGATTGTGATTTAGTGATTTGAATTTCATATTTTCGTTGATTGGATTTTGGTATTTTGAGGACTTTATTCTACGATTGGTATTTCTTATGTGTACCTTCATTGCATTCTATCCGTGTTTCATATATCAGCTGTATTGATGTTGCTTAGTATACACCCAGTACACTTGATTTGGTTTTATATATTTTGAGATTTTTTTATTTGATTTCGTGCATATGGGTTACACATGATTTTGATATATGCTTTGACCTAGTTTTTATCCATTTTCGTATTGTGATTTCGATTCTGATATTCGATGTATGTTTTCGTGCACCATGTGCACCTGATTAGGATTCTTGCGCATACTTGGCGTACTTGATGCGATTTTGTGCACACCAGATGCACTAAATCGGGGTTTTGTGCAGATTAGATGCACCTGATAGTGAGTCGTGCACGCCCGTTGCACTTGACAGATATTTTGGTGCACGCCTGTTGCACTTATTTTTTTTTGTGTGTATTCATGGTATCTGTATTTGGTTTCGATTTCAGTGCGCACAGGACGCACATGATATTTTATTGATGTGATTGGGATTGATTTCAGTTTGAGCAGTATGTTTCATAATCATTATTATTTGATTTAGTAACCAGGCGGGATGTGTATGTTAAATAAAAGATATATATATATAGTTATTTTTTTAAATAAACGTCCGCTACTTATGCCGTGACACGTGCATCACACGGCAATTTTCAAAAAGGGGTGTTTGCATATTTCCTTATCCAGATATTTGTACGGTTTTACTATGATGCGCACTATATATAAGTTACAGATTGATATATATTATGATGGTTTTCATATTGGGTTTTGATATTTTATTCTCGCCATAACTCCGATGATTGCGAAATTCTTGACGGGGTTGATTTTTGTTATGTATTGATGATTTCGGAGACCCGACGATTTGAGTGTTTTGCTAAATGTTTTAGTATTTGGAGGGGGAGTTTTAATTTAAATTCGGGGACCGAATTTCTTAAAGGCGGGAAGATTGTAACGTTTTAAAAATAATTAAATAAATAATTAAATGAATAAAATTGTTTAAGTGAATTTTATGAATTTCGGTAAAGTAAAAAGGTATTTTTCGTAAAATTAAACCGTAATTGTTTTTCATTATAATTTCAAAAATACATATTTTAATTATGTAATTACTAGTAAATGGTGTTTATTTATCCACTTATAAATTTTTATTTTAATTAAATATTTTTCCTAAATTAAATATTTTAAATATTAATATAAGCTTTATTTTTACACTAAATTAGTGTAAATTACAAATTTGAATGGTTTTAATTTGTAAAAATGAGCCATGGTATATTAGAATCAAGTGTGTAATATGCAAAATCTTTTCCAAAATCTCTCCATGGTTCTAGAAATTTCTAGGAAAAGGGTTAAATTGAAAAAGTTAGATAATAAAGGGTTGAAGTGAAAAAATGCATTATTTATGAACTTTCTACACAATACCACACATTTTTTCTCTCTCTCCACCCTCCTCCCTCTCCATGGCCGGCCTTCCCTCCATGGGTAGCCCCAAAACTTTTCCCCCATCATTTTTGCATTAAAAATCATCAAAAATCCTCCAAAATTCAATAAAAATTTCACAAAATCCTAATAAATTCCCACCCTTTGTTCTTTGCTCTTCTTGACATGGATTTTGGAGTGGGAAAGCATGCATTTTGGAGGCTCATTTTCATGTTTGGATTTCATATTTTGAAGGTATAAATTTCCTTCTTTTGTTTTATTTCTATTAGATGTTTCTTTGAAAGCATAATTAGATTTGTTAGATTAATTTTATGTTCAATTTCTAAAATTCAAGTTAGGGTTTGTAAATTCAAGTTAGGATTTTTATTAATTAATTAGGGTTATAATAACTAGTCTACCATTTTTAGAAGTGGAAAAATCTTGCATGGTTGTTGTATAATAAATTGTTTATTCAAATTGTTTTAATTAAACTATTTAGCTAACTAGATTTTTCTAAAATGTGTTTGTGGGTAAAATAAAATTCTTATTAAGGTGGTTATCATTAGATGGTAGTTTTAATGGGAATATGAGCATATTAAAGGAATGAAAAACTTAGTTTGATCACTAGTTTCTTATGATAATTGGAAAAATATTAATAAAAGGCTATTTTTGTAAACTAGATTTTGGGAAATTCCTAAATAAATGAAATTAAAAATATAATCATGGTTTCATTATATGAATATAATCATGAATTGTAGTTTAATACATTAATTCATGCAAAATCATGTTTTGTAGTGGAATTGTGGTATTTTGCTTGAAAAATATTGAAAATTGTTAAAGGTTGCAAACTAGAAATTTCAAATAAATGCAAAATTGTGTAATAAAAATAAAGTAAGGGGTTGTATAGTCTAGTTATGCTATTTAATGAGTTTTATAACCATTGGTTTCATTTAAATGTAAAGTTTTGATGAAAAACGGTAAATTGGCATTTTCGGGTTTTACGAAATCGGGCGATTTGATGGATTTTAGGGTTTCGATGGATTTAATCATGTTTTATAATATAAGTAATGTGTTTTAAAACTACGAGTTATTTGTTAATGTTTATCTCGATCCATCGGAGTTTGTACGCCGATATCGAGCGATATTTGATGCTTTTGCATGGACGGGACATAGGTTTTAACCTATGCTTGTTCCTTTAGATCGTTTGACTTTCGTATGTGATTCTGTTTACGATGCTATTTATATGTTTGCGTCTAGGTACCCCTCATGTGGACTGCGGGCGATGAAGAGGAGGATGGTGACACTGTCTTCGGCAGACATGGACCAGAAGAGTAGATGCATATCTACGGGGGGAAGTCGGGTGGATGGCGTTTAGCACCCCCGCAACGTAGAATATGAATAGAACTTATTGACATTAGGAAACCAGATGTGACCCTAGATTCTTAATGAGTAGGACCCTAGTAATCACCCTAGGCTGGACTAGACTGATTTAGGAAAACCATATCTGAGGATGAGTACCTTAGAAGAGGTTCGTAGGTTTCAGATAGAAACATACACACGCACACACTGAAACTCGACATGGGGTATACGTGTATGTGTGTATATATATAGAACTAGGTATAGGTATATACATATATATACAACACGTATATGGGATACATTGATGTGATATGATATCCGAGATATGATGAAACAGTGTAACTGGGCTTGATGCCGTGATTCTTGGCTATACAGTCGTATTAAGTGTTAGCGGATCATTAGAGAATGAGATAATGAACATGTATACTTAAATTATAAGAGTTAGTGATGATATTGAGGTACATAGGACTCTAAAATAGTACCCGGACTGTAACCTGTGATTGATCACGATATGGAATATGTATGACTTGATTACGACATCATATAGGTGTGACCTGATGTCGATATCATAGAGGTGTGACTTGAGGACGATATGATATCAGTATGACTTAATCACAATATGATACATATGACATGATATTTCTGAGGATAAACTAATGATGCTTATTATGATGGCAATGATATATGATTGATGTAGGCGATTACAGTTTAGCACCTTGATCATGAGATATGTTGGTGATGACATTATACGAATAATGAGACACCTAGGAGATACTTGACCCGTACCCCGATATTGGGATGCCGTACGATGGATTTTACCGTACGAGGCATAGATATGATGATTGGTCCGCACTCTTGATTCGAGGAAGCCGTACCTCGTACGTAACGCTATTGAGGCTGGATCGCCGACTATTAGAGATATTGATTCAGACCTTAGGTAGACTCTTGTTTCTTATTGACTAGTTTCTTAGGTTAAGTTCTTTAGGAGGTTAGATGGACACTAGTTTAGGTTCGATTCATATAGTGGTAGTGATAATTGTTTATCAAATGAGTGGATAATGCACATCTGTCTTTGCATTCATACTGTAATCATCATAGTGCATGTTCTTTTATATGTTGCTATAATCAGTATAAACTTTACCTGTTAGGACACCAGCACTATTACCGATGATGCACATATTCCACTCACACTTATTTGCCGGCTCACACACATCATCATCGGTAATTGCTATGTCACGTACACTTTAGATCATATTGTCTTTTATGAATAGAATCAGTTAATAACTAGACCGACATAATATTGTGATTATTCTCTGACATTAGTACATACATGATATTTATTGCTTAGACATTCATGCATTCATATTTTCATGTTATCATGCAGTATTATGGGCATATGCCGACACTTATCATATAGTTACTCATGATTTTGAGATTTGGATTTCTAGAGATTTCTGGATTTTGGGGAAAACCGTAAGAATATATAAAAACTTCTCTCTCTCCTCCTCCTCTCTTTTAAAAAAAAACATAAGATGCGGTTTTCTCGTGATGTATGTGTCGTCCACCATGAGATTTCATGTTTTCTGATGGATTTCGAGACCCGATTCGAGGAGTGGATGAACCGTCTCGGGTACATGGTGGGCCCGGTATGGTACCCCGGGACAAGAAGATCGAGTTGTAGACGATGAGCCTGGCAGGGGAAGGCTACCTACCGGTGATGTCTGGCGCGGCGGATATCCGGAGGATACCGACCGTTGTCGTGAGATTTGATGATATGGGTCGATCCGGACTGACGGAGCCCGAGATATTGAGACTTGAGATTACATGTGTTGTGTCGATGCTTGACACGGATTTCTATGGTTTTCATTGTTGAGATTTCAGATTCTTATACACATTTTACTATGATAACAGCTAAAGATTTCTTATACATATATATCTGGATTTCAGGATTTGTTACTTTACATTCATGGTGCATGCATTTCATTTCATATGGCATAGTATTATATGAGGCACTGACACGAGCACGAAGTATCTGCACTTACACGTAGTTTTACCCTGCAATTACTGTTGATTGGAATATAATAGTGCATTATTATGACTTAGGATAGCGTCGTGCATTCGATTTCTTTTTGTAGATGTCTTCTGCTCATGAGTTGGCAACTCACCCCCGTTGTGCCAAATTCTTTACAGGTTCGATGTACAGGTTTCCGTGGCAGCTTGTTGGCACATCTTTTCTTCAGGGTGATTTGCACGGTAGGTTGGTTCACTTGTATCCGAACCACCATTGTACTTTTATTCATTCATTTGTATGTAGTAAGCTCCATCAACCATATTTGCATTACTTGATAAGTTTATTGGGCCAGTCTTTTATTTCGACCTTAGAGTCGCACATGTATTATTCTGATCTGGTGGTTTTGTTTTTCTTTTGAGTTTTGAGCCTCGCCCTTTGGCGTTGTATATTATTGTGTTTGTTGTGGTTGTTTCCGCCTGTTGGCGTTGAGCTAGCACCCGTTTGGGGATGCTTTTTATTGTTTATTTATATTATACTTGTTGTACCCGTTTGGGGGCCAGTTTTTACAGAGGAGACTCTGCCAAAATTTTTGGGAAATTTGCTGATTCTTTTAAACTTGTTTTCTTTTTCTTCTTCTTCTTCTTCTTCTATGGTTTAGATTTCTGGGCTCCGGCTTACTTAGGTTACGTGGCGCCTCTAGACGCTTCGTAATCTAAGTGCCAGTCACGTTCCGTACTTTCGGGTCGTGACACATATGATATACTGTATCGTACGCGATACTATTGAGGCGGGATCACCGACTATTATATCTATATATATATCGATTCAGATTTAGGTGGTTTCCATACCCCTCCCGATTGGCTTGATACTTAGATCAGTAGTTTGCATAGTAGATATTAGACTAGACCCGAGTCATACCTATTTCAAAAACTACGAATCAGGAATATCTTAAAGACAAACAAAGGGATTCTATGGATACTTTAAAAGGCGTATCTGTTCTTAAAAACACCGTAGCCCTTATTTTACTAAAACCCTGATTTGTCTTATTTCAAAAGGCATAACTGCATGACATATAAATATTGATGTAGTTTCTTCACTGTGGTGTTGATTATTTGATTTCCGCTTATTCATGCTATTCACATTGATTGCATATGTTTATTGCTATATTATTATCATGCTGTTAGGACATCAGCACTATTATCGATGATGTGTATGTCCACGTACACTATTTGCCGGCTCACACCCTTCATCATCGATAATTGCCATGCCACAACACTGTAGTACTGTTGTATTCATGATATGATTCTTGCATGGCATATTGTACATTTATACCTGTACACAAACATAAATGATTCTGACTTGATTAGAGATTTGGGAACCGTATGATGTTCTTCAAAACTGATTCGTTTTAAAAGAGCGGTTTCCCTCGACATGTGCACATTACTATTCCATGTTGCATGACTTATGATATGCTTACCTTTCTTACATGTCGCATACATCATGTTTTGATTATACGCATTGAGATATGTTGTTTCCATGATATTTCCGGATTTGGAAACCGTGGGTACTTCAAAAGAGAATATATAATTGTGTTAAAAACCCGGTTACCCTTGATATGATATTTCAGTGCGTCCACCATGTGTTTTCTCGGTACTGAGAGCGACATGTGAAACCCGATTCGAGGAGGCGGATGAGGCCGATTGCGGGTACATGGTGGACCCAGTATGGTACCCCGGGGCGAGAACGGTTTCGCTGTGTAGTAGACGGTGAGCCTGACGGAGGGACTACTACCTACCGGTGATTGTATTTGAGCTTGGCGGATATCTGGAGGATACCGACCGGAGTTGAGAGATGGACATGGGATGACCCGTATTGCCGGGGCCGAGGGCCGATACCGCAGATGGAGCCCCATATGGATGAGGACATGGGATGACCCGTACTGCCGGGGCCGAGGGCCGATACCGCAGACGGAGCCCCATATGGACGAGGATTTACGTGTCGATGCTAGGCACGGGTTTCATGATGTTTTTCCATGATTTTGTTTATATCCTCATATTTGCATACATGATGCTTATTGTCATTGGGTGACGGGTGGAAGGGTTCCATGTTTATTGTCATTGGGTGACGGGTGGACGGGTTCCACGTTTATACAGACTTGATCACATACAGACTGGATTTACATTGATCATACTTCATTTGTATATATAACAGGGTATTAGGGCGCTGTCATATATACCCTTACACCAATATTAGTGGTATGGAACGCTAATATATGTGTATTGATATTCATATTTACTTCATCCAGACATACCTTATACTGATGACATGTTATTACCTGAGTACTTGGCACTACATACTTGTTTAGATGTTACTTGCCACCGTATCATACTTCAGATGTACTCTTGTGGTTTATATTATACTGATCGTTTTGACCTAGGATTATGTCTTGCATTCGGTTTCTACTTGTAGATATTCTCTATTCACGAGTTGGCAACTCACCCCCGTTATGCCACAATTTTTGCAGGTTTTGCCGTACAGGTTTCTTTGCGGCATTTCTGGCACACTGCTTCCTTGCGGGTGAATTGCATTTGGTAGGTGGATTCTTTTGCATCAAGAACCACCATTGTACTTGTATTATTCATTGTATCTAGAATTTCCATCAACCAAAACTTGTATATTGTTTCAGACTTAGACATTAGTGTTGTATTATTCGACCTTAGAGTCGCGCTTAGTAGTATTGCGGTTTTCATGCTTATTGAGTTTCTTTTGGATTTGACCCTCGCCTTTCGGCGTTGTATACTATATTGCTTGCGTGGTTGTGACCGTCGATTGACGAAGAGCTAGCTCCCGCTTGGGCATGCCTTTTATTCATTGTATATATATATATATTGTTCTTGTTGTACCCCGTTCGGGGCCAGTATTTACAAAAGAAACTCTGCCGAAATTTTTAGAAAAGGCTTTACATTTTAAAAATGCACATTCTGCTTAGTTATTTAAAAACCTGGACTTCAAACATGTATTCCTTCACTTCTTTAAAACCAGTTTCTTTATTTACTCTTAAAATGGTTTTAGATTTCTGGGCTTTTGGTTTACTTGGATCAGATGGGGTCCTATAGACTTCATATGGTTCAAGGGTCCGTCACGTGCTCTTTCGGGTCATGACAGAAATCCCATCAAGTGAGGCGACAGTCTGGCCGCGGAACCGCGGCCTAGACCCCCTATTGGCCGCGGTTCCGCGGCCGTATAGTTGAATTAGGGCATGGCATTTTTGGTGCTTCCCTGGTTTGCTGTGTCCTTTATTCTGGCATATGATTTTTCTCAGATTTGCTTCATGATTTTTCCAGAATTTCTGTTGAGCACTAGATGATTTGATGTGGATCTTTTTGTCATGATTTCCTCGAGCTCCGTATAGATTTCTTGGATCTTGTGTTGCCATTGAGCCTTATGCATGAAAATGACGATGATTTGCCATTTTGTCTCTTAAACTGGTGTGTGGCAACAGACGGATAAAGAGCGGAGTTCCGTGTTTTATCTGTGGTTGGCAGGAACCCGGGTTTTGTCGTGTTTTTCCATGAATTTCACTGTTTAGAGCTGAGAACCTATATCCTGCAATTGACTAGCAAACATGGCTCAAGAGTACCTACCGATATGCAATATAATAAAAATTGGGCGGTATAAAAATGCAAAAATCAGATATGAACATCGAGCAAGAAAGTCCTTCCTATATATGTCCAAGCATCCACTATAATATACATTTCATGTACAATAATGGCCTCTAGGGCATACATACAACTAACAATCTCCCACTTGCACTAAGGCCAGTTGTTGTAGTATAGCATACCCAACGTCCTATAAAAGTCTATCGCAGAAAAGGCCTTAGTGAGTGGATCTGCCGTGTTGACCTCTGAGTCTACTCTCCTAACTTCGATCTCTTAGAGATCAACCATCTCCATAATCAGGTGATACTGCCTTAGAATATGTCTTGGTCACTGATGGGACCGGGGTTCCTAGGCCAAAGCCATACCTCCACTGTCACATAATGGTGGGAACCTAGTTTATCTCATAAACAAATATATACCCAGACTGCCTCTTTGGTAGTATCTTTGATAGCGATGTATCCAGCCTTTATTATCTAGTCTGCCCCGGTATCTAGCTTGGAACTCTTCCAATTTACCGTCCCTCTACAGAGGGTAAAGACAGTGCCTGTGACTGACTTTCAGTCATCCTTACCACCATGGAAGCTATCCAGTGATTCTCTCCGGGATCGATTGATACCATCTCACTACACCTAGTGAGAATCCTATCATCCACTTAGATCTATCTCATAGATCTAAAACCCAGGATTTAGGAGGTATCACATTGATCCTATATGGAGAATCAATGTGGTAAGAAGAGATTGACTGAGTGTAGCATAGGAAACTCCTTTCTTATCAAGAGTATGTCGTCCATGTACAATACAAAGAAGACCACCTTACTCTCTACTACCCTTTTGTATATACAAGGATCATCTACCGTTTTGATGAAGTCAAACACTTTGACTACCACATGAAAACAGATGTTCCAACTCCGCGATGCCTGCTTTAACGTATAAAGCAACTTGCACACTTTTCCACTGCTCCCACTGTCTATGAAGCCCTCTGGCTGTGTACTTATAGATTCTCTCTTCTAAATCAGTATTTAGAAAAAGCAGACATGACACCAAACCACTAGATATCACAGTCATGGTATGTAGCAATGGCAAGAAGGATCCGGATGTACTTAAGCATAGTCATAAGAAAAGGTTTCATCATAATCCATGCCTGGTCGATGACGAGAACCTTTTGCAATAAGTCTAGCTTTGAAAGTCTCAACTTTTCCACCTACACCAAGTAATCTTCTCAAGATATACTTGCTCCTGATGGGGATTTAACCCTTCAGATTTAGCAACCAAAGTCTATACTTTGTTAGTGTACATGGATTCCATCTCAGATCGCTTAGCATCCAGCCATTCTTACAGAGTCCGTACTCTTGATGGCATTCTCGATACTGTTAGTTGTATGTATGCCCTAGAGGCCAGTATTGTACAGATTATGTATATTATACTGGATGCTTGGACATATATAGAGATGACTTTCTTGCTCGACATGATAGTATGCTATCTGGTTGATCTTTATCTTAACATGTACACTAGTCTCTTTATACTGTCTTATAGTTACATGTTGGTAAAGCCCTTAGGATATGTACTTGACTACGTGGACTATGATGCAGATCATACTAGTGGGGACATGGTAGTCCATAAGTACATCCTTCAAGGTCCCTAGTCGTGGGTGTATCGAGACGGGGCATCGATATACCAGAGTAGACTAGCGTATACGCTTCTCGACCCATGTGATGGGCGATGGATGATCCCATATCCATTGGTGTTTGACATCAGAGATGGTATACGGGTGCTCAGTGGAGACTGGGTACACTGGACGGACTCGCCGAGAACTCCCAGATGGTATTATACCTCACGTCAGATGGCAGTTCTCAGGTGACACTTGTACAAGTTAGTCTGTAGACCCGAGATCGTCATAGAGTCTTGTGTGATTCCCACTGTGCTTTGATCTCCACCTTACCACGTCCATGAGGGCGTGCAAAACGGTGGTCTTTGGGTACAGTCCCGAGTCATATGGAGGCAATGAGCGATAGGAGGGGTTTCGTCTCTCCCGGTATTGGGAGTTGATGTTGCGCTGTGCTCGATTGGCCGTAACAGGGAAGTCCCTGGCCAGGGCTGATCAGAGATTTGCTGGTAAGTGTTACCAGTAGTTTCTCGACCCGTTATGAGCCTCACATCGGCACGACTTATCGGGTTATTGGGGTCTGACGTATACCACCCCTAGACTTGATATGCGACGTATCAGACGAAGAGACCGGACTGTATGGTAAGTGTTACTGGTCGGATTCGCAGGAGTGTAAGCGGGCTAGCTCGTCGATCATCTGATCGCTCAATACCCAGGTGGCCGTTACGTTTAGCAGACCGCTTGCGGCTTGTGGGTGCTTGATATGATCATCATCTGCTACCGGCGTATTGACGAGTCTTTAGTGTCCTACACAGAGGTTTCCTAGCTCAAGCGAAACGAAATAGGAGCGCATATGAGATATGTGCAGGACCGAGAATAATGCGTGTATGTGATACCGCATTTCATTCCCGCGATATATGTTTCGATTGGTTATATTCGATATGACCTAGTTATCGAATCATTGATTCGATAAATCGATGCATTGTATACTAGTCGGTTATGTGCGACATGACCGGATCATTGAATCAAGTGTTGATTTAATGATTTAATGTATAATTATACATTTGATATATTACTTTGCATTAACTAGTATTGGTTCACTTTAAACGGATTTTTCTCACTTGATGTGCACATTGTATATGTGATATGTTTTGTGCACATGATTGTATCATGTTTGATGATGCATGTTGACTTGACTATGTGTAAAAGAATTGAACCATGGTTATGAGAGTGGTTAGGGTTTATCATTTATTCACTTATTATTTAATCCATTCATTATTTATTAATTGGTTTTTATGAAAATAAAATGGCTTCATTTATCATGAGGAATGGTGAAGCTTCATGAAGCTTTTTCTAATGATGCTATTTTGTCTTCATACTTAAACCTAACCACTCCCACTAACCATGGTCAATTCTCTACACTTGACCATGGTTAGGATATGATAAATATCATTTTCTTTTCCTTTTTGATTAAGACTTTTATCATATTCTATCATCTTCTTCATCTTCTTCTTCAAAAGAAAAGCTTGCTACTTTAATGGCAACTTGAGATCTAGTGAGAGAAATCCAAATCTAATGTGAACCCACCTCCTATTTCTTCATCCTCTACGTCTTTCCAAGTGGTTTTGGGTGTTTTCTTCACAAGTTTCACTACTTGGTGAAGTCGGAGCTTGAACTAGTGCAACCTCGACGTAGATCGTCTTTGACACGAAGCCGACGAACTATTCCGCTCACTTCTCCGATGAAGCCGTCGCGAGAGTCCGAGGTTCGTGATGGACAGCGAGGGGACGACCACATGGAGCTAAGCAAGTGGATATCCGGATCTACAAAGGTTGTAGCATCTCAACTTTAGTTAAAGTGTTAACTAGTTTGTAGTTTCGCCTAGAATTCTAGCAACGATCCGTAGTCTAGGGTTTCTCGGCACCATAATTTTTAAATTTGGCATGTTCGATGCCTTGTGAGACCTCACTAGGATGCCTAGGAACCCTACAGTGGTATCAGAGCCTAGCTAGAGCCTTAGACGAAGTCTAGACGGAGTTTGAAGTCCGAACGACCCCGAAACCATTATTCCAAGGTGCTCTCTGGAAAATTTCTTAAATTATGGATTTTTGTCAATTAAAAATATGCAGAAAATCATGCAGGGTCTTGTATGAAATACTGTAAAATCCGGGGGTCTAATTCAATATTTTCACCGCGGAAACGCGGCACATGCTAGGCATGTGTGGCTGTTCTGCGGCCGTACGGACCTTTTTGGTGATGATTGTTCTACAGTAATTCATATAATTGGACATTATATTTTCTGGGTATTTTTTTTTGTGACTCTACAGAAGAGTATTTTGGGGTTGTTTTGGGGATTCGGTATTTCGATCGGATTATCAAATTTCGTCTTTTTATGTATTTCCGGATAATTTCCAGAATATGTTAAAAAGTTCGACCGGATATAAATACCCAATTTTTCCCCTGTCGGGAAATTTCCAAGTGTTGGATTTTCCCGTAGTTTAACGACGTTCTAAGTAGTGCAAGTAACGCGATGGACCCTCTAGAAGACAACAAACCTTAACTCGATTATGTGACCGTCTTGAACTGCCCTTTGAACCTTCGGGTTTGGGGCAGTACGGCGTGCCACATGTGAGGCGTTGGCTTGACCCTTCTACGGCTGGACCGTCGGTACTGGGGCACGAACTGAATGTTGTTAGACTTATTTCATGCGTTGAGCTGTATCGGGAAAACTTGGGTATTCGACTGTTCGATCGGAAAGTTTAACATTTTCTGTTTATCTGGAATGTGATACAATAATTGGAATTCACAAACAGTTATGAGATAACTGGATGAATGTTATAAATCTAGCAGTTTAGTCCCATACGATATTGAAAAGAGTTTTCGATAATGAGACTAAAATGCGGGGTTTGTAACTGTTAGGCATGTGATGTCTAAAGAGGTTGCGGATTCCAACTGTTGTAGTTTTACATTTTTTTTTCTGTGACCGTAAGTGTAGTATGTTCATATCGCCGGTTTCGTTGCTATACGTCAACGACAATTGGGGTATGCATACTTACTTACGTTGATGACATGTGATGTTATGTGCTGCTGGATATGTTATATTGGATCGTCGTGTTCGAATAGCCGGGGGTTTTTATGTGAGATGAGTGTTTTTCATTTTCATTCATGTAAAAACTTGTATGTAATATTCTTTTATTCGGGGCACTTCCAGGTTGCGGGAGTTGTCACCCTTTGTATATTATTTACTTTTCTGCACTAGGATAGACCCAAGGAGGGGAGCACAAGTACCCGGGTTTTAGGGTCCAGTGGGAGACCAACTCGAGGAGTCGAGTCCGGGTCTCCTAACCCTAGGATTGGTAGGGTTACTTGCCGCTCTCGTAGGGGTCTAGGGGTGTGGGATTGGCTATTCATCACGACCGTGGAATCCGTGTTTTATACTGGCTCGTATTGAAAACACGGACGTCCTAGTATATCCAATGTTTCATATATTTCTTCTGCTGCGATATCTGTGATGTGATCATGTGATGTTCTGTGATAGATACAGTATATAGTATATATATGATATATTATATAGGCGTTACTTATGTTTTGCACCCGCACTAGCCATGCCCTGCTCTGTCGTTAGTTACTAACCTAACGGTGCACGAGGGGACATCTAGGCGAATGCGGATGGCATAAGTGTACGTCGTATTTATCTGTGATGTTTAGGTGACTTAAATGATGGGACTTCATTAATGTGATTAATGAAAGAAAAGAAACCTAAGATGTTGTAGAATAAAATTTTAAAATAAAACAGGTAGCTACAGTTCTTGCTTTGCATAGCGGTATATGTGATATGCCCTGCACCTTATTCGATGAGGAAAGGACCGAGATCCCTTCACCGGGAGTGACTCCTTTAGCAATAACTGGCAGATGCTACACACTCGGTTTGCTTTTAACTGCTTTTGGGTTTTTGCTTTGCACAGCGATATATATGATATATCCCGCACCTCATTCGACGAGGAAAGGACCGAGATCGCTTCGCCGGGAGTGACTCCTTTAGCAAAACTAGAAAAGCCTATCACTCCATTTCAAAACTTCATTTGATTCTACAACGATATCAAGTTCATTACGCTTATGGTTTTTATGAAAAACCTGCGTAGCCCTCCATCATTTCAGATAAGTATTAGTTAGTATTCGTGCTGCGGTAGTTTGGCCTCCGTCAAGGCGCAGTGTACGGTAGCTAACTAGTGCTTATCTGCTAGCATATGATGCGATTGGATTAGGGTATTCGTACGGCGTTGTTTGGCTTCCGTCAAGGGTCGTGCGGGTGGGTTTAATTCAATCAGGAAATGACGGGTTGAACTTGACTAGCGGACTATGGGTTGTTTGGCCTCCGTCAAGGTCATATGACGCTAGGGGAAAAACATTATCGGGAATTTCAAGTGTTGAAATTTGCAATGAGATTGCATACCTTCTATGAGATAGTTGGATCCCGATACACGCTGCGAGTAAGAGTTACTCCTGGGAGAGTTTTACACATTGCAATTAGCTGATCAAGTAGGTGTCTAGAAAGGTGTCAACGGGGTTACGCCTCTGGGAAAAAGAGGTTTACATTAATTAGGTTCGTGCGAAAGCACGGGGGACCTCCCTTAAAGTACCGACACTGGCCTGGCTGAAAGATTGGCGAACTTGTAGTGTGTAATTAATCCCGGCTAGTCTTTCCTTTTAGGGTTTGAAGGAAGATTTGATAAAAAGCAGTGGGAGCCATCCTGATTAGATAAGATAATAACCAATCTGATCTTGCACGAGCATACGCTAAAGTGTTTTCTTCTCTCTCTCTCCAGGTAGCGACCATTTCAGGCCCTAATCAAGATAATAATATGGATGTATTGACCGAACCCGCATGTTATACTGTGCTGGGGAACGTTGGTTCCTTTCTTTCCTATAAGAGTTATAGGACTGAACAGGATATAGGGGAATACCAGGATTCCCATGCCACCCGAATGAAGGAAGTACATGTTGATGCATTTTTTTCGGGTGTGTTCGTTACAGAGAACTGTTTCTCTATTTGCTCTACGTCCTGGGTATTGGATACCGGGTCAGGATCCCATATATGTAATCAGTTACATGGGCTTAGGAAAGGTAGAGAACTTGGAGAAGGTGATAAAGACATTAGAGTTGGAAATGGTGCAATTGTTGCAGCTAAGACTGTCGGGGAATATCACCTTACATTACCAACTGGTATTACATTGGTTCTGAACGAATGCTATTACATGCCGAACCTGATATGCAACATTATATCTGTTTCTTTATTGAGTAAAGAGGGATATAATTTTGTATTACAGGATAATGTTATGAATATTTTCCATAACCAAAAGTTGGTTGGATCAGGCACGTTGTGCAATGGCATTTATGTTCTAAACCAATCAACAGTTCTGAGTATAACAAACACACACAAGAGGAAGAGTTCAGAACTGAACGATTCTTTCTTGTGGCATTGTAGACTAGGTCACATCAATGCGACACGACTGGCTAAGTAGCATAAAGATGGATATTTGAAACCTTTCGAATTTTCATCTTATGACACTTGCCAGTCATGTCTCAAAGGCAAGATGACCAAGACTCCGTTTACGGGACACGGAGAAAGAGTTACCGAACTCTTGGGACTGATACATAGTGATGTATGCGGTCCCATGTCTACACATGCCAGGGATGGTTCTTCATACTTCATTACATTCACTGACGATCTCTCTAGGTTTGGGTATGTGTTCCTGATGAAACACAAATCAGAAGCTTTTGAGAAATTTAGGGAATATAAACAAGAAGTTGAGAACCAAACCGAAAAAGTATTAAAATCCTTCGATCTGATCGAGGAGGAGAATACTTAAGCAATGAATTCCTGGACTTCCTAAAAGAGAATGGGATTCTCTCTCAGCTGACTCCTCCATATACACCACAGCACAACGGTGTATCGGAGCGGAGAAATCGCACCCTATTAGATATGGTGCGCTCTATGATGAGTACAGCTGAGTTACCTATTTCCTTCTGGGGTTATGCACTGGAGACTGCTGCATACCTACTGAATAGAGTTCCGACCAAATCAGTGCCTACCACTCCATATGAGATATGGAATGGCAAGAGACCATGTCTTAATTTTATTCAGATATGGAGTTGTCCGGCCTATGTTAAAACACAAAATCCGGACAAGCTCGAGGCAAGGTCTGTTCTATGTAAGTTTGTTGGATATCCCAAACATTCGCGAGGGTATATCTTCTACCACTCCGAGGAACAAAAAGTGTTTGTTTCTCGACATGCCACTTTCTTAGAAAAAAGTTTTCTTATGAAACAGATAAGTGGCATTGAGGTAGAACTGGAAGAGGTTCCAGCAATACAGACTACAACAGAAGATTTGGTTGAACCAGAGGATTCCGTAGTTCCCGATGAACCCCAGCCTCTCCACCGATCTAGTAGGGTTCCTCGCCCACCTGAGAGATACTACGGTTTTCTCATGGATGGTGGGAGCGAGGATTGCATCATGGAGGATGATGACCCAACTAGCTTCGAGCAGGCCATCACGAGTAGGGACTCAGTGAAATGGCTGGATGCTATGCGGTCCGAGATGGAATCCATGTACACCAACAAAGTATGGACTTTGGAAGTTGCTCCTGAAGGGGTAAAACCCATTGGGAGCAAGTGGATCTTCAAGAAAAAACTTGGTGTAGATGGGAAAGTGGAGACTTTCAAAGCTAGACTTGTAGCAAAGGGTTTTCGTCAAAGACCAGGTGTGGACTATGACGAAACCTTTTCTCCAGTGGCTATGCTTAAATCCATCCGGATCATGCTTGCCATCGCTGCATATCATGACTACGAAATCTGGCAAATGGATGTTAAGACCGCCTTTCTAAATGGTGATTTAGAAGAGTGCGTGTACATGACTCAGCCAGAGGGCTTCGTAGACAGTGGGAGCAGCGGGAAGGTGTGCAAGCTGCTTAAATCCATTTATGGATTAAAGCAAGCATCGCGGAGTTGGAACATCTGCTTTGACGTCGTTATCAAAGAGTTTGATTTCGTCAAAAATCCAGATGAACCTTGTATTTACAAGAAGGTGGCAGAGAGTAAGGTTGTCTTCCTCGTATTGTACGTGGACGACATACTCTTGATAGGAAATGATATTCCTATGCTGCAATCGGTCAAGCTCTTCTTATCACAAAGATTCTCAATGAAAGATCTTGGTGATGCCTCCTGCATATTGGGGATCAGGATCTATAGAGATAGATCCAAACGGATATTGGGATTGTCCCAATCCAGGTACATTGACACCATACTAAAGAGGTTTAGTATGGAAGAGTCCAAGCGTGGGAATATGCTCACGATCTCTGGAGTCACTCTCTCCAAAGAGATGTCTCCCAAGACTGATTTGGAGAGAGCTCGCATGCAAGGGATACCCTATGCTTCGGCAGTAGGCTCTATCATGTATGCGATGCTATGTACCAGACCGGATGTAGCATACTCACTAAGTGTAGTGAGCAGGTATCAAGCTGATCCTGGAAAGAGTCACTGGACAGCTGTGAAGAGCATTCTCAAGTACTTGCGAAGGACTAGAGATATGTTCTTGGTGTATGGTAACGGAGAACTCCAAGTGGAGTCCTTTACCGATTCGAGCTTCCAGAGTGATAAGGACGACTCTAAGTCGCAGTCGGGTATTGTCTTTACCCTTTACAGAGGGACGGTTAGCTGGAAGAGTTCCAAGCAGGAAACCGTGGCAGACTCGATGATGGAGGCTGAATACATCGCTGCCAACGATGCTGCCAAAGAGGCTGTCTGGATCAAGAAGTTCATTACCGAACTTGGAGTGGTTCCATCCATTGAGCGTCCAATACCTTTGTATTGTGATAACAATGGAGCGGTGGCTTTGGCCAAGGAACCCAGGTCCCATCAGCGGTCCAGGCATATTCTGAGGCGGTATCACCTGATCCGGGAGATAGTTGATCGCCGGGAGATCGAGGTCAGGAGGGTTGACACGAAGAACAACACGGCGGATCCACTCACGAAGGCCATTCCCCAGATACAGTTTGAGAGACTCTTCGGGATGCTCGGTATGAGATACTACAGCAGCTGGCCCTAGTGCAAGTGGGAGATTGTTAGTTGTATGTATGCCCTAGAGGCCAGTATTGTACAGATTATGTATATTATATTGGATGCTTGGACATATATAGAGATGACTTTCTTGCTCGACATGATAGTATGCTATCTGGTTGATCTTTATCTTAACATGTACACTAGTCTCTTTATACTGTCTTATAGTTACATGTTGGTAAAGCCCTTATGATATGTACTTGACTACCTGGACTATGATGCAGATCATACTAGTGGGGACATGGTAGTCCATAAGTACATCCATCAAGGTCCCTAGTCGTGGGTGTATCGAGACGGGGCATCGATATACCAGAGTAGACTAGCGTATACGCTTCTCGACCCATGTGATGGGCGATGGATGATCCCATATCCATTGGTGTTTGACATCAGAGATGGTATACGGGTGCTCAGTGGAGACTGGGTACACTGGACGGACTCGCCGAGAACTCCCAGATGGTATTATACCTCACGTCAGATGGCAGTTCTCAGGTGACACTTGTACAGGTTAGTCTGTAGACCCGAGATCGTCATAGAGTCTTGTGTGATTCCCACTGTGCTTTGATCTCCACCTTACCACGTCCATGAGGGCGTGCAAAACGGTGGTCTTTGGGTACAGTCCCGAGTCACATGGAGGCAATGAGCGATAGGAGGGGTTTCGTCTCTCCCGGTATTGGGAGTTGATGTTGCGCTGTGCTCGATTGGCCGTAACAGGGAAGTCCCTGGCCAGGGCTGATCAGAGATTTACTGGTAAGTGTTACCAGTAGTTTCTCGACCCGTTATGAGCCTCACATCGGCACGACTTATCGGGTTATTGGGGTCTGACGTATACCACCCCTAGACTTGATATGCGACGTATCAGACGAAGAGACCGGACTGTATGGTAAGTGTTACTGGTCGGATTCGCAGGAGTGTGAGCGGGCTAGCTCGTCGATCTTCTGATCGCTCAATACCCGGGTGGCTGTTACGTTTAGCAGACCGCTTGCGGCTTATGGGTGCTTGATATGATCATCATCTGCTACCGGCGTATTGACGAGTCTTTAGAGTCCTACACAGAGGTTTCCTAGCTCAAGCGAAACGAAATAGGAGCGCATATGAGATATGTGCAGGACCGAGAATAATGCGTGTATGTGATGCCGCATTTCATTCTCGCGATATATGTTTCGATTGGTTATATTCGATATGACCTAGTTATCGAATCATTGATTCGATAAATCGATGCATTGTATACTAGTCGGTTATGTGCGACATGACCGGATCATTGAATCAAGTGTTGATTTAATGATTTAATGTATAATTATATATTTGATATATTACTTTGCATTAACTAGTATTGGTTCACTTTAAACGGATTTTTCTCACTTGATGTGCACATTGTATATGTGATATGTTTTGTGCACATGATTGTATCATGTTTGATGATGCATGTTGACTTGACTATGTGTAAAAGAATTGAACCATGGTTATGAGAGTGGTTAGGGTTTATCATTTATTCACTTATTATTTAATCCATTCATTATTTATTAATCGGTTTTTATGAAAATAAAATGGCTTCATTTATCATGAGGAATGGTGAAGCTTCATGAAGCTTTTTCTAATGATGTTATTTTGTCTTCATACTTAAACCTAACCACTCCCACTAACCATGGTCAATTCTCTACACTTGACCATGGTTAGGATATGATAAATATCATTTTCTTTTCCTTTTTGATTAAGACTTTTATCATATTCTATCATCTTCTTCATCTTCTTCTTCAAAAGAAAAGCTTGCTACTTTAATGGCAACTTGAGATCTAGTGAGAGAAATCCAAATCTAATGTGAACCCACCTCCTATTTCTTCATCCTCTACGTCTTGCCAAGTGGTTTTGGGTGTTTTCTTCACAAGTTTCACTACTTGGTGAAGTCGGAGCTTGAACTAGTGCAACCTCGACGTAGATCGTCTTTGACACGAAGCCGACGAACTATTCCGCTCACTTCTCCGATGAAGCCGTCGCGAGAGTCCGAGGTTCGTGATGGACAGCGAGGGGACGACCACATGGAGCTAAGCAAGTGGATATCCGGATCTACAAAGGTTGTAGCATCTCAACTTTAGTTAAAGTGTTAACTAGTTTGTAGTTTCGCCTAGAATTCTAGCAACGATCCGTAGTCTAGGGTTTCTCGGCACCATAATTTTTAAATTTGGCATGTTCGATGCCTTGTGAGACCTCACTAGGATGCCTAGGAACCCTACAGATATTAGTTAGGTCATCATCTCTCATGATGCAATCCTCGCTCCCACTGTCATCGAGAAACCGAAGTATCTCTCAGGCAGATGAGAAACCCTACTAGATCGGCGGAGAGGCTGAGGTTCGTTGGGAAGAATTGAATCCTTTGGTTCTACTAAATCATCAGCTGTAGTTTGTATAGCTGGAACTCATTCCAGTTCTACCTCATGACCACAAATTTCTTCTTTAAAAATTCTTTTTTCTGAAAAAAGGTGGCATGTAGAGAAATAACACACCTTTTGTTTCTCGGTGTGGTAGAAGATATTCCCTTGCGAATGCTTGTGATATCTAACAAACTTCCATAGAACTGACCTTGCCTCGAGGTTGTCCAGATTTTTCTTTTAGACATAGACCGGAAAACCCAAATCTTAACATGCTTAAGAGATGGGCTCTTCCCATACCATATCTCATATGGAGTGGTAGGCACTGATTTGATTGGAACCCAATTCAATAGGTCTGTTGCTTCTTCAAGCGCATAACCCCAAAAGCAAACAGGCAACTCAGCAGTACTCATCATAGAGCGCACCATATCTAATAGGGTACTATTGCTCCACCCCGATACACCGTTGTGCTGTGGTGTATTCGGAGGAGCAATGCTGAAAGAGAATATCATTCTCCTTTTGAAATAGTCTAGGAATTCTGTGCTCAGGTATTCTCCTCCCTGATCTTATCAAAGGACATAATAGTTATACCCGTTTTGGTTCTTTACTTCAGATTTATATTCATTGAATTTGTCAAAAGCTATAGGTTTGTGTTTCAACAAGGAACACATGTCCGAATCCTGAGAGATCATCAGTGAATATAACGAAGTACAAAGAACCAGTCCTGCCATGTGTAGACAGGGGACCTCATACATCATCACATATCAGTGCCAAGAGTTTACTAACCCTTTCTCTGTTTCAAGTAAAAGGAGCTAAGGTCATCTTATCTTTATGACATGACTGACAATTTTCACAAGATGTAAATTCAAACTGATTTAAATATGCATCTTAATGTATCTTAGCTAGTCGGGCCGCGTTGGTATGACCTAGTCTTCAATGCCATAAGTAGGATTCATTCATTTCTGAACTCTTCCTCTTGTGTGTGTTGTGTACATTAAGAACCGTGGTTTGATTTAGAACGTACATGTTATTAGATAACGTGCATGAACTGATCAACTTTTGATATAGGAAATATTCAAAACATTACCAACAATACAATATTATATCCTTCTTTAGTAAATAAAGAGACCGAAATAATGTTCTATATCAGGTTCGGTATCTAATAACATTCGTTCAGAATCAATGTATTACCATTTGGTAATACAAGGTGATAACTGCCAACACCTTGGCTGCAACAATTGCACCGTTCTCTATACTTAGAGACATATCACCCATTCCCAGTTCTCCACCTTTCTGTAGCCTATGTAACAGATTACATATGCGGGATCCTGATTCGGTATCAAATACCCAGGACGTAAAGGCTACTGAGAAACAGTTTTCTGTAATGAACACAACCGAAGAAGATGCATCTATCATGCACTTTCTTTGTTTGGGCGGCATGGGAATCCGGGTGTTCCCCTAATTCCTGCTTGGTCTTATAACAATTATAAGTTGGAGCGGGACCAACGTTCCCCGGCTCAGTCTAACAAGAGGATTCGGTCAGTACATCCATATTATTATCTTGATTAAGGCGTGACATGGTCGCTACCTGGAGAGAGAGAGAGAAGAAAACACTCTGCGTGCGCTCTTGCAAGATTAGATTGGTTATATATTTTATCTAATCAGAATGACTCCCACCGTTTTTATAAAATCTTCCTTCAAACCTTAAAAGGAAAGACTAGCCGGGATTAATTACACCCTACAAGTTCGCTAATCATTCAGCCAGGCCAGTGGTAGTACTTTGAGGGAGGTTTCCTGTGCTTTCGCATGGACCTAATTAAAATAAACTTCGTTTTCCCAGGGGCGTAACCCCATTGACACCTTTCTAGACATCTACTTGATCAGCTAATTGTAAAGTGCAAAACTCTCCCAGGAGTAACAATTACTCGTAGTGGGTATCAGGATCCAACTATCTCATAGAAGGTATGCAATCTCATTGCAAATTTCAACACTTGAAACTCCCGATAATGGTTTTACCCCTCGTAGCTTATGACTATGGCTATGTTCAACAAATCACAAGCACTAGTCAAGTTCTTCCCATCATTTCGTGATTAATTAGACCCACCCACATAACCCTTGGTTAAGGTCAACAAAGTCACATGACTATCCTAATTAATCGCATCATATGCTGTGTAGGAAGACGTCACTTAGCTACCGTACACCACGCCTTGGCTAAGGTTAACAAACGCAGCACGAATACTAAGTACTCTACTTCTTAAAATGACGGAGGGCTGCGGATCGTTTTTAAGAAAACCTTTAATGCTTTGAACTTGATATCATTGTAGAATCAAATGGTTTTAAAATGAGTGGTTTAAGCTCCGCATTTTGAAACTTTTCTTTTTCGTAAAAAGCCGAGGGGGTTTCAAATTCGATTCCATAACATCATTAGGTTTATTTTCTTTCATTAATCTCATTAATGAATGTCCCATCATTTAAGTTACCTATGCATCACAGATAAATACAACGTACGCTTATGCCATCCGCATTCGTCATGAAGTCCCGTCATGCACTGTTTGGTTAGGTAACTAACGGCAGAGCGGGGCAGGGCTAGCGCGGGTGAAAAACATAAGCAACGTCAATTATATATCTCATATATAATATAATGTATCCATCTCAGAATATAAAGTGATCATATCACAGAATATCAGCAGCAGAAGACAACATATAAAATATTGGACATATTAGGATTTCCGGGTTTTAATTTAAGCCTTTATAAAACACGGATTCCACGGTCGTGATGAATAGCCAATCCCACATCCCAAGACCCCTACGAGAGCGACAAGCAACCCTACCAATTCTAGAGTTAGGAGACCCTGACACGACTCCTCGAGATGGCCTCTCACTGGACTCTAGAACCCGGTTACTTATTCTCCCCTCCTTGGGTCTATCCTAATACGGAAAAGTAAATAATATACATCAACGGTGACATCTTCCTCAACCCAGAAGTGCCCTAATAAAAGAATATTACATACAAGTTTTTACATGAATGAAAATGAAAAACACTCATCTCACATAAAACCCCCCAGCTATTCAAACACGATGATCCAATATAACATATCGCAGCAACACATAATATCGCATGTCATCAACGTTAGTAAATATACGTATCCCAATTGTCGTTGACGTACAGCAACGAAAACGGCGATACCCCACACATTACACTTACGGTCCCAGAAAAGAAAGTGAAAACTACAACAATTGGAATCCGCAACTACCTTAGACATCATAAACCCGTAATATCTCATATTGCGGATTTCAAGCCTAACAATAAGAATTCCTTAGATATCGCATGCCTAACAATTATAAACCCCGCATTTTAGTCTCGAAATCGAAAACTCTTTTTAATAACAAGTCGGGCAAATCAACAAGATTCCCGACATCCTGATCGAATACTTGTCGGAAACTTTAGTAGACGGCCGCACCCGTGATACCGTCGACGAAGTGCACTTAGGTGGAACACCGCGGCCGCGAGCACCCGGACGGATGCTTTTGGCAACGGAGTTCTCCTACAGTCACATGGTCAGGGCTATGGGGCATAGCTATCTAGTAAAGCATCCCCAACGGGAGCAAATCCTCGCCCAAAGGCGGAAAGAAACCACCATAACAGATATACGACGCCGTAGCGAAGTAAAATGGACTATGTAAATAAAACAGCATAAAAGACATCTAAAGTCACAAAATAATATACAATATCGATCCTCACTACTCGTCTCTAAGTCAAATACATGAAGGTGGTAGATGGAGAGTACTAGATACAACAAATATACAAATGAGTATCATCGGATAACCGCAAAACCCACCTATAGCAAAACTGCACACAGTCAGCCGTAGCGGTATCCACTGCAAAGGATGATATGATGTGATGAAGAACCCCTGCCTCGACTGCTCTTGAGGGACACCTGCAAATACTGTGGCACAACAGGGGTGAGTTGTCAACTCGTGAATAGTAAATAACATATGCAGATAATTGCAGGTGTGCACGTACTGCGATTGTTAGTTATATGTATGCCCTAGAAGCCATTACTGTACATTGGATGTATATTGTAGTGGATGCTGGGATATATATAGGGAGGACTTTCTTGCTCGACATGATAGTATGCTATCTGGTTGATCTTTACCTTAACGTGTACGCTGATTGTCTCCCTGTTACATGTTGGTAAAGCCCTTAGGATCTGTACTTGACTACCTGGACTATGATGCGGATCATACTAGTGGGGACATGGTAGTCCTTAAGTACATCCTTCAAAGTCCCTAGTCGTGGGTGTATCAAGACGGGGCATCGATATACCAGAGTAGACTAGCATATACCTTCTCGACCCATACAGATGTGCGATGGATGATCCCATATCCATTGGTGTATGACATCAGAGATGATGTATGGGTGCTCAGTAGAGACTGGGTACACTGGACGGACTGGCCGAGAACTCCCAGATGGTATTATACCTTACGTCAGATGGCAGTTCTCTGGTGACACTGGTACAGAGTAGTCTGTTGACCCGAGATCGTCATAGAGTCTTGTGTGGTTCCCACTGTGCTTTGATTTCCATCTTACCACGTCCAAGAGGGCATGCAAAACGGTGGTTTTTGGGTACAGTCCCGAGTCACATGGAGACAATGAGCGATAGGAGGGGATTCGCCTCTCCCGGTATAGGGAGTTTATGTTGCGCTGTGTTCGATTGGCTATAACAGGAAATCCCTAGCCAGGGTTGCTGAGATTTAGTGGTAAGTGTTACCAGTAGTTTCTCGAATTGTTATAGACCTCATATCGACACGACTTATCGAGCTATTGGGGTCTGATGTTTACCACCCCTAGGCGAGATATGCGACATATCAGACGATCAGACCGAACTGTACGGTAGTGTTACTGGTTGGATTCACTGGAGTGTGAGCGGGCTTGCTCGTCGATCTTCTGATCGCTCAATACCCGGGTGGCCGTTACGTTTAGCAGACCGCTTGCGGCTTGTGGGTGTTTGATATGATCATCATCTGCTGCCGGCGTATTGACGAGTCTTTAGAGTCCTACACAGAGGTTTCCTGGCTCAAGCGAAACGAAATAGGAGCGCATATGAGATATGTGCGGGACCGAGAATAATGCGTGTATGTGATACCGTATTCCATTCTCGCGATAAATGTATCGATTGGTTGTATGCGATATAACCTAGTTATCGATTCAAGGATTGATTCGATAAGCCGATACATTGGATACTACTCGGTTATGTGCGACATGACCGGATCATTGAATCAAGTGTTGATTTAATGATTTAATGTATAATTATATATTTGATATATTACTTTGCATTAACTAGTATTGGTTCACTTTAAATGGATTTTCTCACTTGAAGTTCACATGTTGTATATGTGATATACTTTTGTGCACTTGATTGTATCATGTTTGATGATACATGTTTACTTGAGTTTGTGTAAAGATTAAACTATGGTTATTTAAATGGTTAGGGTTTTGTTTTTCATATCCATTTATTCATTTATTTATTTATTTTCTTTTTGGAAGAAGAAATGAGAAGAATGGTGGCTTTCTTTGTTTGTAGTTGAAGATTCATGAAGCTTTGACTTTGTCCACTATTCTTATCTCATGCTTAACCCTAACCATTTGATTTAACCCTAGTTTATTCTCTACACTTGACCATGGTTGTATGATGATAAGTTTGGAATTTATTTTCTTTTTAAATAAGAACTTATCATATTCAACCTCTTCTTCTTCTTCATCTTCATGAAGAAAAACCTTCCTCCATCAATGGCAACTCTTGAAAAAGAGTGAGAAATCCAATTCTAAAGTGAACCCACTTCCTATTTCTTCATCCTCTACCTCTTGCCAAGTAGTAGAGTGTGTTTCCTTCACAAGTTTTCTTGACTTGGTGAAGTTGGAGCTCGATCTAGCGATGCCTCGACGTAGATCATCTTCGGCACGTCGTCGATGACCTAGCCCGCTCTTTCTCCGATGAAGCCGACGCTAGAGCCCGGGATTTGATTTGGACAGCAGAGAGGACTTCATCACGGAGCCGTGGAGGTGGAGGACCAGATCTACAAAGGTTGTATTTCCGTATTTTCTTAGTTAAGTGTTAACTAGTTTCTTTTGTCGCCTAGAAATCTAGTCAACGATCCGTTCTAGGGTTTCTCGGCACCGTTTAAATTTGAAATTGGCATGGTTGATACCTTGTGAGACCTCATTAGGGTGCCTAGGAACCCTACAGTTGTATTAGAGCCTAGCTAGAGCCTTAGGCGAAGTCTAGACGGAATTTGAAACCCGAACGAACCCGAAACCCAACTCAAAAATAGCTCTCTGTCCTTTTTTCAAAAACTGGGATTTTTCCAGATTAAAAATGCCTAAAAAATTCAGCAGGAAATTGTAAGAATTACCGTGCAAATACGACACTGTTTGGAGTTTAAACAGCCGCGGAACCGCGGCACGAGTATGGCTCGTGCGGCGGTCCACCGCTACTTGATGACGTCAGCCCTATCTATTTCCACAGTAATTCCTATTTAATAGTGCTGAGTTCTCTGGGTATTTTTAAAAATTATTCAAGAGTTGAATTTTCTGGGATGTTTTGGGGATTCGAATGTTCGATCGGATTATCGAATTTTGTCTGTGTAGCTTTCCGGATAAATTTTAGAATATGTTAAAAAGTTCGACCGGATATAAATACCCACTTTTTCCCCTGCCGGGAAATTTCCAAGTGTTGGATTTTTCCGTAGTTTAACGACGTTCTAAGTAGTGCAAGTAACGCGATGGACCCTCTAGAAGACAACAAACCTTAACTCGATTATGTGACCGTCTTGAACTGCCCTTTGAACCTTCGGGTTTGGGGCAGTACGGCGTGCAACATATGAGGCGTTGGTTTGACCCTTCTACGGCTGGACCATCGGTACTGAGGCACGAACTGAATGTTGTTAGACTTATTTCATGTGTTGAGCTGTATCGGGAAAACTTGGGTGTTTGAATGTTCAATCGGAAAGTTTAACATTTTCTAATTATCCGGAATGTGATACAATAATTGGAATTCACAAGAAGTTATGAGATTACTGAATGAATGTTATAAACATAGCAGTTTAGTCTCACTTGATCGGTTGCCACGGAATTTTGATGTGATCAAAAGTCCGTCGCAGTCACGTAGTGTACGCGGATACTCGTCGGCTAAACTTAATAGACAGCCTCGCTCCATAGCCCCGACCAAGTGACTGTAGCAGAACCCCGTCGCCGAAAGCATCCGTTCGGGTGCTCGCGGCAGCGGTGTTCTGCCTTGGTGCACTTCGTCGACGGCGTCAGGGGGTGCGGCCGCCTACTAAAGTTTGCGACGAGCATTCGATCAGGATGTCGGGAATCTTGTTGAATTACCCGACTTGATATTGAAAAGTGTTTTCGATAATGAGACTAAAATGCGGGGTTTATAATTGTTAGGCATACGATGTCTAAGTAATTCATTTGGTCAGGCATGCGATGTCTGAGGAGGTTGCGGATTCCAACTGTTGTAGTTTTACACTTTCTTTTCTGTGACCGTAAGTGTAATATGTGAGATCGCCGGTTTCGTTGCTATATGTCAACGACAATTGGGATGGACATATTTACTTACGTTGATGACATGTGATGTTATGTGTTGCTGGATATGTTATATTGGATCGTCGTGTTTGAATAGCCAGGGGTTTTTATGTGAGATGAGTGTTTTTCATTTTCATTCATGTAAAAACTTGTATGTAATATTCTTTTATTGGGGCAATTCCAGGTTGCGGAAGTTGTCACCTCTTGTATACTATTTCCTTTTCCGCACTAGGATAGACCCAAGGAGGGGAGCACAAGTAACCGGGTTCTGGAGTCCAGTGGGAGACCAACTCGAGGAGTCGGGTCCGAGTCTCCTAACTCCAGAATTGGTAGGGTTGCTTGCCGCTCTCGTAGGGGTCTAGGGGTGTGGGTTTGGCTATTCATCACGACCGTGGAATCCGTGTTTTATACTGGCTCGTATTGAAAACACGGACGTCCTAGTATATCCAATATTTCATATGTTTCTTCTGCTGCGATATCTGTGATGTGATCATGTGATGTTCTGTGATAGATACAATATATAGTATATATGATATATTATATAGGCGTTACTTATGTTTTACACCCGCGCTAGCCCTGCCCCGCTCTGCCGTTAGTTACCTAACCTAACGGTGCACGATGGGACATCGAGGCGAATGCGGATGGCATAAGTGTACGTCGTATTTATCTGTGATGTATAGGTATATAAATGATGGGACATCATTAATGTGATTAATGAAATAAAAGAAACCTAAGATGTTGTAGAATCGAATTTCAAAATAAAACAGGTAGCTACAGTTCTTGTTTTGCACAGCGGTATATGTAATATATCCTGCACCTTATTCGATAAGGAAAGGACCGAGATCCCTTCACTGGGAGTGACTCCTTTAGCAATAACTGGCAGATGCTACACACTCGGTTTGTCTTTTGATTGCTTTTAAGTGTTTTTGCTTTGCACAGTGATATATATGATATATCCCGCACCTCATTCGACGAGGAAAGGACCGACGATCCCTTCACCGGGAGTGACTCCTTTAGCAAAACTGGAAAAGCCTTAAAAGCACTCCATTTCAAAATTCATTCGATCCTACAACGATATCAAGTTCATTACGCAATAGGTTTTCATGAAAACCTGTCGTAGGCCTCTGTCATTTCAGATATGTACTAGTTAGTATTCGTGCTGCGGTAGTTTGGCATTCGTTAAGGCGTAGTGTACGGTAGCTAACTAGTATTTATTTGCTTGAGCATATGATGCGATTGGATTAGGGTATTCGTACGGCGTTGTTTGGCATTCGTCAAGGGTCGTGCGGGTGGGTGTAATTCAATCAAGAAATGTACGGGTTGAACTTGACTAGTGGACTATGGGTTGTTTGGCATTCGTCAAGGTCATAGAACACTAGGGGCAAAATATTATCAGGAATTTCAAGTGTTGAAATTTGCAATGAGATTGCATACCATCTATGAGATAGTTGGTTCCCGATACCCGCTGTGAGTAAGAGTTACTCCTGGGAGAGTTTTATACATTACAATTAGCCGATCAAGTAGGTGTCTAGAAAGGTGTCAACGGGGTTACGCCTCTGGGAAAACGAGGTTTACATTAATTAGGTCCGTGCGAAAGCACGGGGCACCTCCCTCAAAGTACCGACACTGGCCTGGCTGAAAGATTGGCTAACTTGTAGTGTGTAATTAATCCCGGCCAGTCTTTCCTTTTAGGGTTTGAAGGAAGATTTGATAAAAAGCAGTGGGAGCCATCCTGATTAGATAAAATAATAACCAATCTATTCTTGCAAGAGCGCACGCTGAATGTTTTCTTCTCTCTCTCTCCTGGTAGCGACCATATCACGTCTTAATCAAGATAATAATACGGATTATTGACCAAACCCGCTTGTTATACTGAGCTGGGGAACGTTGGTCCCGCTCCAACTTATAATTGTTATAAGACAGAGCAGGAAATTGGGGAATACAAGATTTCCCGTGCCGCCCAAACTAAGAGAGTGCATACTGATGCATCATCTTCGGGTGTGTTCATTACAAAGAACTGTTTCTCAGTATCCTCTGCATCCTGGGTATATGATACCAGATCAGGATCCCAGATATGTAATCTGTTACATAGGGCTACAGAAAGGTAGAGGACTGAGAACAGGTGATAAGTTTCATGAGGCAGAAAACGGGGCAAGTGTTGCAGCCAAGTCTGTTGGTCACTGTCACCCTGTATTACAAATACATTGATTCTGAACGAATGTTATTAGATACCGAACCTGTTATGCAAAATCATATCTGTCTCTTTATTAGTAAAGAAACGATAAAATTTTGTATTGTTGGACAATGTTTTGAACATTTCCTATATCAAAAATTGATCGGTTCAGGCACGTTATCTAAAAGCATTAATGTTCTAAATCAAACTACAGTTCTTAGTATACGGAACACACACAAGAGGATAAGTTCAGAAATGAACGAATCCTTCTTAAGGCATTGTAGACTAGGTCATATCTATGCGACCCGACTGGCTGTAGTTACATGTAGATGCATATTTAAATCAGTTTGGATTTACATCTTGTGAAACTCGCTAGTCATGTCACAAAGATAAGATGACCATAGCTCCGTTTACTGGAAACAGAGAAAGAGTTAATGAACTCTTGGGATGATACATGTTGATGTATGTAGGTCCCCTGTCTACACATGCCAAAACCGGTTCTTTATACTTAATTATATTCTCTGATAATCTCTCAAGATTCAGTCATATGTTCCTGTTGAAACATGAGTCCGAACCTTTTGAGATATTCACAGAATATAAGCTAGAAGTAGAGAACCAAAATACGGGTATAAGTATTATGTCCTATGATGAGATCAAGGAGGAGAATACTTGAGCATGGAATTCCTGGACTATTCTAAAGGAGAATGAGATTCTCTCTCAGCATTACTCCTCTGTATACACCATAGCACGATGGTATATCGGGGCGGAGCAATCACACCCTTTATGATAAGGTGTGCTCTATGATGAGTACTACTGAGTTACCTATTTCCTTTTTGGGAGTTATGCACTTGAGAAGCTGCATACCTATTGAATAGGGTTCAAATCAAATCAGTTGCCTACCGCTCCATATGAGATATGGTATGGGAAGAGCCCATGTCATAAGCTAGTTAAGATTTGGGGTTGTCCGGCCTATGTCTAAAAGAAAAATCCGGACAATCTCGAGGCAAGGTCTGTTGTGTAGAACTGGAAAGGTTCCAGCTATACAAACTACAGCAGATGATTTGGTAAAACCAAATGATTCAATAGTAACCAACGAACCTCAGCCTCTCCGCCGATCTAGAGGGTTCCTCACCCACCTGAGAGATACTTCGGTTTCTCTATGACAGTGGGAGCGAGGACTGCATCATGAGATGATGACCCAACTAGTTTCGAGCTGGCCATCAGGAGTGTGACTCTGTAAGAATGGCTGGATGCTTAGCGATCTGAGATGGAATCCTTTTACACCAACAAAGTATGGACTTTGGTTGCGATATCTGAAGGGTTAAATCCCCATCAGGAGCAAGTATATCTTGAGAAGATTACTTGGTGTAGTTGGAAAGGTTGAGACTTTCAAAGCTAGACTTGTTAAAGGTTTTCGTCATCAACCAGGCGTAGATAATGATGAAACTTTTTCTAAGGAACTATGCTTAAGTCCATCCAGATCCTACTTGTCACGGCTACATACCATGACTACGATATCTGGTGGTTGGGTGTCATGACTGCTTTTCTAAATGATGTTTTAGAAGAGTGCGTCTATAAGTACACAGCCAGAAGGCCTCATAGACAGTGGGAGCAGCGGAAACGTGTGCAAGATGCTTTATAGGATAAAGCAGGCATCGCGGAGTTGGAACGTCTGTTTTGATGAAGTAGTCAAAGAGTTTGACATCATCAAAATGGTAGATGAACCTTGTATAAACAAAAGGGTAGTAGGGAGTATGGTGACGATCCTCGTAGAGTACGTGAATGACATACTCTTGATAGGGAAGTAGTTTCCTATGCTACGCTTGATCAATCTCCGATTATCACAAAGATTCTCCATATAGGATCAAAGTGATACCTACTAAATCCTGGATTTTGGATCTATGAGATAGATCTAATTGGATGTTAGGAATCTCACTAGAAGTAGTGAGATGGTATCAATTGATTCTGGGGAGATTCACTGGAAAGGTTCCAGGGTGATAAAGACGACTGAATGTCAGTCACAGGCATTGTTTTTACCCTCAGTAAAGGGACGGTATGTTGGAAGGGTTCCAAGCTAGATACCATGGCATACTAGACGATTAATGTCACGACCCGAAAGTACGAAACATGATCGGCACTTAAACTACGAACGTCTCGAGACGTACGTAATCTAAGTAAACCGAAAAACCCAGAAATCCAAACCAAGAAAAGTAGTAGAGTGCAGGAAAAAATAACTTAAAGCAAGTAATTTCAATAGCATAAGCCGAATTATGCGGTTTTGAAAACATCAAAATTTTACTGAAAATTTCGGCAGAGTCTCCTTTGTAAATACTGGCCCCCAAACGGGATACAACATGAATAGTATACGAAAACAAGAAAAAGGCATCCCCAAGCGGGAGCTAGCTCTTCGTCAATCGACGGTCACAACCACACAAGCAATATAATATACAATGCGAACGGCGAGGATCAAAACTCAAAAGGAAACTCAAAACCACCAGAAATATAACGAGCGACTCTAAGGTCAAAAGAATAAACAACACTGGTCTCTATCTCAAAAAAACATGTTTGGTTGATGGAATTTACTAGATACAACGCAATAATATTATACAAGGTAATATGATGGGTACGATACAAGAAAAACCCACCTACTAGCAAGTCACCCGGATGAAACTGAGCCCGCAAAGCCGTAATGAAACCTGTACGGCAAACCTGCAAGAAACTGGGGCACAATGGGGGTGAGTTGCCAACTCGTGAATAGAAAAACATCTACGCACAGAAATCGCATAAATAACGCAACCTAGGTCAATGATCATAATATATCCTCAAATATATGAATAACACGTAGCCTATAACAAGGCTAGGGTAAATATCTAACCCGAGTGTAAACTCATGTGCCCGTGTCAGTGCCTCAGGTAGCAATATATCATATGAGTGAGGTATGAATGCATGAAAACAGAATACATGTAAATGAAGAAACTGTTTTCATAAATTAGTGAGATTTCTATACTTTTAAAGTGAGGTATCATAAATGAAATCAGTATCAACCGTGTCTAGCATCGACACAAAACATAAATCTCTCTGTCTCGAAATATCAATGTCTTAATCTCAATATCTAGGGCGCCGTCAGTCCAGACCGGCCCCTACCATCCATCTCAAGACCACGACGGTATCCTCCGGATATCCGACGCGTCGGGTAATACCACCGGTAGGTAATCTGTCCCCTGCCAGGCTCAACGTCAACACCACATTCATCTTGCCCCGGGGTACCATACCGGGCCCACCATGTACCCGAAACGGTTCCTCCACTCCTCGAATCGGGTCTCGAAATCCATCAGCAAACTCATGGTGGATGACTCATACATCATAGGAAAACCGCACTTTTTATTTTAAAAGAGAGAAAAGGTTTATTTATGTTTTTGCGGTTTTCCTCCAAATCCAGAAAATCTCACGGAAATCCGAATCCAAAACCTCAATAACACGTAAAATAGTGAATATATGCATGAGAATCCATGAATGCGGCATAACGATGAATAACAGTATGCATGAAGTGACAAGTAATAACTACAATATCTAAGCTGGCATATAAGGTAAGTACACTAATATTATGTCAAACTACTAGCTATCTAGCTAAGTTAAGCAATAATATTTTCTAAGGTGTACGTGACATGGCAATTACCGATGAAGATGTGTGTGAGCCGGCAAGTAAGTGTACGTGGTACATACGGATCATCGGTAATGGTGCTGGTGTCCTAACAGCATAATATCAACAATGCAATATGAAAGAACAATGTAAGTATGCGATGCGGAGCAACAGCAATAATGTGCGGGAGCTGAATACTAGACACAACGATAACTAATCTGCATTACCCTAATATAAGTCCTACAATAGTGCCTTTTGAAATAACAAGAATCGCGGTGTTTTGAAAATAAGGGCTACGGTGTTTTTAAGAAAAGATACGTCTTTTGAAATATATCCCTTGACATTTCTTTGAAATACCCACGATTCGTTAGTTTTGAAATAGGTAGGGTCTAATCTAGTCTAACAACTACACTAAACTATACGGCTGAACTAACAAGCTGAACTACAGGTAAGGAAACCGCCTATCATCTGAGTCGATACATATACATACCTGTATACGTATAGTCGGTGATCCCGCCTCAATAATATCATATCCGATACCATATCTATAATCAGGCATCCCAAGTCAAGAGTGCGGATCAATCATCAATATAGCTCGTACGTAAATCCGTCGTACGACATCCCAATCTGGGTACGGGTCAATATCACATTCATTATACTATTCACCTGGTATCCTCTTTATCAAATATTATGATTGGGGTACTGATTTACGTCTAGTACCATACTGATACCGCCTACGTGTGCATGGACGTGTGTGAAACACTACGTCAAGGACCCGCTACAACGTCATGTCGTATCTAAGATACGAACCCTGCTATATCACCGATCTCACGGCCTCAAATCAAATCTCATCGACTCAGCTCAATCCCAAGTATCATCCTCAATCCGTATGTGAATACATAGTCCCATACCCATGTGAACACATAACTATAAAGAATCCCATGAGTACATATCAATAGGAATGTAAGCAAGTATGTATGTGTGTATGTGTAGTGCAACACTACCCTAGGGTTCGCAACACTAAAAATTATCCAACACACCAATATCCATCCTAAGCATCGTTATTAATCCTAAATAACATATAATAATTGTTGGTGTGTATACGCATCTGTATACACCACCACGGACTGCGGGGGTGCTATACGCCATCCACCCGACTTCTCCCCGTAGATATAAATCTACTCACTTGGTCCTCGCTAGCCGGTGCCGACGTTGCCACGCACTTGCTTGTCGTCTCGAAGTCCACATGGGGGTACCTACATATCATAACGCACCATATCCCATTAAAATCCGACTCATGATCAAAACGACGCACGAATCCCACATAGGTCAAAACCTATGGTTGCTTTCACAAATCAACCCAAAAACCCTCGACGTCGGCGTACAAACGCCAAAGCATCGAGAAAAACCAAAATACACTCATTTGCACATTCACGAACACTAATTTTAATATAAACTAGGTTAAAACTCACAAAAACGCCAATTTCACTCAAAAAGTCATTTTTTCGAAAATCTAGCAAGCATAATTCGCCGTTTTTGTACAAAACACGATGTTTAAATGAATGTAGCGGCCAATATATTTATTAAATATCTTAAATAAGTCATAAAAACCATTTCCATAATTTAAACTCATAAATTTGCATAATTTCCAAAATCCTAGTTTGCAAAATATCAAATTTAACACCCTTTAAAGCAAAATTCACAATTCATCAATTAAGCTTCGTTTTGCATGAACCAAAGTCATTAAACCACTCATTATAATAGTTATAATGACATGAACACTTAATTATATTTTAATCTAAGCATTTGATAATTTTTCAAAAACTCTAGTTAGCAAAAACAAAACTTAATTTAGACATTTCCATGCAACAATATGAAATTTAAGTACTAAATTACTTTCTACAAATTCTAAGATGGTAAGCTACCCATCACAACCATACACCAATTCACAATAACCTAACTTGCATTCAAACCCTTTTCTTGAATTCCAAAACGTGCAATTAAACTCACATATCCAAATAACACTTAAATAAATTAGCTTAAGAAATTAGTAACAATTTAAGCAACAAAAATGTTTAGAAATATACCCAAAAGCATATGAAGATCCACAAGCATCCATGGCACTCCAAAATGCTCTCTTTTCATAAGGATCCATGCTTGAAATGCTAAGGAATAATGGGTAAGTGTTGGATTTGGAAAAAAGCTTTGAAATTGTATGGATTTTGAAGCTTTTTTTTTTGGATTTTTGAAGAAAAAATGGAGTGAGAACTTGGGGAGTGGGGGGGGGGGGGGGGGCTGCTGCTAAGGGATTAGTTTCGGCCAGATTTTGGGGGGAGTGGGTGAGTGAGGAGAGAGAGTGAGGTGGGGAAAGTTGTTTCAAGTCAAAGTCAACTCAATTTATATCATTTTCTACTCTTTTCTTTTCTTTTCTTTTTCTTTTCTTTCCTTTGCAAACCAAGTGGGGAAAAAGTGAGGGCTGCTGAATTTGGCTAAGGGGAGGAGTAAGTGGGGGTGTGTGGGTGTGGGTACGGGTGTGGGGTGATGAAAAATGATAAATACAATACCCCAAACATCCATTTACGCTAAAAAAAAGCCTTTTTCTTCAATAATTTCTAAACCGTTTTGGCAAATAATTTCGTTCCAAAAATCACATGATAAAATTTTATTTAATGTTTTATGATGCACAAAATTTGTTTCAACTCATTCCAATTTGTAATTTTTCCTAATTAAATGTATTAGTGACGGCTTAAATAATAATAAAATAATATTTTTTTCAGAAAATTTGAAATTTCACCAGCGGCTCAATAAACACCAAATAATAGCAATTACATAGCTAGAATATGTATATTTAATTTTTATAATAAGATATTTGTATTTTTGACTTTTTACAGAAAACCCCCTTATTTTACCGATTTTTCGAAATTTCACCGAAACGATTTTCAAAACGTTACAATTAAGGCTGAATACATCGCTACTAAAGATGCTACCAAAGAGGCTGTTTGGGTGTATATTGGTTCATGAGATGAACTAGGTTCCTACCATTGTGTGACAATGGAGTTATGGCTTGTGCCAAGGAACGCTCGTCCCATCAGTGATCCAGACATATTCTAAGGCAGTATCACCTGATCATGGAGATGGTTGATCTCTAAGGGATCGAGGTAAGGAGAGTAGACTCAGAGGACAACACAGCGGATCCACTCACAAAGGCCTGTTCCCAGAGAGAGACTTTTATGGGATGGTTGAGTATGAGATACTACAACCACTGCTACAGATGGCCCTAGTGCAAGTGGGAGATTGTTAGTTATATGTATGCCCTAGAGGCCATTACTGTATATTGGATGTATATTGTAGTGGATGCTGGGACATATATAGGGAGGACTTTCTTGCTCGACATGATAGTATGCTATCTGGTTGATCTTTACCTTAACGTGTACGCTGATTGTCTCCCTGTTACATGTTGGTAAAGCCCTTAGGATCTGTACTTGACTACCTGGACTATGGTGCGGATCATACTAGTGGGGACATCGTAGTCCGTAAATACATCCTTCAAAGTCCCTAGTCGTGGGTGTATCGAGACGGGGCATCGATAAACCAGAGTAGACTAGCGTATACCTTCTCGACCCATACAGATGGGTGATGGATGATCCCATATCCATTGGTGTATGACATCAGAGATGATGTACGGGTGCTCAGTAGAGACTGGGTACACTGGACGGACTCGCCGAGAACTCCCAGATGGTATTATACCTTACGTTAGATGGAAGTTCTCTGGTGACACTGGTACAGAGTAGTCTGTTGACCCGAGATCGTCATAGAGTCTTGTGTGGTTCCCACTGTGCTTTGATTTCCATCTTACCACGTCCAAGAGGGCATGCAAAACGGTGGTTTTTGGATACAGTCCCGAGTCACATGGAGACAATGAGCGATAGGAGGGGATTCGTCTCTCCGGGTATAGGGGGTTTATGTTGCGCTGTGTTCGATTGGCTATAACAGGAAATCCCTGGCCAGGGTTGCTGAGATTTACTGGTAAGTGTTACCAGTAGTTTCTCGAATTGTTATAGACCTCATATCGACACGACTTATCGAGCTATTGGGGTCTGATGTTTACCACCCCTAGGCGAGATATGCGACATATCAGACGATCAGACCAGACTGTACGGTAGTGTTACTGGTTGGATTCACTGGAGTGTGAGCGGGATTGCTCGTCGATCTTCTGATCGCTCAATATCCGGGTGGCCGTTACGTTTAGCAGACCGCTTGCGGGTTGTGGGTGTTTGATATGATCATCATCTGCTGCCGGCGTATTGACGAGTCTTTAGAGTCCTACACAGAGGTTTCCTGGCTCAAGCGAAACGAAATAGGAGCGCATATGAGATATGTGCGGGACCGAGAATAATGCGTGTATGTGATACCGTATTCCATTCTCACGATAAATGTATCGATTGGTTGTATGCGATATAACCTAGTTATCGATTCAAGGATTGATTCGATAAGCCGATACATTGGATACTAGTCGGTTATGTGCGACATGACCAGATCATTGAATCAAGTGTTGATTTAATGATTTAATGTATAATTATATATTTGATATATTACTTTGCATTAACTAGTATTGGTTCACTTTAAATGGATTTTCTCACTTGAAGTTCACATGTTGTATATGTGATATACTTTTGTGCACTTGATTGTATCATGTTTGATGATACATGTTTACTTGAGTTTGTGTAAAGATTAAACCATGGTTATTTAAATGGTTAGGGTTTTATTTTTCAAATCCATTTATTTATTTATTTATTTATTTATTTTCTTTTTGGAAAAAGAAATGAGAAGAATGGTGGCTTTCTTTGTTTGTAGTTGAAGATTCATGAAGCTTTGACTTTGTCCACCATTCTTATCTCATGCTTAACCCTAACCATTTGATTTAACCCTAGTTTATTCTCTATACTTGACCATGGTTGTATGATGATAAGTTTGGAATTTCTTTTCTTTTTAAATAAGAACTTATCATATTCAACCTCTTCTTCTTCTTCATCTTCATGAAGAAAAACCTTCCTCCATCAATGGCAACTCTTGAAAAAGAGTGAGAAATCCAATTCTAAAGTGAACCCACTTCCTATTTCTTCATCCTCTACCTCTTGCCAAGTAGTAGAGTGTGTTTCCTTCACAATTTTTCTTGACTTGGTGAAGTTGGAGCTCGATCTAGCGATGCCTCGACATAGATCATCTTCGGTACGTCATCGATGACCTAGCCCGCTCTTTCTCCGATGAAGCCGACGCTAGAGCCCGGGATTTGATTTGGACAGCGGAGAGGACTTCATCACGGAGCCGTGGAGGTGGAGCACCGGATCTACAAAGGTTGTATTTCCGTATTCTCTTAGTTAAGTGTTAACTAGTTTCTTTTGTCGCCTAGAAATCTAGCCAACGATCCGTTCTTGGGTTTCTCGGCACCATTTAAATTTGAAATTGGCATGGTTGATGCCTTGTGAGACCTCATTAGGGTGCCTAGGAACCCTACAGCGATAATCTATCACATGCAACTGATAGCAATAATGGCAATATGTATATGAAACAGTCATGTAAGGTGCTCTATCGGGTACTACCAATACATGAAGCAATGCATATCAAATAAATGCTGAGTATAGGATCAAATATGTCATCCTCACGGAATCCTCATCGTGGCAGGACCAGTGTCTATCAAGACAATATAAATCCCTATATCAAAGGCATCGCATCCTCAGATCAGCCCTCAAATCCTGTAAGTCTCATGGAACCTGAGTGTCCAATATCGACACCCGAAACATCATGAAAACAAATGCCTGTGTGTGTGTATATATATATATAAGATATCTATCTCGTGTGTCCATCAATGACACATAAATCCTTATATCTAGGGCTCCGTCAGTCCGGATCGGCCCACGGGCTACGTCAGTCCGGATCGCACCATATCATCTCATGATACCGGTCGGTATCCCTACGATAACCGCTGAATCCAAATACTATAACCGGTAGGTACAAGCCCAGTCTGCTAGGCTCACCGCTATCATCTGCGATCTTCTTGCCCCGGGGAACCATACCGGGCTTCACCATGTACCCGCACACGGCCCACTCCACTACTCGCATCGGGTATATATCACAAATCTCAAAACTGAGAAATCTCATGGTGGACGCATCGAAATATTGTATCAAGAGAAACCGGGTTTTTCAAAAAATGCATAATTTTATGAAAATACCACGGTCCTCAAATCCAGAAAACATGAAGTAATGAATAAGAATATTTGCATAGATCATTATGATGATATATATATATATATATATTATATATGTACATATATAACAGCGTCCCATACTACTGATATATATATACATATATATCGGCATCCCATACCACTGATATATATCCTCAGGAGTAAAACATCCACATCTCAATGCAAAATCTATGAAATATAATATTTCCAACATGAAATAGTAATATGAGGACATAAAGGAAAAACCGCTATTTAACTGCAACAAGTTATTAAATATATTTTGTGGTTCCTAATTTCTCCGAAATCAAATGCAACATCATATACAGGTGAACATGTAGCTATATCTAGGTATATGTGTAAACTTGTAGGTATGCAGGTATATTACCTATCATATGCGCAATCGCATAAGAATCAATGACCCCATGTCAATGACAATACAATACCACAAAGGTATATGTAACCCTATCAAGGTAAGTGGGTGTACATGTAAGTATGTATGCATGATGTACATGTAGCTATATCTCATATGTATATAAATCTGTCAATAATGGTGTAATACCCTCTAGGTATAGGTGTAGCTTTGTCCTGGTATATGTATATACATGTCAATAATGATTCAATACCCTTTAGGTATAGGTGTAGCTATGTCCAGGTATGCGTATATACATGTCAATAATGATGTAATACCCTCCAGGTATATGTGTATCTATAGCATTGCAAGGTATGTGTATATACATGTAAATAATGATGCAATACCCTCCAGGTATATGTGTAGCTGTAGCATAGCAAGTCATGTGTATATACATGTCAATAATGATGCAATACCCTCCAGGTATATGTGTAGCTATGTCCAGGTATGTGTATATACATGTCAATAATGATGCAATACCCTCCAGGTATATATGTAGCTATTTCAAGGTATAGCAAGGCATATGTGTAAGTATGTAGGTATATAGGTATGCTATATCTCATGTGCACAATGGAAATAAGGATCATGTCTTAATTTACCTAACCAATACAATATCACATATGTATAGGTATTGTGCGTGTCATGGCAGTTATCGACGGTGTGGGTGTGGCATACAATTTGTGCTCGTACAACATGAACCGTCAATAATAATGCAGTGTCCAATGGGTACAAGTCCCAGCACAACAAGTAATAATATGAAATGAAGTTCATGCACAATCTTTGTATGTACAATACTTGTAACTAATAATCAAGTCATATAATCCAGCCCAGATGCATAACACCATGTGGGCGATTCCCCTGTAGATGTTAAATCTACTCACCGATGACATCGAGCTAAGTAAATCCAACCACCTGCTTCCCTTTCTTCGCAGCGTCCGAAGTCCCTGCCCGCGATCCTAAATTTCACAAACACAACACATAAGACTAAATATCCTGCGCCGACACAAAGACAACGAAACACAATGATAACGTCCACAAGATATACACACTGTGCACTTAGTGCACAAAACGCGCACGATATCGGCACAACCCTAGCTAGGATGCACAACCACCAAGCCTAGACCCCGATCGTACCGATCGTGCATTCACAACACAATATATATCGTGAAATCTAATATATATAACATCACAACGCCAACGGAAACTCATGCCTAATTTATCCGAAAACCTAGTAAGCAATTTTTAATCATTTTAGCTCAAATCTAGTAGTTTAACCAAAACTAGCGATCACAATCATCACATAATAGCTTGATTAAACCACACAAACCCTTACTAGAATTTTAATCTCACCCATATAAGATTAGTTAAAGTTTAGTTTGCACTTAAGCTTAATTAGACGATTAAGAAAATAACAAATAACATTCTCACAACTAGGTTAAGTTTTCCAAGTCTACACAATTTACTTAACCATTACAAAACTCAAAACCCTAACTTGATCTTCAAAAAACCATATCTTGAATTTCTAAACATGCAAATAAAAGCTTTATTTAAACATCTTATATGCTAGCTTAAGGTATTAAAACAACAACTAAGCATTAGGGTTAGGATTTATACCTCTACTAGATTCACAAATTAGCAACCAAACTCCAAATTAGCCTCCAAAATGATGACTTTCATGAAGATCAAAGCTTGTTTAGCATTGAAGAATAATGGGTAAGGATTTATATTTAAGTTTATAGGATTATTTGAGGATTTCTAATGATTTTTAGAAGCTTGAAGAAGTGCAAATGGGGTGAGAAAATGAAGTAGGCAGCAAGGGGGGTGTTCGGCCAAGCTAAAGAAAAGATGAAGGTTTATGGAAACGTGTGGAAATTTCGAGCTAAAAACCTCAATTAATTCCCATAAATGCACCTCCCATCCAAAGCCACCTCTCAATCTATTTCATTTCTAATTAAAGTTTTCATTTAATTCACCAAAATATCTAGATATTTTCTATGATATTTTGCAAGGATGGTTTAGTGCTTAATCTTGTGATTAGGTTAGCATAGATTCACTTTAGCATAATTAACCTAATCAAAGTTGTAATTACTACTAATTAAGTGCATAATTAAAAGCTTATAATAATATTTTAATTAAGGAAAAATATTAAAGTGAACTAAAAGTTTCAAGTGATAACTAAAAACCGTAAACTAGCAATTTCCTAGTTAAACTAGGTGCAGTTACGTCAATACTGAGAAATGATCACATCGGTTTTTTTTACGGAAAAACATAATTTATTTTACCTATTAATGGAAAATTGCCTAAACGATTTCTAAAACGTTACAATCTTCCCCCCTTAACGAAATTCATCCCCGAATTAAAAATTCTTACTATGCATATCTTCAAAGAGATCAGTGCAAAACTCCCACATCTTGCTCGTAGCCTCCCAAGTGATCTCCTCACAAGACGGCTACACCAAAGAACCTCCACAGATGGAAAGACCTTTGACCGAAGTTTCTCCACCTACCGATTCACTATCACTATCGGCTGCTGGTGAACGAAAAATCGCGTCCCAATCGAATGGTCTGGTGCTGAATCATATGAGAAAGGTCATGAAGGTATTTGTGAAGTATCGACACAAGGAATACGGGGTGAATACTTAAAAATCTGGGCGGAAGTGCCAACTTATAGGCAACGGAACTAACTCGCTAAAGGATCTCAAAAGGACCTACATTCTGGGACTAAGCTTCCCAAAACTCAGCACTCCATTTCATCGGAAAAATCCGTAGGAATACATGATCTCCCACTGCGAACTTAAGTCTGCGACAACGACGGTCGGCATAAGACTTATGTCTGCACTGGGCTGCTTTCATCTTGACCTGAATCAACTGGATCTTCTCTGAAGTCTCTGGACTAGCTGGGGTCCGAAAATCCTGCTCTCGCGGAGTCAGTAAAACAGATTGGAGATCGACACAACCTACCACACAAGGCCTGAAAGTTGCCATTTGAAATGTCTCTTGATAACTGTCATCGTAGGAGAACTCCATCAATGGTGAGTGGCGATCTTAACAGTCAACGAACAATTAGTACGTACGCATAAGCATATCCTCCAGAGTCTGTATAGTCCGCTCTGTCTGACCATCGGCCTTCGGACGGAAAGCGGAGCTAAAGCTCAACCAGGTACCCAAGGCTTCCTAAAGTTTCTGCCAAAGACGGCTAGAGAACTGGGTGCCTCTATTGGATACAACTCATGAAGGAACTCCGTGCAAACACACAAACTTAACGAAGAACAACTGAGCAAACTGAGCATAACCGGACAATAATCACCCTAAATGGAGTCATACCCTGACTAGACCTTGGTAGACTCACAATGAAATTCATGGAGATCTGCTCCCATTTCACCCCGGAACAGTCATAAGTCGCAACTCTCCTGCCGGTCTCAAATGCTCAACCTTAGCTCACTAACAAGTCAACCAATTCAAAACGAAATCTGAAACTTCACCCTTCATCCCTGCCCACTAGTAACTAACTCTCAAGTCACGTTACATCTTTGTGGAACTTGGGTGAACACTGAAAGCTGACTGATGTGCCTGCTTTAGGACCTCGCGTCTCTACCTAATAGTATCTGGTACATACAAGCGAGTCCCGCAACGTAGCACACTCTGGTCAAAAATCAAGAACTCCGAATCTATACCCTGCTGAACATGCTCAAGAATCTCAAACAAACGACTATCAGCAGGCTGTGCCTCACGAAAATGATTAATTTGAAGTGGACTGGCGTGGACATGAGCAAGTTGTCCCCTCAGTAGAGGCGAACCAAACTGTACTCATCTGTCACACAAGAACTATAAATCTGCATAAGACTGTCTCTGAACTGCGCACAACTGGAACAAGCTACCCCCGGCCTACGACTCAAAGCATCAGCTGCCATAATCGCCTTGTCACGGGTAATAAAGGATCTCACAAATCAATCCTTCACAAGCTCCATCCAACGGCGCCGTCTAAAACTCAGATCCCGCTGCAGGAAGATGTACACTAAGATCTGGTGGTCCGTGAAAATCTGACATGACTCTCCGTACAAGCAGTTTCCCCAAATCTTCAGCACAAGACCACCGCGGCCATCTCCAGATCATGAGTGGGATAAATCCTGCTCGTACTTCAACCAACTGTCGGGAAGCATAAGCGATAACTCTATCATGCTACATCAGTACACAATCGAGCCCCACTCGCGAAACATCACAAAAATCGACAAAGTCGCCCGATCTAGAAAGCAAAGATAGAACTGGTGCAGTCGTCAACCGAGTATTCAATCGCTGAAAACTCTACACGCATGCCTCAGTCTAAAGAAAATGAACTCCCTTCCTGGTTAGTCCGGTCAGCAGTGCAGCGATACTCAAGAAATCATGCATGAACGGTGGTAAAAACCAGCTAAGCCCAAAAGCTGCGGACCTCTGTCACTGAAAAGGTCTGGGCCAAACCTGTACGGCCTCGATCTTCCTCGGGTCCATACAAATACCGTCTCCCATAACCACATGACCTAGGAAGTCAACACTATCAAGCATGAAGTAACACTCTGAGAATTTAGGAAACAGCTGGTACTCTTCCAATGTCTGCAAAGCAATCCTCAAGTGTTGCTCATGTTCCTCATGACTTTTGGAATAGACCAGAATGCCATAAATAACACAACAATACACTGGTTGAGAAACAATCTGAAGAATCTGGTTCATCACATCCATGAATGCTGCTAGGGCATTGATGAGTCCAACGACACCACCAAAAACTCATAAAGACCGTAACGCGCACAAAATCAGTCTTCGGAATGTCATCACTCCGAACCTGCAACAAATGATGACCTGATCCCAAAACAAACTTAGAAAAATGTCTCGCACCCTGGAGCTGTTCAAACAAATCGTCAATGCGAGGTAAAGGATGCTTAATCCACACCGTAACTCGGTTCAATTGACGATCAAGCAATACACAACCTCAAACTGACGCCCTTCTTCTTGACGAACAGAATAGGAGCTCCCCAAAGCGAAATACTGGGACGTACAAGTCTCCCAATCTAGCAACTCTGCAGCTAACCCTTAAGCTCCCTAAGCTCCGCCAGCTCATCTGGAACAACGTCGGAAAATCTTGCCCAATAGAAAACCGATCCGACGAATCCACTGTGGCTCCGGTATCACGAATGAAAGCCAAGAATCCTCGACATCCTCTCCTCAAAAGCCGACTAGCATAACAGGATGAAATCAAGCTGTGAGGGGCGGCACCACAGACCCCTGCACAACAAGAGATGACTCGCTGGGAAAACAAAACCTGATTATCTTCTTACGGCAGTCCACAGATGCATAGCACGTAGCTAACCAGTCCGTGCCCAGGAGAACGTCAAAGTCCAACATCTCTAGAAGGATCAAATCGACGGATGAATCTCTATCTCCTATCCGATTGGCACATGACCGAAACACGTGTCGCGCAACCAAAGGATCGCTAACAGGATTAAACACAACAAACGGCTGATCTAGCATACAAGACTCTCGGCCCAACCTCGGCACGAAGTGTGTAGAACAAACGAGTGCATAGATCCCGAATTAAACAAAACATGCACATCAGAAGATCATGCGAAAGATTACCAAAAAACTCTGCATTGGACGCCCGCACGTCCCGATGAGTAGTAGCAAACAGTCGTGCCTGTCCTCTACCCGCAACTGGCTGTCCTCCTCCTCTACCATCCTGTACTCTCTGAACGAACCCTCCACGACCACGACCTCTCTGAACATAAGTCTGACGCGGTGCGACAACAGGCGCAAGGGGCGACGCTCCCTGAGGCGAAAGTGGTAAGGTAACATATGGTACTGCTGGCCTCCTCTGACATACCAAGGAACAATCTCTGACGAGGTGATGAAAGCTCCCGCATCGGAAACATCCATACGATGACTGTTGACCCTCCTGGGGATAAGAGCTAAACAACTGTTTTCGTCCCCAGCCTCTGCTACTCCCGCGACGTGCACGAAATCTGTCGCGGCGACTAAACATCTGTCTCTGGGCTGATACACCTGTACAAGCCCTCCTTGGTTCTGGAACTTCCAAAGTCTGGGGAAGACGTGCATCATCTACTAGGGCTGCGTCCAGTACTGCTTTATACGTAACACAATGCTGTGTGCTGATAGCGAGGAATAACTGGGTAACAAGGGTGATAACCTCCTGTCGCTGCGCTCGACTGGCCTCAACCAACGATCTCATTATCTGGCGCAAATCCTGCATCTCTGCCTTAAGCTTAGCGATACGATCTATCGAAGGTCGATCAATCTGCTCCTGTACAGCGAGCGAACCGTCCTGGTCAGTCCTCATCCTAAATGAGTCAACTCCGACCTCGGCTTTCGCTGCCTCTCTCTGAGCCCTCATAGTCATCGGCGGCATAAAGGCTAGAAATGGAAATAGGATTCGATATGAACACGGAAATCGAATCACAAGGATATGTATCATCATGGAAGGAATTTCAAGAAATTAGTACTTAGGTCACTTAGGCGGAGTACCGTGTCGTAAGTATGCCGAGGACATAGACACACACTATGTCACTCTGCTTAAGCTACCTACTCCATCATACCAAGGTCATCCTACACTCCGAAAGGTAAAACCTAGCGCTCTGATACCAACATTTTCACGACCTGAAATTGGCACGTGACGGCACTTAAACCACGTAACGTCTACAGGCATAACACAATTTAAGTAAGCCGAAAACCCAGCAATCTAAACCATCAAAAATAGTAAGTGATAAGAACATTGTTAAAAGCTTTTGGAAATCTCAAGCGCAAATTCTTTAAAGTCCAAATTTACTTTCTTAAAAATTTTGGCAGCACCTCCTTTGTAAAAACTAGCCCCGAAAACGAGTACAACATATAATATAAGTAAAGCATGCCACATGAGCAAATTCTCGCCCAAAAGCGGAAAACAACCACCACAACAGATATACGACGATGTAAATATAACAGCATAAAAGACATCCAAAGTCACAAAATAATATACAACATCGATCCTCACAGCTCATCTCTAAGTAAAATACATGAAGGTGGTAGATGGAGAGTACTAGATACAACGAATATACAAATGAGCATCATCGGATAACCGCAAAACCCACCTATAGCAAAACTTCACATAGTCAGCCGTAGCGGTATCCGCTGCAAAAGATGATGCGATGTGATGAAGAAGCCCTGCCGCGCTGCTCTTAAGGGACACCTGCAAACACTGTGACACAACGGGGGTGAGTTGCCAACTCATGAATAGTAAATAACATATGCAGGTAATCGCAGGTATGCACGTACTGCGATAATCCATCACATGCAACTGATAGCAATAGTGGCAATATGTATATGCAACTGTCATGAAAGGTACTCTATCAGGTACTACTAATACACGAAGCAATGCATATCAAATAAATGCTGAGTATGGGATCAAATATTTCATCCTCACGGAATCCTCATCATGGCAGGACCAGTGTCCATCAAGACAATCTAAATCCCAATACCAAAGGCATCGCATCCTCAGATCGGCCCTCAAATCCTGTAAGTCTCATGGAACCTGAGTGTCCAACATCGACACCCGAAACATCATGAAAAAATATGCCTGTGTGTGTGTGTGTTTGTGTGTATAAGCATATCTATCTCGCGTTTCCATCAACGATACATAAATCCTCATATCTAGGGCTTCGTCAGTCCGGATCGGCCCACGGGCTCCGTCAGTCCGGATCGGCCCGTTTCATCTCGTGACTCCGGTCGGTATCTTTACGATAACCGCTGAATCCAAATACTATCACCGGTAGGTACTAGCCCAGCCTGCTAGGCTCATCGCCATCATCTGCGATCTTCTTGCCCCAGGGGACCATACCGGGCTCCACCATGTACCCGCACACGGCCCACTCCACTCCTCGCATCGGGTATATATCACAAATCTCATAACCGAGAAATCTCATGGTGGACGCATCGAAATATCATATCAAGAGAAACCGGGTTTTTTAAACAATGCATAATTTTATGAAAATACCACGGTCTTCAAATCCAGAAAACATGAAGTAATGAAAAAGAATACTTGCATAGATCATTATGATATATATATATATATTATATATATATGTACATATATAACAGCGTCCCATACCACTGATATATATATATATATATATATATATATATATATATATTGGCATCCCATACCAGTGATATATACTCTCAGGAGTAAAACATCCATATCTCAATGCGAAACCCATGAAATATAATATTTCCAACATGTAATAGTAATATGAGCATATAAAGGAAAAAACGCTATTTAACTGTAACAAGTTATTAAATATATCATGTGGTTCCTATTTCTCCGAAATCAAATGCAACATCATATACATGTGAACATGTAGCTATAGCCAGGTATATGTCTAAACTTGTAGGTATGCAGGTATACTACCTATCATATACGCAATCGCATAAGAATCAATGGCCCCATGTCAATGACAATACAATACCACATAGGCATATGTAACCCTAGCAAGGTAAGTGGGTGTACATGTAAGTATGTATGCATGATGTACATATAGCTATATCTCATATGTGTATATACCTGTCAATAATGATGTAATACCCTCTAGGTATAGGTGTAGCTATGTCCAGGTATTTGTATATACATGTCAATAATGATGCAATACCCTCTAGGTATAGGTGTTGCTATGTCCAGGTATGTGTATATACCTGTCAATAATGATGTAATACCCTCCAGGTATATGTGTATCTGTAGCATAGCAAGGTACGTGTATATACATGTCAATAATGATGCAATACCCTCCAAGTATATATGTAGCTGTAGCATAGCAAGGTATGTGTATATACATGTTAATAATGATGCAATACCCTCCAAGTATATGTGTAGTTATGTCCAGGTATGTGTATATACATGTCAATAATGATGCAATACCCTCCAGGTATATATGTAGTTATATCAAAGTATAGCAAGGTATATGTGTAAGCATATAGGTACACATGTATGCTATATTTCATATGCACAATGGAAATAAGGATCATGTCTCAATGTCCCTAACCAATACAATATCACGTATGTATAGGTGTTGTGCATGTCATGGCAGTTATCGACGGTGTGGGTGTAGCATACAATTTGTGCTCGTGTAACATGAGCCGTCAATAATAGTGCAGTGTCCAATGGGTACAAGTCCCAGCACAACAAGTAATAATATGAAATGAAGTTCATGCACAATCTCTATATGTGCAATACTTGTAACTAATAATCAAGTAATATAATCCAGCCCAGACGCATAACGCCATGCTGGCGATTCCCCTGTAGATGTTAAATATACTCACCGATGACCTCGAGCTAAGTAAATCCGACCACCTGCTTCCCTTTCTTCGCAGCGTCTGAAGTCCCTGCTCGCGATCCTAAATTTCACAAACACAAGACATAAGACTAAATATACTGTGCCGATACAAAGACAACGAAACGCAAGGATAACGTCCACAAGATATACACACTGTGCACTCAGTGCACAAAACGCGCACGAGATCGGCACAACCCTAGCTAGGATGACACAACCATCAAGCCCAGACCCGATCATACCGATCGCGCATTCACAACACAATATATATCGTGGAATCTAATATATATAACATCACAACGCCAACAGAAGCCCACGCCTAATTTATCCGAAAACATAGTAAGCAACTTTTAATCATTTTAGCTCAAATCAAGTAGTTTAACCAAAACTAGCGATCAAAATCATCACATAATAGCTTGATTAAAGCACACAAACCCTTACTAGAATTTTAATCTCACCCATATAAGATTAGTAATAGTTTAGTTTGCATTTAAGCTTAATTAGACGATTAGGAAAATAACAAATAACATTCTCACAAGTAGGTTAAGTTTTCCATGTCTACACAACTTACTTAACAATTACAAAACTCAAAACCCTAATTTGATCTTCAAAAAACCATACCTTGAATTTATAAACATGCAAATAAAAGCTTTATTTAAACATCTTATATGCTAGCTTAAGGTATTAAAACAACAACTAAGTATTAGGGTTAGGATTTATACCTCCACTAGATTCACAAATTAGCAACCAAACTCCAAATTAGCCTGCAAAATGATGACTTTCATGAAGATCCATGCTTGTTTAGGGTTGATGAATAATGGGTAGGGATTATATTTGAGTTTGTGGGATTATTTCAGGATTTTTGATGATTTGTAGAAGCTTGAAGAAGTGCAAATGGTGTGAGGAAATGAAGTGGGCAGCAAGGGGGGAGTTCGGCCAAGCTAAAGAAAAGATGAAGGTTTGTAGAAATGTGTGGAAATTTCTAGCTAAAAACCTCAATTAATGCCCATAAATGCACCTCCCATCCAAAGCCACCTCTTAATCTATTTCATTTCTAATTAAAGTTTTCATTTAATTCACCAAAATATCTAGATATTTTCTAGGATATTTTGCAAGGATGGTTTAGTGCTTAATCTTGTGATTAGGTTAGCATAAATTCACTTTAGCATAATTAACTAAATAAAATTTGTAATTACCACTAATTAAGTGCGTAATTAAAAGCTTATAATAATATTTTAATTAAGGATAAAAATTAAAGTGAACGAAAATTTTCAAGTGATAACTAAAAACCGCAAACTAGCAATTTCCAAGTTAAACTAGGTGCAGTTACGTCAATACTGAAAATAATCATATCGGGCTTTTTACGGAAAAAAGCAATTTATTTTACCTATTAACGGAATTTCCTAAACGGTTTCTAAAATGTTACAATAACAAGCGGGTTCGGTCAATACATCCATATTATTATCTTGATTAAGACGTGTCATGGCCGCTACCAGGAGAGAGAGGGAGAAGAAAACACTGGGTGCGCTTTTGCAAGTTTAGATTGGTTATAATTTTATCTAATCAGGATGGCTCCCACTGTTTTTATCAAATCTTCCTTCAAACCGTAAAAGGTAAGACTATCCGGGATTAATTATACCCTATAAGTTTGCCAATCGTTCAGCCAAGCAGGTATTGATACTCCGAGGGAGTCTTCCTGTGCTTTCGCATGGAACTAATTAAATAACCTTATTTCCACAGGGGCATAACCCCGTTAACATCTTTCTTAGAAACCTACTGGATCGGCTAATTGTAAAGTGCAAAACTCTCCCAGGAGTAACTCTTAATCGTAGTGGGTATCGGGATCCAACTATCTCATAAAAGGTATGCAATCTCATTGCAAATTTCAACACTTGAAATTCCCAATAATGTTTTTTGCCCATAGCGTCCTATGATCTTTACGCAGGCTAACAAACTATAGGCCGCTAGTCAAGTCAACCCGTACATTTCGTGATTGAATTAAACCCACCCTCATGACCCTTGACGCAAGCCAACAAAGTCGCACGACTACCTTAATCCAATCTCATCACATGCTGCAGATAAGCACTAATCAGCTACCGTACACTACGCCTTGACGAAGACCAACAAACATAGCACGAATACTAAACAGCACTTATCTGAAATGACGAAGGGCTACGACAGGTTTTAAGAAAACCTTTTGCGTAATGAACTTGATATCGTTGTAGAATCGAGTGATTTGAAAATGAGTGGTTTAAGCTCCGCGTTTTAAAATCGAATAGTTTTTAGAAACAAACCGAGTGGGTTGTAGTATTTGCTAGCTTTTTTCTAAAGAGGTCATTCCTGGTGAAGGGATCTCGGCTATTTCCTCATCGAATGAGGTGCTGGATATTCTTAAAGAATACCGCTATGCAAAGAAAGAACTAGAGCTACCTTTTTGAAAATTTGATCCTACAATATCTTTAGATTTCTTTCGTTTTCATTAATGAAGTCCCATCATTTATGTTTCCTAAACATCACAGATAAAGAAACGAAAATACAATGTACGCTTATGCCATCCGCATTCGCTACAGAGTCCCGTCATGCACCGTTAGGTTACTTAACTACCGGCAGAGCGGGGGCATGACTAGAGCGGATGCAAAACATAAGCAACATTTATTATATATCATATATATAATATAAAACATTCGTCTCACGTAGTTATATGATCTCATCACAGAACATTGCATCAGAAATCAACATATGAAATATTGGATATACTGGGAGGTTCGTGTTTTAAATTAATCCAGTAAAAAAAACACGGATTCCACAGTGGTGATGAATAGACAAACCCACATCCCTAGACCTTACGAGAGCGGCAAGCAAACCTACCAATTCTAGTGTTAGAAGACCCGGTCTTGACTCCTCAAGATGGTCTCCTACTAGACTCTAGAACCCGGTTACTTGTGCTCCCCACCTTGGGTCTATTCTAATGCAGAAAAGTAAATAATATACATCAATGGTGACATCATCCTTAACCTGGAAGTGTCCCAATAAAAGAATATTACATACAGATTTTTTTACATCAATGAAAATGAAAAATCTCTCATCTCACGCAAAAAAACCAGCTTTTCAAACACGACGATCCAATATAACATATCACAGCAACACATAACATCACATAGCATCAACATAAGTAAATATATGTATCCCAATTGTCGTTGACGTATAGCAACGAAACCGGCGATACACCGTATATTACATTTACGGAAAAGAAATGAAAACTACAATAATTAGAATCCGTAACCACCTTAGACATCATAAATTCAGGATATCTCATACACCGGATTGCATGCCTAACACTATAAACCTGACATTTTAGTCTTAAATTGAAAACACTTTTCAATAACTAGTCGGACAATTCAACAAGATTCCTAACAAATGATTGAATGGTCGTCGGAAATATTAGTAGACGGCCTCTCCCCCGATATCGTCGACGAAGCGCACTTAGGCGGAACACCGCGGCCGCGAGCACCCAAATGGATGCTTTTAGCTACGGTGTTCTCTTACAGTCACTTGGTCGGGGCTATGGGGCATGGCTATCTAGTAGTGTTACTCAGCAAGTGTTCACGTACTATACGAGATTGCGACAGAGTTTTGATCCGAATCAAAACCCCGTGGAAACCGATCAAAAGAGACTAAATTGCTAGTTTAGAAAACACTAACTAGTTTTCACAAAACTAATTATTGTGGATTCCAAATATTGTATCACAAATCACAGATATCTAGACGATGGTAAACATTTCGATCGAATTATCAAACACCCACAAATCCCAGAGAGCTCAGCACATGAGACTGTAGGGATTCTCTAGCACCATGCCTAGAGTTAGGGTTGCATCACACATGCTATAAAAAAAATTTAGGGGATGCTAAACAATACCAACCATGAATCGAACTAGAAAAATAGAGTAACAAACTATAGTATCGCATACTATGTAGTGTCTAACACTAAGTGGGGAGAAAATACAATCTTTGTAGACCACCTCCTTGATTCCTTGGATCGAATAGGGTTTGAACCGGTTCGCTTGAATCCTTCCGCGTCCACGATGATCCACCATGAAGTCCCTTTGCACAAGCTCCTAGCGTCACTTGATCTATGATGAAGTGGAGCAAACAACCTACACTAATGGTCTAGACTAGTATAGATTGGTGATGTGGGTTTGGATCTCACTTAAAAACCATTTCTTTTTAATTTCTTCTCTTTCTTTTTAAACCCTAGAGAGCTTGAAGGAGAGAGAGGAAGAAGGAGATGGCTCAAACTTGACTCAAGAGAATAATGCTAACATAACCTCAAGTGAATGAGAGTAATGCCATGCCTAACTATGGTTACAAAATATCTAGATATTTTGTGACTTGAGGTTAAGCAAAACCATGGGCTAAAACCATGGGCAATGAAACTATAGTATTGAATTTGGTCAACACAAGAGAGTGGAGAGTTGAATAGTCAACCATGATTTTATTGCCATTTGCTTTTCTTAAATAAACAAAATATATAAATATGTTACCATGTGAGTCTTACTTTTCCATCACCAATGTATCATCAACCAGGACACATGTATGCTTGCATGTGTGCATCCATATCAACATATACATACACTCATGCATGCATTATAAAGAAAAACGTTTTAATAAATGAGCTAATGGACTTAATTTTAAATCAAAACTTGATTTAATATCCCGGTCATATCACATACGACCCGTCCAATAGAAAACGCCCGATTAAAATATGGTATCCAATACATGCATTTAATCGAGCTTCCGCGCATATCACATATGCACCCCACATCTTTTCGCTTGAGCTAGGAGACATCTTTGTGGGACTCTAAGACTCGTCAATACGCTAGCAGTAAGCAGTGATCACATCACATGACTACAAACGTTCAGTGGCACAATCTGTACGTAACGGCTCCCAGGTATTGAGCGATCAGAAGAAACACAAGCAAACCTGCTAAAACTCCCATCGAGCCAACTGGCAACACTTACCGTACAATCTGGTCTTTTCGTCAATAGTGCTGCATATCAAGTCTAAGGGTGGTATCGTCGACCTTATTAACCCAATAATTTATGCCGGTATATGGCTCATAACAGATCGAGAAACTACTGATAACACTTATCAGTAAATCTCAGCAGCCCTGGCCAGGGACTTCCTGTTATAGCCAATCGGACATAGAGCAACATCAACCCCCAATACCGGGAGAGACGAAACTCCTCCTATCACTCATTGCCTCCATGTGCCTCGGGACTATACCCAAATTACACCTGTTTCCACGACTCAGTAGAGCCGTGGTAGGTGGAGATCAAAGTACAATGGGAGGACACACAAGACTCTATGACGATCTCGGGTCTATAGACTAACCTGTACCAGTGTCACCCGAGATCTGCTATCCGACGATAGATATAATACCACATAAGAGTTCTTAGCGAGTCCGTTCAGTGTACCCAGTCTCACTGAGCACCCGTATACGGTCATTGGTGCCACCACACCAATGGATATGGGATCATCCATCGCCCATCATATAGGACAAGCAACGAATACGCTAGTCTACTCCGATGATATCGATACCCCATCTCGATTCAACCACAACTAGGAACATTTTAAGGATATGCTTATATAAACTACACATGTCCCACTAGTATAATCCGCATCATAATCTCAGTAGTCAAGCATATCCTAAGGGCTATATCAACATGTACCAAATGAATGAAAGCATGATCAAATGGACATGTCAAGATAAAGTTCAACCAGATAGCATACTATCATGTTGAGTAAGAATGTCCCCTGAATATATATATATCTACACACATACCGGTACATACACTATCATATAATGGCCTCTAGGGCATACATATATCCAGCAATCTCCCATTTGCACTAAGGCCAATTATTGGCGTATCTCATACCCAACATCTCAAAAAGTCGCTCATGATGCGGTAGAGGGAGGGCCTTGGTGAGTGAATTCGCGGTGTTATCTAATATATATACTCTCGAAATCTCGATCTCGCGGCGATCAACTATCTCCCGGATCAGATGATATCACCTGAGAATGTGTCTCGATCGCTGATGGGACCTGGGCTCTTTGGCTAATGCCATAGCCCCATTATTATCACAATACAAAGGTATTGGATCAATAATGTTTGGAACAAATCCTAGCTCTGAGATGAACTTCCTTATCCAGACAGCTTTCTTGGCAACATCATTTGCAACAATATACTCAGCTTCCATCGTGGAGTCTGCAACGGTATCCTGTTTGGAACTCTTCCAACACACCGCCCCTCCATTGAGGGTAAAGACAAAACTTGAGATAGATTTGATGTCATCCTTATCACTCTGGAAGATCAAATCGGTAAAGGCCTCAATTTGAAGATCTCCGTTACCATACACTAAGAACATTTCTTTAGTTCTTCGCAAGTACTTAAGAATGTTCTTCACAGCAGTCCAGTGATTCTCCCCTGGGTTGGATTGATACCTGCTTACTATACCCAGTGCATAAGCTACATCAGGGCATGTAAATAACATCACATATATTATATATCCTACAACAGAAACGTAGGGTATAATGCTCATGCGAACTCTCACTTCATCAGACTTTGGGCAAAAGTCCTTGGAAAGAGTGACTCCATGACTAGCGGGTAAGGAGCCCCGCTTGGAGTCTTCTATACTAAACCTCTTTAGGATGGTGTTAATATACCTGGTTTGGGACAATCCCAGTAACCTTTTAGATCTATCCCTATAGATCTTCATGCCAAATATGTACGAGGCATCACCTAGGTCCTTCATGGAGAACCTTTGCGATAAGAACAGTTTGACCGATTGTAGCATAGGAACATCGTTTCCTATCAGAGAAATGTCATCCACGTGCAATACGAGGAATATGACAGTACTTCCTACAATCTTCTTATAAACACAAGGTTCATCTGGATTTTTGACGAAATCAAACTGTTTGATAACATCATCAAAACAGATGTTCCAACTCCGTGATGCCTGCTTTAATCCATAAATCGATTTAAGCAACCTACATGCTTTCCCGCTGATCCCACTATCTATGAAGCCCTCTGGCTGATCTATATAAACGCATTCTTCTAAATCACCATTTAGAAATGCAGTTTTAACGTCCATCTACCGGATTTCATAGTCGTAGTAAGAAGCAATAGCAAGTAGGATCCGAATGGATTTAAGCATGGCTACCGGAGAGAAAGTCTCGTCATAGTCCAGTCCTGGTCTTTGACAAAAATCTTTAGCTACCAACCTTGCCTTATAGGTCTCCACCTGCCCATCTACACCGATCTTCCTTTTAAAGATCCATTTGCACCCTACGGGTTTTTCCCTAGAGGGTACAACATCCAAATTCCATACTTTTTTGGTGTACATAGACTCCATTTCGGATCTCATGGCATCCAGCCACTTCACAGAGTCACCACTCGTGATAGCTTGCTGAAAACTGGTAGGGTCATCATCATCCATGATGTCGTCTTCTCCATCACCATTAATAAGAAAACCATAGTATCTCTCCGGTGGGCGAGAAATCTTACCAGATCTATGGAGTGGCTGAGGTTCATTAGGTTCTATTGCAACATCAGGTTCAACCAAGTCGTCACTTGTAACTTGTTTTTCTAGAACCTCTTCTAGACCTACCATATTGCCATCAGTGTCATTTGGAAAAATCTCATTTTCCGAAAATGTTGCATGTTGAGAAACAAACACCTTTTGTTCCTCCTTATGGTAGAAAAGATACCCAAACGAATGTTTCAGATATCCCACAAATATACACTCGACCGATCGTTTCTCGAGTTTGTCTGGATTCTTCTTTTTAACAAAAGCCGGACAACCCCAAATCTTAACTCGTTTAAGAGACGGTCTCTTCCCATACCATATCTCATATGGAGTGGTAGACACGGTCTTGGTTGGAACTTTGTTCAACAGAAAATCTGCATTCTACAACGCATGCCGCCAAAAGGAGATAGGCAACTCAGTATCACTCATCATAGATCGTACCATATCTAATATGGTACGATTCCGCCGCTCTGACACACCGTTGTGCTGTGGTGTGTAAGGGAGAGTTAGCTGAGAGAGAATCCCATTCTCTTTTAGGAAGTTCGAAAACTCTGTACTAAGATACTCTCCACCTCAATCTGATCGAAGTATTTTGATGCTCATTTCAGTTTGTTTTTCTACTTCAAGTTTGTACTCCTTGAATTTCTCGAAAGTTTCAGACTTATGCTTTAAGAAAAACACATGACCGAATCTTAAGAAATCATTGGTAAAAGTTATGAAGTAGGAAAAACCGCCTCTCGCATGTGTAGACATTGGCCCACATACATCACTATGTATGCGGCCCAAGAGCTCAGGAGCTCTTTCTCCGTGTCCAGTAAACGGAGTTTTGGTCATTTTCCCTTTGATACAAGACTGAAAGTCGCATATGATTTATAATCAAAAGGATTTAAATATCCATCTTTATGAAGCTTGTTTAGTCCTGTTTCATTAATATAACCAAGTCTACAATGCCAAAGAAAAGCTTCATTTATATCTGAAAATTTCTTTTATTTGTGTGTTGTATATTGAAAACTATGTGTTGATTAAGGACGTATATCCCGTTATTAAGTGTACCATAACCAATCAACTCTTGATTCAGTTTAATGTTCATAACATTGTGCTGCAATACAAAATGATATCCTTCACTGTCCAACAAAGAAATAGATATTATATTACAAAGCATGCTTGGTACAAAATAACATGGGTTCAAAACCATTATACAACCCGATGGCAACCCCAGATGACACTCTCCCACTGAAACTGCATTTACATTGGAACTATTTCCAACTCGGAGAGTATGATCACCGGTCTTCAAAACTCTGCTATTTCTCAACCCTGCACAGAATTGAAGATATGAGAACCCAAACCGGTATCCAATACCCAGGAAGCAGAGTTTATAGAAAAACAGTTTTCAGTTACGAACACACCTGAAGCTGAACCATCACCATGCTTCTTTTTCTTGAGACCAAGGTACTCAGTACAGTTCCGCTTTCGGTGCCCCGTCTTCTTGCAAAAGAAACATTCTCCTTTTCTCGACTCCGCAGCTTTGGATTTGTCTTTCCCCTTTGCCTACTTGATTCCACCTCTCGGCTTGGTGGATTTCTTCTTTTTCTTTCCCTTGGCCTTGACTTTTGGGACAGAAGAGGAATATTGTCCAACAAGCAGAGAGGGAGACTTTGCCTTAAGCGTGCTCTCAGCATTTCTCAACATATTGAGAAGTTCGGGTAGTGACTTCTCCATTCTATGCATGTTGAAGTTCACTATAAATGGAGCAAAGGCAGAGGGAAGAGACTGTAGAACAATATCAATATACTGCTCATTCTCCATTGTCCATCCGAGGCCCTCAAGCTCTTCAGTAAGAGCTATCATCTTCAAAACATGATCGCCTACTGGTGTGCCAGGAGCTATCCGCATCTGAAACAGTTTTTGAGATACTTCGTATCGAAGGATACGAGATTGCTCCCCATACATATCTTTTGTATCGAGAAAGATGGATTGAACATCCATCTGCCCGTGCTGCTTTTGATGTGTATTGTCCATCGATGCAAGCGCGAGGCATTTGGCAGTAGCACAGTCAATATCCCACGTTTTGCGGATCTCCCGATCCACAACAGAAGATTCAGGGCCTAGGCTGGGTGGGGCTGTGGCAGTGAGGACATATGATACTTTATTATATGTGAAAGCAATGTTAATGTTCCTCAGCCAATCTTTATAGTTCGGTCCACTTAGCATATTTTTCTCTAATAGTAGCTTAAGTCCAGTCATGTTTATCTACTATTAGGAGAGAGAAAAGAATACACTCAGCGAAAGCTCTTACAAAGATCAGATTGGTTTATTATCTTATCTAATCGATATCTCCTACTGCTTTTATCAAATTTTCCTTCAAACCTTAAAAGGAAAATATTAGCCAGGATTAATTACATTCTACAACTTCGTTAACCGTTCAGCCAGGCCAGTGCTGGTACTTCTGAGAGAGGTTCCCCTTGCTTTCGCACGGACCTAATTAAAATAAACCTCTTTTTTCCAGAGGCGTAGCCCCGTTGACAACTTTCTATACACCTAATGAGTTAGCTAATTATGAAATGCAAAACTCTCCCAGGAGCAACTATTTCTCATAGTGGGATCGGGATCTTACTATTATATAGAAGGTATGCAATCTCTTTGCAAATTTCAACTCTTGAAACTCCCGATATGGTTTTTACCCCTAGCACTTATGACCTTGGTTATGGTCAACATATCATAAGTACTACTCAAGTTCTACCCGTCATTTTATGATTAATTAGACCCACCCACATGATCTTTGGCTATAGTACATAATCATGTGGCTGTCCTAATTAATCGCATCATATGCTATGTAGGAAGACATCACTTAGCTACCGTACACTACGCATTGGCTAAAGTCAACATACGTAGCACGAATACTAAATACTCTACTTCCAAAAATGACGGAGAGTTACGAATAGTTTTTAAGAAAACCTTTAACGCTTTGAACCTGATATCGTTGTAGAATCCAATGGTTTTAAAAGGAGTGGCTTAAGCTCCGCAATTTAAAAAACTTGCTTTTTCACAAAAAGCCGAGTAGCTTTCAAATATGATTCATCTTTCTAGGTTTCTTTTTGTTTATATTAATCTTATTAATGTATTCCCATAATTTATGTCCTTAATACATTACAGAAAAGAAACGATAATAGAACATACGCTTATGCCATCCGCATTGGCCACAATGTCCCGTTATGTACTGTTAGGTTACTTAACTAACGGCATAGCGGGGCAGGACTAGCGCGGATGCAAAACATAAGCAACGTTTATTACATATTATATATAGAATACACCATTCGTCTCAACATATAATGTGATCACATCACAGAATATCCACAGCAGAAGCACATATATGAAAATACAGGACATACTAGGAGGTCCGTATTTTTTATTTAGTCAATAATAGAAAATACGGATTCCATGGTCACGATGAATAGCCAATCCCACACCCCTAGACCCCTACGAGAGCAGAAAGTGACCCTACCAATTCTAGAGTTTAGGAGACCCGGTCTCGACTTCTCGAGATGGCCTCCCACTGAACCCTAGAACCCGGTCCCTTGTGCTCCCCTCCTTGGGTCTATCCTAATGAGGAAAAGTAAATAATATACAACAATGGTGACATCATCCTCAACCCAGAAGTCCCCCAATAAAAGAATATTATATACAATTAATTTTACATGAATGAAAAGAAAAACTCTCATCTCACATAAAACCCCCCGGCCATTCATTCACGACGATCATGTACATCATATCTCAGCAACACATAATATCACATATCATCAACGTAAGTAAATATGCGTACCCCAATTGTTGTTGATGTATAGTAACGAAACCGGCGATACATCACATACTACACTTGCGGTCGCAGAAAAGAAAGTGAAAAACTACAACAAATGGAATCGACACTGCCTTTAGACATCATAAACCCAGAATATCACATATTCAGTATTGCATACCTAACAATGCATATCTTAATTTTAGGTCTCAACCATGAAAACACCTTTTTGAAATAAGCCGGGTAATTCAACAAGATTCCCGATTCTACTGAGGCCAAAATATTAGATTTACACGCAACTAATTACTTTTCACAAAACTAATTAGTGTAGATTCCAATTATTGTATCATATTCATAAATATCTAGACAATATTAAACGTTTCGCTCGAGTCAACAACCACCCACAAATTACCCCAAAAGCTCAACACATGAGCAAAGCTAAAATACCCCCAAAAAAATGCCACAGTGTCTATGGACCAACTGTAGAAAGGTCAACCCTTGCCTCACCTATGGCGCCACAGAACTATGACAAACCTTAAGGTTTAGCCGTGGTTCTATGGTCATAGAATCGAGTTAGGGTTTTGTTCCTCTAGAGGGTCCATAGGGATACTTGCAAGAACATTCAAATATCTTTAAGTTAGAAAATTCCAACACTTGGAAAATTTCCAGCGAGGGTAATGGGGGGTGATTGATGTTCGATCGAACTGTTAAATATCGTCCAAGTTACCAAAACATTGTTAAAATTATGACAACGAAATACTCCGAATAAGCCTCAAAGAAAAATTAGCATCATATGAAAATTTAGGCTAAACAAACAATACCTAAAACCCCAAAATCTACAAACCAGAGCACAGGAAAAAATCGAGGCAGATCTGGGCAAAGGGGGCCGGCCACACCGATTTTTAGGGGGTTGTGCTCGGGGGAAAACTAAAGGAATTGCCTCAATTTTGTTCTGTGCTCTTAGTGCAACATATAAAAGCTTCTGCAGTTCTTTAAAATTTTTTTCGAGCCCATTTTAAAATTGACACAGAGCTTAATTTTAGGGTTGTAGAAATTGTTAATTCCGATTTGTTTCGGTTTCGTAATTAATCTAACATCGTCTAAGTTTCTAGCTTAGCTCTGATACCACGGTAGGGATTCTCTAGCCCCATGCCTAGAGTTAGGGCTGCATCACACATGCTATAACAAAAATTTAGGGGGTGCTAAACAATACTAACCATGAAACGAACTAGAAAAATAGAGTAACAAACTATAGTATCACATACTATATAGTGTCTATCACTAAGTGGGGAGAAAATACAACCTTTGTAGACCTCCTTCATGACTCCTTGGATCAAGTAGGGTTTGAACCGGTTCGCTTGAATCCTTCAGCGTCCACGATGATCCACCACGAAGTCCCTTTGCACAAGCTCCTAGCTTCACTAGATCTATGAAGAAGTGGAGCAAACAACCTACACTAATAGGCTAGACTAGTATAGATTGGTGATGTGGGTTTGGATCTCACTTAAAAACCTTTTCTTTTTAATTTCTTCTCTTTCTTTTTAAACCCTAGAGAGCTTTAAGGAGAGAGAGGAAGAGGGAGATGGCTCAAACTTGACTTAAGAGCATAATGCTAACATAACCCCAAGTGAATGAGAGTAATGCCATGCCTAACTATGGTTATAAAATATCTAGATTTTTTGTGACTTGAGGTTAAGCAAAACCATAGGCTAAAACCATGGGCAATGAAACCATGGTATTGACTATGGCCAACACAAGAGAATGGAGAGTTGAATAGTCAACAATGATTTTATTGCCATTTGTTTTTCTCAAATAAACAAAATATATAAATGTGTTACCATGTGATTCTTGCATTGCCGCCACCAATGTATCATCGACCATGACACATGTATGCTTACATGTATGCATCCATATCAACATATACATACACTCATGCATGCATCATAAATAAATAGGTTTTAATAAATGAGCTAATGGACTTAATATTAAATCAACACTTGATTTAATATCCCGGTCATATCACATACGACCCGTCCAATCGAAAACGCCCGATTAACATACGGTATCCAATACACGCATTTAATCGAGCTCTCGCACATATCGCATATGCACCCCACATCTTTTCGTCTGAGCTAGGAGACCCTTCGTGTGACTCTAAGACTCGTCAATACGCTAGCAGTAGGCAGTGATCACATCACAAGCCCACAAACCATCAGTGGCACAAGCTGTACGTAACGGCTCCCAGGTATTGAGCGATCAGAAGAAATACAACCAAACCTGCTAAAACTCCTGTCGAGCTAACTAGCAACACTTACCGTACAGTCCGGTCTCTTCGTCAATAGTGCTGCATAACAAGCCTAAGGGTGGTATCGTCGACCCCATTAACCCAATAAGTAATGCCGGTATATTGCTCATAACAGATCGAGAAATTACTGATAACACTTATCAGTAAATCTCAGCAACCCTGGCCAGGGACTTCCTGTTATAGCCAATCGGACATAGCGCAACATCAACCTCAATACCGGAAGAGATGAAACCCCTCCTATCGCTCATTGCCTTCATGTGCCTCTGGACTGTACCTAAAATCCACCAGTTTATACGACTCAGTAAAGCCATGGTAGGGTGGAGATCAAAGTACAGTGGGAGGACACACAAGACTCTATGACGATCTCGAGTCTACAGATTAACCTGTACCAGTGTCCCCTGAGAACTGCTATCCGACGATAGATATAATACCACATAGGAGTTATCGGCGAGTCCGTTCAGTGTACCCAGTCTCACTGAGCACCCATATACGGTCTTCGGTGTCACCACACCAATGGATATGGAATCATCCATCGCCCATCATATGGACAAGCAACGTATACGCTAGTCTACTCTGGTGATATCGATACCCCGTCTCGATACACCCACGACTAGGAACATTTTAAGGATATGCTTATATAAACTACACATGTCCCACTAGTATGATCCGTATCATAATCTCAGTAGACAAGCATATCTTAAGGGCTATATCAACATGTACCAAATGAATGAAAGCATGATCAAATGAACATGTCAAGATAAAGTTCAACCAGATAGCATACTATCATGTCGAGCAAGAATGTCCCCTGAATACACACACACACACACACACACACACACACATATACTGGTACATACACTATCATATAATGGTCTCTAGGGCATACATATAACCAACAGAGACTGAGTAAAATTACCCAGAAAACCCAGAATAAGGAAATGTAGCGGCAGAAGAAAATTCACCCCACAAATCTACAATATTGCTACGGAACCACGGCAAAACAAGGTTTTGGGCCGCGGTTCCACGGCACATTGATGGATTTGGGAACTTGAATTTCTTAGGGCTCCATAATTTAACCTGCATGATTTTCTGAATATTTTTAATCTGAAAAATAACAACTTTTGAAAAAATTTACAGAAACCCGGATTTTAGGGTTTCGAAATGTCGATCGAACACTTTAACTTCGTCTAGACCATTCCTAATGCTCTAGCTTGTCTCTGATACCATGTTGGAGTTTCTTAGCACGACCACTAGGTTTTAGCAAGTATCGAGTATACAATTTTAAAAAATCTAGAGCGCTAAGGAATAAAAACCTAGAATCGAACTAGAGAATTTGGGTTTTATAAAGCATGTAAACAAATTTTACACTAAGTGAAAAAGGAATACATCCTTTGAAGACCGGTCCTTCACTTCTAAAGTTCCGTGTAGTAGTCCCTTAGCTCTAAGTAGTGGTCCCCGAACACTTCTTAGGCTCCACTAGGCGAAAGGAACAAGCTTGCTTAAGGATCGTCGAGGCCGAAGATGATCTACCTTGAGGAATCTCTAACTCAAGCTACCTCTTCACTAATTGAGGAATTAGGGAAGCAAACAACCTATACTAAATGGCTAGTTTGGGATAGATTCATGCAGTAGGAATTTTTCTCACTTTAGAATTATTTCTCTCTTTTTCTTTCTTCGCCTCATCAAAAGCTAGAGAAGAAAAATGAGATGAAGAAGATGATCAAGTGATGAGCCATGGTGATAAAAATATCTCAATTGAAATTTGTAGTGACTTAAACATGGCTAAAAATAATGGTTGGGTTAATAAATATCTAGAGTAAAATAAAATTAGTGGACTAAGTCAAGGCTTCTCCATGCTTCCATAAACATCTTAAGCCATGTCATTTTCCACCTAATTTTGGTTTATCCCTAAATTATTAATCACCCAAATTATCTTTAGTTTGGTGTGAGTCTGATACACCTATGCCTAATGTATCATCTAGCATGACACAAAAGTAAATACATTAATATATATCTTATATATATATTTATATGTATTTATAGAAAAGAAATTCTTAAGTGAGCTAATATTAGTTAAAATATATCAATGTATCAAATATACAATTATATATTAAATTATTAAATCAACATTTGATTTAATAATCCGTCTATATCACATACAACCGACTAATATCACTTATATGTATATCAAATATATATATATATATAACAAATTATTGAATCGGCACTTGATTCAATAATCCAGTTATACCACATATAACCTATATCGCGAGATTGGAATACTGTATCACATACACGCATTAATCTCGGTCCCGCACATATCACATATGTGCCCTACTTTGTTTCGTTTGAGTTAGGAAAACTCTGTATAGGACTCTAATGACTCGTCAATACGCTAGCAGTAGGTAATGATTATATCAGTCACCCACAATCCGTCAGCCGTACTACCTAGACGTAACGGCTACCCAGGTATTAAGCGATCAAAAGATCAACAAGCAAGCTTGTCCAAACTCCCGCGAATCCAGTAAGTAACACTACCGTACAGTCCGGCTCTTCGTCTAATATGTCGCATATCGCGTCTTGGGGTGGTAAATGTCAGACCCTAATAACTTGATAAGTCATGCCGATGTGAGGCTCCTAACGGGTCAAGAAACTCCTGATAACACTTACCAGTAAATCTCACCTTCAGCCCTGGCCAGAAACTTCCTGTTATAGCCAATCAAGCATGGCGCAACATCAACTCCCAATACCGGGAGAGACGAAACCCCTCCTATAGCTCATTGTCTCCATGTAACTCGGGACTGTACCCAAAATCCACCTATTTGCATGCTCCCTTGAGCGTGGTAGGGAGGAAATCAAAGCACAATGGGAATCACACAAGACTCTATGACGATCTTTGGTCTACACACTAACCTGTATCAGTGTTACCAGAGAACTGCTATATGACGATAGGTATAATACCATCTAGGAGTTCTCGGCGAGTCCTGTTCGGTGTACCCATTCTCCAATGAGCACCTGTGTACGAGCACCTGTGCATAATCTTTGATGTCAAACACCAATGGATGTGGGATCAACCATCACCCCATAGAGGGTCAAGAAACATACACACTAGTCTACTCTGGAATATCGATGCCATGTCTCGATACTCTCTCGACTAGGAACAATTAAAGGACTACTTATGGACTACTCTGGCCCCACTAGTATGATCCGCATCATAGTCCTGGTATTCAAGTACACATCCTAAGGGCTTTATCAACATGTAACGGAGAGGCAGTATAATGATACAAGTGTACATGTTAAGATAAAGAGCAACCAGATAGCATATTATCATGTCGAGCAAGAAAGTCCTCTCTATATATGTCCAAGCATCCTTTATAATATACAATCATGCACAATAATAGTCTCTAAGGCATACATATAACTAACATTCGGTATAGAGATCCATATTGTTTGGAAGGCCCTCATATAGTTAGATACAAACTCGATGAAACTGTTTCAGTCTGAGGATGGCCACTGGTTCTGGATTGGGTGAATTGTTCGTTTGTTTCTCCCTCTTATCTTATCTCAAGTTCGAGTGCTCCTTATAATAAGGAGTGTATACCGGTTACGCTTATTGGATTGTATTCTTCCAATCCCAAAGCTGGTGCTAAAGGAATAAAAAGAAGAAAACCAACTCGCATAAGTTCGGTATACAGGAAGGTAAGATGGAGAAACATCAAAAGGGGTTGAAGTGATAAAAGGAAATTGTGACTACTGTCATGAACCTGGGCAATGAAAAAGGCAATACTGAGAATACCCGACTATTCCCACTAAAACAATTTTGATGTTTCGGATTTCCCGGGCATCTGTGTTTTGAGAAAATATTTCTCAATAAACTCTAACTCCTGATTATATAGATACCGGATTAGAATCCCACATATATAGGGCGTTATAGATGTTGAGAAGGAGCAAAGAACTGAGAATGGATGACTTTATCCTCAATGTCGATTTTCGGAGAAATTGTTGCTATTGAGGAAAATCATCAAGTTTTGCTTAAACCTTTTTGGTTTCTTTTTACCAAAAGAATGTTTTTCGATTAACAGCACACGGAAAATGAGTTAGTGAACTCTAGGAACTTATACATATTGATGTATGTTATCCAATCTCCATACGGACAAGGGGTTAGTACTAGGTATTCCATATTAAGAATTTGATTCTCTCTAAGATTGTTCATCTGCGGGTTCGCTCAAGGATGAGTAATGTTTAGTTGCCTTCTTAAATTTTGGGGATGCATTAGAAATAGATGCATATCAATTGATACTGATTCTACCTAAACAAATAGCTCTTTTCTATATGTGATATAGAATAGTTTTCATCTTAAAATTGTTAAGATATGGGGTTATCTGGTTTTTGTTTCAAACCATAATCCGGACAAACTCGAGGAATGTTTCGGTAATAGCAGTTTGTAGGTTATCCAAAGATTTTGCGAGGGATAGCTTCTACCATTTTCAAGTTCAAAAGTGTTTTATTTTTGACTCGCCGCCTCCTTGGTTAAGCGATTTCTTGCAAAAGAAATTAGTGGGAGTATGGTAGAACTAGAAGTGATACCAGAACCACAAACGGTTACTGAAAGTTTAGTAGAACCTGATAATCCAATTGACCCTGACAGACCATAGCTACTCCGCGGATTTAGTAGATGGCCTCAGCCTCCTGAAAGATACTTTGGTTTTCTCGAAGACGGTGACTAGGAGGCTTGCATCATGCGGTGATGACCCTGCTCGTTATCAGCATGCCATAGGAAGTGGTGACTTCCGACTAATGGCTGGATTCCAAGTTATCTAATTTGGACTCAATGTACTATAACAAATTATTGACTTTGTTGTATGCTCCTGAAAAGGGTTAATCCCATAAGGAGCATGTACATCTTTCGAGATCAATGCAAATGGAAAGGTATTAACCTAATAAAGCCAGACTTGTAGTTAACATGTATTCATCAAATACTCAATGTGGATTATGATGATACTGTTAGTTCAAAGTCTGTGCTGATGTCCATGCGGATAAAATTTGCCATTGTTGTTTTCATGACTATGATAACTGGTATGAGTATGATTATAACGTCTTTATAAATTAGATTTAGAAGTGTACGTGTATATGATTCTACCAGAGGATTGTCTTAGTCAGTGGAAGCAGCGGATAGTGTGCAAGTTGCTTAAGCCGGTTTGTAGACTAAAGCAGACATAGTGGAGATAGATCATCAGTTTTGATGCTATAGCCAAAGTGTTTGACTTCGTTAAAATAAGAGATGAACCAAGTATTTGTAAGAAAGCTATAGGGAGTACTTTCCGATTTTTCATACTGATATGGTTAACATACTCTTGATAGGAAGTGATATTCTTATATATGATTCGGTCAAATATTGGTTATCACTGTTTTTCCTTTATGGATTATATATACATCATTGATTTTGGTGATTAGGTCTATAGATTTAGATCTAGTAAGAGATTTGGGATTATCCAAATTCAGGTATAATGACACCATTCTAAAGTTGTTTAGAATGGAGGACTCCTAGTGAGGTAATATACCCACAGAGAAAGACGATCACTCTCTCTACAGATGTCTTTCGGGACTGATGAAGAGAGGGTCTTGCATGAATGATATTCGACATGCTTCGGCAGTAAGATCAATCATGCGATGTTAAATACCAGATCAGATATTGCTTTCTCACTTGGTGTAGTAAGCAAGTATTAGTCCAATCCCGGGGAAAAATAGGAAGAAGTGAAGAACATATAAGATGTTCTTGGTGTATGGTAATAGCAGACTCCTTCGGGAGGCGATTACCGATTCCAGCTTCCGAGATGACAAGGATGACAAAGTATTTATCGCGAGTCATTAGTTTACCCTATTATGAGGAGCAGTGTATTGGAAGAGTTCCAAGCAGGATCTGGGGTAGTCAAGGCACTAGATGCTGATTCTGAATCAGCAGAGGATGCATCCTAAGTATTTGTTTGAATAAATACATTCATTTGTGAACAAGGTCCCATCAGCTATCCCAACAATATTTTGAGGTAAGTATCGCTCATTTCGGGAGATAGTTGATATCCGAAAAGTTGAGATTCAGAAAGATACAGTTAGAAACATATTAGTTTGCGATCCACTCACTGAGACTATTTCTCAAACACAATTTGTGAAACTGTTAGTACAGAAGTTGGGTATGCAGTACCACATGAGATGTGTGTTTACAATACCGCAATAATTAGCCTTGAGTGTAAGTGGGAGATTGTTGGATATAGGTGCCATCAAGGCAATTATCGTAGTTGCAGGTATGCAATTACTGAATTCGAGGAGGGCCTATACCAAGAATTGTCTTACTCGAGATAATGGTGTGCTATCTGGTTTGTCTTTATCTGTCAAGTGAATGGGTGTTACTGGTTATCGCGTATCGCTAATACACGAGATAAATCCCATAGGAGCTTTGCTTGACTATCAGGATTATGATAAGGATCATACTTGTAGGGCCTGGTAGTTTATAAGCACATCTTTAAAAGTCCCTAGTCGTAGGTGTATCGAGACGGGGTATCAGTACTCCAGTTAGACTAGTGTATACGTTTCATGACTCTGTACGGGGCGATGGCTGATCATATAGCCATTGGTGTTTGTAAGAACCCTAAAATTTCTGTACATAATTTTTTCAAAAATACAGAAAGGAGTACCCAAGCATGAGCACAAGTTATAAATTTAATTTGCTTTTGAACAGTAAGAAAACATTTATAGCTCATTGTTAAAGCTTTGCACTGCTCTGACATAGCCCTTATGTTCAAATCCCCCCAGCCACATAAATTTTTAATTGATTTTTCCTTTAATCTTTTAGAAGCTCAACAGTTTACATGTGCACTACACGTAAAATGAAAAGCCACAAATAAAACAAACATGTGGAAAATGTTTTACACACTGAACATGATACGTGGCAAGCATCCCAGCCCCCGACCCCACTAAACGACCGGTGAGATCGGGCTTGGGGCCGGCGCCGCCGGTCCTCCCCATGGCTAATGCCCATAAATTTTTACCCATGAACCCCTTCGCCTACCCCACTACCCTCATGTTGTTTGTTTACTTTGAAAACATCCAAAGAATGATAATTCCTCTCTTTAATTCATTTATAATGCACATTTTTAATTCTCCAATTCATTACCCTAAACCCTAATTTTCCTTATAAATACCACACCACATTTCACCTTCCTCATTCAGAATTCCATTACAAAAACTCTCTAAAATTTCTAAGTCCTAAGTTGTGCAAGTGGAGTTAGCAAAGGGCAAGGTTCCGGCGAAGTTTCGGGAAGAATCCGGTGACAAAACGACTCCTCGACGGTTCCAATAGCTTCCCCTCTCTCTCCTCTTGTTTTACAATCAATAAGTCCCCTCTGCCCTCCACTTTTGCTATTCTAAAACTTCTCCTTTTCAAAACTCGTCGGAAGCGGAGTTATTCCGGCTTTCGATTCTCTTTTCTTTAAAAATCTAATTTTTTCTTAATAAAAAACCTACAAACTTTTAATAGATTGTTTAGTAATTATTAACAAACACATTAGAACAAGGTTCATCTCAAAAGAATCTATTATGCAACTTTTATCACATTTTTACGGTTAAATACCATATACTTTACCTACAACACAATTCAACATAATTCACTTGTATTATCTTTAGAAAACTCACGAGGTAATGATCAAGCTCATCACAACACACATTTTTGACATAGCATGATAACGTTAGGGACATTAGTTTATAGGAAAATACGAGTTTACATTTAAGTACCATAAACATTCAAAAACCGTTTTCTTTAAAAGTGTATTACTTAATTCCCTGCAAATACGTCTCTACAACCCATTTTGGGGAACTCCGATTGGGATGGTTCAGGTTATCTCACATCCTCGGGCCTAGTAGAGTGAGATGCAGACCTCCGCAAGGAGTATTCGATCTTGATGGAATTTTTAATGCAATTTTTAAGAAAAATGTGATTTCTATTTAATAAATAAATTCTATATTTCTATAAATATTAGATATATAAATATTATCAAAATATCTACATTAAATATATTATATATATTCCATGTTTTCTAAATCAAAGAAATTACCAATTTCATGAAACTACGATTTCAAACCAATAGAATTCCAATATTGCATTAAATACCATATACAATGAAATATAGGTTATATCCACTAGAATATTTCACTTTATAAATAAATACAATTATGAAAACCCTAAAGAAGATAATTAAATACTTGAGGTGTATTTTGAAAATATATCAAAACTATTTTTTCATAAAACCCCCTCAAGTTATATTAATTTACAATAAGGACCTTAGTAAACATAGGTTAAAGCGGGACCGGTTCTCTTGAGCCTCAGAAAGACGGAGAATATGAGTGCTTGCTTGTCTAAGGTAGACAACCTAAAAACGGTGTTATCAATACGGTAATTGTCTTGGAAAAAGATACAAATCCTTCCATCCATTTGCAGCAGTTACTAATAACTCCAAAACAATCAGAACTTCAATTCTGTTTAAAATTCTGACTCAGTTCGTGTCATGGTAAAATATGAATACAATCTGACTTGAATTTAAGTATAACTGCAATACAACATGAATCCATGAATGCCAGAATATAATCCATATACACATGAACATGACCGAACCGAACCATGGATATACTCTGATTACATGGCTATCCATTTATATCCATTCCGTTTACTGATATCATGGTTTCGGCAAGTCTTCTATTTACTACAAGACAATACAATACAATCAGTACAATCAATAGAAAGAATACAATAAACATTACGGGGTTTATAAAAGGGTAGATTGCTACAGAACATGTCAAAGGTGGCACGAAGTGGTCACTAAAAGACGTAATTACATCCATGTCGTTGTTCCGTGGTATTATCGACAGAGCCTTGTACTACGGATTACCAAACTCCACGGTGTAAGTTGGACTCCTCTCGTATACACTGGTATATTCTGTACCAATCTACAACAACTACGTTAGTACAACAAATATAATATTATCTACTTCACCCGTTCTATTATCTGTCTATTCTTCTCCTTCTTTCTTTGGGACTTACCGAGTGATTGATCGTTGACGACATTCCTTCTTTCTTCTTTCTTTGGAATGTTGTCAGGAGGACCCGACTCTAAAGAGTTTGAGACCAGCCAAAAGCACTTGGAGCAGTTTGCCATCGACCCAGAGCTTTAGGCACTTGTATGCACTTTTCATTTTAGTTATGCCATTGTTTAGGCATTGCTTTCTATTTCTGTATTTATATTTTCAGTTGTACTTGTAAAGAATTGTTAAATAAATAAAATTTGATGTTTATTTATATTCATGTCTCTTGTGTACATTTTACTCTATATTGCTTAGTTATGATTAGCATATTTACTTCTGAGTAAGTACGCAGCGGACCTCGCCGCGTCCCCTCCCTGTACACCGGGAAGCAGGCCGTGACAGTGTTTGACACAAATGATTGTATACAGGTGCTCATTGGATGAGTTATATTGGATGAGTTACATTGGACGAACTCGTCGAGAACTCCTAGATGGAATTACACCAATGTCAGATAGCAGTTCTCCGATGACATAAGTGTAAGTCTATGTAGCACATCCCATGTGTTCGCGGGGAGATGGAATACATCAAAAATGATTTTTCTCACATCAAAAGATCATATTTGGCTTTGCAACATAGACTTTTTCCACTTTTAGGGTCCTGATTAAACCTTAGCTAATAAAACTAAACTACAACAGGGTGCTATCTACTCGGTTAAAGTGTTATACCCTCGTATCAAGTACTTCAGGTATTCAAGTGGTTCTTTGCTCCTTGGTTCAAGCTTCTTCTTGATCTCCTTTTTTTGGCTCCTCCTTGGCTTCAAAAGAACACGGTTGCCGGTCTCCTTTGTTTCAAAGAAAGATCCACTCGAGGGCCTATGGTCAAGCTCCAATCTCAAAAGAGGTAACTTAGTGATCCCACTTGCTAAGGAAGACTACTAAGTAGAAGTAGAGAAGGTGTATTGGATTATGTTGTCTCAAAGCTCATTGATTCACAACTCATGTGATTGCATGAGCTTGAGAGAGGAGAAGAGGAAACCTAAGAGAGAGAATGATAATCTTAGAATGAACTAGAGAATGAGATGAGAGAATGGCTAAGTCTTGAGACAATAATTCAAGCATGGATTATTTTAGTCTTAAAATAATCAACCATGCTTGAATAGGAATTCCAAATGAATAAACAATTCACAAAGCCATGCTTGCAACCCATTCCTCAAATATCTCCTAATTTCCACCTCATTAATCCTTATCAAAAAAGGATAAATCAATAATGAGGTGTCTCCTTCTAAAAGCTCATTCTTGTGAAATTACAAGAATGCCCTCGCCGTATATATATACCCGTATCCGTATTCCGAAAAATACGGATCCACAGAGACAAGTATCATCCAATAATATAATACTAGGATCTGGTTTAAACCAAAGCCTACTAGTATTATCTGTCCGAACATCATTCGTGTAGCCAGTACACGTATGCGATCGAAACCCTACCGTAGGACCATACAGCCTATACAACGTCTCGCCTGAACCAGAGAAACCTTATGTGTGGAACTCTAAAGACTCGACAGTACGCTGGCAGTGGGTTTAACCACAAGTCCGTCTGTGGCACTAGCTGTACGTAACGGCAACCCAGGTACATGTCGAAAAGGAGGCCGACGAGCGAACTCGTCCGAAACCCCTACTGAACCTGTCCGTGACAATATCCTTGCACTCCGGTCTGTTCGTCTGAGAGTATCGCATGTAAGGTCTAGGGGGTGGAAAATTTCAGACCCCTAATAACCGTACAAGTCATGTCAGTATGGCTCAAGACCATCTGAGAATGTACTGGTCTGTCCACCAGTAATTCTCAATCTGCTCTGGCCAGGGACTTATGGTAATGACCAAACGATCACTGTGCGATATCGACTCTTATACCGGGAGAGACGAATCCCCAACAGTCGCTCACTGCCTCCATGTGGCTCGGGACTGTACCCAACTAAAACCTATTTGCATGACTCCTTTGAGCCGTGATAGGGTTGTAATCAAAACACAGTGGGAACTCAAATGAGAAAAATGACGACCTCAAGTCGACAGACTATCTGCACACATGTCACCAGAGAATCTCTATCTGACGCTAGGTATAATACCATCTAATAAGTCCTCAGCGAGTCCTGTCCGGTGTAATCACACCAGTGAGCATCTGTATACAATCTTCGGTGCACATCACCAATGGCTGCGGGACCAATCCATCGTCCCTCGTCAAGGTCTAGATATGTATACACTAGTCTACTCTGGAGTATCGATGCCCAATCTCAAAACTCCTACGACCAGGGAAATTTAAGGATGTGCCTATTGACCACCCAGCTCCGACAAGTATGATTGCCATCACAATGCTGGTAGTCAGGCGAATATCCTACGGCCTTTATCAACATATACACAATATATGAAATACAAAGTAAAATATATCACATGTTAAGATAAAGACAAACCAAATAGCACACTATCATATCGAGCAACATTGTCCTGTACATACATATCCCTAGCAACCTATACAATGAAGGCCTCCAGGGCATATATATCCAACAATCTCCCACTTGTACTAAGGACTGTAATTGGTGCAATGAGTACCCACTGTCTTTACTAGATCCAGTTGCTGGCATACCGCATGCCCAATATCTCAAACAGTCTCTCGAACTGGACTTGAGGGATGACCTTGGTGAATGGATCTGCCGTGTTGTCTTTTGTGTCCACTCTCCGCACCTCGGTCTCTTGGCGATCCACGATCTCCCTGATCAGGTGATACCGCCTCAAGATATGCCTGGATTTCTGATGGGACCTTGGTTCCTTTGCTAATGCTACAGCCCCATTATTGTTACAATACAAAGGTATTGGATTGGTAATGGATGGAACCATCTGAAGTTCAGAGATGAACTTCGTCATCCAGACAGCCTCTTTCACGGCATCGTTAGCAGCTACATACTCAGCTTCCGTCGTTGAGTCTGCGACGGTATCCTGTTTGGAACTCTTCCAACATACCGCCCCTCCATTTAGGGTAAACACAAAACCCGAAATGGATTTAGAGTCATCATTGTCACTTTAGAAGCTGAAGTTGGTAAAAGCCTCGATCTGGAGGTCCCCGCTACCGTAAACCAAGAACATCTCCTTAATCCTTCTCACATACTTGAGAATGTTCTTTACCGATTTCCAATGCTTCTCACCCGGGTCAGACTGATACCTGCTTACCACACTAAGTGTATAAGCTACATCTGGTCTAGTACATAACATCGCATACATTATAGATCCTACAGCGGAAGCGTAGGTATAATGCCCATGCGAGCCCTCTCTTCATCGGTCTTTGGAGACATCTCTTTGGAGAGGGTGATCCCATGACAAGCTGGTAAATTACCGCGCTTTGAATTTTCCATACTAAATCTCTTTAGTATAGTGTCATTGTACTTGGACTGTGAAAGTCCCAACATCCTTTTGGATCTATCACGATAGATCTTAATTCCCAGAATGTAGGAGGCATCTCCCAAGTCTTTCATGGAGAATTTCTGTGACAAGAAGGGATTTACTGATTGTAGCATAGGGATATCATTCTGTATCAGCAGTATGTCGTCGACGTATAGAACGAGGAAGACTACTGCTCCTTCTACAATATTCCTATAAATGCATGGTTCATCTACATTTTTGATAAAGTCAAATTCATTGACCGTCTCATCAAAGCAGATTTTCTAACTCAGCGATACTTGCTTTAATCCATAAATGGATTTAAGCAACTTGCAAACTTTTCCGCTGCTCCCACTGTCTAAGAAACCTTCTGGTTGATCCATGTAAACACTTTCTTTTAAATGTCCATTTAGAAAAGCTGTTTTTACGTCCATTTGCTAGATTTCATAGTCATGGAAGGAAGCAATGGCAAGCAGGATCCGAATGGATTTAAGCATAGCTACAAGAGAAAAGGTTTCATCATATTCCAATCCTAGTCTTTGACGAAAATCTTTTGCAACGAGTCTAGCTTTATAGGTTTCCACTTGTCCAAATGCACCAATCTTCCTTTTTAAGATCCATTCGCATCCAACTGGTTTCACCCCAGGAGGAGCAACTTCCAAAGTCCATACTTCATTGGTGTACATGGATTCCATTTCGGATCTCATAGCATCCAGCCACTTCACCGTGTCTTTACTCGTGATAGCCTGCTGAAAATTAGTAGGCTCATTATCATCGATAATGCAATCCTATCGATCCCCATCTATAAGAAACCCATAGTATCTCTCAGACGGACGAGAAAGCCTATTAGATTTGTGGAGCGGCGTTAGTTCGTCGGGCTCTATTGAAACCTGAGGTTCTACTAAGTCCTCGGCGGCAGTTTGGGGTTCTTGAATTTCTTCCAGCTCTACTGCGCTCCCACTAATTTCTTTCGCAAGAAATTCTCTCTCTAAAAAGATAATGTGGCGAGCGACAAGCACCTTCTGTTCTTCAGTTTGGTAGACAATATATCCCCTCGAATTCTTGGGGTATCCCATAAACTTGCATAAAACCGATTGTGCCTCGAGTTTGTCTAGATTCTGCTCTAGCAAGGCTCTGATACCACTGTAAGGTTATTTGGCACGATCACAAGGTTTCACGAGGCATCTAACATGCCGTATCTTAAAATTTCTAGTGTGCCAAACAACCTAACCTAGGATCTAACTAGAGTTTTAGGAGCTAAACTAAAATACATAGAAAGTGAAAGAGGAATACAATCTTTGTAGACCGGTCCTTCACTTCTAAAGCTCCGTGTAGTAGTCCCTTCGCTCCAAGTAGTGAACATTCGAACTCTAGTAAGGGTTCACATGAAGAAATGAACAATCTTGTTCGAAGTCTTCGAGACCGAAGATGATCTACGTCGAGGAGACTCATGCTCATGCAACTTCTTCACTAATATATGAATTAGTGAAGAAAACACTCTAAAATAAATGGATAATAGTAGAGAATGATGAAGTAGGAAATGAGCTCACTTTATAATTAATTTTCTTACAATATTTTTTCACTTAGAAAAAGCTAGCAAGCTTTCTCAATGAAGAACAAGATGAAGAATGAAGATGAGAGAATGAACTCATGAGGTGAGAATAGCAACCATGGGTGAGTTATTGTCATTCACTAACTCATGTAGAGAATAAACCATGGCTAAACAATAATGGTTGGGTTAATAAATATCTTCAAGTAAAACAAAAAGAGTGGACTTGGTCAATGGTTCCACAAGCTTCTACAAGCTTCAACCATGTGACAATTTCCAACCAATTTTGATTTACTTTAAATAAATAAAAATGCTTCATTATTATTTGCATGGTGTGAGTCTAATACACCCATGTCTCATGTGGCATCTAGCATGACACAAAATAATGTACATTAATATATGTCATATATATATACTAAGTGTACACTAGTGAGAAAAAGAAATGTTCAAGTGAGCTAATATTAGTTAATTTAAATCAATATATCACACACATATATATAATTATATATTAAATTATTGAATCAACACTTGATTTAATAATCCGTCTATATTACATACAACCGACTAATATCAAATGTAACATCCTATCGAATCAACACTTGATCCGATAACCCGGCTATATCACATACAACCGACTGATATCACATATCGCGAGAATAGAATGTAGTATCACATACGCGCATTAATCTCGGTCCTGCACATATCATATATGTTCTCCTACTTCATTTCACATAAACCAGGAAACCTCTGTATAGGACTCTAAAGACTCGTCAATACGCCGGCAGTAGGTGGTGATCATATCAATCACCAACAAGCCGCAAGCGGTCTGCTAAACGTAACGGCCGCCCGGGTATTGAGCGATCAGAAGATCAACAAGCAAGCCTGCTTATACTCCTGCAAATCCGATCAGTAACACTACCGTACAGTCCGGTCTCTTCGTCTGATATGTCGCATATCTCGCTAGGGGTGGTAAACTTCAGACCCTAATAGCTTGATAAGTCATGCCGATGCAAGGTCCTTAATGGGTCTAGAAAGTACTGAAAACACTTACCAGTAAATCTCATCTACCCTGGCCAGGGATTTCCAGTTATGGCCAATCGAGCATAGCGCAACATCAACTCCTAATACAGGGAGAGACGAAATCCTCTCCTATCGCCCATTACCTCCATATGACTCGGGACTGTACCCAAAAACCACATGTTTGCATGACTCAGTAGAGCCGTGGTAGGGTGGAAATCAAAGCACAGTGAGAGACACACAAGACTCTATGACGATCTCGGGTCGACAGACTAACCTATTCCAATGTCACCAGAGAACTGCTATCTGACGTGAGTTATAATACCATCTAGGAGTTCTCGGTGAGTCCGTTCAGTATACCCAGTCTCCACTAAGCACCCGTATACCATCTCTGATGTCAAACACCAATGGATATGGGATCATCCATCGCCCATCACATAGTTCGAGAAGATATGCGCTAGTCTACTATAGAATATCGATACCCCGTCTTGATATTCCCACGACTAGGAACATTGAAGGATAAACTCATGGACTACCCAGGCCCCACTAGTATGATATGCATCATAATCCTGGAAGTCAAGTACACATCCTAAGGGCTTTATCAACATGTAATAGAGAGACAGTAAGTGTACATGTTAAGATAAAGAGCAACCAGATAGCGTACTATCATGTCGAGCAAGAAAGTCCTCTCTATGTATGTCCAAGCATCCACTATAATATACATCTCATGTACAATAATGGCTTCTAGGACATACATACTGTTGGATATAGTGCCCTCAGAGTCAATTATTGGATCACAGGCACGTGATTGCAATGATTGAGGGAGGACCTATACCGGTAGGACAGTCTTACTCGAGAGGTTTCTATACTATCTGGTTTGTCTTTATCATCGTGTACATGCCTGAGGTGACATTGTAGTTCACTATTACACGTTGATAGAGAATAGTATGCTACCATGGTTTGTCTTTATCATCGTGTACTGCTTTAGGTGACCTTACAGGTCACTATTGTGCGTTGATAGAGGCCTTAGGATTCTTGCTTGACTGCCAGCAGTATGATGGCGATCATATACGTAGGAGCTGGGGTATATAAGCACATCCTTAAAAGGTCCCTAGTCGTGGGAGTTTTCGAGACAGGGCATCGGTATTCCAGAGTAAACTAGTGTATACAGTCGAGACCCCAACGAGGGGCAGTGGCCAGTCTCACAAGCTACTGGTGTCAGTTGGTTCACCTAAGATGTATACAGGTGCTCATTGGGTTATGAGTACACCGGACAGGACTCGCCGGGAACATACTAGTTGGTATTATACCTAGCGTCAGATAGCAGTTCCCTGGTGATATGTGTACAGGTTAGTTCATCGACCTGAGATCGTCATTTGTCTCGTGTGAGTTCCCACTGTACTTTGATTACTACCCTACCACGGCTCAAAGGAGTCGTGCAAACAGGTTTTAGTTGGGTTCAGTCCCGAGCCACATGGAGGCAGTGAGCGGATCTGCAGGGGTTCGTCTCGCTCGGTATTGGGGGTGAGGTCGCGCTGTGTCTAGGAGAGCCAGCACACGAAGTCCTTGGCCAAGGCAAGAGAGTTACTGGTAGGTATTCCAGTAGTATCTCAGGGTGTTCTAGGCTACACTTCGACACGACTTGTACCGCTTTTGGGGGTCTGACTTTTACCAACCCCCTAGGCCCGCCATGCGATGCTCATAGACGAACGGACCGGACTGTACAGATATTGTCACTTACAGGCTCAGTAGGGTGTCAGGATGAGTTCGCTCATCGACGTCCCTTTTGGTCAATACCTGGTAGCCCGTTACGTATGGCTAATACCTCTGATGTGCTAGTGGTTAAATCCACAGCCAAAATATTGATGAGTCTTTAGAGTCCCCCACAGACAGTTTCTCTAGTTTCGGACGAAACACTGTAGAGGCCGGATGGATATATGGCAGGGTTCGATCATATACGTGCGGTATTGCACGGATCATGATCGGACGGATAATACTAGCGGGCTTTGGTTTAAGCCGGATCCTAGTATTGTACAGTGTAGATTTTGTCTCATTGCATTTGTATTCGGTCGGAATACAAATGCGGGTATGTATATACAGTCGCGTGGTTTTCCTGTAATTTATTACGGGATCGCTTTTTTTGAAGTTGCTAGTTTGCATTCCGTTTCGGCCATTTTTCCTTTGTTCTTTCATTGGCTGAAAATTGGTGTGGAGGGGCTTATTTGCAAATGTGCAAATTAGCATAGTGGAGTGTGGTTTTTGAATTTTTTTTCTTCATGATGGTTCAACCATCATTTGACTTCTTTGTTCATCATTGCTTGCTATGATTGGTTGAGTGATGGGTTTTGGAGTGAGACTTTGTAGTGATGATTATTCCTCAACATCACCTTTTTCTCTTGCTTGCATTATTGCTTCTCACCCCCTCTTTGACATTTCTCACTCTCTCATTTGGAAGTGGCCGGCCACACTAGTATGGGGGCCGTCCAATTTTTTGTGTGGGTTTTTCATCTCATTTGCTCACACAAAAATCCCATAGTACTATTTCAAAGTTCATCCCTCCACCTACACATCCAAATAGAAACCTCACTAACCCCGTGAGACAAAACCATTCTACACCTAGCCTACAGAATTCTTGGACACGTCGGCTTGCCAACTTCGTGCCCGAGTTGCCTCGGTCCAGAGGTGGGAGCCCGTAAAAAGACCCGTCGATGTGGTGCCCTTTCCGACGAGGAGATGAAGACCGGAGATTCCGCGAGGAGATCAGGATGGAGGCCGAAGACCGAAGGACACGGATCGCTCAGTATAGCTTTCTACCAATTCTCTAGTTTGCTAGTGGTAAGTTAATGGCCCGATCCGAGTTTTTAGTACGCGGTAGCGCCATTTTTAAAGTTAAAGAAAAGTTTCGTTTCCGCATTTTGGCCTCGGACAGACGACCGGGGCGCTGCGTGCACTTACATTGGTATCAGAGCCACGCCATTAACCTAGTTTAGCTTGCTCTAGCGTGTTAAGAACTTCGATCGAACAAAAATTCCAAAAACCGCGATTTTAAGAGCATCAGTTTCTGTCGATTTTATTTGTTCTCGAAAAATTATTTTAAGTGTTGCAGAAACTCTTGCAGGCAATTATAAGAATTCTGTGAAGAACTGGTAAGGTGATACTGTAGCAAGACCGCGGAACCGCGGCCAAACCCCTGTTCTGGCCGCGGTTCCGCTGCGATACAGTGTCTTCACCATACCATTTTTATACAGAACTCTTTAAATTTGGAATTGGGCTTTTTGGTATATTCTTTTTGTTCCCAGATTTTTTTTTTGAGTGCTACAGTTGTGCTTGGGGCCCACTTTGGAAATTTTGTCGATCGAAAATTTTAAACATGTTAGTTCACAGTATTTACATTATATCTGCGACCGTGAATGTCATTTGATCGGTAAATCCTGTCTAACTGCTATAGCCCTTTTAGACGGATTTGCGAACGTGACATTCACGTTGATATTCTGTGTTGTGCTGTGATGTTGCGGATTTATCGTGGTGGATAGCCTGGATGCAATGTTAGTACAGTTTTGGTATTTTTATGTACATTTGATATTGCGGGGCGAGCGTCCGACATGTGGACTGCCGTTACTACCTGTTTGTATATTATTCTTTTGGGGCACGACCGGGCTGAGGTCGATGTACCCGTTGTATGTATATTTTACTTTCTGTACTAGGATTACCCCGCAGAGCGGTGCACGGATAGCCGGGTTCTAGAGGGCAAGGGCCCGCATCTCATGGCATTGAGACGGAGGGGGCTTCACTCTAGAATTGGCGGGCTATTTGCCCACTCGTAGGGGGTACAGGTTGACCCAAGGAAGGGTGCCCAAGTTACCGGATTCCGTGAAGTGCTGGGTGGCCCATTCACGTTGCTGAAGGTGCTGCCTCGCTTCAGGTTTTGGCGGGTAACTTGCCACACCCGTAGGGGTCTAGGATTTTCATTGCACAGGCTATCCACACGACCAGGGGAACGTCGGGTTTCAGTAGCGGCTCTGTGAAACTCGGGGATCCCAGATATCTGTATTGTTCTGTGATGCTTATTACATTTCTGTGATGTTGCATTTTATCACGCCTTGAACGAATATTATATATTGATATATATACTAGTAGATGTTGTATATGTTTTACACCCGCGCTAGTCCAGTCCCCGCTCTGTCGATAGTTAAGTAACCTAACGGATGATGACGGGACTCAGTGGCGAATGCGGATGGCATATACGTACATCATTATTTTCGTTCTTTGTGGTGTGATCAATTGATGGGACTGCATTGATTCGGATCAATGCAAGCTAAACAAACCTATTCTGATGTTGTTGGAACAATTTTTCAATAAGCTGTTGTTGTAAGGAAGTTCACTTTTGATTTGCACAGTGGTATTCGGTTATGAATATCCAGCACCTCAGTCGACGAGGCAAGGGCCGAGATCCCTTCACCGGGAGTGACCCCTTCGACAGAAGTTTGCGTCAGGGCAATAACTTCACTATAGCCGATTGCCTTTTGCTTTGCATCGTGGTATTCAGTTGGAATATCCTGCACCTCATTCTACGGGGAAAGAGCCGAGATCTCTTCACCGGGAGTGACCTCTTTAGCAAAGGTTTTCGCCACTATATTTTTATAAAAGCTATCCGGTTCCTTCAACGATATGAAGTTCATTACGTTAAAGCTTTTTCGCCAAAAACCATTCGTAGCCTTCCATCATTTCAGATGGGTAGCACGTAGTATTCATGCTATGTTTGTTGACCTTCGTCAAGACATAGTGAATGGTAGCTGCTTGTTACCTTTCTGCTGCATAGATAGATGCGTTGGTTTGGGACAATCGTATAGCCATGTTGACCTTCGTCAAGGGCTTGTACGAGTAGGTTCAAATTAACCTGGACAATGATGGGTAGAACTTGACATGTGACTAATGATTTGTTGACCTTCGTCAAGGTCATAAAAGCATGGGGTAAAAATCACATCGGGAGTTTCTAAAGAAACTGAAACTTGCTAGATATGCGCATACCTTCTGGAGTGTGATAACGTGAGTGGATTCCATCACGTTATAATGCGATGATAGTTGGATCCCGATTCCCACTGATGAGTTGGTTTACTCCTCGGGTGATCCCGACTAATTCTTCTTTCAGGTTTGGAGGAGAATTTGAGGTTACAGTGGGAGGTTTCCTGATTGGATAAATTGATAACCATTCTGATCTAGGTTAGAGTGCACGCTGAGTGTTTCTTTTCTCTCTCTCTTTAGAAGCGACCATGGCCCGACCCTTGACTATGACTCAGTGACCAAAATTAACCGAACCTTCTTAAAACTGGCTTTTGGATTGTCAGGGTTGCATACCTCATTGCCGCTCCTACTTTTACCCTTTTCTCCAGAACACCCCGTATTACTACGAACGTCCACTTCCATTGGATAAAACCATCGTATGGTTATATACGAACTCGAAGGAACTTGTTCCGGATTCGAGGATGGTTTCCGGTTCTGGAGAAAACGAATATGACTATTCAGTTGTCTTTTCCTTTTACCTTTTCTGAGGTTGCGAGTGCTCCTTGGATTAGGGGATAGTACACCTGTTATGCTTATTGGATAGTCTTCTTCCAAACCTTAGGCTGGTGCCGAACGGTAGAGAATGAAGAAAGCTGATTAGCCTAAGTATGATGTACAGAAGGTATTAAGTAATGACAAATAAAAAGATTAGTAAGAGAGCAAAGTAAACTGCGACTGCTATTCACGACCAAACCAAGTATTTCATTACCACTCCCACTTCACTTTTGTATTTATCCAGGACACTCCGTATCACTACGAAGATCCACAGTTATTTGGATACTCTATCGTATGGTGATTGATACGAAAAAGTGTGTTTGCAGTTTAACCGCAATCAATAACGGTGTCGCGTGTAGCTAGACCGAGATGAGTACGGGACGTCCTCTGGGAAACGTTGAACCTTTTACTCTTACTTTAGATGTGTTGAAAAAGAGAAGGGGAAGAATAAAGAATTTTGAAGAATGGTTTCTAGATCTACGTTAAGCAAGAATGCAAAATATAGATCTAGATTATTTATGGATGTAGTTAATATAATAAGGGGGCTTGTATGGTTCGTTAGGATTTAGTAGTCATGGACGATTAATTAAAAGTTACCCTTTTTATCCTTTAATAGATTTAAAACTAGAACGACGATGATGCGTGTAGATTAGGGTTTCTGGAGGGAAAAGGAATCCCACTCTTAACCCCTATCTCGACACGGAACTCCGTTCATATCTAGCCTTTACCAAAACAATCATTAATCTAATCTCTAATCGCGGTCGGGACTAACAAAGAATTGTTAGCGCGCCCGATTAGGATGTTAATGATTCTTTTGATAAAGTTCATAAACTTTATAGGACTTAAAAAGGGTTTAGGGATGTTCATCATCCATTAGCCTACCCTAATCCTACGAACCTTAACAAGTGGAGAATTACTCGCGCATGTTGGGAAAAGAAGATGAAAAGACAGAGAGGGAAAACATAATGTAAAATGCAAAAGAATTAAATAAAACAACTACCTTTATTAATCAACTTGAACAATCTACACTTTATTCCTTAGAAAATGATTACAAAAACTTGGTTTGCTTCTCGAACTCTTCCGAAGGAGGTAGATGAACAGTTGATGATCAGCCTGGATGCGTGAGCCATCTTGGACTTCGTGATCTCGTCGGCTTGATAAATTTTCCAAGAGGCTCTCGGTCTTTATTTATAGTCCCAAAGACAGAAATTTAGATGCCTAAATTAGGGAAATAGTAGTAGAGATTTTCCCCAAAAAACTCAACTTCAATACCCTCTATCATGCCGCGGCTTCGCGGCCCAAGGGTGGGTACGGCCGCGGATCCGCGGCCGTTTGATCTCATCCGTTCATCATTTTTCCGGGGCTGGCTCGTTGTGACATTTGGCAATCCATGGAACCTTCAAAATTTGGAAATCTTTTCTTTTCTGCTGCCAGAATTGATTTCTTAATTTTGATTTCTTAATTAGGCAGGTTAAGCTTTAACAACTTGATTTCCCTGATTTTAGACCTGAAAATTCTGCACAACAACTCAACAAATAATATTTAGTAGACTTAGTTCTATTAGAATTAGGTCAATAATATTACATACATTTTCCTACCAAATGCTAATTATAATATATCAGCACATGGAAAATAGTATTTTTACACATAAACCCTCATATGCGTGATATATTATTATAAAGACCTTTTTTACTATGAAAATGGTAGGAAAAATGTAATAACAAATGTGCAGTTTTATCAACTGAACAAATACCCCCAAACTTATCTTTGATCGTCCCGAGCAAACTAGTTTATTCAAGAGAAGGAGAAAAAAGAAAGGAGAAAACTAAGCATATTTTCGTAGGCAAACACGATTGCACTGAGCACGTGCAACAAGCCGTTAAACCTCTAGGTGTCCCTAGTAGGAGGAGTGTTGTCTCCTGTGGGTTTTCAGCGGATTACACCCACAAAATCCTATAACAAAAGAGAGATGGTGAAATTTACATATAATGATAAGAACCATAAAATAAAAACTTTGAAAAAAAGAGTTTCCAACTACACTAGCTTTTCAATTGTTATGAGCCCTATCTTAATAGTCATGAAAAGATGTTAGAAATCACATTATCCCTCAATAAAACATCATCTTTATTCTTCATTCCTACCTTTCATCCAAACATCGATCATATACCCCTACGTGTGTGAAATGGACATCCCTACACTCGGAGAATTCAATTCAAGCTATCATACTCTTGTCCATCTACCTCAGTACTTTTTAATTTGATGAATATTAAGTTTTGATCACACATTTTCATGCGACCGCTAAGACTTCTTGAGGTACTAACCGACCGATTACTCATGTGCTTGCTGATTCGGTGATAATCTTTTCCTCGTCTTTGACCACCTAAGGCTTAGCAGTGACTTCCAGACCAGTTGGCCTTAGGGCACTAGGTGAAGAGGCACCCTCGCTATATTTTTTTATTGCTGCCTTGGCGATACAAACCAGTGTTCATTTTTTTCTTCTCACCATTTTTATATTTTCTTCATTTTTTATTTCCTTCATACTTTGGCTTTTAGACAAGAGCATTTCAAGGTATCCTCTACTATCCCGAGTTTCAAGACGTGTGTAAGTGCATATAGTAGGGTATCAACATTCAAATGTTTGGCTTCCAGGATAGAAACTATTTTTCAGACTTATTTTTATTCTCAGATTAGTGACTTCTTTCATCTTACTAACCCTTGGGACAACAGCTCATAACTATTTATTACTAGTTCGTTTAAGAAAACTTCTAATTTTCTTGGTTTTCTTAAACTATTCCTATCTTTTGGATGTAATTTTTCACTTTCTACTCTTTTGTTATCAAAAAAAAAATTTGTGCTTATATATAGTATAATGCAAAGTATGCATAAATAAGCACAAACCTCTACGGTGGTTCCTTCTCACTTACATGGTACTTACCTGGCTACAAGGGTAGTACAGAGGCGGTAGAGGATTGATCCTGCGGCTTGTCCTTTGGAAGTCTAGGAGCGGTCTAGAGACTGAACCTAGGTAACCATAGTTCTAGGGTTGTTTGTGCATTTTTGTGTGATTTGTCTAAATCCGTCATTTTTCAAAACAAACCAATTATTTTCTCCCCTTCCTCCTTCTTCTCTTCTTATAATGGGTGACCTAAACAGAAGAACACTTGCCGAGCTTTGCTGTCCATAACCAGAAATCTCTTGTTTTCTTAATCCCTTTGGTATACCGTCCTGCTCTTCCATGTCCTTAAGAGATCATATAGAACAAGCAGGAAGAAACAGTTAGCCACCTCAGTCTAGGTCTTATCAACTGTATCCTAATTCTACACCTGTTTCAGTTGGTACCCAGAGTGAGGAAGCCTCTAGACGAATGTCTATTGCTGAGCACATAGCTAGGGTTAGAGGCCAAAGTTTCAACCCGGACCAATATCAACCATCACCTCCACTTTCCAAAGAAGGGTTTGATAGCCAACCGACTAACCCATATCAATATTCTTCTTATCATAATATTGATCCTACTCCTACCCAATTTTCGCAATCATTCTATTCCTATCAATCCAATCCAACTTTTCCACCTTCTCTAGACAGTTCTTCTAATCAGTCATTTGGGAGTTTTAATTATCCACAGGAATTTCAATCTTATACTGAAACCCCTTATCAACCAAAGTCTAGTCTTGAGCGGATATTAGAAGAAGGTATAGTGATGATGAACCGCATTAGAGAGGAATGGAAGGAAAGCATGGCTAAATTTGAAAGGGCAACGAGTTCCGAACCAGTCCAAAATTTTTCGGTATATAATACGGGCATCGGACAAAATGAGAATTTGGGTAGAGAGACAGAATTATACACCCTTCCTAATCAAACCTTCCATTTCCAAACTGAAATCCACAACTCCAGTTTCATATATTCATCAAGTACACCAAATAGAATAACTGATAAGGTTTGTGACTTTGTAGTGTTTGATTTACCCAACTGTGAATGGTCCATTTCAAGTGAAACCATACCCAACCCTTATGATCTCTACACCTCCACTCTTGAACCAAAACTGATTGAAAACCATACTTTTGATGAGGAGTTTGAGAATTTTAACCTTCACTTGAATGAGGTAATTGATGTTGGGGATATTTTGATTGATGGACCCGAAATTTCGGATGAATTTGTCCCACCAATACATCAAATCCTTTTACTTCCTTGTGGTCATCATCTTGAGCCTTTAATTCTTCCCGAATCCCACATATGTCTTGAAGTTGATGATAATGGTATACCCGAAGTTCAGAACGAAATACAACCTCCATCTTCCACATCTGGTTCAGCAACACTCGACATACCAATTTGTTTACCCATTTCACCTTCTACTTTCTCCGGTTCTTCTTCTGTTCCTATAGTTTCAGTGAGTTTTGATAAATCACAATCCGTTAATTCAAGTTCAATAATACCAGAAATTCAACTTGATTTGGATATTTTTGAAAATGAGGTAGATGAGTTTTTCGAGTCCTCTACCTCAATAATTTTTGAATCAAGTAGGATAAATTCTGGCACAAAACTCGTTGACAGCAAAATGTTCAATCATATCATTGATAAAACTTTTGAAGAACTTTTTGCTGACGAACTTGAATTTTTAAACAATACGGATTTTGTGATTAATCAATCTCCACCTATAGAGGTTGAACCGTCACCATTCCTTCTTCCTAATCATTCACATTCATCCTCATTCTTTCTTTTCTCTAATTTCAAACCCTTTCCAGACCACCTCTTATCCCTTCCCCATTTTTTCTTGACTCGATACAACACATTCTTCCACCAACCTATACGCTATACTGATAAAATCTTTGAATGGTTGGTGTTAACTTTTGGTCTTTGTAAAGTCTTACTTTGACCAAATGACTCACTCTCTCTTAAAATGCTTCGTATTGTCTAACTCATGTTTGAGGGGGGGGGGTATATTTTTGGCTCTTGAACATAACTTTTGTCCTCAAATTTGTGAGCCAAAAATAAGTTTGGGGGAGGATTTTCACTTTCATATATTCTTGCTCCCATTAATAATGTCCTCCCAAGCTTACAGGTTTTTGTGATCCAGCAGATATCAACAGTGAGGATACTGTTGAAAACAAGTTTGGGGGAGTTTTGTGCTTATTTACGCATACTTTGCATTATACTATATTTAGCCATGCTTTCCTTCCATTCCTCTCTAATGCGGTTCATCATCACTATACCTTCTTCTAATATCCGCTCAAGACTAGACTTTGGTTGATAAGGGGTTTCAGTATAAGATTGAAATTCCTGTGGATAATTAAAACTCCCAAATGACTAATTAGAAGAACTGTCTAGAGAAGGTGGAAAAGTTGGATTGGATTGATAGGAATAGAATGGTTGCGAAAATTGGGTAAGAGTAGAATCAAATATTATGATAAGAAGAATATTGATATGGGTTGGTCGGTTGGCTATCAAACTCTTCTTTGGAAAGTGGAGGTGATGGTTGATATTGGTCCGGGTTGAAACTTTGGCCTTTAGCCCTAGCTATGTGCTCAGCAATGGACATTCGTCTAGGGGCTTCCTCACTCTGTGTATCAACTGAAACAGGTGTAGCATTAGTATACGGTTGATAAGACCTAGACTGAGGTGGCCAACTGTTTCTTCCTTCTTGTTCTATATGATCTCTTAAGGACATGGAAGAGCTGGACGGTATACCGAAGGGATTACGAAAGCAAGAGATTTCTGGTTGTGGACAGCAAAGCTCGGCAAGTGTTCTTCTGTTTAAGTCGCCCATTATAAGAAGAGAAGAAGGGGGAAGGGGAGAAAATAATTGGTTTGTTTTAAAAAATGACGGATTTAGACAAATCAGACAAAAATGCACAAACAACCCTAGGACTATGGTTACCTAGGTCCAGTCTCTAGACCGCTCCTAGACTTCCAAAGGACAAGCCACAGGATCAATTCTCTACCGCCTCTGTACTACCCTTGTAGCTAGGTAAGTACGAGGTAAGTGGGAAGGAACCACAGTAGTGGGCCTAATTAAAAACCACTAGCCTTTGACACACTTGCCTAGGCACTACAAAAGTAATGCGGATAAGCGATAGATTACCCACGACCTTCCTCTGTCCTTGTTGAGCGCGACAGACCTTAGAGTCTGGTCTAGATATATTTTTTTAAATTAATGAAGGGTTGGTCTAGATGCTCAGTTTGTGATTTGTGGGGCATAGGAAGGGTGATGAAATCCCCACCTAATCTGGATTTTGGTCTTGCCCCTTAAAAATCCGTATTAAAATATGAAATAACAAACAAATAACAAAACTTTGAAAATAGATTTTTGAGCGGCGATATTTTGCAAAGAATCCTGCAGAAAAGATATTTTATTGGATTTCAGAGGAAAGAGAAAGATATAGAAAATATACCAGAGAAGTTTGCAGCCCTAAATCTCCTAACTGGCTGTGCTTCCGCTGCCGATGTGCACTTCCGGCCGCAGTTCTGCCGCAAGGAAGAGGGATCAGGTGTTGATTTCTGCTACGTGGCCTCCTGCACTCCTCTGGATCTTGATGAGTGTCTCTGTAACTCTATATCCTCAAGTCTGTGACTCCAGATTCCCTCGCAAAATTCACACAATAATTGTTAAATATACAATTTGCAGTTTTGTTTTATTTATGATATAGATCGTATAAGAATTCAACACAAATAGTAAGAATAAAAAATTACGCACGTATCCCCGGCAACGGCGCCATTTGATTGATACGAAAAAGTGTGTTTGTAGTTTAACCGCAATCAATAACGGTGTCGCGTGTAGCTAGACCGAGATGAGTACGGGTCGTCCTCTGGGAAACGTTGAATCTTTTACTCTTACTTTAGATGTGTTGAAAAAGAGAGGGGGAAGAATAAAGAATTTTGAAGAATGGTTTCTAGATCTACGTTAAGCAAGAATGCAAAATATATATCTAGATTATTTATGGATGTAGTTAATATAATAAGGGGGCTTGAAGGGTTCGTTAGGATTTAGTAGTCATGGACGATTAATTAAAAGTTACCCTTTTTATCCTTTAATAGATTTAAAACTAGAACGACGATGATGCGTGTAGATTAGGGTTTCTGGAGGGAAACGGAATCCCACTCTTAACCCCTATCTCGACATGGAACTCCGTTCATATCTAGCCTTTACCAAAACAATCATTAATCTAATCTCTAATCGCGGTCGGGACTAACAAAGAATTGTTAGCGCGCCCGATTAGGATGTTAATGATTCTTTTGATAAAATTCATAAACTTTATAGGACTTAAAAAGGGTTTAAGGATGTTCATCATCCATTAGCCTACCCTAATCCTACGAACCCTAACAAGCGGAGAATTACTCGCGCATGTTGGGAAAAGAAGATGAAAAGACAAAGAGGGAAAACATAATTAAAATGCAAAAGAATTAAATAAAACAACTATCTTTATTAATCAACTTGAACAATCTACACTTTATTTCTTAGAAAATGATTACAAAAACTTGGTTTGCTTCTCTAACTCTTCCGAAGGAGGTAGATGAACAGTTGATGATCAGCCTGGATGCATGAGCCGTCTTGGACTTCGTGATCTCGTCGGTTTGATAAATTTTCCAAGAGGCTCTCGGTCTTTACTTATAGTCCCAAAGCCAGAAATTTAGATGCCTAAATTAGGGAAGTAGTAGTAGAGATTTTCCCTAAAAAACTCAGCTTCAATACCCTCTATCATGCCGTGGATCCGCGGCCCAAGGGTAGGTACGGCCGCGGATCCGCGGCCGTTTGATCTCATCCGTTCATCATTTTTCTCAGGCTGGCTCGTTGTGACATTTGGTAATCCATGGAACCTTCAGAATTTGGAAATCTTTTCTTTTCTGCTGCCAGAATTGATTTCTTAATTTTGATTTCTTAATTAGGCAGGTTAGCTTTAACAACTTGATTTCCCTGATTTTAGACCTGAAAATTCTGCACAACAACTCAACAAATAATATTTAGTAGACTTAGTTCTACAGGATTAGGTCAATAATATTATATACATTTTCCTACCAAATGCTAATTATAATATATCAACATATGGAAAATAGTATTTTTACAAATAAACCCTCATATGTGTGATATATTATAATAAAGACTTTTTTTTACTATGAAAATGGTAGGAAAAATGTAATAACAAATGTCCGGTTTTATCAACTGAACATATGGTTATATACGAACTCGAAAGGAACTTGTTCAAGTTCGGGGATGGATTCCGGTTAAGGAGAAATAGGAATAAGGTTTTATTTAGGTATCTTTTATCTTTACCTCTCTCGGGTTACGAGTGCTCCTAGGATTAGGACAGTACACCCATTATGCTTATTGGATAGTCTTCTTCCAAACCATAGGCTGGTGCCGAACGGTAGGAAAGGAAGAAAACCATTTAGCCTAAGAGGGTGTACAGAAGGTAATGACTAAAGACATATAAAGGGATTTGGAGAGATGGCGAAGTAATATACGGTTACTATTGTGAATCTGGATAATGGAAGTGGCATTACTAGGAATACCCGGACACCCCTACGAAAAATTTCAATGTTTCAGTTTCACTGTGTACTGTTAAAAGAAAACTGATTTTCCAATTAGACACTTGCTCCAGGGTATGTATTTACCAGGTTTGATTATCACATCTGTATGGTTTTACAGATGATGAGTGGGAGTAAGTTATTGGGAATTAGGTGATTATCCTCATTATATCGGAATTCGTTTTAATTGGTGATATTTGGTTTTGAATATCCGCTGTTATGCACCAATTTCAAATTGATATATCTGTACGTCTATTTTTATAGAGTGAGATATACCCTTTTGAAATTATGTCCATGACATTTCCCTATATCAGTGGATAGTTAGGTAAGGAGCATTAAACAGCGGTGTAATTCTTCTTAACCATAAGTACAATTTTCAACCTACGACACACGGGGAATGAGTTATTAGACTCAAGAGACTTATACAGAGTATTGTATGTTGTCCAGTGTCCATTAGGACAGAGGGGTTGGTCCTCGTACTATATTCGGTTTACTTATGACTTCTCTAGTTCTTAGACAAGTGTTTCATAGAAACACAAGGTCCAAGTTTTGAGAAGTTATAGGTATATGAATAAAGTAGAGAGCCAGGTGTTGCAAGTATCGGGATTCTTCAAGGTGATCGAAGATGTAGATACTTGTGTATACTGTTCAGTTGATAGTAATGGTTTTAAGAGGACTTGCTTCACTTTCAGGTTACTCATAATTGGAAGCACTCCTAAGTTGAGTAATGCTGCTCGACCTCTCTCCATTTAGATGACATGCACTGGAGACAGCTGCATGATTTGAATCTGGTTCAATTAAATCAGTGGCTCTGTTTCTGTATTGGATATAGAACAGTTCATATCTTAACATTGTTAAGGTACGGGGTGTTTTCCGGCTTATGCTTAAAACCAGACTCCGGATAAATCAAGGCACGTTTCTGTAATGGCTGTTTGTGGGTTGACCCGGCTATGACGAGAGTTGACTTTCTACCATCTGGAAGATCAATAGTGATATTGTTCTAGACTCGCCACAGTTTTAAAAGAAATGGATTTTTTTCAGAAAACAGTAGTGGGAGTATGGTAGAACTGGAAGTGATTCCAGAACCGTAAACGATTACTGAAAATTTGATAAGAACCTAAAAATTCAATCTGGTTTGGCATTCCATTGGCCACTCCGCAGATATGGTGGGTAACCTCAGGCAGTCGAGAGGTATTTCGGTATGCTCAAAGACGGTGACAAGGAGGTTCTTGTTTACCCAGACTTGCCATTGCTGTCGTTTCAGACTATGAGACCCGGCAGGAGGATGAGTATAGCGTCGTTCTAAACAAGCTTTAGAAATGCACGTGTATATGATTCTGCCAGAGGGTTGTCGTAATCAGTGGGAGCAGCGAAAGCATTGGTGGACAGGTGGCTTATGTCTATTTATAGACTAAAGCATAAATAGCGGAGATAGATCATCTATTTCTGATGTGACAGTCATAGGTTTGACTTCATCAGAATAGGTGATGGATCTATTAAGAAAGTGGTAGGGTATGATGTCCTGAGATTTGCATGACACACACAGAGTAGGAAGTGAAATTCCTATACTACGATCGGTCATACTTTGGTTGTCACACAGTGGTTTCTCCACATGGGACTTGGATATTATATCAGATATTCTGGTTACTAGATCTATAGTTTTAGATCTAGATTTGGGTAGTTTCCCAATCTGGGTACTTAGACAGTATTCTACAGGTGTTTTAGAATGGACGACTCTTGGCACGGTAGTGTACCTGCAGGTAATGGAGTCACCCTCTCTAAAGGTGTCTTACAGACTAAAGGGGAGAGGGATATCGGCATATCACTTGCTTAGGCAATTGAGTTGATCATGAAATGTCAAGTACCACACCAGATGTTGTTTTTGCACTAGATGCAATAAGTTGATATTGATCCAATCGTGGAGAAATATTCGGAAGCATTTTTAGAACATAAGTCGATGTTCTAGGGATATGATAACGACAGTCTCATTCAGGAGATAGTTATCATTCCAGGCTTCCAAGGTGACCTGGATGACAGAGTGACTGTCAGAATTATAGTTTTCCCTCTGATGAGGGGCAGTATTTTGGACAGGTGGTCCAAGAGAATACTGAGGGAGGCATTACGCAGGATACTGATTAAGTTCAGTTGACGATACAGTCTAAGAAGTTTGGATTTGGAGTTCATTTATGAACTAGGTCCCATAAGATATCCAGACATATTGTAAGACAGGTATTGCTCATTTCGGGAGATGGGCTTCTCCGCGAACTTAAGATTAAGCGAGACATAGAAAGAAACATCAGGGCGGATCCACTAGCTTAGGCTATTCCTCGAACACAATAGTTTCGTAAACGAGCTTTGTGAGACTGATTAGAAGAGGAGTTGGGTGTTCGGTATCACACGGGCTGTGAGTATGCGACATCGCAATAATTAGCCTTGAGTGCAAGTGGGAGATTGTTGGATATAGTGCCCTCAGAGTCAATTATTGGATCACAGGCACGTGATTGCAATGATGGAGGGAGGACCTATACTGGTAGGACAGTCTTACTCGAGAGGTTTCTATACTATCTGGTTTGTGTTTATCATCGTGTACTTGCTTGAGGTGACATTGTAGTTCACTATTACACGTTGATAGAGAATAGTATGCTACCCTGGTTTGTATTTATCATCGTGTACTGAATTAGGTGACCTTACAGGTCACTATTGCGCATTGATAGAGCCCTTAGGATTCTTGCTTGACTGCTAGCAGTATGATGATGATCATATATGTAGGAGCTGGGGTCTATAAGCACATCCATAAAAGGTCCCTAGTCGTGGGAGTTTTCGAGACAGGGCATCGATACTTCAGAGTAGACTAGTGTATACAGTCGAGACCCCGACGAGGGGCGGTGGCCGGTCTCACAAGCCACTGGTGTCAGTTGGTTCACCGAAGATGTATACAGGTGCTCATTGGGTTATTAGTACACCGGACAGGAATCCCCGGGAACATGCTAGTTGGTATTATACCTAGCGTCAGATAGCACTTCCCTGGTGATATGTGTATAGGTTAGTTCATCGACCTGAGATCGTCATTTGTCTCGTGTGAGTTCCCACTGCACTTTGATTACTACCCTACCACGGCTCAAAGGAGTCGTGCAAACTGGTTTTAGTTGGGTACAGTCCCGAGTCACATGGTGGCAGTGAGCGGATCTGCAGGGGTTCGTCTATCCCGGTATTGGGGGTGAGGTGCGCTGTGTCTAGGAGAGCCAGTACACGAAGTCCTTGGCCAAGACAGGAGATTTACTGGTAGGTATTCCAGTAGTATCTCAGGGTGTTCTGGGCTACACTCCGACACGACTTGTACCGCATTTGGGGTCTGACTTTTACCAACCCCCTAGGCCCGCCATGCGATGCTCATAGACGAACGGACCGGATTGTACGGATATTGTCACTGACAGGCTCAGTAGAGTGTCAGGATGAGTTCGCTCATCGACATCCCTTTTGGTCAATACCTGGTAGCCCGTATGGCTAATACCTCTGACGCGCTAGTGGTTAAATCCACAGCCAAAGTATTGACGAGTTTTTAGAGTCCCCCACAGATAGTTTCTCAAGTTTCGGATGAAACACTGTAGAGGCCGTGTGGATATATGGAAAGGTTTGATCATATACGTGCGGTATTGCACGGATCATGATCGGACGGATAATACTAGCGGGCTTTGGTTTAAACTGGATCCTAGTATTGTACAGTGTAGATTTTGTCTCATTGGATTTGTATTCGGTCGGAATACAAATGCGGGTATGTTTATACAGTCGCGGGGTTTTTCTGTAATTTATTACGAGATCGCTTTTTTTGAAGTTGCCAGTTTGCATTCCGTTTCGGCCATTTTTCCTTTGTTCTTTCTTTGGCTGAAAATTGGTGTGGAGGGGCTTATTTGAAATGTGCAAATTAGCATAGTGGTGGGTGGTTTTTGTAAGTTGTTTTTTCATGATGGTTCAACCATCATTTGACTTCTTTGTTCATCATTGCTTGCTATGATGGGTTGAGTGATGGGTTTTGGAGTGAGACTTTGTCGTGATGATTATTCCTCATCATCACCTTTTTCTCTTGCTTGCATTATTGCTTCTCACCCCCCCCTTTGACATTTCTCACTCTCTCATTTGGAAGTGGCCGGTCACACTAGTATGGGGCTGTCCAATTTTTTGTGTGGAGTTTTTCATCTCATTTGCTCATACAAAAATCTCATAGCACCATTTCAAAGTTCATCCCTCCACCTACACATCCAAATGGCAACCTCAGTAACCCCGTGAGACAAAACCATTCTACACTTAGCCTACAACATTCTTGGACACATCGGCTCGCCAACTTCGTTCCCGAGTTGCCTCGGTCCAGAGGTGGGATATCACGCCCCGCTTCCTACAGTACTTTAAAATGGGCACGTGACATAGCCAACCATGCTACCTGTAGGTAGGAAGTATCCATCCAAAGTCACATTACGGCTGTAGAGATATCAAGAACAAAATAAAACTATCTAAAACATGTCCATAATCCAAGATAACAGGAGTTAATAATAAATAAATGCGGAAGCGAAAGATCCAATACAAATAACTGGAATGTATGTCCCATAATGCGGGCTCACATCAGGAATAAAATGCATGAAAGAAAAACTAACTACTGCTGAACTCACAGCTCAGCATGTTGGCTGAAGTACTCCTGCTCGGGCTACGACAGCGGTACATAATCTGGGCCATGCAAAACCCAGACGTCAGCGCGTCAAGTCATCAAATAATAACATAATAAACAGGCAATGCGAGTATAAACAAGAATAAAGAAAGGGTGACAATAATATGAATCAGAGCAGTGCAGGGTAATGTGCAGTTGGTAAACTAAACTGTTATATCAGGTTCTCTATTCTAAAGTCTTTGAAATCAAATTGATGAATCGTCGATGTAACTCAATAGTATCCCGTGCATGCCCGGGACTATGGTCTAAGACTCTCGGGCAGAAACCGAGACATGCCGCTAGGCACTAATAGGGAAAGGATAAAGACCAACGATGTCAGCAGCATCGTCACGAGGCAGACCTGGCCTCTAAGCTGATCAGTACAGGTAGTGAACTGTTGAGTTACAAGTCAGGTTGCACCTTTGATTTCCCCATACCCCCAAGTTATATGTGTGAGTCAAGTCAGGTATCCCGAAATCAAGAAACTAATGCCCACACAGGATCAGGTAAACAGGTTTGTCTGGATAGACAACAGGAACGGTCCATAAGGACTGCATGTCAGGTTTGTTGGCATTAGACACAAGATCAGGTAACGGGTCAGGTCATGGTACATCAGGTCAAATCAGGCAGTATACGGTACCATGTCGGGTAGATCAATATATATGTAACAAGTCAGGTCAAGATATAAACTATATCATGGGTGTGCTCACAATCAGTTATGCAAGCAAGCATGGTTATCATCAATATGATATAAGCAATGAATTAAGCAATAGGAAGATTTACTCAATTTACAGTACAGTCATCAGTTGTGTCACAGAGATGATTTCAATGTTATGCAACTGCAGGATGACAATTATGGCCTTTTAATCATGTTAACAAGTTTAGGAACTTGAGAGGTGCAATGATTTATATATACTGGTTCAATACAGCTATTACAGGTTAAAATGCACACGGGTGTCCAAATGGAACAAAACTATAGAGATAAGTACCATGAGCTATGTCAATATTAAAATGTGATTAACAGGTAAATGTGGTTGTTAGGTTCAGTTACAAGCTGTAGGTTCCAATTTTAAAGATAAAATGATATATAACAATATTGTACATGAAAATGAGAAATGATCGTACAAAAGTTAAATTTACAGGTTTAGGGTGTCATAATATATCTGTAAATATTGTATAGCATGTAGCAAGGGGTACTTGCCTCGACGGGTCGCGTATCGGGAAAAACGGAACGATAAATGTCGGTGGGGAAACTCGCGACGGGCACACGGTTCACGGAATGAACCCAAACGATGACCAAAGGAACCACACGGGTCGGGGTACCTCGCTGGAACGTCGTGACACGTCGCCGGCACGGCCGGATTCCGGCGAACAGCGAAACTACAATTTCAAGAATTCATAAACGACCAAAAGGAGAATCAAGAAGAGGGAAGAGAAGGAGAATAAAGACGAGGGTGCTCACGAGGATCTGTGGAGGGATGGTGACCGCCGACCACGTCAACGGAGCTCCGGAGCCTTGCCTGCAAGGAACCACGGCCAATCAAGAATGGGAACAGAACGGAAAGGGAGAAGAAGGGAAGAAGGAGAGGAGGAGAGAAGAAGAAGTTTACTGGGTAGATGCACGAGGCCGGGGAGGCGGATCGAGATCGCCGGCGGCGACTTAAGGCAGCGCAGACGCGTGCAGGGTGCAGGTGGCCTCGGTGATGGCGTAGGGTGCACGGGAATGTGGGGAAAGGAGGAAGGAGGTGGGTGAGGCTGCGACGAGGGCGAGGAGGCGAGGATGGTGGTGGTGTTTGCGTCGGCGTTGGTGCTGCGGCGGCAAGGGAGCCGGAGACTAGGGTTCGCTAGGGGTCGGGTTACGTTAGGAAAAGAAATGGAGGAGGGAGAGGGAATTTTAAAATATGGGAGAGAGAGAAAAAGATATGGGGAGAGAGAAAAGAATACGGGGGAGAGAGATAGAGAGAGGTAAGGGAAAGGTGGGGCCCTCGGGAAGGATAAGCGGAAATGATTGGCTGAGAGTTGTAAGGGAGAAAATATTAAAAGATTTAATAGAATAAGGAACAGTGCATGTATAGTTAAGGAAAAATATATGATGGTTAAAATATATAAAAAATTTGGGATTTTTGGCGCAAAGTAAAACATTTCCAAATCGCGCCCGGGTCGGGTCAAAAAATTTGAAATTGAAATAATAGAATTTTAAGCGGGGTCCAAAATCTAAAATGAAATTTTTTATGATCAAAAAGCATACGCCCAAAACGGACACACGGACGTGCACGTAGCCATCCAAACTCGCCCGTTTCACAGAACGGGACGAGAACGCGATGCACGGACGCTACAGCAGGGTTAGGGATGTCAAGTAGGCCAAGATGTGTATTTTTAATTTTATTTAGATGCCATAAATTGTTATATGCAGAAATGAATTTTCCGGGTAAAATTTACAATATACAACAATCAAGCAAGATAAATGAAATAAGTGCCATACTACGTTCAAACGGTAACAGAAATTAGTAGCATTGGGCTCGGGTGTTAAATTATACCCAACTACAAAAGAATTTCGTCCTCGAAATTCCAAGAATACAAAGATAGATAACTACAAGAAAAGGTGAGGAAACTTCTGCCGGATTTCATCTTCTACTTCCCAAGTGGACTCCCCATGCGAGTGATTTCCCCAAGAAACAAGCACAAGAGGGATCACCTTGTTCTTAAGAACCTTTTCCCTTCGATCCACGATTTCCATCGGTCGCTCCTCAAATGTCAAGTCTTCTCGTACTGTTAGCTCCGAATGATCTAATACGTGCATTTCATCTCGAACATACCTTCATAGTTGAGATACGTGAAACACATCGTGCACATTCACCAAGGACTGCGGTAACGCCAAACGATACGCTTCCTCACAAACACGCTCCAAGATCTCGAAGGGTCCAACGAATCGAGGACTAAGCTTTCCTCGACTTCCAAAACGAATCACCCCTCTAGTCGGTGATATCTTCAAGAATACCAAATCACCACGGGGAACTCTAGAGGTCTTCTTGACGTGTCCGCCCAGCTCTTCTGTCGGTCTTGTGCTGCCTTCATATGATTTCTGATAGTGTTAACCTTCTCAACTGTCTGCACAACCAAATCTGGTCCCAATAATCTTCGTTCACCGACATCACCCCAACAAACAGGTGAACGACACTTACGACCATACAAAGCTTCAAATGGAGCCATCTGGATAGTTGCCTGAAAACTGTTGTTGTAAGAAAACTCCACCAAATGCAGATGATCCTCTCAAGATAACCCTTGAAGCCCAACATGCATGCCCTCAACATATCTTCAAGAGTTTGGATCGTTCTCTCCGACTGACCATCAATTTGAGGATGATAAGCTGTACTAAACTTGAATCGAGTCCCCAAACTTTCCTGTAAACTCCTCCAGAAGTGTGATAAGAACCGAGTGTCCCGATAGGACACGATGCTCACCGGTACCCTATGCAATCTTACAATCTCTTGCATGTACCGCTCTGCTAAAGTCTCTGTTGATTGACCAACCCGAAAAGGAATAAAGTGGGCTGCCTTGGTCAATCGATCAACAATCACCCATAAAACATTGTTGCCTTTTGGAATCCGCGGTAAAGCCGTCATGAAATCCATGGTTATATGTTCCCACTTCCACTGAGGAGTCGGAAGTGGTTGCAATAAACCAGCAACCCTTTGATGTTTAGCCTTAACTTGCTGACACACCAATCACTTTGCCACAAAGCGAGCAATCTCCGGCTTCATGCCTTCCCACCAGAAATGCTGTCGAATATCTCGGTACATCTTTGTGCCTCCTGGATGTACAGAATAAGCTGAATTGTGTGCCTCCTTCATAAGCTCTTCACGAATATCTCCCTTTGGTACACACAAACGGCTGCATACCTCAACGAACCATTTTCGTGGATCAATAAGTCTGTTCGTAGTCCGGCTTCAACCTGTCCTCGAAACTTTTGCAGTCTAGGGTCCTGTGATTGTGCTGCTTTAATATTCTCGATCAACGATGACTGTACTTGCAGCTGCATCAACTGTCCAGTAGAATGCGGTAGCACAACCTCCAAGCCAAATCTTCGAAAATCTGCAACGATCTCCTTCTGCGTAGTTAACACCTGAATTGCTGGTAACCGACTAAGTGCATCTGGCACGACGTTAACCTTCCCCGGATGGTACTTAAGATCAAGATCGTAGTCAGCCATCAGCTCCAACCATCTACGCTGTCTCATATTAAGCTCCTTCTGTGTGAACACATACTTCAAGCTCTTATGATCAGTAAAAACTTCGACCCTTTCGCCCAAAAGGTAGTGTCTCCAAATCTTCAAAGCGAAAATCACAGCCGTAAGTTCCAAGTCATGAGTTGGATAATTCTTCTCATGGGTCTTCAACTGTCTCGATGCGTATGCTACAACCTTCCCATGCTGCATCAAAACACATCCCAATCCTTTCCCAGATGCGTCGCTATGAATCACCAATCCTCCGGAATTGTCTGGCACGGTCAGAATAGGGGCGGTTATCAACTTCTGCTTTAACTTCTCAAAAGCTAACGTACATTTGTCCGTCCATACAAAAGGTACCTCCTTGCGCGTAAGCTTGGTTAACGGTTCCGCCAGAAGAGAAAAGTTCTCCATAAATCTCCTGTAGTATCCGGTCAGTCCAAGTAAACTTCTTATCTCAGCAACATTCTTTAGAATCGGCCAATCTCGAACTGCTACAATCTTCTCTGGATCGACGGCAATTCCATCGCCAGATACAATTTGCCCCAAAAACTTCACTTCCTCCAGCCAAAACTCGCACTTACTCATCCTTGCATACAACTTCTCTTGTCTCAACGTTTGCAGTGCGATCTTCAATGCTCAGCATGCTCCTCAAAACTCTTCGAGTAAACCAGAATATTGTCAATGAATACCACAATGAACTGATCCAAGAACGGTGAAAAGATTCGGTTCATCAAGTCCATGAATACTGCCGGCGCATTCGTTACTCCGAAGGGCATCACTAAGTACTCGTAATGTCCATACCGAGTTCGGAACGCCGTCTTGCAAATATCTTCTGCTTTCACTCGGACCTGATGATATCCGCATTGCAAATCCAGCTTCGAGAATACCTTTGCGCCACTAAGCTGCTCGAAAAGTTCGCCAATGCGAGGGATCGGGTACTTGTTCTTAATAGTCACCCGGTTTAATCTCGATAGTCGATGCACATCCTTCTTGTGCCATTCTTCTTCTTTACTAGAAGAACTGGAGCTCCCCAAGGCGAGTTACTGTTTCGAATCCAACCTTTCTCGAGCAATTCAGCAACCTGTTTCTTGACTTCTTCCAACTGTTCAGGTGCCATTGGATAATATGCCTTGGATACTGGCGCTGCACCAGGAATAAGATCAATTGCGAACTCCACGTCTCGCTTCAGCGGTAAACCCGATATATCTTCAAATACGTCCATAAAGTCACGAACAACAGCCGGTTCTTTACTTTCAGCAACTTCTATTGCTGCAAGAATATCCTTTGTCAGCCTAGCCCTAAACTCGACTGGCCCGACAGAACTGCTTCCTCCAGTGAAGGTAAACTCGGGATGTCCGGGAATCTGGAAAATCACTTTCTTTGCCTTACAATCAATGTGAGAGTGGAAAGTGCCAAGAAAATCCATTCCCAAGACGACTTCATAGCTGCCCGTATCAATCACCAAGAAATCTGCAAAATTCTCCCGTCCGCACACAACAACTGTACAATCTTTACATTCCCTACTAGCTATGATTTTCCCATTCCCAGTGTGTATGTCCCAGAAACTAGACAGGGTCGTGTAGTCAATCGAGTGTGTAGTTATAAACTTGGATGACATAAAACAATGGGATGCAACAGAATCAAATAACACCAATGCGGGAAAACCATGAACGAGTAAAGTACCTGAAACAACTTCTCCAGACGTCTTAGCTTCTTCTGCTGTCAAGGTAAAAGCTCTAGCCTGGTTAGGTCCTTGAGTCAGCTGTTTCTGTCCTTGGAACGGTCTCTGCGGAGGCTTCTGAATATTATCCCTCGTACGAAGCTTCGACGGACAAGCACTAACGGCGTGATTTGCCGCTCCACAAACAAAACAGAGTCCCGGCCTTCTTCGACAATTCTTTCGCACATGTACGATTACATGGCAGTAGTTACAAATCACGCTCCTTTTCCGATCACCCACAATTGTTTTCTTCATTGGTGCTATGCTGAGTCTGTTCACCGGAACACTTCTACGTGCGGACGTTTGTTTCAGTGCAGACGCCGGTTTCAGGTTGGTCTGTCTCTTTAGATTCTCCAGCAATCCCCTTATCACTCTACGCATGGCGGCTTTGTCAGCACGTCTTTGGTACATCTTCAAATTCTTACCGGCCATATTCCTGAAATCAAAATACCCAACATTAGCATGATGATAGATTCTGAATATAGATCAAGGCTAGAACTCCAAGATACTTAAATAAAGTGCCACATTGTAACTATGCCATGGTATCATAGCCACAATTACATAACTCCACCCAAGTCGCCTAAGTCCTAAAGATAACAAGGAATTAGGTTTCGAGTCGATATGCAAAGGAAGTTTGCATATCGTAAAAGATATAATCAGGAAGAATGTGATTCAAGAATGGTAAACGGTAAGGTGGCAGGACATGTTTCCTAGACACGGGTACTCTGATTCGTGTACTGGGCACAATACCTAACTACAAAAGAATCAAACCGACTAACCTATGGCTCTGATACTAAAAGAACCATGTCACGCCCCGCTTTCCAGAGTACGCTAAAATGGGCACGTGACATAACCAACCATACTACCTGTGGATAGGAAGCATCCATCCACAGTTACATTACGGCTGCAGAGATATCAAGAACAAAATAAAACTATCTAAAACATGTCCATAATTCAAGATAACAGGAGTCAATAATAAATAAATGCGGAAGCGAAAGATCCAATACAAATAACTGGAATGTATGTCCCATAATGCGGGCTCACATCAGGAATAAAATGCATGAAAGAAAAACTAACTACTGCTGAACTCACAGCTCAGCCTGTTGGCTGAAGTACTCCTGCTCGGGCTACGACAGCGGTACAGAATCTGGGCCATGCAAAACCTAGACGTCAGCGCGTCAAGTCATCAAATAATAACATAATAAACAGGCAATGCGAGTATAAACATGAATAAAGCAAGGGTGACAATAATATGAATCAGAGCGGTGCAGGGTAATGTGCAGTGGGTAAACTAAACTGTTCTATCAGGTTCTCTATTCTAAAGTCTTTGAAATCAAATTGATGAATCGTCGATGTAATTCAATAGTATTCCGTGCATGCCCGGGACCATGGTCTAAGACGTGCCGCTAGGCACTAACAGGGAAAGGATAAAGACCAACGATGTCAGCAGCATCGTCACGAGGCGGGTCTGGCCTCTAAACTGATCAGTACAGGCAGTGAACTGTTGAGTCACAAGTCAGGTTGCACCTTTGATTTTCCCATACCCCCAAGTTATATGTGTGAGTCAAGTTAGGTATCCCGAAATCAAGAAACTAATGCCAACACAGGATCAGGTAAACAGGTTTGTCTGGATAGCCAACAGGAACGGTCCATGAGGACTACATATCAGGTTTGTTTGCATTAGACACAAGATCAGGTAACGGGTCAGGTCATGGTACATCAGGTCAAATCAGACAGTATACGGTACCATGTTGGGTAGATAAATATATATGTAACAAGTCAGGTCAATATGTAAACAATATCATGGGTGTGCTAACCATGTCACGTCCCGCTTCCCAGAGTACGCTAAAATGGTCACGTGACATAGCCAACCATGCTACCTGTGGGTAGGAAGTATCCATCCACAGTCACATTACGACTGCAGAGATATTAAGAACAAAATAAAACTATCTAAAACATGTCCATAATCCAAGATAACAGGAGTCAATAATAAATAAATGCGGAAGCGAAAGATTCAATACAAATAACTGGAATGTATGTCCCATAATGCGGGCTCACATCAGGAATAAAATGCATGAAAGAAAAACTAACTACTGCTGAACTCACAGCTCAGCCTGTTGGCTGAAGTACTCCTGCTCGGGCTGCGACAGTGGTACAGAATCTGGGCCATGCAAAACCCAGACATCAGCGCGTCAAGTCATGAAATAAGAACATAAAAAACAGGCAATGCGAGTATAAACATGAATAAAGCAAGGGTGACAATAATATGAATCAGAGCAGTGCAGGGTAATGTGCAGTGGGTAAACTAAACTATTCTATCAGGTTCTCTATTCTAAAGTCTTTGAAATCAAATTGATGAACCATCGATATAACTCAATAGTATCCCGTGCATGCCCAGGACCATGGTCTAAGACTCTCGGGCTGAAACCGAGACGTGCCGCTAGGCACTAACAGGGAAAAGATAAAGACCAACGATGTCAGCAGTATCGTCACGAGGCGGGCCTGGCCTCTAAGCTTATCAATACAGGTAGTGAACTGTTGAGTTACAAGTCAGGTTGCACCTTTGATTTCCCCATACCCCCAAGTTATATGTGTGAGTCAAGTCAGATATCCCGAAATCAAGAAACTAATGCCAACACAGGATCAGGTAAACAGGTTTGTCTTGATACACAACAGGAACGGTCCATGAGGACTACATGTCAGGTTTGTTGGCATTAGACACAAGATCAGGTAACGGGTCAGGTCATGGTAAATTAGGTCAAATCAGGCAGTATACGGTACCATGTCGGGTAGATCAATATATATGTAACAAGTCAGGTCAAGATGTAAACAATATCATGGGTGTGCTCGCAATCAGTTATACAAGCAAGCATGATTATTATCAATATGATATAAGCAATGAACTAAGCAATAGGCAGATTTACTCAATTTACAGTACAGTCATCAGTTGTGTCACAGAGATGATTTCAATATTATACGAATGCAGGATGACAATTATAGCCTTTTAATCATGTTAACAAGTTTAAGAACATGAGAGGTGCAATGATTTATATATACCGGTTCAATACAGCTATTACAGGTTAAAATGCACACGGTTGTCCAAATGGAACAAAACTATAGAGATAAGTAACATAAGCTATGTCAATATTAAAATATGATTAACAGGTAAATGTGGTTGTTAGGTTCAGTTGCAAGCTGTAGGTTCCAATTTTAAAGATAAAATGATATATAACAATATTGTACATGAAAATGAGAAATGATCGTACAAAAGTTAAATTTACAGGTTTAGGGTGTCATAATATATCTGTAAATATTGTATAGCATGTAGCAAGGGGTACTTGCCTCGACTCGTCGCGGATCGGGAAAAACGGAACGATAAACGTTGGCAGGGAACTCACGACGGGCGCACGGTTCATGGAATGAACCCAAACGACGACCAAAGGAACCACACGGGTCGGGGTACCTCGCTGGAACGTCCGGACACGTCGCTGGCACGGCCGGATTCCCGCAAGCAGCGAAACTAAAATTTCAAGAATTCATAAACGACCAAAAAGAGAAACAAGAAGAGGGAAGAGTAGGAGAATAGAGACGAGGGTGCTCACGAGGATCTGTAGAGGGATGGTGATCGCCGACCACGTCAACGGAGCTCCGGTGCCTTGCCTGCAAGGAACCATGGTCAATCAAGAACGGGAACAGAACGGAAAGGGAGAAGAAGGGACGAAGGAGAGGAGGATAGAAGAAGAAGTTTACTAGGTAGATGCGCGAGGCCGGGGAGGCGGATCGAGATCGCCGGCGGTGACTCAAGGCGGCGCAGACGCGTGCAGGGTGCAGGTGGCCTCGGTGATGGCGTAGGGTGCATGGGAACGTGGCGAAAGGAGGAAGTAGGTGGGTGAGGCTGCGACGAGGGCGAGTAGGCAAGGATGGTGGTGATGTTTGCGTCGGCGTTGGTGCTGCGGCGGCGAGGGAGCCGGAGAATAGGGGGGTCGAGTTACGTGAGGAAAAGAAATGGAGGAGGGAGAGGGAATTTTAAAATATGGGGGAGAGAGAAAAAGATATGGGGAGAGAGAAAAGAATACGGGGGGGAGAGAGAGAGGAGAGAGATAGAGAGAGGTAAGGGAAAGGTGGGGCCCTCGCGAAAGATAAGCGGAAATGATTGGCTGAGAGTTGTAAGGGAGAAAATATTAAAAGATTTAATAGAATAAGGAACAGTGCATGTATAGTTAAGGAAAAATATATGATGGTTAAAATATATTAAAAATTTGGGATTTTTGGCGCAAAGTAAAACATTTCCAAATCGCGCCCGGGTCGGGTCCAAAAATTTGAAATTGAAATAATAGAATTTTAAGCGGGGTCCAAAATTTAAAATGAAGTGTTTTATGATCAAAACGCATACCCCCAAAACGGACACACGCACGTGCACGTAGCCATCCAAACTCGCCCGTTTCACAGAACGGGACGAGAACGCGATGCACGGACGCTACAGCAAGGTTAGGGGTGTCAAGTAGGCCAAGATGTGTATTTTTAATTTTATTTTAGCTGCCATAAATTGTTATATGCAGAAATGAATTTGCCGGGTAAAATTTACAATAAACAACAATCAAGCAAGATAAATGAAATAAGTGTCATACTACGTTCAAACGGTAACAGAAATTAGTAGCATTGGGCTCGGGTGTTACATGGGAGCCCGTAAAAAGACCCGGCGATGTGGTGCCCTTTTCGACGAGGTGATGAGGACCGGAGATTCCGCGAGGAGATCGGGATGGAGGCCGAAGACCGAAGGACACGGATCCCTCGGTATAGCTTTCTACCCATTCTCTAGTTTGCTAGTGATAGGTTAATGGCCCGATCCGGGTTTTTAGTACGCGGTAGCACCGTTTTTACAGTTAAAGAAAAGTTTCGTTTCCGCATTTTGGCCTCAGACAGACGGCCGTGGCGCCGCCGTGCACTTACACATACAACTAACAATCTCCCACTTGCACTAAAACCAGTTGTTGTAGTATAGCATACCCAACGTCCTATAAATGTCTCTCGAAAGAAAGGCCTCAGTGAGTGGATCCACCATGTTAACATCCGTGCCTACTCTCCTAACCTCGATCTCTTAGAGATCAACCATCTTCATGATCAGGTGATACTGGCTTAGAATATGTCTGGGTCACTGATGGGACCGGGGTTCCTAGGCCAAAGCTACACCTCCATTGTCACACAATGGTGGGAACCAAGTTCATCTTATGAACAAATATACACCAAGACTTCCTCTTTGGTAGCATCGTTGATAGTGATGTATCGAGCCTTTATCGTCTAGTTTGCCCCGGTATCTAGCTTGGAACTCTTCCAACATACCGCCCCACTTCTGGGGTAAAGACAAATCCTGTGAATGTCTGACAGTCGACGTTATCGCTTTGGAAGCTTGAGTCAGTAAAGAACTTCCACTGGAGTTCACCGTTACCAAACTCCAAGAAAATTTCTTTAGTGCTTCTCAAGCACTTAAAAAGGTTCTCCAAAGCTATCCAGTGATTCTCCCCAGGATCATTTGATACCATCTCACTACTCCAAGTGAGAATCCTAACATCCACTTAGATCTATCTCATAGATCCAAAACCCAGGATTTTGGAGGTATCACTTAGATCCAATGTGGAGAATCAATGTGATAAGAGGAGATTGACTGAGTGTAGCATAGGAAACTCCTTTCCTATCAAGAATATGTTATCCATGTACAATAAGAGGAAGACCACCTTACTCTTTACTACCCTTTTGTATATACAAGGTTCATCTAGCATTTTGATGAAGTCAAACGCTTTGACTATCACATCAAAACAGATGTTCCAACTTCGCGATGCCTGCTTTAACGCATAAAGAAACTTTCACACGTTTCCGCTGCTCCCACTGTCTGCGAAGCCCTCTGGCTGTGTACTTATAGACGCTCCCTTCTAAATCAGTATTTAGAAAAGCAGTCATGACACCCAACCACCAGATATCGTAGTCATGGTATGTAGCAATGGCAAGAGGATCCGGATGGACTTAAGCATAGCCACTGGAGAAAAGGTTTCATCATTATCCACTCCTGGTCGATGACGAGAACCTAACAAGTCTAGATTTGAAAGTCTCAACTTTTCCATCTACACCAAGTAATCTTCTCAAGATATACTTGCTCCTGATGGGGATTTAACCCTTCAGATATAGCAACCAAAGTCCACACTTTGTTGGTGTATATAGATTCCATCTCAGATCGCTTAGCATCCAGCCATTCTTACAGAGTCCCTACTTATGATGGCCTGCTCGAAACTAGTTGGGTCATCATCTCATGATATAATCCTCGCTCCCACTGTCATCGAGAAAACCGCAGTATCTCTCAGGAGGATGAGGAACCCTACCAGATCGGCGAAGAGGCTGAGGTTCGTCGGGAACTACTGAATCCTTCGGTTCTACCAAATCATTAGCTGTAGTTTGTATAGCTGGAACCTATTCCAGTTCTACCTCATGACCATAAATTTTTTTCATAAAAAATTCTTTTCTAAAAAGGTGGCATGCTGAGTAATAAAACACCTTTTGTTTTTCGGTGTGGTGGAAGATATTCCCTAGAAAATGCTTGGGATATCTAACAAACGTCCAAAGAACTGATCTTGCCTCGAGCTTTTCCGGATTTTGCTTTTAGACATAGGTCGGACAACCCAAATCTTAACATGCTTAAGAGATGGGCTCTTCCCATACCATATCTTATATGGCGTGATAGGCACTGATTTGATTGGAACCCAATTCAATAGGTTTGTTGCTTCTTCAAGCGCATAACCCCGAAAGGAAACAGGTAACTCAGTAGTACTCATCATAGAGCATTATATCTAATAGGGTATGATTGCTCCTCCCCGATACACCGTTGTGCTGTAGTGTATACGGAGGAGTAATGCTGAGAGAGAATCTCATTTTCCTTTAGAATAGTCCAAGAATTATATGCATAAGTATTCTCCTCCCTGATCCCATCAAAGGACATAATACTTATACCCGTTTTGGTTCTCTGCTTCGGATTTATATTCATTGAATTTCTCAAAAGCTTCAGGCTTGTGTTTCAACAGGAACACATGTCCGAATCCTGAGAGATTATCAGTGAATATAATGAAGTACAAAGAAGCTGTCATGGCATGTGAAGACAGGGGACCGCATACATTATCATGTATTAGTTCCAAGAGTTCACTAACCCTTTCTCTGTTTCAAGGAAACGGAGCTATGGTCACCTTATCTTTGTGACATGACTGCCAAGTTTCATAAGATGTAAATTCAAACTGATTTAAATATGCATCTTAATGTATCTTAGCCAGTCGGGTCGCATTGATATGACCTAGTCTACAATGCCATAAGTAGGATTCATTCATTTCTGAACTCTTCCTCTTGTATGTGTTCTGTACGTTAAGAACTGTGGTTTGATTTAGAACGTATATGCCATTAGATAACACACCTGAACCAATCAACACTTTGATATAGGAAATGTTCAAAACATTATCCATCAATACAAAATTATATCGTTCTTTACATGATAAAGAGACCGATATAATGTTGTATAGGAAATGTTGTATATGACATTCATTCAGAATCAACGTATTACCATTTGGTAATACAAGATGATAACCACCAACACCTTGGCTGCAACAATTGCACCATTCTCTATACTTAGAGACATATCACCCATTCCCTGTTCTCCACCTTTCTGTAGCCCGTGTAACAGATTACATATGTGGGATCCTGATCCGGTATCAAATACCCAGGATGTAGAGGATACTGAGAAACAGTTCTCTGTAATGAACACACCCGAAGAAGATGTATCAATCATGCACTTTTTTCGTTTGGGCGGCATGGAAATCCTGGTATTCCCCTATTTCCTGCTCGATCTTATAACAATTATAAGATAAAGCGGAAACAACGTTCCCCAGCTCAGTATAACAAGCGGGTTCGGTCAATGCATCCATATTATTATCTTGATTAAGGCGTAACATGGTAGCTACCTGGAAAGAGAGAGAATAAAACACTTTGCGTGCACTCTTGCAAGATTAGATTGGTTATATAGTTTATCTAATCAGGATGGCTCCCACCGTTTTATCAAATCTTCCTTCAAACCTTAAAAAGAAAGACTAGCCGATATTAGTTACACCTTACAAGTTCGCCAATCTTTCAGCCAGGCCAGTGCCGGTACATTGAGGGAGGTTCCCCGTGCTTTCGCACGGACCGAATTAAAATAAACCTCATTTTCCCAGGGGCATAACCCTGTTGACACCTTTCTAGACACCTACTTGATCGCCTAATTGTAAAGTGCAAAACTCTCCCAGGAGTAACAATTACTCGCAGTGGGTATCAGGATCCAACTATCTCATAGAAGGTATGCAATCCCATTGCAAATTTCAACACTTGAAACTCCCGATGATGGTTTTTACCCCTAGTGGCTCATGACCTTAATTATGGTCAACAAATCACAAGCATGTTAGATATAGTGCCCTCAAAGTCAATTATTGGATCGCAGGTACGTGATTGCAATGATTGAGGAGGACCTATACCGGTAGCATAGTCTTACTCGTAATAATAGTATGCTATCTGGTTTGTCTTTATCAGTCATGTACAGGTTCAGGTGACTGATCACTGTTACATGTTGATAGAGCCCTTAGGATCTTGCTTGACTACCAACAGTATGATGGCGATCATATACGTGAGAGTTGGGTAGTATATAAGCACATCCTTAATAGTGGTCCCTAGTCGTGGGAGTTTCGAGACAGGGCATCGATACTCCGGAGTAGACTAGTGTATACAGTCGAGACCCCGACGAGGGGCGGTGGCCGGTCTCACAAGCCACTGGTGTCAGTTGGTGAAGGGTTACCCTAGCGCCCCGACCATCTCACGTGGCCAAATGCGGAACAAAAATTTTCTTACGATTAAAACTTGGCGCTAGACTAAACCCTAAAACCGGAACTTTTCCATAAAACTAACTAGCTACACTAGGAGAGCTATCTACTATGATGAGGAATTCTTACTAAACGAACCATGTCCTTCGGTCTTCGTTCTTCATCCGTAGCTCCTACCTGCCGCCTTGAACTTGCTTGATCTTCTTTCCTTGCTCCGTCGGTCCTCCGGGATCGAGCTTGTTCTCCGGCCTTCCTTGGTCCTTGATGATCCACCCGGGGAATATGATCCATGGCTCTAGCTCCTAACTATATATAACAAAAGGAGCAACTAGAGAACTTGGTTTGCTAAACCAAGTAATCTAGGGTGTAGTTTAGAATTCTAAGTGTCAAGCTATCTCTTTCTTGCCTATTCACTTGATTCTCAACTCATGAGAAGGTGGTGAAGAGGAAGAAGATGAAGGTGGAGGAGGATAGAGAGCAAAAGGAGAGCAAGAGCAAAATGAGCTCAAGAAAAATAATGAAGCATGAATGAAAGAGAAAATACACACAAGGGTTTTGTGTATCAATTCTTTCATTAAACAATCAGTAACCATGCTTCAATAGTAACTCCAAAATGAGTTATAAATTCATTTGTTAACTATTGAAGCATGGTCACTACCTTTTCTCCCTTACCTCTCACTTTACACCTCATTTCCATTTATGAAATAAATGGAAAATACTAAATGAGGTGGCCACCTTCTAGAAGGAAACTGTAATAAATACAGATTTCCAACTACTGTACATATATACCGGCAATCAGATAAAAATCCGAAAGCCCAACGAGATAGAATAACACGAAGAACGTAATACTATAATATACATATCGAAATACATATATGTAAATTATTAAATCAATACCTGATTTAATAATCCGGCTCAAAACCTAGCCGGCTAGCATTACCAACTGTCCGATCGAAAGTCCGAGTACAAAGTACATCAATCGATCGAACCCTGCACGTATCCGATACGGCAACTACACCATTTCGCCTGAATCAGGGAAACCCTCTGTGTGGGACTCTAAAGACTCGACAGTACTCTGGCAGTGGGTTTAACCACAAGCACGTCAGCGGCACTAGCTGTACGTAACGGTTGCCCAGCTACCTGTCGAAAAGGAAGGCCGACGAGCAAGCTCGTCCGAACTCCTACTGAGCCTATCCGTGACAATATCCGTACAGTCCGGTCTCTTCGTCAAAGAGTATCGCATATCGGGTCTAGGGGATGGTGAACGTCAGACCCTAATAACCTGATAAGTCGTGTCGATGTGGCTCAGGACCAATCCGGGAAACTACTGATCAACCTATCAGTAAATCCTAAATGTCTTGGCCAAGGTCTTATGGTCCTGACCAATCGAATCAAAGTGCGATATCGACTCCCTATACCGGGAGAGACGAATCCCCGACAATCGCTCACTGCCTCCATGTGGCTCGGGACTGAACCCAACCAAAACCTATTTGCACGGCTCAGTAGGGCTGTGGTAGGATAGTGATCAAAGCTCAGTGGGAACTCATACGAGACAAATGCCGATCTCGAGTCCAAAGACTAACCGGTACACATGTTACCTAAGAACTTCCATCTGACGATAGGTATAGTACCACATGGAAGTTCTTGGCGAGTCCGTCTAGTGTACTCACACCCAGTGAGCACCTGTATACGATCTTAGGTGCATCAGACCAATGGCTGTAGGACCAACCATCCCCCGACGGGGTAGAAACGTATACACCAGTCTATTCTGGAGTATCAATGCCCAGTCTCGATACTCACGCGACTAGGGACCATTTAAGGATGTGCTTATGGACTACCCTGCTCCTACAAGTATGATCGCCATCACAACGCAAGTAGTCAAGCAAGATCCTAGGGGCTTTATCAACATGTAACCGCAATATGTAATAACGAATATGGCATATGCCATGTTAAGATAAAGACAAACCACAATAGTATACTACCGTATCAAGTCTTTATCAATATGTGCAAACCAGAAATAACAATAAATACATATACCCCGATAAAGACAAGTCAAATAATATACTATAAAATTGAGCAAGATTGTCCTGTATATACATATCCCTAGTATCCATATGTATACATATACAATACTGGCCTCTAGGGCATATACATCCAACAATCTCCCACTTGCACTAAAGGCCAGTGATTGGCGTACCGAATACCCAACGTCTGCTCTAAGGCCAGCTACTGGCGTACCGCATACCCAACATCCCAAAAAGTCGCTCGAACTGTGCTTGAGGGAGGGCCTTTGTAAATGGATCCGCCGTGTTGTCCTTCGTATCCACTCCGGACCTCAATCTCCTGGCGATCTATGATCTCCCTGATCAGGTGATACCGCCTTAAGATGTGCCTGGATTTCTGATGGGACCGTGGTTCCTTCGCTAAAGCTATAGCCCCATTGTTATCACAATACACTGGTATTGGATCGACAATGGGCGGAACCACCTGATGTTCAGCTATGAACTTCTTTATCCAGACCGCCTCTTTTGCGGCATCGCTAGCAGCAATGTATTCAGCCTCCATCGTCGTGTCTGAGACGGTATCCTCTTTGGAACTCTTCCAACATACCGCCCCTCCGTTGAGGGTAAACACAAAATCCGAGACAGACTTGCTGTCATCCTTGTCACTCTGGAAGCTTGAGTTGGTAAAGGACTCGACCCTGAGGTCTCCATTACCGTAAATCAGGAACATCTCCTTAGTCCTTCTCAGGTACTTGAGAATGTTCTTTACTGCTGTCCAGTGGTCCTTACCTAGGTCTGACTGTTACCGGCTCACCACGCTTAGCGCGTAAGCTACATCTGGTCTTGTACATAGCATCGCATACATTATAGATCCTACCGCCGAAGCGTAGGGTATAGTGCTCATGCGAACCCTCTCTTCGTCAGTCTTGGGAGACATCTCCTTGGAGAGGGTGATTCCGAGCAATGCGGGTATGTTACCGCGCTTGGAATCTTCCATACTAAATCTCTTTAGTACAGTCTCTATGTACCTGGACTGGGAAAGTCCTAGTAGTCTCTTGGATCTATCTCTGTAGATCTTGATCCCCAAAATGAACGAGGCATCACCTAGGTCTTTCATGGAGAACCTTTGTGATAAGAATAGCTTGACCGATTGTAGCATAGGAATGTCATTTCCTATCAAAAGAATGTCTTCCACAAACAAGACTAGGAACACGACAGTTCGTCCTACAATCTTCTTGTAGATACATGGCTCATCTTGGTTCATGATGAAGTCAAAGTCCTTGACTGTTTCATCAAAATAGATATTCCAGCTCCGCGATGCTTACTTCAATCCATAAATGGATTTGAGCAGCTTACACACCTTCCCGCTGCTCCCACTGTCTACAAAACCTTCTGGCTGATCCATATAAACGCACTCTTCTAAACTTCCGTTTAGAAAAGCCGTTTTCACGTCCATCTGCCAGATTTCATAGTCATGGAAGGCAGCAATGGCAAGCAGGATCCTAATGGATTTGAGCATAGCCACTGGAGAAAAGGTTTCATCATAGTCCACTCCTGGTCTTTGACGAAAACCTTTTGCAACGAGTCCAGCCTTATAGGTTTCTACCTGTCCATCTATACCAAGTTTCTTCTTATAGATCCATTTGCATCCAACGGGTTTTAGCCCAGGTGGAGCAACTTCCAGGGTCCACACTTTATTGGTGTACATGGACTCCAGTTCAGATTGCATAGCATCCAGCCACCTATCAAAGTCCCTACTGATAATGGCTTGTCTGAAACTAGTAGGATCATCTTCTTCCAAGATGCAATCCTCTCGATCCCCATCTATGAGAAAACCGTAGTATCTCTCGGGCGGATGAGAAATCCTACTAGATCTGCGGAGTGGCTGAGGTTCGTCCGGGGTTATTGAATCTTGAGGTTCTGCCAAATCTTCAGTTTCAGTCTGTGGTTGCTGAATTTCTTCCAGTTCTACCGAACTCCCACTTGTTTCTTTTTCAAGAAATTGCCACTCTAAAAAGGTGGCATGGCGAGATATAAACACCTTCTGTTCCTCAGTGTGGTAGAACAGATATCCTATTGAATTTTTAGGATATCCCACAAACTTGCATAAAACTGAACGTGCCTCTAATTTGTCCGGATTTTGTATTTTTACATAGGCCGGACAACCCTATATCTTAATACGTTTAAGATACGGCCTTTTGCCATTCCATATCTCGAATGGTGTCTTAGGCACGGATTTGGACGGAACATCATTCAATAGATATGCTGCTGTCAAAAGTGCATGTCCCCAAAATGAAAGAGGCAACTCAGCACTACTCATCATGGAGCGAACCATATCCAATAGGGTACGATTCCTCCGCTCTGATACACCGTTGAGTTGTGGTGTATACGGAGGAGTAAGCTGAGAGAGAATTCCATTCTCTTTTAGGTAATCCAGGAATTTCGTGCTTAAGTACTCCCCTCCTCTGTTAGATCGGAGGATCTTAATACTCTTATTAATCTGGTTCTTTACTTCGTTTCTATATTCTTTGAATTTCTCAAAAGCTTCAGATTTGTGTTTCATGAGATACACATATCCGAATCTAGAGAGATCATCAGTGAATGTGATGATGTACGAGAACCCACCCCTTGCATGTATAGACATTGGACCACATACATCACTGGGTATGAGTCCCAAGAGCTCTGCTGCTCTTTCTCCATGCCCGGTGAACGGAGATTTGGTCATCTTTCCTTTGAGACAAGACTGACAAGTTTCATAAGATGAAAATTCGAACGTATTTAAGAGTCCATCTTTATGTACCTTACTCAATCTTTTCTCTCCGATATGACCAAGTCTACAATGCCACAAGTAAGATTCGTTCGTATCTGAACTCTTCCTCTTGCGTGTGTTTTGTACCTTGAGAACTGTATTCTGATTTAGAACATAGATACCATTACACAGTGTACCTTCTGCAACCAGTACCTTATCAAGGTAAATGTTCATGATATTTCTATTAAGAATAAAGTTATATCCATCTTTATCAAGTAAAGAAACTGATATGATGTTGCAAAGCATGGAAGGTACATAGTAGCAATTGTTCAAAATCATAGTGTTGCCATTTGGCAACACTAGGTGATATTCACCGACGGTTGCAGCATTAACTTATGCTCCGTTCCCTACTCTGAGGGACATATCACCAGGTCCAACTATCCTACTTTTTCTCAGTCCCTGCAATAAATTACAGATATGAGGTCGTGATCCGGTATCGAGTACCCAGGAGGTAGGACTGACCGAAAAACAGTTCTCAATAACAAGAACACCTGAAGAAGACGCAACAGTGTGTTTCTTCTTCAATGGGTTTATCAAGGAATTCAAACTTTCCTCTTTCCCTTGCTCATACTTATGACAGTTGTCATAAGTTAGAGACGAACCGACGTTCCCCAGCCCCGAATAAGAATTCGGATCGGTCAAGCGATACATTTTATTATCTTGATTTGGGCATGACATGGTTGCTACCTGAAAGAGAGGGAAAACACTCAGCGTGCTCTTTTGCAAGATCAGATTGGTTATTAATTTATCTAACCAGGATGGCTTCCACTGTTTCCTCAAATTCTTCTTCAAACCATAAAAGAAGAACTAGTCAGGATTAATCGCACGTCACAATACTTGCTTAACCTTTCAGCCAGGCCGGTGTTGGTACTTCGAGGGAGGTTTTCAAGCGCTTTCGCGAAGTTCCTTAATTAAAGAACCTCTTTTCCCTGGAGGTGTAGCCCCGCTAACACCTTTCTAGACACCTACTTGGTTTATAGCATTGATTGTTATGTATGATAATCTCCCGAGAGTAATCCTACTCATCAGTGGGATCGGGATCCAACTATCATTGTGTAATGTACTAGATGGAATCCACTCTAGTCACCACACTCCAGAAGGTATGCTAAATCTGCAAGTTTCCTGTATATTTGAAACTCCCGATGTGGTTTTTGCCCCTAGGATCCATGTGACCTTGATTGAGCCAACATATCAAAGGATCCTAGTCAAGTTCAACCCGTCATTATCTTGATTGCATTAGACCCACCCGTACGAGTCCTTGACTGAGCCAAAATGACCGCACGACTGTCCTAACCAATCGCATTACATGCTACAGAAGAATATTACATAGCTATCAAACACTACGCCTCGGCTGAGCACGAAATACGTTGCACGAATACTAAGCAATACCAATCCGAAATAACAGAGGGTTACAGCTGGGTTTTGGCCAAAAACCCGTTAACGTAATGAACTTGATTTCGTTGAAAGAACCTGAGTAGTTTTATAAATATATATAGTGGTGAAAACTTTTGCTAAAGAGGTCACTCCCTGTGAAGGGATCTCGGCTCTTTCCTCGTCGAATGAGGTGCAGGATATTCCAAACTGAATACCTCGATGCAAAGCAAAAATAGTCAACTATATTAAAGTTATTACCCTGACGCAAACTTTTACTCGAGGGATCAGTCCCGGTGAAGGGATCTCGGCCCTTGCCTCATCGAATGAGGTGCAGGATATTCCAAACTGAATACCACTATGCAAAGCAAAAGAGAACATCTGTAATGTCAGTTTTTAAAATCTTGTTCCAACAACATCTTTATAGGTTTTTATCATGCATTAATTAAAATTAATGCGGCCCCATCAAATTTTTAACCTATCACACAAGAAAAGAACGAAAATAAAATGTACGTATATGCCATCCGCATTCGCCACGGGGCCCCGTCATCACCCGTTAGGTTACTTAACTAACGACAGAGCGGTGGCTGGACTAGCGTGGGTGCAAAATATATACAACATCTACTAGTATATATATAAATATATATAACATTCGCCCCAGGCATGATAATAAACAACATCACAGATAACATTACAGAATGGTGGATAATCTTGGAGCCCCGGGTTTCATTTGAGCCGCAAATAAAAACCGACGTTCCCGGTCGTGTGGATAGCCTGTGCAATGAAAACCAGTACCCCCTACGAGTGCGGGGAATAGCCCACCAGTTCTAGAATGAAGCCCCCTCCGTCTCAGCGCCTTGAGATGCGGGCTTGTTGCCTTCTAGAACCTGGCTATTCGTGCACTCCATCGCGGGGTAATCCTAATACAAAAAATGAAAATAATATATACAACCGGTGACATCGACCTCATCCCGGTCGTGCCCCAAAATAATATACAACCCGGCAAAGACGGCAGTCTACATGTCGGACGCTCGCCCCGCAATAACAAATGTACAATTGAATTATAAACTGTATTTCTGACATTGCACCACATGCTATCCACCACGACAATCCAACCAAAATCACAGCACAAGCACACAACATCAACGCGAATGTCACGTTCGCAAAACTCGTCTAAAAGAACTTATAGCAATCAGACGAGTTTTACCGATCGAGTGACATTCCCGTTCGCAGATAAAAGTGAATGTACTGATAATAAAACGCGTGTCTTAAAATTACGATCGACTAAACTTTCCTGGTGGACCCCAAGTATTAAACCAACACTGTAAAAAATCTGAGCCCAAAAAGTAATTATTCCAGAGACCACAATTTTCAATAATTAAGGCCCAGAAGAAATTTGGTACACGTGGGCCCCAAAGTGGCCGCGGAACCGCCGCCAATGGGGGGTTCATGCGGCGGATCCGCGGCGCTTTGAAAAGGTCACGTGACCAAATTTTTTGTGGGTTCTTAAAAAAGCCTGCTTGATTTTCTGGGAGCCAAAAATTGATTTTTCCAGCACTTTTAAAATCGACAGAAGCTGCAAAAAATTGAAACGTTGTTTTTGGAATTTTCGGTCGATCGTTATTCTAAACACGTTTGAACTAGCTAGTGTAAGTGTTATGGGTGGCTTTGATACCATGAAGGGTTACCCTAGCGCCCCGACCATCTCACGTGGCCAAATGCAGAACAAAAATTTTCTTACGATTAAAACTTGGCACTAGACTAAACCCTAAAACCGGATCTTTTCCATAAAACTAACTAGCTACACTAGGAAAGCTATCTACTATAATGAGGAATTCTTACTAAACGAACCATGTCCTTCGGTCTTCGTTCTTCATCCTTAGCTCCTACTTGCCGCCTTGAACTTGCTTGATCTTCTTTCCTTGCTCCGTCGGTCCTCCGGGATCGAGCTTGTTCTCCGGCCTTCCTTGGTCCTTGATGATCCACCCGGGGAATATGATCCATGGCTCTAGCTCCTAACTATATATAACAAAAGGAGCAACTAGAGAACTTGGTTTTCTAAACCAAGTAATCTAGGGTGTAGTTTAGAATTCTAAGTGTAAAGCTATCTCTTTCTTGTCTCTTCACTTGATTCTCAACTCATGAGAAGGTAGTGAAGAGGAAGAAGAGGAAGGTGGAGGAGGATAGAGAGCAAAAGGAGAGCAAGAGCAAAATGAGCTCAAGAAAATAATGAAGCACGAATGAAAGAGAAAATACACACAAAGGTTTTGTGTATCAATTCTTTCATTAAAAAATTAGCAACCATGCTTCAATAGTAACTCCAAAATGAATTATAAATTCATTTGTTAACTATTGAAGCATGGTCACTACCTTTTCTCCCTTACCTCTCACTTTACACCTCATTTCCATTTATGAAATAAATGGAAAATACTAAATGAGGTGGCCACCTTCTAGAAGGAAACTGTAATAAATACGGATTTCTAACTACTGTACATATATACCGGCAATCAGATAAAATTCCGAACGCCCAAAGAGATAGAATAACACGAAGAACTTAATATTAGAATATACATATCGAAATACATATATGTAAATTATTAAATCAACACCTGATTTAATAATCCGGCTCAAAACCTAGCCGGCTAGCATTACCAACTGTCCGATCGAAAGTCCGAGTACAAATTACATCAATCGATCGAACCCTGCACGTATCCAATACGGCAACTACACCATTTCGCCTGAATCAGGGAAACCCTCTGTGTGGGACTCTAAAGACTCGACAGTACTCTGGCAGTGGGTTTAACCACAAGCATGTCATCGGCACTAGCTGTACGTAACGGCTGCCCAGGTACCTGTCGAAACGGAAGGCCGACGAGCAAGCTCGTCCGAACTCCTACTGAGCCTATCCGTGACAATATCCATACAGTCCGGTCTCTTCGTCAAAGAGTATTGCATACCGGGTCTAGGGGATGGTGAACGTCAGACCCTAATAACCTGATAACTCGTGCCGATGTGGCTCAGGACCAATCCGGGAAACTACTGATCAACCTATCAGTAAATCCCAAGTGCCTTGGCCAAGGTCTTTTGATCCTGATCAATCGAATCACAGTGCGATATCGACTCCCTATACCGGGAGAGACGAATCCTCGACAATCGCTCACTGCCTCCATGTGGCTCGGGACTGAACCCAACCAAAACCTGTTTGGACGACTCAGTAGAGCCGTGGTAGGGTAGTGATCAAAGCTCAGTGGGAACTCACACGAGACAAATGCCGATCTCAGGTCCAAAGACTAACCGGTACACATGTCACCTGAGAACTTCCATATGACGATAGGTATAGTACCACATGGAAGTTCTCGATGAGTCCGTCCAGTGTACTCACACCCAGTGAGCACCTGTATACGATCTTAGGTGCATCAGACCAATGGCTGCGGGACCAACCATCCCCCGACGGGGTAGAAACGTATACACCAGTCTGCTCCGGAGTATCAATGCCCAGTCTCGATACTCACGCGACTAGGGACCATTTAAGGATGTGCTTATATACTACCCTGCTCCCACAAGTATGATCGCCATCACAACCCAGGTAGTCAAGAAAGATCCTAGGGGCTTTATCAACATGTAACCGCAATATATAATAACGAGTATGACATATGCCATGTTAAGATAAAGACAAACCACAATAGTATACTACCGTATCAAGGCTTTATCAATATGTGCAAACCAGAAATAACAATAAATACACATACCTCGATAAAGACAAGTCAAATAATATACTATAAAACAGAGCAAGATTGTCATGTACATACATATCCCTAGTATCCATATGTATACATATACAATACTGGCCTCTATGGCATATACATCCAACAGTTGGATCACCTAAGATGTATACAGGTGCTCATTGGGTTATGAGTACACCGGACAGGACTCGCCGGGAACCTGCTAGTTGGTATTATACATATCGTCAGATAGCAGTTCCGTGGTGACATGTGTACAGGTTAGTTCATCGACCTGAGGTCGTCATTTGTCTCGTGTGAGTTCCCACTGTGCTTTGATTTCTAGCTTACCACGGCTCAAAGGAGTCGTGCAAATAGGTCTTTTTAGGTACAGTCCCGAGCAACATGGAGGCAAGTGAGCGGATCGGCAGGGGATTCGTCTCTCCAGGTATTGGGGGTGAGATCGCGCTGTGTCTAGGAGAGCCATTACACAAAACTCTCGGCAGAGGTAGGAGATTTACTGGTAGGTACTCCAATAGTATCTCAGGGTGTTCTGGGTACACTCCGACACGACATATATTGCTATTGGGGGTCTGACGTTACCAGCCCCTAAGCCCGATATGCGATACTCATAGACGAACGGACCAGACTGTATGTATATTGTCACTGTTAGGCTCACTAGGATTCCAGGATGAGTTCGCTCATCGGCTTCCTTTGAGGTCAGTACATGGGCAGCCGTTATGCATAGCTAGTGCCGATGACGGCTTGTGGTTAAACCCACTGCCAGGGTACTGATGAGTCATTAGAGTCCCCCACAGATAGTTTTCCAAGTTCGGGCGAAATGTTGTAGAGGCCTTACGGTTTTATGGCAGGGTTCGGAAAATGCACGTGTGTTTATGCACGTGTCATATTTCGGGCAGATAATACTGGTGGGCTTTGGTTTAAGCCGGATCCGAGTATTATACTGTGTAGATATAATATCTTTGTCTCAGTTGCATTTGTATTCAGTCGTAATACAAATGCGGGTATATTTATACTGTTACGGAGTTATCCTGAAATTCGTCTCAGGATCGCTTTTCGAAGTTGCCAGTTTTCTATCACCCGTCTTAAACATTCGGTTTAATATGGATTTATCTTTTTCTTGAGGGTGAGTCATGAGTGTGGAAGATTCTAGAATGGTAACTAAGTTTAGTGTGTCACCATTTTGCATTAAATGGTTGATGACTAGGTTTAGTGACTCATGGTTTGCATTAAATGATTAGTGAGGTGTTTTCTATGACCCATTATTTCAATTAATGTGGTGATGAGTTATGATAAGTATTATTCCTTATGGTCACCCCTCTTTGCTCCTACACTCACCCCTCCTATCATATAGTAGCTGGCCCCTCCTTTCCTATGGTGCTAGCCCCTTTGTAAGAAGATCATGGTTGTTGAAATGATTTGTGATTCATTTGATAAATTACCTAGTTCAATTTATCAATCCAAAAGGCAACTTCATTAACCGTTCGTCCATGGTTTTGGATGAAGCGAGACAAAGTGTTCTACTCATTCTTTACATCAATCTTGGACATGTCGGCCAGCAAACTTCATGTCCGAGTTGCCTCGGTTCAGAGGCGGGAGCCCGTTTAATGATCCGTAGATGTGGTGCCACCTCGACGAGGAGCCAGGAGATCGGAGCAGCCGCAACGGAGCGTGGGATGATGGTTAAAGACCGAAGGACTCGGATCGTTCGGTATAGCCTTTCTACCCACTTTGTAGTTAGTTAGTTTAGCGTTAATGGCAGATCCGGGTTATAGTATGCGATAGCGCCAGTTAAAAAGTTTTTGTTCCGCATTTGGCGTCTGAAAGACGGCCGGGGCGCTACCGTAGACTTCAATGGTATCAGAGCCACGCCATTAAGCTTTACTAACATGTTCTAACACGTTTAAAACATCGATCAAACAGAATTTCGAAAAACGTAATTTTCTGTGTAAAGTTTCTGTCGATTTTAAAACATGGTTTAAAAATTATTTTGAGCATCACGGAAATTCGTGCAGGTTTTTTAGGCAAACTGATGAAATTTGGTCGACAAACTCAACAGTACTACCGCAGATCCACGGCCCAAACCCGGGTTTGGCCGCAGATCCGCCACCAGTTTGCGAGATCAGTACTCCAATTTTCTACAGTAGGGTCTTCATAGAAAATTGTGGTTTCTGGAATGTTTTGTTTGGGCCCAGATTTTATTACTGTACTGCAGATGTACGTGGGGCCCACTTCGGGAAGTTTTGTCGATCGAAATTTTAAACTTGTTAGTTTACAGTACTTACATTATATCTCCGACCGTGAATGTCATTCGAGCGGTAAATTGCGTCTAATTGCTATAGTCCTTTTAGACGGATTTGCGAACGTGACATTCGCGTTGATGTTCTGTGTCGTGCTGTGATGTTGCGGATTTGTCGTGGTGGATAGCAGTGTGCAATGGTAGTGCAGTTTGGATTTATTTGTACATTTGATATTGCGGGGCGAGCGTCCATCATGTGGACTGCCGTCACTGCCTGTTTGTATAATATTCTTTTGGGGCACGACCGGGCTGAGGTCGATGTACCCGTTGTACATATTTTTCTTTTCTGTACTTGGTTTTACCCCGCGACGGAGTGCACGGATAGCCGGGTTCTGGAGGGCAACGGGTCCGCATCTCATGGCTTTGAGAGGCAGAGGGGCCTCACCCTAGAATTGGCAGACTATTCGCCGCACTCGTAGGGGGTACAGGTTGACCCAAGGAGGGGTGCTCAATTTACCGAATTCCGTGAGGTGCCGGGTGGTCCATTCACTTTGCTGTAGGGGGCTGCCTCGCTTCAGGTTTTGGTGGGCGACTTGCCGCACCCGTAGGGGTCTAGGTTTCATTGCATAGGCTATCCATACGACCAGGGGAACGTCGGGTTTCAGTAGCGGCTCTGTGAAACCCGAGGATCCCAGATTATCTGTATTGTTCTGTGATGCTTATTACCTTTCTGTAATGTTGCATATTGTCACGTCTGGAGAGATTATTGTATATTGATATATATACTAGTAGATGTTGTATATGTTTTACACCCGCGCTAGTCCAGTCCCCTCTCTGTCGTTAGTTAAGTAACCTAACGGGTGATGACGGGACCAAGTGATGAATGCGGATGGCATATACGTACATTTTATTTTCGTTCTTTTCTGGTGTGATTAATTGATAGGACTGCGTTGATTTTGATCAATGCAAAGGAAAACAAACCTGTTTGGATGTTGTTGGAACAGTTTTAAAATGTGTTATTACAAAGACGTTTCCTTTTGTTTTGCATAGTGGTATTCGGTTGGAATATCCTGCACCTCATTCGACGAGGCAAGGGCCGATATCCTTTCACCGGGAGTGACCCCTTGGGCAGAAGTTTGCGTCAGGGTAATAACTTCACTATAGTCGATTACAAGTTGCTTTGCATCGCGGTATTCAGTTGGAATATCCTGCACCTCATTCCACGAGGAAAGAGTCGAGATCCCTTCACCGGGAGTGACCTCTTTAGCAAAGGTTTTCGCCACTATATTTTTATAAAAAAGCTATCAGTTTCCTTCAGCGAGATCAAGTTCATTATGTTAAAAGATTTTTACCAAAAACCAGCTGTAGACCTCCGTCATTTCATTTGGGTATTCAGTAGTATTCAAGCTATGTATTTTGACCAATACCAAGGCATAGTGTTTGGTAGCTGCTGGGTATTCATTTGTTGTATAGATAGATGAGTTGGTTTGGGACAGTCGTTCTGCTATTTGGCCAACGTCAGGGGCATGTGCGGGTGGGTTCAAATTGACAAGATAATGATGGGTAGAACTTAGCATGTGACTTATAGCATTTTGGCCAACGTCAAGGTCATAGAGCATGGGGCAAAAATCATATCGGGAGTTTCTAAAGAAACTGAAACTTGCCAAGTATGCGCATACCTTCTGGATAACATGAGTGGATTCCTTCACGTTATCATGCGATGAGAGTTGGATCCCGATTCCCACTGATGAGTTGGTTTACTCTTTGGGTGATCTCGATTGATTCTTCTTTCAGGTTTGGAGGAGAATTTGACAATACAGTGGGAGGTTTCCTGATTAGATAAAGTGATAACCATTCTGATCTAGGTTAGAGTGCACGCAGAGTGTTTCTTTTTCTCTCTCTCTTTAGCAGCGACCTTTGACCGACCCTAGACTATGACTCAGTGACCAAGTTGACCGAATTTCTTAAAATACTGGCTTTTGGATTGTCCGAGTTGCATAAGTCATTGCCGCTCCTTCTTTTACCCTTTGCATTTCTCAGAACACCCCATATTACTACGGACATCCACTTCCATTGGATAGATCAATCGTATGGTTATATACAAACTCGAAGGGACTTCTTCGAGGAAGGATCTAGGTTCAGGAGAAAATGAATTGGTTTATTCGGTTGTCTTTTATTATCACCTTCTCTCAGGTTGCGAGGGCTCCTTAGTTTAGGAGAGTACACCTATTACGCTTATTAGATAGTCTTCTTCCAAACCATAGGCAAGTGCCGAAAGGTAGGAAATGAAGAAAACCAATTAGCCTAAGTAGGGTGTACAGAAGGTAATAACTAAAGACAAAATAATAGGATTAGAAAGAGGGCAAAGTAAATTGCGACTGCTATCATTCATGACCAAACCGTGTACTTCATCGCCACTCCTATTTCACCTTTGTTTTTTTCCCCAGTTCGGGAGAAATAGAATAAGGTATTATTCAGTTGTCTTTTATCATCACCTTCTCTTAAGTTGCGAGTACTCCTTGGTTTAGGAGAGTACACCTATTATGCTTACTGGATAGTCTTCTTCCAAACCATAGGCTGGTACCGAACGGTAGGGAAGGAAGAAAACCATTTAGCCTAACGATGGTGTACAGAAGGTAACGACTAAAGACGAATAAAGGGATTTGGAGAGATGACAAAGAAATATACGGTTATTGTCATGAACTGGATTATGGAAGAGGCATTGGTAGGAATACCAGGATACCCATACGAAATATTTTCATGTTTCGGTGCATTGTTAAAGGAAAACTGATTTCCTGATTAGATACTTACTCCTGGGTGTGTATTTACCAGGTATGATTCTCACATTTGTATGGTTTTACAGATGATGAGTGGGAGTAGGTTATTGGGAATAAGGTGATCATCCTCGTTATATCAGAATTCGTTGTAATTGGTGATATTTGAGGAAGTCTCCTGAGTTTTTGCCGGACAACATGTATTTGGTTTTGAGTATCCGTTGTTGTGCACCAATTTCAAAACGATATATCTGTACGTTTATTTTTATAAAGTGAGATATAACCTTTTAAAATTATGTCCGTGACATTTACCTATATCAGTTGACGATTGGGTAAGGAGCATTGAACAACGGAGTAGTTATTAACCATAAGTACATTTTTCAACCTACGATGCACAGGTTTTGAGTTATTCAACTCAGCGGACTTATACAGAGTATTGTATGTTGTCCAGTGTCCATCAGGACAAAGGGGTTGGTGCTCGTACTATGTTCTGTTTACTTATGACTTCTCTAGTTTTTAGACAAGTGTTTCGTAGAAATACAAGGTCTAAGTATTGAGAAGTTGTGGGTATAAGAATAAAGTAGAGAACCAGATGTCGCAAGTATCGGGATTCTTCAAAGAGATCGAAGATGTAGATTCTTATGATTGGTATTCAGTTGATAGTAATGGTTTTGAGAAATTTGTTTCTCTTTCGGGTTACTCATAATTGGATGTATTCCTAAGTTGAGTAATGCTGATTAGCCTCTCTCCATTAAGTTGATATGCACTAGAGACAGCTGCATGATTTAAATCTGGTTCCAATTAACTAAGTGCCAAATTTTCTATATTGGATATAGAATGGTTCATATCTTAACGATGTTAAGGTACGGGGAGTTGTCTGTCTTATGATTAAAACCAGATTGTGGATAACTCAAGGCACGTTTCTGTAATGGCAGTTTGTGGGTTGACCCTGGCTACATCGAGGGTTGATTTTCTACCATCTAGAAGATCAATAGTGATATTGTTCTTGACTCGCCACAGTTTTAGTAAAATGGATTTTTTCAGAAAATAGTAGTGGGAGTATGGTAGAACTGGAAGTGATTCCAGAATCGCAAATGATTACGAAAATTTAATAGGATCTAAAGATTCAATCAGGTTTGACATTCTATTAGCCACTCCGCAGATATGGTGGGTAACCTCAGACACCCGAGAGGTACTCCGGTAGCCTAAAGGACGGTGACAGGGAGGTTCTTGTTTACCCAGACTTAACACTACTGTTCTTCCAGACTATGAGACCCGGCAGGAGTTTAAGTATACCGTCGTTCTAAACTAGCTTTAGAAGTGCACGTATATATTATTCTGCCAGAGGGTTGTTGTGGTCAGTGGGAGCAGCGGAAGCATAGTGGGCAAGTAGCTTATGTCTATTTATATATTTGAGCAGATATAGCGGAAATAAGATCATCTATTTTTGATGTGACAGTCATGGGTTTGACTTTATCAGAATAGGGGATGGATCTGTTAAGAAGGTAGTAGGGTGTGATGTCCTGGTATTTGGATAACATACACAGAGTAGGAAGTAAAATTCCTATACTACGATCGGTTATACTGTGGTTGTCACACAGTTGTTTCTCCACAAAGGATATGAATATAATATCTGACATTCTGGTTACTAGATCTATGGTTTTAGATCTAGATTTGGGTAGTTTCCCAATGTGGGTACTTTGACAGTATTCTAAAGGTATTTTGAATAGATGACTCCTGGCATGGTGGTGTACCTGCAGATGATGGAGTCGCCCTCTCTAAAGGTGTCTTACAGACTAAAGGGGTGAGAGATGTGCAAGATTGACAGATCACTTGTTTAGGCAATTGAGTCAATCATGAGATGTCAAGTACCACACCAGATGTTGTTTTTACACTTGATGCGATAAGTTTATATTAATCCAATCCTGAAGAAACATAAGGAAGCAGGTTTAGAACATAAGTGTATGTTCTACGGATTTTATGGCGGCAGCCTCCTTCGGGAGACAGTTATCATTCCAGGCTTCAAAGGTGACATGGATGACAGAGTGATTGTCAGAGTTATAGTTTTCCCTCTGACGAGGGACAGTATTATGGACAGGTGGTCCAAGAGGATACTGTGGGAGGCATAGTGTTGGACACTGATTAGTTTCAGTTGTGGATACAGTCTAAGAAGTTTGGATTTGGAGTTCATTTATGAACTAGGTCCCATCAGATATCCAAACATATTCTAAGACAGGTATTACTCGATTCGGGAGATGGCTTTCTCCGCGAACTTAAGATTAAGAGAGACATAGAAAGAAACATCAGGGCGGATCCATCACTGAGGCTATTTCTCGAACACAATAGTTTTACAAACGGGCTTTGTGAAACTGATTAGTAGAGGAGTTGGATGTTCGGTATCACACGGGGTGTGAGTATGCGACATCGCAATAATTAGCCTTAAGTGCAAGTGGGAGATTGTTGGATATAGTGCCCTCAAAGTCAATTATTGGATCACAGGTACGTGATTGCAATGATTGAGGAGGACCTATACCAGTAGCAAAGTCTTACTCGTAATGATAGTATGCTATCTGGTTTTTCTTTATCATTCGTATACAGGTTCAGGTGACTGATCACTGTTACACGTTGATAGAGCCCTTAGGATCTTGCTTGACTACCAACGGTACGATGGCGATCATATACGTTAGAGTTGGGTAGTCTATAAGCATATCCTTAATAGTGGTCCCTAGTCGTGGGAGTTTTGAGACAGGGCATCGATACTCCGGAGTAGACTAGTGTATACAGTCGAGACCCCGACGATGGGCGGTGGCCGGTCTCACAAGCCACTGTTGTTAGTTGGATCACCTAAGATGTATACAGGTGCTCATTGGGTTATGAGTACACCGGACAGGACTCCCCGGGAACCTGTTAGTTGGTATTATACGTATCGTCAGATAGCAGTTCCCTGGTGACATGTGTACAGGTTAGTTCATCGACCTGAGGTCGTCATTTGTCTCGTGTGATTTCCCACTGTGCTTTGATTTCTACCCTACCATGGTTCAAAGGAGTCGTGCAAACAGGTCTTTTTTTGGTACAGTTCCGAGCCACATGGAGGCAAGTGAGCGGATCGGCAGGGGATTCGTCTCTCCCGGTATTGGGGGTGAGATCGCGCTGTGTCTAGGAGAGCCATTACACAAAACCCTCTGCCGAGGTAAGAGATTTACTGGTAGGTACTCCAGTAGTATCTCAGGGTGTTCTGGGCTACACTCCGACACGACTTATACCACTATTGGGGGTCTGACGTTACCAGCCCCCTAGGCCCGTTATGCGATACTCATAGACGAACGAACCGGACTATATGTATATTGTCACTGTTAGGCTCAGTAGGGTTCCAGGATGAGTTCGCTCATCGGCTTCCTTTGAGGTCAGTACATGGGCAGCCGTTACGCACAGCTGGTGTCGCTGACGACTTGTGGTTAAACCCACTGCCAGGGTACTGATGGGTCATTAGAATCCCCCACAGATAGTTTCCCAAGTTCGGGCGAAACATTGTAAAGGACGTATGGTTTTATGGCAGGGTTCGGAAAATACACGTGCGTTTACACACATGTCATATTTCGGGCAGATAATACTAGTGGGCATTGGTTTAAGCCGGATCCGAGTATTATACTGTGTAGATATAATATTTTTGTCTCAGTTGCATTTGTATTCGGTCGTAATACAAATGCGGGTATGTTTATACTGTTACGGGGTTATCCTGAAATTCGTCTCAGGATCGCTTTTCGAAGTTGCCAGTTTTCTATCACCCGTCTTAAACATTCGGTTTAATGCGGATTTATCTTTTTCTTGAGGATGAGTCATGAGTGTGGAAGATTCTAGAATGGTGACTAGGTTTAGTGTGTCACCATTTTGCATTAAATGGTTGATGACTAGGTTTAGTGACTCATGGTTTGCATTAAATGATTAGTGAGGTATTTTCTATGACCTATTGTTTCATTTAATGTGGTGATGAGTTATGATAAGTATTATTGCTTATGGTCACCCCTCTTTGCTCCTACACTCACCCCTCCTCTCATATAGTGGCCGGGCCCTCCTCTCCTATGGTGTAGCCCCTTTGTAAAAAGATTATGGTTGTTGAAATGATATGTGATTCATTTGATAAATTACCAAGTTCAATTTATCAATCCAAAAGGCAACTTCATTAACCGTTCGTCCATGATTTTGGATGATGTGAGACAAAGTGTTCTACTCATTCTCTACATCAATCTTGGACATGTCGGCTAGCAAACTTCAAGTCCGAGTTGCCTCGGTTCAGAGGCAGGAGCCCGTTTAAAGATCCGTAGATGTGGCGCCACTTCGACGAGGATCCAGGAGACCGGAGCAGCCGCAACGGAGCGTCGGATGATGGTTAAAGACCGAAGGACTCGGATCGTTTGGTATAGCCTTTCTACCCACTTTGCAGTTAGTTAGTTTAGCGTTAATGGCAGATCCGGGTTATAGTATGTGGTAGCACCAGTTAAAAAGTTTTTGTTCCGCATTTGGTGTCTGAAAGACGGCCGGGGTGCTACCGTAGACTTACAAAGCACTATTCAAGTTCTTCCCGTCATTTCTTGATTAATTAGACCCACCCATATGACCCTTAGTTATGGTCAACAAAGTCACATGAATGTCCTAACCAATCGCATCATATGCTGTGTAGGAAGACATTACTTAGCTATCATACACTGTGCCTTAACTATGGTCAACAAACACAGCACGAATACGAAGTACTCTACTTCCTAAAATGACTGAGGGTTGCGGATGGTTTTTAAGAAAACCTTTAACGCTTTGAACTTGATCTCAATGCAGAATCAAATGATTTAAAATGGAATGTTTTTTAGGCTTTTGCTAGTTTCACTAAAGAGGTCACTCTTGGTGAAGGGATCTCGGCTCTTTCCTCGTCGAATGAGGTGCAGGATATTCACAATACCAATATGCAAAGAAAGTACTAGAAAAGCAATCAAAAGACAAAACTGAGGGTTGTAGCATCTGCTAATTATTGCTAAAGAGGTCACTCTCGGTGAAGGTATCTCGGCTCTTTCCTCATCGAATATGGTGCAGGATATTCTATAAGGAATACCGCTATGCAAAGCAACAACTAGAGCTACATATTTTTGAAAATTCGATTCCACGACATCTTTAGGTTTATTTCTTTCATTAATCTCATTAATGAATGTCCCATCATTTAAGTTACCTAAGCATCACAGATAAATACAACGTACGCTTATGCCATCCGCATTCACCACGAAGTCTCGTCATGCACCGTTAGGTTAGGTAACTAAAGGCAGAGCGGAGCAGGGCTAGCGCGGGTGAAAAACATAAGCAATGTCTATAATATATCATATATATTATATAATGTATCCATCTCAAAATTTAAAGTGATCACATCACAGAATATCAGCAACAGAAGACAACATATGAAATATTGGATATACTAGGATTTTCGGGTTTTAATTTATGAATGTATAAAACACGGATTCAACATTCATGATGAATAGCCAATACCACATCCTAAGACCCCTACGAGAGCGGCAAGCAACCCTACCAATTCTAGAGTTAGGAGACCCGGACTCGACGCCTCGAGATGGTCTCCCACTGGACTCTAGAACCCGGTTACTTATGCTCCCTTCCTTGGGTCTATCCTAATGCGGAAAAGTAAATAATATACATCAACGGTGGCATCTTCCTCAACCCGGAAGTTCCCTAATAAAAGAATATTACATACAAGTTTTTACATGAATGAAAAAAAAAAATCTTATCTCACATAAAAACCACCGGCTATTCGAACACGACGATCCAATATAACATATCACAGCAACACATAACATCATTTGTCATCAACGTAAGTAAATATGCGTATCCCAATTGTCGTTGACATATAGCAACGAAACCGGTAATACACTATATATTACACTCACGGTCGCAGAAAAGAAAGTGAAAACTACAACAATTGGAATACGCAACCACCTTAGACATCATAAACCTAATGTATCACATACTTCGGATTTCATGCCTAACCAAATGAATTCCTTAGACATCGCATGCCTAACAATTATAAATCCCGCATTTTAGTCTCGATATTGAAAACACTTTCCAATAACGAGTCGGGAAATTCAACAAGATTCCCGACATCCTAATCAAAGACTCTTCGGAAACTTCAGTAGACGGCTGCACCCCCGATACCGTCGACGAAGTGCACTTAGGAGGAACACCACGGCCGCGAGCACCCAGACGGATGCTTTTGGCAACGGAGTTCTCCTATAGTCACTTGGTCGGGGCTATGGGGCGTGGCTATCTAGTAAGGTTACCCGGTGAGTACCCGCGTTGCTACGTGATTGCGACGGACTTTTGATCAAATCAAAATCCCGTGGCAACCAATCAAATGAGACTAAATTGCTAGATTTATAAAATTCAAATACTGTTGATACCAAGTATTGTATCCCATCACAAATATCCGGACGACGTTGAACTTTTCGATCGAATCAACGAATTCCCAAAATTTCCCAGAAAGATCAACACTTGAGCAGTTTCAAAAATACCCAAAATCATGCCACAGTAGCTACGGACCTACCGTAGAAGGTTAGGCCCAAGCCTTACACATGGCACCACGGAACCGTCGCCAAAAGCATGGTTTGGCCGCGGTTCCATGGTCATGTTGTCGAGTTTGGGTGTCGTTCTTCTAGAGGATCCATAGATTTACCTGCATATTTTTCTGAATATTTTTAATGTGAAAAATTCCAACATCTTGAAAAATTTCCGGAGAATGGGCAAGATATGGTTTTCGGAGTTCGTTCGAACTTCTAACTTAGCCTAGACAACTCCTAATGCTCTAGCATGGCTCTGATACCACTGTAGGGTTATTTGGCACGACCACAAGATTTCAAAAGGCATCTAATATGCCGTATTTAAAAATTTCTAATGTGCCAAACAACCTAACCTAGGATCTAACTAGAGTTTTACGAGCTAAACTAAAATGTAAACAACTTTACATAGAAAGTGAATGTGGAATACAACCTTTATAGACCGGTCCTTTACTTCTAAAGCTCCGTGTAGTAGTCCCTTCACTCCAAGTAGTGAACATCCGAACTCTAGTAAGGGTTCACATGAAGAAATGAACAAGCTTGCTAGAAGTCTTCGAGGTCGAAGATGATCGACGTCGAGGAGACTCATGCTCATGCAACCTCTTCACTAATATATGAATTAGTGAAGCAAACACCCTAAACTAAATATCTAATAGTAGAGAATGATGAAGTAGGAAATGGGCTCACTTTATATTTAATTTTCTCACAATATTTCTCACTTAGAAAAAGCTAGCAAGCTTTCTCAATGAAGAATTAAGATGAGAGAATGAACTCATGAGGTGAGAATAGCAATCATGGGTGAGTTAGTGTCATAAACTAACTCATGTAGAGAATAAATCATGGCTAAACAATAATGGATGGGTTAATAAATATCTTCAAGTAAAACAAAAAGAGTGGACTTGGTCAATGGTTCCACAAACTTCTACAAGCTTCAACCATGTGACTATTTCCAACCAATTTTGATTTACTTTAAATAAATAAAAACCCTTCATTATTAATTACATGGTGTGAGTCTCATACACCCATGTCTCATATGGCATCTAGCATGACACAAAATAATGTACATTAATATATATCACATATATACTAAGTGTATACTAGTGAGAAAAAGAAATGTTTAAGTGAGCTAATATTATTTAATTTAAATCAATATATTACATATATATATATATAATTATACATTAAATTATTAAATCAACACTTGATTTAATAATCCGGCTATATTACGTACAACCGACTAATATCAAATGTAACATCCTATCGAATCAACACTTGATCCGATAACCCGGTTATGTCACATACAACCGACTGATATCACATATCGCGAGAATAGAATGTGATATCACATACGCGCATTAATCTCGGTCCCGCACATATCACGTATGTCCTCCTACTTCGTTTCGCATGAACTAGTAAACTTCTGTGTAGGACTCTAAAAACTCGTCAATACGCCAGCAATAGGTGGTGATCATATCAGTCACCCACAAGCTGCAAGCAGTCTGGTAAACGTAATGGCCACCCGGTTATTGAGCGATCAGAAGATCAACAAGCAAGCCTGTTCATACTCCTGTGAATCCGATCAGTAACACTACCGTATAGTCCGGTCTCTTCGTCTGATATGTCGCATATCTCGCCTAGGGGTGGTAAACGTCAGACCCCAATAGCTTGATAAGTCATGCCGATGCAAGGTCCATAACGGGTCGAGAAATTACTGATAACACTTACCAGTAAATCGCATCTACCTTGGCCAGGGATTTCCAGTTATGGCTAATCGAGCATAGCGCAACTTCAACCCCCAATACCGGGAGAGACGAAATCCCCTCCTATCGCTCGTTGCCTCCATATGACTCGGGACTGTACCCAAAAACCACCTGTTGCGCGAATCATTATAGTTGTGGTATGTGGAAATCAAAGCACAGTGGGAGACACACAAGATTCAATGACGATCTTGGGTTGATAGACTAACCTGTACCAGTGTCACCAGAGAACTGCTATCTGACGTGAGGTATAATACCATCTAGGAGTTCTCGGCGAGTTCGTTCAGTGTACCCAGTCTCCACTGAGCACCCGTATACCATCTCTGATGTCAAACACCAATGGATATGGGATCATCCATCGCCCATCACATGGGTCGAGAATATATACGCTAGTCTGCTCTGAAATATCGATGCCCCATCCCGATATTCCTACGACTAGGAACATTGAAGGATGAACTCATGGACTACCCAGGCCCCACTAGTATGATATGCATCATAATCCTGGAAGTCAAGTACACATTCTAAGGACTTTATCAACATGTAACAGAGAGACTGTTAGTATACATGTTAAGATAAAGAGCAACCAGATAGCGTATATCATCTCGAGCAAAAAAGTCCTCCCTATATATGTCCAAGCATCCACTATAATATACATCTCATGTACAATAATGGCCTCAAGGCCATACATACAACTAACATAAATTTCTCAAAGGCATCGGATTTATTTTTCATTAAGAACACATGTCCATACCTTGAGAAATCGTCAGTAAAAGTGATGAAGTAGGAGTGACCGCTTCGTGCATGTGTAGACATCGGACCACATACATCGCTGTGTACAAGTCCCAAGAGCTCCGTGGCTCTTTATCCGTGTCCGGTGAACGGAGATTTGGCCATCTTCCCTTTGATACATGATTAACAAGTTGCATCTGATAAATATTCAAACGGGTCTAAATATTCATCTTTATGTAACTTAGTCAACCTTGTTTCATTTATATGGCCAAGTCTACAATGCCATAGGAAGGCTTGGTTTAAATCTGGAGTCTTTCTTGTGAGTGTGTTTTGGATATTGAAAACTTGAGGTTGATTAAGTACGTATATGCCACTTTCCAGTGTGCCAAATCCAATCATTTCTTGATTTAGGAGAATGTTCATGACATTTCTTTCAAGTGCAAAATTATATCCTTCATTAGATAACAAAGTTACTGATATAATTTTACATAGCATACTGGGAATACAAAAACAGCTGTACAACACCAAAATGTGCCCATTAGACAACCACAGGTGATAATCCCCCACTGCAACAACATCTACATTCGTTCCATTGCCAACCCAGAGGGTCATATCACCTTCCTTCAGTGCTCTACGGTTTCTCAGAGCCTGCAAAGAATTACATATGTGAGAACCAGAACCGGTATCATGTACCCATGATGTAGAGTTTACTGAAAAACAGTTTTCGATTACAAACACACCTGAAGCAGAAGCAGCAACTTGCTTCGTTTCCTTGGCTTTGAACTATGCAATCTTTTTTCCCGCGCCCCTTCTTGTGACAATAATAGCACTCACTCTTATCCGCTTTCACTCTTCCCGCCTTTTTCGTTTCCTGCACCTTCTTGACCCCACCTTTCGGTTTGGTGGCGTTCATCTTCTTCTTCCCCTTAGCTTTCGCTTTGGATTTAGAAGAGGATGATTGGCCAACATATAGAACGGGTGTCTTCTCCTTTCTCAAGGAGCTCTCAGCCACCCTCAACATGTTGAGAAGCTTTGGAAGATCAGCTTCCATATCGTGCATGTTGAAGTTCAGCACGAACTGAGAGATGGTGTGTGGAAGGGACTGCAAAATCAAGTCAATGTACAACTCATTTTCTAGCACGCATCCCAGGTTTGCGAGTTCCTCAATGAGGCTAGTCATTTTTAGGACGTGCTCTCCTACAGGTGATCCTGGAGCTAACCTCATCTGGAATAGTTTCCTTGAGGTCTCGTACCTCACGATACGGGAGTGCTCTCCGTACAATTCCTTGCAATAGAGAAAAATGGATTTAAAATCCATGCTTTCGTGCTGTTTCTTGAGTTCATTATTCATGGACGCTAGCACGATACACTTAGCTTTCTCGCAGTCCAAATCCCAAGTTTTGTGGACCTCTTTGTCCGCAACTGAGGAATCTGTTCTTGGGACATGGGGAGCAATAGCGGTGGTAACATATGCAACTTTGTCATAAGTCAGTGCAATGTTGACGTTCCTCAGCCAATCCTTACAGTTTGGCCCAGTCAGTGTAATTTTTTCAAGTCATAGTTTTAGTCCCGTCATGGTAGCTGCCAGAGAGAGAGAGAAAAGAAATACTCAGCATATGGTCTTGCAAGTTTAGATTGGTTATTAATTTATCTAAACAGGATGGCTTCCACTGCTTCCTCAAATTCTTCTTCAAACCCCTAAAACAAGAATTAGTCAGAATTAATCGCACGTCACAATACTTGCTTAATCTTTCAGCCAGGCTAGTGTCCTTACTTCGAGGGAGGTTTTCCAACGCTTTCGTGAAGTTCCTTAATTATATAACCTCTTTTCCCTGGAGGCGTAGCCCCACTAACACCGTTCTAGACACCTACTTTGTTTATAGTATTGATTGTTAAGTGAGAAATTTTCCCGAAAGTAATCTTACTCATCAGTGGGATCCGGATCCAACTATCATTGTATGATGACCTAGATGAAAGTCTCTCTAGTCACCACACTCCAGAAGGTATGCTAAATCTGCAAGTTTCCTTTAAGTTTGAAACTCCCGATGTGATTTTTATCCAAGCTCTTATGACCTTTACGTAGTCCAACAAATCATAAGATGCAAGTTAAGTTCTACCCGTCGTTGTCCTGATTAATTAAGACCCATCCGTACTTGCCCTTGACGTAGGCCAATATGGCTGTATGACTTGTTGGATATATGTATGCTCTAGAGGCCATTATATGATAGTGTATGTACCAGTATGTGTATGTGTGTGCATGTATATATATATATATATATCTATGTGTATATATATATATATATATATATATATATATATATATATACTCAGGCGACATGTTAGTATGCTATCTGGTTGCACCTTTTATCTTGACATGTTCATTTGATCGTGCTTTCATTCATTTAGTACATGTTGATATAACCCTTAGCATATGCAGGACTACTGAGATTATGATGCGGATCATACTAGTGGGACATGTGTAGTCTATGAGCATATCTTTGAAATGTTCCTAATTATGGGTGTATCGAAACAGGGCATCGATATTACCAGAGTAGACTAGCGTATATGTTGCTTGTCCCATATGATGGGCGATGGATGATCCCATATCCATTGGTGTGGTGACACTAAAGACCGTATACGGGTGCTCAGTGAGACTGGGTAGACTGAACAGACTCGCCAAGAACTCCTATGTGGTATTATATCTATCGTCGGATAGCAGTTCTCAGGTGACATTGTTATAGGTTAGCCTGTAGACCCGAGATCATCAAAGGGACTTCGTAGTGGATCATTGTGGACTTGGAAGGACACAAGCCAACCGGTTCAAACCCTACTCGATCCAAGGAGTTTAGAAGGAGGTCTACAAAGATTGTATTCTCTCCCCACTAAGTGTTAGACACTATATAGTATGTGATACTATAGTTTGTTACTCTATTTTTCTAGTTCGATTCATGGTTGGATTGTTTAGCACCCCTTAAATTTTTGCTGTAGCATGTGTGATGCAACCTTAAACCTAGGCATGGTGCTATAGAATCCCTACAGTGGTATCAGAGCTAAGCTAGAAACTTAGATGATGTTAGATTAATTATGAAACCGAAACAATTTCGAATTAACAAAACTGTAACCCTGAAAATGCTTCTCTGTCGATTTTTTAATGTGCTCGAAAAATTATTTAAATAACTGCAAAAGCATGTATGTACTGTACTGAGAGAACAGAAAAATTTTGAGGCTCACCTACCGGTTTTGATGGGTTTCCTACAGCACCACTACAAGGGTTTGGAGGCAACACACATGCCATATTTAAATTTTTATGGTGCTAAAGAAACTATCTTAAGGATCATGCTAGAAAATTTAGGGCAACATAACTTTAACATGAACACAAGTAGTAAAAGCCAGGGTTTTTAGAGTACAACCTTTGTAGCTCCCTACGCTAGACTCCTCGGCTACTTGAGGGTTGGAAAAGGGTTCGCTTGAGATCCTCTAGGTCCACGACGATCCACCCGGAGTACTCTTTGTCCAAGCTTGAAGTTCCACTAGATCAAGAGAAGAAATGGAAGCTAACACTCTACACTAATGGGCAATACTAGTGTAGAATGGTGATGTGGTTTGTTTTCTCACTTCAAAACCCTAACTTTGTGAGTCTTTTGCTCACTTGAGAAAACTAGAGAGCAAGAGAGAAAGGAGGAAGAAGATGATGGCTTGTAAAGAGATCAAGATAATGATAAACTTGTGAATAAAAATGAGAAATGAAAATATATATATTTTCACTCTCTCATTCTTAACCATAGTTATAAAATATCTAGATATTTTAGTTTGGAACAAAAATGGCCATAGAAAATGAATCATGGTTAAACCAAAGGGTTAGTGAAAGAATAAAAAATTAAACCATGATTACAATTTCCATTTCCAATAAATAATATCTATATATTTATATATGGTGTGAGTCTTATACTGCCACCATCCACTATATCAACAACCATGATAGATTATGTATGCATGTATGTGTGCATGCACATCCTATGTGCAAGAATGGGAATAAATGCATACATGCATGCATACAACAAAAAGACAAGAAAGGGTTTAAAGTGAGAAACTAATGGTCAATGATAAATCAACACTTGATTTAGCAACCCGGTCATATCACATACGACCCGACCAAAAGCAAACCGCCCGATTAATATACGGTATCTCATACATGCATTTTAACCGGGTCCACGCGCATATCTCATATACGCACCACATCGTTTCGCCTGGACTAGGCAACTCTATTGTTGGACTCTAAGACTCGTCAATACGCCGGCTGTGGGTGATGATCATATCAAGCACCCCCAAGCCGCAAGCGGTCAGCAAAACGTAACGGCCACCCGTGTATTGAGCGATCAGAAGAAAATAAGCGAACCTGTCACAACTCCCGTCGAGCCAACCGGCAACACTACCATACAGTCCGGTCTCTTCGTCAGATATGCTGCATATCGAGTCTAGGGATAGTAATGTCGACCCCAATAACTCAATAAGTCATGCCGATGAATGGTCTATAACAGATCGAGAAACTACTGATAACACTTATCAGTAAATCTCAGCAGCCCTGGCCAGGGACTTACTGACATAGCCAATCGAGCACAGCACAGCATCAACTCCCAATACCGGGAGAGACGAAACCCCTCATATCGCTCATCGCCTTCGTGTGTCTCAGGACTGTACCCAACGGCCACCTGTTTGCATGACTCAGTACAGCCGTGGTAGGGCGGTAATCAAAGTACAGTGGGAGAACATATAAGACTCTATGACGATCTCGGGTCTACAGACTAACCTGCACCAGTGTCACCTGAGAACTGCTATCCGACGATAGATATAATTCCATATAGGAGTTCTCGGTGAGTCCGTCCAGTGTACCCAGTCACCACTGAGCACCCGTATACGATCTCGATGTCAAACATCGATGAATGTGGGAACATCCATCGCCCATCATATGGGTCTAGTATCATATACGCTAGTCTACTCTGGTATATCGATGCCCCATCTCGATATACCTACGACTAGGGACATTCCAGGATATACTTATAAACTACAGATGTCCTACTAGTATGATCTCTATCATAATCACAGTAGTCAAGTCTATATCCTCAAGGCTTTATCAACATGTGTGAATGAATAAAAGCATGATCAAATTAACATGTCAGATAAAAAAGAACCAGATAGCATACTATCATGTCGAGCAAGAATGTACACTGAATATATATATATATATATATATATATATACACATGTATAAATACATCCACTATCATATAATGGCCTATAGGGCATACATATATCCAATAATCTCCCACTTGCACTAAGTCCAGTTATTGGCGTATCTCATACCCAACATCTCAAAAAGTGGCTCATGCTGCGGCTGAGGGAGGGTCTTGGTGAGTGGATCCGCGGTGTTATTCTTTGTGTCTACTCTCCTAATCTCAATCTCACAGCGATCTACAATCTCCCGGATCGAATGAAAGCGCCTCAGGATGTGTCTGGACCGCTGATGGGACCTGGGGTCCTTGGCTAATGCCATAGCCCCATTATTATCACAATACAATGGTATTGGATCAATAATAGTTGGAACTACTCCTAGCTCCGAGACGAACTTCTTCATCCAGACGGCTTTCTTGGCGGCATCATTCGCAGCAATGTACTCAGCCTCCATCGTAGAGTCTATAACGGTATCCTGTTTGGAACTTTTCCAACTTACCGCCCCACCATTGAGGGTAAATACAAACCCAGAGATAGATTTGCTGTCGTCCTTATCGCTCTGGAAGCTTGAATCGGTAAAGGCCTCCTTTTGGTGATCTCCATTACTATATACCAAGAACAATTTTTTAGTCCTTCGCAAGTACTTAAGAATGTTCTTCACAGCTATCCAGTGATTCTCCCCTGGGTTGGATTGATACCTGCTTACAACACTAAGTGCTTAAGCTACATCTGGGCGTGTACATAACATCGCATACATTATAGATCCTACTGTCGAAGCATAGGGTATAATGCTCATGCGAACTCTCTCTTCATTGGTCTTTGGGCAAGAGTCTTTGGAGAGAGTGACCCCATGGCAAGCGGGTAAGGCACCCCGCTTGGAGTCTTCCATACTAAACCTTTTTTAGGATGGTGTTGATGTACCTCGTTTGGGACAATCCCAATAACCTCTTGGATCTATCCCTATAGATCCTAATGCCCAGAATGTATGTGGCATCACCCAGGTCCTTCATGGAGAACCTTAGTGATAAGAAAGATTTGACCGACTGTAACATAGGAATATCATTTCCTATCAGAAGAATGTCATCCATGTATAATACGAGGAATGTGACAGCTCTCCCTACAGCCTTCTTATAAACACAAGGTTCATCTGGATTTTTGATGAAATCAAACTCTTTGATAACATCATCGAAACAGATGTTTCAACTCCGTGATGCCTGCTTTAACCCATATATGGATTTAAGCAATCTACATGCTTTCCCGCTGCTCCCACTGTCAATGAAGCCATCTGGCTGATCCATATAAACGCATTCTTCTAAATCTCCATTTAGAAATGCCGTTTTAACGTCCATCTGCCAGATTTCATAGTCGTAGTGAGCAGCAATAGCAAGTAGGATCCGAATGGATTTAAGCATGGCTACGGGAGAAAAAGTCTCGTCATAGTCCAAACTTGGTCTTTGACGAAAACCCTTCGCCACAAGTCTTACCTTATAGGTCTCTACCTGCCCATCTACACCAATCTTTCTTTTAAAGATCCATTTGCACCCCACAGGTTTTACCCCGGGGGGTATAACGTACAAAGTCCATACTTTGTTGGTGTACATAGACTCCATTTCGGATCTCATGGCATCCAGCCACTTCACAGAGTCTCCACTCGTGATAGCTTGCTGAAAGCTGGTAGGATCATCATCCTCCATGATGCAGTCTTCTCTGTCACCATCAATGAGGAAACCGTAGTACCTCTCCGGTGGGTGAGAAGTCCTACCAGACCTACGGAGTGGTCGAGGTTAATCAGTTTCTATTGCAGCAGCCGGTTCAACCATGTTGTCATTTGTAGTTTGTGTCTCTAGAACCTTTTCTAGATCCACCACATTGCCATAAGCTTAATCTGTGAAAAACTCTTTTTCCAAGAATGTGGCATACTGAGAAATAAACACCTTTTGTTCCTCCTTGTGGTAGAATATATATCCATAAGAATTCTTTGGATACCCCACAAAATTACATATGACCGACCGTGTCTCGAGTTTGTCCGGATTCTGCTTTTTAACATAGGCCGGGCAACCCCAAATCTTAATTCTCTTAATAGATGGTCTCTTCCCATGCCATATCTCATATGGTGTGGTAGACACGGTTTTAGTTGGGACCCTGTTCAGTAGAAACGCTGCAGTCTCTAATGCATGCCCCTAAAATGAGACGGGTAACTCAGCATCACTCATCATGGATCGGACCATATCTAATAGGGTCCGATTCCGTCGTTCAGACACACCGTTGTGCTGTGGTGTGTAAGGAGGAGTGAGCTGAGAGAGAATCCTATTCTCTTTTAGGTAGTTTGCAAACTCTGTACTGAGGTACTCCCCACCTCGATCTGATCGAAGCATTTTGATACTCAAGCCGGTTTTTTATTCTACTTCGAGTTTATATTCAGTGAATTTCTCGAAAGCTTCAGATTTGTGCTTTAATAAAAATACATGACCGAATCTTGAGAAATCGTCAGTGAAAGTAATGAAGTATGAAAAACCGCCTCTAGCCTGTGTAGACATTGGCCCACATACATCACTATGTATGAGGCCTAGGAGCTCGGTAGCTCTTTCTCCGTGTCCGGTAAATGGAGTTTTGGTCATTTTACCCTTGATACAAGACTAGCAAGTCGCATAAGATTTATAATCAAAAGAGTTTAAATATCCATCTTTTTGTTACTTGTTTAGTCTTGTTTCGTTAATATGACCAAGTCTACAGTGCCAAAGAAAAGCTTCATTTATTTCTGAAAGTTTTTTTTTATTAGTGTGTTGTATGCTGAAAACTGTATGTTGATTTAGGACGTATATCCCGTTATTAAGCGTACCATACCCAACCAACATTTGATTCAGGTGAATTTTCATAACATTGTTGTGCAATACAAAATTATATCCTTCATTGTCTAACAGAGAAACGGATATTATATTACAAAGCATGCTAGGTACAAAATAACATGGGTTCAAAACTAATATATACCCAGACGGCAACCCCAAATGATACTCTCCCACTGCAACTGTATGTACATTGGAACCATTTCCAACGTGGAGAGTATGGTCACCTGTCTTTAAAACCTTGCTATTTCTCAGCCCCTGCATAGAATTGCAAATGTGAGAACCTGAACCGGTATCTAATACCCAGGAAGCAGAGTTTATTGAAAAACAGTTTTTTGTCACAAACACACCTGAAGCGGAAGCATCCCTATGCTTCTTCTTGAGATTTAAGTACTCCGTGCAGTTGTGCTTCCAATGTCCTGTTTTGTGGCAGTGATAACATTCCCTTTTCCCCGATTCTCCAGCTTTGGACTTGTCCTTCCCCTTAACCTTTTTAACTCCACCCCTAGGCTTGGTGGGCCTCTTCTTCATCTTTCCCTTGGACTTAGCCTTTGGGCGAGAAGATGAAGATTGCCCAACACTCAAAACGGGAGTTTTCACTGATTTCAGTATGCGCTTTGCACTCCTTAACATATTAAGGAGTTCAGGTAGTTCCTTCTCCATGTTGTGCATGTTGAAGTTAACTATAAATTGAGCAAAGGTGGAAGGGAGGGACTGCAGAATAATATCCGTATATTGTTCATTGTCCATCGTCCATCTAAGGTCCTCAAGCTCTTCTATGAGAGCTATCATCTTCAGAACATAGTCTCCTACTGCTGTGCCAAGGGCCATTCGCATCTGAAACAGTTTCTTTGATGCTTCGTATCGTAATACGCGGGATTGCTCTCCATACAACTCCTTTGTATGGAGGAATATGGTGTGAATGTCCATATTCTTGTGCTGCTTTTGATGTGTGTTATCCATCGATACAAGCACGAGGCATTTGGCCATGGCACAGTCAGCGTCCCATGTCTTGCGGACTTCAATATCCGCAGCTGAGGATTTTGGACCTGGGACGGGCGGGGCTGGAGCCATGAGGACATATGATACTTTATTATAAGTCAAGGCAGTGTTCAGATTCCTCAGCTAGTCTTTATAATTGGTCCCATTCAAATTATTTTTATCTAGTAGAAGCTTGAGTCTTGTCATTGGTATCTGCCATTAAGAGAGAGAAAAGAATACACTCAGCGAAAGCTCTTGCAAAGATCAGATTGGTTATTATCTTGTCTAATCGATGTCTCCCACTGCTTTAATCAAGTTTTTCTTTCAAACCTTAAAAAGAAAACTAGCCAGGATTAATTACAGTCTACAACTTCACCAACCGTTCAGCCAGGCCAGTGTCGGTACTTGAGGGAGATTCCCCGTGCTTTCGCACGGACCTAATTAAAGTAAACCTCGTCTTCCCAGAGGCGGAGCCCCGTTAACACCTTTCTAGACACCTAATGGGTTAGCTAATTGTAAACTGCAAAATCTCCTGGGAGCAACTATTGCCCACAGTGGGATCGAGATCCAACCATCATATGGAAGGTATGCAATCTCATTGCAATTTTCAACTATTGAAATTCCCGATGTGGTTTTTACCCCTAGTACCTATGACCTTAACTATGGCCAACAAATCATAAGTACTGGTCAAGTTCTACTTGTCATTTCTTGATTAATTGGACCCACTCATATGACCCTTAACTATGGTCAACAAAGTCGCATGATTGTCCTAATTAATCTGCATCATATGAAATGTAGGAAGACATCACTTAGCTACTATACACTACGCCTTAACTATAGTCAACAAACGTAGCACGAATACTAAGTACTCTACTTCCTAAAATGACGGAGGGTTGCGGATGATTTTTAAGAAAATCTTTAACTCTTTGAACTTGATATCGTTGTAGAATCAAATGCTTTTCAAAAGGAGTGGCTTGAGCTCCGCAGTTTTGAAATGTATCCTTTTTATAAAGAGCCGAGTGGTTTTCAAATACGATTCTACAACATCTTTTTAGGTTTATTTTCTTTACATTAATCATATTAATGTAGTCCCATCATTTAAGTCCTTAAGCCAATCAAAGAATAGAAACGAAAATACAACATACTCTTATGCCATCCGCATTCGCCGCAATATTCCGTTATGCACCGTTAGGTTACTTAACTAACGACATACCGGGACGGGGCTAGCGCGGGTGTAAAACATAAGCAACGTCTACTATATATCTTATATATAATATATCATTCGTCTCAGATATCACATCACAGAATACAGGAAGCAGAAACACACATATGATAATATAGGATATACTAGGACGTCCGTATTTAGTATTTAGCCAACAATAGAAAATACGGATTCCACAGTCGTGATGAATAGCCAAGTCCACACCCCTAGACCCCTACGAGAGCGGTAAGTGACCCTACCAATTCTGGAGTTTAGGAGACCCGGTCTCGACTCCTCGAGATGAGCTCCCTCTGAACCCCAGAACCCGGTCACTTGTGCTCCCTTCCTTGGGTCTATCCTAATGCGGAAAAGCAAATAATATACAACACTGGTGAGATCAACCTCAACCCAGAAGTGCCCCAAATAAAAGAATATTACATTACATTTGAATTTTACATGAATGAAAAGAAAACTCTCATCTCATATAAAAAAAAACCCGGCTATTCAATCGCGACAATCCTGCACATCATATCTCAGCAACACATAATATCACATATCATCAACGTAAGTAAGTATGCGTACCCCGATTGTCGTTGATGTATAGCAATGAAACTGGCGATATGCGACATACTACACTTACGGTCACAGAAAAGAAAGTGTAAAACTACAATATTTGGAATCCACAATCACTTTAGACATCGTAAATCTGAAATATCACATACTTCGCATTTCATACCTAACTATATGAATTCCACATATTGTATCACATTCCAGATAAATAGACAGTATTAAACTTTCCGATCGAATAATCAAATACCCAAGATTTCCTAAATAGCTCAACACTTGAGCGGAGTTCAAAAATCCCGAAACATGTCACAGTAGCAGCGGTCCAGCCGTAGAAGGGTCAAGCCAACGCCTCACATGTGGCACGCCGTACTGCCCCAAACCCTAAGATTTAGAGGCAGTTCAGACGGTCACATAATCGAGTTAAGGTTTGTGTTCTTCTAGAGGGTCTGCCACATTACTTGCACGTATTTCCGAAAGATTCAAACTCGAAAAAAAAATTCAACACTTGAAAGTTTTTCGTGCCGGGAAAAAATGAGTTAATGATATCTGTTCGAACTTTTTAATACTTTCTAGATTACCCAAAAACAGCACGAAATTAAATTTTCCGATCGAATCAACGAATTAAAAACAATCCCCAGAACACTCAACACTTGAGTCAGATTAAAAATACCCAAAAATTTGTACAAGAGGCTACTGACATTACTGTACAAAAACGATGCCATAAGGCTTCTGTACGGCCGTGGATCAGCGGCCCAAGCAAGATATGGCCGCGGTTCCGCGGCGATATGTACGGATCATGGTGTCGTTTTTTAAAGTATTGCTTATATTTACCTGCTGAATTTTTTAAGTATTTTTAATTCAGAAAAAAACATAGTTTTAAAAAATGTCCAGAGAAGGGTCAAAATCCGTATTTCGTGGTTCGATCGGAGTTTTAACTTTGCCTAAACGTCGCCTAAATTTCTAGCCTGGCTCTGATACCATGAAGGGTTTCCTACAGCACCACTACAAGGGTTTGGACGCAACACACATGCCATATTTAAATTTTTATGGTGCTAAAGAAACTATCTTAAGGATCATGTGAGAAAATTTAGGGCAACATAACTTTAACATGAACACAAGTAGTAAAAGCTAAGGTTTTGAGAGTACAACCTTTGTAGCTCCTTACGCTAGACTCCTCGGCTACTTGAGCTTTGGAAAAAGGTTCGCTTGAGATCCTCTAGGTCCACGACGATCCACCCGGAATCCTCTTTGTCCAAGCTTGAAGTTCTACTAGATCAAGAGAAGAAATGGAAGCAAACACTCTACACTAATGGGCAAGACTAGTGTAGAATGGTGATGTGGTTTGTTTTCTCACTTCAAAACCCTAACTTGGTGACTCTTTTGCTCACTTGAGAAAACTAGAGAGCAAGAGAGAAAGGAGGAAGAAGATGATGGCTTGTAAAGAGCTCAAGCTAATGATAAACTTGTGAATAAAAATGAGAAATGAAAATATATATATTTTCACTCTCTCATTCTTAACCATAGTTATAAAATATCTAGATATTTTAGTTTGGAACAAAAATGGCCAAAGAAAATGAATCATGGTTGAACCAAAGGGTTAGTGAAAGAATAAAAAATTAAACCATGATTACAATTTCCAGTTCCATTTTTCCTTTCCAATAAATAATATCTATATATTTATATATGGTGTAAGTCTTATATTGCCACCATCCACTATATCAACAACTATGATAGATTATGTATGCATGTTTGTATGTATGGACATCCTATGTGCATGAATGAGAATAAATACATACATGCATGCATACAACAAAAAGACAAGAAAGGGTTTAAAGTGAGAAACTAATGGTCAATGATAAATCAACACTTGATTTAGCAACCCGGTCATATCACATACGACCCGACCAAAAGCAAACCGCCCGATTAATATACGGTATCTCATACACGCATTTTAACCGGGTCCACGCGCATATCTCATATGCGCACCACATCGTTACGCCTGGACTAGGCAACTCCATTGTGCGACTCTAAGACTCGTCAATACGCCGGCAGTGGGTGATGATCATATCAAGCACCCCCAAGCCGTCAGCTAAACGTAACGGCAACCCGTGTATTGAGCGATCAGAAGAAAACAAGCGAACCTGTCACAATTCTCGTCGAGCCAACCGGCAACACTACCGTACAGTCCGGTCTCTTCGTCAGATATGCTGCATATCGAGTCTAAGGATGGTAACGTCGACCTCAATAACTCAATAAGTCGTACCGATGAATGGTCTATAACAGATCGAGAAACTACTTATAACACTTATCAGTAAGTCTCAGCAGCCCTGGCCAGGGACTTACTGATATATCCAATCGAGCACAGCACTGCATCAACTCCCAATAGCGGGAGAGACGAAACCCCTCCTATCGCTCATCGCCTTCGTGTGTCTCGGGACTGTACCAAACGGCCACCTGTTTGCACGACCCAGTAGAGCCGTGGTAGGGTGGTAATGAAAGTACAGTGGGAGAACACACAAGACTCTATGACGATCTCGGGTCTACAGACTAACCTGCACCAGTGTTACCTGAGAACTGCTATCCGACGATAGATATAATTCTGTAGGGTTCCTAGGCACCCTAATGAGGTCTCACAAGGCATCAACCATGCCAATTTACAAAAATACGGTGCCGAGAAACCCTAGACTACGGATCGTTAGCTAGATGTCTAGGCGAAAAAGCAAACTAGTTAACAATTAACTAAGAGATACGGAAATACAACCTTTGTAGATCCGGTCCTCCACCTCCACGGCTCTGAGATGAGGTCCTCTCCGTTGTCCAAATCAAATCCGGGCTCTAGCGTCGGCTTCATCGGAGAATGGACGGGCTAGGTCGTCGACGACGTGCCGAAGATGATCTACGTCGAAGCATCACTAGATCGAGCTCCACCTTCACCAAGTCTTGAAAACTTATGAAGGAAACACACTCTACTACTTGGCAAGAGGTAGAGGATGAAGAAATAGGAAGTGGGTAGACTTTAGTTTTGGATTTCTCACTCATTTCCATCAATCACCATTGATGGAGCTTGCTTTCTTCACTTGAAGATGATGAAGAAGAAGAAGATGATGATGAAAGAATTATGATAAGTTTATTAATAATAGAAAAGAATATGATACTTATCATAATTTTAACCAAAGTTAGGTGTAGAGAATAGACCATGGTTAGAGTTAATGGTTAGGTTTAGGAAAAGAACAAGAATGGTTATGCTTTCAACACTTCAAGAAGTTTCCACAAAATGACAAAATAAGCCACCATTCCTTTTAATTTCCATAATGAATAAATAATCAAATAAATAAATAAGAAATTTAAACACAACCCTAACCATTTACTTAACCAAGGTTTAAACTAAACATACACCTAATCAAGCATGTATCATCAAACATGATACAAACAAATGCACAAAAATATATCACATATACAATGTGCATATCAAGTGAGAAAATCTTTTTAAAGTGAACCAATACTAGTTAATGTAAAGTAATATATCATATATATAATTATACATTAAATCATTAAATCAACACTTGATTTAACGATCCGGTCATATCGCATATAACCGACTAGTATCATTAGTAACAACTTATCGAATCAACACTTGATCCGATAACCCGGCCTTATCGCATATAACCGATCAATGTCACATCGCGAGAATCAAATACAGTATCACATACTGGTATCATTCTCGGTCCTGCACATATCTCATATGCGCTCCTATTTCGTTTCGCTTGAGCCAGGAAACCTCTGTGTAGGACTCTAAAGACTCGTCAATACGCCGGCAGCAGATGATGATCATATCAAGCATCCACAAGCCGCAAGCGGTCTGCTAAACGTAACGGCCACCCGGGTATTGAGCGATCTGAAGATCGACAAGCAAGCCCACTCACACTCCAGTGAATCCAACCAGTAACACTACCGTACAGTCCGGTCTGATCGTCTGATATGTCGCATATCTCGCCTAGGGGTGGTAAACGTCAGACCCCAATAGCTCGATAAGTCGTGTCGATATGAGGTCTATAATAATTCGAGAAACTACTGGTAACACTTACCAGTAAATCTCAGCAACCCTGGCCAGGGATTTTCTGTTATAGCCAATCGAACACAGCGCAACATCAACCCCCTATACCGGGAGAGACGAATCCCCTCCTATCGCTCATTGCCTCCATGCGACTCGGGACTGTACCCAAAAACCACCGTTTTGCACGCCCTCTTGGACGTGGTAAGATGGAAATCAAAGCACAGTGGGAACCACACAAGACTCTATGACGATCTCGGGTCAACAGACTACTCTGTACCAGTGTCAGCAGAGATCTGCCATTTGACGTGAGGTATAATACCATCTGGGAGTTCTCGGCGAGTCCGTCCAGTGTACCCAGTCTCTACTGAGCACCCGTATATCATCTCTGATGTCAAACACCAATGGATATGGGATCATCCATCGCCCATCTGTATGGGTCGAGAAGGTACACGCCAGTCTACTCTGGTATATCGATGCCCCGTCTCGATACACCCACGACTAGGGACTTTGAAGGATGTACTTACGGACTACCATGTCTCCACTAGTATAAACCGCATCATAGTCCAGGTAGTCAAGTACACATCCTAAGGGCTTTACCAACATGTAATAGAGAGACAATCAGTATACACGTCAAGGCAAAGAGCAACCAGATAGCATACTATCATGTCGAGCAAAAAAGTCCTCCCTATATATGTCCCAGCATCCACTACAATATACATCCTATGTACAGGAATGGCCTCTAGGGCATACATATAACTAACAATCTCTCACTTGCACTAGGGCCATCTGTAGCAGTGGTTGTAGTATCTCATACTCAACCATCCCATAAAAGTCTCTCTCTGGGAACAGGCCTTTGTGAGTGGATCCGCTGTGTTGTCCTCTGAATCTACTCTCCTAACCTCGATCACCCTGGAGATCAACTATCTCCATGATCAGGCGATAGTGCCTTAGAATATGTCTGGATCACTGATGGGACCTGCGTTCCTTGGCATAAGCCACGACTCCATTGTCACACAATGGGAGGAACATAGTTCATCTCATGAACCATTATACACCCAAACAGCCTCTTTGGTAGCATCTTAAGTAGCGATGTATCCTGCCTTTATCATCTAGTATATCACGGTATATAGCTTGGAATTTTTCCAACATACCTTCCCTCCACTGAGGGTAAAGACAATGCCTGCGACTGACATTCAGTCGTCTTTATCACCCTGGAACCCTTCCAGTGATTCTCCCCAGGATCGATTGATACCATCTCACTACAACTAGTGAGAATTCTAACATCCAATTAGATCTATCTCATAGATCCAAAACCCAGGATTTAGGAGGTATCACTTTGATCCTTTATGGAGAATTCTGGTGATAAGCGGAGATTGACCGAGCGTAGCATAGGAAACTTCTTCCCTATCAAGAGTATGTCATCCACGTACTCTACGAGGATCATCACCATACTCCCTACTACCTTTTTGTATATACAAGGTTCATCCACCATTTTGATGATGTCAAACTCTTTGATTAATCCATCAAAACAGATGTTCCAACTCCGCGATGCCTGCTTTATCCTATAAAGCATCTTGCACACGTTTCCGCTGCTCCCACTGTCTACGAGGCCCTCTGGCTGTGTACTTATAGACGCACTCTTCTAAATCATCATTTAGAAAAGCAGTCATGGCACCCAACCGCCAGATATCGTAGTCATGGTATGCAGCCGTGGTAAGTAGGATCTGGATGGACTTAAGCATAGATGCTGGAAAAGGTTTCATCATTATCTACCCCTGGTCGATGAAGAAAACCTTTAACAAGTCTAGCTTTGAAAGTCTCAACTTTTCATATACACCAAGTAATCTTCTCAAGATATACTTGCTCCTGATGGGGATTTAACCCTTCAGATATAGCAACCAAAGTCCACACTTTGTTGGTGTATAAGGATTCCATCTCAGATCACTAAGCATCCAGCCATTCTTATAGTGTCTTACTCCTGATGGCCAGCTCGAAACTAGTTGGGTCATCATCTCATGATGCAATCCTCGCTCCCACTGTCATAGAGAAACAGAAGTATCTCTTAGGTGGGTGAGGAACCCTACTAGATCGGCGGAGAGGCTGAGGTTCGTTGGTGACTATTGAATCATTTGGTTTTACCAAATCATCTGCTGTAGTTTGTATAGCTGGAACCTTTCCAGTTCTACATAACAGACCTTGCCTCGAGTTTGTCCGGATTTTGCTTTTAGACATAGCCCGGACAACCCCAAATCTTAACTAACCTGAGAGATGGGCTCTTCCCTTATCATATCAAATATGAAGTGGTAGGCAGCTGATTTGATTCGAACCCTATTCAATAGGTATGCAGCTTCTCAAGTGCATAACTCCCAAAAAGGAAATAGGTAACTCAGTAGTACTCATCATAGAGCACACCTTATCATATAGGGTGTTATTGCTCTGCCCCTGAGAGAGAATCTCATTCTCCTTTAGAATAGTCCAGGAATTCCGTGCTCAAGTATTCTCCTCCCTGATCACATCAAAGGACATAATACTTGTACACTTATTGGTTCTCTACTTCTAACTTATATTCTGTGAATATCTCAAAAGGTTCAGACTTGTGTTTCAACAGGAACATATGTCTGAATCTTGAGAGATCATCAGAGAACGTAATGAAGTATAAAGAACCAGTCCCGGCATGTGTAGACAGGAGACCTTACATACATCATCATGTATCAGTCCCAAGAGTTCACTAACTCTTTCTCTGTTTCCAATAAACAGAGCTGTGATCATCTTATCTTTGTGACATGACTGGCGAGTTTCACAAGATGTAAATTCAAACTGATTTAAATATGCATCTAAAATGTAACTTCAGCCAGTTGGGTCGCATTGATATGACCTAGTCTATAATGCCTCAAGAAGGATTCGTTCATATCCGAACTCTTCCTCTTATGTGTGTTCCATATACTAAGAACTGTAGTTTGATTTAGAACATCAATGCTTTTAGATAACGTACCGGAACCGATCAACTTTTGATATAGGAAATGTTCAAAACATTATCCATCAATACAAAATTATATCCTTTCTTTTCTAACAAAGAGAGTGATATCATTTGGTATATCAGGTTCGGTATCTAATAACATTTATTCAGAATCAATGTATTCGTAATACAGGGTGACAGTGACCAACAGACTTGGCTGCAACACTTGCCCCGTTTTCTGCCTCATGAAACTTATCACCCGTTCTCAGTTCTCTACCTTTCTGTAGCCCTATGTAACAGATTACATATGTGGGATCCTGATCTGGTATCACATACCCAGGACGTAGAGGATACTGAGAAACAGTTCTCTGTAATGAACACACCCGAAGATGATGCATCAGCATGCACTCTCTTCGTTTGGGTGGCACGGGAAATCTGGTATTCCCCAATTTCCTGCTCGGACTTATAACAATTATAAGTTGGAGCGGGACCAACGTTCCCCAGCACAGTATAACAAGCGGGTTCGGTCAATAATCCGTATTATTATCTTGATTAGGGCGTGATATGGTCGCTACCTGGAGAGAGAGAGAAGAAAACACTCAGCGTTCGCTCTTGCAAGAATAGATTGGTTATTATTTTATCTAATCAGGATGGCTCCCACTGCTTTTTATCAAATCTTCCTTCAAACCCTAAAAGGAAAGACTAGCCGGGATTAATTACACACTACAAGTTCGCCAATCTTTCAGCCAGGCCAGTGTCGGTACTTTGAGGGAGGTCCCCCGTGCTTTCGCACGAACCTAATTAATGTAAACCTCATTTTCCCAGAGGCGTAACCCCGTTAACACCTTTCTAGACACCTACTTGATCGGCTAATTGTAATGTATAAAACTCTCCCAGGAGTAACTCTTACTCGCAGCGGATATCGGGATCCAACTATCTCATAGAAGGTATGCAAACTCATTGCAAATTTCAACACTTGAAATTCCCGATAATATTTTGCCCCTAGCACCCTATGACCTTGACGGAGGTCAACAAACCATAGGCTACTAGTCAAGTTCAACCCGTCATTTCTTGATCGAATTAAACCCACCCGCACGACCCTTGACGGAGGTCAACAAGGCCGCACGACTACCCTAACTCAATCTGCATCATATGCATAAACAGATAAATACTAGTTAGCTACCGCACACTACGCCTTGACGGAGGTCAACAAACGTAGCACGAATACTAAATAGGACTTATCTGAAATGACGGAGAGCTACGACAGGTTTTTCTGAAAACCTATTGCTTAATGAACTTGATATCGTTGTAGAATCAAATGATTTTGAAATGGAGTGTTTTTGAGGCTTTTCTAGTTTTGCTGAAGGAGTCACTCCCGGTGAAGGGATCGTCGGTCCTTTCCTCGTCGAATGAGGTGCGGGATATATCATATATATCGCTGTGCAAAGCAAAAACACTTAAAAGCAATCAAAAGACAAACTGAGTGTGTAGCATCTGCCAGTTATTGCTAAAGGAGTCACTCCCGGTGAAGGGATCTCGGTCCTTTCCTCATCGAATAAGGTGCAGGATATATCATATATACCGCTGTGCAAAGCAAGAACTGTAGCTACCTGTTTTATTTTGAAATTCGATTCTACAACATCTTAGGTTTCTTTTATTTCATTAATCACATTAATGAAGTCCCATCATTTAAATACCTAAACATCACAGATAAATACGACGTACACTTATGCCATCCGCATTCGCCTCGATGTCCCCTCGTGCACCGTTAGGTTAGGTAACTAATGGCAGAGCGGGGCAGGGCTAGCGCGGGTGTAAAACATAAGTAATATCTATATAATGTATCATATATACTATATACTGTATCTATCACAGAAAATCACATGATCACATCACAGATATCGCAGCAGAAGAATCATATGAAATATTGGATATACTAGGACGTCCGTGTTTTCAATACGAGCCAGTATAAAACACGGATTCCACGGTCGCGATGAATAGCCAAACCCACACCCGTAGACCCCTACGAGAGCGGCAAGTAACCCTACCAATTCTAGAGTTAGGAGACCCGGACTCGACTCCTCGAGTTGGTCTCCCACTGGACTCCAGAACCCGGTTACTTGTGCTCCCCTCCTTGGGTCTATCCTAGTGCGGAAAAGTAAATAATATACAAACGGTGACAACATCCGCAACTTGGAAGCGCCCCAATAAAAGAATATTACATACAAGTTTTTACATGAATGAAAATGAAAAACACTCATCTCACATAAAAACCCCCGGCTATTCAAACACGACGATCCAATATAACATATCCAGCAACACATAACATCACATGTCATCAACGTAAGTAAATATGCGCATCCCAATTGTCGTTGACATATAGCAACGAAACCGGCGATATCACATATTACACTTACGGTCACAGAAAAGAAAGTGTAAAACTACAACAGTTGGAATCCGCAACCACCTCAGACATCGCATGCCTGACCAAATGAATTCCTTAGACATCGCATGCCTAACAATTATAAACCCCGCATTTTAGTCTCATAATCGAAAACACTTTTCAATATCAAGTCGGGCAATTCAACAAGATTCCCGACATCCTGATCGAATACTCGTCGCAAACTTCAGTAGGCGGCCGCACCCCCGATACCGTCGACGATGTGCACCAAGGCGGAATACCGCTGCCGCGAGCACCCGAATGGATGCTTTCGGCGATGGGGTTCTCCTACAGTCACTTGATCGGGGCAATGGGGTGAGGCTGTCTATTAAGTTTACCCGGCGAGTATCCGCGTACGCTACGTGATTGCGACGGACTTTTGATCACATCAAAATTCCGTGGCAACCGATCAAGTGAGACTAAAGTGCTATGTTTATAACATTCATTCAGTTATCTCATAACTACTTATGAATTCCAATTATTGTATCACATTCCAGATAAACAGAAAATGTTAAACTTTCCGATCGAACAATCGAACACCCAAGTTTTCCCGATACAATCCAACACATGAAATAAGTCTAACAACATTCAGTTCGTTCCTCAGTACCAACGGTCCAGCCGTAGAAGGGTCAAGCCAACGCCTCACATGTGGCACGCTGTACTGCCCCAAACCCGAAGGTTCAAAGGGCAGTTCAAGACGGTCACATAATCGAGTTAAGGTTTGTTGTCTTCTAGAGGGTCCATCGCGTTACTTGCATTACTTAGAACGTCGTTAAACTACGGAAAAATCCAACACTTGGAAATTTCCCGACAGGGGAAAAATTGGGTATTTATATCCGGTCGAACTTTTTAACATATTCTAAAATTTATCCGGAAAGCCACAAAGACAAAATTTGATACTCCGATCGAAACACCGAATCCCCAAATACACAGCAGAAAATTCAACTCTTGAATTAATATTAAAAATTCCCAGAAAATCCAGAATAATTAAATAGGAGTTACTGTGCAAGATTCACTGCACAATGTGGCCGTACGGCCGCGGATCCGCCGCATGAGCCTTGCTCATGCCGCGGAACCGCGGTGGAAAAGTGGAATTAGGTCCACGAAATTTACAGTAATTCCTAGAAAACCCTGCTTGATTTTCTGCATATTTTTAATGTTGAAAAACTCACTGTTTTCAAAAATGTACAGAGAGCATGGAAATTTTGGACTTTCGGGTTCGATCGGACTTCAAATTCCGTCTGGACTTCGCCTAAGGCTCTAGCTAGGCTCTGATACCACTGTAGGGTTCCTAGGCACCCTAATGAGGTCTCACAAGGCATCAACCATGCCAATTTACAAAAATACGGTGCCGAGAAACCCTAGACTACGGATCATTAGCTAGATGTCTAGGCAAAAAAGCAAACTAGTTAACAATTAACTAAGAGATACGGAAATACAACCTTTGTAGATCCGGTCCTCCACCTCCACGGCTCCGAGATGAGGTCCTCTCCGCTGTCCAAATCAAATCCGGGCTCTAGCGTCGGCTTCATCGGAGAATGGACGGGCTAGGTCGTCGACGACGTGCCGAAGATGATCTACGTCGAAGCATCACTAGATCGAGCTCCACCTTCACCATGTCTTGAAAACTTGTGAAGGAAACACACTCTACTACTTGGCAAGAGGTAGAGGATGAAGAAATAGGAAGTGGGTAGACTTTAGTTTTGGATTTCTCACTCATTTCCATCAATCACCATTGATGGAGCTTGCTTTATTCACTTGAAGATGATGAAGAAGAAGAAGATGATGATGAAAGAATTATGATAAGTTTATCAATAATAGAAAAGAATATGATACTTATCATAATTTTAACCAAAGTTAGGTGTAGAGAATAGACCATGGTTAGAGTTAATGGTTAGGTTTAGGAAAAGAACAAGAATGGTTATGCTTTCAACACTTCAAGAAGTTTCCACAAAATGACAAAATAAGCCACCATTCCTTTTAATTTCCATAATGAATAAATAATCAAATAAATAAATAAGAAATTTAAACACAACCCTAACCATTTACTTAACCAAGGTTTAAACTAAACATACACCTAATCAAGCATGTATCATCAAACATGATACAAACAAATGCACAAAAATATATCACATATACAATGTGCATATCAAGTGAGAAAATCCTTTTAAAGTGAACCAATACTAGTTAATGTAAAGTAATATATCATATATATAATTATACATTAAATCATTAAATCAACACTTGATTTAACGATCCGGTCATATCGCATATAACCGACTAGTATCATTAGTAACAACTTATCGAATCAACACTTGATCCGATAACCCGGCTATATCGCATATAACCGATCAATGTCACATCGCGAGAATCAAATACAGTATCACATACTGGTATCATTCTCGGTCCCGCACATATCTCATATGCGCTCCTATTTCGTTTCGCTTGAGCCAGGAAACCTCTGTGTAGGACTCTAAAGACTCGTCAATACGCCGGCAGCAGATGATGATCATATCAAGCATCCACAAGCCGCAAGCGGTCTGCTAAACGTAACGGCCACCCGGGTATTGAGCGATCTGAAGATCGACGAGAAAGCCCGCTCACACTCCAGTGAATCCAACCAGTAACACTACCGTACAGTCCGGTCTGATCGTCTGATATGTCGCATATCTCGTCTAGGGGTGGTAAACGTCAGACCCCAATAGCTCGATAAGTCGTGTCGATATGAGGTCTATAACAATTCGAGAAACTACTGGTAACACTTACCAGTAAATCTCAGCAACCCTGGCCAGGGATTTCCTGTTATAGCCAATCGAACACAGCGCAACATCAACCCCCTATACCGGGAGAGACGAATCCCCTCCTATCGCTCATTGCCTCCATGCGACTCAGGACTGTACCCAAAAACCACCGTTTTGCACGCCCTCTTGGATGTGGTAAGATGGAAATCAAAGCACAGTGGGAACCACACAAGACTCTATGACGATCTCGGGTCAAAAGACTACTCTGTACCAGTGTCACCAGAGAACTGCCATCTGACGTGAGGTATAATACCATCTGGGAGTTCTCGGCGAGTCCGTCCAGTGTACCCAGTCTCTACTGAGCACCCGTATATCATCTCTGATGTCAAACACCAATGGATATGGGATCATCCATCGCCCATCTATATGGGTCGAGAAGGTACACGCCAGTCTACTCTGGTATATCGATGCCCCGTCTCGATACACCCACGACTAGGGACTTTGAAGGATGTACTTACGGACTACCATGTCCCCACTAGTATGATCCGCATCATAGTCCAGGTAGTCAAGTCCACATCCTAAGGGCTTTACCAACATGTAATAGAGAGACAATCAGTATACACGTTAAGGCAAAGAGCAACTAGATAGCATACTATCATGTCGAGCAAGAAAGTCCTCCATATATATGTCCCAGCATCCACTACAATATACATCCTATGTACAGTAATGGCCTCTAGGGCATACATATAACTAACAAATTCCATATAGGAGTTCTCGGTGAGTCCGTCCAGTGTACCCAGTCACCACTGAGCACCCGTATACGATCTCGATGTCAAACATCGATGAATATGGGAACATCCATCGCCCATCATATGGGTCTAGTATCATATACGCTAGTCTATTCTGGTATATCGATGCTCCGTCTCGATACACCTACGACTAGGGACATTCCAGGATTTGCTTATAAACTACAGATGTCCCACTAGTATGATCTCTATCATAATCACAGTAGTCAAGCCTATATCCTCAGGTCTTTATCAACATGTGTGAATGAATAAAAGCATGATCAAATCAACATGTCAGATAAAGAAGAACGAGATAGCATACTATCATGTCGAGCAAGAATGTACACTGAATATATATATACATGTATAAATACATCGACTATCATATAATGGCCTCTACGGCATACATATATCCAACAGGTTTTTGGCAGAGCACATTGCTCAAAAATTCGGCCTGGCCGGCCCCCCTTCCCCAGATTTGCCTCGAATTTTTCCTGTTCTCTGGTCTGTAGTTTCTGGGTTTTCAGGTGTTGTTTGTTTAATCCAAAATTTCATGTGATTCTAATTTTGATTAGGGGCTTATTCGGAGTGTTTCGTAGTCATATATTTTAACATTGTATTTGTAACTTGGACGATATTTAATAGTTCGAGCGAACATCAATCACCCCTATTACTCTCGCTGAAAATTTCCATGTGTTGGAATTTTCCAAGTGAAATATATTTGAATGTTCGTGCAAGTAACCCTATGGACCCTCTAGAGGAACAAAACCCTAACTCGATTCTATGACCATGGAACCGCGGTTAAACCTTAGGGTTTTCCATAGTCCTGTGGCGCCATAGGTGAGGCAAGGGTTGACCCTTCTACGGCTGGTCCATAGGCACCGTGGTACGTTTTTGGGTATTTTAGTTTTGCTCAAGTGTTGAGCTCTCGGGGTAATTTGAGGGTGTTTGTTGACTCGATCAAAACGTTTAACATTGTCTGGATATTTGTGATGTGAAACAATAATTTGAATCTGTACTAATTAGTTTTGTGAAAAGTAATTAGTCGCGTGTAAGTCTAATATTTCAGTCTCGGTAGAATCGGTAATCTTGTTGAATTACCCGGCTTCTTTTGAAAAGGTGTTTTCATAGTTGAGACCTAAATATAAGATTTGCATTGTTAGACATGAAATCTTGAATATGTGATATTCCAGGTTTATGATGTCTAATGGCAGTGTTGATTCCAATTGTTGTAGTTTTTCATTTTCTTTTCTGCGACCGTAAGTGTAGTATGTGGTGTATTGACGGTTTCGTTGCTATACATTAACGACAATTGGAGTACGCATACTTACTTACGTTGATGATATGTGATATTATGTGTTGATGAGATATGATGTAAAGGATCGTCGCGAATGAATAGCCGGGGATTTATGTGAGATGAGAGTTTTTCTTTTCATTCATGTAAAATTAAATGTATGTAATATTCTTTTATTGGGGCACTTCCGGGTTGAGGATGATGTCACCATTGTTGTATATTATTAATTTTCCGCATTAGGATAGACCCAAGGAGGGGAGCACAAGTGACCGGGTTATAGGGTTCAGTGGGAGGCCATCTCGAGGAGTCGAGACCGGGTCTCCTAAACTCTAGAATTAGAAGGGTCACTTGCCGCTCTCGTAGGGGTGTAGGGGTGTGGGCTTGGCTGTTCATCGTGACCGTGGAATCCGTATTTTCTATTATTGGCTAAATACAAAATACGGACCTCCTAGTATATCCTGTATTTCCATATATATGCTTCTGCTGATGATATTCTGTGATGTGATCACTTTATATGCTGAGACGAATGATGTATTATATATATGATATATAATAAACGTTGCTTATGTTTTGCATCTGCGCTAGTCCCGCCCCGCTATGCCGTTAGTTAAGTAACCTAACGGTACATAACGGGACATTGTGGCGAATGCGGATGGCATAAGTGTACGTTCTATTTTCGTTTCTTTTCTGTAATGGCTTAAGGACTTAAATGATGGGACTACATTAATAAGATTAATGTAAACAAAAAGAAACCTAAAAAGATGTTGTAGAATCAGATTTGAAACCTACTCGGCTTTTTATGAAAAAGCAAGATTTCAAAAGGCGGAGCTTAAACCACTCCTTTTTTAAACCATTAGATTCTACAACGATATCAAGTTCGAAGTGTTAAAGCTTTTCATAAAATCTATTCGCAACCGTCCGTCATTTTAGAAAGCAGAGTACTTAGTATTCGTGCTGCGTATTTTGACTATAGTTAAGGCGCAATGTACGGTAGCTAAGTGATGTCTTCCTACACCGCATATAATGCGATTAGTTAGGACATTCATATGATTATGTTGACTATAGTTAAGGGTCATATGGGTAGGTCTAGTAAATCACGAAATGACGGGAAGAACTTGACTAGTACTTATGATATATTGACTATTGTTAAGGTCATGAGTACTAGGGGTAAAACCATATCGGGAGTTTCAAGTGTTGAAATTTGCAATGAGATTGCATACCTTCTATATGATAGTAGGATCCCGATCGCATTGTGAGCAATAGTTGCTCCCTGGAGAGTTTTGCACTTTACAATTAGCTAATTCATTAGGTGTCTAGAAAGGTGTCAACAGGTCTACGCCTCTGGGAAAATGAGGTTTATTTTAATTAGGTCCGTGCGAAAGCACGGGAAACCACCCTCAGAAGTACCGGCACTGACCTGGCTGAACGGTTAGCGAAGTTGTAGAATATAATTAATCCTGGCTAATTTTTTCCTTTTAAGGTTTGAAGGAAAATTTGATAAAAGCAGTGGGCGACATCGATTAGATAAGATAATAAACCATTCTGATCTTTGCAAGAGCTTTCGCTGAGTGTATTTTTCTTTCTCTCCTAATGGCAGATAACCATGACTGTACTTAAGCTACTATTAGAGAAAAATAAGCTAAGTGGACCGAACTATAAAGATTGGCTGAGGAACATTAACATTGCTCTCACATATGATAAAGTATCATATGTCCTCACTGCCACAGCCCCGCCCAAACCAGGCCCCGAATCTTCTGTTGCGGATAGGGAGATCCGCAAAATGTGGGATATTGAGTGTGCTACCGCCAAAGGCCCCGCGCTTGCATCGATGAACAATACACATCAAAAGCAGCACGAGGAGATGGATGTTCAATCCATCTTTCTCCATACAAAGGAGTTGTATGGGGAGTAATCTCGTATCTTACGATACGAAGCATCTCGAAAGCTGTTTCAGATGCTGATGGCCCCTGGCATATCAGTAGATGACCACGTTTTGAAGATGATAGCTCTTATTGAAGAGCTTGAGGGTCTCGGATGGACAATGGAAAACAAACAATATACATATATTGTTCTATAGTCTCTTCCCTCTTTCTTTGCACCTTTCATAGTGAACTTCAACATGCACAACATGGAGAAGTCACTACCCGAACATCTCAATATGTTAAGAAATGAAGAGAGCACGCTTAAGGCGAAGTCTCCCTATCTTCTTCTTCCGTCCCAAAAGCCAAGGCCAAGGGAAAGAACAAGAAGAAATCCACCAAGCCGAGAGGAGGAATTAAAAATACAAAGTGGAAAGACAAATCCGAAGCCGCGGAGTCAGGAAAAGTAGAATGTTTCTACTACAAGAAGACGGGACACTGGAAGCGGAACTGTACTGAGTACCTTGGTCTCAAGAAAGGGAAGCATGGTGATGCTTCAGCTTCAGGTGTGTTCGTAACTGAAAAAAAATTTCTATAAACTCTGCTTCCTGGGTATTGGATGTTAGGTTTCCTTAGCACCTACTGTAGAGATGGAAGCATCACACATGCCACTTTAAAAATTATGGAGGTGCTAAGCAAACAAAGCAAGGATTTTTAACAAGAATACTAGGGTAACAACACTTGTATCTCATACAAATAACAAATAAACACTAAGTAAAAAGAATACAAACTTTGTAGTCCTCTTTTTAAGACACCTAAGATCCTTGAGAGGTTGGAAAGGCTTGGTAGTAAGCTCCTACGTCCACGATGATCCACCCGAAGTTCACTAGGTCCAAGCTTCTAGCTCCACTTGATGTAAGAAGAAGATGAAGCTAAACACTTTAAACTAATTGGCTAGATTAGAGTAGAATGATGAAGTGGTGTGTTTTCTTTTGTCAAAACCCTTTCTTTTAAACTCTATCTCACTTTGGAAAAATCAAGAGAGCTTGGAAGAAGAAGAAGATGAAGGCAAAAGCTTTTGTCTAAAATGAAATGATAAAGCTTGAAAAGAAAAATAGAAAAGATAGTATATATATTTTCTATCTCCATTCAAACCATGGTTCTAATAATATCTAGATATTTAGTAAGTAAGTTAAAACCCAAAAGAAAAGATTAATCCAAGGTTAAAAGGTAGGTGAAGTATGGTTTACTTTTGGAAGAGTATAGAAAGATAACAATGTATTAATCTTTTTCTTTTCCTTTTGTTTTAAAACAAATACATATATATATATATAATATATATATATATATATATATATCCATATATTTTAGTTCCATGTAAGTCTTATATTGACTTCAAAGATGTATCATCAACCATGATACTTTTGCATGTATGTATCCATGCACATCAACATGTGCATACATGCATGCATTCTTCATTTTTAATAAAAGGGTTTGAATAAAGAATAACACTAAAAGTCAAAATGTTAAATCAACAATTGGATTAAAAATCTGGTCATATCATATACGACCCGACCAATAGAAAAATGCCCGATTAACAAACGGTATCACATAGTCGTATTCAATCAGGTCCTCGTGCATATCTCATATGCACACCACATCTTTTCGCCTGGGCTAGGAAACTTCTGTGTGGACTCTAAGACTCGTCAATATGCCGGCAGTGGGTGATGATCATATCAAACATCTACAAGCCATAAGCGGTCAGCTAAACGTAACGGCCACCCGGGTATTGAGCGATCAGAAGAAAACCAGCAAAGCTGTCAAAACTCCCGTCGAGCCATCTGGCAACACTTACTGTACAGTCCGGTCTCCTCATCAGATATGTTGCATATCGAGTCTAGGGATGGTATCGTCGACCACAATAACTCAATAAGTCATGTCGGTGTATAGCCCATAACAGATCGAGAAACTACTGATAACGCTTATCAGTAAATCTCAGTAGCCCTTGCCAGGGACTTCCTGTTATAGCCAATCAAGCATAGCACAACATCAACCACCAATACCGAAGAGACAAAACCCCTCCTATCGCTCATTGCCTCCATGTGCCTCGGGACTGTACCCAAAATCCACCTGTTTGCACGACTCAGTAGAGCCGTGGTAGGGTGGAGATCAAAGTACAGTGGGAGGACTCACAAGTCTCTATTACGATCTTGGGTCTACAGACTAACCTGTACCAGTGTCACCTGAGAACTGCTATCCGACGATAGATATAATATCACATTAGAGTTCTCAGCGAGTCCATTCAGTGTATCCAGTCTCCACTGAGCACCCGCACACAATCTTTGGTGTCAGCACACTAGATGGATATGGGATCATCCATCGTCCATCATATGGGACAAGAATGGTATACGCTAGTCTACTCTGGAATATCGATGCCCCGTCTCGATACACCCACGACTAGGAACAGTTCAAGGATATGCTTATAAACTACACGTGCCCCACTAGTATGATCCGCATCATAGTCACAGTAGTCAAGTAAATATCCTGAGGGCTTTATCAACATGTGCAAATGAATAAAAGGATGATCAAATCAACATGTCAGATAAAGTAAACCAGATAGCATACTATCATGTCAAGCAAGAAAGTAATCCATATATATACATGTCCAAGCATCCACTATACATATAATGGCCTCTAGGGCATACATATATCCAACAATCTCCCACTTGCACTAAGGCCAGTTATTGGCGTATCCCATACCCAACATCTCAAAAAGTCGCTTATGCTGCAGCTGTGGAAAGGCCTTGGTGAGTGGATCCGCGGTGTTATTCTTTGTATCTACTCTCCGAATCTCGATCTCGTGGAGATCTACTATCTCCCGGATCAAATGATATCGTCTGAGGATGTGTCAGGATTTCTGATGGGACCTTAGTTCTTTGGCTAATGCCATAACCCCATTATTATCACAATACAATGGTATTGGATCAACAATGGTTGGAACTACTCCTAGTTCCGTGACGAACTTCCTCATCCAGACGGCTTCCTTGGCAGCATCATTTGGAGCAATATACTCAGCTTCCATCGTTGAGTCCGCAACGGTATCCTGTTTGGAACTCTTCCAACTAACTGCCCTTCCTTTGAGGGTAAATACAAACCCTGAGATAGATTTGTTGTCATCTTATCACTTTGGAAGCTGGAATCGGTAAAGGCCTCCATTTGGAGATCTCCATTACCATACACTAAGAACAATTCTTTAGTCCTTCGCAAGTACTTAAGAATGTTCTTCACTACTATCCAACGTATCTCCCCTGGGTTGGATGGATACTTGCTTACAACAGCTAGTGCATAAGCTACATCAGGGCGTGTATATAACATCGCATAGATTATAGATCATACGGCCAAAGCGTAGGGTATAATGCTCATGCGAGCTCTCTCTTCATCAGTCTTCGGACAGAAGTCCTTGGAGAGAGTGATTCCATGACAAGCAGGTAAGGCACCACGCTTGGAATCTTCCATACAAAACCTTTTTAGGATGGTGTCAATGTACTTTGATTGGGACAATCCCAATAACCTCTTGGATCTATCTCTATAGATCCTTATGCCCAAAATGCACGAGGAATCACCCAGGTCCTTCATGGAGAAACTTTGTGATAAGAATAGTTTGACCGATTGCAGCATAGGAATGTCATTTCCTATCAAGAGAATGTCATCCACGTACAATACGAGGAATGTGACAGTACTCCCTACAATCTTCATATAAATGCATGGTTCATCTATATTTTTGATAAAATCAAACTCTTTGATTGTATCATCAAAACAGATGTTCCAGCTCAGTGAGGCCTGCTTTAATCCATAAATGGATTTAAGAAATCTACATGCTTTCCCGCTACTCTCACTGTCAATGAAACCCTATGGCTGATCCATATAAACGCATTCTTCTAAATCACCATTCAGAAATGCAGTTTTAACGTCCATCTGCCAGATTTCATAATCATAGTAGGCGGCAATAGCAAGTAGGATCCGAATGGATTTAAGCATTGCTACTGGAGAGAAAGTTTTATCATATTCCAATCCTGGTCTTTGACGAAAACCTTTCACTACAAGCCTTGCTTTAAAGGTCTCTACCTGTCCATCTACGCCAATCTTTCTCTTAAAGATCAATTTGCACCCAACGGGTTTTATCCCAGGAGGTACAACGTCCAAAGTCCATACTTTGTTGGTGTACATGGACTCCATTTTGGATCTCATGGCTTCCAGCCACTTCACAGAGTCACCACTCGTGGTAGCTTGCTGAAAACTAGAATATTGCATCAATGATGCAATCTTCTCTATCACCATCAATGAGAAACCCATAGTATCTCTCTGGTGGTCAAGAAGTTCTACTAGATCTCCAGAGCGGCTGAGGTTCTTGAAGTTCTACTGCAACATAACTTTTCCTGAGTAATTTGTGTCTATAGAACCTCTTCTAATTCTACCGCATTGCTATCAGTACTATCTGTAAAGATTTCATTTTCCAAAAATGTGGCATGCTGAGCAACAAACACCTTTTGTTCCTTCTTGTGGTAGAATAGATATCCATATGAGTATTTTGGATATCCCACAAATTTACACATGACCGATCGTGTCTCAAGTTTGTCCGGACGACCCCAAATCCTAACTCTTTTAAGAGATGGTCTCTTTCCACTCCATATCTCATATGGAGTGGTAGACACGGTCTTAGTTAGAACCCTGTTTAACAGATACATTGATGTCTCTAATGCATGCCCCCAAAAGGAAAGCGGTAACTCAGCGTCACACATCATGGATCGTACCATATCTAATAGGGTACGATGCCTTCGTTCTGACACACCGTTGTGCTGTGGGGTGTAAGGAGGAGGAGATGAGAGAGAATCCCATTCTCTTTTAAGAAGTCTGAAAACTCTGTACTTAAGTACTCTCCACCTCGATCCGATCGAAGTTTCTTGATGCTCAAGCCTGTTTGTTTTTCTACTTCAAGTTTGTACTCCTTGAATTTCTCGAAAACTTCGGATTTGTGCTTTATCAAAAAAATGTGTCCGAATCTTGAGAAATCATCAGTAAAAGTAATGAACAATGAAAAACTGCCTCTTGCATGTGTAGACATTGGTCCACATACATCACTATGTATGAGGCTTAAGAGTTCCACAGCTCTTTCTCCGTGTCCAGTAAATGGAGTTTTGGTCATTTTACCTTTGATACAGGACTGCCAATTTGCATAAGATTTATAATCAAAAGGATTTAAATATCCATCTTTATGTAGCTTGCTTAGTCTTGTTTCATTAATATGACCAAGTCTACAATGCTAAAGAAAAGCTTCATTTATATATGAAAATTTTCTTTTATTAGTATGTTGTATATTGAAAACTGTGTGTTGGTTCAAGACGTAAATACCGTTATTTAATGTACCATACCCAATCAACTCTTGATTCAAGTTAATGTTCATAACATTATTTTGCAACACAAAATGATATCCTTCATTGTCCAACAAAGAAATGGATATTATATTATATAGCATACTTGGCACAAAATAATAAGGGTTCAAAACCAAAATACAACCCGAAGGCAACCCCAGATGATACTGTCCTACGGATACAGCATGTATATTGGAACCATTTCCAACCCGTAGAGTATGGTCTCCAGTCTTCAAAACTCTACTATTTCTCAACCCCTGCATATAATTGCAGATGTGAGAACCAGAACTGGTATCTAATACCCAAGATGCAGAGTTAACTGAAAAATTGTTCTCAGTTACAAACACACCTGAAGCGGAAGCATCACCATGCTTCTTCTTCTTCAGATCAGCAAGATACACAACACAGTTGCGTTTCCAATGTCCCGACTTGTGGCAGTAAAAACATTCCCCTTTTCCACTTCCTGCGGTCCTAGATGTGTCTTTCCTCTTCTCCTTTTTAACTCCACCTTTCGATTTGATGGGTTTCTTCTTCTTCTTTCCCTTGGCCTTGGTTTTTGGGATGGAAGAGGAAGATGGCCCAGCAAGCAGAGCGAGAGTCTTCGCTGTTTTCAGCGTGCTCTCTGCACTTCTCAACATATTGAGAAGTTCAGGCAATGATTTCTCCAAATCGTTCATATTGAAATTCACTATGAATGGAGCAAAGGCGGGGGAGAGAGGCTGCAGAACAACATATGTATATTGCTCATTATCCATAGTCCATCCCAGTTCCTCAATTTCTTCTATAAGACCAATCATCTTCAGGACATGGTCTCCTACTGATGCACCAGGGGTCATTCGCATCTGAAACAGCTTTCGAGACGCCTCGTATCTTAAAGTACGAGATTGCTCTTCATACAACTCCTTTGTATGAAGAAAGATGAATTGCACATCCATCTTCTCGTGCTGTTTCTGATGGATGTTGTCCAAAGAAGCAAGCGCGAGGCACTTGGCCGTGTTGCAGTCAATATTCCATATTTTTCGGATCTCTCTATCCGAAACAGATGATTCAGGTCCTGGGACGGGTGGGGCTTTGGTAGTGAGGACATATGATACTTTATCATATTTGAGTGCAATGTTCAAGTTCCTCAACCATTCTTTATAATTCGGTCCTATCACTTTGTTTTTCTCTAGTGGAAGCTTAAGTCCCGTCATCGGCATCTGCCATTAGGAGAGAGAAAAGAATACACTCAGCGAAATGCTCTTGCAAAGAATTATATTGGTTATTATCTTATCTAATCGATGTCTCCTACTGCTTTTATCAAATTTTCTTTCAAAACCTGAAAAGAAAACTAGCCAGGATTAATTACATTCTACAGTTTCACTAACCGGTCAGCCAGGCCAGTGTCGGTACTTTGAGGGAGGTTCCCCGTGCTTTCGCACGGACCTAATTAAAATAAACCTCGTTTTACCAGAGGTCAAACCCCATTGAAACCTTTCTAGATACCTACTGGATTAGCTAATTGTAAAGTGCAAAACTCTCCTGGGAGTAACTCTTACTCACAGTGGGATCGGGATCCAACTATCGTATAGATGGTATGCAATCTCATTGCAAATTTCGACTCTTCAAACTCCCGATATGGTTTTTACCCCTAGTTACTTATGACCTTGGCTATGGTCAACATATCATAAGTACTAGTTAAGTTCTACCCGTCATTTCGAGATTAACTAGACCCACCCATATGACCCTTGACTATGATCAACATAATTAAATGAATGTCCTAACTGATCGCATCATATGCTTTGTAGGAAGAAATCACTTAGCTACCGTACACTACGCCTTGACTATGATCAAAATACGTAGCACGAATACTCAGTACTCTGCTTCCTAAAATGACAGAGGTTGCGGAAGGTTTTTATGAAAATCTTTAACGCTTTGAACTTGATCTCGTTATAGAATCAAAACAGTTTAGAAAAGAAGTGGCTTAAGCTCTGCATCTTTTGAAACTTGCATTTTCATAAAAAGGCCGAGTGGGTTTCAAATTCGATTCTACAACATCTTTTAGGTTTCTTTTACTTTACATTAATCTTATTAATGTAGTCCCATCATTTATGTTCCTAAGCCATCACAGAAAAGAAATGAAAATAGAACGTATACTTATACTACCCGTATTCGCCACAGTGTCTCGTTATGCACCGTTAGGTTACTTAACTAACGGCATAGCGGGGTGGGACTAGCGCGGGTGTAAAATATAAGCAACGTTTATTATATATCATATATATAATAATAATCCATTCGTCTCAGATACTAAGTAATCATATTACAGAATATCAACAGCTGCAGAAGCACATATGAAAATAAAAAGTATATCTAGGAGGTCCGTATTTTGTACTCAGCTAGCAATAGAAAATACGGATTCCACGGTCGCGATGAATAGCCAAGCCCACATCCCTAGACCCTTACGTGAGCAACAAGTGATCCTGCCAATTCTAGAGTTTAGGAGACCCGGTCTCGACTCCTCGAGATGGCCTCCCACTGAATCCTAGAACCCGATCACTAGTGCTCCCCTCCTTGGGTCTATCTTAATGCGGAAAAGTAAATAATATACAATAATAGTGACATCATCCTCAACCCGGAAGTGCCCTAAATAAAAGAATATTACATACAATTGACTTTTATATGAATGAAAATAAACACTCTCATCTCACTTAAAAACCCCGGCTATTCGATCGCGACAATCCTGCAAATCATATCTCAGCAACATATAATATCTCATATCATCAATATAAGCAAGTACGCGTATCCCGATTGCAGTTGATGTATAGCAATGGAACCGGCGATACACCACACTTACGGTCATAGAAAAGAAAGTGAAAAACAATAATTACAATTACCACAATCTCAAATATCAAGACGATGTTTAACGTTTCGATCGAATCAACATACACCCACATTTTACCCGAAGAACTCAACACTTTAGCAAAGTTACAAATACCCAAAATCGCGTCACAGTGTCTATGTCCAGCCATAGAAGGGGTTAACCAACGCCTCACCTATGACACCACAGAACTACGACAAACCCGAAGGTTCGATCGCAGTTCCGTGGGCATAGAATCGAGTTAAGGTTTTTATGTACTTCTAGAGGGCCCATAGGAACACTTGCGCGACTATTGAATACAAAGTTAACTTAGGAAAAACACAACACTTGGAAATTTCTGTTAGTTATATATATGCCCTAGAGGCCATTACTGTACATAGGCTGTATATTGTAGTGGATACTGGGACGTATATAGGGAGGACTTTCTTGCTCGACATGATAGTATGCTATCTGGTTGAACTTTACCTTAACGTGTATACTTATTGTCTCTCTGTTACATGTTGGTAAAGCCCTTAGGATGTGTGCTTGACTACCTGGACTATGATGCGGATCATACTAGTGGGGACATGGTAGTCCATAAGTACATCCTGCAAAGTCCCTAGTCGAGGGTATATCGAGACGAGGCATCGATATACCAGAGTAGACTAGCGTATACCTTCTCGACCCATACAGATGGGCGATGGATGATCCCATATCCATTGGTGTTTGACATCAGAGATGATATATGGGTGCTCAGTAGAGACTGGGTACACTGGACGGACTCGCCGAGAACTCCCAGATGGTATTATACCTCACGTCAGATGGCAGTTCTCTGGTGACACTGGTACAGAGTAGTCTGTTGACCCGAGATCGTCATAGAGTCTTGTGTGGTTCCCACTGTGCTTTGATTTCCATCTTACCACATCCAAGAGGGCGTGCAAAACGGTGGTTTTTGGGTACAGTCCCGAGTCACATGGAGGCAATGAGCGATAGGAGGGGATTCGTCTCTCCCGGTATAGGGGGTTGATGTTACGCTGTGTTCGATTGGCTATAACAGGAAATCCCTGGCCAGGGTTGCTGAGATTTACTGGTAAGTGTTACCAGTAGTTTCTCGAAGTGTTATAGACCTCATATCGACACGACTTATCGAGCTATTGGGGTCTGACGTTTACCACCCGTAGGCAAGATATGCGACATATCAGACGATCAGACCGGACTGTACGGTAGTGTTACTGGTTGGATTCACTGGAGTGTGAGCGGGCTTGCTCGTCGATCTTCAGATCGCTCAATACCCGGGTGGCCGTTACGTTTAGCAGACCGCTTGCGGCTTGTGGGTGTTTGATATGATCATCACCTGCTGCCGGCGTATTGACGAGTCTTTAGAGTCCTACACAGAGGTTTCCTGGCTCAAGAGAAACGAAATAGGAGTGCATATGAGATATGTGCGTGACCGAGAATGATACCAGTATGTGATACTGTATTCGATTCTCGCGATATGTGACATTGATCGGTTATATGCGATATAGCCGGGTTATCGGATCAAGTGTTGATTCGATAAGTTGTTACTGTTGATATTAGTCGGTTATATGCGATATGACCGGATCATTAAATCAAGTGTTGATTTAATGATTTAATGCATAATTATATATTTGATATATTACTTTGCATTAACTAGTATCGGTTCACTTAAGATGGATTTTCTCACTCGGATGTGCGCATTGTATATGCGATATATTTTTGTGCACTTGATTGTATCATGTTTGATGATGCATGCCACATTGGTTAGTGTAAAGAATTAAACCTAGGTTAAGTATATGGTTAAGGTTTCTATTTATTTGTCCATTCATTTATCTTTTTATTTGGATTAAAATGAAATGACAAAAGAAAACAAAATGGTCATCATTCTTTCTTTCTTTCATGAAGCTTGATGAAGCTTCATGAAGCTTTGACCATGTGACCATTTTGTCTTTTAGCTTAACCCTAACCATTGCACTTAACCATGATTGATTCTCTACACCTAACCATGGTTCTAATATGATAAGTATTCATTTCTTTTCTAATTTTAATTAACTTATCATAATTAGCTTCTTCTTCTTCTTCATTTCTTCAAGTGAAGAAAGCTTGCCTCCATCAATGGCAAGTGATGAAAAAGAGTGAGAAATCCAAATCTAAAGTCTACCCACTTCTTATTTCTTCATCCTCTACCTCTTGCCAAGTAGTAGAGTGGGTTTTCTTCACAAGTTTCTTGACTTTGTGAAGTGAGAGCTTGATCTAGCGATGCCTCGACGTAGATCATCTTCGGCATGGACATCGACGACCTAGCTCGCCATTTCTCCGACGAAGCCGACGCTAGAGCCCGGGAATTCTTTTGGACAGCAAGGGGACTTCGTTGCGGAGCTATGAAGGTGGAGCACCGGATCTACAAAGGTTGTAAAACTTTTAGTTAAGTGTTAACTAGTTTATTGTTTCGCCTAGTTTTCTAGCCAACGATCCGTAGTTTAGGGTTTTTCGGCACCGTAAAATTTGAAAATGGCATGGTTGATGTCTTGTGAGACCTCATTAGGATGCCTAGGAACCCTACAGTGGTATCATGGCCTAGCTAGAGCCTTAGGCGAAGTCTAGACGGATTTTGAAGTCCGAACGACCCAAAACCCAAACCCAAAATAGCTCTCTGGACGTTTTCTAAATTCTGGGATTTTTCCACATTAAAAATATGCAGAGAACACAACACAAATATCTAAGAGTTACTGTGAAGTTTGAAAGCCCAATTCCACTAAACCGCCGCGGTTCCGCGGCATGAGCTAGGCTCATGCGGCGGTTCCGCGGTCGTACGGACACAGTGTGTAAAATTGTTTGCATAGTAATTCTTATTTTTCGGTGGTGTTTTTCCTGGGTATTTTTGATATTTTTTCCCGAGTTTTAATTTTCAGGGTTGTTTTGGGGATTCGAATGTTCGATCGGATTATCAAATTTTGTCTGTGTGGCTTTCCGGATAAATTTTAGAATATGTTAAAAAGTTCGACCGGATATAAATACCCAATTTTTCCCCTGTCGGCAAATTTCCAAGTGTTGGATTTTTCCGAAGTTTAACGACGTTCTAAGTAGTGCAAGTAACGCGATGGACCCTCTAGAAGACAACAAACCTTAACTCGATTATGTGACCGTCTTGAACTGCCCTTTGAACCTTCGGGTTTAGGGCAGTACGGCGTGCCACATGTGAGGCGTTGGCTTGACCCTTCTACGGCTGGACCGTTGGTACTGAGGCACGAACGAAATGTTGTTAGACTTATTTCATGTGTTGATCTGTATCGGGAAAAATTGGGTGTTCGATTGTTCGATCGGAAAGTTTGACATTTTCTATTTATCCGAAATGGGATACAATAATTGGAATTCACAAGTAGTTATGAGATAACTGAATGAATATTATAAACATAGTAGTTTAGTCTCACTTGATCGGTTGCCACGGAATTTTGATGTGATCAAAAGTCCGTTGCAATCACGTAGTGTACGCGGATACTCGCCGGGTAAACTTAATAAACAGCCTCACTCCATAACCCCGACCAAGTGACTGTAGGAGAACCCCGTCGCCGAAAGCATCCATTCGGGTGCTCGCGGTAGCGGTGTTCCGCCTTGGTGCACTTCGTCGACGGTATCGAGGGTGCGGCCGTCTACTGAAGTTTGCGACGAGCATTCGATCAGGATGTCGGGTATCTTGTTGAATTGCCCGACTTGATATTGAAAAGTATTTTCGATTTTGAGACTAAAATGCGGGGTTTATAATTGTTAGGCATGCGATGTCTAAGTAATTCATTTGGTCAGGCATGCGATGTCTGAGGTGGTTGCGGATTCCAACTGTTGTAGTTTTACACTTTCTTTTTTGTGACCGTAAGTGTAATATGTGATATCGCCGGTTTCGTTGCTATATGTCAACGACAATTGTGATGGACATATTTACTTACTTTGATGACATGTGATGTTATGTGTTGCTGGATATGTTATATTGGATTGTCGTGTTTGAATAGCCGGGGGTTTTTATGTGAGATGAGTGTTTTTCATTTTCATTCATGTAAAAACTTGTATGTAATATTCTTTTATTGGGGCACTTCCAGGTTGCGGAAGTTGTCACCTCTTGTATATTATTTACTTTTCCGCACTAGGATAGACCCAAGGAGGGGAGCACAAGTAACCGGGTTCTGGAGTCCAGTGGGAGACCAACTCGAGGAGTCGAGTCCGGGTCTCCTAACTCTAGAATTGGTAGGGTTGCTTGCCGCTCTCGTAGGGGTCTAGGGGTGTGGGTTTGGCTATTCATCATGACCGTGGAATCCGTGTTTTATACTGGCTCGTATTGAAAACACGGACGTCCTAGTATATCCAATATTTCATATGATTCTTCTGCTGCGATATCTGTGATGTGATCATGTGATGTTCTGTGATAGATACAGTATATAGTATATATGATATATTATATAGACGTTACTTATATTTTACACCCGCGCTAGCCCTACCCCGCTCTGCCGTTAGTTACCTAACCTAACGGTGCATGAGGGGACATCGAGGCGAATGCGGATGGCATAAGTGTACGTCGTATTTATCTGTGATGTTTAGGTACTTAAATGATGGGACTTCATTAATGTGATTAATGAAAATAAAAGAAACCTAAGATGTTGTAGAATCGAATTTCAAAATAAAAAAGGTAGCTACAGTTCTTGCTTTGCACAGGGGTATATGTGATATATCCTGCACCTTATTCGATGAGGAAAGGACTGAGATCCCTTCACCGGGAGTGACTCCTTTAGCAATAACTGGCCGATGCTACACCCTCGGTTTGTCTTTTGATTGCTTTTAAGAGTTTTTGCTTTGCACAGTGATATATATGATATATCCCGCACCTCATTCGACGAGGAAAGGACCGACGATCCCTTCACCGGGAGTGACTCCTTTAGCAAAACTAGAAAAGCCTCAAAAACACTCCATTTCAAAATTCATTCGATCCTACAACGATATCAAGTTCATTACGCAATAGATTTTCAGAAAAACCTGTCGTAGCCCTCCGTCATTTCAGATAAATCCTGTTTAGTATTCGTGCTGCGTTTGTTGACCTTGTCAAGGCACAGTGTACGGTAGTTAACCAGTATTTATCTGCTTATGCATATGATGCAGATTGGGTTAGGGTAGTCGTGCGGCCTTGTTGACCTTGTCAAGGGTCGTGCGGGTGGATTTGATTCAATCAAGAAATGACGGGTTGAACTTGACTTGCGGTCTATAGTTTGTTGACCTTGTCAAGGTCATAGATCATTCGGGGCAAAATATTATCGGGAATTTCAAGTGTTGAAATTTGCAATGAGATTGCATACCTTCTATGAGATAGTTGGATCCCGATACCCGCTGCGAGTAAGAGTTACTCCTGGGAGAGTTTTATACATTACAATTAGCCGATCAAGTAGGTGTCTAGAAAGGTGTTAACGAGGTTACGCCTCTGGGAAAACGAGGTTTACATTAATTAGGTTCGTGTGAAAGCACGGGGGACCTCCCTCAAAGTACCGACACTGGCCTGGCTGAAAGTTGGCGAACTTGTAGTGTGTAATTAATCCCGGCTAGTCTTTCCTTTTAGGGTTTGAAGGAAGATTTGATAAAAAGCAGTGGGAGCCATCCTGATTAGATAAAATAATAACCAATCTATTCTTGCAAGAGCGCACGCTGAGTGTTTTCTTCTCTCTCTCTCCAGGTAGCGACCATATCACGCCTTAATCAAGATAATAATACGGATATTTGACCGAACCCGCTTGTTATACTGAGCTGGGGAACGTTGGTCCCGCTCCAACTTATAATTGTTATAAGACAGAGCAGGAAATTGGGGAATACCAGAATTCCCGTGCCGCCCAAACGAAGAGAGTGCATGCTGATGCATCATCTTCGGGTGTGTTCACTACAAAGAACTGTTTCTCTGTATCCTCTATGTCCTGGGTATGTGATACCAGATCAGGATCCCAGATGTGTAATCAGTTACATAGGGCTACAGAAAGGTGGAGAACTGAGAAAGGGTGATAGGTTTCATGAGGCAGAAAACGGGGCAAATGTTGCAGCCAAGTCTGTCGGTCACTGTCACCCTGTATTACCAATACATTGATTCTGAACGAATGTTATTAGATATCGAACCTGATATACAAAATCATATCTGTCTCTTTATTAGTAAAGAAACGATAAAATTTTGTATTGTTGGATAATGTTTTGAACATTTCCTATATCAAAAGTTGATCGGTTCAGGCACGTTATCTAAAAGCATTGATGTTCTAAATATAACTACAGTTCTTAGTATATGGAACACACATTAGAGGAAAAGTTCAGAAATGAACGGATCCTTCTTAAGGTATTGTAGACTAGGTCAGATCAATGTGACCCGACTAGCTGAAGTTACATGTAGATGCATATTTAAATCAGTTTGAGTCTACATCTTGTGAAACTTGCCAGTCATGTCACAAAGATATAATGACACCAGCTCTGTTTATTGGAAACAGAGAAAGAGTTAGTGAACTCTTGGGATGATACATGTTGATGTATGTAGGTCCCCTGTCTACACATGCCAGGACTGGTTCTTTATACTTCATCACGTTCTTTGATGATCTCTTTAGATTCAGACATATGTTCCTGTTGAAACACATGTCCGAACCTTTTGAGATATTCATAGAATATAAGTTAGAAGTGGAGAACCAATAAGGGTATAAGTATTATGTCCTTTGATGTGATCGAGGAGGAGAATACTTGAGCACGGAAATCCTGGACTTTTCTAGAGGAGAATGAGATTCTCTCTCAGCATTACTCCTCCGCATACACCATAGCACGATGGTATATCGGGATGGAGCAATTACACCCTATGTGATAAGGTGTGCTCTATGATGAGTAATACTGAGCTACCTATTTCCTTTTGGGTGTTATGCACTTGAGAAGCTGCATACCTATTGAATAGGGTTCTAATCAAATCAGATGCCTACCACTTCATATGTGATATGGAAAGGGAAGAGCCCATGTCTTAAGTTAGTTAAGATTTGGGGTTGTCCGGCCTATGTCTAAAAGCAAAATCCGGACAAACTCGAGGCAAGGTTAGTTATGTAGAACTGGAAAGGTTCCAGCTATGCAAACTACAAAAGATGATTTGATGGAACCAAAGGATTCAATAGTTACCAACGAACCTCGGCCTCTCCGCCAATCTAGTAGGGTTCCTCACCCACCTGAGAGATACTTCGGTTCCTCTATGACAGTGGGAGCGAGGATTGCATCATGAGATGATGACCCAACTAGCTTCGAGCAGGCCATCGAGAGTAAGACTCTGTAAGAATGGATGGATGTTTATCGATCTGAGATGGAATCCTTATACATCAACGAAGTATGGACTTTAGTTGCTATATCTGAAGGGTTAAATCCCCATCAGGAGCAAGTATATCTTGAGAAGATTACTTGGTGTACATGGAAAAGTTGAGACTTTCAAAGCTAGAATTGTTAAAGGTTTTCGTCATCGACCAGGCGTGGATAATGATGAAACCTTTTCCAGTAGCTATGCTTAAGTCCATCCAGATCCTACTTGCCACGGCTACATACGATAACTACGATATCTGGCGGTTGGGTGCCATGACTGCTTTTCTAAATGATGTTTTAGAAGAGTGCGTCTATAAGTACACAGCCAGAGGGCCTCGTAGACAGTGGGAGTAGCGGAAACGTGTGCAAGATGTTTTATATGATAAAGCAGGCATCGCGGAGTTGGAACGTATGTTTTGATGTAATAGTCAAAAAAAGTTGACATCATCAAAATGGTAGATGAACCTTGTATAAACAAGAAGGTAGTAGGGAGTATGGTGACGATCCTCGTAGAGTACGTGGATGACATACTCTTGATAGGGAAGGAGTTTCCTATGCTACGCTCGATCAATCTCCGCTTATCACAATGATTCTCCATATAGGATCAAAGTGATACCTCCTAAATCCTGGGTTTTTGGATCTATGAGATAGATCTAATTGGATGTTAGGACTCTCACAAGTTGTAGTGAGACGGTATCAATCGATCCTGGGAAGAATCACTGGAAGTGTTCCAGAGTGATAAAGACGACTGAATGTCAGTCACAGGCATTGTCTTTACCCTCAGTGGAGGGACGGTATGTTGGAAGAGTTCCAAGCTAGATACCGTGACATACTAGACGATAAAAGCTGGATACATCGCTACTTAAGATGCTACCAAAGAGGCTGTTTGGGTGTATATTGGTTCATGAGATGAACTATGTTCCTCCCATTGTGTGACAATGGAGTTGTGTCTTATGCCAAGGAACGCCGGTCCCATCAGTGATCCAGACATATTCTAAGGCAGTATCACTTGATCATGGAGATGGTTGATCTCCAGGGTGATCGAGGTTAGGAGAGTAGACTCAGAGGACAACACGGCGGATCCACTCATGGAGGCCTGTTCCCAGAGAGAGACTTTTATGGGATGGTTGAGTATGAGATACTGCAACCACTGCTACAGATGGCCCTAGTGCAAGTGGGAGATTGTTAGTTATATATATGCCCTAGAGGCCATTACTGTACATAGGATGTATATTGTAGTGGATGCTGGGACGTATATAGGGAGGACTTTCTTGCTCGACATGATAGTATGCTATCTGGTTGAACTTTACCTTAACGTGTATACTGATTGTCTCTCTGTTACATGTTGGTAAAGCCCTTAGGATGTGTGCTTGACTACCTGGACTATGATGCGGATCATACTAGTGGGGACATGGTAGTCCATAAGTACATCCTTCAAAGTCCCTAGTCGAGGGTATATCGAGACGGGGCATCGATATACCAGAGTAGACTAGAGTATACCTTCTCGACCCATACAGATGGGCGATGGATGATCCCATATCCATTGGTGTTTGACATCAGAGATGATATACGGGTGCTCAGTAGAGACTGGGTACACTGGACGGACTCGCCGAGAACTCCCAGATGGTATTATACCTCACGTCAGATGGCAGTTCTCTGGTGACACTGGTACAGAGTAGTCTGTTGACCCGAGATCGTCATAGAGTCTTGTGTGGTTCCCACTATGCTTTGATTTCCATCTTACCACATCCAAGAGGGCGTGCAAAACGGTGGTTTTTGGGTACAGTCCCGAGTCACATGGAGGCAATGAGCGATAGGAGGGGATTCGTCTCTCCCGGTATAGGGGGTTGATGTTGCGCTGTGTTCGATTGGCTATAACAGGAAATCCCTGGCCAGGGTTGCTGAGATTTACTGGTAAGTGTTACCAGTAGTTTCTCGAAGTGTTATAGACCTCATATCGACACGATTTATCGAGCTATTGGGGTCTGACGTTTACCACCCCTAGGCGAGATATGCGACATATCAGACGATCAGACCGGACTGTACGGTAGTGTTACTGGTTGGATTCAATGGAGTGTGAGAGGGCTTGCTCGTCGATCTTCAGATCGCTCAATACCCGGGTGGCCGTTACGTTTAGCAGACCGCTTGCGGCTTGTGGGTGTTTGATATGATCATCACCTGCTGCCGGCGTATTGACGAGTCTTTAGAGTCCTACACAGAGGTTTCCTGGCTCAAGAGAAACGAAATAGGAGTGCATATGAGATATGTGCGTGACCGAGAATGATACCAGTATGTGATACTGTATTCGATTCTCGCGATATGTGACATTGATCGGTTATATGCGATATAGCCGGGTTATCGGATCAAGTGTTGATTCGATAAGTTGTTACTGTTGATATTAGTCCGTTATATGCGATATGACCGGATCATTAAATCAAGTGTTGATTTAATGATTTAATGCATAATTATATATTTGATATATTACTTTGCATTAACTAGTATCGGTTCACTTAAGATGGATTTTCTCACTCGGATGTGCGCATTGTATATGCGATATATTTTTGTGCACTTGATTGTATCATGTTTGATGATGCATGCCACATTGGTTAGTGTAAAGAATTAAACCTAGGTTAAGTATATGGTTAAGGTTTCTATTTATTTGTTCATTCATTTATCTTTTTATTTGGATTAAAATGAAATGACAAAAGAAAACAAAATGGTCATCATTCTTTCTTTCTTTCATGAAGCTTGATGAAGCTTCATGAAGCTTTGACCATATGACCATTTTGTCTTTTAGCTTAACCCTAACCATTGCACTTAACCATGATTGATTCTCTACACCTAACCATGGTTCTAATATGATAAGTATTCATTTCTTTTCTAATTTTAATTAACTTATCATAATTAGCTTCTTCTTCTTCTTCATTTCTTCAAGTGAAGAAAGCTTGCCTCCATCAATGACAAGTGATGAAAAAGAGTGAGAAATCCAAATCTAAAGTCTACCCACTTCCTATTTCTTCATCCTCTACCTCTTGCCAAGTAGTAGAGTGTGTTTTCTTCACAAGTTTCTTGACTTTGTGAAGTGAGAGCTTGATCTAGCGATGCCTCGACGTAGATCATCTTCGGCATGGACATCGACGACCTAGCTCGCCATTTCTCCGACGAAGCCGACGCTAGAGCCCGGGAATTCTTTTGGACAGCAAGGGGACTTCGTTGCGGAGCTATGGAGGTGGAGCACCGGATCTACAAAGGTTGTATTTCCGTTAAACTTTTAGTTAAGTGTTAACTAGTTTATTGTTTCGCCTAGTTTTCTAGCCAACGATCCGTAGTTTAGGGTTTCTCGGCACCGTAAAATTTGAAAATGGCATGGTTGATGTCTTGTGAGACCTCATTAGGGTGCCTAGGAACCCTACAATTTCACCGGGGTCAAGATGTGGGGTTTTGAAGTTCGTTCGAACTGCTAAACATTGTCAAGGTTACCAATACAGTGCTAGAATTTACGACTACAAAACACTACGAATTAGCCCCAAGTCAAAATAATCATCACATGAAAATTGGGCTAAGCCAACAATACTAGAAACCCCAAAATGAAGACAACAGAGCACTGGAGCAATACGGGAGGGAGGGGGGAATGGAGCCTAGGGGGCCGGCCTGCTCAGTTTTGGAGGCCTAGGGCTTGGCCAAATTCCGAGCACTCCCCTCCGTATTTCCTCAGTGTTCTTATATTGTCACAAATATGACTCTGCAGTTGTTTAAAAAAATTTTAGACGTCTTTTAAAAAAATTTACAAAGAGCAAGTTTAGGGTTCCGTAATATCGTATTTTCGGAGTCGATTTCGTTTTCGTAATAGTTCTAATACCGTGTCCAGAATTCTAGCATGGCTCTGATACCATTATTAGGTTTCCCTAGCACCTATTGTAGAGATGGAAGTATCACACATGCCATTTTAAAAATTATGGAGGTGCTAAGCAAACAAAGCAAGGATTTTTAAATAGAATACTAGGGTAACAACACTTGTATCTCATAATAATAACAAATAAACACTAAGTGAAAACAATACAACCTTTGTAGTCCTCTTGTTTTGACTCCTAGGATACATGAGAGGTTGGAAAGGCTTGCTAGTAATCTCCTACGTTCATGATGAACCACCCGAAGTTCACTAGGTCCAAGCTTCTAGCTCCACTTAATGCAAGAAGAAGATGAAGCTAAACACTCTAAACTAATTGGCTAGATTAGACTAGAATGATGAAGTGGTGTGTTTTCTTTTGTCAAAACCCTTTCTTTTTAACTCTCTCTCACTATGGAAAAATCAAGAGAGCTTGGAGGAAGAAGAAGATGAAGGCAAAAGCTTGTCTAAAATGAAATGATAAATCTTGAAAAGAAAAATAGAAAAGATAGTATATATATTTTCTATCTCCATTCAAACCATGGTTCTAATAATATCTAGATATTTAGTAAGTGAGTTAAAACCCAAAAGAAAAGATTAATCCAAGGTTAAAAGGTAGGTGAAGTATGGTTTACTTTTGGAAGAGTGTAGAAAGATAACCATGAATTAATCTTTTTCTTTTCCTTTTGTTTTAAAACAAATACATATATATATCCATATTTTATAGTTCCATGTAAGTCTTATATTGCCTTCAAAGATGTATCATCAACCATGATACTTTTTCATGTATGTATCCATGCACATCAACATGTGCATACATGCATGCATTCTTCCTCTTTAATAAAAAGGGTTTGAATAAAGAATAACACTAAAAGTCAAAATGTTAAATCAACAATTGATTTAACAATCCGGTCATATCATATACGACCCGACCAATAGAAAAATGCCTGATTAACAAACGGTATCACATAGTCGTATTCAATCAGGTCCTCGTGCATATCTCATATGCTCACCACATCTTTTCGCCTGGGCTAGGAAACTTCTGTGTGGGACTCTAAGACTCGTCAATATGCCGGCAGTGGGTGATGATCATATCAAACATCCACAAGCCGCAAGCGGTCAGCTAAACGTAACGGCCACCCGGGTATTGAGCGATCAGAAGAAAACCAGCAAAGCTGTCAAAACTCCTGTCGAGCCATCTGGCAACACTTACTGTACAGTCCAGTCTCCGCGTCAGGTATGTTGCATATCGAGTCTAGGGATAGTATCGTCAACCCAAATAACTCAATAAGTCATGCCTATGTATAGCTCATAACAGATTGAGAAACTACTGATAACGATTATCAGTAAATCTAAGTAGCCCTGGCCAGGGACTTCCTATTATAGCCAATCAAGCATAGCACAACATCAACCCCCAATACCGGGAGAGACGAAACCCCTCCTATCGCTCATTGCCTCCATGTGCCTCGGGACTGTACCCAAAGTCCACCTGTTTGCATGACTCAGTAGAGCCGTGGTAGGGTGGAGATCAAAGTACAGTGGGAGGACATACAAGACTCTATGATGATCTTGGGTCTACAGACTAACCTGTACCAGTGCCACCTGAGAACTTCTATCCGACGATAGATATAATACCATATAGGAGTTCTCGGTGAGTCCGTTCAGTGTACCCAGTCTCCACTGAGCACCCGCACACAATATTTGGTGTCAGCACACCAGATGGATATAGGATCATGCATCATCCATCACATGGGAAAAGAATGGTATACGCTAGTCTAGTCTGGAATATCGATGCCCCATCTCGATACACCCACGACTAGGAACAGTTCAAGGATTTGCTTATAAACTACACGTGCCCCACTAGTATTATCTGCATCATAGTCACAGTAGTCAAACAAATATCCTGAAGGCTTTATCAACATGTGCAAATGAATAAAAGTGTGATCAAATCAACATGTCAGATAAAGTAAACCAGATAGCATACTATCATGTCGAGCAAGAAAGTAATCCATATATATACATGTCCAAGCATCCACTATACATATAATGGCCTCTTGGGCATACATATATCCAACATTGGATACCGGTTCGGGTTTTCATATCTGCAATTCTGTGCAGGGGCTGAGAAATAGCAAAGTTTTGAAGACATGTGATCATACTCTCCGGGTTGGAAATGGTTCCAATGTACATGCAATTTCAGTGTGAGAGTATCATCTGGGGTTGCGATCGGGTTGTATATTGGTTTTGAACCCATGTTATTTTGTACCAAGCATGCTTTGTAATATTGTATCTGTTTCTTTGTTAGACAATGAAGGATATCATTTTGTACTGTAGCATAATATTATGAACATTAAACTGAATCAAGAGTTGATTGGTTATGGTACACTTAATAACGGGATATACGTCCCGAATCAACACACAGTTTTCAACATAAAACACACAAATAAAAGAAAGTTTTCAGATATAAATGAAGCTTTTCTTTGGCATTGTAGACTTGGTCATATTAATGAAACAAGACTAAACAAGCTTTATAAAGATGGATATTTAAATTCTTTTGAGTATAAATCTTATGCGACTTGTCAGTCTTGTATCAAAGGGAAAATGACCAAAACTGCGTTTACTGGACACAGAGAAAGAGCTACTGAGCTCTTGGGACTCATACATAGTGATGTATGTGGGTCAATGTATACACATGCAAGAGGCGGTTTTTCTTACTTCGTAACTTTTACTGATGATTTCTCAAGATTCGGTCATATATTTTTGTTAAAGCATAAGCCTGAAGCTTTCGAGAAATTCAAGGAGTACAAACTTGAAGTAGAAAAACAAACAGGAATGAGCATCAAGATACTTCGATCAGATCGAGGTGGAAAGTATCTTAGTACTGAGTTTTCGAACTTCCTAAAAGAGAATGGGATTCTATCTCAGCTCACTCCCCCTTACACACCATAGCACAACGGTATGTCAGAGCGATGGAATCGAACCCTATTAGATATGGTACGATCCATGATGAGTGATGCTGAGTTGCCCCTCTCTTTTTGGGGGCATGCATTGGAGACTGCAGCTTTTTTGTTGAAAAAAGTTCCAACCAAGACCGTGTCTACCACTCCATATGAGTTTTGGTATGGGAAGAGACCATCTCTTAAACGAGTTAAGATTTAGGGTTGTCCTACTTTTGTTAAAAACCAGAATCCAGAAAAACTCGAGACACGATTGGTCAAGTGTATATTTGTGGGATATCCGAAGCATCCGTTTGGGTATCTTTTCTACCACAAGGATGAACAAAAGGTGTTTGTTTCTCTGTATGCCTCATTTTTGGAATATGAGATTTTTCCAAACGATGCTGATGGCAATGTGGTAGATCTAGAAGAAGTTATAGAGACACAAGTTACAAATGACGATTTGGTTGAACCTGAAGTTGCAACAAAACCTAATGAACCTCAACCACTCTGTAGATCTGGTAGGACTTCTCGCCCACCGGAGAGATACTACAGTTTTCTCGTTGATGGTGATGGAGAAGATTGCATCATGGATGATGATGATCCTACCAGTTTTCAGCAAGCTATCACGAGTGGTGACTCTATGAAGTGGCTGGATGCTATGAGATCCAAAATGGAGTCTATGTACACCAACAAAGTATGTACTTTGGATGTTGTACCCTCTGGGGTAAAACCCATAGGATGCAAATGGATCTTTAAGAGAAAGATTGGTGTAGATGTGCATGTGGAGTCCTATAAGGCAAGGCTTGTGGCGAAAGGATTTCGACAAAGACCAAGACTGGACTATGACGAAACCTTTTCTCCTGTGGCCATGCTTAAATCCATTAGGATCCTACTTGCTATTACCGCTCACTACAACTATCAAATCTGGCAGATGGACCTTAAAACGGCTTTTCTAAATGGTGATTTAGAAGAATTTGTTTATATGGATCAACCAGAGGGCTTCATTAATAGTGGGATCAGCGGGAAAGCATGTAGGTTACTTAAATCCATTTATGAATTAAAGCAGGCATCACGGAGTTGGAACATCTATTTTGATGATGTTATCAAAGAGTTTGATTTCATCAAAAATTCAGATGAACCTTGTGTTTATAAGAAGATTGTAGGAAGTACTGTCACATTCCTCGTATTGTACGTGGATGATCACTGCTACAAATAGGGGTTGCCCCTACAGATAAATCCATAGGGGAAACCCACTGCCCCTATGGATAAATTCGTAGGGGCATATAAATATGCCGTAGGTGCAAGTCTTAGCCTTAAACATGCCCCTACGGTGAAATATTTGCCCCTACGGTTTAATGAGTAGGTCTACTTATCCCTACGGATTTCACCGTAGGGACAACATATTTATTTAATTTATCGGTTTATAAAATAAAATGGTTGCCCCTCCGAAGAAATCCATAGGGACAAAAATATGCCCCTACGGCTTAAGGCGTAGGTACAGATGTGTAAGGGCAAAATATCAGGTATCCTGATATTTTGTCCCTACCGGTAAATTTGTAGGGGTAAAGCTATGCCCTTACAGATTACTCTGTAAAGACAAGCCTAACTCCTGTTACTGAGTCCATAGGGTCAAAATATCAGGTATCCTGATATATTGTCCCTACGGATAAATGTGTAGGGGAAAAGTTGGACCCTACGGATTAAACGGTAGGTGCAATATTTGTACCTACGGATTAATCTGTTGGGACATATTATCAGGTTTTAAAAAAAAAGGGTTGCCTGTTTTTTCCTTGCCCTGTGCACAATAATATATACATCATATATGAAAGTAATCAACAAGTAGAATATATACAGCAGTATTCATAATTAACATCTCACGCATAATATATAAAAGAAATCTACAAACATAATATGATATCAATCTAAATCAATATGAACACCACCAATATCGTCCAAAATATATACAATATGTATCATATAAGTAAATACATGTTTAAAATATAAAAATCAAAAAGCTACCCTAGCTCGGTCCAGCTCTACCTCTCATAATCGTTGGAATCTGGCGCATCTGCTCCTTGGATAAACCTTGAGTCAATAACTCGAGCAATGCGGACGGTGCGGGAGTCTGAGCGGGCTGTGGAGCTGTGGAGCTGGTCTGCGCAACCACAGCCGAGGTAGTGGGTTGCGGAGCCGCAGCTGAGGGAGTCTGAGCGGGCTGGGGAGCTGTAGGAGCCGAAGGAGAAGCATGTGGAGCCTCAGCCGAAGTACCCTGTCGCGTCTGTTCAGTTTTGCGTTTAATAAATGAGTAAGAACTGTGTATTAGTAGAATTCGTATCATTATCAGGTTATTGTGAAACCCCAATCTATGAATATCTAGTTTGGAAAACCGTAGTTTATTTTAATTACACAGTTCTATGTATGTATGATTAATCAAAGCTAAGTCTACAACCAAATAAGCTCAGGCTACATACTAATATTGGATATGTTGCTATCTATAATATGACATAATATTTTGCTATTAAGTAGTATACATACCATCATCTCCTTCAACTCCTGGACGGTGGTCTTCAAGGTGTCAAGTTCTTGCTCTAGACGTCGCTCACGGGAGATAGAGGAAGTAACCGCCGGAGTGGAGTCCAACCTCATATGGGCTCTGCTAAGACCCAGTCCCCGGCCTCTCTCCCAACCTCCGTGGTGCCCTCCGTGTGGGGCGTCTAGGACTGGGGTCAGCAGCATCGGATCGTTCTGTCCAGTAAAATCGATCCCCGATGCCTTGGCCTGCTCAACCACCCATTCCTACACCCACACTAACCAGTAAAATATAAGTATATCATTTAAATTTGAACTTTTCAAAACAAAAATTTCAAATAGGGGTTGAATAAATATTAACTCTTATGCAATACTCCTGCGTATCAGTGTCGGGGTATCGAAGTTCGCCCGTGGCGGGATCTGTCGAGGTGCCATGGACGGCAAGATACGCGGCCAGCACGCTCGGTGTACCACCCTGCGCCAGGGTCTGAGCTCTCTACAATTTGCCAAAAATTTATATTTATTATAAAATAACTCTTAAGTTCACATTATATTAAAATAGATCTACTGTAATTTACCGCCTCCATGGCACGAGTAATATTCCTCGAGCCACCTGTATAAGTGGGGCGACCCCTCTTCGCCGACATCCTATTCTCTTTATTTTGATCCGCCAGTTTCTGCACAACTCATTCAGATTTAGTTTTCTAATTAAGAAACACAAAAAAATAAATTATATACTAAATAATGAATTACATTTAAAATACATACCTGTTTGCGCTGAGAGTCGAAATATTGGCACAATAGAGGCCATGTATCTACGTCGACTCTCGCAAAGGCCGGAGTATGTAGGAGGGCCGCTCTCTCTGCCTCGGGGGTCGCCATCCATAGGGAATACCAATCGATCTTCAGCTCGTTCCTATTGTATCGGACCTTCGATTGCATGTTCTTCATCAGGCCATGGTACAGAACGTGAAGATCGAGCACCCTTCTAGGGTAATCGGGGTTGGGTACAGGCTGAAAATCATAATCCAACTGCAAATAAAAAAACAATGTTATTAAATTGAAAGTGTTAATAATAAATATATTGGATAAATCAAATTAAAATATATATTAATACCCGAGCCTGATCCCAGAAGAGGGCGAATGAGCGCCGGTGCTGGTCGCCCCACTCAACGTGAAGTGGATACTTCTTCACGAGGCGGCTCCATCCCCCATATACCGGCCGAACCTCTCAGCATAATCGCCGGTATAGCGATAATCAGGGGTAAAGAAGAGAGGGAATGATGCTTCCTCCCTGGCTCTGTCGGGCCTCAGCTTGTGAGACTGATTCGGGCCTCGAGTCCCCCTCTCAGGATAGGGATACCCTGCGTCTACAAGAAATATCAAGAAAATCAATATTAAGAAAAAGTGGTATTAAGAAATCAAGGTTTAACGAAAATTGAAGTGTGATATATACCTCCGGCGACAGAAGCACAAGCCTGGGCCCGGGCAGCAGCATGAGCAGGGCGATAGTTCCTCCGGTAAGGAACAACCGGTGACCCGGACGTTGACGCATCCCTTCCAACTAGAAAATAAACATCGATAAAATTACATGAATATTTAAAGGATATGTAAAATGAATAAATATTTTATATTTATTCATACAAGCCTGCAGACTGAGCGGAGGGTATGGAAGTGACGGGAGTGGCCCCTGCACCTGATGTAAACATACCCGCAGGTGCGGTGGTAGGCTCTGCCCCTGATGTAAGTACGTAAGAGAAAAAAGAATGTATGTATATTTATGATATAGCATTCTAAATCAATATGCATGCACTACATGATATATAAACATACCCGGAGGTGTGGGAGTGGCCTCTGTCCATGATGTGGATGCACCAACAGCTAGACAATCAAACATTGACTATGTAAGTAATTTTGACATGAATATGCATGTATATCTATAATATTACATTCAAAATGAATAGGGGTGTAACATACCTGGAGGTAGGGAGTGGCCTCTGTCCCTGATGTGGACGCACCACCAACAACTAGATAATCAAACATTGACTATGTAAATAATTTTGACATGGATATGCATGTATATCTATAATAGATATTACATTCAAAATGAATATGCGTGCAATATACCTGGAGGTGTGGCAAAGTCCACACGGAAGGAGGCATCCGAAAGGGTCTCCGATCGGGGTGCAACACCGGCCCTCTGAAGCTCCCTACGCAGCTCTCTGGGCGGCAGAACCGCTCTGCCTCTACCTCTGCCGGTGCTACGGATGGAGCTCCTGCCGCCCCTCGCTGCTCCCGTCGTCGTCATCAAATCTAGATAAAACGGTTCGTGTACGCATTAAACAATCATTACATATGCATGCTATATATGTATAGATCGTAAAATGTGAAGTAATAATATAATATTACTGATAACCTTTTTCGTTTCGTGGACGCATTAGACATATCTACTTGGATTTCATCATCGATATCATTTCTAACCCACGTAACTTCATGATCTGCCGAAGACAACCCGTCTTTCGAAACAGACGGTCGGAGTATTCTAAGTCTTCTCTCTTCTTCATCCTCATCGTTGTCCTCGAATTCTGGGACATCGTAAACATCCCTGGGTTTCCAACGGCATACGACGCTCCATCCCGGATGCTTCAAACACTGTGAGTAGTATACTCGGAACGCTTGGTTCGGAAAGATAAACGGATCTTCCTGACAGTAAAATCGAAGTGTGTTCATACTGGCCAATCCATATTCATCTTTCTAAGTCCCAAGATTGCTTCTCCATTTATCTGTATCGGTTCGTGTATCGTACCAACTACACTGAAATATATAAAAAGGTTCTAATCGTCCGGTATATTGGATGCCGAGTATACAATTTAAATATCATAATAAATCACACCATCCAATCCAACCGTCGCAATCCCACTATTCTTAGTGGTTCTAGATTTTTCTATATCCTTAACTTTGAATTTGTATCCAAGAACACCGAATCCTTTTTAATATGCAACATCCATACTAGGAAACTGAGCTAAACATCTTGAGTCGCTCTCTAATGATGCTGACAAGTTCGGATCGTGAATCTAACAAAATAAATTTTACGACAAATACATAACGATATAACTTTAGATTAAAACTGATAGCAGTAACATGTTATTCGAATAACTTACATGATCTGCAACCCAATTGCAAAAATTATCCTGATGATATTTTTCAAATCGTTCATTGTTCCAATCAGGATGCCCCTCACATACCTCGTTAAAATGAATTCTGTTCTCAACAATAAATTATGACATTAATATTATATCATTTCATACACACAAACACAAATATAACAATTAATACAAAAAACATACTCTCTAATTTTTTCAAGACATGCGCTATTGAGGAGGATAAACCGGTATATCTTGTTGATAAACATAGTGTCTACCCTCTTATAATCGGCTTTACCATATGGCCCATCCTGAATTCTTCGAGGCCGGTTAAGTCTCGTCTCAATGTTCTCGTCCAAAGAGCTGGAACAAAATATGCTTGCTTCATCTAGAACATAACCTTGCATGATAGAACCCTCTGGTCGATTTATATTGCGTATATACTTTTTAAGAGTGTAGAGCTACCAAAAGAAAAATATCTAAAATAAATAAATACGGGCATACATGACAACAATAATTTTACTAATTGCGCGAAACGAAAAATTCCACGTACCTCTCGACGGGATACATCCATCGATATTGTACCGGTCCGGCTAACTTAGCCTCAGTTGCAAGAGGAACCATCAGATGTATTATGATATCAAAGAATGACGGTGGGAAAATATGCTCCAACTTGCAAAGTATAAATGCAATAGAATTTTCTAGTTTCTCCAGCGTCATAACATCCAGTGTTTTAGCGCATAATTCTCTGAAAAAACAACATAGGTCATTGATTATAACATTTTGAGAAAAATTTAGATAATAAATTAATTTAATTATTTAAATAATAAAATGTTAATTTAAAAAGCTAGTGAAACAAAATATGACACTTTCATAAGTAGTGTGAAACTAATTAAAATGAAATTTTAAGTTTGTAACATTAAGGAATTTCAAGGGTTTTAGTCAAACGTTTAGCTTCATGTGTAATATGATATAGTATGAGGGGTTATGTGAAAAGGTTAGTTTCTTTATGCAAGTTAGAATTGTTTAAGGGTTGTTATGCAAAAAGGGGTAGAAATTGGTTAAGGTTAATTTAAACCCTTGGTGTATCATAACACCATGAAGACACCTCCTTCTTGCATATACACCTCATGCACACACCTCACCCTTTGCATGAAAACCCCACCATTTTCCTTGCTATAACACCTACTTGCATGAAACTACCACCTCCTTTTTTGTGACACCTCCTCCTACATCTCATATCTCACTCCCCTTATCCTATACAAAGTTGTTCAGTCAGAAAACTAAATTTAGATCAGAAAATAGAAAAGAAAAAGGAAAAACTTAGAACACACAAAAGGAAAAGAGAAGAGAGGAAAGAGCTAGATGCTAAGGACTTCACCATCACCCTCAAGCTAGGGACTAGGAGCTTGTGCATCTTGGAGGAAGATCTTCCAGCAATCCTCTGTAGGTATAATCTTTAAACACTGTAGAATTTTAGTTCTGTAACTGTTTTAGTTTAGAGATCGAATACCGGTAAATATCATATTTTTACAAGTTTAGGCTCTGTCTGGAATCTGCTATAGTTTAGATGAAAATTAACCTAACCAAACAATTACATCATCTTATAAACTGGACCTAGAATAAACCATAGGAAGACGAACCCCATTGCTCGGACTTTGGCCGGCGACAAGAAGGAAAAATCTGATCTCGCCGGATTTCTTAGGGAGTTGGGTTCTGTGGTTTTTAGGGTAGGTCTATATATGTGGATTACTCTATTTGGTATTGTTTATTTAAGTTAAATTTTCAGTATGAGAAATCTGGAAGCTAATATCTGAAAAGGGATCAAAACTCTAAAATACGACACGGGTGTTTCATAACGCGTTTTCAGTTTTTTGTTACGAACAGCGATTGGTTAAAATCCAGTTAGCATAAGTGTTAGATAGTTGCTATAGTCATACTTAGTATAGCTAATACGTAAAACTTGTATTTTTATGTTTTCGCTATAACGGAGTTCAGCCATTTCTTATACAAGTTAAAATCGATATTAGATTCGAGTACGGGAACTTCGGAGGCCACAAGGAAGGGAAAGGGATTGGTGATTTCTGAGTCGGATACGATATATTCCGGTGAGTAGACTAAACATCTACAGGGGATTTTGTATGGATGGCGTGATACGCCTATAGTTAAATTTAAATTTAAATAAAATTTGTCTTCACATATAAATATTGAGCATATGCGTTCATTTACATACATATATACATCGTTATTCTTAGAAAACTGCACAATTATCGACGAGTCATGCTGCACATGCACTTATCTATATGTTACACTACACCTCGTCGATATTAACATGTCACCGACACACTTAGTAATTATTATATTAAATATAATTTCTATTATACCCTAAGCATCAATAATGATTGTTACTTGCATAATGACATCATGTTTCACATTCAAGTGTTAGTAGTTTGATAAAAGATGCATTGGATTATTGAGGATTTATGGTTTTGAGTTTTCATATACTATTAAGTAGATTCAGTGATTCTTCATGTTGATGTGAGATGTCTACCATGAGATGTTGTTTTTATGATTTGGTTTTATTACGGACCAAATGGGGGAGCTATACGGTCACGGATTTTTACGTTATCCTGACGGAGTGGGGGAGCTATACAGTCGGATTCATGGTGGACCTGATGGAGACCGAGGGGCAGGAAAGCCGCATTTGTGGCGGGGAGCCTAGCTAGGATACTCGATACCAGAGACAGTTATGAACACGGCGGATATCTAGGTGATACCGACCGGTGTTATGGGAGACAGGATCGTTCGGGAAACGATGCCTGATGAAAACAGAAGATTTGTGTCGATATTAGACACGGAAAAAGGATGGACCTTATTTGGAAATAATTGATGAGATTTCAGTTTTATTTATATACTTAGTAGTATATGGTCATGTTTCCACATATTATCAAGCATTATATTGATCATTTTTTATATTTGCTCTAGTTCGCCATATTTACATTATCAGTCGATATATGTTAGCTTTATTCACTGAGTTGGCAACTCACCCCCGTTGTGCCATAGTTCCTTGAAAGAGTCGTGTGGACGCATAACGGCAGTGCAGATCCATTCGTCAGCTTTTACCGCTCTTTTTGCTAGGTGGGTTTCATATGTAGTAACCTCCTATTTTGGATATGTGTATTTTGGATCTAGTATTACTCCATCAGACCATATGTATTGACTTAGAACAAAACATGTTGTATATTATTTAGACTGAGTGATATCATTAATTACGTTAACTTATGGTTTTCTTAAATTTTGTATGAAATTCTTCACCTTGAGTGTTGTACTATTATTGTTCATGGATTTCCGCTGTTCGGCATTGTTTGCTCCCGACTAGGGATGCAATTTAATTATACAGCTTAAATTGGATTTCTATTAATAATTAAAATGATAGGCACTGTCGAAAGTTTAACCTCAGTTGTTACATATCTTCTTTTTGAAACGTTTCAGCATGCTACTTAATTCTTATTACTTAAATACTGAAAATTTCTAAATTTCCGCAAAAAATGGTTTTTGATCTTGGTTTTTGGCTTACTCAGATTGTGTCGATATCTTTAGATATCATATAATCTAAGTGCCGGTCACATCCAAACTTTGGGTCGTGACAAAGTTGGTATCAGAGCTTAGGATTAACCTTACGGAACCGATTCGAGATTTGGAATTAGTAAACTTAAGTTTCGTTACGTATGATAACCTTTGGTTGATGGAATGGGTGATTTAGGATAAGTAGAGTATCGTACATATGTTCCGCGGCTTATTTACGCTACGATACTCATCCTAAGTAACCGTAGGATATATACATCTTGCTTAATCCTTCCTTTGACTTCCTATTATTGCAGCTCCTATTCGTACACCTTATCAACTCTCGTTTTCTGTTCTAGTTGCTATGGCTATGCGAGCTAGGCGTGCCAAAACCAGGGACGCAGTTAGGGAGAATCCTCCTGTGACTGCGACTGACGCACCGGACATTCCGACGATGGATGTGCATGTTGATCCTCCTCCTCCAGACAGACTGACTAGGATAGAGGAGGGCATGTTGGGCCTACAACATGTGGTATGACAGTTGGTAGAGGCTACCCGTGTTCAGAGGCATACACCGACGATGGTAGAACCTGATGAACAACCTATGCAGATTGTCGCACTGGCAGAACTGAGAGTGATGGAGGAATCTCTTCCAGAGTTCATGAGGTTGAGACCTCCAGTGTTTACCGGGACCGATGCAGCAGAGGATCCTCAGTCCTTTCTTGATAGGATGGCCAAGATTGGCAGGTCATTGTAATGTTCTGATGCGAGATAAGTGGAGTTGACCGGTTTCTGATTAGAGGGGCTTGCAAAGACTTGGTGTGAGTCGATGGAGAGAGGGCAGGCTGCGGGGTTTCCTCTGATGACATAGGCAGAGTTTTCTGAGGTCTTCCTTGCCAGATTTCTTCAACAGAGCGTGAGGGACGCTAGAGCCAGTAGTTTGGAAGCATTGCGAAAGACTGCTAGTGTGTCGGTGGTAGAGTATTATTTACAGTTCACCCAGTTGTCGCGCTATGCTCCGTACTTAGTTCCTACAGAGGAGCACCGGGTGAAGAGATTTGTGAGGAGCCTGTATACCCAGCTGTTTCTTACTATCAGCTCCCAGCATTTCGATACTTATGCGCAGGCCATGGACGCAGCTATGCGAGTGGAAGAGCTTCTTAGCGAGGCAGTGACTGTTCCGGAGCCAAAGAGGACCAAACCTATGGGGTCAGTAACCAGGCAGTTCGGCAGAGGTAGAGGCATGCACATTCCTGGTCGCAGTTTTCGGTGAGGTTGGACCCAGGGCCAGATGTTCAGTTCATACCCTGATGTTCAGAGGCCCCCCTCTACATGTTTTACTTGCGGACTTCCAGGGAATTATGTGAGGGATTGTAGACCACAGGGAGGGATTGTTTTTCCACAGGCTGGTTTACCCCCTCCACCTTCTACTTCGATGGCTCTACTTCCTCCCCCAGTTGGCACTATGCGCCATGCTGTTGCACCACGAGGTCGGGGCTTTGCTGGACTCTTTTAGAGAGGCTGAGGAGATCGAGGTAGAGGACGACAGGATGTGGGTAGGGGCCAGGCACGGGTTTTTTCACTGACTCCACAGGATGCCCAGGCATCCAATGCAGTTGTGACAGGTACTCTTGCAGTATGTTCTTTAGATGCACATATTTTATTTGATCCCGGTTCTATGCATTCTTACGTATATGCACATTTTGCACTTTCTCTGGGGAGAGAGTCGTCGTTGTTAGAGTTACCGCTAGTTGTGATTACTCCGGTGGGAGATTCTTTTGTAGCTCGACATGTATTCAGGTCTTGTTCAGTACGTATTGGTGATAGGGATTCATTAGTTGATCTGATTCTCCTGGACATGTTAGATTTCGATATACTTCTTAGTATGGATTGGCTGGCCGCTTGTCATGCTTATGTAGATTGTTAGGGGAAAGCGGTCAGATTCTGTTTTCCAGGCGAACCGATTTTTTTATGCAGGGAGACTGTAGTATAACTCCTGCCAACATGATTTCTACTCTTTGTGCGGGGCGGCTCTTGAAGAAGGGTTGTCGTGGGTTCTTAGCGTTTGTTCGAGGCATAGAAGCCACTGAAGTCCCGTTGGACCAGGTTCCGATCGTGCGAGAATTTCCGGATGTGTTTCCTCCTGAATTACCAGGATTACCGCCTGATCACGATATTGAATTTTGTATCGACTTGATTCCAGGTGCGGGGCCTATTTCTATACCACCTTATCGGATGGCCCTGACGGAGTTGAAAGAACTCAAAGGTCAGTTGCAAGAGTTGTTGGATAGAGGACTTTTTCGTCCAAGTGTATCACCGTGTGGAGCTCCAGTCTTGTTCGTTAAAAAGAAGGATGGCAGCATGAGATTGTGCATCGACTACAGGCAGCTGAATCGTGTTACTGTGCGAAATAGGTATCCACTACCTCGGATTGATGACTTATTCGATCAGCTGCAGGGAGCTGGCTATTTCTCGAAGATTGATTTGCGGTCAGGGTATCATCAGTTGAGAGTTTGGAAAGATGACATTCCGAAGGCTGCTTTTCGCATACGATACGGGCATTATGAATTCTTGGTGACGTCATTCGGGATCACCAATGCCCCAGCAGCTTTTATGGATATGATGAACCACATTTTCAAGCCATCTCTTGATCAGTTTATTATTGTATTCATTGATGATATTCTTGTTTATTCTCGGAGCCGGGAGGAGCACGAGCAGCATTTGCGTATCACATTGCAGACTTTGAAGGAACATCAGCTGTTCGCTAAATTCTCCAAGTGTGCTTTCTGGCTGGATAGTGTGGATTTCTTGGATCACGTAGTTACAAGAGATGGTATACGTGTGACTCAAAGAAGATCGAAGCAGTACAGCACTGGCCCATACCTGTGTCAGTTACAGAGATTCGTAATTTCTTGGGTCTGGCCGGTTACTACTGACGTTTTGTGCAGGATTTTTCTCGGATCGCTGCACCGTTGACCGGGTTGACCAGAAAGGAGGTTCCATTTCTCTAGACGGAGGCATGTGACCGGAGTTTCCAGCAGTTGAAGACTCGCTTAACGACTGCACCAGTCTTATCTTTACCTTCCGGGTCGGGTGGTTTTGTTGTTTATTGTGACGCTTCTCGAGTGGGTTTAGGCTTTGTGTTGATGCAGCACTGCAGGGTTGTCTCTTATGCTTCTCGACAGCTGAAGAGGCACGATCAGAAGTACCCCACGCATGATTTAGAGATGGCTGCTGTGGTATTCGCACTGAAGATTTGGAGGCATTACTTGTACGGTGAGTCGTGCCAGATATTCACAGACCACAAGAGCTTGAAATATATTTTTCAGCAGCAGGATCTGAATCTGAGGCAGCGTCGATGGATGGAACTAGTGAAGGATTACGATTGCGAGATTCTGTATCATCTGTGCAAAGCAAATGTTGTAGCAGATGCTTTAAGTCAGAGGCCTGTAGGTAGCTTATCTCATTTGCGCACCTTACAGAGACAGTCTTCGACAGATTGGTAGGTTCTGTGTGATAGCCATATACAGTTTGAGTTCACATTGAGAGGAGGACAATTAGCTCATGTTCGCACCCGTCCTCAGTTATTGGATCGTATTAGAGAGACCCAGCCCACGGATGCTCGCTTGTCAGAGATCATGGATCAGGTTAGACAGGGTAGAGAGTCTGAGTTCGTGATAGATGATCGTGGATTATTACGTTTTGGGACTCGTCATTGTGTGCCGGATTCGGAAGGACTGAGATGTGAGATCTTAGTGGAGACCCATCGGTCATCATATAGTATTCATCCTGGTTCCATCAAGATGTATCATGACTTGAAGGATGCCTATTGGTGGGAAGGAATGAAGAAAGATGTTGCAGAGTTTGTTTCGAGATATTTGACTTGTCAGCAAGGCAAGGCCGAGCACCAGAGGCCGGCAGGAGAGTTGCAGCCCTTAGCTATTCTGGAGTGGAAATGGGAGAAGATCTCCATGGATTTCTTTGTAGGTCTACCCAGGACTAGTCGAGGGTATGATTCTATCTGGGTGATTGTGGATAGATTAATAAAGAGCGCTCACTTTCTTCCAGTGAAGACGACTTATGGATACGCACAGTATGCTCAGGTCTATATTGATGAGATCGTACGATTTCATGGAGTTTCGACGTGCATTGTGTCCGACAGGGGTACGCAGTTCACCAGCCGACTATGGCAGAAACACCAAGAAGCTCTAGGTACCCGACTGAGTTTTAGTACAGCTTTTCACCCGCAGACAAATGGTCAGTCAGAGAGGACCATACAGACTCTAGAGGATATGCTTCGAGCCTGCAGTCTTGATTTCGGCGGCAGTTGGGATCGTCACTTACTTTTGACAGAATTCTCTTATAACAACAGTTTTCAAGAGATGATCCAGATAGCACCCTTTGAAGTTTTGTATGGGAGAAAGTGTCGATAACCCCTTTACTGGATGGAACTCAGCGAGAGTAGCATTTTGGGACCGCAGATAGTACAGAAGACTACAGAAAAGATCCAGTTGATACGGGACAGAATGAGAGCGGCCCAATGAAGACAGAAATCATATGCCGATCAACGCCGTCGTAGACTCGAGTTTAATGTGAGAGATCATGTGTTCCTTCGTGATGAAGGGTGTGATGCATTTTGGGAAAAAAGGGAAGCTCGGCCCCAGATATGTCGAACCCTATGAGATTCTGAAGAGAGTGGGTGCTGTAGCTTACCATTTAGCACTTCCACCGAGTTTTCCCGATGTGCATCCGGTGTTTCACGTGTCTATGCTTCGCAAGTATCTTCACGATTCTTCTCACGCGATCCAGTATCAGACCGTACAGCTTGAGCAGGATTTATCCTACACAGTGTAGCCAGTAGCTATTCTAGACCGGCAGGCAAAGAAACTGAGATCAAGGGTACTTCCGTCTGTAAAGGTTCTTTGGCGAGGAACGAATCGCGAGGAGATCACTAGGGAGGCCGAAGATGCGATGCGGAAGAAATTTCCACATCTTTTTGAAGGTATGTATAGTTAAGTTTTAAATTCGGGGACCGAATTTTCTTAAGAGAGGATATTGTAACATTTTGAGAAAAATTTAGATAAAAAATTAATTTAATTAATTAAATAATAAAATGTTAATTTAAAAAGCTAGTGAAACAAAATAGGACACTTTCATAAGTAGTATGAAACTAATTAAAATGAAATTTTAAGTATGTAACATTAAGGAATTTCAAGGCTTTTAGTGAAAAGTTTAGCTTCATGTGTAATATGATATAGTATGAGGGGTTACGTGAAAATGTTAGTTTCTTTATGCAAATTAGAATTGTTTAAAGGTTGTTATGCACAAAGGGATAGGAATGGGTTAAGCTTAATTTAAACCCTTGGTGTATCATAACACCATGAAGACACCCCCTTCTTGCATATACACATCATGCACACACCTCACCCTTTGCTTGAAAACCCCACCATTTTCCTTGCTACACCACCTACTTTCATGAAACTACCACCTCCTTTTTGGTGGCAGCTCCTCCTACATCTCATAGCTCACTCCCCTTATCCTATACAAAGTTGTTCAGTCAGAAAACTAAATTTAGATCAGAAAATAGAAAAGGAAAAGGAAAAACTTAGAACACACAAAAAGAAAAGAGAAGAGAGGAAAAAGCTAGGTGCTAAGGACTTCACCATCACCCTCAAGCTAAGGACTAGGAGCTTGTGCATCTTGGAGGAAGATCTTCCAGCAATCCTCTGTAGGTATAATCTTTAGACACTGTAGGATTTTGGTTCTATAACTGTTTTAGTTTAGAGATCGAATATCGGTAAATATCATATTTTTACAAGTTTAGGCTCTGTCTGGAATCTACTATAGTTTAGATGAAAATTAACCTAACCAAACAATTACATCATCTTATAAACTGGACTTAGAATAAACCATAGGAAGACGAACCCCATTGATCGGACTTTGGCCGGCGACAAGAAGGAAAAATCCGATCTCGCCGGATTTCTTGGGGAGTTGGGTTCTGTGGTTTTTAGGGTAGGTCTATATATGTGGATTACTCTGTTTAGTATTGTTTATTTAAGTTAAATTTTTACTATGAGAAATCGGGAAGCTAATTTCTAAAAAGGGATCAAAACTCTAAAATACGACACGAGTGTTTCGTAACGCGTTTTCAGTTTTCTGTTACGAAAAACGATTGGTTATAATCCAGTTAGTATAAGTGTTAGATAGTTTCTGTAGTCATACTTAGTATAGCTAATACGTAAAACTTGTATTTTTATGTTTTCGCGATAACGTAGTTTAGCCATTTCTTATACAATTTAAAATCGATATTAGATTCGAGTACGGAAACATCGGAGCCCGCAAGGAAGGAAAAGGGATTGGTGATTTCTGAGTAGGATACGACATATTCCGGTGAGTAGACTAAATATCTATCCGGGGATTTTGTATGGATGGCGTGATACGCCCGTAGTTAAATTTAAATTTAAATAAAATTTGTCTTCACATATAAATATTGAGCATATGCGTTCATTTACATACATATATACATCGTTATTGTTAGAACACTGCACTATTTTCGACGAGTCATACTGCACATGCACATATCTACATGTGACACTACACCTCGTCGATATTAACATGTCACCAACACCCTTAGTAATTAGTATATTAAATATAATTTGTATTGTACCCTAAGCATCAATAATGATAGTTACTTGCATAATGACATCATGTTTCACATTCAAGTGTTAGTAGTTTGATAAAAGATGCATTGGATTATTGAGAATTTATGGTTTTGAGTTTTCATATACTATTAAGTAGATTCAGTGATTCTTCGTGTTGATGTGAGATGTCCACCATGAGATATTGTTTTTATGATTTAGTTTTATTACGGACCGAGTGGGGGAGATATACGGTCGCGGATTTTTACGTTATCCTGACCGAGTGGGGGAGCTATACAGTCGGATTCATGGTGGACCCGGTATAGACTGAGGGGCAGGAAAGCCGCATTTGAGGCGGGGAGCCTAGCTAGGATACTCGATACCGGAGACAGTTATGAACACGGAGGATATCTAGGTGATACCGAACGGTGTTATGGGATGACAGGATCATTCGGGGAATGATGCCTGATTAAAAAAGAAGATTTGTGTTGATATTGGACATGGAAAATGATGGACCTTATTCGGAAATAATTGATGAGATTTCAGTTTTATTTATATACTTAGTAGTATATGGTCATGTTTCCACATATTATCATGCATTATATTCATCATTTTTTATATTAGCTCTAGTTCGTCATACTTACATTATCAGCCAATATATGTTAGTTTTATTCACTGAGTTGGTGACTCACCCCCGTTGTGCCATAGTTCCTTGAAGGAGTCTTGTGAACGCATAGCAGCAGTGCAGATCCATTCGTCAGCATTTACCGCTCCTTTTGCTAGGTGGGTTACATATGTAGTAACCTCCTATTTTGGATATGTGTATTTTGGATCTAGTATTACTCCATCAGACCATGTATATTGACTTAGAACAAAACATGTTGTATATTATTTAGACCGAGTGATATCATTAGTTACATTAACTTATGGTTTTCTTAAATTTTGCATGAAATTCTTCACCTTGAGTGTTGTACTATTATTGCTCATGGATTTCTGCTGTTCGGCATTGTTTGCTCCCGACTAGGGATGCAATTTAATTACACAACTTAAATTGGATATTTATTAATAATTAAAAAGATAGGCAATGTCGAAAGTTTAACCTCAGTTGTTACATTTCTTTTTTTTTGAAACGTTTCAGCATGCTACTTAATTCTTATTATTTAAATACTGAAAATTTCTAAATTTCCGCAAAAAAGGGTTCTTGATCTTGGTTTTTGGCTTACTCAGATTGTGTCGATATCTTTAGATATCATATAATCTAAGGGCCGGTCACATCCAAAATTTAGGTCGTGACATAAACAAACCGATTCGGGGAGGTAAGTCCTGAGGACTAATGGGAGAAGGTGCTCCATAATAACATGGTGATCATGACTTTTCAGCCCATCGATCTTGCCTTTCACAATTTTTATCTTCTTACTAAATTATCCTGAGAAACCTGTGGGAACTTTCAAATCATGCAACACCTGCAGGAATCTTTTCTTCTCCGTTTGTGACATATGATAAGTGGCATTGGGAAGTACAAACTTGCATGGTTTACCCGCTGCCGGTTTAGGATTCAATTCACTTCTAATTCCCCAGTCCTGTAGATTCATCCGAGTATTAAGGTTGTCTTTCGATTTCCCATCTTTACAAAGAAGCAAGTTGAGTACGTGCTTGGATACTTCCTTCTCTATGTGCATGACGTCCAGACAATGACGCACTAAATTTGTTGACCAGTACGGAAGCTCGAAGAAAATTCTTAACTTGTTCCAGAATGGTGGTTTGACCTGTTTTTTCGGATCCATCCCGAAGGTCACATTATTGTAACCATCCCACTGAGCAGTCACTTCCTCTCCGGACAATAGGGCTGGAGTCCACGAAGCTCCTGATGACCATCAAAGTGAACATCGTCTAACCTATAGGGGTGGTCTAAAGGCAGGAAACGTCGATGGCCGCAATAACAAATCTTCCTGCTAAAATTCAAGAATTTCGATATTGTATGTTGATGGCAATGAGGACATGCTTTCTGACCATGTATGGACCAACTTGATAGCATTCCATACGCAGGAAATACATTAATTGTCCACATTAAAGCCGTACGCACTATGAAGGTTGTATTTGTGTTTGCATCGTAATTCTCTACGGCATCAATGAACAAAGATTTTAACTCATCGATCAGAAGTTGGAGATAGACGTCAATATTGTTTCCCGGTGAGTTTGGCCCGTCGATAAGAAGAGGCATCATAAAGTATGATTTGTCCATATCCAACCAAGGAGACAGATTATAAACTATTATTACAACGGGCTATGTGTTGTGGCTTCCAGCCATATAGTTGAATGGGCAGAAGCCATCACGAGCCAGTCCGAGCCTGACATATCGAGGATCGCTACTGAATATTGCGTGCCTCCTATCGAAATCTTTCCATACCGGTGAATCTCTTGGATGACTCATTTTTCCATCTTCACTTGGAGGACCACGGTGATGCCAAATCATTGCCTCGGCTGTTTTCTTGCACCTGAATAGCCTCTGCAATCTCTGTGTTATGGGAAAGTATCATGCTATCTTGACAGGTATATCAGGCTTCTTATCAGAATCTTTCGGCTTATACCTGGCCTCTCCGCATGTTGGACACTCTTTGAAATCTGAATTCTCTTTCCGGTACAACACGCAATTTTTAGGACATGCTTGAATCTTCTCACACTTCAGACCCAAATCAGATATCATCTTCTGGGCTCCGTACCAGCTGTCGGGCACGTTATTTCCCGAGGGCATAGAATCTTTCAAGAACGAAAGAAGCATTAAGAATGACTTGTTGCACCATCCATTTAGGCACTTAATCTGGAAAAGTTAGACGAACCATGAGAGGGTGGAATACTTTGCATTCTCATAAATTGGTTTTCTAGCATTATTCATGAAATTTTCATATTTATCCGCACGCGGTCCTTGACCGGAAGGAATATCATTTTCGGTACGAATAGATTCACCTAGAGCGGCCTCTACCATATCCTCCATTTTTTCAGATGGAAAGAAATTACCGTGTTCTTCTTCTGCCGCATTACTGTCTTCTCCTTCTTCTCCTGCCGCATTATCGTCTTCTCCTTCTTCTTCTGTTGCATTACTGTGTTCTTCTCCTTCCCCGTGATATAGCCAAGTTGTATAAAGTCTAGTAAAACCATGTTTTACGATATGAAACTCTGCCAATTTTACCTTCTGCCAGTACTTATTCCCGCATCTATCACACGGGCAAATAATCTTCTCTATCACGATCTTATTATGTGCGTGTGCAAATTCAATAAATGCAGCAACTCCTGCGATAAACTTAGGTTGCGTACATTGTTGCCAATCCACATACATCCAGTCCTTAACTCTGACGTACTCATATACCATGTTAGACAGTATAACATATAAATTGTAGGTTATGATGACTATATTGAGAAATCTAAGAACGGGATGGTTGCTGACAAAGGAGAAAATCCGTGTACATGCTTTGTGTGCGCGTTTGTCGTTGAAAAGAATAAATTATCGATAATCAAAGCTAGATTTTAGGATACCCATGTAAAAGTTGTATTCTATATATGTGTGTTTCAATTTATGATTTCGCTTAAGTGTAGGGTTGTTAGTGTGTATGTGTTGTGTGTGCGTTTGTTGTGTATTCGTGTTGTATGTATGTGTTTCGGCTGTCGGGGGTAAGGCTTCTATCCCATTAAGAATGTATAGAGCGGACATCCATTCGCTTATTCTTTAAACCGCTTCGAGTAAATTTCGGAAGCACCTCCCCCCTGTTCTCCGAGTACACTGTAATAGAATAAATAATCATTTCAAAGCTGTGAAACAACGTTGAAATGAACATCTAATCTATCTTTGTACACGGAGAACCGGCGGAAAAGTAACGACGAAATATCTCGAAATGGATGAAAACACAAGTGAATGCAGGTGTTTGCTTTATACTTTCCTAACTTGTCCACACGGGACAAATCTATCGATTATCATACGATTGAATCATATCGTTACATAAACTACACGACGGTTGTTAGTACCGAGCTATACCGTACGAAATTTAACAACCTTCGTATAGTTCTATGTCACGACGAACATCGAACGTATGTTAACCGATAGACGGGGACTTAGTGGCATTTTGAGTTTCATATATGAGTATCGATGAGAATATGAAAGTTTCATATTATCATGGAGTATCATATATTGGTTTTAACTTGAACATCTTGAATCACTCTCTAATGATGCGTTTCTTTTGTTTTCGTTTTGTATGTGTGTGTTTCGGCTGTCGGGGGTAAGGCTTCTATCCCATTAAGAATGTATAGAGCGGACACCTATTCGCTTGTGCTTTACACCATTCCGAGTAAATATCGCCAGCACCTCCCCGCTGTTCTCCGAGTACACTGTAATGGAATAGATAATCATTTCAAAGCTGTGAAACAATGTTGAAATGAACATCTAATCTATCTTTGTACACGGAGAATCAGCTGAAAAGTACCGACGAAATATCTCGAAATGGATGAAAACACAAGTGAATGCAGGTGTTTGCTTTATACATTCCTAACTTGTCCACACGGGACAAATCTATCGGTTATCATACGATTGAATCTTCTCGTCGCATAGATTACACGATGGTTGTTAGTACCGAGCTATACCTCCGATATTTAACAACCTTCGTATAGTTCTATGTCACGACGAATATCGAACGTATGCTAACCGATAGACGGGGACTAAGTGGCGCTTTGAGTTTCATATATGAGTATTGATGAGAATATGAAAGTTTCATATTATCATCGAGTATCATATATTTGTTTTAACTTGAACATCTTGAATCACTCTCTAATGATGCGTTTGTTGTGGTTTTACGTTTACTTTTCGTTATTAAGGGTTCGAAATTTCAAGTTTAGGGTAAACTTTTCTTGCGTTTACGGTCAAGTTGTACGTTTACGTTATCATCGAGTATCCTACTACAATGAACTAGTTCACCCTAAACCCTAACCCTAAATAACCCAAATTAACCTAATTAACCACAATTAACCATAATCTTTACCCTAACACAAATTATCACTAATTAAACCAAACTTAACCCAATTTACCCAAATTAACCTAATTAACCCTAATCAACCCAAACTTAACCCAATTTACCCAAATTAACCTAATTAACCTTAATCAACACCCTAGCCCTTTCAAATTATCACTAATTAATCCAAATTAACCCTACCCTCTAATTAACCCTAGCCTCTAACCCTAAACCTGAACCAAACCCTAACCCTAATTACCCTAAGCCTAACTAATTAACCCTAACCCTAGCCCTAACCCCAACCGAACCCTAACCCTAACCCCAACCCCAACCGAACCCTAACCCCAACCACAACCCTAATCCCAACCCCAACCGAACCCTAACCGTAACCCTAACCTTAACCCCAACCCCAACCAAAACCTGACCTTAACCCCAACCCCAACCGTACCCCAACCCCAACCAAACCCTGCAAAACCCGATGCGTAACCCTAACCCTCAGGCCCCCACCCGAACCCTGCAGAACCAAGAACCCTAGCCCTACCATCATCAAAATTATAAGTAATTGGAGATTTACTAACCTGTAGCGGGCGGTGGAGGAGACGACGGAGGAGACCGGTGGTCGATGACGCAATCGGCGACGACTCGCGGGCGGTGGCGACGAGGAAGTTTTTGGAACGAGGGCGGTGGCAGGCCGCGGACGGAGGGCGGTAGAGATGAGGAAAAAATTGGAGGCACAGGAATGAGATCGAGACGCGGGGGAGAGATTGAGAGAGAGAATTTTGGGAACGATCGAGATCGAGGCATAGGGCTTTTCTATGCCTTTTTATATTAAATACTCATTTATATGCCCCTTCGGACTTCACCGTAGGTCATTTTTTTGCGGCTCTGTTGGGCCCAACAACAAATTACGATTTAATATTTTTAAATTAAAACATAGGGCACCGTAGGGCCAACCATGGGGACCTACAAATTAGTCCGTAGGGGCAATAAAAAGCTTCCCCTACGGATTCCTATAGCCGTAGGGGCAACCCCATATTATAGTAGTGGACATTCTTCTGATAGGAAACGACGTTCCTATGCTATAATCGGTCAAACTGTTCTTATCACAAAGGTTCTCCATGAAGGACCTGGGTGATGCCTCGTACATATTGGGCATGAAGATCTATAGGGATAGATCTAAATGGTTATTGGGATTGTCCCAAACCAAGTACATTAACACCATCCTAAAGAGGTTTAGTATGGATGAATCCAAGCGGGGTTCCTTACCCACTAGTTATGGAGTCACTCACTCTAAGGACTTTTGCCCAAAGACTTATAAAGAGAGAGCTCGCATGAGCATTATACCCTACGCTTCTGCTGTAGGATCTATAATGTATGCGATGTTATATACACGCCCAGATGCAGCTTATGCACTGAGTGTAGTAAGCAAGTATCAATCCAACCCAGGGGAGAATCACTGGACTGCTATGAAGAACATTCTTAAGTACTTGCGAAGGACTAAAGAAATGTTCTTGGTGTATGGTAACGGAAATCTCCAAATGGAGGCCTTTACTGATTCGAACTTCCATAGTGATAAGGATGACAGCAAATCTATCTCAGGGTTTGTCTTCACCCTCAATGGAGGGGCGGTGTGTTGGAAGAGTTCCAACAGGATACCGTTGCAGACTCCACGATGGAAGCTGAGTATATTGCTGCAAATGATGCTGCCAAGGAAGCCGTCTGGATGAGGAAGTTCATCTCGGATATAGGAGTTGTTCCGACCATTATTGATCCAATACCGTTGTATTGTGATAATAATGGGGCTATGGCGTTGGCCAAAGAGCCTAGGTCCCATCAGCGGTCCAGGCACATCCTCAGGCGATATCTCTGATCCGGAAGATAGTTGATCGCCGCAAGATCATGATTCGGAGAGTAGATACAAAAGATAACACCGCGGATCCACTCACCACGGCCCTCCCTATGCCGCAGCATGAGTGACCTTTTGAGATGTTGGGTATGAGATAAGCCAATACTTGGCATTAGTGCAAATGGGAGATTGTTGGATATATGTATTCCCTAGAGGCCATTATATGATAGTGTATGTACCGGTATGTGTGTGTGTGTGTGTATGTGTGTGTTCAGGAAACTTATTTCTCGACATGATAGTATGCTATCTGGTTGCACCTTTTATCTTGACATGTTCATTTGATCGTGCTTTCATTCATTTGGTACAAGTTGATATAGCCCTTAGGATATGCAGGACTATTGAGATTATGATGCGGATCATACTAGTGGGACATGTGTAGTTTATGAGCATATCCTTGAAATGTTCCTAGTCGTGGGTGTATCGAGACGGAGAATCGATATTACCAGAGTAGACTAGCGTATACGTTGCTTGTCCCATATGATGGGCGATGGATGATCCTATATCCATTGATGTGGTGACACCAAAGACCGTATACGGGTGCTCAGTGAGACTGGGTACACTGAACGGACTCACCGAGAACTCCTATGTGGTATTATATCTATCGTCGGATAGCAGTACTCAGGTGACACAGGTACATGTTAGTCTGTAGACCTGAGATCATTATAGTCTTGTGTGCCTCCCACTGTGCTTTGATCTCCACCCTACCACGGCTCTACCGAGTCATGCAAAAAGGTGGATTTTGGGTATAGTCCCGAGGCAAATGGAGGTAATGAGCGATAGGAGGGGTTTCATCTCTCCTGGTATTAGGGGTTGATGTTGCACCATGTACGATTGTCTATAACAGGAAGTCCTTGGCCAGGACTGCTGAGATTTATTGATAAGTTTTATCGGTAGTTTCTCGATCTGTTATGAGCCATATACTGGCATAACTTATTGGGTTATTGGGGTCGACGATACCATCTCTAGACTCACATATGCAGCATATTTGATGAAGAGACCGGACTGTACAGTAAGTGTTACCAGTTGGCTCGACGGGAGTTTTAGCAGGTTTGCTTATGTTTCTTCTGATCGCTCAATACCTGGGAGCCCTTACGTACAGCTTATGCCACAACGGTTTGCGGTCATGTGATGTGATCACTGCCTACTGCTAGCGTATTGATGAGTCTTAGAGTCCCACAATGGGGTCTCCTAGCTCAGGCGAAAAGATGTGGGGTGCAAATGTGATATGCGCAGGAGCTCGATTAAATGCGTGTATTGGATATCGTATTTTAATTGGGCGTTTACTATTGGACAGGTCGTATGAGATATGACCGGGTTATTAAATCAAGTGTTGATTTAATATTAATTCTATTAGCTCATTTATTAAAACTTATTTCTTTATGATGCATGCATGAGTGTATGTATATATTGATATGGATGCACACATGCAAGCATACATGTGTCATGGTTGATGATACATTGGTGGTGGCAAAGCAAGACTCACATGGTAACATATTTAGATATTTTATTTATTTGAGAAAAGCAAAATGGCAACATGATCATGGTTGACTATTCAACTCTCTTGAGTTGACAATAGTCAATGGTTTTTTAGTCCATGGTTTTGTAGCCCATGGTTTTACTTAACCTCAAGTTACAAAATATCTAAATATTTTGTAACCATAGTTTAGCATGGATGACTTCACTTACTCTCTTGAGTTTAGAAAGAGTTATCATATTATTCTCTTGAGTTTAGTTTTGAGCCATCTCCTTCTTTCTCTCTCTCCAAAAAGCTCTACAGGGTTTTAAAAGAAAGAGAAAGAATTAAAAAGAAAAGGCTTTGTAATAAGATCCAAACCAACATCACCATTCCACTTTAGTCTAGACCACTAGTGTGGAGTGTTTTCTTCATCTTCATCCTTGATCAAGTGAATCTTGGAGCTTGGTGCAAAGGGACTTCGTGGTGGATCGTGGACTTGGAAGGACACAAGCCAACCGGTTCAAACCCCATACGATCCAAGGAGTCTAGAAGGAGGTCTACAAAAGTTGTATTCTCTCCCCACTTAGTGTTACACACTATATAGTATGTGATACTATAGTTTGTTACTCTATTTTTCTAGTTCGATTCATGATTGGATTGTTTAGCACCCCCATAAATTTTTTTTATAGCATGTGTGATTGTAACGTTTTAGAAATCGTTATGCGAATTTTTCCGTTTTAGGGTAAAATTGTCGGTATTTTCCGTTTTAACCCGACTGTGATCAAACGTCCATATAGACTTGCCAGCATCTAGTTTAGCTAAAATAAAGCTAGTGCGCGAGCTTTAGGAGTATATGAGAACTTTTGGTTCAATTAGAATTTTTCCCTATTTAAATATTATTTTAGTGTGGTATTTACATATTGGATTTCGGAAATTTCCTTCTATGAGAATTATTGCAAATAAATCAAACTTGAGTAAAACAAACCTCCACATAATATCTTGATCTTTTGTGCTAATAGGATTAAGTTTTTAAAGAAAAGAAAAGCAATGAAGGAGGTGGCATACATCCATGAATGTGCATTTATTCCAATTTTAGCTAGAACACTCCACACAATTCCTCTTTACCTCCTCACTTGGCCGAGTTCTTCTTCTCTCTTCTGCCCTTTTGTGTTTCTTTTATCATTTTCAACTATTCCAAGCTTAATAAATCTCCAAAATTCCTAAATTAATCTCACAAAACACATCAAGACTTGTTTTTGCCTTCATGATCACTTGGAGCTAGGAAAGCTTGGATCTTGGGAGCAAGTGTTGATAGGTATAATCTCTACACTGTTAAATAGGAGATTTTATGATGTATAGCTCGTTGGTTGTGGTATAGAACACTTAAAGTATCGATTAGTTCAATATCGTGTTTTTAGTGTCTTTTTAGAACCTTTGTGATCTGCTGTGACCTGGGATTTTTACTGAGTGACCAAACAAGATTTTAGTGATGTACTAATGAACTTAAGATTCTACCTGAGACCCGAGAACCACCCCACCGGCTTTGGCCGGCGACCCAAGCAGGAATTCCGGCGACATCGGTTTTTGAGGGGAGTGGGGTGTTGGTTTTTTTGTGGGTAGCTGTCTGCTAAAGTTTAAGGGTGTTTGGTACTGTTTAAATTCTTAGTATTTACAGTTTGGAAAATCTGGGATCGTTTTCCTATAATCTAGTGTTTTGTGTCCGCGTGTTACGTTATGCGACACGAATCATGATCTTATGCAGCTGCTGCACTTGGGTAGGTTTCGTGGTATCGTTACGCACGTTAACCACTACACGGACACTTATGAGTTAGTTTGGAGTTGGTGTGTCATTTAAAACATAGTTTTACGTTATATTGGTCGATTTCTGAGATTTTTACGCTGTTTGTGTGCTTGTGAAATTATAGCGTCGCAAGCGGGGTCTTCGGACGCTGCGAACAAAGGGAAGCAGGTGGTTGGATTTTCATAGCTCGAGACCATCAGTGAGTAGATTTAACATCTATGGGGAAATCGCCCGTATGGCGTTAAGCGTCAGGGCTAGATATGATATGATATTAGCGTATGTTTATATGATCATATAGAGATGATGCATGAGTTTTATTGCATATAGTTACTTGTTGTTCCTGAACCTGTATCTATTGTACACTGCACTATTATTGACAGTCCATGTTGCACGAGCACCATTGATATGCTACACATACACTGTTGGTAATTGCCATGATACGCACAAGACAAATATTCATTGATATACCTTGCTAGTGGTTAGCGACATAGAGGCAGTTATTTTTGTGCGATAGCGCATATGACATATAGCATACCTACATGCCTATACATATGCCATACTATACCTACATGCTCGTACATAAACTTTGCTATTGTTATATGATTAGCTTTTTATAACATATATATCGGTGGAATGGGATGCTGTATATATATGTAATTTGGTTTGGATATTTGGAAAACGCGAGATATATTTAATGACTTGATGCATTTAAATAGAGTACTTTTCCCGTGATATGCTCATATTGACGTTTTATGTTGCATATGCTATTTTACATGGATTTACGAATTTGAGATATGTTTTCATGCGATATGGGAATTTTAAGTGTCGATGTTAGGCACTTATATTCCGAGAGATATATGGATTTTGAAAGACCGATACGTGGAACACAAGTGTCGAGGTGCGATACTTAGGTTTCGAGGAACGTATGGATATCAGAAAGACCAATACGTGGAACACAAGTGTCGACGTAGGATACTTGGGTTTCGAGGAACGTATGGATATGAGTATTTGTGTGTTGATGTTAGGCTCTGGTTTTCATGATATTTTAGAGCGTCGATGTTTGACACTCAGGTTCCATGAGACTTACAGGATTTGAGGGCCGATCAGAGTATTTTGGGAATTGGGGTGTTGTTGATTTATACTGGGCTTTTCCATTCTTATGATTTGTGCATGAGATTATTTATTTTCCCGCACTCAGTAATCAGTTGATATGCACTTATCATGTAGATATAGTATCTGGTGGTGTACCTTGATCATGATAGTTTCATATTCATATTGTCATACTCATGCTACCAGCTTACATGTTATTGATCATTGCTGTTAGTGCATACTTGCGATTTCAGTATGATGTTATTTACTATTCACGAGTTGGCAACTCACCTCCATTGTGCCACAGTGTTTTGCAGGACTTACCCTCTGAGTAGTCGCGGCAGGGCGTCTTATCATCTCTACTTTTGCGGATACCGCTACGGTTGGCTATGAGGCCTTTGCTTTCAGGTGGGTTTGCGGTTATCCGTTTGTACATTGTATATCTTGTTGTTGGATCTAGTATTCTCCATCTACCACTTCCTGTATTTGTCTTAGAGACGTGTTGTGAGGATTCGGTATTGTATTATTATTTTGGTGACTTGGATGCCGTTCTCGTGGGAGCCGGTTTTTTGAAAAGTTTTACTTCTTTATGCAGTTTTCTTTTATATTTCTTCACTTCGGCGTCGTATATATGTTTGTGGTGGTTGTCTCCACCGTTGGGCATGATTTGCTGCCGAAATTTTCAAGAAAGAAAACTAGAGTTAGAGATTTTACTTGTGAATTTTCGAATGTTTTAAACTATGTTTTTCTCCGCTTATCCAGTTTTGGGTGGTTTAGATTTCTGGGTTTCGTCTTATTTAAGTTGCGTACGCCTGTTGACGTTACGTAGTTTAAGTGCCGGTTACGGGCCAAATTTTGGGTCGTGAAAAGGTTGGTATCAGAGCGCTAGGTTTTACCTTTCGGAGTGTAGGATGACCTTGGTATGATGGAGTAGGTAGCTTAAACAGAGTGACGTAGCATGTGTATGTTCCGCGGCATACTTACGGCACGGTACTCTGCCTAAGTGACCTTAGGAAATATTGATTGAAATTTCTTTCGTGATGATATACATCCTTGTGATTCGATTCCTATTTCCTTAACGAATCTTGTTTCAATTTTCAGCCTATATGCCGCCAAAGACTATGAGGGCACAGAGAGTGGCCGTGAGGGCCGAGGTCAGAGTGGACTCGTTTGAGGCGAGGACTGACCAGGGCGGTACGCCTGTTGTACCGGAGCACATTGCTATGATTGGGGCTGGTATGCTGGACCTGCGCCAGATGATGGGGACTTTAGTAGAGCCCGTTCGAGCGCAGGGGCAGGCAGTTGTTCCACCGGTTGCAGGGACCACGATGGTACCTACGGTTCCGGCAGTCGCAGTTACAGCTCTGGAGGTTATTACCGTATCACTGACAGAGTTCATAAGGCTAAGGCCTCCGGTGTTCACTGGCACAGATACTACTGAGGATCCGCAGTCATTTATCGATCGGATTGCCAGGATTTGTCATTCGCTTCGATGCTCCGACGAGAGATGGGTGGAGTTCGCAAGTTTCCGGCTGGAGGGTCTGGCCCAGAAATGGTGTGAGTCATTGGAGAGGGGCAGAGCCGCAGGCCTTGCTCCTATGTCCTGGGCTGAGTTTGTGACAGTATTTCTTGCCCTTTTTCTTCCACTGAGCATCAGGGATGCGCGAGCGCGCCGATTTGAGTCGTTACATCAGACTCCGGGAATGACGGTGTCTGAGTATGATGTACTATTTACCGAGCTGTCTGTGTATGCTCCGTACTTGGTGGCGACTGAAGAGACGAGGGTGAAGAAGTTTGTTCGAGACCAACTTACCCAGTTGTTCCTAACCATCAGCATTCAGCATTGTGACACATATGCGGCAGTGGTGGATGCAGCCCTATTGGTAGAGGAGCGTCTTTCTGAGTCGTTAGTTGCTCCGGAACCGAAGAGGGTTTAAACTGGTGATCCGGTAGGGAGGCGAGCGTTTAGACGTCATGACAGTTCCCGTTCAGATAGTGGAGGTTCGGGACGAGGTCGGCATTTTAGCTATTACCCTCAGAAAGGTCAGCAGTTTGCATCTGGATGTTACCGGTGCGGGAGTATGGGTCATCGGGTTCGAGATTGTGCCGAGCCACATTTGAGCGAGGTAGCTGTACCGCAGGTTACCTTACTACCTTCTCCACCTCAGAGGGCGTTGCCCCTTATACCGGTTGTTTCTCCGCGTCAAACTCTTGTGCAGAGAGGTCAAGGTGACGGTGGTTTTGTACTGAGAGGGCAGGGTGGTAGAGGCGGAGGTCAGCCAGTTGTCGGTAGAGGGCAGGCTCGGTTGTTTGCCTTGACTCACCAGGACGCTCAGGCGTCCAATGTTGTGGTTTTAGGTACCCTTTCTGTATGTTCTTATGATGCACATGTTCTTTTTGATCTGGGATCTACCCATTCGTATGTTTCTACGCACTTCGTGCCGAGGTTAGGCCGAGATTCGTGTTGGCAAGATCAGTCGCTTGTCGTGGCTACTCCCGTAGGATAGTCATTTGTTGCACGACACGTGTTCCGGTGCTATCCGTATAGGGGACATAGTTTTTCCCGTCGACTTGATCCTTCTTGAGATGTTGGACTTCGATGTTCTGCTGGGAATGGACTGATTAGCTACTTGCTACGCGTCCGTGGACTGCCGCGAGAAGACAGTTAGGTTTTGTTTTCCCGGCGAGTCAGTGTTCGTGGTGCAGGGGGGCCGTAGAGCCGCCCCTCACAGTTTGATTTCTGTCTTTTACGCTAGTCGGCTTTTGAGAAGGGGATGTCGGGGATTCTTGGCTTTCATTCATCATACAGGATCCACAGTGGAGTCATTGGACCGGGTTCCTAACGTGCGAAAGTTTCCCGACGTATTTCCCGATGAGTTACCTGGGATGCCGCAAGAGCGCGATATTGAGTTCTGCATTGATCCGATTCCTGGCACGGAGCCTATTTCTATACCGCCTTATCGGATGGCTCCGACAGAGCATAGAAAGCGTAAAGATCAATTGCAAGGATTGCTTGATAGGGGACTTGTGCGTCCGAGTGTTTCGCCGTAGGGCGCTCCTGTTCTGTTCGTCAAGAAGAAGGACTGCAGTTTGAGGCTGTATGTGGATTATCATCAATTGAACCGAGTTACGGTGCGGAATAGGTATCCTTTACCTCGCATTGACGATTTATTTGATCAGCTCCAGGGTGAGAAAAAATTTTCTAAGATTGATTTGCATTCGGGTTATCATCAGTTGCGGGTTCGGAATGATGACATTCCGAAGACTGGTTTTCATACGCGCTATGGGTATTATGAGTTTTTGGTGATGTCGTTCGGACTCACTAATGCGCCAGCAGCGTTCATGGATCTGATGAACCGGATTTTCAGACTTTTCCTCGACCAGTTTATTATTGTGTTTATTGATGACATTGTGGTCTACTCTAGGAGTCGTGAGGAGCATGAGCAGCACTTGAGGATTGCTTTGCAGATATTGAAAGAGCACCAGATGTATGCTAAATTCTCAAAGTGCGCGTTTTGGCTTGATAGAGTTGACTTCCTGGGTCATGTGGTGACTGGTGATGGTATTCTTATGGACCCGAGGAAGATCGAGGCTGTTGGATATAGTGCCCTCTAAGTCAATTATTGGATCATAAGTACTTGATTGCAATGATTGAGGGAGGACCTATACCGACATGACTGTCTTACTCGAGATGATAGTATACTATCTGGTTTGTCTTTATCATCGTTTACATGCTTGAGTTCTCTATTGCATGTTGATAGAGCCCATAGGATTCTTGCTTGACTACCAGCAGTATGATGGCGATCATATACGTTGGAGCTGGGGTCTGTATGCACATCCTTAAAGTGTCCCTAGTCGTAGGACTTTCAAGACAGGGCATCGATACTCCAGAGTAGACTAGTGTATACAGTCGAGACCCCGACGAGGGGCGGTGGCCGGTCGCACAAGCTATTGGTGTCAGTTGGTTCACTTAAGATGTATACAGGTGCTCATTGAGTACACCGGACAGCACTCGCCGGGAACATGCTAGTTGGTATTATATATATCGTCAGATAGCAGTTCCCTGGCGACATGTGTACAGGTTAGTTTGTCGATCTGAGATCGTCATTTGTCTCGTGTGAGTTCCCACTGTGCTTAGATTACTACCCTACCACGCTCAAAAGAGACGTGCAAACAGGTTTTAGTTGGGTACAGTCCCGAGCCACATGGAGACAGTGAGCGGATCGTCGGGGATTTGTCTCTCCCGGTATTGAGGGTTGATGTCGCACAGTGCACGGGTGGCCATCACTAGAAATCCTCGGCCGAGATAGTGGAGAATTACTGATTTGGATCAGTAGTTTCTCAGGTGGTGATGGGCTTCATGCCGACACGATTTATCGCGTTATTAGGGGTCTGACTTTATCCACCCCCCTAGACTCGATATGCGATACTCTTAGACGAACGGACCGGACTGTACAGATATTGTCACCGTCAGGCTCAGTAAGGTTTCTGGATGAGTTTGCTCATCAGCTACCCTTCCAATCAATACATAGGCAACCGTTACGTACAGCTTGTACTTCTGACGTGCTAGTGGTTATACCCAGTGCCAGTGTGTTGATGAGTCATTAAAGTCCCCCACAGACACTTTCCCAAGTTCGGGCGAAAGGTTGTAGAGGCCGTATGGTTTTATGTCAGGGTTCGGAAAATGCACGTTCGTTTTCGCACGTGTCATTTTTCGGGTAGGTAATACTGGTCGGCTTTGGTTTAAGCCGGATCCGAGTATTATACTGTGTAGATATAATATCTTTGTCTCAGTTGCATTTGTATTCGGTCTTTATACAAATGCGGGTATGTTTATACTGTTACGGGGTTATCCTGAAATTCGTTTCAGGATCACTTTTGGAAGTTGCCAGTTTCCAGTTTTCTATCGCCCGTCTTTAACATTCGGTTAAAGATGGATTTATCTTTTCTTGAGATGAGTGTGGAAGTTTCTAGAGGCTTCTAGATGAGGTGATTAGACTAGTGAGTCATTAGTGCATTTATTGTGCAATTAATGCATGATGAGTAGGTTAGAAGGTTCAATGTATGCATTGATTGTGTTCATACAAGGTATCTTGTGACTCATTCTCTTCTTTAATCTTATGGTCACCACCCCCTCTCCTACACTCACCCCTCTCTCCTATAAGTGGCCGGCCTTTCACTTGGTTATGGTATGGCTATTGATTGAAAAAAGATATAAGTTTTGGTGTATAGAAATTAGATGTGATCCATTTCTCATTTCCATTCGATCCAAAAGGCAACTTCATTAACCGTTCGTCCATAGCCTTGGACGTAACGAAACAAAGTGTTCTACTCATTCTCTACATCAATCTTGGTCGTCTCTTTTAGCAAACTTGACGACCGAGTTGCCTCGGTTCAGAGGCGGGAGCCCGTTTAAAGATCCGTCGACGTGGTGCCACCTGGACGAGAAGATTGGAGATTCAGGAGATCGGAGCAGCCGCAACAAAGCGTGGGATGATGGTTGAAGACCGAAGGACTCGGATAGTTCGTATAACATTTCTACCCGCTTTGTAGTTTGTTAGTTTAGTTTTAATGGCAGATCCGGGTTATAGTACGCGATAGCGCCAGTTGTAAAAGTTTTTGTTCCGTATTTGGCGTCTGTTAGACGGCCGTGGCGCTACCGTGGACTTACAGTGGTATCAGAGCCTCACCATTAAGCTATACTAACTTGTGCTAACGCGTTTAAAAGATCGATCGAACGGAATTTCCAAAATCACAATTTTCTGCACACAAGTTTCTGTCGATTTTTTAAAGAGCCTAAAAATAATTTCGCATATCACAGAAAAGCGTGCAGGGTTTTCTTAGCATTCTGGGAAATTTTGGGCACGTGATCCCACATGACCACCGTGGAACCGCGGCGACTTTGTGGGAACAGTGCTCCAATTTTTCCAGAGAGCTTCACATAGGAAATTGTGGGGTTTTGGTGCTATTCTTTTGGGCCCAAATTTTGTAACTGTACAGCAGATGTACGTGGGGCCCACTTCGGGAAATTTAGTCGATCGAAATTTTAAACTTGCTAGTATACAGTATTTACATTATATCTCAGACCGGGAATGTCATTTGAGCGGTAAACCGCGTCTAATTGCTATAGTTCTTTTAGACGGGTTTGCGAACGTGATATTCGCGTTGATGTTCTGTGTTGTGCTGTGATGTTGCGGATATGTCGTGGTGGATAACAGGTGCAATGATAGTGCTGTTTGGATTTATTTGTACATTTGATATTGCGGGGCGAGTGTCCAACATGTGGACTGCCATCACTGTCTGTTTGTATTTTATTCTTTTTTGGGACACGACCGGGCTGACGTCGATGTACCCGTTGTATATATTTTCTTTTATGTAGTAGGATTACCCCACGACGGAGTGCACGGATAGCTGGGTTCTGGAGGGAAACGGGTTCGTATCTCATGGCTTTGAGAGGCAGAGTGACCTGACTCTAGAATTGGCAGACTATTCGCCGCACTCGTAGGGGGTACAGGTCGACCCAAGGAGGGGTGCTCAGGTTACCGGGTTCCGTGAAGTGCCGGGTGGTCCATTCATTTCTCTATAAGGGGCTGCCTCGCTTCAGATTTTGGTGGGTAACTTGCCGCACCCGTAGGGGTCTAAGTTTCATTGCACAGGCTATCCACACGACCAGGGGAACGTCTGGTTTCAGTAGCGGCTCTGTGAAACCCGGCGATCCCAGATTATCTATATTGTTATGTGATACTTATTACTTTTCTGTAATGTTGCATATTATCATGCCTGGAGCGATTATTGTATATTGGTATATATGCTATTAGATGTTGTATATGTTTTACAACAGCGCTAGTCCAATCCCCGCTCTGTCGTTAGTTAAGTAACCTAACGGGTGATGACGGGACCCAGTGGCGAATGCGGATGGAATATACGTACAATTTTTTCGTTCTTTTCTGGTGTGATTGATTGATGGGACTGCGTTGATTCTGATCAATGGAAAGTAAAAAAAACCTATATTTGATGTTGTTGGAACAGTTTTAAAAGGTGTTATTACAAAGACGTCTCCTTTTGTTATGCATAGTGATATTCAGTATGGAATATCCTGCACCTCATTCGATGAGGCAAGAGTTGATATCCCTTCACCGGGAGAGACCCCTTCGGCAGAAATTTGCGTCAGGGTAATAACATCAATATAGTCGATTACAAGTTGCTTTGCTTCGAGGTATTCAGTTGGAATATCCTGCACCTCAATCCACGAGGAAAGAGCCGAGATTCCTTCACCGGGAGTGACCTCTTTAGCAAAGGTTTTCATCACTATATTTTTATAAAAAGCTATCAAGTTCCTTTAACGAGATCAGTTCATTACGTTAAAGGTTTTTTCACCAAAATCCAGCCGTATCCCTCCGTCATTTCTTATGGATAGTCGGTAGTATTCAAGCTATGTTTGTTGACTAAAGTCAAGGCATAGTGTTTGGTAGTTGCTGGGTATTCATCTGTTGCATAGATAGATGTGTTGGTTTGGGACAGTCGTATTACCTTGTTGACTAAAGTCAAGGGTATGTACGGGTGGGTTCAAATAAACTTGGATAATGATGAGTAGAACTTGACATGTGACTTATGATTTATTGACTAAAGTCAAGGTCATAAGAGCATGAGGCAAAAATAACATCGGGAGTTTCAAACATACAAGAAACTTGCCAGGCATGTGCATACCTTCTGGAGTGTGATAACTTGAGTGCCTTCCATCGAGTTATCATGCGATGAGAGTTGGATCCCGATTCCCACTGATGAGTTGGTTTACTCTTCGGGTGATCCCGATTAATTCTTATTTCAGGTTTGGTGAAGAATTTGACGGAACAGTGGGAGGTTTCCTAATTAGATAAAGTGATAACCATTCTGATCTAGGTTAGAGTGCACGCAGAGTGTTTCTTTTCCCTCTCTCTTTGGCAGCGACCTTTGACCGACCCTAAACTATGACTCAGAGACCAAGATTGACCGAACCTTCTTAAAATACTGGCTTTTGGATTGTCTAAAGTTGCATAGGTCATTACCGCTCCTTCTTTTACCTTTTGAATTTCTCAGAACACCCCGTATTACTACGGATATCCACTTCCATTGGATAGATCCATCGTATGGTTATATACGAACTCGGAGGGACTACTTCGAGGATGGATCCAGGTTCAGGAGAAATAGAATTGGTTTATTAAGTTGTTTTTTATTATCACCTTCTCCCAGGTTGAGAGGGCTCCTTAGTTTAGGAGAGTACACCTATTACGCTTATTGGATAGTCTTATTCCAAACCATAAGCTGGTGCCGAAAGGTAGGGAATGGAGAAAATCAATTAGCCTAAGAAAGGTGTGCAGAAGGTAATATGTGAAGACAAAATAAAGGGATTAGAAAGAGGGCAAAGTAAATTGCGACTGTTATCATTCACGACCAAACCGCGTACTTCATCGCCACTCCTATTTCACCTTTAATAGAATAAGGTATTATTCAGTTGTCTTTTATCATCGCCTTCTCTTAAGTTGCGAGTACTCCTAAGTTTAGGACGGTACACATATTATGCTTACTGGATAGTCTTCTTCCAAACCATAGGCTGGTACCGAACGGTAGGGAAGGAAGAAAACCACTTATCCTAAAGGGGTGTACAGAAGGTAATGAATAAAGACAAATAAAGGGATTTGGAGAAATGGCAAAGAGATATACGGTTATAGTCATGAATTGGATTATGGAAGAGGCATTACAAAGAATACAAGGATACCCCTACGAAACATTTTCATGTTTCAGTGCATTGTTAATGGAAAACTGATTTCCTGATTAGATACTTACTCCAGGGTATATATTTACTAGGTTTTATTCTCATATCTGTATGGTTTTACAGATGATGAGTGGGGGTAAGTTATTAGGAATAAGGTGATCATCCTCATTATATCGGAATTCGTTGAAATTGGTGATATTTGAGGAAGTCGCCAGAGTTTTAGCCGGATGGCATGTATTTGGTTTTGAGTATCCGTTGTTGTGCACCAATTTCAAAATGATATATCTGTACGTTTATTTTTATAAAGTGAGATATAACTTTTTGAAATTATGTCCGTGACATTTACCTATATCAGTTGACGATTGGGTAAGGAGCATTGAACAACGGAATAGTTCTTAACCATAAGTACAGTTTTCAACCTACGATGCATAGGTTTTGAGTTATTCAACTCAGCGGACTTATACAGAGTATTGTATGTTGTTCAGTGTCCATCAGGACAGAGGGGTAGGTCCTCGTACTATGTTATGTTTACTTATGGCTTCTCTAGTTTTTAGACAAGTGTTTCGTAGAAATATAATGTCTAAGTTTTGAGAAGTTGTGGGTATAAGAATAAAGTAGAGAACCAGGTGTCGCAAGTATCGGGATTCTTCAAAGAGATCGGAGATGTAGATTCTTGTGATTGGTATTCACATGAAAGTAATGGTTTTGAGAAACTTGTTTCTCTTTCAGTTTACTCATAATTGGATATATTCCTAAGTTGAGTAATGCTGATTAGCCTTTCTCCATTAAGTTGATATGCACTGGAGACAGCTGCATGATTAGAATCTGGTTCTAATTAAATAAGTGCCAATGTTTCTATATTGGATATAGAATGGTTCATATCTTAACGATCTTAAGGTATGGGGAGTTGTCCAGCTTATGTTTAAAACCAGACTCTGAATAACTCAAGGCACGTTTCTGTAATGGCAGTTTGTGGGTTGACCCTGGCTTTGACGATGGTTGACTTTCTACCATCTGGAAGATCAATAGTGATATTGTTCTTGACTCGCCACAGTTTTAGTAAAATGGATTTTTCCAGAAAATAGTAGTGGGAGTATGGTAGAACTGGAAGTGATTCCAGAACCGCAAACGATTACGGAAAATTTAATAGGACCTATATATTCAATCAGATTAGGCATTCCATTAGCCACTCCGCAGATATGGTGGGTAACCTCAGACACCCGAGAGGTACTCTGGTAGCCTCAAGGACGGTGACAGGGAGGTTCTTGTTTACCCAGACTTGACACTACTGTTGTTCCAGACTATGAGACCCGGCAGGAGGATAAGTATAGCGTCGTTCTAAACTAGCTTTAGAAGTGTACGTATATATTATTCTGCCAGAGGGTTGTTGTGGTCAGTGGGAGCAGCGGAAGCACAGTGGGCAAGTAGTTTATGTCTATTTATAGGCTTGAGCTGATATAGCGGAGATTAGATCGTCTAATTTTTGATATGAAAGTCATGTGTTTGATTTCATCAGAATATGGGATGGATCTGTTAAGAAGGTAGTAGGGTGTGGTGTCCTGGTTTTTGGATGACATACACAGAGTAGAAAGTAAAATTCCTGTACTACAATCGGTTTTACTGTGGTCATCACACAGTTGTTTCTCCAGACAGGATATGAATATAATATCTGACATTCTGGTTACTAGATCTATGGTTTTAGATCTAGATTTGGGTAGTTTCCCAATGTGGGTACTTTGACAATATTCTAATGGTATTTAGAATAAATGACTCCTGGCATGGTGGTGTACCTGCAGGTGATGGAGTCACCCTCTCTAAAGGTGTCTTACAGACTAAAGGGGAGAGGGACGCGCATGATTGGCAGATCACTTGCTTAGGCAATTGAGTCAATCATGAGATGTCATGTACCACACCAGATGTTGTTTTTGCACTAGATGCGATAAGTTTATATTAATCCAATCTTAGAGAAACATTAGGAAGAAGTTTTAGAACATAAGTGAATTTTCTATGGATTTGATGACGGCAGCCTCCTTCGGGAGACGGTTATCATTCCAGGCTTCAAAGGTGACATGGATGACAGAGTGATTGTCAGAGTTATAGTTTTCCCACTGACGAGGGACAGTATTATGGACAGGCGGTCCAAGAGGTTACTGTGGGAGGAATGGTACGCGATACTGATTAGGTTCAGTTATCAATACAGTCTAAGAAGATTGGATTTGGAGTTCATTTATGAACTAGGTCCCATCATATATCCAGACATATTCTTAGACAGGTATTACTCGAATTGGGAGATGGCTTTCTCCGCGAACTTGAGATTAAGAGAGACATAGAAAGAAACATCAGGGCGGATCCACTCACTGAGGCTATGAGTATGCGACATCGCAATAATAGCCTTAAGTGCAAGTGGGAGATTGTTGGATATAGTGCCCTCTAAGTCAATTATTGGATCGCAGGTACTTGATTGCAATGATTGATGGGGGACCTATACCGTCATGACTGTCTTACTCGAGATGATAGTATGCTATCTGGTTTGTCTTTATCATCGTTTACATGCTTTAGTTCTCTATTGCATATTGATAGAGCCCATAGGATTCTTGCTTGACAGCCAGCAGAATGATGGCGATCATATACGTGGGAGCTGGGGTCTGTAAGCATATCTTTAAAGTGTCCCTAGTCGTAGGAGTTTCGAGACAAGGCATCGATACTCCAGAGTAGACTAGTTTATACAGTTGAGACCCAGAAGAGGGACGGTGGCCGGTCTCACAAGCCATTGGTGTCAGTTGGTTCACCTATGATGTATACAGGTGCTCATTGAGTACACCGGACAGGACTCGTCGGGAACATGCTAGTTGGTATTATATATATCGTCAGATAGCAGTTCCCTGGTGACATGTGTACAGGTTAGTTTGTCGACCTGAGATCATCATTTGTCTCGTGTGAGTTCCCACTGTGCTTAGATTCTACCCGACCACGCTCAAAGGAGACGTGCAAACAGGTTTTAGTTGGGCACAGTCCCGATCCACATGGAGGCAGTGAGCGGCTCGTCGGGGATTCGTCTCTCCCGGTATTGAAGGTTGATGTCGCACAGTGCATGGGTGGCCATCACTAGAAATCCTCGGCCGAGGTAGTGGATAATTACTGATTTGGATCAGTAGTTTCTCAGGTGGTGATGGGTTTCATGCCGACACGATTTATCGCGTTATTAGGGGTCTGACTTTATCCAACCCCCTAGACTCGATATACGATACTCTTAGGCGAACGGACCAGACTGTACGTATATTGTCACCGTCAGGCTCAGTAGGGTTTCTGGATGAGTTCGCTCGTCAGCTACCCTTCCAATCAATGCATAGGCAACCGTTACGTACAGCTTGTACCTCTGACGTGCTTGTGGTTATACCCAGTGCCAGTATGTTGATGAGTCATTAGAGTCCCCCACAGACACTTTCCCAAGTTCGGGAAAAACGTTGTAGAGGCCGTATGGTTTTAGGCAGGGTTCAGAAAATGCACGTGCGTTTTCGCACGTGTCATTTTTCAGGCAGGTAATACTCGTCGGCTTTGGTTTAAGCCGGATCCGAGTATTATACTGTGTGGATATAATATCTTTATCTCAGTTGCATTTGTATTCGGTCGTAATACAAATGCGGGTATGTTTATCCTGAAATTCGTTTCAGGATCACTTTTGGAAGTTGCCAGTTTCCAGTTTTCTGTCGCCCGTCTTTAACATTCGGTTAAAGACGGATTTATCTTTTCTTGAGATGAGTGTGGAAGTTTCTAGAGGCTTCTAGATGAGGTGATTAGGCTAGTGAGTCATTAGTGCATTTATTGTGCAATTAATGCATGATGACTAGGTTAGAAGGTTCAATGTATGCATTGATTGTGTTCATACAAGGTGTCTTGTGACTCATTCTCTTCTTTAATCTTATGGTCACCACCCCCTCTCCTACACTCACCCCCTCTCCTATAAGTGGTCGTCCATTCACTTGGTGATGGTTATGGTTGTTGATTGAAAAAAGATATAAGTTTTGGTGCATAGAAATTAGATGTGATCCATTTCTCATTTCCATTCGATCCAAAAGTCAACTTCATTAACCGTTCATCCATAGCCTTGGACGTAACGAGACAAAGTTTTCTACTCATTCTCTACATCAATCTTGGTCGTCTGTTTTAGCTAACTTGACGACCGAGTTGCCTCGGTTCAGAGGCGGGAGCCCGTTTAAAGATCCGTCGACATGGTGCCACCTGGACGAGAAGATTGGAGATTCTGGAGATCGGAGCAGCCGCAACAAAGCATGGGATGATGGTTGAAGACTGAAGGACTCGGATCGTTCGGTATAACATTTCTACCCACTTTGTAGTTTATTAGTTTAGCTTTAATGGCATATCCGGGTTATAGTACGCGATAGCGCCAGTTGTAAAAGTTTTTGTTCCGCATTTGGCATCTGTTAGATGGCCGTGGCGCTACCGTAGACTTACAGAGGCTGTGCAGCTTTGGCCCAGACTTGTATTGGTGACTGAGGTCCGCATCCTTTTGAGCTTAGCTGGTTATTATCACTGTTTTGTGCAAGAATTCTCGAGTATCGCTGAACCGCTGACTGGACTAACCCGGAAGGGAGTTTCTTTTCTTTGGACTGATGCGTGCGAGCAGAGTTTTCAGCAGTTGAAGACTCGGTTGACGACAGCACCAGTTCTATCTTTACCTCCTGTATCGGGCGGCTTTGTTGTTTACTGTGATGCTTCTAGAGTGGGGCTCGGTTGTGTATTGATGTAGCATGATAGAGTGATTTCTTACTCTTCAAGGCAGCTGAAGAAGCACGAGCAGAATTACCCTACTCACGATCTTGAGATGGCCGCGGTGGTCTTTGCATTGAAGATTTAGAGACACTACTTGTACGGAGAGTCATGTCAGATCTTCACGGATCACAAGAGCTTGAAGTACATCTTCCAGCAGCGAGATCTGAATCTGAGACAGCACCGTTGGATGGTACTAGTGAAGGATTATGCTTGTGAAATCCTTTATCACCCGGGCAAGGCGAATGTGGTAGCTGATGCTTTGAGTTGTAGGTCCCGGGGTAGCTTGTCCCAGTTGAGTGCAGTTCGGCGTTAGTCTTCTGCAGATTGGCAACTCTTGTGTGATGGTAGAGTGCAGTTCGAGTTTACTTCCGCTGGGGGACAGCTTTCTCATGTCCGCGCCCGTCCACTACTACTTGATCGTATCCGTAAGGCGCAACCCAGTGATGCCCGTTTGTCTGAGCTTGTAAAACAGGGTACAGTTTCGGAGTTCATGATTGATGACCAGGGTGTGCTACGATGCGGGACTCACTTGTGTGTGCCAGATGCTGATGGGTTGAGACGCGAGATCCTAGAGCAGGCACATCAGTCAGCCTTTAGCGTTCATCCAGGCTCTACCAAGATGTATCGTGATTTGAGAGACTTTTACTGGTGGGGAGGGATGAAGCGCGATATTTCGGACTTCATTTCGAGGTGCCTGACTTGTCAGCAAGTCAAGGCTGAGCATCAGAGACCGGCTGGAGAGTTGCAGCCTTTACCCGTTCCGGAGTGGAAATGGGAGCAGATTTCCATGGACTTCATTATGGGTCTACCCAGGACCAGTAGAGGGTATGACTCCATTTGGGTGATTGTTGACCGGTTGACGAAAGCGGCTCACTTCCTTCCAGTGAAGACCACTTTCGGTTATGCTCAGCATGCTCAGTTGTATTTAGATGAGATTGTGCGTTTGCACGGTGTTCCCACATGCATAGTATCCGAAAGATGCACCCAGTTTACTAACCGTCTTTGGCAGAAGCTTTAGGAAGCTTTGGGTACACGTTTGAGTTTTAGCACCGCTTTTCATCCACAGACCGATGGTCAGTCGGAGCGGACTATTCAGACTCTGGAGGATATGCTCCGTACATGTATGCTTGATTTTGGTGGCAGTTGGGATCGTCACTTGCCGTTGATTGAGTTCTCCTACAACAACAGCTTTCAGGACACTATTCAGATGGCACCTTTTGAGGCTTTATATGGTAGGAAGTGTCGATCGCTGATCTGTTGGACCGAACTCAGCGAGAGTAGAGTGTTGGGACCCCAGCTAGTTCAGGAGACTATGGAGAAGATCCAGCTGATTCAGGACAGGATGAGATCAGCTCAGTGCAGGCAAAAGTCTTATGCCGACCGTCGTCGTCGCAGAATTGAGTTCGGAGTGGGGGATCATGTATTCCTGAGGATTTCTCTGATGAAAGGCGTAATGCGATTTGGGAAGAGGGGGAAGCTCAGTCCCAGATTTTTAGGTCCTTCCGAGATCCTTGAACGAGTGGGTTCTGTTGCTTATCGTTTGGCGCTCCCGCCTAGTTTTCTGGATGTTCACCCTGTTTTCCAAGTGTCGATGCTTCGTAGATACCTTCATGATCCTTCTCGCATGATTCAGCACGAGACCGTTCAGCTTGAGCGCGATCTTTCGTTCAATGAGCAGCCGGTAGTTATTTTGGATCGGCAGGTGAAGAAACTTCGGTCAAAGGTCTTGCCATCTGTGAAGGTTCTTTGGCGTAGCCCTACTAATGAGGAGATCACTTGGGAGAGCGAGATGCGGATGAAATTCCCTCATCTATTCAAAAGTACGCGTAGTTAAATTTTAATTCGGGGACCGAATTTCTATAAGCGGGAGATTGTAACGTTTTAGAAATCGTTATGCGAATTTTTCCTTTTTAGGGTAAAATTGTCGGTATTTTCCGTTTTAACCCGACTGTGATCAAACATCCATATAGACTTGCCAGCACCTAGTTTAGCTAAAATAAAGCTAGTGCGCGAGCTTTGGGGGTATATGGAAAGTTTTGGTTCAATTAGAATTTTTCCCTATTTAAATATTATTTTAGTGTTGTATTTACATATTGGATTTGGGAAATTTCCTTTTATGAGAATTATTGCAAATAAATCAAACTTGAGTAAAACAAACCTCCACATAATATCTAGATCTTTTGTGCTAATAGGATTAAGTTTTTAAAGAAAAGAAAAGGAATGAAGGAGGTGGCATACATGCATGAATGTGCATTTACAATTTTAGCTAGCACACTCCACACAATTCCTCTTACCTCCTGACTTGGCCGAGTTCTTCTTTTCTCTTCTGCCCTTTTGTGTTTCTTTTATGATTTGCAACAATTCTAAGCATAATAAATCTCCAAAATTCCCAAATTAATCTCACAAAACACATCAAGACTTGTTTTTGCCTTCAAGATTACTTGGAGCTAGGAAAGCTTGGATCTTGGGAGCAAGTGTTGATAGGTATAATCCCTACACTGTTAAATAGGCGTTTTTATGATGTATAGCTCGTTGGTTGTGGTATAGAACACTTAAAGTATCGATTAGTGCAATATCGTATTTTTAGTGTCTTTTTAGAACCTCTATGATCTGCTGTGACCTGGGATTTTTACTGAGTGACCAAACAAGATTTTAGTGATGTACTAATGAACCTAAGATTCCACCTGAGACCCGAGAACCACCCCACCGGCTTTGGCCGGCGACCCAAGCAGGAATTCCGGGGACATCGGTTTTTGAAGGGAGTAGGGTGTTGGTTTTTTTGTGGGTAGCTGTCTGTTGTAGTTTAAGAGTGTTTGGTACTGTTTAAATTTTTAGTATATACAGTACGCAAAATCTGGGATCGTTTTCCTATAATCTAGTGTTTTGTGTCTGCGTGTTACGTTATCGGACAAGAATCCTGATCTTGTGCAGCTGCTGCACTTGGGTAGGTTTCGTGGTATCGTCACGCACGTTAACCACTAGACGGACACTTGTGAGTTAGTTTGGATTTGGTGTGTCATTTAAAACGTAGTATTACATTATATTGGTCGATTTCTGAGATTTTTGCACTGTTTGTGTGTTTGTGAAATTATAGCGTCGCAAGCGGGGACTTCGGACACTGTGAATAAGGGGAAGCAGGTGGTTGGATTTTATAGATCGAGACCATCGGTGAGTAGATTTAACATCTACGGGGAAATCACCCCTATGGCGTTAAGCGTCAGGGCTAGATATGATATTAGTGTATGTTTATATGCTCATATAGAGATGATGCATGAGTTTCATTGCATGTAGTTACTTGTTGTGCCTGAACCTGTGTCTATTGTACACTGCACTATTATTGACAGTCCATTTTGCACGAGCACCAATGATATGCTACACACACTGTCGGAAAATGCCATGATACGCACAACACAAATATTCATTGATATACCTTGCTTGTGGTTAGCAACATAGAGGCAGTTATTCTTGTGCGATAGCGCAAATGACATATAGTATACCTGTATACCTACATGCCTATACATATGCCATACTATACCTACATACTCGCACATATACTTTGCTATTGTTACATGATCAGCTTTTTATAACATATATATCGGTGGAATGGGACGCTATATATATATGTAATTTGGATTTGGATATTTGGGAACCGCGAGATATATTTAATGACTTGATGCATTTAAATAGAGGACATTTCCCGTGATATGCTCATATTGATGTTTTATGTTGCATATGCTATTTTACATGGATTTACGCATTTGAGATATGTTTTCATGCGATATGGGAATTTCAAGTCTCGATGTTAGGCACTTATATTCCGAGAGATATATGGATTTTGAAAGACCGATACGTGGAACACAAGTGTCGAGGTGGGATACTTCGGTTTCGAGGAACGTATGGATATCAAAAAGACCGATTCGTAGAACACAAGTGTCGAAGTGGGATACTTGGGTTTCGAGAAACGTATGGATATGAGTATTTATGTGTCGATGTTAGGCACTGGTTTTCATGATGTTTTAGAGTATCGATGTTTCACATTCAAGTTCCATGAGACATACAGCATTTGAGGGCTGATCAGAGGGCCGATCTGAGTATTTTGGGAATTGGGGTGTTGTTGATTTACACCATGCTTTTCTATGCTTATGATTTTTGCATGAGATTATTTATTTTCCCGCACTCAGTACTCAGTTGATATGCACTTATTCATGTAGATATAGTACCTGGTGGTGTACCTTGATCATGATAGTTGTATATTCATATTGTCATACTCATGCTACCAGCTTATATGTTATTGATCATTGTTGTTAGTGCATACTTGCGATTTCAGTATGATGTTATTTACTATTCACGAGTTGGCAACTCACCCCCGTTTTGCCACAGTGTTTTGCAGGACTTACCCTCTGAGTAGTCGCGGCAGGGCGTCTTATCATCTCTACTTTTGCGGATACCGTTACGGTTGGTTGTGGGGCCTTTGCTTTTAGGCGGGTTTGAGATTATCCGTTTGTACATTGTATATCTTGTTGTTGGATCTAGTATTCTCCACTTCTTGTATTTGACTTAGAGATGTGTTGTGAGGATTCGGTGTTGTATTATTATTTTGGTGACTTGGATGCCGTGCTCGTGGGAGCCGGTTTTGTGAAAAGTTTTACTTCTTTATGCAGTTTTCTTTTATATTTCTTCGCTTCGGCGTCGTATATATGTTTGTGGTGGTTGTCTCAGCCGTTAGGCGTGATTTTCTCCCGTTTGGGATGCTATATATATTATCTATGTTGTACCCGTTTTCGGTGCTAGTTTTTACAAAGGAGGTGTTGCTGAAATTTTCAAGAAAGAAAACTAGAGTTAGAGATTTTATTTGTGATTTTCCGAATGTTTTAAACTATGTTTTTCTCCGCTTATCCAGTTTTGGGTGGTTTAGATTTCTGGTTTTCGGCTTACTTATGTTGCGTACGCCTGTTGACGTTACGTAGTTTAAGTGCCGGTTACGGGCCAAATTTTGGGTCGTGACAGTGATACAACCTTAAACCTAGGCATGGTGCTAAAGAATCCCTACAGGACTGTCCTAAACTAATGCATCTATCTATGCAACAAATAAGAAACACATTGTTACCATTCACTATGCCTTGACGTAGGCCAACAAACATAGCATGAATACGATGTGTTGTTTTTTTTGAAGCGACGGAGGGCTACAGCTTGTTTTTGGCGAAACCGTTAACGTAATGAACTTGATATAACCGAAGGAACCATGATAGTTTTTAAAAAAAAGAGTGGTTTAGGCTCCACATTTAAAATTTGCTTTTCGAAGAAAACCGAATGGTTTTGAAATTGTTCCAATGATTTAGCTTAGGTTTGTTTTCTTTGCATTAATGAATTAATGTTGTCCCATCAATTAATACTACCATTGCAGAAAAAAAATGAAAATACAACGTACGCTTATGCCATCCGCATTCGCCACGGGGCTCCGTCATCACCCGTTAGGTTACTTAACTAATGACAGAGCGGGGGATGGACTAGCACGGGTGCAAAACATAAGCAACGTCTACTAAATATCATATATAGATATATACATTCGTCTCACACAATAATAGGCATTCCAGATCACAGATGAACATATTGGATATACTAGGAATTCTACGCTTCGTTTAAGCCCATAACGAAAGACGGATTCCTCGGTCGTGATGAATAGCCAAATCTCACCCTAGACCCCTACGGGTGCGGCAAACTACCCGCCAAATTCCCGAAGTGAAGCAACCTCCCTCAACAAAGTGAGTAGGTCACTCGGCACTTCAAAGAACCCGGTAGTTTGTGCACCCCTCCTTGGGTCTATCCTAGGAGCAAAAAAACATTAAAAGAAAATAGTACAACGGTGGCTACAACCTTAATCCGGATGTGCCCCACAAAATAATATTACATCACTTTTACAAATTACATTGAATGAAAGAAAAGAAAACACTCATCTCACATCCCCCGGCTATTCATTATCGACGATCCAATAAAGTTCATATATACAAACCAACATCACAGATATGTGCAACCCCCACCAATCGACGTATAGAGATTAGCGGACGTTTCGAAACACATATGTCATTACAGATAACAACTGAAACTTAAACGACACTAGAAACTATGACTTCAAAGCACTCCTAGATTGCCACAGTAAAAACTTAACAGTGCAGTAAAAATTGGCAAAATCTAGCAACACCTGAAACACTAAATCCAAGAGACAAGAACACACAACAAAATTCGACGCAATCCCACACTATTGGGCTGGCGAGCTCAGAAATTTTGATGATGTGGCTGGACATTTCAACGTGGAATTGCCTCATTTTTGTTTTGTGTTCATTTCATAGGTAAAGCGGCACTCTGCAATTGTTTAAAAAAAATTTGAGGCTCTGCAAAAATTGACAGAAACTTGGATTTACGTTTCGTAGTTTCGAAGTTGTTTCGGTTTCGTGGTTTCATACTTCGTTTAATCTATTATCTAGGGTTTAATTAGGCTCTGATACCAGTGTAAGTCTATGTTGCACACCCCACGTGTTCGCGGGGAGGCGGAATACATCAAAAACGATTTTTCTCACATCAAAAGATCATATTTGGCTTTGCAACATAGACTTTTTCCACTTATAGGATCTTGATTAAACCATAGCTAACAAACTAAACTATAAGAGGGTGATATCTACTCGGTTAATGTGTTATACCCTCGTGTCAAGTCCTTCGGGTCTTTAAGTGGTTCTTTGCTCCTTGGTTCAAGCTTCTTCTTGATCTCCTTTCTTTAGCTCCTCCTTGGCTTCAAAAGAACTCGGTTGTCGGTCTCCTTTGTGTCAAAGAAAGATCCACCCGAGGGCCTATGGTCAAGCTCCAACCTCAAAAGAGGTAACTTAGTGATCCAACTTTCTAAGGAAGACTAGTAAGTAGAAGTAGAGAATGTGTATTGGATTATGTTGTCTCAAAGTTCATTGATTCACAACTTATGTGATTGCATGAGCTTGAGGGAGGAGGAGAGGAAACCTAGGAGAGAGAATGATAATCTTAGAATGAACTAGAGAATGAGATGAGAGAATGGCTAAGTCTTGAGACAATAATTCAAGCATGGATTATTTTAGGCTCAAAATAATCAACCATGCTTGAATAGGAACTCCAAATGAATAAACAATTCACAAAGCCATGCTTGAAACCCGTTCCTCAAATATCTCCTAATTTCCACCTCATTAATCCGTTATCAAAAAAGGACAAATCAATAATGAGGTGTCTCTTTCTAGAAGCCCATTCTTGTGAAATTACAAGAATTCCCTCACCGTATATACATACCCGTATCCGTATTATGAAAAATACGGATACACAGAGACAAGTATAATCCAATAATATAATACTAGGATCCAGCTTAAACCAAAGCCCACTAGTATTATCTGTCCGAACATCATTCGTACAGCCAATACACGTATCCAATCGAAACCTTGCCGTAAGACTAGCCTCTATATCGTCTCGCCTGAACCAGGGAAACCCTCTGTGTGGGACTCTAAAGACTCGACAGTACGCTGACAGTGGGTTTAACCACAAGTCCGTCAATGGCACTAGCTGTACGTAACGGCAACCTAGGTACATGTCGAAAAGGAGGCCGACAAGTGAACTCGTCCGAAACCCCTACTGAGCCTGTCCGTGACAATATCCGTGCAGTCCGGTCTGTTCGTCTGAGAGTATCGCATGTAAGGTCTAGGGGATGGAAAATGTTAGACTCCTATTAACCGTACAAGTCATGTCAGTGTGGCTCAAGACCATATGAGAATCTACTGGACCGTCCACCAGTAATTCTCAATTAGCCCTGGCCATGGACTTATGGTAATGACCAACCGATCATTGTGCGATATCAACTCCCTATACTAGGAGAAACGAATCCCCAACAGTCACTCACTGCCTCCATGTGGCTTGGGACTGTACCCAACTAAAACCTATTTGCACGACTCTTTTGAGCCGTGGTAAGGTAGTAATCAAAGCACAGTGGGAACACACATGAGACAAATGAAAACCTCAAGTCGACAGACTATCTGCACACATGTCACCAGAGAACTTCTATCTGACACTAGGTAAAACACCATCTAGTCAGTCCTCAGCGAGTCATGTCCGGTGTACTCACACCCAGTGAGCATCTGTATACAATCTTAGGTGCACATCACCAATGGCTGCGGGACTAATCCATCGTCCCTTGTCAGGGTCTAGATATATATACACTAGTCTACTCTGGAGTATCGATACCCAGTCTCAATACTCCTACGACCAGGGACATTTAAGGATGTGCTTATTGACCACCCAGCTCCCACAAGTATGACTGCCATCACAACGCTGGTAGTCAGGCGAATATCCTACGGGCTTTATCAACATGTACACAATATACGAAATACAAAGTAAAATATATCACATGTTAAGATAAAAACAAACCAAATAGCGTACTATCATATCGAGCAAGATTGTCCTGTACATACATATCTCTAGCATCCTATACAATGAAGGCCTCTAGGGCATATATATCCAACAATGAGTACAGGGTAGTCCCTAGACCTCGAATCGCAACAGTGTCTTGTGTGTGTTCCCACTGTACTTAGATTACTACCTTACCATGGCTCTATTGAGTTGTGCAAATAGGTTTTAGTTGGGTACAGTCCCGAGGCACATGGAGGCAGTGAGCGGTCGAGGGAATTCGTCACTCCCGGTATTGGGAGTTGATATCACACTGTGCAGGACACGACTATAGCCAGAAGACCGTGGCCACGGCAATAGAGATAAATTGGTAAGTGTTGCCAGTTGTATCTTATTGGTTATGAGTCCTCTGTCAGCACGACTTATCGGGTTATTGGGGGTCTGACAGATTCCACTCTTCAGACCCGATATGTGATACTCCTTGATGAAGAGACCGGACTGTACGATGATTGTCACTTATAGACTTTGTTGGGACCGGATGAGTTTGCTCGTCAACCTGCTTTTATCTTGCTCATACCTGGGTATCCGTTACATACAGCTAGTGCCACAGACGAACCTGTGGGTTAACCCAAAAGGGGGTTGAATCTGAAAGTGTTTCAGATTCAATCGGATACAATTTTGTATAATCTATTGCCAGCCTATTGACATATCTTTAGAGTCCCACAACGAAAGTGACTGCTCGAGCAAAACGCGATGTGACGTACGTATAGGGATACATACATGAGTTCGATAAAACATGTATATTAGATATACGTGTTTAAACGGACGACTGTTATACTAGCCGGTTTGAAAGTCGGAATATCAAGTCAAGTGTTGACTTGATAACCGTATTTATGATTTGGTTTCTAGTATAGTGTATATGATACACACACTCTCTACTGTTAGTGATATGTATGCCCTAGAGGACATCATTGTATGATATAGTGGATGCTTAGACATATATATGGAGGACTTTCTTGCTCGACATGATAGTATACTATCTGGTTGACTTTATCTTACCATATTCACTGGTATTATTATACTGTCTCTCATACACATGTTGATAAAGCCCTTAGGATGTTGGCTTGACTATCAGAACTATGATGCAGATCATACTACTGGGACATGGGTAGTCCACAAGCACATCCTTTAATTGTTCCTAGTCGAGGGTATATCGAGACAGGGCATCGATACACCAAAGTAGACTAGTGTGTACATTTCTTGACCCTGTATGGGGCGATGGTTGATCCCATATCCATTGGTGTTTGACATCAAAGATTGTTCACAGGTTCTCATTAGAGAATGGGTACACCGAACAGGACTCGTCGAGAACTCCTAGTTGGTATTATACCTATCGTCAGATAGCAGTCTCTAGTGACACTGGTACAGATTAGTCTGTAGGACCAAGATCGTCATAGAGCCTTGTGTGGCTCCCACTGTGCTTTGATTTCCTCCCTACCATGGCTCGAAGGAGTCGTGCAAACAGGTGGATTTTGGGTACAGTCCCGAGTCACATGGAGGCAATGAGCGATAGGAGGGGTTTCATCTCTCCCGGTATTAGGAGTTGATGTTGCGCAATACTCGATTGGCTATAACAGTAGGTCCCTGTCCAGGGCTGTTGACGAGATTTACTGGTAACTGTTATCAGTAGTTTCTCATACCGTTATAGGCCTTACATCGGCATGACTTATCAAGTTATTGGGGTCTGACAATACCACCCCTAGACTCGATATGCGACATATCAGACGAAGAGACCGGACTGTAAGGTAAGTATTACCTATAAGATTCATCGGATTTGGACAAACATGCTTGTTGATCTTCTATTCGCTCAATTCCTGGGTAGCCGTTATGCCCATCTAGTACCGCTGATGGCTTGTGGGTGACTGATGTGATCATCACCTACTGCTGGCGTATTGACGAGACTTTAGAGTCCCACACAGAAGTTTCCTGGTTCAAGCAAAACGAAGTAGGGCAAATATGTTGATATGTGCGGGGGCATGATTAAATACGAGTATGTGATACCGTATTCTAATCTGGCAGTTATTTGTTATTGGTTATGTTATATGTGATATAACCAGTTTATCGAATCAAGTGTTGATTCGATAATGCGATATACAGATAAATGATATTAGTTAGTTATATGTGATTTAACCGGATTATTAAATTAAGTGTTGATTTAATAATATGATATATATATATATATATTTATATTTGATATAATTATATATTTACAAATATTATTGCTCACTAATCTTTTTCTTTATATATATATATTATGAAGCATGGTTAGATTTCTATTTTAAGAAAACAGAAACGAGGTGGAAAATGAGGAGCATGGGATAGCATGGCTTTTATTTTTCTTTATACTCTTGAGTTACTATTGAAGCATGGTACTATATTTTTTATTGAGGAAAATTGGATGCTTCAATGAGTGAGATATTATTGAGAGAGCCATTCTTCATTCTCATTCTAACACTTGTGTTTTTCTTGAGTTAAGATCATATGCTCTCTAGCTCTCTCCTCATTCTTCACATCCACCTTCAATCTCACCTTCACCTCCAACCTCAAACCTTCACATGAGTTGTGAATCCTTGAGCTTGTGAGAACCCTAGTAAGCATACACTACCCCTACTTCACCACCCATATTATATTAGCACTTTGGTGTGGTGTGTTTCCTTCACTAAAGAGTTTAGTGAAGAGGTAGTTTGGATTGGCGGACTTCGGGTGGATCATCTTCGGCACGAAGGTCATTGGAGGAAGTTCGTTCAACCTTCAAGTGGAGCCTAATGGAGTCACGTGGACTACAACCCGGAGCTTTAGAAGAGAAGGACAAGGTCTACAAAGGTTGAAGCATTCTTCTCTTAGCTAGTTTTTGTGATATCATCATAATTAACCTTAATATTCTAGTTAGATCTTGGTAAGTGTTCATTAGCACCATGAATTTTTGAAAATTGGATGTGTGGTGCCCATTGTAACCATGCCGCGCTACCAGTAAACACTTTCTTGGTATCAAAGCCAAGATAGAAATTAGGAAAGATCTTTACGATGTTAAAATGTTTGATGAAATTTTCGTGACCCGGGTTTTTGCAAGTTTCTGTCGATTTTTCAAAAGTTGGAATATTTGTGATTAAAAATATGCAGAAAAATGTGCAGGATTTTAAATGGATCCCTAAGAAAATTCAATCCCTAACTCCTCCAAAGCACCGCGGAACCGTGGCCCAAACCCATGTTTGGCCGCGGTTCCACCGCAATTTTGGGGAGTTCAGGGATTATTTTTCTTATGCTGATCCATTGTTATATTTGGCACTTTCTGGATGTTTTTAATGACGCTCAAGTTGTTGAGGTCTCTGGAATTTGTGGGCATTTGAAAATCGATCGAAATGTTTAGCGTCATATAGATTATGATGATATGTGATACAATTGTTAGAATCCGGAATAATTAGTTTTGTGAAAACTAGTTAGTATATTGTAAATCTAGCCATTTAGTCTCGTTTGATCGATTGCCATGAAGTTTTGTTTGGATCAAAACTCCGTCGCAATTGCGTATAGTACGCGATCACTTAGTCGGGAATCTTGTTGAATTATCCGACAGCTTATTGAAAAGAGTTTTCAATTTGAGACTAAAATGCAAGGTTTATAAGTTAGGCATGAAATCCGGAATATGAGATATTCTGGGTATATGATATCTAAAGATATGCAGATTCTAATTATTGTAGATTTCATTTTATTTCTGCGACCGTAAGTGTAATATATGGGGTATCCCAAATCTTGTTGCTATATGTCAACGACATCATACGCGTATTTACTTACGTTGATGATATGTGATATTATGTGTTGCTGTGATATGTTTTATTGGATCGTCGTGAATGAATAGCCGAGGGTTTTATGTGAGATGAGAGTTTTTTGAATTTTCATTCATCTAAAATTTGTATGTAATATTCTTTTATTGGGACACTTCCGGGTTGAGGATGATGTCACCATTGATGTATATTATTTACTTTTCCGCATTAGGACAGACCCAACGCGAGGAGCACAAGTAACCGAGTTCTGGAGTCCAGTGGAAGATCATCTTGAGGAGTCAAGATCGGGTCTTCTAACTCTAGAATTGGCAGGGTTGCCTGCCGCTCTCATAGGGATCTAGGGATGTGGGTTTGGCTATCATTACTGTGGAATCCGTGTTTTTCATTACTGGCTGAATTTAAAACACGGATCTCCTAGTATATCCAATATTTCATATGTTGACTCTGCTGCTTGGTTCTGTGATGTAATCATATAACTGCGTGAGACGAATGCTATATATAATAAATGCTGCTTATGTTTTGCACCTACGCTAATCCTGCCCCCGCTCTGCCGTTACTTAAGTAACCTAACAGTGCATGACGGGGGCCCGTGGCGAATGCAGATGACATAAGCGTACGTTCTATTTTTGTTACTTTTTCTGTGATGTTTAGGAAACATTAAATGATGGGACTTCATTAATGAGATTAATGAAAAGAAAAGAAACCTAAAGATGTTGTATAATCAAAAGTTTTTAAAAGGTAGCTCTAGTTCTTGCTTTGGATAGTGGTATTCCTTGATGAATATCGAGCATCTCATTCGATGAGGAAAGAACCGAGATCCCTTCACCGGGAGTGACCTCTTTAGAAAAAATAGCAATTACTACAATCCACTCGGTTTTGTTTTCATAGCTTCTCTAGTTCTTATTTTGCATAGTGGTATTCCTTGATGAATATCCCGCACCTCATTCGATGAGGAAAGAGCCGAGATCCCTTTACCGGGAGTGGCCTCTTTAGTGAAACTAGCAAAAGCTACAAAAACACTCATTTTCAAATCACTAGATTCTACAATGATATCAAGTTCATTACGCTAAAGGTTTTCTTAAAAACCAACATAGCCCTCCGTCATTTCAGATAAGCGCTATTTAGTATTCGTGCTGCGTTTGTTGAACTTGTCAAGGCGTAGTGTGCGGTAGCTGATTAGTGCTTATTTGCCGCATGTGATGCGATTGGATTAGGGTAGTCGTGCGGCCTTGTTGATCTTGTCAAGGATCGTGCGGGTGGGTTTAATTCAATCAAGAAATGAATGGGTCGAACTTGACTTGCGGTTTATAGTTTGTTGACCTTTTCAATGTCATAAATCGCATGGGGTAAAAACAATTATCGGGAATTTCAAGTGTTGAAATTTGCAATGAGATTGCATACCTTCAATATGATAGTTGGATCCCGATACCCACTGCGAGTAAGAGTTACTCCTGGGAGAGTTTTGCACTTTATAATTAGCCAGTCCATTAGGTGTCTAAGAAAGGTGTTAATGGGATGATGCCCCTGCGGAAACGAGTTTATTTAATTAGTTCCATACGAAAGAATGGGGAGACTCAGAGTACCAATACCTACCTGGCTGACCGATTTACGAACTTGTAGGGTGTGTAATTAATCCCGGCTAATCTTATCTTTTAGGGTTTGAAGAAAGATTTGATAAAAACAGTGGGAGCCATCCTGATTAGATAAAATAATAACCAATCTAATTTTGCAAAGAGCGCATGCAAAGAGATTATCCTTCTCTCTCTCTCCGGGTAGCGACCAATGATATGCCTAAATCAAGATAATAATATGGATGTATTGACTGAACCCACTTATTATACAGGGCTAGGTACCACTTTTTCTTATGATTTTCATAAGTCTAAACAAGGAATAGGGCAATATCTGGATTCCTACGCCACCCAAACGAAGAATAAGCATATAGATGCATCTTCTTCGGGTGTGTTCGTTACCAAGAACTGTTTCCCAGTTAACTCTACGTCCTGGGTATTAGATACAAGATCAGGATCCCACGTATTTAATTTGTTACATGGGCTAAAGATAGGTAGAGAACTGGGAAATGGTGATATGTCTCTAGGAGTAGGGAATGGTGCAATTGTTGTAGCCAAAGCAATTGGCGAATATCACCTTGTATTACCAAGTGGTAAAACAGTGATTCTGAGCGACTGTTATTTCGTATCAAAAATATTGTGAATATTTTGCTAAATCAAATGTTGATTAGGTATGGTATGTTATATAACGGTAAAAACGTTCTAAATCACAACACAGTTCTAAGTATACAGAACACACACAAGAGAAATAGTTCAGAAATAAACGAAGCCTACTTGTGGCATTATAGGCTAGGTCATATCAATACTACAAGACTAGCTAAAGTTGTATAAGGATGCATATTTGAATCCATTCTAATTTACATCTTATGAAACTTTCCAGTCATGTCTCAAAGGCAAGATAACAAAAACTCCGTTTACTGGACATGGAGAAAGAGCTACTAAACTCTTGGGACAAATACGTAGTGATGTATACGGTCCTATGTCTACATATACCAGGAATGGTTCCTCGTACTTTATTACATTCACCGATGATCTCTCAAGATTCGGACATGCGTTCCTGTTGAAACATAAATCTGGATTTTTTTAGAAATTCAAGGAATATAAGTACGAAGTTGAGAACCAGAGGGGTAAAAGTATTAAAATCCTTCGATTTAATCGGGGAGAAGAATACCAAGCATGGAATTCAGAGACTACTTAAAACAGAATGGGATTCTTTCTCGGCTTACTCCTCCATATACACCATAACACAACGGAGTATCAGAGCGGTGGAATCGCACCCTATTAGATAAGGTGCGCTCTATGATGAGTAATGCTGAGTTGCCAATTTATTTTTGGATTTATGTACTTGAGATAGCTGCATTCTTATTGAATAGAGTTCCGACCAAATCCGTTGCCTACCACTCCATATGATATATGGAACGGGAAGAGACCATCTCTTAAAAGAGTTAAGATATGGGGTTGTCCAGCCTATGTTAAAAAGCAAAATCAGGACAAACTTAAGGCAAGGTCAGTTCTGTGCAAGTTTGTAGGATATCCCAAACAAACGCAAAGGAATATCTTCTACCACACCGAGAAACAAAAGGTGTTTGTTTCTCGACATGCCACATTTTTAGAAAAAGAATTTTTTGTGAAAGAAATCAGTGGCAATGAGGTAGAACTGGAAGAAGTTCCAGCAACACAAACTATAACTGACAATTTGGTGGAACCGGAGGATTCAATAGTCCCCAATGAACCTTAGCCACTCCGCAGATCTAGCAGGATTCCTCATCCACTTAAGAGATACTACGGTTTTCTCATAAACGATGGGAGCGAGGATTGCATCATGAAAGATGATGACCCAACTAGTTTCGAGCAGGCCATCACAGGTGGAGACTATGTGAAATGGCTGGATGCTATGTGATCTGAAATGGAATCCATGTACACCAACAAAGTATGGACTTTGGAAATTGCTCCTGAAAGAGTAAAACCCATCAGGAGTAAGTGGATCTTAAGAAGATAATTGGTGTAGATGGAAAGGTTGAGACTTTCAAAGATAGACCTGTAGCAAAAGGTTTTCGTCAACGACCAGGTGTCGACTATGATGAAACCTTTTCTCCAGTGGTTATGCTTAAGTCCATCAGGATCCTACTTACCGTTGCTGCATACCATGACTATGAAATCTGGCAGTTGCACGTCAAGACCGCTTTTCTAAATGATGATTTAGAAGAGAGCGTGTACATGACACAACCAGAGGGCTTCGTAGATAGTAGGAGCAGCGGAAGCATGTGCAAGCTGCTTAAATCAATCTACAGATTAAAGCAGGCATCACGGAGCTGGAACATCTGTTTTGATGAAGCTGTCAAAGAGTTTGACTTCATCAAAAATGTCGATGAACCATGTATATACAAGTAGGTGGTAGAGAGTAAGGTTGTCTTCCTCGTATTATACGTGGATGACATACTCTTGATAAGAAACGTTGTTCCTATGCTACACTCGGTCAAGTCCTTCTTACCACACATGTTATGCATGAAAGATCTAGGTGATGCCTCCTACATCTTAGGGATATAGATCTATAGAGATAGATCTAAACGAATGTTGGGATTGTCCCAATCCAGACCAGATGTAGCTTACTCACTAGGTGTAGTGAGTAGGTATCAATCAGATTCTGGAGAGAAATACTAGACAGCCGTGAAGAACATTCTTTAGTACTTAAGAAGGACTAAAGAGATGTTCTTGGTGTATGGTAACGGTGAACTAAAGTGGAGTCCTTTACCGATTCGAGCTTCCAGAGTGATAAGGACGACAGTAAGTCGGTCTCAAGTTTTTCTTCACCCTCAGTGGAGGGACGGTATGTTGGAAGAGTTCTAAGCTAGATACCGTAGCAGACCCGACGATGAAGGCTGAATACGTCGCTACCTACCATAGGGGCTGTCTGGATAAAGAAGTTCATGAGATGAACTCAGTGAGGTTCCATCCATTGAGCATCCAATAACCGTGTATTGTGATAACAATGGAGCTGTGGCTTTGGCTAAGCAACCCCGGTCCCATTACTGATCCAGACATATTCTTAGGCGGAATCACCAGATTAGGGTGATAGTAGATCACCGAGAGATGAAGGTCAGGAGAGTTGACACAGAGGATAACACAGCGGATCCACTCACCAAGGCCGTCTCCCAAATGCTAATCGAGAGACTTTTTGGGATGTTGGGTATGAGATACTACAACAACTGGCCTCAGTGCAAGTGGGAGATTGTTAGTGATATGTATGCCCAAGGGGCCATGATTGTATGATATAGTGGATGCTTGGACATATATATGGAGGAATTTCTCGCTTGACATGATAGTATGCTATCTGGTTGACTTTATCTTAACATGTTCACTGGTATTATTATTGTCACGACCCGAAAGAGACACGCGACTGGCACTTGAATCATATGAAGTCTATGGGACCCCTTCTAATTCAAGTAAGACAAAAGCCTAGAAATCTAAACCTTATAGGGAAAATAGTGGAGGTGCAGTTTTGAAGTAAGGTTTTAATGAAATCAAGTTCTTTCTACAAAACATAGATAATAGTATACGAAAACACCTTGTTTATATTTTACTTGAAAACATTTACGTCATTGAAAATTTGGGCAGCACCTCCATTCTAAATTTTAACCCGAAAACGAATACAAGCAATAATAATAAAAGGCATCCCCAAGCGGGAGCTAACTCTTCGCCAAATGGCGGAAACAACCATGCAAATGTATAAATATACAACGCCGAAGGGCGAGGATCAAAACACGGAAAGAAAGCAAGAAAACTAACATTATAAAGAAAAACCAGAAACAATAAACTGTGGCATTACGGGGGTGAGTTACCAACTCATGAGTAGAAGACATCACCGAGTAGAAACCGAATGTATGACGGTCTCCTAGGTCATACCGTAATATACTAATAATATAACACTGAAACATCTAGTGGTGGCAAGGGAAATAATATAAGCATAAGTGTAATACTAAGTACTCATGTCCGTGTCACAAAGTAATTATTGTCAAGTATATTATATATGAATGCATCATCTAATGTGTGTGCCCAGCATCGACACACGAAATCATCAGAAAATCTGAGTGCCCAGCATTGACACTCGAAAACATCATAAAAACCGTGTCGAGCAGCGACACATCATCCTCATAAGTCTCGGGCTCCGTCAGTCCGGATCGACCCAAATCATCTGATCACATGTCTACGGTCGGTATCCTCCGGATATCCGCCGTGCCAAATATCACCAGTCGGTAATTCTCCCCAGCCAGGCTCATCATTTACATCTCGAGCTTCTCGTCTCAGGGTACCTTACCGGGTCCACCATGTACCCACAGAAGGTTCATCCTACTCCTCGAATCGGGTCTCGAAAACCAAACTCAGAACCGAGAAAACATCATGGTGGACACGAAATATCATATCAAGGGAAAACCACATTTCATCTTTTAAAAAGGAGCGTAAGTTTTCAAATTCACGTGTGGTTTCCCAAAATCCAGAAATCTCATGGAAAACTGAAATCTCATAATCATGAGTTAATGAACAGTGAATATCGACATAAAGCCCCACAACAGTGCACAACAGAATGAATATAAGAATACATAGGGTATCTAAGTAAGGAATGCAATATCTAAACTAGCATATGAGAGTAAGCATACTAATAATTTGTTTAAACTACCATCTAGCAGGTTATACCAATGAAGTAACGTTTTCTAAAGTGTACGTGACATGGCAATTACCGATGATGTGTGTGTGAGCCGGCAAGCAAGTGTATGTGCAACATGTGCATCATCGGTAATGGTGTAGGTGTCCTAGCAGGCGAGATCATAAGGGCTAGTAAACACAATTAAATCTACAATGCAATGAATGACAGGAAAAATGCAATAAATGCAAACATTATAAAATATAAACCCATATATGAGCCATACAGTGATAGTGTTGGAAATAGCACGAATTGTTGTTTTTAGAAAAGTAGGGACTACGGTGTTTTTGAGAATTGAAATATCGGTTTGAAAATCCGTAGCATCCCTCGGTTGCCCATTTGAAAATACCGACGATTCGCTAGTTTTGAAAATAGATATGACTCGAACTATATTCTAACGTCTACTTACTAAATTAATAAACTACCTAAAAGGCTAAACTAAAGCCTGGGTTAAAGTAGTGAAAGACTATATGTATCCGAGTCGATATATCTATTAGTCGGCGATCCAGCCTCATAGCATCACGTACGGTATAATACATCGTAGGGTATCCTCGAGTCAAGAGTGCTGATCAATCATCATATATACCTTTTAAGGTAGAATCCAACGCACGACATCCACAAAATTAAGGGTACGGATCAAATATCACATATATATATCATCATTTGTACGGTATCATTCATCGTACTATATCAATATCATGGGTATGGATCTAAGTCCTCGTACAATCTATCATTTCATCGAGTCACAAGTTATCGCATGTTTTCATATATATCGCCCAACGATCCTTTATTATATCATATCGTAAATAGTGTCTCGACTCAATAACACATCATAACCTTACGGCATCATGCCTGACTCATATCCATTCAACATCTTGTATCCTCATCTTATACGTATATGTATACTATATATATATACATATATATATATATATATCAATGCATCCATATATATATATACCTATATACATATACACCCATATCATAACACATATGTGTGTGAGTGTGTGTGTGCAACAATATAAACTAACGGGTCTCAACTATAGAAAGTGGACTAAGAATAAGCATTTCCTAGAAGTATACATATTCTAACCTAGAGTCTCCTAGAGCCCTACTTGATAAGTATCTGCATCTCACAATAACACAAACACACACAGATATATATAATATACGCATCCTAATCTACGAAATTATGGGGGTGCTATACTCTATCCACCCGACTTCCCCCGTAAATATACATCTACTCACCTTCGATCCTCGCTTGCTGAAATCGATGACACCTTGCTCTCCTTTGTCATCCTAACGTCCATGCGAAGGTACCAACAGTTTCCAAGCACATCGTATCGTAAAACAAGACTCAAATACAAGAAATGCCAATACGACACTCGAAACACACATAGGTTAGAACCTATGACCCACGCATGCAAAAACAACCAAACAACTCTTGACTTCGACGTACAAACGTCAATCGACCGAGATAAAACACAAGTACCAAAACCCAAGTCTTTAAAAGTCGTAAAAAGAAATCAGAAACTCAAGAAAACACCTCCAGATTTTGCCTCAGGTCAAATTGGGACATTTAGCATATAGGATAGGTCTAATTTACTAATATAGGAGCCATGGACAAAGCACGAAACCATTCACCCATACCCTGGCTTTAAATTGTGGCCAGAAATAGTTTATTTGCGGCCAAAGGTGAGGGTTTGGGTCTCCGGTCCATAAGTTAGATTCTAGGTCACCTGCACGTCTCACAGTAATCGATGAATAATTTTCAAAGCTCGGGAGTTATAGAAGATCTCAAAATATCATCACAATTCCACAAAAATCCGATATCGGCAAATCAAAAATTCAAGTTTTTGGGGTTAAGTCTCTGGTTTGTCCAGAATTTAATACTAGATGGGTTGTAGTCACAACTAAACCTCAAATACACCTTTACACTTTATGATCCCCTAACCGTCATCTTGGAAAATTCTAACCTCACTAATCTACATAAGTTTTACTCTAAACCATAATAAGATATGAAGAAAACAAGATTCTAAACTAATGGTGTAGAATTATACCTCATTTGGCAACTAAGGAAAAACCCTAGATGTGTTGGAATATGTTTCGGTCATGTGCCAATCGGATAGGAGATAGAGATTCGTCCGTCGATTTGATCCTTCTAGATATGTTGGACTTTGACGTTCTCCTGGGCACGGACTGGTTAGCTACGTACTATGCATCTATGGACTGCCGCGAGAAGACAGTCAGGTTTTGTTTTCCCGGCGAGTCAGTTCTTGTTGTGCAGTAGGACCGTGGTGCTGCCCCTCACAGCTTGATTTCAGCCTTTTTCGCTAATCGGCATTTGAGGAGAGGATGTCGGGGATTCTTGGCCTTCATTCGTGATACCGGAGCCACAGTAGATGTAGGGATTCTATAGCACCACACTAGGTTTAGGGTTGCATCACACATACTATAACAAAAATTTAGAGGGTGCTAAATAATTCCAAACATGAATCGAACTAGAAAAATAGAGTAACAACTAGCTAGTATCATATACTACAAGTGTCTAACACTAAGTGGCGAGAGATACAACCTTTTTAGACCTCCTCCTAGACACCTTGGATCGATTAGGGTTTGAATTGGTTAGCTTGTATCCTTCCGCGTCCACGATGATCCACCACGAAGTCTCTTTGCACCAAACTTCAAGCTCCTCTTGATCAAGGATGAAGAAGAGGCTAACACTCCACACTAGTGGGCTAGACTAAAGTAGAATGGTGATTTGGGTTTGGATCTCAATTAAAAACCTTTTTCTATTTAAAACTTTCTCTTTCTTTTAAAACCCTAGTGAGCTTTAAGGAGAGAGAGGAAGAAGGAGATGGCTCAAGCTAAACTCAAGAGAGAATAATGAGAATAATGAATAACCCTTACTAAACTCAAGAGAGTAAGTGAGAGTCATCCATGCTAAACTATGGTTACAAAATATCTAGATATTTTGTAACTTGAGTTTAAGCAAAACCATGGGCTAAAACCATGGGCAAATGAAATCATGGTTTTGACTTTGTCAACACAAGAAAAGGAGAGTTGAATAGTCAACCATGATTTAATTTGCCATTTTACTTTTCTCAAATTAACAAAATATATAAATATGTAACCATGTGAGTCTTGCATTGCCACCACCAATGTATCATCAACCATGACACATGTATGCTTGCATGTGTGCATCCATATCATCATATACATACACTCATGCATGCATCATAAAGAAATAGGTTTTAATAAATGAGCTAATGGACTTAATATTAAATCAACACTTGATTTAATAATCCGGTCATATCACATACGACCCATCCAATAGTAAACGCCCAATTAAAATACGGTATCAAATACACGCACTTAATCGAGCTCCCACGCATATCACAGATGCACCCCACATCATTTCGCCTGAGCTAGGAGACTCCTTTGTGGGACTCTAAGACTCATCAATATGCTAGCAGTAGGCAGTGATCACATCACATATCCACAAACCGTCAGTGGCACAAGCTGTACGTAACGGCTCCCAGGTATTGAGCGATCAAAAGAAACATAAGCAAACATGCTAAAACTCCCATCGAGCCAACTGGCAACACATACCGTACAGTCCGGTCTCTTCGTCAAATATGCTGCATATGTGAGTCTAGGGATGGTATTGCTGACCCCAATAACCCAATAAGTCATGTCGGTATATGGCTCATAACATATCGAGAAACTACTGATAACACTTATCAGCAAATCTCAGCAGCCTTGGCCAGGGACTTCCTGTTATAGCCAATCGTGCATAGCGCAACATCAACCCCCAATACCGGGAGAGATGAAACCCCTCCTATCGCTCATTGCCTCCATGTGCCCCGGGACTTTACCCAAAATCCACCTGTTTGCACGACTCAGTAGAGTCGTGGTAGGGTGGAGATCAAAGTACAGTGGGAGGGCACACAAGAATCTATGACGATCTCGGGTCCACAGACTAACATATGGCAGTGTCACCTAAGAACTGCTATCCGACGATAGATATAATACCACATAGGAGTTCTCAGCGAGTCCGTTCAGTGTACCCAGTCTTCACTGAGCACTCATATACGATCTTTGATGTCACCACACCAATGGATATGGGATCATCTATCACCCATCATATGGGACAAGTAACGTATACGCTAGTCTACTCTGGTGATATCGATGCCCCGTCTCGATACACCGACGACTAGGAACATTTCAAGGATATGCTCATAGACTACACATGTCCCACTAGTATGATCCGCATCATAATCTCAGTAGTCTTGCATCATCCTAAGGGTTATATCAACATGTACCAAATGAATGAAAGCATGATCAAATGAACATGTCAAGATAAAAGGTGCAACCAGATAGCATACTATCATGTCGAGCAAGAATGTCCCCTGAATATATATATACAAACACACATACCGGTACATACACTATCATATAATGGCCTCTAGGGCATACATATATCCAACAATCTCCCACTTGCACTAAGGCCAATTATTGGCGTATCTCATACCCAACATTTCAAAAAGTTGCTCATGCTGTGGCAGAGGGAGAGCCTTGGTGAGTGGATCCGCAGTGTTATCTTTTATATCTACTCTCCGAATCACGATCTCGCGGCGATCAACTATCTCCTGGATCAGATGATATCGCCTGAGGATGTGTCTGAACCGCTGATGGGACCTGGGCTCTTTGGCCAACGCCACAGCCCCATTATTATCACAATACAACGGTATTAGATCAATAATGGTCGGAACTACTCCTAGCTCCGAGATGAACTTCGTCATCCATACGGCTTCCTTGGCAGCATCATTTGCAGCAATATACTCAGCTTCCATCGTGGAGTCTGCAACGGTATCTTATTTGGAACTCTTCCAACATACCGCCCCTCCATTGAGGGTAAAGACAAACCCAGAGATAGATTTGCTGTCATCCCTGTCACTCTGGATGCTCGAATCGGTAAAGGCCTCCATTTGGAGATCTCCGTTACCATACACCAAGAACATTCCATTAGTCCTTCGCAAGTACTTAAGAATGTTCATCACTGCTGTCCAGTGATTCTCCCCTGGGTTGGATTGATACCTGCTTACTACACCCAGTGCATAAGCTACATCAGGGCGTGTACATAACATCGCATACATTATAGATCCTACAGCAGAAGCGTAGGGTATAATGCTCATGCGAGCTCTCTCTTCATCGGTCTTTTGGCAAAAGTCCTTGGAGAGAGTGACTCCATGACTAGCGGGTAAGGAACCCTGCTTGGAATCTTCCATACTAAACCTCTTTAGAATGGTGTTAGTGTACCTGGTTTGGGACAATCCAAATAACCATTTAGATATATCCCTATAGATCTTCATGCCCAGTATGTACGAGGCATCACCCAGGTCCTTCATGGAGAACCTTTGTGATAAGAACAGTTTAACCGATTGTAGCATAGGAACGTCGTTTCATATCAGAAGAATGTCATCCACGTACAATACGAGGAATGCGACGGTACTTCCTACAATCTTCTTATAAACACAAGGTTCGTCTGGATTTTTGACGAAATCAAACTCTTTGATAACATCATCAAAACAAATGTTCCAAATCCGAGATGCCTGCTTTAATCCATAAATGGATTTAAGCAACCTACATGCTTTCCCGCTATTCCCACTATCAATGAAGCCCTCTGGCTGATCCATATAAACGCATTCTTCTAAATCACCATTTAGAAAAGCAGTTTTAACGTCCATCTGCCAGATTTCATAGTCGTAGTGAGCAGCAATAGCAAGTAGGATCCGAATGGATTTAAGCATGGCTACAGGAGAAAAGGTTTCGTCATATAGTCCAGTCCTGGTCTTTGTCAAAATCCTTTGGCCACAAGCCTTTCCTTATAGGTCTCCACCTGCCCATCTACACCGATCTTTGTCTTAAAGATCCATTTGCACCCTACGAGTTTTACCCCAGAGGGTACAACATCCAAAGTCCACACTTTGTTAGTGTACAAAGACTCCATTTCAGATCTCATGGCATCCAGACACTTCACAGAGTCACCACTCGTGATAGCCTGCTGAAAACTGGTAGGGTCATCTTCATCCATGATGCAATCTTCTCCATCACCATCAACGAGAAAACCGTAGAATCTCTCCGGTGGGCGAGAAGTCTTACCAGATCTACGTAGTGGCTGAGGTTCATTAAGTTCCGTTGCAACATCAGGTTCAACCAAGTCGTCATTTGTAATTTGTGTTTCTAGAACCTCTTCTAGATCTACCACATTGCCATCAGTATCATTTGGAAAAAATCTCATTTTCTAAAAATGTGGCATTCCGAGAAAAAACACCCTTTGTTCCTCTTTATGGTAGAATAGATATCCATATGAATCTTTGGGATATCCCACAAATAAACATTTGAACGATCATGTCTCGAGTTTTTCCGGATTCTGCTTTTTGACAAAAGCCAGACAACCCCAAATCTTAACTCGCTTAAGAAATTGTCTCTTCCCATACCATATCTCATATGGAGTGGTAGATATGGTCTTGGTCGGAACCCTGTTCAACAGAAAAGCTGCAGTCTCCAATGCATACCCCCAAAAGGAGAGGGGCAACTCAGCATCACTCATTATGGGTCGTACCATATCTAATAGGGTTCGATTCCGCCGCTCTAACACACCGTTGTACTGTGGTATGCAAGGGGGAGTGAGCTGAGAGAGAATCCCATTCTCTTTTAGGAAGTTCGAAAACTCTGTACTAAGATACTCTCCACCTCAATCTGATCGAAGTATCTTGATTCTCAATCTAGTTTGCTTTTCTATTTCAAGTTTATACTCCTTGAATTTCTCGAAAGCTTCAGACTTATGCTTTATTAAAAACACATGACCGAATCTTGAGAGGTCATCAGTAAATCTTAAGAAGTATGAAAACCCGCCTCTCGCATATGTAGACATTGGCCCACATACGTCACTATGTATGAGGCCTAAGAGCTCAGCAGCTCTTTCTCCGTGTCCAGTAAACGGAGTTTTGGTTATTTTCCCTTTGATACAAGACTGACAAGTCGCATAAGATTTATACTCAAATGAATTTAAATATCCATCTTTATGAAGCTTGTTTAGTCTTGTTTCATTAATATAACCAAGTCTACAATGCCAAAGAAAAGCTTCATTTATATCTGAAAATTTTCTTTTGTTTTTTTGTTGTATGTTGAAAACTGTGTGTTGATTAAGGACATATATCCCGTTATTAAGTGTACCATAACCAATCAACTCTTGATTAAGTTTAATGTTCATAACATTGTGCTGCAATATAAAATGATATTCTTCATTGTCCAACAAAGAAATGGATATAATATTACAAAGCATGCTTGGTACAAAATAACATGGGTTCAAAACCAATATACAACCCGATGGCAACCCCAGATGATACTCTCCCACTGAAACTGCATGTACATTGGAACCATTTCCAACCCGGAGAGTATGATCACCTGTCTTCAAAACTCTGCTATTTCTCAGCCCCTACACAGAATTGCAGATATGACAACCCGAACCGGTAACCAATACCCAGGAAGAAGAGTTTATAGAAAAACAATTTTCAGTTACGAACACACCTGAAACTGAAGCATCAACATGCTTCCCCTTTTTGAGACCAAGGTACGCAGTACAATTCCGCTTCCAGTGTCTCGTCTTCTTGCAGTAGAAAAAATCTCCTTTTCCCGACTTCACAGCTTTGGATTTGTCTTTCCCCTTTGCCTTTTTGATTCCCCCATCCGGCTTGGTGGATTTCTTCTTTTTCTTTCCCTTGGCCTTAGCTTTCGGGACAGAAGAGGAAGATTGTCCAACAAGCAGAGAGGGAGACTTCGCTTTTAGCGTGCTCTCCGCATTTCTCAATATATTGAGAAGTTCGGGTAGTGACTTCTCCATGTTGTGCATGTTGAAGTTTATTATGAAAGGAGCAAAGGCAGAGGGAAGAGACTGTAGAACAATATCTGTATATTGCTTGTTGTCCATTGTCCATCCGAGGCCCTCAAGCTCTTCAATAAGAGCTATCATTTTCAAAACGTGGTCACATACTGAAGCGCCGGGAGCCATCCGCATCTGAAACAACATTCGAGATGCTTCGTATCGTAAGATACGAGACTGCTCCCCATACAACTCCTTTGTATGGAGAAATATGGATTGAACATCCATCTCTTCGTGCTGCTTTTGATGTGTATTGTCCATCGATGCAAGAGCGATGCATTTGGCAGTGGCACAGTCAATATCTCACGTTTTGCGGATCTCCCTATCCGCAACCGAAGATTCAGGGCCTGGTTTGGGCGGAGCTGAGGCAGTGAGGACATATGATACTTTATCATATGTGAGAGCAATGTTAATGTTCCTCAACCAGTTTTTATAGTTCTGTCCGTTAAGCTTATTTTTCTCTAATAATAGATTAAGTCCAGTCATGGTTATATGCCATTAGGAGAGAGAAAAGAATACACTCAGCGAAAGCTCTTGCAAAGATTAGATTAGTTTATTATCTTATCTAATCGATGTATCCTACTGGTTTTAGCAAATTCTCCTTCAAACCTTAAAAGGAAAAAATTAGCCAGGATTAATTACATTCTACAACTTCGCTAACCGTTCAGCTAGGCCTGTGCCGGTACTTCTGAGGGAGGTTCCCCGTGCTTTCGCACGGACCTAATTAAAATAAACCTCATTTTCCAAGAGGCGTAGCCCAGTTGACACCTTTCTAGACACCTAATGAGTTAGCTAATTGTAAAGTGCAAAATTCTCTCAGGAGCAACTATTGCTCACAGTGCGATCGGGATCCTACTATCACATAGAAGGTATGCAATCTCATTGCAAACTTCAACACTTGAAACTCCCGATATGGATTTTACCCCTAGCACTTATGACCTTGACTATAATCAACATATCATAAGTACTAGTCAAGTTCTTCCCATCATTTCATGATTAATTAGACCCACCTATATAACCCTTGACTATAATCAACATAATCACATGAATGTCCTAATTTATCTCATCATATGTTGTGTAGGAAGACATCACTTAGCTACCGTACACTACGCCTTGACTATAATCAATATACGTAGCACGAATACTAAGTACTCTACTTTCTAAAATGACGGAAGGCTGCGTAAAGTTTTTAAGAAAACCTTTAACGCTTCGAACTTGATATCGTTGTAGAATCTAATGATTTAAAAAGGAGTGGCTTAAGCTCCGCCTTTTGAAATCTTGCTTTTTCATTAAAAGCCGAGTATGTTTCAAATCTAATTCTATAAAATCTTTTTAGGTTTGTTTTTGTATACATTAATCTTATTAATGTAGTCCTATCATTTAAGTTCTTAAGCCATTACAAAAAAAACGAAAATAGAACGTACGCTTATGCTATCTGCATTCGCCACAATGTCCCCTTATGTACCATTAGGTTACATAACTAACGGCATACCGGAGCGGGACTAGTGTTGATGCAAAACATAAGCAACGTTTATTATATATAATATATATAATTCATCATTCGTCTCAACATATAAAGTAATCATATTATAGAATATCCACAGCAGAAGCATATATATGAAAATACAGGATATACTAGGAAGTCCGTATTTTGTATTTAGCCAACAATAGAAAATACGGATTCCACGGTCACGATAAATAACCAAGCCCACACCCCTAAACCCCTACGAGAGCGGCAAGTGACCCTACCAATTCTAGAGTTTAGGAGACCCGGTCTCGACTCCTCGAGATAGCCTCAGACTGAACCCTAGAACCCGGTCACTTGTGCTTCCCTCCTTGGGTCTATCCTAATGCGGAAAAGTAAATAATATACAACAATGGTGACATCATCCTCAACCCGGAAGTGCCCCAATAAAAGAATATTACATACATTTAATTTTACATGAACGAAAAGAAAAACTCTCATCTCACATAAAACCGCCGGCTATTCATTCACGACGATCCTGCACATCATATCTCAGCAACACATAATATCACATATCATCAATGTAAGTAAGTATGCACACCCCAATTGTCGTTGATGTATAGCAATTAAACCGGCGATACACCACATACAACACTTACGGTCGCAGAAAAGAAAGTGAAAAACTACAACATTTGGAATCGACACTGCTTTCAGACATCATAAACCCGGAATATCACATATTCAGGATTTCATGCCTAACATGCAAATCTTATATTTCGGTCTCAACTATTAAAACACCTTTTCAAAAGAAACCAGGTAATTCAACAAGATTCCCGATTCTACCGAGGCCAAAATATTAGATTTACACGCAACTAATTACTTTTCACAAAACTAATTAGTGTAGATTCCAATTATTATATCACATTCACAAATATCTAGACAATGTTAAACGTTTTGATCGAATCAACAAGCACCCATAAATTACCCCGATGAGCTCAACACTTAAGCAAAGTTAAAGTACCCAAAAACGTGCTACAGTGCCTATTATCCAGCTGTAGAAGGGCTAAACCTACGCCTCACCTATGACACCGCGGAACTACGGCAAATCCTAGGGTTCAGTCGTGGTTCCGAGGGTATAGAATCAAGTTAAGGTTTTTGTTCTTCTAGAGAGTCCATAGAGTTACTTGCACGACTATCAAATATAATTAACTTAGGAAAATTCCAACACTTGGAAATTTTCAGCGAGGGTAAAGGGGGGTGATTGACGTTCGTTCGAACTGTTAAACATCATCCAAGTTACCATTACAATGTTAAAATATACGACTACGAAACACTCCGAATAAGCTCGTAGGCAAAATTAGCATCACATGAAATTTTGGCTTAAACAAACAATACCTGAAACCCCAAAACCTACACACCAGAGCACAGGAAAAATTCGAGGCAAAACAGAGGAAGGGGGGCCGAGCTGCTCGGTTTTGAGCATGGAGTGCTCGGCTAAAAACCGAGGGCTTTGCCTCAAATTTGTTCTGTGCTCTCAGTGTATTACCAGTAAGCTTCTGCGGTTATTTGAAAAAAAATTCGAGCACATTTAAAAATCGACAGAGAGGCTATTTTTTGGGTTGCTGTTTTTGTAAATTCGATGTGGTTTCGTTTTCGTATTATTTCTAACATTGTCTAAATTTCTAGCATGGCTCTGATACCACTGTAGGGATTCTATAGCACCACACTAGGTTTAGGGTTGCATCACATATGCTATAACAAAAATTTAGAGGGTGCTAAACAATTCCAAACATGAATCGAACTAGAAAAATAGAGTAACAACTAGCTAGTATCATATACTACAAGTGTCTAACACTAAGTGGGGAGAGATACAACCTTTGTAGACCTCCTCCTAGACTCCTTGGATCGAGTAGGGTTTGAGTTGGTTGGCTTGTATCCTTCTGCGTCCACGATGATCCACCACGAAGTCTCTTTGCACCAAGCTTCAAGATTCTCTTGATCAAGGATGAAGAAGAAGCTAACACTTCACACTAGTGGGCTAGACTAAAGTAGAAGGGTGATTTGGGTTTGGATCTCAATTAAAAATATTTTCTTTTTAATCCTTTCTCTTTCTTTTAAAACCCTAGTGAGCTTTGAGGAGAGAGAAAAAGAAGGAGATGGCTCAAGCTAAACTCAACAGAGAATAATGAGAATAATGGACAACCATTGCTTAACTCAAGAGAGTAAGTGAGAGTCATCCATGCTAAACTATGGTTTCAAAATATCTAGATATTTTGTAACTGGAGTTTAAGCAAAACCAAGGGCTTAAACAATAGGCAAATGAAACCATGATTTTGACTTTGTCAACACAAGAAAAGGAGAGTTGAATAATCAACCATGATTTAATTTTCCATTTTGCTTTTCTCAAATTAACAAAATATATAAATATGTAACCATGTGAGTCTTGCATTGCCACCACCAATGTATCATCAACCATGACACATGTATGCTTGCATGTGTGCATCCATATCATCATATACATACACTCGTGCATGCATCATAAAGAAATAGGTTTTAATAAATGAGCTAATGGACTTAATATTAAATCAACACTTAATTTAATAACCCAGTCATATCACATACGACCCGTCCAATAGTAAACGCCCGATTAAAATACGGTATCAAATACACACACTTAATCGAGCTCCCGCGCATATCATATACGCACCCCACACCATTTCTCCTGAGCTAGGAGACTCCTTTGTAGGACTCTAAGACTCGTCAATACGCTAGCAGTAGCAGTGATCACATCATATGCCCACAAACCGTCAGTAGCACAAGCTGTATGTAACGGCTCCCAGGTATTGAGCGATCAGAAGAAACACAAGCAAACCTGCTAAAACTCTCGTCGAGCCAACTGGCAACACATACCGTACAGTCCGGTCTCTTCGTCAAATATGCTGCATATGTGAGTCTAAGGATGGTATCGCCGACCCCAATAACCCAATAAGTCATGCCAGTATATGGCTTATAACAGATCGAGAAACTACTGATAACGCTTATCAGCAAATCTTAGCAGCCCTGGCCAGGGACTTCCTGTTATAGCCAATCGTGCATAGCGCAACATCAACACCCAATACCGGAAGAGACGAAACCCCTCTTATCACTCATTGCCTCCATATGCCTCGGGACTGTACCCAAAATATACCTGTTTTCACGACTCAGTAGAGCCGTGGTAGGGTGGAGATCAAAGTACAGTGGGAGGACACACAAGACTCTATGACGATCTTGGGTCTACAGACTAAGTTGTACCAGTGTCACCTGGGAACTGCTATCCGACGATAGATATAATACCACATAGGAGTTCTCGGCGAGTCCGCTCAGTGTACCCAGTCTCCACTAAGCACCCGTATACGATCTTTGCTGTCACCACACCAATGGATATAGGATCATCCTTCGCCCATCATATGGGACAAGTAACGTATACGCTAGTATACTTTGGTGATATCGATGTCCCGTCTCGATACACCGACGACTAGGAACATTTCAAGGATATGCTCATAGAATACACATGTCCCACTAATATGATCCGCATCATAATCTCAGTAGTCCTGCATCATCCTAAGGGCTATATGAACGTGTACCAAATGAATGAAAGCATGATCAAATGATCATGTCAAGATAAAAGGTGCAAGATAGCATACTATCATGTCAAGCAAGAATGCCTCCTGAATACACACACATACACACACACACACACACACACACACACACACACACACACACACACACATACATACATACACACACACATACCGGTACATACACTATCATATAATGGTGTCTAGGGCATACATATATCCAACAGTAGATTCGTTGGAATTGGTTCCTATCGTGCGAGAGTTTTCCGACGTTGTTCCAGATGAGCCGGCGGAAGTTAGGGAGCTTAAGGATCAACTGCAAGAGTTTCTTGTTAGGGGACTTGTACGTCCAAGTCTTTCGCCTTAGGGAGCTCCTGTTCTGTTCGTCAAGAAGAAGGACAACAGTTTGAGATTGTGCATTGATTTTCGTCAATTGAACCGAGTTACGGTGCGGAATAGGTATCCTTTAACTCGCATTGACGATTTCTTTGATCAGCTCCAGGGTGCGGGATATTTTTCTAAGTTTGATTTGAGATCCGGACATCATCAGTTGCGGGTTCCGAATGATGACATTCCGAAGACTGCAATTAGTACACGCTACAGGCATTATAAATTTTTGGTCGTGTCGTTTGGACTCACCAATGCCCCAGCAGCGTTCATGGATTTGATGAAATAGATTTTTCAGGCCGTTCCTCGACCAGTTTATTATTGTGTTATTGATGACATTCTGGTCTATTCCAAGAGTCGAGAGGAACATGAGCAGCGCTTGAGGATGGCTTTGCAGACATTGAGAGAGCACCAGCTGTTTGCTAAATTCTCGAAGTGTTCCTTCTGGCTTGATAGTGTTGACTTCCTAGGTCATGTGGTTACGGGAGACGGTATTCGTATGGATTCAAGGAAGATCGAGGCCGTACAGTTTTGGCCCAGACCTGTATCAGTGACTGAGGTCCACAGCTTTTGGGCTTAGGCCGTTTTTTTCCGCCGTTTCATGCAAGATTTCTCGAGTATCGCTGCACCGCTGACCGGACTGACCAGGAAGGGGATTCCTTTTCTTTGGACTGAGGCATGCGAGCTAAGTTTTCAGCAGTTGAAGACTCGGTTGAAGACTGCACAAGTTCTATCTTTGCCTTCTGGATCGGGCGACTTTGTCGTTTACTGTGATGTTTCGCGAGTGGGGCTCGATTGTGTTTTAATGCAGCATGATAGAGTTATCGCTTATGCTTCCCGACAGTTGAAGAAGCACGAGCAGAATTATTCCACTCATGATCTTGAGATGAACGCGGTGGTCTTTCGCTGAAGATTTGGAGACACTACTTGTACGGAGAGTCGTGTCAGATTTTCATGGACCACCAGAGCTTAATGTACATCTTCCTGCAGCGGGATCTGATTTTGAGACAGTGCCATTAGATAGAGCTTATGAAGGATTATTATTGTGAGATCCTTTATCACCCGGGCAAGCGAATATGGTAGATGATGCTTTGAGTCGTAGGCCCGGGGTTAACTTGTTCCAGTTGAGCACAGTTCAGAGACAGTCTTCTGCAGATTTACAGTTCTTGTTCGGCAGCTGAGTACAGTTTAAGTTCACCTCCACTGGGGGACAGCTTGCTCATGTCCGTGCACATCCACTTCTACTTAATCGTTTTCGTGAGGCACAGCCCGCCGATGCCCATTTGTTTGAAATTCTTGAGCATGTTCGGCAGGGTAGAGATTCGGAGTTCTTGATTTATGACTATGGTGTGCTACATTTCGGGACTCGTTGTTGTGTACCTAATACCGATGGGTAGATACGCGAGGTCCTAAAGCAGTCACATCAGTCAGCTTTTAGTGTTCACCCAAGTTCCACGAAGATGTGACGTGACTTGAGATATAGTTATGGGTGGGCAGGGATGAATAGTGAAGTTTTGGATTTCATTTTGAGGTTCCTGACATGTCAGCGAGCTAAGGCTGAGCATTTGAGACCGGCGGGGTATTTGGAACCTTTAACCGTTCCAGAGTGGGAATAGGAGCAGATCTTCATGGACTTCGTTGTGGGTCTACTCAGGTCTAGGCAAGGGCATGACCCATTTTGGTGACTGTTGTCCGGTTAACGAAAGCGGCTCACTTCCTTCCAGTGAAGACCACTTTCGGTTATGCTTAGTTTTCTTAGTTGTACATCGATAAGTTTGTGCGTTTGCACGGAGTTCTTTCATGCATTGTGTCCAATAGAGGCACCCAGTTTAGTAGCCGTCTTTGGCAGAAGTTTCAGGAAGCCTTGGGTACTGTTTGACCTTTAGCACCGCTTTCCATCCATTGTAACACCTTAGGATTTCGATTAGTGTTAATTAAGCGATAATGCGGGTTTTATGTAAAAAGTTTGCCAATTCGGTTTCCTCACATTTTATAACATTTAATTAATAATTTATTTTTATTTGTTATGGCTTGCACACACTTGTGCATGTTAATGTGAGGGTTTGTTTGTGTTAATCTAGTTTAGCAACCATGACAACTTAACCTAATCATAATCCTTTGCTTTGCTTTAACCCTAAACACCGAAATATTTGTGTGAGATATTTCCTTTGTGTTTTGTTTTGGAGAGGAGGTGGCATGGTGACTCTTGGTGAGCATTAATGCTTGCATTAATGGTGGAAGTGCACTCACCCTACACTCACCTCTCTCTCTTTTCTTATCACCCTCTCTCCTTCTCACTTCACTTATCTCTTTCTCATTATTTCCTTCATCTCCTCTAAGCCTCAACTGAAACCTTATCATTTCCATCATAAAACCTTCACAATCTTCACAAAATCTTCACAAAATCACATCCTTAACCTTGTTTTGCCTCTAGGATCCCTTGAAACCTGGAAAGCTGGGATCTTTGAGCTTGTGGGAATAGGTAATGATCTCATTCGGTTAAGTAAGCCTTTTTAATGTTGCGTAGCTTGTTAGTTTCATTTTAGAACGTGATCAGTCGAAAATATTGCATTCTCAACACGTCAATTTCCATATTCTTATCAATCATATAAGGGTGTTTATTGTAAATATAACACGGATTATGAATTCATCTGTAAAATACCAAATAACACGTGTTATAGTTATAATCGACATTCTAGAGGGAAATTGAGTGTTTATTACTACACGCATGATTTTGTATATCTCAACACTTGTATCAAGATTGTGTGCAGGAAATCCTTCAGGTCAAAGAGCCATAATCATAAAAGTGCCAACAAAATGCAGCAAGTCCAAGACTTTAGATCTGGCAGCAAACAAGAAAGAAATATAATATTTCAGGCATCAGATAAAGATCCCAAGACCAACACAAAACAACCCTGAAATTATCATACAGAGACCTCACTATAAGGCCGTGGATCCGCGGCCGAGTTGGCATATCCGCCGCGGTTCTGCGGCCTGGTTAGCTCTTCAGCGACTCAAATTTCTCCATGTGGCTACTTGTAATGGCCTCAGCTTCCAAAAGACTCTCAAAGAGCACGTGGCTTTATCCAGAAGGCTTTGCATAACAAACTCACTCTAGAATATTACTTGTAACAACCTTCCTCTAGAATATTTCCTCTAACAAACTCATTCTAGAAGGCTCTCTGATTGACATGAAAGAGTGTGTTTGTAGTTAACCGCAATCAGAACGGTGTCGCCTGTAGCTAGACCGAAATGAGTACGGGTCGTCCTCTGGGAAACGTGGAACCTTTTACTTTTACTTTAGATGTGTTGAGAAAGAGAGGAGGAATAAAGAATTTTTATAGAATGGTTTCTAGATCTACGTTAAACAAGAATGTAAAATATAGATCTAGATTATTTTAAAGATGTAGTTAATATAATAAGAGGGCTTGTAAGGGTTCGTTAGGATTTAGTAGTTATGAACGATTAATTAAAACTTACCCTTTTTATCCATTAATAGATTTAGAACTAGAACGACGGTGATGCGTGTAGATTAGGGTTTCTGGAGGGAAAAGGAATCCCACTCTTAACCCTTATCTCGACACGGAACTCCGTTCATATCTAGCCTTTACCAAAACAATCATTAATCTAATCTCTAATCGCGGTCGGAACTAGCAAAGAATTGCTAGCGCGCCCGATTAGGATGTTAATGATTCTTTTGAAAAAGTTCCTAAAATTTATAGGACTTAAAAAGGGTTTAGAGATTTTTATCGTCCATTAGCCTACCCTAATCCTACGAACCCTAACAAGCGGAGAATAACTCGCGCATGTTGGGAAAAGAAGATGAAAAGATAGAGAGGGAAAACATAATGTAAGATGCAAAAGAATTAAATAAAATAACTACCTTTATTAATCAACTTGAACAATCTACACTTTGTTCCTTAGAAAATGATTACAAAAACTTGGTTTGCTTCTCGAACTCTTCCGAAGGAGGTAGATGAACAGTTAATGATCAGCCTGGATGCGTGAGTCGTCTTGGACTTCGTGATCTCTTTGGTTTGATACCTTTTTCCAAGCGGCTCTCGGTGCCTTTTTATAGTGCAAAGCCAGAATCATTTGTTTCAATATTTGGTAAAATTTAGCAGAGATTCATGCCACAAAATCTCAGCCCCTAATTCCACAATACTGCCGCGGATCCGGGCCCAAGGAGGGTATGGCCGCGGATCCGCGGCCATTTGATCTCATCCCTCCATCATTTTTCTGGGCCTCTGTCTTTGTGACATGTGGACTTCTCTGGAACCTTTGTATTTCAGAAATCTTCTCGTGGTTGCTGCCAGACTTGGTCTTCAAGTTTTGATTCTTAATTAGGAAAGTCTTCTTCAACAACTTGATTTGCTTGATTCTAGTCTTGGAAAATTCTGCACAACTTGGAAATATTCTGCACAACAACTTAAATAAGATTTAGTAGACCTAGTTCTACAAGGATTAGGTCAATGAATTTATTTGCATACATTTTCCTACCAAATGCTAATTAAAATATATTAACACATGGAAAATGGTGTTTTTACACATAAACCCTCATATGTATAATATATTATAATAAAGTCCTTTTTTAATATGAAAATGGTAGGAAAAATGTAATACAAATGTGCAGTTTTATCAACTGAACACTCTCTCTAACAACCAAGCTTCGGAGGGAAGATTCAAATGGGTGGTTATAAAAGGGGATCTAGACCTAGGGTTTGAGGTTGTTGAATAAGTGGTTACACAATAAGGGTTGAACATTGAACCAAATTTACACAAGTTGTGTGACACAACTTGATTCCAAAACCCTAGCCCAAATCCATTATCCAATGCCAAATCAAGATCATTTTGAGAAGCAAATCAAGAACGCAACCATCGATCCTTTATCCGTGAAGCCAATTTTCATCAAGAGCGCGAGATCCACGACGATCTAAGTCTCACGAAGATCAAGCGGAGCGAACTTCGACGGATCTAGTTACATCTTCAAAAGGAGCGATCGAGAGCAACATCTTGTAACCTCGAATTGAGGGAATGTGTAACTAGTAATCGATTTAATAAAGGTGAATATTGTGAATCTTGCTTTCTTTACATTCTTGCGTTATGAAACTTCTTAATTCTTGATCTTGATGTTTGAGAAAGTCTCCGCATGTGGAGGAATCGAGAGAATAGGTAGATGATGATGATTAAATTTTTGAACGATTCTTAAGTCTTATGAGTATTGTAAAGTTTAGGAAATTGAATCATCGAAGACCTAATTTGAGCGAGATCGCTTTCTTGAATGTTTTCGCTCTAAATTAGAGATCAACGATCGGTGATTTAATTTACTAGAGGCTAGAATTTGAATGATAATCAATGAAAGGACAAGGGAAGATGATGGAGAAACCCTAGTTTCTTCAATAGATCCCTAATCCTCATTGATCATCATCGATATAGTAACAAATCTTCAATAGATAAGATTTCATAATCTTTAGTTTTCATGATCACTACTTATTTGACCGATTCCTACAAGCTATTCTACAAATATTGATAAATCAAAGTGATTGGGACATTTCTTCATTCTTGATTCTAGATCTTTACTTTCTTTACGTTTCTTGAAATTAAAACTCATAAATCTTGAATCAATTTTCTTGCATTTTCTTTTATATTTTCATTTCGACTCTGTCACGACCCGTAGGGTACGGAACGTGACTGGCACTTAAGTTACGAAACATCTCAAGGCGTCCGTAAAATAAGTAAGCCAAAGCCCAGAAATCAAAAACAAAAAAAGCAGTAGAGTGGAGGAGAAATCAATAAATTGAAAGAGAATTTATCAAATAAGTCATATCAAGCCTTTTTAAAAGCAATATCAATTTTTCCGAAAATTTCGGCAGAGTCTCCTTTGTAAATACTGGCCCCCAAAATGGGTACAACAAGAATATATATGAATACAAAAAAATAAGGCATCCCCAAGCGGGAGCTAGCTCTTCGCCATAAGGCGGTCACAAATCCCACGCAATATAAATCAGCAATATGCAAAATAAGCATAAAAAGGCATAAGTAAGAAGCAACATGTCGGCTCAAGTGAGCGCGACCCAAAGAACAATATACAAGCCCAAAAATCTCACTGTCTCGCCTCTATGTCAATATTAAACAGTTCTGGTAGATACAGTAGATAGAGTACTCTAGATACAAAGAATATACAAGGTGGTAGAAAATAAAAATACAACCCACCTACGAGCAAAAGCCTCGAGTCCAGGCAAAAGAAGCAAGTGCGCCCGCCGCTACTGTGCTGACGGGGCGGACCTGCAAGAAGGCTGTGGCACAACGGGGGTGAGTTGCCAACTCGTGAGTAATAAATAACATCTATAGAGGCTATCGCAAGCATGCACACAAGCATCCTAGCATCTATAATACAGGTATGGCACGACATACTAGCAGGTATGTATGCAACATGAATGTACTAGCAGGTATGTATGCAATATGAATCAACTCGTGATCTGAATGTGTAAGTATAAGAAATCATATTTTTCCTTTAGGAATCTATTTTGAAATATCAGCACAATACCAATAGAATCAACAAGAATCTGTGTACAGCATTGACACCTCAAAACTGTCTCAATCTCATGTATCCATATCATAGTATCTCTGGCATCAGTCGTCCGGCTGATCCATCTCAAATATCAATATCTCATCATCTCGTGGCCACGGTCGGTATCCTCTGGATATCCGCCGTTCCAAAAAGTCACCGGTAGGTAGTCTATCCCCTGCCAGGCTCAACGTCAGCAACACGATCTTCTCGCCCCGGGGTACCTTACCGGGCCTACCATGTACCCTAGACGGTTCATCCAACTCCTCGAAACGGGTCTCGAAAACTACAGCAAACTCATGGTCAACGACACTTACATCACTAGAAAACTGCAATTTTGCATATTTTAAAAAGGGTAATAAGTTTTAGAAATTTTGCGGCTTTCCCTCGAAATCCAGAAATATCATAAATCTCAAGAAATCATCATGAGTGCATACGTCAATGATAATGAATGCATATGGTATCAATGTTCAAGTTACAATGTATGATTAATAGACTAGGCATGAACAAATGATATAACGATATACATGCACATGAATAGCAATTCTACAATGTTATTTTAAGGATTTATTGCAATAGTACAGGTTTAAGTATCAAATATGGTGACAATATTCTAGATTATAAGTTATCTAGTATCGTGGCATGATAATTACCAGGGTGTGTGTGTACGCATGAATAGTGCTCGTGCTGCATATAAAAACCCTGGCAATGGTGCTGGTGTCCTATAGAATGGGTTCGCATATGTATGTCAAATGAAGCATGGATGCAGTTACTAATATCACTAGAAATCTTTAACTACTTAAACTATCGGGCGACTTGCGCCATCCAAACGATAGTCCTCTGTAGATGTTACACCTACTCACCGGAATCACCAGCTAGCTATGTCCAATCACCGCTTTCCCTTTTCGTGCCGCGTCCGAAATCTCCGCTACCGAACCTGGAATTTGCACCAATACAAAACATAAGGTTACATATCATGAAACGGCGCAAATCCCAAACGAAAATATCAACGTTCACGAGCTAGGCACAACGTGCACAAGGTGCGCGGAACACACACGAAAATCACAAAAACTAACTATAATCGTCGTTTTGCGGCGCCCGGCAAAACTAAAACCCGATCACACAAAATTCTGCATTCACATAACCTACAATTCGTAGGAGATGCCAATACAATCATCAAGAAATCACAAATAATTCATCACATAATTTTATAAAAAAATGTAGTAAGCATTTGCATTCCAAAATCGGTGCAAACACCGTCGCTTGCGACAAAAGACTACTATCAATTATAACATCCAACCGCACAACTAGTTAGCCTCAAACACTATAATTACAACACATTAGCATTGCTTCAAATCCTATTTTCCAACACCAATTCCTTTCTTGATTTTTCATACTTAGCAAATACAATCAAAATTTCACACTAGAAAAACTTAGATTAGCATAATTTGAAGCCACTTAAGCAAAGTAACCTCATTAACTTAGGTTAGCAAACAACTAGATAGCAAAATAGATTTAATTAACTAAATAATGGTTTCTAAAACCCTAATTTAAACTCAAGCCATGAACTTTAAAACCTAGACTAGAATTTAGCTAAACTTTTAACACTAAAACCATATAATTAAAGGAATTTAACCAAAAGAATTTAATTAGGTAGAAATTATACCACAAGATCTAGAGATCTAGCAAGAAGTTTTGCCTCCAAAGATGGCCTCCTAACATCCAAGATCCATGCAAGAAAGGCTAAGAAGAATGGATGAAGGATGGGGATTAATTTCTGAGGTTTAATTTGGATTTTGATGGAATTTGAGATGAGTTTTGAAGAAAAAAAAAAAGAGAAGGGAAGTTTTGGGGCTGTTGGGTGTAGGATTTTCGGCTGAGAGGGAGTGGGGAGAGGTGTGGGGGGGGGGGTTGTGGAAAAAGATCCAAGTCAACCCTCTCATATTACCATAATACCCTTACCTCAAATAAATATATATATATAACCCTTTTTAACCCATTTCCTCAAATGATTTAAAGTCAAAAAGAGGGAAAGAAAATTCTTGGGCTGCTATGGGTTGGGCCGGCCAAGGGAGTGAGGAGTGAGTGTGAGAGATTTTACAAAATGATTCTATGCAAAAAGACCCCCCACAATACCATATTTGCAAGTTTTAGTTCAAATAATTAAAATTTTAGTTTCCTTCGATTATAACTAAATAGAACTTAAAATAAAATACTAAAAAATTATAATACAAACTAAATTTTAGTTAACATGATTCTAAAGAGTAAAATTAGCCCAAGGAAATTTGTATTTATTGCTAATTTAATGTATTTTTACCGGCTTAAAATAATATTAAAAATTGAAAAATTAGGGAAAAATTTTAAACGACCAGAATTTTATAAGTAACTCATTAGCTACTAAAAGCTAGCAATTACCTATCCAAATTAGGTATAATTAGGCCTAAACTGCAAAATAACAAAAAAGACAATTTACGGAAAAATACCAAATTTTCACCGATTTTCGGGAAAACACCAAAATGACTTTTGAAGGCGTTACAATCTTCCCCCCTTAAAGAAATTCGGTCCCCGAATTTAAAAATATAGATACGTGTTCCTTCAAAGAGATGGGGATATTTCTTCCTCATCTCGTCCTCGGTCTCCCAGGTGACCTCCTCGCTGCTCGGGCCACGCCAAAGGACCTTGACGGTCGGTATAACTTTCGATCTCAATTTCTCCACTTGCCGATCCAGGATGACCACCGGCTGCTCTGCAAAAGAAAGGTCGCGCTCTAGCTGGACTGTCGGGTGCTAAATCGCATGCGAAGGGTCGTGAAGGTACTTGCGGAGTATCGAAACATGGAAGACAGAGTGAACATCGGGAAAGCTGGGTGGAAGAGCCAAACGATATGCAACTGCGCCGACACGCTCGAGAATCTCGAAGGGGCCCATAAATATGAGACTAAGCTTTCCTTTTTGCCCAAATCGCATCACGCCCTTCATCGGAGAGACCCTCAGAAAATCATGATCGCCAACTGCGAACTCTAGTCTGCGACGGCGTCTGTCCGCATACGATTTCTGCCTGCTCTGAGCCGCTCTCATCCGGTATCGAATCAACTGTATCTTCACTGTCGTCTCCTCAACAAGCTGCGGTCTCGCTGAGCTCTATCCAACAGATGGGCGATCTGCATCTCCTCCCATACAATGCCTCGAAAGGTGGCATCTGAATAGTATCCTGGAAGCTGTTGTTGTAGGAGAACTCCACTAAAGGTAAATGATGATCCCAGCTACCACCAAAGTCCAAGACGCACGCTCGGAGCATGTCCTCGAGTGTCTGAATAGTCCGCTCTAACTGGCCGTCGGTCTGCGGATGAAATGCTGTGCTGAAACTCAAACGGGTGCCCAAGGCCTCCTGAAGTCTCTGCCATAGTAGGCTGGTAAACTGGGTGCCTCTGTCGGACACGATACACGTCGAGACTCTATGCAGTCGTATAATCTTGTCGATGTATATCTGGGCATACTGAGCAAAACCGAAAGTCGTCTTCACTGGCAGGAAGTGAGCTGCTTTCGTCAATCGATCCACGATCACCCAAATGGAGTCGTACCCTCGACTGGTCCTGGGTAGACCCACAATGAAGTCCATAGAAATTTGCTCCCATTTCCACTCTGGAATGGGCAAAGGCTGCAACTCTCCCGCGGGCCTCTGGTGCTTGGCCTTGACTTGCTGACAAGTCAGGCATCTCGACACGAAATCATTGACGTCCCTCTTCATTCCGTCCCACCAGTAAACAACTCGCAAATCGTGGTACATCTTGGTGGAACCGGGATGAATGCTATACCTCGATCTATGGGCCTCCTCAAGAATCTCACGCCGCAGACCCTCAGAATCCGGTACGCACAATCAAGTCCCAAATTGCAGTACACCCTGATCATCGACCACGAACTCGGAATCTCTTCCCTGCCTAATCTGCTCCATGATCTCTGAAGGACGGTCATCGCTGGGCTGTGCCTCTCGAATACGGTCAAGTAACTGCGGACGTGCACGAACATGCGCAAGCTGTCCCCCTGTCGGAGTGAACTCGAACTCAACCCGGCTGTCGCATAAAGTCTGCCAATCTGCCGATGACTGCCTCTATACTGCGTTCAAACAAGATAAACTACCCCCGGGCCTCCAGCTCAAAGCATCCGCCACTACATTAGCCTTGCCCGGGTGATACAAAATCTCGCAATCGTAATCCTTTACTAGTTCCATCCAACGGCACTGTCTGAGATTCAGGTCTCGCTGCTGAAATATATACTTTAAGCTCTTGTGATCAGTGAATATCTGACACGACTTGCCGTATAGGTAATGTCTCCAGATCTTAAGTGCAAAGACCACTGCAGCCATCTCTAAATCGTGAATGAGGTAGTTCTGTTCATGTTTCTTCAACTGCCGTGAAGCATACGCGATCACCCTGTCATGCTACATCAATACACACCCTAGCCCCACTCGAGAAGCATCACAATAAACCACGAATCCGCCTGATCCTGAAGGCAAAGATAACACCGGCGCCGTAGTCAAACAAGTCCGTAGCTGCTGGAAACTGTGCTCGCACTCCTCCGTCCAATCGAAAGGAACTCCCTTCTGGGTCAATCCGGTCAAAGGTGCAGCAATACGGGAGAAATCCTGAACGAATCACCTGTAGTAGCCAGCCAGGCCTAGGAAACTGTGGATCTCCGTAATTGATGTCGGTCTGGGCCACTGCTGAACAGCCTCGATCTTCTTCGGGTCCACACATATGCCATCTCTTGTAATCACGTGACCCAAGAAACCAACGTTGTCCAGCCAGAATGCACACTTGGAAAATTTAGCGAAAAGCTGGTGCTCCCTCAAAGTCTGCAACGTAATCCGCAAGTGTTGCTTGTGCTCCTCTCGGCTCTGGGAATACACCAAAATATCATCAATGAATACTATGATGAACAAGTCGAGATACGGCCTGAATATACGGTTCATCAAATCCATGAATGCTGCTGGGGCGTTAGTGAGTCCGAACGAATCACCAAAAACTCATAGTGTTCGTAGCGCGTGCGGAAAGCTGTCCTCGGTATATCCTCCTGTCGAACTCGTAGCTGATGGTATCCTGATCGTAAATCGATCCTCGAGAAATTTCCTGCCCCCTGAACCTGGTCGAACAAATCGTAGATACGTGGTAAGGGATACCGGTTCCGTACGGTAACCTTGTTCAGCTGGCGGTAGTCGATACACAAACGCAAACTGCCGTCCTTCTTCTTGACAAACAGGATCGGAGCACCCCATGGAGAAACGCTAGGTCGAATAAGCCCCTTATCTAACAAATCCTGCAACTGATCCTTCAGCTCTCTAAGCTCTGCCGGGGCCATTCGATAAGGCGGTATAGAAATAGGCCTCGAGCCGGGAATCAAATCGATGCAGAACTCAACATCATGCTCAGGCGGTAACCCAGGAAGCTCATCAGGGAAAACATCAGGGAACTCATAAACAATCGGGACCCGGTCTAATGGAACCTCTGCAGCTCGAGTATCACAAATATACGCTAAGAATCCCTGACATCCCTTCCGTAAGAGCTGACCAGCGCGAAGAGACGAAATCAAGCTGGGAAGGGTGACGCTGCGGTCTCCCTGAATAACAAGGACTGGCTCTCCCGGAAAGATAAATCTGACTGCCTTCTCACGGTAGTCCATAGAAGCATAACAAGTGGCTAGCCAATCCATGCCTAGAAGCACATCAAAGTCCAACATATCGAGGAGAATCAAATCAACCGACGAATCCCTCTCCCCGATACGAACGGAACACAATCGAAACACAAAACGAGCGACAAACGACTCGCCTACCGGAGTAATAACAACAAGCGGCTGATCTAACGACGACGACTCACGGCCCAACATCGGTGCAAACTGTGTAGATACGTACTAATGTGTGGAACCTGGATCGAATAATACTCGCCCGTCGAAAGAACATACTGGCAAGGTACCTGTCACAACGGCATTGGATGCCTTTGCATCCTGCGGTGTCAAGGCGAAAACTCGGGCCTGTCCCCCACCAATAGCTGGCTATCGTCAGCCTCGGCCTCGGCCTCCTCGTCCTCTCTGGATCGGACCGCCACGTCCACGGCATCTGGGTGCATCAAACTGACGTGGAGCATCACCTGTGGTAGGAAGTAGAGCTCTCTGAGGAGAAGGTGGTGATGGTGGTAAGGTCACATGTAGAACTGTCGCCGCTCCATGTTGTCTCACCGGACAGTCTCTGATACGGTGGTGCAGACTCCCGCACCCAAAACATCCTGGCGACGGTTGTTGTCCATGCGGATATGAACCATATAACTGACCCTGCCCAACTCCTCTGCCAGGCCCATCTCTCGGAAAGAGTCTGGCGCGCTGCCTCTGCGACGGCACATCGGTGCGAATCCTCTTCGGCCCAGAAACGGCCAAAGTCTGTGATATGCGTGCCTCCATCCGTAATGCCATATCCATAGCAGCTGAATAAGTGTCGAAGTGCTGGGCGCCAATGGCAAGAAATAGCTGGGTGTCAAGTCCCTGCACGAACCTCTTCACTCTCTTCTCTTCAGTATCCACCAAATACGGAGCATATCTGGACAACTGCATAAACTGAACATCGTACTCAGACACCGTCATCCCGGGAGTCTTGATCAAAGCTTCAAAACTGCGAGCCCTAGCGTCACGAATGCTCTCTCAGAGGAAACGAGCTAGAAATACCGCTGTGAACTCGACCCAAATCATAGTAGGTAGAACTGCAGCTCGACCTCTCACGACTGACTCCTACCATGTCTGCGCGAGGCCCTCTAGACGGAAACTCGCGAGCTCCACCCATCGATCGTCCGAACGTCTGAGCGCACGACAGATCCTAGCTAAACTGTCAAGGAATGTCTGCGGATCCTCTGCTGCATCGTTGCCCGTGAAGACCGGAGCTCTCAGCCTCAAGAAATCCTGTAGCGATACTGGGATAGCCACGGTAGTAGTAGTAGGAGCAACTGTCTGGGCAGCAGGCACCATGGTAGTCTGTGATGTGGTAGGTACATCCTCCGATCTCGGTGCACGACTGGCCGCTACTAAGGATCCCGCCATCTGTCGTAACTCCTGCATACCTCCCATCATCTGTCGTAGCTCCTCCATACCAGACACTAGCCTATCCATGCGGCCTGGGGAATGCAGATCAGTCTGTCCCTGAGGCGTAGGTATACCACCCTGCTCGGTCCTCGTCTCGGACGAGCCTGCTCGGATCTCATCTCGGGCGGCAGCCCTCTGCGCTCTCGTAGCCTTCAGCGGCATAGTGGCTGGTACAGGAAACAGGATAATAAGAACAGTGCAATAGAATCATAGGATACACGGAATTGAAAAAGGAATTTCAAGCAAGTATATCCTAAAGTCACTAAGGCGGAGTACCGTATCGCAAGTATGCCGCGGACATACGCACGCTACGTTACCCTGCTTAAGTCACTTACTCCATCTACCAAGGTCATCCTACACTCAGAAAGGTAAAACCTATCGCTCTGATACCAATTTTGTCACGACCCGCAGGGTACGGAACATGACTGGCACTTAAGTTACGAAACGTCTCAAGGCGTCCGTAAAATAAGTAATCCAAAGCCCAGAAATCAAAACCAAAAAAAGCAGTAGAGTGCAGGAGAAACCAATAAATTGAAAGCGAATTTATCAAATAAGTCATATCAAGCCTTTTTAAAAGCAATATCAATTTTTCCGAAAATTTCGGCTGAGTCTCCTTTGTAAATACTGGCCCCCAAAATGTGTACAACAAGAATATATATGAATACAAAAAAATAAGACATCCCCAAGCGGGAGCTAGCTCTTCCCCATAAGACGGTCACAAATCTCATGCAATATAAATCAGCAATATGCAAAATAAGCATAAAAAGGCATAAGTAAGAAGCAACATGTCGGCTCAAGTGAGCGCGACCCAAAGAACAATATACAAGCCCAAAAATCTCACTGTCTCGCCTCTAAGTCAATATACAACAGTACTGGTAGATACAGTAGATGGAGTACTCTAGATACAAAGAATATACAAGGTGGTAGAAAATAAAAATACAACCCACCAACGAGCAAAAGCCTCGAGTCCAGGCAAAAGAGGCAAAAGAAGCAAGTGCGCCCGCCGCTACTGTGCTGACGGGACGGACCTGTAAAAAGGCTGTGGCACAACGGGGGTGAGTTACCAACTCGTGAGTAATAAATAACATTTATAGAGGCTATCGCAAGCATGCACACAAGCATCCTAGCATCTATAATACAGGTATGGCAGGATATACTAGCATGTATGTATGCAACATGAATGTACTAGCTGGTATGTATGCAATATGAATCAACTCGTAATCTGAATGTGTAAGTATAAGAAATCATATTTTTCCTTTAGGAATCTCTTTTGAAATATCAGCACAATACCAATAGAATCAACAAGAATCTGTGTCCAGCATCGACACCTCAAAACTGTCTCAATCTCATGTATCCATATCATAGTATCTCTGGCCTCAGCCGTCCGGCTGACCCATCTCAAATATCAATATCTCATCATCTCGCGGCCACGATCAGTAAACTCTGGATATCCGTCGTGCCAAAAAGTCACCGGTAGGTAGTCTATCCCTTGCCAGGCTCAACGTCAGCACCACGACCTTCTCGCTCCGGGGTACCTTACCGGGCCCACCATGTACTCGAGACGGTTCATCCAACTCCTCGAAACGGGTCTCGAAAACCACAACAAACTCATGGTGGACGACACTTACATCACTAGAACACCGCAATTTTGCATATTTTAAAAAGGGTGATAAGTTTTAGAAATTTTGCGGCTTTCCCCCGAAATCCAGAAATATCATAAATCTCAAGAAATCATCATGAGTGCATACGTCAACGATAATGAATGCATATGGTATCAATGTTCAAGTTACAATGAAAGGTTAATAGACTAGGCATGAACAAATGATATAATGATATACATGCACATGAATAGCAATTCTACAATGTTATTTTAAGGATTTATAGCAATAGTACAGGTTTAAGTATCAAATATGGTGACAATATTCTAGATTATAAGTTATCTAGTGTCGTGGCATGGCAATTAGCAGGGCGTGTGTGTACGCATGAATAGTGCTCGTGCTGCATATAAAAACCCTGGCAATGGTGCTGGTGTCCTATAGAATGTGTTCATATGTATGTCAAATAAAGCAAGGATGTAATTACTAATATCAATAGAAATCTTTAACTACTTAAACTATCGGGCGACATGCGCCATCCAAACGATAGTCCCCCGTAGATGTTACATCTACTCACAGGAATCCCCAGCTAGCTATGTCCAATCACCACTTTCCCTTTTCGTGCCGTGTCCGATGTCTCCGCGACCGAACCTTGAATTTGCATCAATACAAAACATAAGGTTACATATCATGAAACGACGCAAATCCCAAACGAAAATATCAACGTTCACGAACTAGGCACAACGTACACAAGGTGCGTGGAACACACACGAAAATCACAAAAACTAACTATAATCGTCGTTTTGGGGCGCCCGACAAAACTAAAACCCGATCACACAAAATTCCACATTCACATAACCTACAAGTCGTAGGAGATGCCAATACAATCATCAAGATATCATAAATAATTCATCACATAATTTTATAAAAAATCTAGTAAGCATTTGCATTCCAAAATCGGTGCAAGCACCGTCGCTTGCGACAAAAGACTACTATCAATTATAACATCCAACCGCACAACTAGTTTGCCACAAACACTATAATTACAATACATTAGCAATGCTTCAAGTCCTATTTTCCAACACCAATTCCTTTCTTGATTTTTCATACTTAGCAAATACAATCAAAATTTCACACTAGAAAAACATAGATTAGCATAATTTGAAGCCACTTAAGCAAAATAACCTCATTAACTTAGGTTAGCAAACAACTAGATAGCAAAATAGATTTAATTAACTAAATAATGGTTTCCAAAACCCTAGTTTAAACTCAAGCCATGAACTTTGAAACCTAGACTAGAATTTAGCTAAACTTTTTACACCAATACCTTATAATTAAAGGAATTTAACCAAAACAATTTTATTAGGTGGAAATTATACCACAAAATCTAGAGATCTAGCAAGAAGTTTTGCCTCTAAAGATGGCCTCCTAGCATCCAAAATCCATGCAAGAAAGGCTAGAAGAATGGATGAAGGATGGGGATTAATTTCTGAGGTTTAATTTGGATTTTGATGGAATTTGAGATGAGTTTTGAAGAAAAAAAAGAGAAGGGAAGTTTTGGGACTGTTGGGTGCAAGATTTTTGGCTGAGAGGGAGTGGGGAGAGGTGTGGTGGAGTTGTGGAAAAAGATCCAAGTCAACCCTCTCATATTACCATAATACCCTTACCTCAAATAAATATATATATATATAACCCTTTTTAACCCATTTCCTCACATGATTTAAAGTCAAAAAGAGGGAAAGAAAATTCTTGGGCTGCTTTGGGTAAGGACAGCCAAGGGAGTGAGGAGTGAGTGTGAGAGATTTTACAAAAAGATTCTATGCAAAAAGACCCCCCACAATACCATATTTGCAAGTTTTAGTTCAAATAATTAAAATTTTAGTTTCCTTCGATTATAACTAAATAGAACTTAAAATAAAATACTAAAAAATTGTATTACACACTAGATTTTAGTTAACATGATTCTAAAGAGTAAAATTAGCCCAAGGAAATTTGTATTTATCGCTAATTTAATATATTTTTACCGGCTTAAAATAATATTAATATTAGGGAAAAATTTTAAACAACCAGAATTTTATAACTAACTCATTAGCTACTAAAAACTAGCAATTACCTATCCAAATTAGGTATAATTAGGCCTAAACTGCAAAATAAAAAAAAACGATTTACGGAAAAATACCAAATTTTCACCGATTTTCGGGAAAACACCAAAACGACTTTTCAAGGTGTTACAGACTCATCTAAAACAAGAATGATCAAAACACACATCTCAGTAGGCGATCTGTATTCATTAACGCGCTATATCGACACCGTTAATTGATTGCGGTATAAATTTCTTTGATTGTAAATACTTTACATTTTGTCACAAGTTAGATGATCAATCAAATGGCACCGTTGCCGGGGATGTGTGCTATTTTGTTCGTTTTTGCTATTTGAGTTGAAAAATTATTATTCCATCAAAATTTCATCCAAGATTCGCTTCAAGTGCTTAACGATTAGTGTTTGAATTTTTGCGAGGGAATCTGGAATCATTTTAGCAGTTAGATCAAGGTTCAGAGAAGTTCTACAGATTCCAGAGGAGTACAAGATGCTACAGGAAAAAGTTGAAACCTTAATTCCTCCATTCCACCATGGATCCGCGGTGTATTGCTGGTTTTTGCGGCGGTTCCGCCACTGTTTAGGCGTTTCACTTTTCCCAACTTCGGTGGTATATTCTCTGTTCTCTTCTCTTCTCTCTGATCTTGTCCAATAACAATTTTCTGCAGGATTCTTTGCAAATATTCACAGCGCTGCTAAAAAAATAAAATTCTTGTTGCGATTCTTGAAATTGGTTTTTTTGTGCATATTTTAATACGGAAATTAATGGGCAAAGACAAAATTCAGATTAGGTGGGGAGTTCATTACCCTTCCTAAACCCCGGAAATCACAAAACTTGCATCCGCATCACCCTTCATTAACTAAAAAAATATCTATACAAGACTCTAAGGACCGTCGCGCTCAATTAGGACAGAAGGAGGTCGTGGGTAATCTATTGCTTATCCGCATTTATTTTGTGGTGTCTAAGGCAAGTGGTTACTTAATTAGGCCCGCTACTTACGTAGCGGAGAACCTTCCACTTACCTGGCACTTACCTGGCCACAGGAGGGACAAAGAGGCAGTAGAGGATTTATCCTGTGATTTGTCTTCTGGAAGTCTAGGAGCAGTCTAGAGACTTGACCTAGGTGACCATTAGATATAGGGTTGCTTGTGCATGTTTGTGTGAATTTTCATAAATCCGTCCTTTTTCAAAACTAACCAATTATTTTCTTCCCTTTTTACCCTTTTCCCCCTCTTCTCTTCTTATGATGGGTGACCCAAACAGAAGAACTCTTGCTGAGCTTTGCTGTCCACAACCAGATATTTCTTGTTTTCGTAACTCTCCCATGTCCTTAGGAGATCGGATAGAACAAGCTGGTAGAAACAGTTGGCCACCTCAGTCCAGGTCATATCAACCATATCCTAATTCTACATCCGTTACAGTTGATACTCCGAGTGAAGATGCCCCTAGACGCATGTCCATTGCTGAGCATATAGCTAGGGCTAAAGGTCAAAGTTTCATTCTGGTCCAATATCAGCCATATCCTAATTCTATAGCTGTTTAAGTTGATACTCCGAGTGAGGATGTCCCTAGACGCATGTCCATTGCTGAGCATATAGCTAGGGCTAAAGGCCAAAGTTTCAACCCGGACCAATATCAACCGTCACCTCCACTTTCTAAAGAAGAATTTCATAATCGGTTTGTGGCATGTATGATGTCCAATAGCCAACCGACCAACCGATATCAATATTCTTCTTATCAAAATGTTGATCCGACTCCTACCCAATCTTCGCAACCATTCTGTTCCTATCAATCCAATCCGACTTTTCCACCTTCTCTAAACGATCCTTTTAATCAGTCATTTGGGAGTTTTAAGTATCCACAGGAATTTCAATCTTATACGGAAACCCCTTATCGACCCAAGTCTAGTCTTGAGCATACATTAGAAAAATATCTGGAATTGTCGAACCAATTTAGGAAGGAAATGACAGAGTGGGGACAAGCAAATAATTTCAAACCAGCCCAAAAATTTTCAATATATAATTCGGGCATAGGACAAAGTGAGAATTTGGGTAGTGAGACAGAATTATATACCCTTCCTAATCAAACCTTCCCTTTCCAAACTGAAATCCACAACTCCAGTTTCACAGATTCATCGAGTACACCAAAAGATTCACCAATTGACGATAGAATGTATGAGAAGTTGTGTAATAATGCAGTGTTTGATTTACCCGACTGTGAAGGGTCCATTTCAAGTGAAACCATGCCAAATCCTTGTGATCTCTACACCTCCACTCTTGAACCAAAATTGATTGAAAACCATAATTTGAATGAGGTGTTTGAGAATTTTAACTTTCACTGGAATGAGGAGATCGACGTTGGGGATATATTGATTGATGAACCTGAAATTTTGGATGAGTTTGTCCCACCAATTCATCAGATCCTTTGACTTCCTTGTGGTCATCATCTTGAGCCTTTGATAATTCTTACCGAACCACAAATGCTTCTTCAAGTTGATAATAATGGTATAACCGAACAGCAGACCAAAATTCAGCCTACATCTTCCCCATCTGGTTTTGCGATCCTCGACACACCAATTTGTTTACTCATTTCGCCTTCTACTTTCTCCGGTTCTTCTTCTATTCTTCCTACAGTTTCAGTGAGTTTTGATGAATCACAATCCCATAGTTCAAGTTCGACAATCCCAGAAAGCCAAGTTGATTTGGATATTTTTTAAAATGAGGTAGATGAGTTTTTCGAGTATTCTACCTCCATGTATTTTGACAAATCAAGTATGGTAAATTCTGGCACAAAAATTATTGACAGCAAAATGTTCAATCACACCATCGATGAAAGTTTTGAAGAACTTTTTGCTGACGAACTTGCATTCCTTAACAGTACGGATTCTGTGATTGATCAACCTCCACCTATAGAAGTTGAACCGCCACCGGTCTTTCTTCCTAATCATTCACATTCATCCTCATTCTTTCATTTCTATAATTTAAAACTCAAACCCTTTCCATCACACCACTTATTTCTTCCCCATCTCTTCCTGACTCTATACAACATGTTCTTCCACCGACCTATACGCTACACTGATAAAATCTTTGGATTTTTGGTATTAATTTGTGGTCTTTGTAAAGTCTTATTTTGACCAAATGACTTACCCCCTCTTGAAATGTTTAAAAATTGTCTAACTCATGTTTGAGGAGGGGTGTATTTTTGGCTCCTGAAAATAAATGTTGTCCTCAAAATTGTGAGCCAAAAATAACTTTGGGGGAGGATTTTCACTTTCATATATCTTTGCTACAATTAATAATGTCCTCCCAAGCTTACAGGTTTTTGAGTTTTAGCAGAAGACAACAGTGAGGACACTGTTCTAAACAAGTTTGGGGGAGGTTTGTGCTTATTTACGTTTCACTTTGCATCATACTTTACATAAGCACAAAATATATGATAAAAAAAATGTGTACATAAATAAGATAATAAAAGATTAGATAGTGAAAAATTACATCCAAAAGATTGGAAAAATTTAAGGAAACCAAGAAAATTAGAAGTTTTCTTAAACGAAATTAGTAATAAGTAGTTATGAGCCATTGTCCCAAGGGTTAGTAAGATGTAGGAAGTCACTAATCTGAGGATAAAAATAATTTTGAAAAATAGTTCCTATTTTGGAAGCCAAACATTTGAATGTTGATACCCTACTATACGCACTTACACACATCTTGAAACTCGAGATAGTAGAGGATACCTTGAAATTCTCTTGTCTAAAAGCCAAAGTATGAAGGAAATAATAAATGAAGCATAAAAAGAAAAAAAATAGTGAAGAAAAATGAACACTGGTTTTGTAATCACCAAGGCAGCATAAAAAAATATAGAGAGGGTGCTTCATCACCTAGTGCCTTAGACCAACTGATTTGGGAGTCACTGCTAAGCCTTAGGTGTTGCAAGATGAGGAAATTGCTACTTACGCCTAATCGTGCAAGCACATGAGTAATCGGTCGGTTAGTAGCTCAAGAAGTATTAACGGTCGCATGAAAAATGTGTGAGCAATTCCATCTAAATATTCACCGACTAAAAAGTACTGAGGTGGATGGACAAGAGTATGATAGCTTGAATTGAATTCTCAGAGTGTAGGGATGTTCTATACACACACGTAGGGGTATATGATCGGTGTTTGGAAGAAAGATAGAAATAAAGAATAAGACGATGTTCTATTGAGGGATGATGTGATTTCTAACATTTTTTTCATGACTATTAAGATAGGTCTCATGACAACCGAAAAGCTAATATTAGTTGGAAACTCTAATTTTCAAAGTCTTTCTTTTACAATTCTTTTCTTTATATGTAACTTTCACAGTCTTCCTTTTATTATTGAATTTTGTGGGTGCAATCCGCTGAAAACCCTTAGGAGACAACACTCCTCCTACTAGGGACACCTAGAGGTTTAAAGGCTTGTTGCGCGTGCTCAGTGCAATCGTGTTGCCTACGAAAGTGTGCTAGTTAGTTTTTCTTTTTCTTTATTTTTTCCTTCTTTTGAATAAAAGATGTTTGCTCGAGATGACCAAAATTAAGTTTGGGGGAATTTGATCAGTCGAAAATATTTCATTCTCAACATGTTAATTTCCCTATTCTTATCAATCATATAAGGGTGTTTATTATAAATATAACACGGATTATGAATTCATCTGTAAAATACCAAATAACACGTGTTATAATTATAATCGACATTCTAGAGGAAAATTGAGTGTTTATTACTACACGCTTAATTTTGTATATCTCAACACTTGTACCAAGATTGTGTGCAGGAAATCCTTCAGGTCAAAGAGCCGGAATCACAAAAGTGCCGACAAAATGCAGCAAGTCCAAGACTTGAGATCTGGCAGCAAACAAGAAAGAAATATAATATTCCAGGCATCAGATAAAGATACCAAGACCAACACAAAACAACCCTGAAATTATCATACATAGACCTCACTATAAGGCCGTGGATCCACGACCGAGTTGGCCTATCCGCCGCGGTTCCGCGGCCTGGTTAGCACTTCAGCGACTCAAGTTTCTCCACGTGGCTACTTGTAACGGCCTCAGCTTCCAGAAGACTCTCAAAGAGCACACGACTTTATCCAGAAGGCTCTGCATAACAAACTCACTCTAGAATATTCCTTGTAACAACCTTCCTCTAGAATATTCCCTCTAACAAACTCATTTTAGAAGGCTCTCTCTAACAACTAAGCTTTGGAAGGAAGATTCAAATGGGTGGTTATAAAAGGGGATCTAGACCTAAGGTTTGAGGTTGTTGAATAAGTGGTTACACAATTAGGGTTGAACATTGAACCAAATTTGCACAAGTTGAGTGACACAACTTGATACCAAAACCCTAACCCAAATCCATTATCCAAAGCCAAATCAAGATCCTTTTGAGAAGCAAATCAAGAAAGAAACCATCGATCCTTTATCCGCGAAGCCAATCTTCATCAAGAGCGCGAGATTCACGACAATCCAAGTCTCACAGAGATCGAGCGGAGCGAACTTCGACGGATCTAGTTACCTCTTCAAAAGGAGCGATCGAGAGCAACATCTTGTAACCTCGAATTGAGGGAATGTATAACTAGTCATCGATTTAATAAAGGTGAATATTATGAATCTTTATTTCTTTACATTCTTGCGTTATGAAACTTCTTGATTCTTGATTCATTAATTTTCATGATGTTGGTTGTATGTATGCCTAGAGGCCAGTATTGTACAGATGATGTATATTATATTGGATGCTTGGACATATATAGAGATGACTTTCTTGCTCGATATGATAGTATGCTATCTGATTGCACTTTATCTTAACATGTATACTAGTCTCTTCAAACTGTCTTAGAGTTACATGTTGGTAAAGCCCTTAGGATGTGTACTTGACTACCTGGACTATGATGCAGATCATACCAGTGGGGACATGGTAGTCCATAAGTACATCCTTCAAGGTCCCTAGTCATGGGTGAATCGAGACTGGGCATCGATATACCAGTGTAGACTAGCGTATACGCTTCTCGACCCATGAGATGGGCGATGGATGATCCCATATCCATTGGTGTTTGATATCAGAGATGGTATACGGGTGCTCAGTGGAGATTGGGTACACTGCACGGACTCGTCGAGAACTCCAAGATGGTATTATACCTCATGTCAAATGGCAGTTCTCAGGTGACACTTGTACAGGTTAGTCTGTAGACCTGAGATCGTCATAGAGTCTTGTGTAATTCCTACTGTGCTTTGATCTCCACCTTACCACGTCCATGAGGGCGTGCAAAACGGTGGTTTTTGGGTACAGTCCCGAGTCATATGGAGGCAATGAGCAATAGGAGGGGTTTCGTCTCTCCCGGTATTGGGGGTTGATGTTGCGCTGTGCTCGATTGGCCGTAACAGGGAAGTCCCTGGCCAGGGCTGATCAGAGATTTGCTGGTAAGTGTTACCACTAGTTTCTCGACCCGTTATGAGCCTCACATCGGCACGACTTATCGGTTATTGGGGTCTAACGTTTACCACCCCTAGACTTGAAATGCGACATATCAGACGAGGAGACCGGACTGTATGGGAAGTGTTGCCGATTGGCTCGACGGGAGTTGTAGCAGGTTCGCTTGTTCTTTTCTGATCGCTCAATACCCGGGTGGCCGTTACGTTTAGCTGACCGCTTGCAGCTTGGGGGTGCTTGATATGATAATCACTCACTGACGGCGTATTGACGAGTCTTAGAGTCCCACAATGGAGTTTCCTAGTCCAGGCGAAACGTTGTGGTGCGCGTATGCGATATGCGCATGGACCCGATTAAAATACGCGTATAGGATACCGTATATTGATCGGGCGGCTTGCTTTTGATTAGGGTCGTATGTGATATGGCCGGATTGATAAATCAAGTGTTGATTTATCATTTAACCATTAGATTCTCACTAGAAATCCTTTCTTGTTTTCTATGGATGTATGGATGCATGTATGCATTTCTTATTGTTTCATGCACATATGGATGTGCATGCACACATGCATACATACATCATTCTATCTGCAGGGTTCCTAGGCACTCTAGTGAGGTCTCACAAGGCATCGAACATTCCATTTTCAAAATTCTCGGTGCCGAGAGACCCGACTACGGATCGTTTGCTAGAAAACTAGGCGAAAAGACTAACTAGTTAACACTTAACTAATGGGATATCGGAAATACAACCTTTGTAGATCCGGTGCTCCACCTCCATAGCTCCGCAATGAAGTCGTCTCCGCTGTCCAAAAGGAATCCGGGCTCTAGCGTCGACTTCATCGGAGAATAAGCGAGCTAGGTCGTCGATGTCCATGCCGAAGATGATCTACGTCGAGGCATCGCTAGATCAAGCTCCACCTTCACCAAGCCTTGAAAACTTGTGAAGGAAACACACTCTACTACTTGGCAAGAGGTAGAGGATGAAGAAATAGGAAGTGGGTAAACTTTAGAATTGGATTTCTCACTCTAATTCTCACTTTGCCATTAAAGCTTGTGAAGCTTTTTCTTGAAGTGAAGAAGAAGAAGAAGATGAAGAATATGATAAGTTATTTGAAAATAGAAAAATAAAAGAATACTTATCATAATCTTAACCTTAGTTAAGTGTAAAGAATTGACTAAGGTTGGGTTGAATGGTTAGGGTTAAGGATGAGAACAAAAGGTCAACAAGTCAAAGCTTAATGAAACTTCAACTAAAAACAAAAGTAGCCACCATTCATTTATCTTCCAATTTATTCAAAATGAATAAATAAATAAGATAAATGAATAAGTAAAACCCTAATCAACAACTTAACCTTGGTTTAATTCTTTATACTTAACCAAAAAGCAAGCATCATCAAACATGATACAAACATGTGCATAAAATCATATCGCATATGCAATGCGCACACCCGAGTGAGAATATCTATTTAAAGTGAACCGATACTAGTTAATGCAAAGTAATATATCAAATATATAATAATGCATTAAATCATTAAATCAACACTTGATTCAATGATCCGGTCATGTCGCACACAACCGACTAGTATCATTAGTAACAACTTATCGAATCAACACTTGATCCGATAACCCGGCTATATCACATATAACCGATCAATGTCACATCGCGAGAATCGAATACAGTATCACATACTCGTATTATTCTCGGTCCCGCACATATCTCATATGCGCTCCTATTTCGTTTCGCTTGAGCCAGGAAACCTCTGTGTAGGACTCTAAAGACTCGTCAATACGCCGGCAGCAGGTGATGATCATATCAAACACCCACAAGCCGCAAGTGGTCTGCTGAACGTAACGGCCACCCGGGTATTGATCGATCTGAAGATCGACGAGCAAGCCCGCTCACACTCCAGTGAATCCAACCAGTAACACTACCGTACAGTCCGGTCTGATCGTCTGATATGTCGCATATCTTACCTAGGAGTGGTAAACGTCAGACCCCAATAGCTCGATAAGTCGTGTCGATATGAGGTCTATAACAATTCGAGAAACTACTGGTAACACTTACCAGTAAATCTCAGCAACCCTGGCCAGGGATTTCCTGTTATAGCCAATCGAACATGGCGCAACATCAACTCCCTATACCGGGAGAGACGAATCCCCTCCTATCGCTCATTGCCTCCATGTGACTCGGGACTGTACCCAAAAACCATCGTTTTGCATGCCCTCTTGGACGTGGTAAGATGGAAATCAAAGCACAGTGGGAACCACACAAGACTCTATGACGATCTCGGGTCAACAGACTACTCTGTACCAGTGTCACCAGAGAACTGCCATCTGACGTGAGGTATAATACCATCTGGGAGTTCTCGGCGAGTCCGTCCAGTGTACCCAGTCTCTACTGAACACCCGCATATCTCCTCTGATGTCAAACACCAATGGATATGGGATCATCCATCGCTCATCTGTATGGGTCGAGAAGGTATACGCTAGTCTACTCCGGTATATCGATGCCCCGTCTCGATACACCCACGACTAGGGACTTTGAAGGATGTACTTATGGACTACCATGTCCCCACTAGTATGATCCGCATCATAGTCCAGGTAGTCAAGCACACATCCTAAGGGATTTACCAACATGTAACAGAGAGACAAACAGTGTACACGTTAAGGTAAATTTCAACCAGATAGCATACTATCATGTCGAGCAAGAAAGTCCTCCCTATATATGTCCCAGCATCCACTACAATATACATCCTATGTACAGTAATGGCCTCTAAGGCATACATATAACTAACAATCTCCCACTTGCACTAGGGCCATCTGTAGCAGTGGTTGTAGTATCTCATACTCAACCATCCCATAAAAGTCTCTTTCTGGGAACAGGCCTTTGTGAGTGGATCCGCTGTGTTGTCCTCTGAGTCTACTCTCCTAACCTCGATCTCCTTGGAGATCAACCATCTCCATGATCAAGTGATACTGCCTTAGAATATGTCTGGATCACTGATGGGACCGGCGTTCCTTGGCATAAGCCACAACTCCATTGTCACACAATGGGAGGAACATAGTTCATCTCATGAACCAATATACACCCAAACAGCCTCTTCGGTAGCATCTTAAATAGTGATGTATCCTGCCTTTATCGTCTAGTATGCCACGGTATCTAGCTTGGAACTCTTCCAACATACCGTCCCTTTACTGAGGGTATAGACAATGCCTGTGACCGACATTCAGTCGTCATTATCACCCTGGAACCCTTCCAGTGATTCTCCCCAGGATCGATTGATACCGTCTCACTACATCTAGTGAGAATTCTAACATCCATTTAGATCTATCTCATAGATCCAAAATCCAGGATTTAGGAGGTATCACTTTGATCCTATATGGAGAATCTTTGTGATAATCGGAGATTGATCGAGCGTAGCATAGGAAACTACTTCCCTATCAAGAGTATGTCATCCACGTACTCTACGAGGATTTTCACCATACTCCCTACTACCTTTTTGTTTATACAAGATTCATCTACCATTTTGATGATGTCAACTTCTTTGACTAATCCATCAAAACAGATGTTCCAACTCCGCGATGCCTGCTTTATCATATAAAGCATCTTGCACACGTTTCCGCTGCTCCCACTGTCTACGAGGCCCTCTGGCTGTGTACTTATAGACGTACTCTTCTAAAACATCATTTAGAAAAGCAGTCATGACACCCAACCACCAGATATCGTAGTCATGGTATGTAGCCGTGACAAGTAGGATCTGTATGGACTTAAGCATAGTTACTTGAAAAGGTTTCATCATTATCCATACCTGGTCAATGATGCAAACCTTTAACAATTCTAGCTTTGAAAGTCTCAACTTTTCCATGTACACCAAGTAATCTTCTCAAGATATACTTGCTCCTGATGGGGATTTAACCCTTCAAATATAGCAACTAAAGTCCATACTTTGCTGGTGTATAAGGATTCCATCTCAGATCGCTAAACATCCAGCCATTCTTACAGAGTCTTACTCTCGATGGCCTGCTCGAAGCTAGTTGGGTCATCATCTCATGATGCAATCCTCGCTCCCACTGTCATAGAGAAACCGAAGTATCTCTCAAGTGGGTGAGGAACCCTACTAGATCGGCGGAGAGGCTGAGGTTCGTTGGAATCTACTGAATCCTTTGGTTCTATCAAATCATGTGTTGTAGTTTGTGTAGCTGGAACATTTCCAGTTCTACATAACGGACCTTGCCTCGAGCTTGTCCGGATTTTGCTTTTAGACATAGGCCAGTCAACCCCAAATCTTAACTGGCTTAAGACATGGGCTCTTCCCATACCCTATCTCATATGGAGTGGTAGGCAATTGATTTGATTTAAACCCTATTCAATAGGTATGCAGCTTCTTAAGTGCATAACTTCCAAGAGGAAATAGGTAACTCAGTAGTACTCATCATAGAGCACACCTTATCACATAGGGTGTAATTGCTCCACCCCGATATACCATCGTGCTATGATGTATACAGAGGAGTAATGCTGAGAGAGAATCTCATTCTCCTTTAGAATAATCCAGGATTTCCGTGCACAAGTATTCTCCTCCTTGATCACATCAAAGGACATAATACTTTTACCCGTTTTGGTTCTCTACTTCTAACTTATATTCCGTGAATATCTCAAAAGGTTCGGACTTGTGTTTCAACAGGAACATAGGTCTGAATCTCGAAAGATCATCAGAGAATATAACGAAGTAGAAAGAACCAGTCCTGGCATGTGTAGACAGGAGACCTTACATACATCAACATGTATCATCCCAAGAGTTCACTAACTCTTTCTCTGTTTCCAATAAACAGAGCTGTGGTCATCTTATCTCTGTGACATTACTAGCAAGTTTCACAAGATGTAAATTCAAACTGATTTAAATATGCATCTACATGTAACTTCAGCTAGTCGGGTCACATTGATATGACCTAGTCTACAATGCCTCAAGAAGGATTCGTTCATTTCTGAACTCTTCCTCTTGTGTGTGTTCCGTATACTAAGAACTGTAATTTGATTTAGAACAGCAATGCTTTTAGATAACGTGCCTGAACCGATCAACTTTTGATATAGGAAATGTTCAAAACATTATCCAACAATACAAAATTATATCCTTTCTTTACTAATAAAGAGACTGATATGATTTTGTATATCAGGTTCGGTATCTAATAACATTCGTTCAGAATCAATGTATTTGGAATACAGGGTGACAGTGACCGATAGACTTAGCTGCAACTCTTGCCCCGTTTTCTGCCTCATGAAACTTATCACCCGTTCTCAGTTCTCTACCTTTCTGTAGCCCTATGTAACAGATTACATATCTGGGATCCTGATCTGGTATCACATACTCACGACGTAGAGGATACAGAGAAACAGTTCTTTGAAACGAACACACCCGAAGATGATGCATCAGCATGCACTCTCTTCGTTTGGGCGGCACGGGAAATCTGGTATTCCCCAATTTCCTGCTCTGTCTTATAACATTTATAAGTTGGAGCGGGACCAACGTTCCCCAGCTCAGTATAACAAGCGGGTTCGGTCAATAATCCGTATTATTATCTTGATTAAGGCGTGATATGGTCGCTACCAGGAGAGAGAGAGAAGAAAACACTCAGCGTGCGCTCTGTCAAGAATAGATTGGTTATTATTTTATCTAATCAGGATGGCTCCCACTGCTTTTTATCAAATCTTCCTTCAAACCCAAAAAGGAAAGACTAGCCGGGATTAATTACACACTACAAGTTCGCCAATCTTTCAGCCAGGCCAGTGTCGGTACTTTGAGGGAGGTCCCCCGTGCTTTCGCACGAACCTAATTACTGTAAACCTCGTTTTCCCAAAGGCGTAACCCCGTTGACACCTTTCTAGACACCTACTTGATCGGCTAATTGTAATGTATAAAACTCTCCCAGGAGTAACACTTACTCGCAGCGGGTATCGGGATCCAACTATCTCATAGAAGGTATGCAATCTCATTGCAAATCTCAACACTTAAAATTCCCGATAATGTTTTGCCCCTAGCTCGCTATGACCTTGACGCATGCCAAACAACCCATAGTCTGCTAGTCAAGTTCAACCCGTATATTTCTTGATTGAATTAAACCCACCCGCACGACCCTTGACGCATGCCAAACAACGCCGTACGAATACCCTAATCCAATCGCATCATATGCTGGCAGATAAGCACTAGTTAGCTACCGTACACTACGCCTTGACGCATGCCAAACAACCGCAGCACGAACACTAACTAATACTTATCTGAAATGACGGAGGGCTACGACAGGTTTTTCTGAAAACCTATTGCGTAATGAACTTGATATCGTTGTAGAATCAAATGATTTTGAAATGGAGTGCTTTTGAAGCTTTTCTAGTTTTGCTAAAGGAGTCACTCCCGGTGAAGGGATCGTCGGTCCTTTCCTCGTCGAATGAGGTGCGGGATATATCATATATATCACTGTGCAAAGCAAAAACACTTAAAAGCAATCAAAAGACAAACCGAGTGTGTAGCATCTGCCTGTTATTGCTAAAGGAGTCACTCCCGGTGAAGGGATCTCGGTCCTTTCCTCATCGAATAAGGTGCAGGGTATATCATATATACCGCTATGCAAAGCAAGAACTGTAGCTACCTGTTTTATTTTGAAATTCGATTCTACAACATCTTAGGTTTCTTTTATTTCATTAATCACATTAATGAAGTCCCATCATTTAAGTACCTAAACATCACAGATAAATACGACGTACACTTATGCCATCCGCATTCGTCTCGATGTCCCCTCGTGCACCGTTAGGTTAGGTAACTAACGACAGAGCGGGGCAGGGCTAGCGCGGGTGTAAAACATAAGTAACGTCTATATAATACATCATATATACTATATACAGTATCTATCACAGAACATCACATGATCACATCACATATATCGCAGCAGAAGAAACATATAAAATATTGGATATACTAGGACGTCCGTGTTTTCAATACGAGCCAGTATAAAACACGGATTCCACGGTCGTGATGAATAGCCAAACCCACACCCCTAGACCCCTACGAGAGCGGTAAGCAACCCTACCAATTCTTGAGTTAGGAGACCCGGACTCGACTCCTCGAGTTGGTCTCCCACTGGACTCCAGAACCCGGTTACTTGTGCCCTCCTCCTTGGGTCTATCCTAGTGCGGAAAAGTAAATAATATACAAGAGGTGACTACTTCCGCAACCTGGAAGCGCCCCAATAAAAGAATATTACATACAAGTTTTTACATGAATGAAAATGAAAAACACTCATCTCACATAAAAAACCCCGACTATTCAAACACGACGATCCAATATAACATATCCAGCAACACATAACATCACATGTCATCAACGTAAGTAAATATGCGCATCCCAATTGTCGTTGACATATAGCAACGAAACCGGCGATATCACATATTACACTTACGGTCACAGAAAAGAAAGTGTAAAACTACAACAGTTGGAATCCGCAACCACCTCAGACATCGCATGCCTGACCAACAGAATTACTTAGACATCGCATGCCTAACAATTATAAACCCCGCATTTTAGTCTCATTATCGAAAACACTTTTCAATATCGAGTCGGGTAATTCAACAAGATTCCCGACATCCAGATCGAATGCTCGTCGCAAACTTCAGTAGACGGCCGCACCCCCGATACCGTCGACGAAGTGCACCAAGGCGGAACACCGCCACTGCAAGCACCCGAACAGATGCTTTCGGCGACGGGGTTCTCCAACAGTCACTTGGTCGGGGCTATGGAGTGAAGCTGTCTATTAAGTTTACCCGGCGAGTATCCGCGTACGCTACGTGATTGCGACAGACTTTTGATCACATCAAAATTCCGTGGCAACCGATCAAGTGAGACTAAATTGCTACGTTTATAACATTCATTCAGTTATCACATAACTTATTGTGAATTCCAATTATTGTATCCCATTCCGGATAAATAGAAAATGTCAAACTTTCCGATCGAACGATCGAACACCCAAGTTTTCCCGATACAGCTCAACACATGAAATAAGTCTAACAACATTCCGTTCGTGCCTCAGTACCAACGGTCCAACCGTAGAAGGGTCAAGCCAACGCCTCACATGTGGCACGCCGTACTGCCCCAAAACCGAAGGTTCAAAGGGCAGTTCAAGACGGTCACATAATCGAGTTAAGGTTTGTTGTCTTCTAGAGGGTCCATTGCGTTACTTGCACTACTTAGAACGTTGTTAAACTACGGAAAGATCCAACGCTTGGAAATTTCCCGACAGGGGAAAAGTTGGGTATTTATATCCGGTCGAACTTTTTAACATATTCTAAAATTTATCCGGAAAGCCATACAGACAAAATTTGATACTCCGATCGAACGATCGAATCCCCAAAACAACCCAGAAAACTCAACTGTATAATAAATATTAAAATATCCCAGGAAAATCAGCACAGAAATCTGAGAATTACTGTGAAAAGAAAAATGCACAAAACGACAAAACCACCGCTGAACCGCCGCGGCATGCATAGCACGTGCCGCGGTTCCGCGGTGGAAAAGTTGACTTAGGCCCACGAAATTTACAGTAATTCTTAGAAAACCCTGCTTGATTTTCTGCATATTTTTAATACTGAAAAATCCCTGTTTTTGAAAATTGGACAGAGAGCATGGGTGTGTTGGGATTTCGGGTTCGTTCGGAGTTCAAAATCCGTCTAGACTTCGCCTAAGGCTCTAGCTAGGCTCTGATACCACTACAAGGTTCCTAGGCACTCTAGTGAGGTCTCACAAGGCATCGAACATGCCATTTTCAAAATTCTCGGTGCCGAGAGACCCGACTACGGATCGTTTGCTAGAAAACTAGGCGAAAAGACTAACTAGTTAACACTTAACTAATGGGATATCGGAAATACAACCTTTGTAGATCCGGTGATCCACCTCCATAGCTCCGCAACGAAGTCGTCTCCGCTGTCCAAAAGGAATCCGGGCTCTAGCGTCGACTTCATCGGAGAATAAGCGAGCTAGGTCGTCGATGTCCATGCCGAAGATGATCTACGTCGAGGCATCGCTAGATCAAGCTCCACCTTCACCAAGCCTTGAAAACTTGTGAAGGAAACACACTCTACTACTTGGCAAGAGGTAGAGGATGAAGAAATAGGAAGTGGGTAAACTTTAGAATTGGATTTCTCACTCTAATTCTCACTTTGCCATTAAAGCTTGTGAAGCTTTTTCTTGAAGTGAAGAAGAAGAAGATGATGAAGAATATGATAAGTTATTTGAAAATAGAAAAATAAAAGAATACTTATCATAATCTTAACCTTAGTTAAGTGTAGAGAATTGACTAAGGTTGGGTTGAATGGTTAGGGTTAAGGATGAGAACAAAAGGTCAACAAGTCAAAGCTTCATGAAACTTCAACTAAAAACAAAAGTAGCCACCATTCATTTATCTTCCAATTTATTCAAAATGAATAAATAAATAAGATAAATGAATAAGTAAAACCCTAATCAACAACTTAACCTTGGTTTAATTCTTTATACTTAACCAAAAAGCATGCATCATCAAACATGTGCACAAAATCATATCGCATATGCAATGCGCACACCCGAGTGAGAATATCCATTTAAAGTGAACCGATACTAGTTAATGCAAAGTAATATATCAAATATATAATTATGCATTAAATCATTAAATCAACACTTGATTCAATGATCCGGTCATGTCGCACACAACCGACTAGTATCATTAGTAACAACTTATCGAATCAACACTTGATCCGATAACCCGGCTATATCACATATAACCGATCAATGTCACATCGCGAGAATCGAATATAGTATCACATACTCGTATTATTCTCGGTCCCGCACATATCTCATATGCGCTCCTATTTCGTTTCGCTTGAGCCAGGAAACCTCTGTGTAGGACTCTAAAGACTCGTCAATACGCCGGCAGCAGGTGATGATCATATCAAACACCCACAAGCCGCAAGCGGTCTGCTAAACGTAACGGCCACCCGGGTATTGAGCGATCTGAAGATCGACGAGCAAGCCCACTCACACTCCAGTGAATCCAACCAGTAACACTACCGCACAGTCCGGTCTGATCGTCTGATATGTCGCATATCTTGCCTAGGGGTGGTAAACGTCAGACCCCAATAGCTCGATAAGTCATGTCGATATGAGGTCTATAACAATTCAAGAAACTACTGGTAACACTTACCAGTAAATCTCAGCAACCCTGGCCAGGGATTTCCTGTTATAGCCAATCGAACACAGCGCAACATCAACTCCCTATACCGGGAGAGACGAATCCCCTCCTATCGCTCATTGCCTCCATGTGACTCGGGACTGTACCCAAAAACCACCGTTTTGCATGCCCTCTTGGACGTGGTAAGATGGAAATCAAAGCACAGTGGGAACCACACAAGACTCTATGACGATCTCGGGTCAACAGACTACTCTGTACCAGTGTCACCAGAGAACTGCCATCTGACGTGAGGTATAATACCATCTGGGAGTTCTCGGTGAGTCCGTCCAGTGTACCCAGTCTCTACTGAGCACCCGCATATATCCTCTGATGTCAAACACCAATGGATAAGGGATCATCCATCGCCCATCTGTATGGGTCGAGAAGGTATACGCTAATCTACTCTGGTATATCGATGCCCCGTCTCGATACACCCACGACTAGGGACTTTGAAGGATGTACTTATGGACTACCATGTCCCCACTAGTATGATCCACATCATAGTCCAGGTAGTCAAGCACACATCCTAAGGGCTTTACCAACATGTAACAGAGAGACAAACAGTATACACGTTAGGGTAAAGTTCAACCAGATAGCATACTATCATGTCGAGCAAGAAAGTCCTCCCTATATATGTCCCAGCATCCACTACAATATACATCCTATGTACAGTAATGGCCTCTAGGGCATACATATAACTAACACTATCATGGTTGATTATACAAGGAAATGGTGGCAATATAAGTCTCACACCATGGTTTTAGATATGGATTTTATTGTATTTGTTTTAAAAGGGAAAAAGGGAATGGTTATGATTCATTTGCTTCTACACTCTTCTTTTGACCTAACCATCCTCACCCACCTTTTAACCTAAGATAATCTTTCCTTTTGTGTTTTAACTCAAGTTCAATTATATATTCATTGTTTAAACCATGGTTTGAGATGAGAACATGAAAATATATAAACATATATTTTCATTTTTCTAACACAAGAGTTATCTTTTTCACTATTGAAAAAGATATTGCCATCATCTTCTTCTTCCTCTCTCATTTTGCTCTCTATTTCTTTGTAGTGAGCAATATAATCATCAAGATTGGATTTTGAAGTGAGAAAGAGAACCACAACACCATTCTACACAAGTCTAGCCCACTTGTTTAGAGTGTTAGCTTGATTTCGTTCTCTTGATCGGATAAAGTTGAAAGCTTGGACAAAGCGGACTCCGGGTGGATCATCAGTGACCTCGAGGAGTTCAAGCGGAGCTTTTTCAAACCCCAAGTAGCCGAGGAGTCTAGCGTAGGGAGCTACAAAGGTTGTCTCTCTAAACCCTAGCTTTTCTTTCATATGATGATGTGAAAAAAATTTGTAACCCTAATTGATTCTAGGAACGATTCTTTGTTCGTTAACTTAGCACCCTAAAGACTCCACTTTTAGTTCATGTGATGCTTCAAAACCCTTCATGTGGTGCTAGGCTAACCCAACACATGATGTTGGAGTAAGTCTCCGCTTGTGGAGGAATCGAGAGAATAAGTAGATGATGATGATTAAATTCTTGAACGATTCTTAAGTCTTATGAGTTTTGTAAAGTTTAGAAAATTGAATCATCGAAGAACTAATTTGAGCAAGATCGCTTTCTTGAATGTTTTCGCTTTTAATTAGAGATCAACGATCGGTGATTTAATTTGCTAGAGGCTATAATTTGAATGATAATCAATGAAAGGACAAGGGATGATGATGGAGAAACCCTAGTTTCTTCAATAGATCCCTAATCCTCATTGATCATCATCGATCTAGTAACAAATCTTTAATAGATAAGATTTCGTAATCTTTAGTTTTCATGATCACTACTTATTTGACCGATTCTTACAAGCTATTCTACAAATCTTGACAAATCAAAGTGATTGGGACATTTCTTGATTCTTTGATTCTAGATCTTTACTTTCATTATGTTTCTTGAAATTAAAACTCACAAATCTTGAATCAATTTTCTTGCATTTTCTTTTATATTTTCATTTCGAGTCATCTAAAATAAGATCGATCAAAACACACATCTCAGTGGACGATCCGTATTCATTAACGCGCTATATCGACACCGTTAATTGATTGCAGTATAAATTTCTTTGATCATGCAAATATCGTATTTTTAGTGTAGTTTTAGGTCTCGGATGACCTTCTATAAAACCAGGTATTTGTTGGAAAAGTTCCCATCACAGTGACATAGTGTAGTGACCTAGAAGATCCCCTCAAAACCCGAGCCCAATCCCTTTCAAGATGGCCGCAAATAAATTGCTTCTGGCCACAAATTGCGGCCAGACTGGTGAGTTGGGTGTTGTATTTTGGGGTAGGTGTCTCTGGGGTTATGTGTGGTCTCGTGGTACTTTCAACTTTTACAAATTATTAGTGTAGCAAAATCTGGGATCACTTTACTTGTTTTCTAGTGTTTCGACTACGCGCGTTACGTTATCCGATATTGTTCATGTCTTTATGTTGCTGTTACTCTTGAGTTGGTTTCGTAGTGTCTCTACGCACGTTAGCTACTAAGAGAACACTTGAGAGTATGTTTGGAGTTGGGGCGTCAGTCAAACTTAGTTGATACGTATTATTGGTCGATTGCTAATTTGAACTTGTTATATTGTTGTTTTATGATCTTAGGACGCAGGCGGGGACTTCGGACACTGAGAATAAGGGAAAGCGAGTGGTTGGGTTTACTTAGCCCAAGATCATCAGTGAGTAGATTTAACATTTACAGGGGAATCTCCCGCATGGTGTTATGCGTCTAGGCTAGATTAATGACATGACTATTAATTATTAAGTATATGGTCATTGATTGTGCATGTGTACCTTTGTTGCATATCTCATTTCCTATTGTTTATGGACTTAGTATTAATGAGACACAACACCATTATTGACGGTTCATATTTCACGAGCACTAATTACACACCGTCGATAATTGCCATGACACGCACAACACCTATACATATGTGATATTGTATTGGTTAGAGACATTGAGACATTGATTCATATTCCATTGTGCATATGACATATAGCATACATGAATACTTACATGCTTACACATACGCCTTGCCATGCCTACATGCTAGCTACCCTTATACCTATATGGTATTGTACCATTAGTGATAGGTATATACATATATGAGACATAGCTACATTTACATCTTGCATACATACTCACATACACCCGTATGGTATTACATCATTATTGATAGGTACATACTCATATACCTTGCTACAGCTACAGGTACCTTATGCTCACATACTTACATGTACACTCACTTACCTTGCTAAGGTTACATATCCCCCATGTGGTATTGTTTCGTCACCGACATGGAGACAATGATTCTTATGCTATTGCGCATATGAGATGCATCATACATACATGCTTACATATAGCTACGCATATCTTGCTATACCGACATGGTTACGCTTACCTGGCTATAGGTACATGTTCACCTTTATATGATATTGTATGGATTTTGGAGAAATTAGGAACCGCATGATATATTTAATAACTTGTTGCAGTTAAATAGCGGTTTTTCTTTTATATGCTCATATTACTGTTTCATGTTTCATATATTATATTTCATGGATTTCGCATTGATATATGGATTTCATATGATATTTTCTGGATGTTTTACTCCTGGGTATATATATTAGTGGTATGGAACGCTGATATATATACATGTATATATATATATATATATATATATCAGTGGTATGGGACGCTGTTATATATGTAAACCTATATAATATATATCATCATAATGACCTATGCAAATATTCTTATTCATTACTTGATGTTTTATAGATTTGAGGACCGTGGTAGTTTCATGAAATTACGTATTATTTGAAGAAAAAAACCCGGTTTCTCTTGATATGATATTTCGATGCGTCCACCATGAGATTTCTCGGTTCTGTGATTTGTGATATATACCCGATTCGAGGAGAGGTAGGCACCGTCTGTGGATACATAGTGGATCCAGTGAGGTACCTCGGGGCAAGAAGACTCGTATTGTTAGGCGGTGAGCCTGGCAGAGGAGCACTACCTACCGGTGATAGTATTTGGACTCGGCGGTTATCGTGGGGATACCAACCGGAGTTATGTACGTATGGATACGTGGAATTTCGAGTGTCGAAGCTGGGCACTCGTATTTTCGAGAGACGTATGATATGTACCTATCAGCGCCAGTCATGGTGATGGCACCTGATAGATGAATTTATGTGTCGATGCTAGACACTAGTTTTCATGATGTTTTTGGGTGTCGATGTTAGACACGCAGGTTCCATGAGACTTACATGATATGTTTTATTTCATACTCCGCATTTATTTGACATCCATTGCTTCATGTATTAGTAGTACCTGATAGAGTACCTTTCATGACTGTTGCATTTACATATTGCTATTTATTGCTATTAGCTTGCATGTGATAAACCATCGCATTACGTGCATACTTGCGATTACCTGCATATGTTATTTACTATTCACGAGTTGGCAACTCACCCCCGTTGTGCCACAGGGTTTTGCAGGTTGTCCCTCAAAGCAGTCGTTGGCAGGGATACATCTTCCTATTATATCATCTTTTGCTGCGAATACCGCTATGGCTGACTGGGCGCAGTTTTGCTATAGGTGGGTTTTGTGGTTATCCGATGTTGCTCATTGTATAATCGTTGTATCCAGTACTCTCCATCTATTTCATGTATTGACTTAGAGACGAGTTGTGAGGACGATATTGTATATTATTTGTGACTTGGAGGTCTTTTATGATGTTTCGCTTTATATCATCTTTTCTTCACTACGGCGTCGTATATCTGCTTGTGGTGGTTGTTTTCCTCCTTTGGGTGTGGTTTTGCTCCCGTTGGGGATGCTTTTACTTATATTTATGTTGTACCTTTTTTAGGGGCTTGTTTTACAAAGGATGTGCTGCCAAATTTTAAAGGAAGTAAATTTGGATTTTAAAGATTTTTACTTGAGATTTCAAAAGTTTCAATAATGTTCTTATCACTTACTACTTTTGATGGTTTAGATTGCTGGGCTTTTGGCTTACTTAAATTGTGTTACGCCTTTGGACGTTACGTGGTTTAAGGGTCGTTACGTGCCAAAATTTTGGGTCGTGACAAAGTTGGTATCAAGGCGCTAGGTTTTACCTTTCGGAGTGTAGGATGACCTTGGTATGATGGAGTAGGTAGCTTAAGCAGAGTGATGTAGCATGTGTATGTCCGCGACATACTTACGACACGGTACTCCGCCTAAGTAACCTAAGTACTAATTGCTTGAAATTCCTTCCATGATTATACATATCTTTGTGATTCGATTTCCGTGTTCTTATCGAATCATATTTCTATCTATAACCTTTTGATGCCGATGATTATGAGGGCTCAGAGAGATGCAGCGAGAGCCGAGGTCAGAGTTAACTCGTTTGCGACAAGGACTGACTAGGACAGTACACTTGTTACACAGGAGCAGATTGATCCGCCTTCGATAAATCGTATCGCTGGGCTTGAGGCAGAAATGCAGGACTTACGCCAGATGATGAGGTCGTTGGTTGAGGCTATTTGAGCGCAGCGACAGGAGGTTGCCACCCCTATTACCCAGTTATTCCTTGCTATCATCACACAGCATTGTATCACGTATACAGCAGCAGTGGATGCAGCCCGTTTAGCTGAGGAGCGTCTTCCCGAGACCTTGGGAGTTCCGAGACCGAGGAGGACTAGTACAGGTGTATCAGCCTGGAGATAGAGGTTTAGACACCGTGAAAGATATCGTTTAGGTCGTGGGAGTAGCAAAGGCTTGGGACGAGGAAAGTTGTTTAGCTCTTATCCCCAGGAGGGTCAGCAGCCATCGCATGGATGTTTTCGGTGCGGGAGTTTCCATCACCTCGTCAGAGATTGTACCTTGGTACGCCAGAGGAGGGCAGAAGTACCATATGTTACTTTACCTCCTTCACCTCAGGGAGAGTCGCCTGTTGCGCCTGTTGTTGATCCGCGTCAGACTTATGTTCAGAGAGGTCATGGTCGCGGAGGATTTGTTCAGAGGGGACAGGATGGTAGAGGAGAAGTTCAGCCAGTTGCGGGTAGAGGGCAGACACGAGCGTTTACTTCTACTCATTAGGACGCGCGGGCGTCCAATGCAGAGTTTTCAGGTAATCTTTTTGGTATGTTCCTTTGATGCGTATGTTGTTTAATTCGGGATCTATGTACTAGTTTGTTTTACACACTTCGTGCCATAGTTGGGCCGAGAGTCGTGTTTGCTAGATCAGCCGTTTGTTGTGTTTAATCCTGTTAGCGATCCTTTGGTTGCGCAACACGTGTTTCGGTCGTGTGCCAATTGGTTAGGAGATAGAGATTCGTCCATCGATTTGATCCTTCTAGAGATGTTGGACTTTGACGTTCTCCTGGGCATGGACTGGTTAGCTACGTGCTATGCGTCTGTGGACTGCAGTGAGAAGACAGTCAGGTTTGTCTTCCCAGCGAGTCAGTTCTTGTTGTGCAGGGGGACAGTGGTGCCGCCCCTCACAGCTTGATTTCAGCCTTTTTCGCTAGTCGGATTTTGAGGAGAAGATGTCGAGGATTCTTGGCTTTCGTTAGTGATACCGGAGCCACAGTGGATTCGTTGGACCGGGTTCCTATCGTGCGAGAGTTTTTCGACGTTACTCCAGATGAGCCGGTGGAGCTTAAGGAGCTTAAGGATCTGCCGCAGAGTTGCTAGATACGGGACTTGTACATCCAAGTGTTTCCCTTTGGGGAGCTCCTACTCTGTTCGTCAAAAAGAAGGATGGCAGTTTGAGGTTTTGTATTGATTGATCGTCAATTGAACCGAGTTATGGTGCGGATAGGTATCCTTTACCCCGCATTAACGATTTCTTTGATCAGTTCCAAGGTGCAGGACATTTTTCTAAGTTTGTTTTAGGATCAGATCATCATTAGTTGCGGGTTCAGAGTGATGACATTCCGAAGACTGCTTTTGTGCGCGCTATAGGCCTTATGAGTTTTGGTGGTCTCGTTGGACTCACCAATACCCTAACAGCATTCATGGATGTGATGAACCAGATTCTTCAGGCCGTTCCTCGACCAGTTTATTATTGTGTTATTGGTGACATTCTGGTCTATTCCAAGAGTCATGAGGAACATGAATAGCACTTGAGGATTTCCTTGCAGACGTTGAGAGAGCACTAGCTGTTTGCTAAATTCTTGAAGTGTTCCTTCAAGCTTGATAGTGTTGACTTCCTAGATCGTGTGGTTAAGGGAGATGGTATTCGTATGGACCCGAGGAAGATCAAGGACGTACAGCTTTGGCCCAGACTTGTATCAGGGACAGAGGTCCGCAGATTTTTGGGCTTAGCCGGTTTTTTACCGCCGTTTCATGCTGGATTGCTTGTGTATCGCTGCACCGTTGACTGGACTAACCGGGAAGGAGGTTCCTTTTCTTATACTGAGGCATGCGTGCTGAGTTTTCAGCAGTTGAAGACTCGTTTGACGATTGCACCAGTTCTTTCCTTGTTTCTGGATCTGGCGACTTTGTTGTTTACTGTGATGTTTTGCGAGTGGAGCTCGATTGTGTACTGATGTAGCATGATAGAGTTATCTCTTATGCTTCCCGACAGTTGGAGGAAGTACGAGCAGGATTATCCCACTCACGATCTGCAGATGGCCGATATGGTTTTGCGCTAGAGATTTGGGGACACTGCTTGTATGGAGAGTCGTGTCAGATTTTCACGGACCACCTGAGCTTAATGTTCATCTTTCTACAGCGGGATCTGAAGTTGAAACTGTAAGTGCACGGCGGAGCCCCGGCCGTCAATCCGACGCCGGAATGCGGAAACGGTGATAAACTTAAATTTTGCGGACTTTGCAAACCGGCACCACCGCGCACTAAACTCCGGATCGTAACCATTAACAAGTCTATGCTACTAATAAGAAAGGGAAGAGATGTATACCGACGATCCAAGTCCTTCGGTCTTCATCTCCACTCCGATCTCCTCGCGGGGTCTCCGTCCGTCTCCTCCTCGTCGGAAAGGGGCACCACATCGCCTGTGGCTTTTACGGGCTCCCACCTCAATACCGAGGCAACTCGGGCGCGAAGCTGGCGAATCGACGCATCCAAGATTTGCTGTAGGAATGTGTAGTAGATCATGCTAGTCTCATTTGGGGTTTGTAGTTGCCTTGATGGAGGAATGGGGTTAGGAAAAATGGTGCTTTCATTTTTCCATAACAAGAAGAAGAAGGAGATGAAGAATTCCTCACAAAAGTAAAGATGAACTCTCTCATTCTTTTTCTTCTCTCTAGTGTTCTTTCTTTTTTCAAGTGAGAATCAATCATATGGTGGAGGAAAAACAATATATGAAGCAAGAAGGGAGGTGAGTGTAGGAGATGTAGAAAGGGTGACCACATCCAAGGGACAAAGAAACATACACCATGCTTGTTACTATTAAACCCATACCCTCACTTTATCACAATCAAATCTCATTAAGCAAAAGCATGGTTGAAAAGAAATGAAAGCTATCATAATCAATCTTTTACAAGAAACCCCCTCCACAAATGTTATTTGCACAATTGCAAATAACCCCCTCCATCGGAAAAGTCCGGCCGGGAAAGAACAAAGGAAAACCGGCCGGAACGGAATGCAAACTGGCAACTCCAGAAAACTGGTCCCGTAATAAATTACAGGAAAAACCCCGATACTGTGCATACACACCCGCATCAGTATTCCGTCCGGATACAAATGCAAAAAGACACAATCTACACTGTACTGAACTAGGACCGGCTTAAACCAAAGCCGGCTAGTAATATCCGTCCGATCCTGATCCGTGCAATACCGCACGTATCTGATCGAACCCTGCCATATAACCATACGGCTACCAGTACAAACCGTCCGATCCTGATCCGTGCAATACCGCACGTATCTGATCGGACCCTGCCATATCTCCATACGGCCTCTACAGCGTTTCGCCCGAAAGCTGAGTAACTGAAAGTGTGGTGGACTCTAAAGACTCGTCAATACTATGGCTGTGGATTTAACCACTAGCCCGTCAGAGGTATAAGCCAATACGTAACGGGCCACCAGCTATTGACTAAAAGGGACGTCGATGAGCGAACTCATCTTGACACCCTACTGAGCCTGTCAGTGACAATATCCGTGCAGTCCGGTCCGTTCGTCTATGAGTATCGCATGGCGGGCCTAGGGGGTTGGTAAAAGTCAGACCCCCAAAAGCGGTACAAGTCGTGTCGGAGTGTAGCCCAGAACACCCTGAGATACTACTGGAATACCTACCAGTAAATCTCCTTGCCTTGGCCAAGGACTTTGTGTAATGGCTCTCCTAGACACAGCACGACCTCACCCCCAATACCGGGAGAGACGAACCCCTGAAGATACGCTCACTGCCTCCATGTGGCTCGGGACTGTAACCAACTAAAACCTGTTTGCACGACTCCTTTGAGCCGTGGTAGGGTAGTAATCAAAGTACAGTGGGAACTCACACGAGACAAATGACGATCCCCAGGTCGATGAACTAACCTGCACACATGTCACCAGGGAACTGCCATCTGACGTCTGGTATATGACCAACTAGCATGTTCCCGGCGAGTCCTGTCCGGTGTACTCATAACCCAATGAGCACCTGTATACATCTTAGGTGATCCAACTGACACCAGTGGCTTGTGAGACCGGCCACCGCCCCTCGTCGGGGTCTCGACTGTATACACTAGTCTACTAATGGAGTATCGATGCCCGGTCTCGAAACTCCCACGACTAGGGACCTTTTAAGGATATGCTTGTAGACCCCCAGCTCCCACTTATATGATCGCCCTCATACTGCTGGTGGTCAAGCAAGAATCCTAGGGGCTCTATCAACGTGTAATAGCGACGTGTCATGTCACCTAAAACAGTACACGATGATAAAGGTAAACCAGATAGCATACTATCATCTCGAGTAAGACTGTCCTACCGGGATAGGTCCTCCCTCAATCATTACAATCACGTACCTGTGACCTAATAATTGACTCTGAGGGCACTATCTCCAACAATCTCCCACTTGCACTCAAGGCTAATTATTGCGATGTCGCATACTCACAGCCCGTGTGATACCGAACATCCAACTCCTCTACTAGTCAGTCTCACAAAGCTCGTTTGCGAAACTATTGCGTTCGAGGAATAGCCTCAGTGAGTGGATCCGCTTAGTTTTTTCTTTCTATGTCTCTCTATATCTCAAGTTCGCGGAGAAAGCCATCTCCCGAAAAGAGTAATACCAGTCTCAGAATATGTCTGGATGTCTGATGGGACCTAGCTCATAAATGAACTCCAAATCCAAACTTCTTAGACTGTATCGTCAACTGAACTTAATCAGTATCCTGCGCGCCATGCCTCCCTCAGTATTGCCTTGGACCACCTGTCCAAAATACTGCCCCTCATCAGAAGGAAAACTATAACTCTGACAACCTCCTTGTCGTCCATGTCACCTTGGAAGCCTGGAATGATAACTGTCTCCTGAATGAGGCTGTCGTTATCATATCCCTAGAACATCCACTTATGTTCTAAAACTGCTTCCGACTGTTTTTCCAGGATTGGATTAATGTCAACTTATTGCATCTTGTGCAAGAACAACATCTGGTGTGGTACTTGACATCTCACGATTGACTCAATTGCCTGAGCAAGTGATCTGCCAATCATGCCCGTCCCTCTCCCTTTTAGTCTGTAAGACACCTTTGGAGAGGGTGACTCCATTATCTGCAGGTACACTACCGTGCCAGGAGTCGTCCATCCTAAATACTCTTAGAATGCTGTCAAGTACCCTGATTGGGAAACCACCCAAATCTAGATCTAAAACCATAGATCCAGTAACCAGTATGTCAGATATAAAATCCATTTCCTTTGTGGAGAAACCACTGTGTGACGACCAAAGTATAACCGATCGTAGTATAGGAGTTTCCTTTCCTACTTTGTGTATGTCATCCAAATACCATGACATTACACCCTACTACCTTCTCAACAGATCCATCTCCTATTCTGATGAAGTCAAACCTATGACTGTCACGTCAGAAATAGATGATCTATCTCCGCTACATCTGCTTTAGTCTATAAATAGACATAAGCTACCTGTCCACCAATGCTTCCGCTGCTCCCACTGACTACGACAACCCTCTGGCAGAGTCATATACACGTACACTTCTAAAACTAGTTTTAGAACGACGCTATACTCATCCTCCCGCCGGGTCTCGTAACCTGGAACAACAGCAATGGCAATTGTGGGTAAACAAGAACTTCCCTGTCACCGTCCTTGAGGCCACCGTAGTGCCTCTCGGGTGCCTGAAGTTACCCACCTTATCTGCGGAGTGGCCAATGGAATGTCAATCCAGATTGAATCTTTAGGTTCCTTATCAAATCTTCAGTAATCTTTTGTGGTTCTGGAATTACTTCCAGTTCTACCATACTCCCACTACTGTTTTCTGAAAAAATCCATTTTTAATAAAACTGTGGCGAGTCTAGAACAATATTGCTATTGTTCATCCAGATGGTAGAAAGTCAACCCGCGTCATAGCCTGGGTCAACCCACAAACAGCCATTACAGAAACGTGCCTTGAGTTATCCAGTGTCTGGTTTTAATCATAAACCGGACAACTCCCCGTACCTTAACATCGTTAGGATATGAACTGTTCTATATCCAATATAAAAAACAGAGGCACTGATTTAATTGAACCAGATTCAAATCATGCAGCTGTCCCCAGCGCATGTCAACTAAATGGAGAGAGGCCGATCAGCGTTACTCAACTTAGGAATGCTTCCAATTATGAGTAACCTGAAAAAGAAGCAATTTCTCTTTATCATTACTATCAACTGAATACCATACACAAGTATCTACATCTTCGATCTCTTTGAAGAATCCCGATACTTGCTATACCTGGTTCTCTACTCTATTCAAATACCTATAACTCCTCAAAACTTAGACCCTGTGTTTCCACGAAATACCTGTCTAAAAACTAGAGAAGTCATAAGTAAACCGAATATAGTATGAGGACCAACCCCTCTGTCCTGATGGACCCTGGACAACATACAATACTCTGTATAAGTCCCTTGAGTCTGATAACTCATTCACTGTGTGTCGTAGGTTGAAAACTGTACTTATGGTTAAGAAGAATTACACCGCTGTTTAATGCTCCTTACCTAACCATCCACTGATATAGGTAAATGTCGTAGACATAATTTCAGAAAGGTATATCTCACTCTATGAAAATAGACGTACAGATATATCAATTTGAAATTGGTGCATAACAGCGGATATTCAAAACCAAATATTTGCCGACCGGCAAACAGCCCAGGTGATTTCCTCAAATATCACCGATTACAACGAATCCCGATATAATGAGGATAATCACCCAATTCCCAATAACTTACTCCCACTCATCATCTGTAAAACCATATAGATGTGAGAATCGTACCTGGTAAATACATACCCTGGAGTAAGTATCTAATCGGGAAATCAGTTTTCCTTTAACATTACACAGTGAAAATGAAACATTGAAATGTTCCGATGGGGTATTCTGGTATTCCTAGTAATACCTCTTCCAGATTGACGACTGTAACCGTATAGTTCTTTGCCACCTCTCCATATCCCTTCATATGTCTTTAGTCTTTACCTTCTGTACACCCCTTTAGGCCAAATGGTTTTCTTCCTTCCCTACCGTTCGGCACCAGCCTATGGTTTGGAAGAAGACTATCCAATAAGCATAATGGGTGTACTGTCCCAATCCTAGGAACACTCGCAATGAGAGAGGGTGAAGATAAAAGACAACCGAATAAACCTTATTCCTATTTCTCCTGAACCAGAATCCATCCCCGAACTGGAACAAGTTCCATTCGAGTTCGTATATAACCATACGATGGAGTATCCAAATAAACTGTGGATCTTCGTAGTGATACGGAGTGTCCTGGAGAAATACAAAGGTGATGTGGGAGTGGTAACGAAATATTTGGTTTGGTCGTGAATATCTGTTGCAATTTACTTTGCCCTCTTACTAATCCCTTGCTTTGTCTGAACTTAATACCTTCTGCACACCATCGTTATGCTAATTGGTTTTCTTCATTCCCTACCGGTCGGCACCAGCCTAAGGTTTGGAAGAAGACAATCCAATTTGCGTAATAGGTGTACTACCCCTAAACCAAGGAGTACTCGTAACCTGAGAGAGGGTAAAAGGAAAAGACAACTGAATAATCCTATCCGTTTTCTCCAGAACCGGAAACCATCCTCGAATAAATTCCTTCGAGTTCGTATCTAACCATACGATGGTTTTGTCCAATGGAAGTGGACGTTCGTAGTAACACGGGGTGTCCTGGAGAAAAGGGTAAAAGTAGGAGTGGCAATGAGGTTTGCAACTCTGACAATCCAAAAGCCAGTGTTAAGAAGGTTCGGTCAACTTGGTCACTGAGTCATAGTCTTAGGGTCGGGTCAATGGTCGCTGCCAAAGAGAGAGAGAAAAGAAACACTCAGCGTGCACTCTATCCTAGATCAGAATGGTTACCAATTTATCTAATCTGGAATCCTCCCACTGTTCCTCAAATTCTCCTCCAAACCTAAAAGAAGAATTAGTCGGGATCACCCGAGGAGTAAACCAACTCATCAGTGGGAATCGGGATCCAACTATCATCGCATGACAACGTGACGGAATCCACTCACGGTATCACACTCCAGAAGGTATGCGCATATCTGGCAAGTTTCAGTTCTTTTGAAACTCCCGATGTGATTTCTGCCCCATGCTCTTATGACCTTGGCGTGAGGTCAAAATATCATAAGTCACATGTCAAGTTCTGCCCGTCATTATCCAGGTTAATTTGAACCCACCCGTACATACCCTTGACGTAGGCCAAAATAGTAGTACGACTGTCCCAAACCAACGCATCTATCTATGCAACAGATAAATACCCGGCAGCTACCAATCACTATGCCTTGGCGTGAGGTCAAAATACATAGCTTGAATACTACCGAATATTTAACTGAAATGACGGAGGGCTACGAATGGTTTCTGGTGAAAACCATTAACGTAATGAACTTGATATCGTTGAAGGAACTGATAGCTTTTTGAAAATATAGTGACGAAAAACCGTTGCTAAAGAGGTCACTCCCGGTGAAGGGATCTCGGCTCTTTCCCCGTAGAATGGGGTGCAGGATATTCCAAATGAATACCGCGATGCAAAGCAAAAGTAATCGGCTATAGTGAAGTTAATGCCCTGACGCAAACTTTTTGTCCAAGGGGTCACTCCCGGTGAAGGGATCTCGGCCCTTGCCTCATCGACTGAGGAGCAGGATATTCCAATGAATACCACGATGCAAAACAAAAGTAAACGTCCTTGCAATAACAGATTTTTGAAAAGTGTTCCAACAACATCAGATTAGGTTTGTTTTTAACTTGCATTGATCCGAATCAATGCAGTCCCATCAATTGATCACACCAAAAAGAACGAAAATATACTGATGTACGTATATGCCATCCGCATTCGCTACTGGGTCCCGTCATTACCCGTTAGGTTAGCTAACTAACGACAGAGCGGGGACTGGACTAGCGCGGATGCAAAACATATACAACATCTACTAATATATATACCAATATATTATATTCGCTCAAGGCGCGAATAAAATGCAACATCACAGAAATGAACAGCATCACAGAAACAATACAGATATCTGGGATCCCCGGGTTTCACAGAGCCGCTGAAACCCGACGTTCCCCTGGTCGTGTGGATAGCCTGTGCAATGAAAACCTAGACCCCTACGGGCGCGGCAAGTTACCCGCCAAAACCTGAAGCGAGGCAGCCCCCTTCAGCACCGTGAATGGACCACCCAGCACTTCACGGAATCCGGCAACTTGGGCACCCCTCCTGGGTCAACCTGTACCCCCTACGAGTGCGGCGAATAGCCCGCCAATCCTAGAGTGAAGCCCCCTCCGTCTCAATGCCATGAGATGCGGGCTTGTTGCCCTCCAGAACCCGGCTATCCGTGCACCCCTCCGCGGGGCATCCTAGTACAGAAAGTAAAATATAAATACAACGGGTACATCGACCGCAACCAGGTCGTGCCCCAAAATAATAATACAAACAGGCAGTGACGGCAGTCCACATGTCGGACGCTCGTCCCGCAATATCAAATGTACATAATACAACAAAACAGTACTAGCATTGCATCCAGGCTATCCCCCACGACCGATCCGCAACATCACAGCAAATACATAGAACATCAACGTGAAAGTCACGTTCGCAAATCCTTCTAACCGGGCTATAGCAGTTAGACCGGATTTACCGATCGAGTGACATTCACGGTCGCAGATATAATGTAAATACTGTGAAAAATGTGTTTAAAAAATTTCCGATTGATCAAACAATTAACAAGTGGCCCCCAAAGAAAACTGTAGCACTCACAGAAATAATTGGCCCAACTTTAATATTCCAGAAAGCCCATTTTCAACTCAGGAACATTCTGCAAACTTTTGGGAGCATGAACAGTGAAACTTGCCGCGGAAGCGCGGCCAAAGTAGGGTTTTGGCCGCCCCTCCGCGGTGGGATAGTGGGTTCATGGTACCAAATTTTTACAGTATGCTTAGAATTCCCTGCACATCACTCTGAGATAACCTGAAAAATTTTTGGACTCAAAAAAAATTCGACAGAAACTGATGTGCAAAAATACGGGTTTTTGGACTTTTTGATCGATCGGAAATGCAAACACATTACACAAAGCTAGACTAAGTTAATGGGGAGGCTCTGATACCACTGTAAGTGCACGGCGGTGCCCCGGCCGTCAATCCGACGCCGGAATGCGGAAACGGTGATAAACTTAAATTTTGCGGACTTTGCAAACCGGCACCACCGCGCACTAAACTCCGGATCGTAACCATTAACAAGTCTATGCTACTAATAAGAAAGGGAAGAGATGTATACCGACGATCCAAGTCCTTCGGTCTTCATCTCCACTCCGATCTCCTCGCGGGGTCTCCGTCCGTCTCCTCCTCGTCGGAAAGGGGCACCACATCGCCTGTGGCTTTTACGGGCTCCCACCTCAATACCGAGGCAACTCGGGCGCGAAGCTGGCGAATCGACGCGTCCAAGATTTGCTGTAGGAATGTGTAGTAGATCATGCTAGTCTCATTTGGGGTTTGTAGTTGCCTTGATGGAGGAATGGGGTTAGGAAAAATGGTGCTTTCATTTTTCCATAACAAGAAGAAGAAGGAGATGAAGAATTCCTCACAAAAGTAAAGATGAACTCTCTCATTCTTTTTCTTCTCTCTAGTGTTCTTTCTTTTTTCAAGTGAGAATCAATCATATGGTGGAGGAAAAACAATATATGAAGCAAGAAGGGAGGTGAGTGTAGGAGATGTAGAAAGGGTGACCACATCCAAGGGACAAAGAAACATACACCATGCTTGTTACTATTAAACCCATACCCTCACTTTATCACAATCAAATCTCATAAAGCAAAAGCATGGTTGAAAAGAAATGAAAGCTATCATAATCAATCTTTTACAAGAAACCCCCTCCACAAATGTTATTTGCACAATTGCAAATAACCCCCTCCATCGGAAAAGTCCGGCCGGGAAAGAACAAAGGAAAACCGGCCGGAACGGAATGCAAACTGGCAACTCCAGAAAACTGGTCCCGTAATAAATTACAGGAAAAACCCCGATACTGTGCATACACACCCGCATCAGTATTCCGTCCGGATACAAATGCAAAAAGACACAATCTACACTGTACTGAACTAGGACCGGCTTAAACCAAATCCGGCTAGTAATATCCGTCCGATCCTGATCCGTGCAATACCGCACGTATCTGATCGAACCCTGCCATATAACCATACGGCTACCAGTACAAACCGTCCGATCCTGATCCGTGCAATACCGCACGTATCTGATCGGACCCTGCCATATCTCCATACGGCCTCTACAGTGTTTCGCCCGAAAGCTGAGTAACTGAAAGTGTGGTGGACTCTAAAGACTCGTCAATACTATGGCTGTGGATTTAACCACTAGCCCGTCAGAGGTATAAGCCAATACGTAACGGGCCACCAGCTATTGACTAAAAGGGACGTCGATGAGCGAACTCATCCTGACACCCTACTGAGCCTGTCAGTGACAATATCCGTGCAGTCCGGTCCGTTCGTCTATGAGTATCGCATGGCGGGCCTAGGGGGTTGGTAAAAGTCAGACCCCCAAAAGCGGTACAAGTCGTGTCGGAGTGTAGCCCAGAACACCCTGAGATACTACTGGAATACCTACCAGTAAATCTCCTTGCCTTGGCCAAGGACTTTGTGTAATGGCTCTCCTAGACACAGCACGACCTCACCCCCAATACCGGGAGAGACGAACCCCTGAAGATACGCTCACTGCCTCCATGTGGCTCGGGACTGTACCCAACTAAAACCTGTTTGCACGACTCCTTTGAGCCGTGGTAGGGTAGTAATCAAAGTACAGTGGAAACTCACACGAGACAAATGACGATCCCCAGGTCCATGAACTAACCTGCACACATGTCACCAGGGAACTGCCATCTGACGTCTGGTATATGACCAACTAGCATGTTCCCGGCGAGTCCTGTCCGGTGTACTCATAACCCAATGAGCACCTGTATACATCTTAGGTGATCCAACTGACACCAGTGGCTTGTGAGACCGGCCACCGCCCCTCGTCGGGGTCTCGACTGTATACACTAGTCTACTAATGGAGTATCGATGCCCGATCTCGAAACTCCCACGACTAGGGACCTTTTAAGGATATGCTTGTAGACCCCCAGCTCCCACTTATATGATCGCCCTCATACTGCTGGTGGTCAAGCAAGAATCCTAGGGGCTCTATCAACGTGTAATAGCGACGTGTCATGTCACCTAAAACAGTACACGATGATAAAGGTAAACCAGATAGCATACTATCATCTCGAGTAAGACTGTCCTACCGGGATAGGTCCTCCCTCAATCATTACAATCACGTACCTGTGACCTAATAATTGACTCTGAGGGCACTATCTCCAACAGAAATAGCGCCGTTGGATGGAGCTTGTGAAGGATTATGATTGTGAGATCCTTTATCACCCGTGGCAAGACGATTGTTGTAGCTGATGCCTTGGGTCATGGGCCCGGGGGTAGCTTGTTCCAGTTGTGCGCAGTTCAGAGACAGTCTTCTGCAGATTTACAGTTCTTGTGCGACCGTTTAGTATAGCTTATGTTCTCCTCTACTGAGAGGACAACTTGCTCATGTCCGCGCCTATCCACTTTTACTTAATCATTTTCATGAGGCACAGCCCGCCGATGCTCGTTGTCTGAGATTCTTGAGAATATTCGGCTGGGTAAAGATTCAGAGTTCTTGATTTATGAACAGGGTGTGCTACGTTACGTGACTCGTTTGTGTGTACCTAATACTGATGGGTAGAGACGCGACGTCCTAGAGTAGGAACATCAGTCAGCTTTCGGTGTTCATCCAAGTGCCACCGAGATGTAACGTGACTTGAGAGTTGGTTCTGGTAGGCAAGGATGAAGAGTGAAGTTTCGAATTTCTTTTTGAAGTGTTTGGCTTGTCAGTGAGCTAAGGTTGAGCATTTGAGGCCGGCTGGAGAGTTGCAACTTTTTTTTACCGTTCCAGAGTGGGAATGGGAGCTGATCTCCATGAATTTCGTTGTGGTGTCTACCCAGGTCTAGTCGAGGGTATGACTCCATTTGGGGTGAATTGTTGTCCGATTATGCTCAGTATGCTCAGTTTGCTCGTTGTTCTTCGATAAGTTATACGTTTGCACGAAGTTTCTTCATGCGTTGTATCCAATAGAGGCATCCAGTTCGCTAGCCGTCTTTGGCAGAAGTTTCAGGAAGACTTAGGTACTGGTTGAGCTTTAGCTCCGCTTTTCCATCTGTAGGCTGATGGTCAGACAGAGAGGACTATACAGACTCTGGAGGATATACTTGTGCGTATGTACTAATTGTTTGTTGGCTGTGGGATCGTCACTTGCCATTGATGGAGTTCTTCTACGATAACAGTTATTAGGAGACATTTCAAATGGCAACTTTCTGGCCTTGTGTGTAGGTTGTGTCGATCACCAGTCTGTTTTACTGACTCCGCGAGAGCAGGATTTTTGGACCCCAGCTTGTCGAGAGGCTTCGGAGAAGATCCAGTTAATTCAGGCCAGGATGAGAGCTTCCCAGTGCAGACAGAAGTCTTATGCCGACCATGGTGGTCGTAGACTTGAGTCCGCGGAGAAGATCCAGTTGATTCGGGTCAGGATGAGAGCATCCCAGTGCAGACAGAAGTCTTATGCCGACCATGGTGGTCGCAGACTTGAGTTCGCGGTGGGAGATCATGTATTCCTACGGATTTTTCCGATGAATGGCGTGTTGAGTTTTGGGAAGCTTAGTCCCAGATTGTAGGTCCTTTTGAGATCCTTGAAGCGAGTTAGTACCGTTGCCTATAATTTGGCACTTCCACCCAGATTTTTGAGTATTCATCCCGTATTCCTTGTGTCGATACTTTGCAAATACCTTCATGACCTTTCTCGCATGATTCAGAATCTGACCATTTGGACTTGACACGATCTTTTTCGTTCACCGGCAGCCGATAATGTTAGTGGATCGGCAGGTGGAGAAACATCGGTCATGGGCCTTGCCATCTGTGGAGGTTTTTCTTTGGCGTAGCCGTCTAGTGAAGAGATAACTTGGGAGACTACGAGCGAGATGTGGAAGTTTTGCACTCATCTCTTTGAATGTACGCATAGTAAGAATTATAATTCGGGGACGAATTTTCTTTACGGGGGAGATTGTAACACCTTAGGATTTCGATTAGTGTTAATTAAGTGATAGTGTGGGTTTTCTGTAAAAAGTTTACCAATTCGGTTTTCTCACATTTTATAACATTTAATTAATAATTTATTTTTATTTGTTATGGCTTGCACACACTAGTGCATGTTAATGTGAGGGTTTGTTTGTGTTAATCTAGTTGAGCAACCATGACAACTTAACCTAATCCTAATCCTTTACTTTGATTTAACCCTAAACACCTTGATATGTGTGTTAGATATTTCCTTTATGTTTTGTTTTGGAGAGGAGGTGGCATGGTGACTCTTGGTGAGCATTAATGCTTGCATTAATGGTGGATGTGCACTCACCCTACACTCACCTCTCTCTCTTTTCTTTATCACCCCTCTCCTTCTCACTTCACTTATCTCTTTCTCAATATTTCCTTCATCTCCTCTAAGCCTCAACTGAAACCTTATCATTTCCATCTTAAAACCTTCACAATCTTCACAAAATCTTCACAAAATCTTATCCTTAACCTTATTTTGCCTCTAGGATCCCTTGGAGCTTGGAAAGCTGGGATCTTTGAGCTTGTGGGAGTAGGTAATGATATTTTTCTGTTAAGTAAGCCTTTTTAATGTTGTGTAACTTGTTAGTTTCAGTTTAGAAAGCGTAAAGTTTCGTTTCGTGCAAACATCGTATTTTTAGTGTAATTTTGGGTCTCGGATGATCTTCTATCAAACCAGGTATTTATTGAAAAAGTTCTCATCACAGTGACCTAGTGTAGTGATCTAGAAGCTACCCTCAAAACCCGAGCCCAATCCCTTTCAAGATGGCCGCAAATAAATTGCTTCTTGCCGCAAATTGCGGCCAGACTAGTGAGTTGGGTGTTGTATTTTGTGGTAGGGGTCTTTGGGGTTGTGTGTGGTCTCGTGGTACTTATAACTTTTACAAATTGTTTGTGTAGCAAAATCTGGGATCACTTTGCTTGTTTTCTAGTATTTCGACTACGCGCGTTATGTATCCGATACTGTTTGTGTTTTTGTGTTGCCGTTGCTCTTGAGTTGGTTTCGTAGTGTCGCTACGCACATTAGCTACTTAGCGAACACTTGAGAGTATGTTTGGAGTTGGTGCTTCGATCAAACGTAGTTGATACGTATTATTGATCGATTGCTAATTTGAACTTGTTATATTGTTGTTTTATGATCTTAGGGACACAGGCGAGGACTTCGGACGCTGCGAAGAAGGAAAAGCGAGAGGTTGGTTTTTCTTATCCCAAGATCATCAGTGAGTAGATTTAACATCTACAAGGGAATCGCCCGCTTGGCGTTATGCGTCTGGGCTAGATTAATGACATGACTATTAGTTATTAAGTATATGGACATTGATTGTGCATGTGTACCTTTGTTGCATATATTATTTCCTATTGTTTATGGACTTAGTATTAATGAGACACAACACCATTATTGACGGTTCATGTTTCAGGAGCACTAATTGCATGCTACACACACCGTCGATAATTGCTATGACAGGCACAACACCTATACATATGTGATATTGTATTGGTTAGGGACATTGAGACATTGATTCATATTCCACTGTGCATATGACATATAGCATACCTGTATACTTATATGCTTACACATATGCCTTGCCATGCCTACAAGCTAGCTACCCTTATACCTATATGGTATTGTACCATTAGCGATAGATATATATACATATGAGACATAGCTGCATGTACATCTTGCATACATACTCACATACACCCGTATGGTATTACATAATTATTGATAGGTACATACTCATATACCTTGCTACAGCTACAGGTACCTTATGCACATATACTTACCTGTACACTCACTTACCTTGCTAGGATTACATATACCCCTATGTGGTATTGTTTTGTCACCGACATGGAGAGATTGATTCTTATTCTATTGCGCATATGAGATGCACCATACATACATGCTTACATATAAATACACATATCTTTCTATACCGACATGGTTACGCATACCTGGCTATAGCGACATGTTCACCTTTATATGATGTTGTATGGATTTTGGAGAAATTAGGAACCGCATGATATATTTAATAACTTGTTGTAGTTAAATAGCAGTTTTTCCTTTATATGCTCATATTACTGTTTCATGTTGCATATATTATATTTCATGGATTTCGCATTGATATATGAATTTCATATGATGTTTTCTGGATGTTTTACTCTTGGGTATATATATCAGTGGTATGGGACGCTGATATATATACATGTATATATATATCAGTGGTATGCGACGCTGTTATATATGTACACCTATATAATATATATCATCATAATGACCTATGCAAATATTCTTATTCATTACTTGATGTTTTCTGGATTTGAGGAACGTCGTAGTTTCATGAAATTATGCATTATTTTGAAAAAAACCCGGTTTCTCTTGATATGATATTTCGATGCGTCCACCATGAGATTTCTCGGTTCCGAGATTTGTGATATATACCTAATTCGAGGAGAGGTAGGTACCGTTTGCGGGTACATGTTGGACCCGGTGAGGTACACCTGGGTAAGAAGGCTCGTATTGTTAAGCGGTGACCCTGGCAGGGGAGCACTACCTACCAGTGATAGTATTTGGACTCGGCGGTTATCATGGGGATACCGACCGGAGTTATGTACGTATGGATACGTGGAATTTCGAGTGTCGAAGCTGGGCGCTCGGATTTTCGAGAGACGTATGATACGTACCTATCAGGGCCAGTCGTGGTGACTGCACCTGATAGATGAGTATTTATGTGTCGATGCTAGAAACTAGTTTTCATGATGTTTTTGGGTGTCGATGTTAGACAATCAGGTTCAATAAGACTTACAGGATATGTTTTATTTCATACTACGCATTTATTTGACATGCATTGCTTCATTAGTAGTAGTACCTGATAGAGTATCTTTCATGAATGTTGCATTTACATATTGCCATTTATTGCTATCAGCTTGCTTGTGATAATCCATCGCAGTACGTGCATACTTGCGATTACATGCATATGCTATTTACTATTCACGAGGTTGCAACTCACCCCCGTTGTGCCACAGGGTTTTGCAGGTTGTCCCTCAGAGCAGTCGTTGGTAGGGCTACTTCTTCCTATTGTATCATCTTTTGCTGCGGATACCGTTACGGCTGACTGGGTGCAGTTTTGCTATAGGTGTGTTTTGCGGTTATCCGATGTTGCTCATTGTATATTCGTTGTATCCAGCACTCTCCATCTACTACTTCAAGTATTGACTTAGAGACGAGTTGTGAGGACGATATTGTATATTATTTATGACTTGGAGGTCTTTTATGATGTTTCTCTTTATATCGTCTTTTTTTCGCTACGGCATCGTATATTTTCTTGTAGTGGTTGTTTTCCGTATTTGGGCGTTGTTTTGCTCCCGTTGGGGATGCTTTTACTTATATTTATGTTGTACCCTTTTTGGGGGCTTGTTTTACAAAGGAGGTGCTGCCAAATTTTAAAAGAAGTAAATTTGGACTTTAAAGATTTTTACTTGAGATTTCAAAAGTTTCAATAATGTTCTTATCACTTATTACTTTTGATGGTTTAGATTGCTGGGTTTTCGGGTTACTTAAATTACGTTACGCCTATGGACGTTACGTGGTTTAAGGGTCGTCACGTGCCAAAATTTTGGGTCGTGATATCCATAGACCGATGGTCAGTCAGAGCGGACTATACAGACTCTGAAGGATATGCTTCGTGTGTGCGTGCTTAATTTTTTTGGCAGTTGGGATCGTCACTTACCATTGATAGAGTTCTTCTACAATAACAGTTATCAGGAGACGATTCAAATGGCTACTTTTAGGCCTTGTATGGTATATTGTTTCGATCACCAATCTGTTAGATCGACTCCACGAGAGCAGGATTTTTGGACCCCAGCTAGTTTAAGAGACAACGGAGAAAATCCAGTTGATTCAGGATACGATGAGAGCAGCGCAATGCAGATAGAAGTCTTTTGCCGACAGCCGTCGTCGTAGGCTTGAGTTCGCAGTGGGAGATCATGGATTCCTACGGATTTCTCCGATGAAGGGCGTGATGAGTTTTGGGAAGAAGAGGAAACTTAGTCCCAGAATGGTAGGTCCTTTTGAGATCCTTGAGCGAGTTAGTACCTTTGCATATCGTTTTGCACTTCCACCCAGATTTCCGGATGTTCACCCCGTATTCCTTATGTCGATACTTCGCAAATACCTTCATGACCCTTCTCACATGATTTAGCACCAGACCATTCAATTAGGACGTGATCTTTCGTTCACCAAGCAGCCGATAGCTATATTGGATCGGCAGGTGAAGAAACTTCGGTCAAAGGTCTTGCCATCTGTGAAGGTTCTTAGGCGTAGCCCATCTAGTGAGGAGATCACTTGGGAGGCTGCGAGTGGATGCGGAAGAATTTCCCTCATCTCTTTGTAGGTACGCATAGTAAGAATTTTAAATTCGGGAACAAATATCTTTAAGTAGGAGATTGTAACACCTTAGAATGCGATTAGTGTTAACTAAGCGATAATGCGGGTTTTTAGTAAAAAGTTTACCAAAATAGTTTTCTCGCATTTTATTAAGATTAATCAATATTTTATTATTATTTGTTTTAGCTTGCACACACATATGCATGTTAACATTGGGGTTGTTTAGTGTTAACCTTGTTTAGTGGCCATGACACTTTAAACAAATCCATGCCATGATTAACTTGCCCTTAGATATCTGTTGTGAGAGTTATCCTTGTGTTTTGGATTGAGGGAGGTGGCTAGGTGAGTCATGAGGACATTAATGCTTGCATTAATGATGGAGAGGGAGAGAGTAAGTGTAATGGTGCACTCACCGTACACTCACCCTCTCATCTTTATCACACCTCACACTCTCATTCTCTCTCATTCTCATCCCACTCTATCTCTTTCTCAATTATTTCTTCTTCTCCTCTTCCCTCAACTGTAACCCTTATCTTTTCTTCACAAAACCTTGCAAAACTTCATTAAAACACTACTAAAATACTTCTCATGTCATGTTTTAGCCTTTAGGAACCCTTGGAGCTTGGAACGCTAGGATCTTTGAGCAAGTGTGGATAGGTATGACCTCTAACTGTAAAGTAGGTATTTTTATTGATGTGTTGCCTTGTGGTTGTTGTCTAGAATACTAAAGGTATAGTTTTTGTGCACATATCGAATTTTGGTATAGATTTGGGTCTCGGATGAATCTGCTATCAAACCAAGTGTTTGTTGGAAAAGTTGGCATCTCTGTGACCTAGTTTTGTGACCTAGAAGCTATCCTAAAAACCTGAGACCATTCCCCAAAAACATGGCCGCAATTTTATTGCTTCTGGCCGCAATTTGCGGCCAGACTGGGGAGTGATGGGTTTTGTCTTGGTCTAGGGGTCTCTGGGGTTGTATGTGGTCTCATGGAACTTGCAACTTTCACCAATTGTTTGTGTAGAAAAATCTGGGATCACTTTACTTGTTTCTAGTATTTCGACTATGCGCGTTACGTTATCCGACATAGTTCGTGTACTTTGAGTAGCTATTGCTCTTGGGTTGGTTTATAGTGTCACCATGCACGTTAGCCACTAGACGAACACTTGAGAGTTTTTTTGGAGTTGGTGCGTCGCTCAAACGTAGTTTGTACGTGTTATTGGTCGATTTATGATGTGAACTTGTTATGTTGTTATATGATTTTAGGATCGCAGGCGGGGACTTCGAACGCTGCGAAAAAGGGAAAGCAAGTAGTTTGCTTTACTTAGATCAAGATCATTTGTGAGTAGATTTAATATCTACAGGAGAATCGCCCGCATGGCATTATGCGTCTGGGCTAGATTCAATGATATGATTATTAGTTATAAGTATATGTACATAGAGATTGTACATGAACTTCATTGCATATTGTTACTTGTTGTGCATGGACTTGTACCCATTGGACACTACACTATTATTTACGGTTCATGTTGCACGAGCATAAATTGTATGCTACACACACCATCGGTAGTTTCCATGACACGCACAACATATATACATATGTGATATTGTATTGGTTAGGGACAATTGAGACATTGATTCTTATTCCATTTTGCATATGAAATATAGCATACACATATACCTTGCTATACCTACATGCTTACACATATACCATGCTAGAGCTACATGTTCACCTTTACATGATATTGCATTAGATTTCGGATAAATTGGGAACCGCATGATATATTTAATAACTTGATGCATTTAAATAGAGGATTTTTCCTTGATATGCTCATATTACTGTTTTATGTTGCATATAATATATTTCATGGATTTACGCATTGAGATATGGACTTCATGTGATTTTATGGATTTGGGGACCGTGATATTTCAAGAAATTATGCATTGATTGAAAAACCCGGTTTCTCTTGATATGATATTTCAGTGCGTCCACCATGAGTTTTCTCTGTTCTGAGATTGGCATGTGAAACCCGATTCGAGGAGTGGAGGAACCGTCTGCGGGTACATGGTGGGCTGTTCATATCATAATATTGCATTATTATATTTCCCATTCCTAGTCATTTTAAAAATAAACATGTGCTTTTGACCCATGTCTGCTACTTAGTTGCAGGTTAAAGATTTTCAGGACAAAAACAGTGAAAAAGACAAAAGACTATACAAAAGTGAGACTAAGACCAATAAATGGTGGAATCTTGATCAAGCCTACACAAAGATCAGTTCACAAAGCATAAGGCAGCGCAAGATTCAAGGCTTCGTCATGAAGCAACGGTAAAAGTTCACTACAATTATTCACTGTAGAATCTGGAAGAAGCCTAGAAGCCAACCTGAGAAAGAACCAAAGAAATAGGGAGACAAAGCCAACCAGAGGATTACATAAAAAATTGAAGCTCCAAGCCCACCCTTTGGCCGCAGAACCGTGGCCAAACCCAGCCTATGGCCGCGGTTCCACGGCCATGTACTACCCGTGTCGGAGCAGAAAGTTTTGGCGGTGTGCGGGCGTTGACTAGGTCTTTTTTCTTAGGGGGTATTTTTGTAAAAGCAGATATGCGAGTCAATTGTAACCCTAGGGTTCCTATCCTCTATAAATAGGAACTCTAAATCTTGTATGAGGGCATGCCTCTTTTAACTTCATAAATTCAGATCTGTACTGTGTTGATGTTTGGAGAAAGTCATCAATAAAAATTAGTAAGTTCTTTTATTTTCATTGCATTAGTTTACTTTTAATTTAGAATGTTCTTAAATTCCCTAATGAGCGAGTAGTCTCCTCGCTTGTTAGGGTTTGCTTTAGGGAAAGGTTTGAGAGATGAGATCTCTCACCCTTTTCTTGCCCCATCACACATAATAATTAGAACTCCATGCATACACGCACACACCGCTCCCTGCGGCACCTTACCCCTCGAGGTAACGGTGATACCGTAGTATAAAGGACCGGTTGTGTATGTTTTCCATGGTGGTTAAGGTAAGGTTCAATAAAGGAAGGACAAGAACCTAGAGGAAGAAACACCATTTTTTCCCAATGGTACTAATCCCTTTTATTGATAATTACCATAACATCTAATAGATCTAAAATAGGGCATTGAAAGCGGTGAGAAAACCTTCAATCTCCCAACTTACCCTAGACCTAACCCTAGCAAGACTTAGATCTAGATAATCTTAGTATAAATCAATTTAGGTTTTAGATTTAATCAAATCTGACACCCATCGGAATTAACTCATTAGAGCGATTAGGAAAAAACAAAATTCCTGTAGACCGACCCGTACTCACCGGCTAGCTACCAAGCGACGCCGTTCTTGATTGCGGTTTAGAAATATTTTTGACACACAAATCAAATGGCGCCGTTGCCGGAGATGGCGTAGTATTTCCTTTTTGATATTTTGGGTTAATATAAATTAAAAAATCATAAAAACAGAAAAGAAAAAAATTATAAATATTTTATCATTTATTGTTCGAAGGGTATTTTTTTGTGTGAATCTTTGCAGGATCGACGGATCTGGAAAAATCCAGAGTGCGAAACAGAAAACGGGAGATCCGAACAGAAGCGGATTTGAAAAATAGAACAACATAAAAAGTCTTGGGATCTGAAACCTCAGTCGGACCGCGGAAGCGCCACGCTATACCCACTTTGACCGCTGAACCGCAGCGGCCTTGTGACGTCACCGTGGGGAAAAAATTCTTGCGACCCGAGCTGCTTACCTGACCGCGAAAACGCCGCTCTAACTTGCTTCTGACCACGGAAATGCGGCCTATTGGTGACCACAGCTCGTGAAATTTGCACTGTAAGATCTTCTCTCTCTCCTCTGTAAATCCCGATATATCTTTTGTCAAATCTCCTGCAGGATTCTATGCGCTTAAAAATCTTCCCCCTTCCAATAATTGATTCTCTGCAGGATTCTTTGCGCCGCGCTAAAAATTGATTGCAAGTGATTTACTGTTTTGCATATTTTAATCGGACTTTAAAGGGCTTGAGACCAATTCAGATTGGGTGGAGATTTCATCACCCTTCCTAGGACCCCAGAAATCACATAAGGCATTTGCATTGACCATTCTTAATTAAAAAAATACTAGAATCAGCCCTATGGACTTCGTGCTCAATAGGACAGAGGACTAATTATAGGCATCGGCCGTTTATCCGAACCTGACTTTGCGGTGTCTAGGCAAGTGTGTCTAAGGCAAGTGGTTACTTAATTAGGACCACTACTTTCGTAGTGGGGAGCCTCCCACTTACCTGGCCGCAATTGGAGGTGAAGAGGCGGTTTGAGGTCCTATTTCTAGCCCTTTGGAACAGTTAGGAGCCGTATAGCTGACCTAGGTGACCCTAGATATAAGCCTGATTATGCATTTCTGGTTGATTGCATTTGTGTCAAAGTCTCTTATCGAAAATCTTTTTGCAAAAAGCTCCACATAAAAAAAAGGGGACAAAATCTTTTCCAAAACTTGCAACTTGTCGCTAAAGAAATCCTTGCACTCCACTTACACCACTTCTTCTCATTGATATTTTCTTACCTCCACATTTTGTCTTTCACCTTTTTGACTACACTACCCCTTTAGTGTATGTCCGGTTGGACTAGGGAAACTAGCGTCCGATTAGTCCGTGTTTCGTTGGTACCGACCGACGAACCTTTCGACTCCAAAGTCGAAATCCTTTCCACTTCCTTACCTCCACTTTCAAATTCTACTTCCGAAGGTATGTCGGGATATAATCCCAACAACACCTTAACCACAGGACTGATTCTACCTCCGTTAGGTGCAAATAACCCGAATCACCCGCCTGTTGTAGCGCCCCAACGAATCGTGCTCCAGGATCTCTTCTACCCTGTCTGCACCTCCTTACCTACCTGTCTTTCACCCCCACCGGCAAATGAGGACAATTTTTAGATAAAACCCCACTTCATCAATATGCTGCCAAAATTTCAGGGGTTGGAATCCGAAGATGCATATATCTTTATCAACAAATTCCAAAACGTTTGCGCCATGATGAAGACAACCCAATTATCAGATGATGCTATAAGGCTAAGGGTCATTCCTTTCACCTTATATGACTTAGTCGAGAAGTGGTTATACAGCACAGCATCATATTCAATTAGAAATTGGGACGAGTTTGTTAAAGCTTTTCTTAAAAAAAATTATCCTCATCACAAGACCGCGAGAATTTGGAATGAGATTATACAATTATCCCAGCTTCCTTCCGAACCATTTTAGAAGTGTTTTGAAAGATTCAAAGACCTACTGGTTCAATGCCCTCACCATAGGATGGAAAATTGGCAACTTTGCCAAACATTATACGAGAGATTGAACCCGGCAACGAAGCAGTTGCTAGAAACCATTTGTCAAGGTAACTTTCTAACCAAATCTAGTAAGGAAGCATGGCAGTTTCTTGAGGATCTTGCTGAACAAACACTTCAGTGGGAAAGCACCAAGACCACCTCATCTTCTTCTATTGGTCAATCTAGGGTAGGCATACATCAATTAGATATGTCGATTGCTATGAAGGCCGAGATGACCGCACTTACGAAAAAGCTAGAAACCATTGAGACCAAAATCTCATCGCCTTCTCCTGCCCCTGCTTTACCCCCACGAACTGTTTGTGCTTGTTGTTCGGATCCATCACACCTTACCGAAGTGTGTCCTTATAATCCACCTGTTCAAGGACAAGATCAAGTCAATGCTGCCTTTCAGCAACGACAAAGAAATGATCCTTACTCTTCGACCTATAATCCGGGTTGGAGGAGTCACCCAAATTTTTCTTGGAATCAAAATCAACAATTCCAAGGAAACAACAACTTTCAAAGGCCTCCTCCTCCACAACAACAAGCACCCCAACAAACTCAATACCAGCAACCTTTCCAACCACAACCTTATCCAAATCAAACGAACAATTATGTTCAACCCAATGATGATAAGGTTATCTCGCTAGAAAAAAGTCTAGATGCGTTTCTCAAACAATCTACAGAATCCGCAGTAAGGTTGGAAAATTCCATCCAGTCTTTGGTGCACAACAATGCTTCATACGATCAAAGCATCAAATCTATTGAGGCACAAATTGCACAACTAACTGCTGCGTTGAGCGAGAGAGAAAAGGGAAAGCTTCCATCTCAACCATTGCCAAATCCCGGTCACACACACAACGCACATGAATATCACAATCATAATGTAAATGCGGTGACCATGTTGAGATCTGGAAGAGTGTTGCAAAATAACTGGGTACTAGTGATGACACCCCCGCCGGTGGTTCTTCTCCTTCTTCTCCATCCTCTTTTTCTTCACTTTCATCTTCTCCGCTAGAGCATATTCTTCATTCTTCAAAAGGCTCTTCTTCTTCTAATCTGAACGGACACACTTCTCACTTCATGAATACACCCACACTGGGATCCGTTCCAACTCCATATTCTACTCCACAGACATTAGACTCAACAGATTTTCAAAATGCTCCATTTCCAAACAGGTTGAGTCCCAATAAACCAACTCCATAAATGGAGAAGATTGTGGAGTTATTTAAACAAGTCAGCATAAATATACCTCTCTTGGATGCAATCCAACAAGTCCCTTCATATGCAAAAATCTTAAAGGGCTTATGCACCTTAAAGAGAAAGTCTCAAATACCCAAGAAAGTGCTAGTGGCTAGTGCAGTGAGCAATGCTATTAACCAACCTCAACCCTTACCCCAGAAACGAAAGGACCCCGACTGTCCTACAATTTCAATAACAATTGGGGATAAGAAAATCAATCGAGCACTTTTAGATCTTGGGTCTAGTGTTAACCCGTTTCCCTACTCCGTGTATGAGCAATTAGGGGTTGGAGAGTTGAAACCCACTCGTTGTACCCTCTAAATAGCTGATCGATCAATCACCCATCCTAGGGGTGAGCTATAGGATGTGTTGATCAAAGTTGGGGACTTCATATTCCCCGTTGATTTTATTGTTATGGACACACAACCTGTTGCTAACCCATGGAACCAAATTCCGGTGATCCTCGGTCGACCATTTTTGGCCACTTCCAATGCCATGATAAATTGTCGCAATGGCTCCATGACTCTATCCTTCGGGAAGACGTCTAGTGAGTTCAATATTTACAAGTTAGGAAGTCTGCCCCCCGTGCCTAAAACTAGTACACGAGAAGTTTGCTCTATTCACGAAATCACGCAGGAGGACTGCGAACTTGAAAGATTTCTATTTGATGAAAACAGTTTTGCCGCCTCTAGTGCGTCCCTCCTTGAATCTACCACAGTTGACACAACCGATATTGATTATGAATGTTTCACTATTTCGGATGATTTTGACGACTCACAGCCCGAATATGAGTCTTTTGAATCTTTGGATAAGTTAGTTGAACCATCCGAATCGGTTGTTTGCAGTGATTTCGAACCCGTGTTGGAGTCCTTTGAGTTTGAGGTAGATTTCCCAATTTTGCCTATGATTGTTTCGCCTCCGAAACTCGAACTCACGCCCTTATCGTCTCACCTTAAATATGCTTACATAGGTGAGAATGAGACCTTTCCCATTATCATATCGGCCTCTCTAGCCCTCGAGCAAGAGACAGCCCTTTTATTGGTCTTACAAGATAGGCGGCAAGCTTTTGGCTGGACTATGGCGGACATCGAGGAGATTAGTTCCCTCATAATTGAATATCATATGCATATGATGGATGATGCCAACTCGATAATGGATCTACAGAAATATCTTGGGGATAGTGTGGATAGTCAGCCTCCTCCTTTAGAAGTTGAACCACCCCCTTTTCTTTTAATAATCTATGAGAATGCCAATATTCCACTGATTGCTGATCATTCACATTCTCGTTTTGATTCATCACCACTTCCTATCTATTCACTTCGACACTTTCCATACCACCACTTCTATCTTCCCCAATTCTTTTTGGATCGGTACAATATGTTCTTCCACCAACCGATACTCTTTACAGATAAATTTTTCGACTGGTTGGTGTTGACGTTTGGTCTTTGCAAAGTTTGGAAATGACGTTTAACATTGTTTCAATGAAGTTTGGGGGGGCCTTTCTATATATATATATTTGTTTTTCTTTTAACAATAAATAAATAAATAAATACACAGGGGAGTGCCGACATTCTCAACCCTCTTGGTGTAGCATGACTGTGAGGACACTGTCAAGTTTAAGTTTGGGAGTATGCTCGGTAAGCTTTCTTCCTTCGCATTCATGTGTACATTTTTTTGCATTTGCATACTTATTTTAAAATCAATAAAAACTGAAAAAATTTAAAAATTATAAAAATTAAAGTATTCAATTTTGGCCATAATTGACTTGAGTTTGAAAAATAGGTTAACTAATTAGGAACAACTAGATCTTAGACTTAGTGAATTAAAAACCCTAAAAATAACCTTTCTTAAAATTTAACGGTCGAAAGTATATGTCTTTGTAGTTTATTTAGAAATAGGAAAATTTTGAGTTCACTTCTTGGGCTAAATTAAAACAAGGGAAGAATATTGATATTTTTATTAAAGTATAACTTTGAAAAATAATTCCTAGCTTAAGTCTAGATTCTGAAAATATATACCGTACAAATTGCACAAACACGAACCTTGAAACTTGGAATAGTAGAAGAGACCTTGAAATGCTCTTGTCTAAAGTCCTTAGTACGAAGAAAATAAAATAAAAAAAATATAACAAGTGTGAATAAAGAGATAATAAAAAATGAACACTAGTTTTTGTGATTACTTAAGGCTGCAAAAATAGAAAAAATATTTAGCGAGGGTGCTTCATCACCTAGTGCCTTCGACCAACTGGTTTGGGAGTCACTACTAAAGCCTTAAGTGTTGCAAGACTAGGAATTACGCTTTAATGTGCAAACACATCTTGTAATCGGTTGTTGGTATCCCAAGAAGTATTAACGGTCGCATGAAGATGTGTGAGCGAAATTCATCTAAAAATTCACAAATTAAGAAGTGCTTTGGACAACGGACAAGAGTATGATTGCTTGATTTGAATTTTCAAGTGTAGGGGTGATTTATACGCACACGTAGGGGTATGTGATTGGGATTTAGATAAGAGATAGGAATGAAGAATAGAACTTGTATGTTTAGTAGAGATGATAAAAATTCCTAAGTAGAGATAGAACTCTAGAAGGAAAACTTAAGAGATGCCGAAATCTAAGTAAGTCTACAGAACATATATAATCTTAAGTTAAACCATAAGGAAGCGTGAAGAATACGGGTGGATAATTTATGAGTCGAAGATAATAGAATTCCTTGTTAGAAAACCTAATTGGATAATAAAAGTCGATAGGCCAAATTGATAGGATTTTGTGGGTAGTGTCTGCTGAAAACCCTCAGGAGACAACACTCCACCTACTAAGGACACCTAGAGGTTTAACGGCTTATTGCACGAGCTCAGTGCAATCGCGATTCCCTGCGAAAGTGAGGTTAGGTTTTTGTTTAGAATAAAACTAGATTTGCTCGAGGACGAGCAAAAGATAAGTTTGGGGGTATTTGTTCATATCGTAATATTGCATTATTATATTCCCCATTCCTAGTCATTTTACAAATAAACAGATGCTTTTGACCCATGTCTGCTACTTAGTTGCAGGTTACATATTTTCGGGACAAAAACAGTGAAAAAGACAAAAGACGATATAAAAGTGAGACTAAGACCAACAAATGGTGGAATCTTGATCAAGCCTACACAAAGATCGGTTCACAAAGCACAAGGTAGTGCAAGATTCAAGGCTTCATCACGAAACAACGGTAAAAGTTCACTACAATTATTCGCTGTGGAATCTGGAAGAAGCCTAGAAGCCAACCTGAGAAAAGAACCAAAGAAATAGGGAGACAAAGCCAACCAGAGGATTACATAAAAAAATTGAAGATCTAAGCCCACCCTTTGGCCGCGGAACCGCGACCAAACCGTGCCTATGGCCGCGGTTCCGCGGCAATGTACTACCCGTGTCGGTGCAGAAAGTTATGGCGGTGCGCGGGCGTTGACTAGGTCTTTTTTCTTAGGGGGTATTTTTGTAAAAGCAGATATGCGAGTCAATTGTGACCCAAGGGTTCCTATTCTGTATAAATAGGAACTCTAAATCTTTTATGAGGGCATGCCTCTTTTCACTTCATAAATTCAGATCTATACTGTGTTGATGTTTGGAGAGAGCTGATTTAGTGTAATTCTTGGATGTGTTTGTAAAAAGCAAGTATCGAATCAATTGTTTCCCGATAACGGTTTTATTTGATCGATAATAGTATCTTGTATCGGTATTTAGAAAATTGTATAAAGAACTCACTATCAAAGAATTATATTTGACCGCAATCAACTACGGTGTCAGTTGTAGATCGTAAGCGAGTGCGGATCATCCACAGGGATTGTGCGATTCGTTTCTATGTTTAATTTGTTTGAATCGAAAAGTTAATCGAAAAGAAAAGAAAACATGATTCAAGAATTTATCGATTGATTCAGGTGTCACGATGTTTAATCAAGAATCAAGAAACTGATAGACAAATCAAGAATCGGTGTTTCGATGATATTTCCAACCAAATGTCACGAATCTAAATAAGGCTCGTAGGAATCGATCGGATCTATTGACATGATGTAATCTCAAGATTTCGTGTTCTTGTCCTTCGAAGGATTGATACTAGATCGATGATGATCGACGAGAGCTAGGGCTTCCTTGATGAAACTAGGGTTTCATCGTTTAACCCTTGTTCTTTCGTAGATATCATTCACATTCTAGCCTCTAGCAATTTCAAGAAACGATCGTAACTTCCCAATCTCGAGCGATATCAATCAAGAAAGCATCGCAACGAATTGGGTCATCGATTCTTGAACTTGCTAGGGTTTACAAAACTCGTAGGATTCAAGAATCGATTTAAGATATACTACATCATCATTCTTTTGATCGTCTCGACTCCTCGACGAGCGAAGTATTACTCAAACATCATCACACAGAAAACATTCAAGAATTTAAAAGATATCATGATGCAAGAATTTAAAGAAAACAAGATAAAAGAATATCACCTTCTATTTATATCAACAATTTGATTACAGTCGCTCAAGAACTACAAGAGGAAGAACTAAATTGTTGAATTGGCGTCGCTCGGCTCCGTGAGTCGCGGATCGGCTTGGACCACTTGCTCCGTTGAAGATCGGCTCGGCTCATAAAAGGTTGCAAGGCTTCTTGCTTGATGGGTACTCGGGATCTTGGCTTTTGATTGGAATTAGGGTTAGGGTTTCACAAAAGTCCTCTCACTAGACTTGTGGAAGAAGAAGATGAAGAAAGAGAGTGAATGAACTAATGGATTGATTTTTTTCCAAGATTGAATCCTAAAAATTGGGGATTCTTTTACAAGTGAGCCTAGGGTCTTATTTATAGATCTCCCAAACCCTAGGTCTAGGTTTGAATTTACAATTCCCTCCAAAAGTTTGTTGAGGTTTCTAGAAGGAGTTTGTTAGGCTTTAGCTTAGGGTTTAAGCTAGGGTTTAAGGAGAAGTTTCTAGAATGATATGCTAGTTTAGTGTTGATCCCAAAGCTTGCTGATCTGGTAGAAATCTCTGGAGTATTCTGGAAGTTGACATGTCTTTCTGAAGTCTGGACCCTGAGATAAGAATTTTGCAGCAAATTTAGGAAGCTAATTCCCTGGACCCACCGCGGATCCGCGGCGCAAGCAGGCTCCTGCCGCGGATCCGCGGCTCTTTGTGTGGCTTGGGCCTTGGGTTTTCTGGTGTGGTCTTGGAATGCCATTTGGGGCTTTATCTGATATGTTGATTTGTATTTTCCCCTTTGGATTGATACCAGAACTGAAATCATTTAGTTGGCGTAATGTTTGATCGGTACCCTGTACATTTTGGCCTTTCTTCTGGATTTTCCTGTATAGATCTCAAAACAAGTGTTGCCCAAATGTAGGGATGATGCGATGCCATGAAATATGGTCAATTTCCTTTATAATGTCGGTTTCAGAGTCTAATACATGCAATCTGATATTTTGCGACAGTTTTGCAAATATGTAAAATATGAATACCATACACTTCTAAATGAATGCAAATGATGAGGAAATTGCCGGCTAAAATATGCAATATTTTCGGCTAATCAAATTCCCCCAAACTTAATTTCGATCGTCTAGAGCGAACTGTTTTATTAAAAAGAGAAGGAGAAAATAAAGAAAGAGAAAAACTAACTAGCACACTTTCATAGGCAACACGATTGCACTGAGCACGTGCAACAAGCCTTTAAACCTCTAGGTGTCCCTAGTAGGAGGAGTGTTGTCTCCCGAGGGTTTTTAGCGGATTGCACCCAAAAAATCCAATAATAAAAGGAAGATCATGAATATTACATTTAAAGAAAAGAATCATAGAAGAAGAGCCTTGAAAATTAGGGTTTCCAACTAAGCTAGCTTTTCGGTTGTCATGAGCCCTATCTTAATGGTCATGAAAAGATGTCAGAAATCACGTCCTCCCTCAATAAAACATCGTCTTATTTTTCATTCCAACCTTTCTTCCAAACATCGATCATATCACCCTGCGTGTATGTAAAGACATCCCTACATCCGGAGAATTCAATTCAAGCTATCATACTCTTGCCCATCAGCCTCAGTACTTTTTAATGAATGAATATTTAGATGAGATTGCTCACACATTTTCATGCGACCGTTAATACTTCTTGAGATACTAACCGACCGATTACTCCTGTGCTTGCTTACTTGGTGTATTTTTTCCTCATCCTGCACCACCTCAGGCATAGCAGTGACTCCCAGACCAGTTGGCCTTAGGGCACTAAGTGAAGAAGCACCCTCGCTATACATTTTTTATTGCCTTCGGCGATAACAAAACCAGTGTCCATTTTTCTCACCACTTTATATTTTTTTATTAACTTTTTTTTTCTTTTTATTTCCTTCATACATCGGTTTTAAGACAAGAGCATTTTAAGGTATCCTCTACTATCCCGGGCTTCAAGACGTGTGTAAGTGCGAATAGCAGGGTATCAACGTTCAAAATGTTTGGCTTTCCAGAATAGAAACTATTTTCAGACTTATTTTTATTCTCAGATTAGTGACGTCTTTCATCTTACTAACCCTTAGGATAACGGCTCATAACTACTTATTACTAGTTCGTATAAGAAAATTTCTAATTTTCTTGGTTTTCTTAAATTTTTCTAATCTTATGGATGTAATTTTTCACTGTCTAATCTTTTATTATCTTATTTATGTACAAAAATCTTTTTATAGTTTTGAAAATTTTTAAATTTTTATAGGTTTTTCAAAAATGTTTTGTGCTTATGCAAATGATATGCAAATGATGCAAAAATAAGCACAAACCTCCCCCAAACTTATTTTCAACTGTGTCCTCACTGTTGCCATCTGCTGAATCTTGAAAAACCTGTAAGCTTGGGAGGAATTTATTAGTGGGGGCAAAATATTTAAGTGAAGACTTTCCCCAAACTTACTCTTTTCACTCACCTACATTCAAAAGATGATGCAGTGATATACTGGACATGAAAGTGAGACGGAGGAATTTTAATCAAAATAAACTGGCTCTTGTAAGAACAAGAGCTCCTCCGTGGGGTCAGTGGAAAAATACGGCTTAAGTCTATGTCCATTCACTTTGAAAAAGGTGTCGTTTTCAACATTTTCTACTTCTACTGCCCCGTGCGGGTATACAGACCGCACAACAAAAGGTCCCTTCCAACGAGATCGGAGCTTACCCGCATGAAGGTGTAATCGTGAATCATAAAGAAAGACTTGTTGACCAGGTGAAAATGTTTTGCTCAAAATGTTTTTATCGTGAAAAAGCTTAGTCCTATTCTTTGTGATTACAGCATTATCATAAGCTTCATCGCGGAGTTCGCTTAGCTTATTTATTTGCAGCTTCCGAAAGGTGCAAGCAAGGTTTAGATCAAAATTTATTTCTTTTATAGCCCACAATGCTTTATGCTCTATCTCGACAGGTAAATGACATGCTTTCCCAAACACTATCCTATATGGAGACATCCGTAAGTCGGTTTTATATGCAGTCCTGAATGCCCAAAGAGCATCCGTCAGTTTGGTCGACCAGTCTTTTCTATTTTTAGCAACAGTTTTCTCCAGGATAAGTTTGATTTGTCTGTTTGAGATTTCAGCCTGCCCGCTTGTTTGGGGATGATAGGGTGTAGAAAGCCGGTGGTTGATTTAGTATTTTCGCATCAGAGTCTCGAAAGATCTGTTGCAGAAATGTGTCCCATTGTTGCTAATAATAGCGCGTGGGTGTCCAAATCGCGAAAAGATATTCTCTTTTAAGAACTTAATGACAACTTTCTTGTTATTAGTGCGACATGGAATGGCTTCTACCCACTTTGAGACATAATCAACCGCCAGCAATATGTACAAATTCCCAAAGGAGTTGGGAAAAGGACCCATAAAATCAATGTCCCAAACATCAAATATTTCAACAACCAAGATGGGTTGCTGAGGCATTTCATTTCTCCGGGAGATTCTACCCGTGTACCGACACTGTGTACAGGTTTTGCAATGCTCAAATGCGTCCTTGAATAAGGTCGGCCAATAAAATCCACATTGCAAAACCTTTTTCGCCGTCTTTTTAGGACCGAAGTGACCCCCACAGGCCTGATCATGACAAAAAGAAAGAACACTCTTGAACTCTTCTTTCGGGACACACCGGCGAATGATCTGATCAGGACAATACTTAAACAAGTATGGATCATCCCAGTAAAAGTGTTTTACTTGGGATAGAAAACGGTACTTGTCTTGTTTTGACCAATCGCTCGGTATAAGTCCTGTGACAAGATACTTCACAATATCCCTGAACTATGGTTCAGCGGATACGTTCAAGAGTTGTTCATCAGGGAACGAATCATTGATCGGCAGGGTCACAGAGGAAGAAATGATGCGTGACAGATGGTCGGCTACTACGTTTTCACATCCTTTCTTATCTTTGATAACAAGATCAAATTCTTGTAACAGAAGGATCCAACGTATTAGTCGACCTTTTGCATCTTTCTTCGCCAGAAGATGTTTTAGGGCAGAATGGTCAGTGTACACAACTATAGATGAGCCAATTAAGTAAGGCCTGAATTTTTCTAATGCAAATACAACCGCTAAAAGTTCTTTCTCAGTGGTTGTATAGTTGATTTATGCATCGTTCAGGGTCTTACTTGCATAATAGATCACGTGTGGCATCTTTTCAATGTGCTGTCCTAAGACTGCACCTACTGCAAAGTCAGATGCATCACACATCAGCTCAAAGGGGTAGTCCCAGTTTGGTGATGATAAAACGGAGGCTGAAGTGAGTGAGTGTTTAAGTGAGTCGAAAGCTGTCTAACAGTCCGAGTCAAAGTGGAAGGTCGTATCCTTGGCCAGGAGAAGAGTTAAAGGTCTAGCAATTTTGCTAAAGTCCTTAATGAATCTCCTATAAAAGCCTGCATGGCCAAGGAAAGATCGAATATCTTTGACGCTTCTGGGATGAGGGAGGTTTTGAATGACATCTATCTTAGCTCTGTCAACCTCAATGCCTTTCTGTGAAATAACATGTCCAAGTACAATTCCTTCTTGGACCATAAAATGGCATTTTTCCCAGTTCAAAGTCAAGTTCTTCTCTTTCCAACGAGTAAGAACAGCGTCAAGATTCGATAGGCAATCAGAAAAAGAGTCTCCAAAAATCGAGAAATCGTCCATAAAGATCTCCAGAAAATTCTCTACCATATCAGAGAATATCCCAATCATACACCGCTGAAAGGTAGCGGGAGTATTGCATAGCCCGAAGGGCATGCGACTGTAAGCAAAGGTACCAAAAGGACAAGTAAAAGTGGTTTTATCTTGATCCTTTTTGGCGATGGGGACCTGATTATAGCCTGAGTATCCGTCCATAAAACAATAATACTCTCGTCCTGCTAAGCGTTCCAGCATCTGATCAATGAATGGTAGAGGAAAGTGGTCTTTCCTTGTGGCAGCATTGAGTTTTCTATAATCAATACATACACGCCACTCTGTTTAGGCGCGTGTCTGAATCGACTCATTTGCCTCATTGGTTATAACAGTGATGCCGGATTTCTTAGGAACGACATGTATAGGACTCACCCACTGGCTATCGGAGATGGGGTATATAATACCATTATCTAGGCATTTGACGATCTCTTTCATTACCGCTTCCTTCATGACGGGATTTAACCGTCTCTGTGGTTCTCGGGTTGGTCTGGCATCATCCATCACATGTATATGATGTTCAACTATCAAGGGACTAATCCCTTTGATGTCCGCCATACTCCAACCAAACGCCTCTTTGTTAGATCTCAATACCGATAAAAGGGCATTCTCTTGCTCTGATGCAAGAGAAGCGGATATGATAACTGGTAAAGACTCATTCTCACCTAGATATGCATATTTAAGGTGAGAAGGTAAAATTTTGAGATCTAACTCAGGCGGAGAAATGATAGAAGGAGGGATCATTGAGTGATTTTTGGATTTACAAAGAAGCTCAGAGCCTGTGAAAGATACATACTCGGGTGGAGAAAAGTCAGGAGTGCAGGACTCAAGTGTAGGTAAAGTGTCCTCACTAAGATCATGTGTAAGATCAAGCAGAGATGTGGTAATGTCATCGAGATCAGTAAAGCAAAGATCCTCAGCTCCACAGCTATTGGGGGCGATCTCATGGACAGAGCACACATCTAAAATATGACCAGAGGGTTCTGATGGCTAACTTCCAACTTTGTAGATGTTTAGTTGAATGGTCATATTTCCAAATGATAAGTTCATTGAATCATTTCTACAGTTTATAACAGCGTTGGAAGTGGCAAGGAAAGGACGACCTAGAATCACCGGAATTTGGCCCTGGGGGTTTGCTACAGGATGTGTGTCGAGCACAATGAAGTCTACAGGGAAAACAAATTCCCCGACCTTTATTAACACATCCTCTAATTCACCCCTTGGTTTGGTGATAGATCGGTCTGCCATCTGGAGAGTGCAGTGAGCAGGTTTCAGCTCTCCAATCCCTAATTGATTATAGACAGAATAAGGGAGCAGGTTAACACTTGCGCCAAGGTCTAAAATAGCACGATTTATGTTTTTACCCCCAATCGAAATCGATATTGTAGGACATCCTGGGTCCTTTCGTTTCTTTGGTAGCTGGGGTATAAAAGCAGTGCTAATATTATTAGACATGAAGACCTTCTTTGGCACTTGAGTCTTCCTCTTCCTAGTGCACAAGTCCTTAAGAATTTTCGCATAAGCGGGGACTTGTTGAATCGCATCTAGGAGAGGGATATTGATGTTAACCTGTTTGAACATTTCCAAAATTTTCTCCATATGAGGACTCGTTCTATTAGCCCTTAACCAGTTCGGGTAAGGAGCTTTCGCAATAAGCGCAGGGTCCATCACAGGAGAAGGAAGAGGGGGTAGACGCGGTCCCAAAAGAGGTGTGGGGACCGTCTGTGGAGAACTAGAAGGGCTATACTGAGGTGTCGAGCCTAATGGGAAATGGAGAATAGCCTCGCGAGAAGATGGTGTGGCAGAAGAAGGAGGATCAGAAGGAGAAGTGTGTGTGTGTGGAAAGGTCTCAGCCGGGGTGTTGATATGATTTTCAGTATCATCAATACCTTCCCCGACATGATTGTTCAGCACTCTTCCCGATCTCAGCGTTGTGATGGCATTTACATTGTAATACCCAGGATTCTGTAGGGGTTGAGAGGGAAGTTTCCCTTTTTCTCTCGCACTCATTTCGGCTTTTAGTCGTGCGATTTCAGCTTCCATCGTTTTGATACTCTCAGCTTGGGACGCTGAGTTTTTCTTTATCTCACCGACGGAAGATCTAACCTCAGCCGAAACCTCTATGAAATTTTACAAAAGTGATTTCATGGTTTGAGTGAATTGAGAGAATTCGTCAGAACAGGTCATCGGATTAGACTGTGCAGGAGTGTTGACCTGATTTTGGAAATTTTGTGACTCGTAGGGGTGCTGAGTGAGTTGAAGGGGTTGCTGTTGTGGTGGAGGAAAAGCCCTTTGAAAATTATTCGTGTTTGGAACCGTGTTTTGAGATTGGTTTTGGTTCCAAGCGAAATTCGGGTGATTCCTCCAACCCTGATTGTACGTGGAAGAATATGGATCGTTTCTAGGTCTTTGAAATGCGGCATTAGAATGCTCGTGATCTTGAAACGTAGAGTTTAATGGACATTCTTCCGTTAAATGAGACGGATCAGAACAGCACCCACAAACAGTTTTGGGGAGCGACACTGGGTTTAGGGAGGCTGATGCAAATTTGTGTTCCATAGCGTCGAGCTTCTTTTGCATTGCTGCCATTTCAGCTCGAACACCTATGGACACATCTATTTGGTGTACGCCACCCCTATTCAATGGTTGGGTTCCACTCTCCCACTGTAGTGATTTTTCAGCGAACTCTTCTAAATACTTCCAAGCTTCCCCATCATCTTTGGTCATAAAAGTACCTTGACACATGTTTTCAAGGCTCTGTTTAGTGCTTGGGTTAATGCCCTCATAAATGATTCGGCACAATTCCCATCTCGGCATGCCGTGATGAGGACACTGAACCAATAGATCCTTGAAACGTTCAAAGCATTTTGAAAATGGTTCAGTAGGGAGCTGGGCAAATTGATTCAGTTCGCTACGGATTCGAGCTGTCTTTTGTATTGGGTAAAATTTCTTAAGGAATGCAGCAAAGAATTCTTCCCAATTCGTGATAGAATGTGCGGTAGTGTTATATAGCCACTTTTCGGCTATATCGCACAATGTAAATGGAAGAAGTCGTAGACGCATCGCATCCACTGAAAGTTGTGACGTACCCATCATTGCGCATACGTTTTCAAATTTGGTAATGAAAACGTAAGCGTCCTCAGTCTTGAGTCCGTGGAATTTGGGTAAAAGATTGATATACTGGGGCTTAATCTCAAATTTATCCCCGTTGGCTGGTGGTGTGGATAAGCAGGTCCAAAGAGGACCTCGAATAGGGTAGCACCTCTCTTGGAGAGAGATGCGGGATGGATCCTGCGCACCAACAGACGGCGGCAGATTAGGGTTAAAGAAGTTCGATGGATTCGGATCTATCGGAGTCGTTGTAGTACTGGGTAAAGAAAAGGTAAATGGAGAAATATCGACTTCGGAGTCGATAAAAGGTACGCGGACTAAACGGGCACTAGAATCCCGCGTCCAGCTTATCTTGCACTAAAAAGGGTTAGTACAAGTGGCAGCGTTGACTTATAATTAGGGGTAATGAATGAATGCGGTGTTTTCTTTGAAAAAGGGACGGATTTTTAAAAAAATGATGCGACAAAACAAATGCAGCACACAACCCTAGAATCTAATGGTCACCTAGGTCCGGCTCTAGACCGCTCCTAACTGCCAAAAGACAAGTCACAGGATAGAATCCTCCACTGCCTCTTTGTCCCCTGTGGCCGGATAAGTGCTAGGTAAGTGGGAAGGTACTCCACTACGTAAGTAGTGGGCCTAATTAAAAACCACTAGCCTTAGACACACTCGCCTTAGGCACCACAAGAAAACGCGGATAAGCAATGAATTACCCACGGCCTTCTCTTGTCCTAATTGAGCGCGACAGTCCTTAGAGTCATCTCTAGATTTCTTTTAGTTAATGTGGGTCAATGCGGATGCAAGTTTTGTGGTTTTCGGGGCCTAAGAAGGGTAATGAAATCCCTACCTAATTTGGATTTGGCCGTGCCCCTTAATTTCCGTATTTAGAATGCAAACAACCAAGAAACAAAATCACGCACAATTTTAATTTTGCTTTTGCGGCACTGCGATTATTTGCAAAGAAACCTGCATAAAATTGTTAGTTGGAGCTAAAAAGAGGAGAGAGGAGAAGGTAAGAAATCACCTGAAGAAAAATTGTACAGAGATCCCCTAATCTTGCCGCGGTTCCGCCGCATATGGGCACTTAGGCCGCGCTTCCGCGGTAAGGTAGTGAGAACACTGCACCAAACTTTTTCAGGGAGCTTCTGTAGACTCCCTCTGCTCTCTGGTATATCCCAAAAATTTTCTTCAATTGCCAAACAGCTCCAGATTTCCTTGCAATGAACCACAACAAATCGTTTAGGGTTTGCACGAATTTTGATCTCAAAATAACAATGGAATAATTCTTTCAATTCAAACTTTGATATAAAACGAATTAGCGCGCGATCCCCGGCAACGGCGCCATTTTGATTTAGTGTAATTCTCGGATGTGTTTGTAAAAAGCAAGTATCGAATCAATTATTTCCCGATAACGGTTTTATTTGATCGATAATAGTACCTTGTATCGGTATTTAGAAAATTGTATAAAGAACTCACTATCAAAGAATTATATTTGACCGCAATCAACTACGGTGTCAGTTGTAGATCGTAAGCGAGTGCGGATCGTCCACAGGGATTGTGCGATTCGTTTCTATGTTTAATTTGTTTGAATCGAAAAGTTAATCGAAAAGAAAAGAAAACACGATTCAAGAATTTATCGATTAATTCAGGTGTCACGATGTTTAATCAAGAATCAAGAAACTGATAAACAAATCAAGAATCGGTGTTTCGATGATATTTCCAACCAAATGTCACGAATCTAAATGAGGCTCGTAGGAATCGATCGGATCTATAGACATGATGTAATCTCAAGATTTAGTGTTCTTGTCCTTCGAAGGATTGATACTAGATCGATGATAATCGACGAGAGTTAGGGCTTCCTTGATGAAACTAGGGTTTCATCGTTTAACCCTTGTTCTTTCGTAAATATCATTCACATTCTAGCCTCTAGCAATTTCAAGAAACGATCGTAACTTCCCAATCTCGAGCGATATCAATCAAGAAAGCATCGTAACGAATTGGGTCATCGATTCTTGAACTTGCTAGGGTTTACAAAACTCGTAGGATTCAAGAATCGATTTAAGATATACTACATCATCATTCTTTTGATCGTCTCGACTCGTCGACGAGCGGAGTATTACTCAAACATCATCACACAGAAAACATTCAAGAATTTAAAAGATATCATGATGCAAGAATTCAAAGAAAACAAGATAAAAGAATATCACCTTTTATTTATATCAACAATTTGATTACAGTCGCTCAAGAACTACAAGAGGAAGAACTAAATTGTTGAATTGGCGTCGCTCGGCTCCGTGAGTCGCGGATCGGCTTGGACCACTTGCTCCGTTGAAGATCGGCTCGGCTCATAAAAGGTTGCAAGGCTTCTTGCAAGATGGGTACTCAGGATCTTGGCTTTTGATTGGAATTAGGGTTAGGGTTTCACACAAGTCCTCTCACTAGACTTGTGGAAGAAGAAGATGAAGAAAGAGAGTGAATGAACAAATGGATTGATTTTTTTCCAAGATTGAATCCTAAAAATTGGGGATTCTTTTACATGTGAGCCTAGGGTCTTATTTATAGATCTCCCAAACCCTAAATCTAGGTTTGAATTTACTATTCCCTCCAAAAGTTTGTTGAGGTTTCTAGAAGGAGTTTGTTAGGCATTAGCTTAGGGTTTAAGCTAGGGTTTAAGGAGAAGTTTCTAGAATGATAGGCTAGTTTAGTGTTGATCCTAAAGCTTGCTGATCTGGTAGAAATCTCTGGAGTATTCTGGAAGTTGACATGTCTTTCTGAAGTCTGGACCCTGAGATAAGAATTTTGCACCAAATTTAGGAAGCTAATTCCCTGGACCCACCGCGGATCCGCGGCGCAAGCAAGCTCCTGCCGCGGATCCGCGGCTCTTTGTGTGGCTTGGGCCTTGGGTTTTCTGGTGGTCTTGGAATGCCATTTGGGGCTTTATCTGATATGTTGATTTGTATTTTCCCCTTTGGATTGATACCAGAATTGAAATCATTTAGTTGGCGTAATGTTTGATTGGTACTCTGTACATTTTGGCCTTTCTTCTGGATTTTCCTGCATAGATCTGAAAACAAGTGTTGCGCAAATGTAGGGATGATGCGATGCCATGAAATGTGGTCAATTTTCTTTATAATGTCGGTTTCAGAGTCTAATACATGCAATCTGATATTTTGCGACAGTTTTGCTAATATGTAAAATATGAATACCGTACACTTCTAAATGAATGCAAATGATAAGGAAATTGCCGGCTAAAATATGTAATATTTTCGACTAATCAAGAGCCATCAATAAAAATTAGTAAGTTCTTTTATTTTCATTGCCTTAGTTTTCTTTTAATTTAGAATGTTCTTAAATTCCCTAATGAGCGAGTAGTCTCCTCGCTTGTTAGGGTTAGCTTTAGGGAAAGGTTTGAGAGATGAGATCTCTCCCCCCTTTCTTGCCCCATCACACATAATAATTAGAACTCCATGCATACACGCATACACCGCTCCCTGCGGCACCTTACCCCTCGAGGTAACGGTGATACCGTGGTATAAAGGACCGGTTGTGTATGTTTTCCATGGAGGTTAGGGTAAGGATCGATAAAGGAATGACAAGAACCTAGAGGAAGAAACACCGTTTCTTCCCGATGGTACTAATCCCTTTTATTGATACTTACCATAACACCTAATAGATCTAAAATAGGGCATTGAAAGCGGTGAGGAAACCTTCAATCTCCCAACTTACCCTAGACCTAACCCTAGCAAGACTTAGATCTAGATAATCTTATTATAAATCAATTTAGGTTTTAGATGTAATCAAATCCGACACCCATCGGAATTAACTCGTTAGAGCGATTAGGAAAACACAAAATCTCTGTGGACCGACCCGTACTCACCGACTAGGTACCAAGTGACGCCGTTCTTGATTGTGGTTTAGAAATATTTTTGACACACGAAACATGGGCCCGGAGGTACCCCGGGGCAAGAAGATCGCAGATGATGGCGTTGAGCCCGAGGCAGGGGAGTACTACCTTACCGGTGATAGTATTTGGACTCGGTGGATATCTGGAGGATACCGACCGGAGTTATGAGATGGACATGGACCGACAGTTCTGCTAGAGCCCGCGGGCCGATCCAGCAAACAGAGTCCATGATATGAGGATTTACGTGTCAATGCTGGACACTAGTTTTCATGATGTTTTCGAGTGTCGATATTGGACACTCATGTTCCATGAGACTTACAGGATATGAGGGCCGATCTGAGGATGCGGTGCCTGAGGTATTGGGATTTGGACTGTCGTTAATGGACACTGGTTTTTTTCCACGATGAGGATTCCATGACGATGATATGTTTTATCCCATACTCAGCATTTATTGATATGCATTGCTTCATCTTTTAGTAGTACCTGATAGAGTACCTTTTATGACCGTTGCTTATACATATTGCCATATTATACTATCAGTTTGCATGTGATAGATTATCGCGGTACGTGCATACCTGCGATTACCTGCATGATGTTTTTTACTATTCATGAGTTGGAAACTCACCCCCGTTGTGCCACAGTGTTTTGCAGGTTGTCCCTCAGAGTAGTAGCGGCAGGGCTTCTTCTTATCGTATCATCTTTTGCAGCGGATACCGCTACGGCTGACTGTGAACAGTTTTGCTATAGGTGGGTTTTGCGGTTATCCAATGATGCTTATTGTATATCTTATTGTATCTAGTAATCTCCATCTACTACTTTCATGTATTGACTTAGAGACGAGATGTGAGGACGATATTGTATATTATTTTGTGACTCTAGGTGTCGTGCTCGTGTGAGCCGGCCTTTTTATCCAGCTTTATCTTCTATGATGTTTTCACTTTATATCATCTATTTCTTCGCTACGGCGTCGTATATCTGCTTGTGGTGGTTGTTTCCGCCTTTGGGCGAGATTTTCTCTCGTTTGGGGATGCTATACTTATATCTTATGTTTGTGCCCTTTTTAGGGCTGGTTTTTACAAAGGAGGTGCTGCCAAAATTTTAAAGAAAGTAAATTGGACTTTAAAGAATTTTTACTTGAGATTCCCAAAAGTTTTTAACAATGTTCTTATCACTTACTACTTTTGATGGTTTAGATTTCTGGGTTTCGGCTTACTTGAATTGCGTTATGCCTTTAGACGTTACGTGGTTTAAGTGCCGTCACGTGTCCAATTTCGGGTCGTGACAAAGTTGGTATCAGAGCACTAGGTTTTACCTTTCAGAGTGTAGGATGACCTTGGTATGATGGAGTAGGTAGCTTAAGCAGAGTGACGCAGCGTGTGTATGTCCGCAGCATACTTACGATACGGTACTCCGCCTAAGTGACCTTAGGACTTATTGCTTGAAATTCCTTCCATGATTATATATATCCTTGTGATTCGATTTTCGTGTTTTTATCGGATCATGTTTCCATTTCTAGCCATTATACCGCCGAAGACTAAGAGGGCACAGAGAGAGGCAGCGAGAGCCGTAGTCAGAGTTGGCTCGTCTGAGACGAGGACTGACCAGGACGGTACGCTCGCTGTACAGGAGCAGATTGATCCACCTTCGATAGATCGTATCGCTAGGCTCGAGGCAGATATACAGGATTTGCGCCAGATGATGGGATCATTGGTTGAGGCCAGTCGAGCGCAGCGACAGGAGGTTGCCACTCCTATTACCCAGTTATTTCTCGCTATCGACACAGTATTGTGTCACGTATACAGCAGCAGTGGAGGCGGCCCTACTAGTTGAGGAGTGTCTTTCCGAGACTTTGGAAGTTCCAGGACCAAGGATGGCTCATACAGGTTTATCAGCCCAGAGACAGATGTTTAGACGCCGCAGCAGATTTCGTTCAGGTCACTGGAGTAGAGAGCCTTGGGACGAGATCGGTTGTTTAGCTCTTATCCCCAAGAGGGTCAGCAGTCATCGTATGGATGTTTCCGTTGCGGGAGTTTCCATCACCTCATTAGCAATTGTACCGTGGTACGCCAGAGAGAGGCAGCCGTACCATATGTTACCCTACCACCTTCACCTCAGGGAGTGTTGCCTTTTTGCGCCTATTGTTGATCCGCGTCAGACTTATGTTCAGAGAGGTCATGATCACGGAGGGTTTGTTCAGATAGAATAGGATGGTAGAGGAAGAGGACAGCCAGATGCAGGTAGAAGGCAGGCACGAGCATTTGCTTTGACTCTTCAGGAAGCGCAGGAATCCAATGCAGAGTTTTCAGGTAATCCTTTTCTTATGTTCTTTTGATGCACATGCTTTGTCTAATCCGGGATCTATGCACTCGTATGCTTCTACACACTTCATGCCGAGGTTGGGCCAAGAGTCGTGTATGAGAGAGAGGCAGCGAGAGCCGTGGTCAGAGTTGGCTCATCTGAGACGAGGACTGACCAGGACGGTACGCTCGCTGTACAGGAGCAGATTGATCCGCCTTCGATAGATCGTATCGCTAGGCTCGAGGCAGATATACAGAATTTGCGCCAGATGATGGGATCGTTGGTTAAGGCCAGTCGAGCGCAGCGACAGGAGGTTGCCACTCCTATTACCCAGTTATTTCTCGCTATCAGCACAGTATTGTGTCACGTATATAGCAGCAGTGGAGGCAGCCCTACTAGTTGAGGAGTGTCTTTCCGAGACTTTGGAAGTTCTAGGACCAAGGATGGCTCGTACAGGTTTATCAGCCAAGAGACAGATGTTTAGACGCCGCATTCGTTCAGGTCACGGGAGTAGCAGAGGCTTGGGACGAGATCGGTTGTTTAGCTCTTATCCCCAGGAGGGTCAGCAGTCATCGTATAGATGTTTCAGGTGCGGGAGTTTCCATCACCTCGTTAGCAATTGTACCGTGGTACGCCAGAGAGAGGTAGCCGTACCATATGTTACCCTACCACCTTCACCTCAGGGAGTGTTGCCTTTTTGCGCCTATTGTTGATCCGCGTCAGACTTATGTTCAGAGAGGTCGTGATCACGGAGGGTTTGTTCAGATAGAATAGGATGGTAGAGGAAGAGGATAGCCAGATGCAGGTAGAAGGCAGGCACGAGCATTTGCTTTGACTCTTCAGGAAGCGCAGGCGTCCAATGCAGAGTTTTCAGGTAATCTTTTTCTTATGTTCTTTTGATACACATGCTTTGTCTAATCCGGGATCTATGCACTCGTATGCTTCTACACACTTCATGTTGAGGTTGGGCAGAGAGTCGTGTATGCTAGATTAGCTGTTTGATATGATTACTCATGTTGGCGATTCTTTTTGTTGCGCGACACGTGTTTCGGTCATGTGCCAATCGAGTAGGAGATAGAGATTCGTCCGTCGATTTGATCTTTCTAGATATTTTGGACTTTGATGTTCTCCTGGGCACGGACTAGTTAGCTACGTGCTATGCGTCTGTGGACTGCCGCAAGAAGACAGTCAGGTTTTATTTTCCCAGCGAGTCAGTTCTTGTTGTGAAGGGGGACCGTGGTGCCGCCCCTCACCGCTTGATTTCAGCCTTTTTCGCTTGTCGACATTTGAGGAGAGGATGTCGGGGATTCTTGGCTTTCATTCGTGATACCGAAGCCACAGTAGATTCGTTGGACCGGGTTCCTGTCGTGCGAGAGTTTTCCGACGTTGTTACAGATGAGCCGGCGGAACTTAGGGAGCTTAAAGATCAACTGCAAGAGTTACTTGTTAGGGGACCTGTACGTCCAAGTGTTTCGCCTTGGGGAGCTCCTGTTCTGTTCGTCAAGAAGAAGGACGGCAGTTTGAGGTTGTGTATTGATTTTCGTCAATTGAACCGAGTTACGGTGCGGAATAAGTATCCTTTACCTCGCATTGACGATTTCTTTGATCAGCTCCAGGGTGCGGGATATTTTTCTAAGTTTGATTTAAGATCGGGTCATCATCAGTTGCGGGTTCAGAATGATGAAATTCTGAAGACTGCTTTTAGTACGCGCTACGGGCATTATGAATTTTTGGTGGTGTCGTTTGGACTCACCAATGCCCTAGCAGCATTCATGGATTTGATGAACCAGATTTTTCAGGCCGTTCCTCGACAAGTTTATTATTGTGTTATTGATGACATTCTAGTCTATTTTAAGAGTCGATAGGAATATGAGAAGCACTTGAGGATGGCTTTGCAAACATTGAGAGAGCACCAGCTGTTTGCTAAATTCTCGAAGTGTTCCTTCTGGCTTGATAGTGTTGACTTCCTAGGTCATGTGGTTACGGGAGACGGTATTCATATGAGCCCGAGGAAGATCGAGGCCGTACAGCTTTGGCCCAGACCTGTATCAGTGACTGAGGTCCGCAGCTTTTGGGCTTATCCGGGTTTTTTTTCCGCCGTTTCATGCAGGATTTCTCGAGTATCGCTGCACCGCTGACCGGACTGACCAGGAAGGGGGTTCCTTTTCCTTGGATTGAGGCATGCGATCTGAGTTTTCAGTAGTTGAAAACTCGGTCGACGACTGCACCAGTTCTAACTTTGCCTTCTGGATCGGGCGACTTTGTCGTTTACTGTGATGTTTTGTGAGTGGGGATCGATTGTGTTTTGATGCAGCATGATAGAGTTGTCACTTATGCTTCCCGACAGTTGAAGGAGCACGAGCAGAATTATCCCACTCATGATCTTGAGATGGCCGCGGTGGTCTTGCGCTGAAGATTTAGAGACACTAATTGTACGGTGAGTCGTGTCAGATTTTCACGGACCACCAGAGCTTAATGTACATCTTACTGCAGCAAGATCTGATTTTGAGACAGCGCCGTTGGATGGAGCTTGTGATGGATTATGATTGTGAGATCCTTTATCACCCGGGCAAGCGAATGTGGTAGCTGATGCTTTGAGTCGTAGGCCCGGGGTTAGCTTGTCCCAGTTGAGCACAGTTCAGAGACAGTCTTGTGCAGATTTATAGTTCTTGTGCGACAGCTGAGTACAGTTTAAGTTCACCTCTACTGGAGGACAGCTTGCTCATGTCCGCGCCCGTCCACTTCTACTTAATCGTTTTCATGAGGCACAGCCCGCCGATGCCCATTTTTCTGAAATTCTTGAGCATGTTCGGCAGGGTAGAGATTCGGAGTTCTTGATTTATGACCAGGATGTGCTATGTTTCGGGACTCGTTGGTGTGTACCTAATACCGATGGGTAGAGACGCGAGGTCCTAAAGCAGGCACATCAGTTGGCTTTTAGTGTTCACCCAAGTTCCACCAAGATGTGACGTGACTTGAAAGATAGTCACGGGTGAGCAGGGATGAAGAGTGAAGTTTCGGATTTCGTTTCGAGGTGCCTGAATTTTCAGCAAGCTAAGGCTGAGCATTTAAGACCGGCGGGGGATTTGCAACCTTTAACCGTTCCGGAGTGAGAATGGGAGCAGATCTTCATGGACTTCATTGTGGGTATACACAGGTCTTGTCAAGAGCATGACTCTATTTGGGTGATTGTTGTCCGGTTAACGAAAGGGGCTCACTTCCTTCCAGTGAAGACCACTTTTGGTTATGCTCAGTTTGCTCAGTTGTACATCGATAAATCTGTGCGTTTGCACAGAGTTCCTTCATGCATTGTATCTAATAGAGGCACCTAGTTCACTAGCCGTCTTTGGCAGAACCTTCAGGAAGCCTTGGGTACTGTTTGAGCTTTAGCACCGCTTTCAATCCATAGACCGATGGTCAGTCAGAGCGGACTATACAGACTCCGGAGGATATGCTTCGTGCGTGCGTGCTTAATTTTATTGGCAGTTCGGATCGTCACTTTCCATTGATGGAGTTCTCCTACAATAACAGTTATCATGAGACGATTCAAATGGCAACTTTTTAGGCCTTGTTTAGTAGATTGTGTCGATCACTAGTCTATTAGATCGACTCCGCGAGAGTAGGATTTTTGGACACCCTGCCTAGTTCAAGAGACTATGGAGAAGATCTAGTTGATTCAGGACTGGATGAAAGCAGCCCAGTGCAGACAAAAGTCTTATGCCCACCGCCGTCGTCGCAGGCTTGAGTTCGTAGTCGGAGATCATGGATTCCTACGGATTTCTCCGATGAAGGGCGTGATGAGTTTTGGGAAGAAGGGGAAACTTAGTCCCAGAATGGTAGGTCCTTTTGAGTTAGGCGCGAATCGAATCCCTGAGATTGGAATGAGATGATCCTTGATCGAGTTAGTACCGTTGCCTATCGTGTTGCACTTCCACCCAGATTTCCGGATGTTCACCCCGTATTCCTTGTGTCGATACTTCGCAAATACCTTCATGACCCTTCTCACATGATTTAGCACCAGACCATTCAATTAGGATGCGATCTTTCATTCGCCAAGCGGCCAATAGTTATATTGGATTGGCAGGTAGAGAAACATCGGTCAAAGGTCTTGCCATCTGTGAAGGTTCTTTAGCGTAACCCGTCTAGTGAGGAGATCACTTGGGAGGCTGCGAGCGGATGCAGAAGAATTTCCCTCATCTCTATGAAGGTACGCATATTAAGAATTTTTAATTCGGGGACGAATTTCTTTAAGGAGGGAGATTGTAGCACCTTAGAATGCGATTAGTGTTAATTAAGCGATAATGCGGGTTTTTAGTAAAAGGTTTACGAAAATAGTTTTCTCGCATTTTATTAAGATTAATCAATATTTTATTATTATTTGTTTTGGCTTGCAAACACTTGTGCATGTTAACATGGGGGTTGTTTAGTGTTAACCTTGTTTAGTGGCTATGACACTTTAAACAAATCCATGACATGATTAACTTGCCCTTAGATATTTGATATGAGAGTTATCCTTGTGTTTTGGATTGAGGGTGGTGGCTAGGTGAGTCATGAGGGCATTAATGCTTGCATTAATGATGGAGAGGGAGAGGGTAAGGGTAAGGGTAAGGGTGCACTTACCCTACACTCACCCTCTCATCTTTATCACACCTCACACTCTCATTCTCTCTCATTCTCATATCACTCTATCTCTTTCTCAATTATTTCTTCTTCTCCTCTTCCCTCAACTGTAACCCTTACCTTTTCTTTTCAAAACCTTTCAAAACTTCATTAAAACACAACTAAAACACTTATCATGTCATGTTTTATCCTTTAGGATCCCTTGGAGCTTGGAAAGCTTGGATCTTTGAGCAAGTGTGGATAGGTATGATCTCTAACTATAAAGTAGGTGTTTTTATTGATGTGTTTCCTTGTAGTTGTTGTCTAGAACACTAAAGGTATAGTTTTTGTGCCCATATCGTATTTTGGTATAAATTTGGGTCTCGGATGAATCTGTTATCAAACCAGGTGTTTGTTGGAAAAGTTGCCATCACAGTGACCTAGTTTTGTGACCTAGAAGCTACCCTAAAAACCTGAGACCAATCCCTAAAAACATGGCCGCAATTTGCGATAAGGATGGGGAGTGATGGGTTGTATCTTGGTCTAAGGGTCTCTGGGGTTGTATGTGGTCTCGTAGAACTTGCAACTTTCACCAATTGTTTGTGTAGAAAATCTAGGATCACTTTGCTTGTTTCTAGTGTTTCGACTTCACGCGTTACGTTATCCGACATGGTTTGTGTACTTTTTGTAGCTGTTGCTCTTGGGTTGGTTTCATAGTGTCGCTACGCACGTTAGCCATTAGACGAACACTTGAGAGTTTTGTTCAGAGTTGGTGCGTCGCTCAAACGTAGTTTGTACGTGTTATTGGTCGATTTCTGATGTGAACTTGTTATATTTTTTTATGATTTTAGGATCTTAGGCGTGGATTTCGGACGATGCGAAGAAGGAAAAGAAAATAGTTATCTTTACTTAGCTCAAGATCATCTGTGAGTAGATTTAATATCTACAGGGGAATCGCCCGCATGGCGTTATGCGTCTGGGCTAGATTTAATGATATGATTATTAGTTATAAGTATATGTGTTAGTTATATGTATGCCCTAGAGGCCATTTCTATACATGTGATGTATATTGTAGTGGATGCTTGGACATATATAGGGAGGACTTTCTTGCTCGACATGATAGTATGCTATCTGGTTACTCTTTACCTTAACGTGTATACGGATTGTCTCTCTGTTACATGTTGGTAAAGCCCTTAGGATGTGTACTTGACTACCTGGACTATGATGCGGATCATACTAGTGGGGACATGGTAGTCCATAAGTACATCCTTCAAGGTCCCTGGTCATGGGTATATCGAGACGGGGCATCGATATACGAGAGTAGACTAGCGTATGCCTTCTCGACCCATACAGATGGGCAATGGATGATCCCATATCCATTGGTGTTTGACATCAGAGATGATATACGGGTGCTCAGTTGAGACTGGGTACACTGGACGGACCCGCCGATAACTCTCAGATGGTATTATACCTTACGTCAAATGGCAGTTCTCTGGTGACACTGGTACAGGTTAGTCTGTAGACCCGAGATCGTCATAGAGTCTTGTGTGATTCCCACTGTGCTTTGATTTCCACCTTACCGCGTCCAAGAGGGCGTGCAAAACGGTGGTTTTTGGGTACAGGCCCCGAGTCACATGGAGGCAATGAGCGATAGGAGGGGTTTCGTCTCTCCCGGTATTGGGGGTTGATGTTGTGCTATGCTCGATTGTCCCTAACAGGGAACTCCCTGGCCAGGGCTGGTTTAGAGATATACTGGTAAGTGTTACCAGTAGTTTCTCGACCCGTTATGAGCCTCATATCGGCATGACATATCGGTTATTGGGGTCTGACGTTTACCACCCCTAGAACTGATATGCGACATATCAGACAAGGAGACCGGACTGTACGGTAGTGTCACTGTCAGGCTTTTACAGGAGTTGGAGCTGGCTTGCTTGCTGATCTTCTGATCTCTCAGTACCCGGGTAGCCGTTACGTCCAGCTAGTACCGCTGACGGCTTGTGGGTGCTTGATATGATCATCACCTACTGCCGGCGTATTGACGAGTCTTTAGAGTCCTATACAGAGGTTGTACTGGCTCAGGCAAAACGAAATAGGAGCGCATATGTGATATGTGCGGGACCGAGAATAATGCAAGTATGTCATATTGTATTCCATTCTCGTGATTTGTATCATCGGACGGTTATATGAGATATAGCCGGGTTACCGAATCAAGTGTTGATTCGATACATTGATACACTTGATATTAGTCGGTTATATGCGATATGACCGGATCGTTAAATCAAGTGTTGATTTAATGATTTAAAGTATAATTATATATTTGATATATTATTTTACATTAACTAGTATTAGTTCACTTAAGATTGATTTTCTCACTTGATGTGCACAAGTTGTATATGTGATATATTTTTTGTGCACAAGTTTGTATCATGTTTGATGATACATGCAAACTTGGGTGTATGTGTGACTTACACTATATTTAGGTTAATGGTAAAGGGTTTTTAATTATTTAGTAATTCAAAAATGGTGGTTAGTTTTGAATTAGCTTGAAGCTTCATGAAGCTTTCGAGCATCTTTGACAAAGTCCACCATTTTTGTTTTGCATGACATTTTCATTAACCTAACCATTAACCTAAACTCTAGTTTAGTCTCTACAAAGGTTTAACTCACCCATGGTTGCATTATGATAGACTTCACTTGATAATTCATGTGACATGATTCTTATTCTTTTCTTTTCTTCTTCTTCTTCTTGAAGAAAAAGAAAAAGCTTGCTAGAAATTTTCGTGTGAAGATTAAGAGTGAGAAATCAAAATCTAATGAGAACCCACTTCCTATTTCTCCATCGTCTACGAGACTAGCACTTTAGTTTAGGGTGTTTGCTTCACTAATTCATTGGTTAGTGAAGTAGAAGCTTGAGTCCGTATTCCCTCGACGTAGATCATCTTCGGCATCGAAGACTTCAAGCAATACCGTTGCAATTTTCTCATGGAGCCGTCCAAGAGTCCGGGAGTTGGATGATCGCAGTGAAGGGACTACATCAAGGAGCATATGAAGTGAAGGACCGATCTACAAAGGTTGTATTTCGCATATCACTTAGTCGTAAAGTTATTTACTTGCTTTTGTTCGCCTAATCTCTAGTATACGATCTTGTTTAGAGTTATTCGGCACGGCTAAAATTTTAATCCGGCATGGTTGATGCCTTGTAGAGCCTTATTAGTGTGCTTAGTAACCCTACAGTGGTATCAGAGCCTAGCTAGAACATTAGGCGATGTGTTAACGAAGTTAAAACCCCGATCGAACCCGATATATCGCATTTTATACCCCTCTTTGTATATTTTTCCAAAACTGGGTTTTTCCAGAATTAAAAATACCTAAAAAATTAAGCAGGGTTTTCTAAGCATTACGATGCAAAATTTATGACGTCATCAGTACGGACGACCGCGGAACCGCGGCCATACCCTCTGCTTGGGCCGCGGATCCGCGGCCGTACAGTGAGGTTATTTCTTTTTGTTTGCACAGTAATACTTGAAACTGTTGTTAATATTTTTTGGGTATTTTTAAACTGACTCAAGTGTTGAGTATTCTGGGATTTATTTTGTAATCGTCGATTCGATCGGAGAATTTAATTTTGTTATGTTTTCCGGATTATTTTAGTAAGTGTTAAAAAGTTTGAGCGAATATCAATAACTCGCTTTTTCCCGACCCGGAAAATTTCCATGTGTTGGATTTTTTCCGTTGTTTAAGAACGTCTAAATCATGCAAGTAACGCGATGGACCCTCTAGAAGACAACAAACCTTAACTCGATTATGTGACCGTCTTGAACTGCCCTTTGAACTTTAGGGTTTGGGGCAGTACGGCGTGCCACATGTGAGGCGTTGGCTTGACCCTTCTACGGCTGGACCGTTAGTACTGTGGCATGAAGTGGATGTTTTTAAACTCCCCTCAAGTGTTGAGAACTAATTGGAAAAACTTGGGTGTTTTGATTATTCGATCGGAAAGTTTGACACTGTCTATTTATCTGGAATGTGGTACAATATTTGGAATCCACAAGTAGTTATGAGATAACTAATTTGATTGTTATAAACATAGCAGTTTAGTCTCATTTGATCGGTTGCTACGGGATTTTGATGTGATCAAAAGTCCGTCGCAATCACGTAGCGTACGCGGATACTCGCCGGGTAAACTTAATAGACAGCCATGCCCTATAGTCCCGACCAAGTGACTGTAGGAGAACCCCGTCGCCAAAAGCATCCGTTCGGGTGCTCGCGGCAGCGGTGTTGCGCCTTAGTGCACTTCGTCGACGGCATCCGGGGGTGCGGCCGTCTATTAAAGTTTGCGACGAGCATTCGATCACTTATCGGGAATCTTGTTGAATTGCCCGACGTGATATTGAAAAGTGTTTTCGATATGGAGACTAAAATACGGGGTTTATAATTGTTAGGCATGTGATATCTAAGGTGGTTGCGGATTCCAACTGTTGTAGTTTTACACTTTTTTTTCTGCGACCGTAAGTGTAATATGTGATATCGCCGGTTTTGTTGCTATATGTCAACGACAATTGGGATGCTCATGTTTACTTACGTTGATGACATGTGATGTTATGTGTTGCTGGATATGTTATATTGGATCGTCGCGTTCTGAATAGCCGAGGGTTTTATGTGAGATGAGAGTTTTTATTTTCATTCATGTAAAATTAAATGTATGTAATATTCTTTTATTGGGGCACTTCCGGGATGAGGGTGATGTCACCATTTGTATATTATTTACTTTTCCGCACTAGGATAGACTCAAGGAGGAGAGCATAAGTAACAGGGTTCTAGAGTCCAGTGGGAGACCAACTCGAGGAGTCGAGTCCGGGTCTCCTAACTCTAGAATTGGTAGGGTTGCTTGCCGCTCTCGTAGAGGTCTAGGGTTGTGGGTTTGGCTATTCGTCGCGACCGTAGAATCCATGTTTTATAAAGGCTCAAAATAAAACACGGACGTCCTAGTATATCCAATGTTTCATATGTTTCTTCTGCTGCGATATCTGTGATATGATCATTTGATGTTCTGTGATAAATACTGTATATAGTATATATGATATATTATATAGACGTTAGTTATGTTTTACACCCGCGCTAGCTCTACCCTGCTCTGCCGTTAGTTACCTAACCTAACGGTGCACGAGGGGACATCGAGGCGAATGCGGATGGCATAAGTGTACGTCGTATTTATCTGTGATATTTAGGTGACTTAAATGATGGGACTTCATTAATGTGATTAACGAAAGAAAAAGAAACCTAAAAGATATTGTGGAATCGAATTTTCAAAAACAGGTAGCTACAGTTCTTGCTTTGCATCGCGGTGTTCCTTGTAGAACATCCTGCACCTTATTCGATGAGGAAAGGGCCGAGATCTCTTCACTGGGAGTGACCCCTTTAGCAATAACTGCCAGATGCTACAACACTCGGTTTGTATTTTGATTGCTTCTATAGTTCTTGCTTTGCATAGTGGTATATATGATATATCCTGCACCTTATTCGATGAGGAAAGGGCCGACGATCCCTTCACCGGGAGTGACCCCTTTAGCAAAACTAGAAAAGCCTCAAAATCACTCCATTTCAAAATCATTCGATTCTACAATGATATCAAGTTCATTACACAATAGGTTTTCAGAAAAACCTGTCGTAGCCCTCCGTCATTTCAGATAAGTCCTACTTAGTATTCGTGCTACGTTTGTTGGCCTGCATCAAGGCGTAGTGTGCGGTAGCTAACTAGTATTTATCTGTTTATGCATATGATGCTGATTGGATTAGGGTAGTCGTGCGACATTGTTGGCCTGTGTCAAGGGTCGTGCAGGTGGGTTTAATTCAATCAAGAAATGACGGGTTGAACATGACTAGCGGACTATGGTTTGTTGTCCTGCGTCAAGGTCATAGGACGCTAGAGGTAAAATATTATTGGGAATTTCAAGTGTTGAAATTTGCAATAAGATTGCATACCTTCTATGAGATAGTTGGATCCCGATACCCGCTGCAAGTAAGAGTTACTCCTAGGAGAGTTTTACACATTACAATTAGCCGATCAAGTAGGTGTCTAGAAAGGTGTCAACGGGGTTATGCCTCTGGGAAAATGAGGTTTACATTAATTAGGTTCGTGCGAAAGCACGGGGGACCTCCCTCAAAGTACCGACACTGGCCTAGCTGAAAGAATGGCGAACTTGTAGCATGTAATTAATCCCGGCTAGTCTTTCCTTTTAGGATTTGAAGAAAGATTTGATAAAAACAGTAGGAGCCATCCTGATTAGATAAAATAATAACCAATCTGATCTTGCAAGAACGCACGCTGAGTGTTTTCTTCTCTCTCTCTATAGGTAGCGACCATATCACGTCTTAATCAAGATAATAATACGGATGTATTGACCGAACCCGCTTCTTATACTGAGCTGGGGAACATTGGTACCGCTCTAACTTATAAATGTTATAAGACAGAGCAGGAAATAGGGGATTACCAGAATTCCTGTGCCGCCCAAACGAAGAAAGTGCATGATGATGCATCTTCTTCGGGTGTGTTCATTACAGAGAACTGTTTCTCAGTATCCTTTACGTGCTGGGTATGTAATACCGGATCAGGATCCCACATATGTAATTTGTTACATGGGTTACAGATAGGTAAAGAACTGAGAACGGGCGATAAGTTTCATGATATAGAAAACGGTGCAAGTGTTGCAGCCAAGTCTGTTTGTCGCTATCACCCTGTATTATTACCAGAATACATTGATTCTGAACGAATGTTATTAGATACCGAACCTGATATACAAAATCATATCAGTCTCTTTATTAGTAAAGAAAGGATATAATTTTGTATTGTTGGATAATGTTTTGAACATTTCCTATATCAAGAGTTGATCGGTTCAGGCACGTTATCTAAAAGCATTGACATTCTAAATCAAACCGTAGTTCTTAGTATACAGAACACACACAAGAGGAAGAGTTCAGAAATGAACGTATCCTTCTTGAGGCATTGTAGACTAGGTCATATCAATGCGACCCGACTAGCAAAGTTACACTTAGATGCATATTTAAATCTGTTTGAATTTACATCTGGTGAAACTTGCCGGTCATGTCACAGAGATAAGATGACCATAGCTCTGTTTAATGGAAACAGAGAAAGAGTTACTGAACTTTTGGGATGATACATGTTGATGTATGAAGGTCCCTTGTCTACACATGCCAAGACCGGTTCTTTGTACTTCATTACATTCTCTAATGATCTCTCAAGATTCAGACATATGTTCCTGTTGAAACACAAGTCCGAACCTTTTGAGATATTCACAGAATATAAGTTAGAAGTAGAGAACCAAAACAGGTATAAGTATTATGTCCTTTGATGAGATCAGGGAGGAGAATACTTGAACACGGGATTCCTGAACTATTCTAAAGGAGAATGAGATTCTCTCTCAGCATTACTCCTCCGTATACACCATAGCACGATGGTATATCAGGGCGGAGCAATCGCACCCTATATGATAAGGTGTGCTCTATGATGAGTACTACTGAGTTGCATATTCCCTTTTGGGAGTTATGCACTTATGAAGTTGCATACCTATTGAATAGGGTTCCAACCAAATCAGATGCCTACCACTCCATATAAGATATGGTAAGGGAAGAGCCTATCTATTAAGTTAGTTAAGATTTGGTGTTGTCCGGCCTATGTCTAAAAGAAAAATCCGGACAAGCTCGAGGCAAACTCAGTTCTGTGGAAGTTTGTTGGATATCCCAAGCATTTGCAAAAGAATATCTTCTACCGCACCGAGGAACAAAGGATGTTTTGTTTCTCAACATGCCACCTTTGTGTAAGGGAATTTCTTGTGAAGAAATTAGTGGTCATAAGGTAGAACTGGAAAGAGTTCCAGCTATACAAACTGCAGCAGATGATTTGGTAGAACCGGAGGATTTAATAGTAACCAACGAACCTCAGCCTCTCCGCCAATCTAGTAGGGTTCCTCACCCACCTGAGAGATACTTTAGTTTCTCTATGACAGTGGGAGCGAGGATTGCATCATGAGATGATGACCCAACTAGTTTCAAGCAGGCCATCAGGAGTAGAGACTCTGTAAGAATGGCTGGATGCTTATCGATCTGAGATGGAATCCTTATACACCAACAAAGTATGGACTTTGGTTGCTTTATCTGTAGGGTTAAATCCCCATCAGGAGCAAGTATATCTTGAGAAGATTACTTGGTATACATGGAAAAGTTGAGACTTTCAAAGCTAGACTTGTTAAAGGTTTGCATCATAGACCAGATGTGGCTAATGATGAAACCTTTTATAAGTAGCTATGCTTAAGTCCATCCAGATTCTACTTGCCACGGATACATACCATGACTGCGATATCTGGCGGTTGGGTGTCATGACTGCTTTTCTAAATGATATTTTAGAAGAGAGAGTCTATAAATACACAGTCGAGGGCTTCGTAGAAAGTGGGAGCAGCGGAAACGTGTGCAAGATGTTTTATGTGATAAAGTAGGTATCGTGGAGTTGGAACGTCTGTTTTAATGTGTTAGTCAAAGAGTTTGACATCATCAAAATGGTAGATGAACCTTGTATATACAAAAAGGTAGTAGAGAGTATGGTGGAGATCCTCGTAGAGTACGTGGATGACATACTCTTGATAGGGAAGGAGTTTCCTATGCTACGCTCGATCAATCTCCGCTTATCACAAGGATTCTCCATACAGGATCAAAATGATACCTCCTAAATCCTAGGTTTTGGATCTATGAGATAGATATAATTGGATGTTAGGATACTCACTAGATGTAATGAGATGGTATCAATAGATCCTGGGGAGAATCACTGGAAGGGTTCCAGGGTGATAAGGACGACTGAATGTCAGTCACAGGCATTGTCTTTACCCTCAGTAAAGGGACGGTATGTTGGAAGAGTTCCAAGGTAAATACCGTGACATACTAGAAGATTAAAGGCAAGATACATCGTTACCAAAGATACTACCAAAGAGGAAGTCTGGGTGTATATTAGTTCATGAGATGAACTTTGTTCCTACCATTGTGTGACAATGGAGTTGTGGCTTATGCCTAGGAACGCCCGTCCCATCAGTGATCCAGACATATTCGGAGGCAGTGTCACCTGATCATGGAGATGGTTGATCTCTAGGGGATCAAGGTTAGGAGAGTAGACTCAGAGGACTACACGGCGGATCCACTCACAAAGGTCTTTTCCCAGAGAGAGACTATTATGGGATGGTTGAGTATGAGATACTGCAACCACTGTTATCAGATAGCCCTAGTGGAAGTGGGAGATTGTTAGTTATATGTATGCGCTAGAGGCCATTACTATACGTATGATGTATATTGTAGTGGATGCTTGGACATATATAGGGAGGACTTTCTTGCTCGACATGATAGTATGCTATCTGGTTACTCTTTACCTTAACGTGTATACTGATTGTCTCTCTGTTACATGTTGGTAAAGCCCTTAGGATCTGTACTTGACTACCTGGACTATGATGCGGATCATACTAGTGGGGACATGGTAGTCCATAAGTACATCCTTCAAGGTCCCTAGTCGTGGGTATATCGAGACGAGGCATCGATATACCAGAGTAGACTAGCGTATTCCTTCTCGACCCATACAGATGGGCGATGGATGATCCCATATCCATTGCTGTTTCATATCAGAGATGATATACGGTGCTCAGTCGAGACTGGGTACACTGGACGGACTCGCCGAGAACTCCCAGATGGTATTATACCTTACGTCAGATGGCAGTTCTCTGGTGACACTGGTACAGGTTAGTCTGTAGACCCGAGATAGTCATAGAGTCTTGTGTGATTCCCGCTGTACTTTGATTTCCACCTTACCACGTCCAAGAGGGCGTGCAAAACGGTGGTTTTTGGGTACAGTCCCGAGTCACATGGAGGCAATGAGCGATAGGAGGGGTTTCGTCTCTCCCGGTATTGGGGGTTGATGTTGCGCTATGCTCGATGGCCATAACAGGGAAGTCCCTGGCCAGGGCTGGTTTAGAGATTTACTGGTAAGTGTTACCAGTAGTTTCTCGACCCGTTATGAGCCTCATATCGGCATGACTTATCGGTTATTGGGGTCTGACGTTTACCACCCCTAGAACCGATATGCGACATATAAGACGAGGAGATCGGACTGTACGGTAGTGTCACTGTCAGGCTTTTACAGGAGTTGGAGTGGGCTTGCTTGCTGATCTTCTGATCGCTCAATACCCGGGTAGCCGTTACGTCCAGCTAGTACAACTGACGGCTTCTACTGGCTCAGGCAAAACGAAATAGGAGCGCATTTGTGATATGTGCGGGACCGAGAATAATGCAAGTATGTGATATTGTATTCCATTATCGTGATTTGTATCATCGGACGGTTATATGAGATATAGTCGGGTTACCGAATCAAGTGTTGATTCGATACATTGATACACTTGATATTAGTCGGTTATATGCGATATGACAGAATCGTTAAATCAAGTGTTGATTTAATGATTTAATGTATAATTATATATTTGATATATTACTTTACATTAACTAGTATTAGTTCACTTAAGATTGATTTTCTCACTTGATGTGCACAAGTTGTATATGTGATATATTTTTTGTGCACAAGTTTGTATCATGTTTGATGATACATGCAAACTTGGGTGTGTGTGTGACTTACACTATATTTAGGTTAATGGTAAAGGGTTTTTAATTATTTAGTAATTCAAAAATGGTGGTTATTTTTGAATTAGCTTGAAGCTTCATGAAGCTTTCAAGCATCTTTGACAAAGTCCACCATTTTTGTTTTGCATGACATTTTCATTAACCTAACCATTAACCTAAACTCTAGTTTAGTCTCTACAAAGGTTTAACTCACCCATAGTTGCATTATGATAGACTTCACTTGATAATTCATCTGACATTATTCTTATTCTTTACTTTTTCTTCTTCTTCTTCTTGAAGAAAAAGAAAAGGCTTGCTAGAAATTTTCGTGTGAAGATTAAGGGTGAGAAATCAAAATCTAAAGAGAACCCACTTCCTATTTCTCCATCCTCTACTAGACTAGCACTTTAGTTTAGGGTGTTTGCATCTCTAATTCATTGGTTAGTGAAGTAGAAGCTTGAGTCCGTATTCCCTCGACGTAGATCATTTTTAGCATCGAAGACTTCATGCAATACCGTTGCAATTTTCACATGGAGCCGTTCAAGAGTCCGGGAGTTGGATGTGTTAGTTGTGTGTATGCCCTAGAGGCCAGTATTGTACAGATGATGTATATTATATTGGATGCTTGGACATATATAGAGATGACTTTCTTGCTCGATATGATAGTATGCTATCTGGTTGCTCTTTATCTTAACATGTACACTAGTCTCTTTAAACTGTCTTATAGTTACATGGTGGTAAAGCCCTTAGGATGTGTACTTGACTACCTGGACTATGATGCAGATCATACTAGTGGGGACATGGTAGTCCATAAGTACATCCTTCAAGGTCCCTAGTCGTGGGTGTATCGAGACGGGGCATCGATATACCAGTGTAGACTAGCGTATACGCTTCTCGACCCATGAGATGGACGATGGATGATCCCATATCCATTGGTGTTTGACTTCAGAGATGGTATACGGGTGCTCAGTAGAGACTGGGTACACTGGACGGACTCGCCGAGAACTCCCAGATGGTATTATACCTCACGTCAGATGGCAGTTCTCAGGTGACACTTGTGCAGGTTAGTCTGTATACCCGAGATCGTCATAGAGTCTTGTGTGATTCCCACTGTGCTTTGATCTCCACCTTACCACGTCCATGAGGGCATGCAAAATGGTGGTTTTTGGGTACAGTCCCGAGCCACATGGAGGCAATGAGCGATAGGAGGGGTTTCGTTTCTTCCGGTATTGGGAGTTGATGTTGCGCTGTGCTTGATTGGCCGTAACAGAGAAGTCCCTGGCCAGGGCTGATCAGAGATTTGCTGGTAAGTGTTACCAGTAGTTTCTCGACCCGTTATGAGCCTCACATCGGCACGACTTATCGATTATTGGGGTCTGACGTATACCACCCCTAGACTTGGTATGCGACATATCAGACGAGGAGACCGGACTGTACAGGAAGTGTTGCAGATCAGCTCGATAGGAGTTGTAGCAGGTTCGCTTGTTCTCTTCTGATCGTTCATTACCCGGGTGGCCGTTACGTTTAGCTGACCACTTACGGCTTGGGGGTGCTTGATATGATCATCACCCGCTGCCGGCATATTGACGAGTCTCAGAGTCCAATAATGGAGTTTCCTAGTCCAGGCGGAACGTTGTGGTGCGCGTATGCGATATGCGCATGGACCCGATTAAAATGCGCGTATGGGATACCGTATATTGATCGGGGGCTTGCTTTTGGTAGGGGTCATATGTGATATGGCCGGATTGATAAATCAAGTGTTGATTTATCATTTAACCAGCAGCTTCTCACTTGAAATCCTTTCTTGAGTTAGTTGGATGTATGCATGCATGTATGCCTTCTTTTTGATTCATGCACATATGGATGTACATATGCACATACATACATACATCTTTCATGGTTGAATATATATGAAAATGGTGGCAATATAAGACTCACACCATGGTTTTATTTATGAATTATTATTGTATTTATACTAAAACATAAAAGGAAAGAAAAGGTTCATTATTGATTTGTTCTACATTCTTCTTTTGACCTAACCTTTCTCACCCACCTTTTAACCTTGGGTAAAGTTTCCTTTTGTGTTTTAACTCTAGTACAATAATGATTCAACCATGGTTTGAGATGATAGATAGAAAATATATATTGATATATTTTTCTATTTTCAAGAGGAGTTGAACTTCTCATCTTCTTTAAAAAAAACCATCATCTTCATCAACCTCTCTCTTTTTGCTCTCTAGTTCTTAGTAGTGAGCAATACACTCATCAAGATTGGATTTTGAAGTGAGAAAGAGAACCACAACACCATTCTACACAAGTCTAGCCAACTTGTTTAGAATGTTAGCTTGATTTCGTTCACTTGATCGGATAAAGTCGTAAGCTTGGACAAAGCGGACTCCGGGTGGATCATCGGTGACAACGAGGAGTTCAAGTGGAGCTTTTTCAAGTCCTAAGTAGCCGAGGAGTCTAGCGTAGGGAGCTACAAAGGTTGTACTCTCTAAACCCTAGCTTTCCTTTCATATGATGATATGAATATTTTGAAACCCTAATCGATTCTAGGAACGATCCGATGCATGTTAGCTTAGCACCCTAAAAATGCTTTCTTTGGTTCATGTGATGCTTCCAAACCCTTCATGAGGTGCTAGGCTAACCCAACATTGGTATCAGAGCCGACCTAGAATATTAGGCGACCTTTTTACGAAGTTAAAACTCCGATCGAACCGGAAAATACGATTTTTGGGTGCTCTCTGGACTTTTTTCAAAATCTGGTTATTTTCCGAATTAAAAATATGTAAAAAATTCAGCTGGTAAGACTAAGAATTACGGTATAAATATTTTTCCATGAACAGTAAATTTAGTCGCGGAAACGCGACCTAAGCTTGCTTAGGCCGCGGAAACGCGGCCGTATACATCGATCAATGAGTAAAATTTATACAGTAATTCTGGAATCTGCTTGTATATTTTTTTAGGGTATTTTTAATCTGAATTTAGTACTGAAAATTCTGGAGGTGGTTTTGGACTCAACAGTTCGATCGGAATTTTGATTTCGTGGCTTTTCCGGGTAAATCTAGAAAGTATTGAAGTGTTCGAACGACTATCATTTGCTTACTTTTCACGGGGTTTAAAATCTTTCGGAAATACGTGCAAGTTTGTTTGTGGTGGACCCTCTAGAATACAACAAACCTTAACTCGATTATGTGACCGTCTTGAACTGCCTTTTGAACCTTAGGGTTTGGGGCAGTACGGCGTGCCACATGTGAGGCGTTGGCTTGACCCTTCTACGGATGGACCGCTACCACTGTGTCACACTCCGGGTTTTTGAACTCCGCTCAACTGTTGAGCTTTAGTGAATCTTGGGTATTTGATCGTTCGTTCGAAAACTTTAATACTGTCTAATTATCTTGAATGTGATGCAATGTGTGGACTTCATATTATAAGACATGAAATACGAGGTATGTGATGCTTCGCATTTACGATGGCTAAAGAGAATGTGGATTCCAGATATTGCAGTTTTACACTTTCTTTTCTATGACCGTAAGTGTAGTATGTCGATATCGCCGGTTTCGTTGCTATACATCAACGACAATTGGGCTACGCATACTTACTTACGTTGATGATATGTGATATTTTGTGTTGCTGAGATATGATGTGCAGGATTGTTGCGATTGAATAGCCGGGGGTTTTTTTTTATGTGAGATGAGAGTTTTATATTTTCATTCATGTAAATTCAAATGTAATGTAATATTCTTTTATTTGGGTCACTTCCGGGTTGAGGTCGATGCCACCTGTGTTGTATATTATTTACTTTTCCGCATTAGGATGGACCCAAGGAGGGGAGCACAGGTGACCGGGTTCTGGGGTTCAGTGGGAGGCCATCTCGAGGAGTCGAGACCGGGTCTCCTAAACTCCAGAATTGGTAGGGTCACTTGCTGCTCTCGTAGGGGTCTAGGGTGTGGGCTTGGCTATTCATCGCGACTGTGGAATCCGTATTTTCTATTGTTGGCTAGATACTAAATACGGACGTCTTAGAATATCCCACATTATACCTATATTTCTGCTGCGATATCTGTGATGTAATCATTTGATATGTTCTGATGGATACAGTATATAGTATATATGATATATTATATATGCGTTACTTATGTTTTGCACCCGCACTAGCCCTGCCCTGCTCTGTCGTTAGTTACCTAACTTAACGGTGCACGAGGGGACATCGAGGCGAATGCGGATGGCATAAGTGTACGTCGTATTTATCTGTGATGTTTAGGTAAATTAAATGATGGGACTTCATTAATATGATTAATGAAAGAAAAAAAAACCTAAAAGATGTTGTAGAATCAAATTTTTTTAAAATAAAAGGGGTAGCTACAGTTTTGCTTTGCAAAGCGGTATATATGATATACCCTGCACCTTATTCGATGAGGAAAGGGCCGAGATCCCTTCACCGGGAGTGACCCTTTTAGCAATAACTGGCAGATGCTACACACTCGGTTTGACTTTTGATTGCTTCTATAGTCTCTGCTATGCATAGCGGTATATATGATATACCCTGCACCTTATTCGATGAGGAAAGGGCCGAGATCCCTTCACCGGGAGTGACTCCTTTAGCAAAACTAGAAAAGCCTCAAAATCACTCAATTTCAAAACTTCACTTGATTCTACGACGATATCAAGTTCATTACGCAATAGGTTTTCAGCAAAAACCTGTCGTAGCCCTCCGTCATTTCAGATAAGTTGTATATAGTATTAGTGCTACATTTGTTGGCTTTCGTCAAGGTGTAGTGTGCGGTAGCAATATGCTGCTTATCTGCAGCATATGATGCGACTGGATTAGGGTTGTCGTACGGCTTTGTTGGCTTTCGTCAAGGGTCGTGCTGGTGGGTTTAATTCAGTCAAGAAATGTACGGGTTGAACTTGACTAGCGGGCTGTGGTTTGTTGGCTTTCGTCAAGGTCATAGCACGTTAGGGGCAAAACATTATCGGGAATTTCAAGTGTTGAAATTTGCAATGAGATTGCATACCTTCTATGAGTTAGTTGGATCCCGATACCCACTGCGAGTAATTGTTACTCCTGGGAGAGTTTTACACTGGACAATTAGCTGATCAAGTAGGTGTCTAGAAAGGTGTCAACGGGGTTACGCCTCTGGGAAAATGAGGTTTACTTTAATTAGGTCCGTGCGAAAGCACGGGGAACCTCTCTCAAAGTACCGACACTGGCCTGGCTGAAAGATCGGCGAAGTTTTAAGGTGTAATTAATCCCGGCTAGTCTTTCCTTTAGGGTTTGAAAGAAGATTTGATAAAAACCAGTAGGAGCCATCCTGATTAGATAAGATAATAACCAATCTGATCTTGCAAGAGCATACGCTAAAGTGTTTTCTTCTCTCTCTCTCCAGGTAGCGACCATGTCATGCCCTAATAAAGATAATAATATGGATGTATTGACTGAACCCGCATGTTATACTGTGCTGGGGAACGTTGGTTCCGTTCTTTCTTATAAGAGTTATAGGAATGAACAGGACATAGGGGAATACCAGGATTCCCAAGCCACCCGAATGAAGAAAGTACATGTGGATTCATTTTCTTCGGGTGTGTTCGTTACAGAGAACTGTTTCTCCATATGCCCTACGTCCTGGGTATTAGATACCGGGTCGGGATCCCATATATATAATCAGTTACATGGGCTCAGGAAAGGTAGAGAACTTGGAGAAGGTGATAAAGACATTAGAGTTGGAAATGGTGCAATTGTTGCAGCTAAGACTGTCGGGGAATATCACCTTGCATTACCAACTGGTAATATATTGGTTCTGAACGAATGCTATTACATACCGAACCTGATCTGCAACATTATATCGGTTTCTTTGTTGAGTAAAGAGGGATATAATTTTGTATTACAGGATAATGTTATGAACATTTTCCGTAACCAAAAGTTGGTTAGATCAGGCACGTTATGTAATGGCATTTATGTTCTAAATCAATCAACAGTTCTGAGCATAACAAACACATACAAGAAGAAGAGTTCAGAAATGAACGAATCCTTCTTGTGGCATTGTAGACTCGGTCACATCAATGCGACACGACTGGCAAAGTTGCACAAGAATGGATATTTGAAACAGTTCGAATTTTCATCTTATGACACTTGCCAGTCATGTCTCAAAGGCAAGATGACCAAAACTCCGTTTACAGGACACGGAGAAAGAGTTACCGAACTCTTGGGACTGATACATAGTGATGTATGCGGTCCCATGTCTACACATGCCAGGGATGGTTCTTCGTACTTCATTACGTTCACTGACGATCTCTCAAGATACGGACATGTGTTCTTGATAAGACATAAGTCTGAAGCTTTTGAGAAATTTAGAGAATATAAACAAGAAGTCGAGAACCAAACCGGAAAAAGTATTAAAATCCTTCGATCTGATCGAGGAGGTGAATACTTAAGCAGTGAATTCTTGGACTTCCTAAAAGAGAATGGGATTCTCTCTCAGCTGAGTCCTCCATATACACCACAGCACAACGGTGTATCAAAACGGAGGAACCGCACGCTATTAGATATGGTGTGCTCCATGATGAGCACAGCTGAGTTGCCTATTTACTTCTGGGGGTATGCGCTTGAAACAGCCATACATCTATTGAATATGGTCCCCACCAAATCTGTGCCTACCACTCCATATGAGATATGGAAAGGGAAGAGACCATATCTTAACTATGTTAAGATATGGGGTTGTCCAGCCTATATCAAACGACAAAATCCGGACAAACTCGAGGCACGGTCTGTTCTATGCAAATTTATAGGATATCCCAAGAATTCACAAGGGTATATCTTCTACCACCCTGAGGAACAAACAGTGTTTGTTTTTCGGCATGCCACCTTTTTAGAAAAGGAATTTCTTGAAAAAGAGATTAGTGGTCATGAGGTAGAACTGGAAGAGGTTCCAGCTACAAAAGCTGCAACAGAAGATCTTGTGGAACCAGAGGATTCCGTAGTTCCCAATGAACCCCATCCACTCCGCCGATCTAGTAGGGTTCCTCGCCAACCAGAGAGATACTACGGTTTTCTCATGGATGGTGGGAGCGAGGATTGCATCATGGAGGATGATGACCCAACTAGCTTCGAGCAGGCCATCACGAGTGGGGACTCAGTGAAATGGCTGGATGCTATGCGGTCCGAGATGGAATCCATGTACACCAACAAAGTATGGACTTTAGAAGATGCTCCTGAAGGGGTAAAACCCATTGGGAGCAAGTGGATCTTTAAGAAAAAACTTGATGTAGATGGGAAGGTGGAGACTTTCAAAGCTAGACTTGTTGCAAAAGGTTTTCGTCAAAGACCAAGAGTGGACTATGAAGAAACCTTTTCTCCAGTGGCTATGCTTAAATCCATCCGGATCATGCTTGCCATCGCTGCGTATCATGATTACGAAATCTGGCAAATGGATGTTAAGACCGCCTTTCTAAACGGTGATTTAGAAGAGTGCGTGTACATGACTCAGCCAGAGGGCTTCGTAGATAGTGGGAGTAGCGGGAAGGTGTGCAAGCTACTTAAATCCATTTATGGATTAAAGCAAGCATCGCGGAGTTGGAACATCTGCTTTGACGTCGTTATCAAAGAGTTTGATTTCGTCAAAAACATAGATGAACCTTGTATCTACAAGAAGGTGGCAGGGAGTAAGGTTGTCTTCCTCGTATTGCACGTGGACGACATACTCTTGATAGGAAATGACATTCCTATGCTGCAATCGGTCAAGCTCTTCTTATCACAAAGATTCTCAATGAAAGATCTTGGTGATGCCTCCTGCATATTGGGAATCAGGATCTATAGAGATAGATCCAAACGGATATTGGGATTGTCCCAATCCAGGTACATTGATACCATACTAAAGAGGTTTAGTATGGAAGATTCCAAGCGTGGGAACTTACCCACGATCTCTGGAGTCACTCTCTCCAAAGAGATGTCTCCCAAGACTGATTTGGAGAGAGCTCGCATGCAAGGGATACCCTATGCTTCGGCTGTAGGCTCTATCATGTACGCGATGCTATATACCAGACCCGATGTAGCATACTCACTAAGTGTAGTGAGTAAGTATCAAGCTGATCCTGGAGAGAGTCACTGGACGGCTGTGAAGAGCATTCTCAAGTACTTACGAAGAACTAAAGAGATGCTCTTGGTGTATGGTAATGGAGAACTCCAAGTGGAGTCCTTTACCAATTCGAGCTTCCAGAGTGATAAGGACGACTCTAAGTCGCGGTTGGGATTTGTCTTTACCCTTTACGGAGGGGCGGTTAGCTGGAAGAGTTCCAAGCAGGAAACTGTAGCAGACTCGACGATGGAGGCCGAATACATCGCTGCCAACAATGCTGCCAAAGAGGCTGTCTGGATCAGGAAGTTCATTACTGAACTTGGAGTGGTTCCATCCATTGAGCATCCAATACCTTTGTATTGCGATAACAATGGAGCGGTGGCTTTGGCCAAGGAACCCAGGTCCCATCAGCGATCCAGGCATATTCTGAGGCGGCATCACCTGATCCGGGAGATAGTTGATCGCCGGGAGATCGAGGTCAGGAGGGTTGACACGAAGAACAACACGGCGGATCCACTCACGAAGGCCATTCCCCAGATACAGTTTGAGAGACTCTTCGGGATGCTCGGTATGCGATACTACAGCAGCTGGCCCTAGTGCAAGTGGGAGATTGTTAGTTGTGTGTATGCCCTAGAGACCAGTATTGTACAGATGATGTATATTATATTGGATGCTTGGACATATATAGAGATGACTTTCTTGCTCGATATGATAGTATGCTATCTGGTTGCTCTTTATCTTAACATGTACACTAGTCTCTTTAAACTGTCTTATAGTTACATGGTGGTAAAGCCCTTAGGATGTGTACTTGACTACCTGGACTATGATGCAGATCATACTAGTGGGGACATGGTAGTCCATAAGTACATCCTTCAAGGTCCCTAGTCATGGGTGTATCGAGACGGGGCATCGATATACCAGTGTAGACTAGCGTATACGCTTCTCGACCCATGAGATGGGCGATGGATGATCCCATATCCATTGGTGTTTGACTTCAGAGATGGTATACGGGTGCTCAGTGGAGACTGGGTACACTAGACGGACTCGCCGAGAACTCCCAGATGGTATTATACCTCATGTCAGATGGCAGTTCTCAGGTGACACTTGTGCAGGTTAGCCTGTAGACCCGAGATCGTCATAGAGTCTTGTGTGATTCCCACTGTGCTTTGATCTCCACCTTACCACGTCCATGAGGGCGTGCAAAACGGTGGTTTTTGGGTACAGTCCCGAGCCACATAGAGGCAATGAGAGATAGGAGGGGTTTCGTCTCTCCCGGTATTGGGAGTTGATGTTGCGCTGTGCTTGATTGGCCGTAACAGGGAAGTCCCTGGCCAGGGCTGATCAGAGATTTGCTGGTAAGTGTTACTAGTAGCTTCTCGACCCGTTATGAGCCTCACATCGGCACGACTTATCGATTATTGGGGTCTGACGTATACGAACCCTAGACTTGGTATGCGACATATCAGATGAGGAGATCGGACTGTACGGGAAGTGTTGCCGATCGGCTCGATGGGAGTTGTAGCAGGTTCGCTTGTTCTCTTCTGATCGTTCAATACCCGGGTGGCCGTTACGTTTAGCTGACCGCTTGCGGCTTGGGGGTGCTTGATATGATCATCACCCACTACCGGGGTATTGACGAGTCTCAGAGTCCCACAATAGAGTTTCCTAGTCCAGGCGGAACGTTGTGGTGCGCGTATGCGATATGCGCATGGACTCGATTAAAATGCGCGTATGGGATACCGTATATTGATCGGGCGGCTTGCTTTTGGTAGGGTTCATATGTGATATGGCCGGATTGATAAATCAAGTGTTGATTTATCATTTAACCATTAGCTTCTCACTTGAAATCCTTTCTTGAGTTAGTTGGATGTATGCATGCATGTATGCCTTCTTTTTTATTCATGCACATATGGATGTACATATACACATACATACATACATACATCTTTCATGGTTGAATATATATGAAAATGGTGGCAATATAAGACTCACACCATGGTTTTATTTATGAATTATTATTGTATTTATACTAAAACATAAAAGGAAAGAAAAGGTTCATTATTGATTTGTTCTACATTCTTCTTTTGACCTAACCTTTCTCACCCACCTTTTAACCTTAGGTAAAGTTTCCTTTTGTGTTTTAACTCTAGTACAATAATAATTCAACCATGGTTTGAGATAATAGATAGAAAATATATATTGATATATTTTTCTATTTTCAAGAGGAGTTGAACTTATCATCTTCTTTAAAAAAAACCATCATCTTCATCAACCTCTCTCTTTTTGCTCTCTAGTTCTTAGTAGTGAGCAATACACTCATCAAGATTGGATTTTGAAGTGAGAAAGAGAACCACAACACCATTCTACACAAGTCTAGCCAACTTGTTTAGAATGTTCGCTTGATTTCGTTCACTTGATCGGATAAAGTCGTAAGCTTGGACAAAGCGGACTTCGGGTGGATCATCGGTGACATCGAGGAGTTCAAGTGGAGCTTTTTCAAGCCCTAAGTAGCCGAGGAGTCTAGCGTAAGGAGCTACAAAGGTTGTACTCTCTAAACCCTAGCTTTCCTTTCATATGATGATATGAATATTTTGAAACCCTAATCGACTCTAGGAACGATCCGATGCATGTTAGCTTAGCACCCTAAAAATGCTTTCTTTGGTTCATGTGATGCTTCCAAACCCTTCATGAGGTGCTAGGCTAACCCAACAGGATGATCGCAGCGAAGGGACTACATCAAGGAGCATATGAAGTGAAGGACCAATCTACGAAGGTTGTATTTCGCATATCACTTAGTCGTAAAGTTGTTTACTTGCTTTTGTTCGCCTAATCTCTAGTATACGATCTTGTTTAGAGTTATTCGGCACGGCTAAAATTTTAATCCGGCATGGTTGATGCCTTGTAGAGCCATGTTAGTGTGCCTAGTAACCCTACAATATGTACATAGAGATTGTGCATGAATTTTCATTGCATATTATTACTTGTTGTTCCTGGACTTGTACCCATTGGACACTGCACTATTATAGACGGTTCATGTTGCACGAGCATAAATTGTATGCTACACACACACCGTCGGTAATTGCCATGACACGCACAACACATATACATATGTGATATTGTATTGATTAGGGACAATTGAGACATTAATTCTTATTCCATTGTGCATATGAAATATAGCATACACATATACCTTGCTATACCTACATGCTTACACATATACCTTACTAGAGCTATATGTTCACATTTACATGATGTTGCATTAGATTTCGGATAATATGGGAACCGCATGATATATTTAATAACTTGATGCATTTAAATAGCGGATTTCACTTGATATGCTCATATTATTGTTTTATGTTGCATTTATTATATTTCATGGATTTACGCATTGAGATATGAATTTCATGTGATTTTATGGATTTGGGGACCGTAGTATTTCAAGAAATTTTGCATTGTTTGAAAAACCCGGTTTCTCTTGTGATATTTTAGTGCGTCTACCATGAGTTTTCTCGGTTCTGAAATTGGCATGAGAAACCCGATTCTAGGAGTGGAGGAACCGTCTGCGGGTATATGGTGGGCCCGGAGGTACCCGGGGCAAGAAGATCGCAGATGATGGCGTTAAGCCCGAGGCAGGGGAGTACTACCTTACCGGTGATAGTATTTGGATTCGGCGGATATCTGGAGGATACCGACAGGAGTTATGAGATGGACATGGACCAACCGTTCTGCCGGAGCCCACGGGCCGATCCCGCAAATGGAGTCCATGATGTGAGGATTTATGTGTCTATGCTGGACACTAGTTTTCATGATGTTTTCGAGTGTCGATGTTGGACACTCAGGTTCCATGAGACTTACAGGATATGAGGGCCGATCTGAGGATGCGGTGCCTGAGGTATTGGGATTTGGAGTATCGTTGATGGACACTAGTTTTTTTCCACGATGAGGATTCCGTGACGATGATATGTTTTATCCCATACTCAGCATTTATTGATATATATTGCTTTATGTTTTATTAATTCCTGATAGAGTACCTTTTATAACCGTTGCATATACATATTGCCATATTATACTATCAGTTTGCATTTGATAGATTATCGCAGTACGTGCATACCTGCGATTACTTGCATGAAGTTATTTACTATTCATGAGTTGGCAACTCACCCGTGTTGTGCCACAGTATTTTGCAGGTTGTCCTTCAGAGTAGTAGCGGCAGGGTTTCTTCCTATCATATCATCTTTTGCAGCGGATACCGCTACGGCTGATTGTGAGCAGTTTTGCTATAGGTGCGTTTTGCGGTTATCCGATGATGCTCATTATATTTCTTACTGTATCTAGTACTCTCCATCTACTAATTTCATGTATTGACTTAGAAACGAGATGTGAGGACGATATTGTTTATTATTTTGTGACTCTGGTGTGGTGCTCATGTGAGTCGGCCTTTTTATGCAGCTTTATCTTTTATGCTGTTTTCACTTTATATCGTCTATTTATTCGCTACAGCGTCATATATCTGCTTATGGTGGTTGTTTCCGCCTTTGGGTGAGATTTTTTAGTTATATGTATGCCCTAGAGGCCATTACTGTACATACGATGTATATTGTAGTGGATGCTTGGACATATATAGGGAAGACTTTCTTGCTCGACATGATAGTATGCTATCTGGTTGTACTTTATCTTAACTTGTACTCTGATTGTCTCTATGTTACATGTTGATAAAGCCCTTAGGATATGTACTCGACTACTGGAACTATGATGAGATCATACTAGTGGGGCCACGGTAGTCGACGAGTACATCCTATAACTGTTCCTAGTCGAGGGTGTATCGAGACAGGGCATCGATACACCAGAGTAGACTAGCGTATACGCATCTTGACCCATATGATGGGCGATGGATGATCCCATATCGATCGGTGTTTGACATCAAGGATGGTGTACGGGTGCTCAGTAGAGACTGGGTACACTGGACGGACTCGCTGAGAACTCCCAGATGATATTATACCTCACGTTAGATGGCAGTTCTCTAGTGACACTGGTACAGGTTAGTCTGTAGACCCGAGATCGTCATAGTGTCTTGTGTGGTTCCCATTGTGCTTTGATTTCCATCATACCACGTCCAAGAGGACATGCAAAAAGGTGGCTTTTGGGTACAATCCCGAATCACATGGAGGCAATGAGCGATTGGAGAGGATTCGTCTCTCCCGGTATAGGGAGATGATGTTGCGCTATGTTCGATTGGTTATAACTGGAAATCTCTGGCCAGAGTTGCTGAGATTTACTGGTAAGTGTTATCAGTAGTTTCTCGAACTGTTATAGACCTCAAATCGACATGACTTATCAAGGTACTGGGGTCTGACGTTTACCACCCCTAGGCGAGATATGCGACATATAAGGCGAAGAGACCGAACTGTACGGGTGTGTTACTGATTGGATTCGCGGGAGAAAGTACAGGCTTGCTTGTTGATCTTCTGATCGCTCCATATCTGGGTGGCTGTTACGTTTAGCTGACCGCTTGCAGCTTGTGGGTGTTTAATATGATCATCACCTACTGCCGGCGTATTGATGATTCTTTAGAATCCTACACAGAGGTTTCTTGGCACCGGAAAAACGGAGTAGGAGCACATATATGATATGTGCGGGACCGAGAATGATGCGTGTATGCGATACCGTATTAGATTCTCGCGATATGAGATATCGGCCGGGTATATGTGATATAGCCGGGTCATCGGATCAAGTGTTGATTCGATGAACTGATACATATTATATTAGTCAGTTATTTGTGAAATAGCCGGATTATCGGATCAACTGTTGATTTGATAATTTAATGTATATTTGATATATTAAATTACATTAACTAATATTAGCTCACTTATTGATTCATTTTCTCACTCGGGTAATACATTGATATATATGCGATATATGTTAATTGTATTACTTACTTATGTTACAAAATATATTATATATGTGATATATAATATTGTAACATGTTATAATTACTAATGCAACATGATTAGTGTGAAAAGTTCCTAGGCACCCTATAGTGGTCTCACAAGGCATCGAACATGCCAATTTAAAATTTTTGGTGCCGAGAAACCCTAGACTACGGATCTTAAACTAGATGTTTAGGCGAAATATAAAGCTAGTTAACACTTAACTACTAGGATACGGAAATTACAACCTTTGTAGATCCGGATATCCACCTCCACGGCTCCGCAACGAAGTCTTCTCGCTGTACATCATGAATCCTAGACTCCTCCGTCGGCTTCATCAGGAAAACGTGCGGAATAGGTCGTCGGCTTCGTGTCAAAGACGATCTACGTCGAGGTTGCACAAACTCAAGCTCCGACTTCACAATGTTAGTTATATGTATGCCCTAGAGGCCATTACTGTACATAGGATGTATATTGTAGTGGATGCTGGGACATATATAGGGAGGACTTTCTTGCTCGACATGATAGTATGCTATCTGGTTGAACTTTACCTTAACGTGTATGCTGATTGTTTCTCTGTTACATGTTGGTAAAGCTCTTAGGATCTGTACTTGACTACCTGGACTATGATGCGGATCATACTAGTGGGGACATGGTAGTCCATAAGTACATCCTTCAAAGTCCCTAGTCGTGGGTATATCGAGACGGGGCATCGATATACCAGAGTAGACTAGCGTGTACCTTCTCGACCCATACAGATGGGCGATGGATGATCCCATATCCATTGGTGTTTGACATCAGAGATGATATACGGGTGCTCAGTAGAGACTGGGTACACTGGACGGACTCGCCGAGAACTCCCAGATGGTATTATACCTCACGTCAGATGGCAGTTCTCTGGTGACACTGGTACAGAGTAGTCTGTTGACCCGAGATCGTCATAGAGTCTTGTGTGGTTCCCACTGTGCTTTGATTTCCATCTTACCACGTCCAAGAGGGCGTGCAAAACGGTGGTTTTTGGGTACAGTCCCGAGTCACATGGAGGCAATGAGCGATAGGAGGGGATTCGTCTCTCCCGGTATATGGGGGTTGATGTTGCGCTGTGTTCGATTGGCTATAACCGGAAATCCCTGGCCAGGGTTGCTGAGATTTACTGGTAAGTGTTACCAGTAGTTTCTCGAACAGTTATAGACCTCATATCGACACGACTTATTGAGCTATTAGGGTCTGACGTCTACCACCCCTATGCGAGATATGCGACATATCAGACGATCAGACCGGACTGTACGGTAATGTTACTGGTCGGATTCACTGGAGTGTGAGCGGGCTTGCTCGTCGATCTTCAGATCGCTCAATACCCGGATGGCCGTTACGTTTAGCAGACCGCTTGCGGCTTGTGGATGTTTGATATGATCATCATCCGCTGCCGGCGTATTGACGAGTCTTTAGAGTCCTACACAGAGGTTTCCTGGCTCAAGCGAAACGAAATAGGAGCGCATATGAGATATGTGCGGGACCGAGAATAATGCGTGTATGTGATACCGTATTCTATTCTCGCGATAAATGTATCGAATGGTTGTATGCGATATAACCTAGTTATCGATTCAAGCGTTGATTCGATAAACCGATATATTGTATACTAGTCGGTTGTGTGCGACATAACCGGATCATTGAATCAAGTGTTGATTTAATGATTTAATGCATATTTATATATTTGATATATTACTTTGCATCAACTAGTATCGGTTTACTTAAGATGGATTTTCTCACTCGGGTGTGCGCATTACATATGCGATATGATTTTGTGCACTTGCTTGTATCATGTTTGATGATACATCCTTTTTGGTTAAGTGTAAAGTATTAAACCTTGGTTAATGAAATGGTTAGGGTTTCTTATTTGTTATTCATTTATCTTATTTAATTATCCTTTTTATTTTTGATAAATGAATAAAAGAAATGTGAAAAGAATGGTGGCTTCTTTTGTTCTTTAGTTGAAGCTTCATGAAGCTTTGTTCAAGTCAACCATTCTTATCTCATTCTTAACCCTAACCATTCCCACTAACCATGATTCATTCTCTACACTTAACTAGAGTTTATATTATGATAAGTATTGTTTTTTTATTGATTTTTTAATTTAACTTATCATAACATTCTTCTTCTTCCTCCATTTCTTCAAGTGAAGAAAGCTTTCCCCATCAATGGCAAGTGATGGAAATGAGTGAGAAATCCGATTCTAAAGTTAACCCAACTCCTATTTCTTCATCCTCTACCTCTTGCCAAGTAGTAGAGTGTGTTTACTTCACAAGTTTCATGACTTGGTGAAGTTGTGAGCTTGATCTAGCGATGCTTCGACGTAGATCATCTTCGGCATGGACATCGACGACCTAGCTTGCCCATTCTCCGACGAAGCCGATCCTAGAGCCCGGATTTGATTTGGACAGCGGAGAGGACCTCGTTGCGGAGCCGTGGAGGTGGAGCACCGGATCTACAAAGGTTGTATTTCCGTATCCCTTAGTTAATTGTTAACTAGTTCATTGTTCGCCTAGACATCTAGTTATCGATCCGTAGTTTAGGGTTTCTAGGCACACTAGTGAGGTCTCCCAAGCCATCAACCATGGCAATTTTTAATCTGAAATAAAGAGTTGAGTATTTTGGGTTGTATTGGGAGTTCATATATTCGATCGGATTGTCAAACTTTGTCTATGTGTCGTTCCGGATAATTTTTTGAATATGTTAAAAAGTTCGACCGGATATAAATACCCAATTTTTCCCCTGTCGGGAAATTTCCAAGTGTTGGATTTTTCCGTGGTTTAACGGCGTTCTAAGTAGTGCAAGTAACGCGATGGTCCCTCTAGAAGACACAAACCTTAACTCGATTATGTGACCGTCTTGAACTGCCCTTTGAACCTTCGGGTTTGGGGCAGTACGGCGTGCCACATGTGAGGCGTTGGCTTGACCCTTCTACGGCTGGACCGTTGGTACTGAGGCACGAACGGAATATTGTTAGACTTGTTTCATATGTTGATCTGTATCGGGAAAACTTGGGTGTTCGATTGTTCGATCGGAAAGTTTAACATTTTCTATTTATCTGGAATGGGATACAATAATTGGAATTCACAAGTAGTTATGTGATAACTGAATGAATGTTATAAACGTAGCAATTTAGTCTCACTTGATCGGTTGCCACGGAATTTTGATGTGATCAAAAGTCCGTCGCAATCACGTAGCGTACGCGGATACTCGCCGGGTAAACTTAATAGACAGCTTCACTCCATAGCCCCGACCAAGTGACTGTAGGAGAACCCCGTCGCCGAAAGCATCCGTTCGGGTGCTCACGGTAGCGGTGTTCCGCCTTGGTGCACTTCGTCGACGGTATCGGGGGTGCGGCCGTCTACAGAAGTTTGCGACGAGCATTCGATCAGGATGTCGGGAATCCTGTTGAATTGCCCGACTTGATATTGAAAAGTGTTTTCGATTTTGAGACTAAAATGCGGGGTTTATAATTGTTAGGCATGCGATGTCTAAGTAATTCATTTGGTCAGGCATGTGATGTCTGAGGTGGTTGCGGATTCCAACTGTTGTAGTTTTATACTTTCTTTTCTGTGACCGTAAGTGTAATATGTGATATCGCCGGTTTCGTTGCTATATGTCAACGACAATTGGGATGCGCATATTTACTTACGTTGATGACATGTGATGTTATGTGTTGCTGGATATGTTATATTGGATCGTCGTGTTTGAATAGCCGGGGGTTTTTATGTGAGATGAGTGTTTTTCATTTTCATTCATGTAAAAACTTGTATGTAATATTCTTTTATTGGGGCACTTCCAGGTTGCGGAAGTCGCCACCTGTTGTATATTATTTACTTTTCCGCACTAGGATAGACCCAAGGAGGAGGGCACAAGTAACCGGGTTCTGGAGTCCAGTGGGAGACCAACTCGAGGAGTCGGGTCCGGGTCTCCTAACTCCAGAATTGGTAGGGTTGCTTGCCGCTCTCGTAGGGGTCTAGGGGTGTGGGTTTGGCTGTTCATCACGACCGTGGAATCCGTGTTTTATACTGGCTCGTATTGAAAACACGGACGTCCTAGTATATCCAATATTTCATATGATTCTTCTGCTGCGATATCTGTGATGTGATCATGTGATGTTCTTTGATAGATACAGTATATAGTATTTATGATATATTATATAGACGTTACTTATGTTTTACACCCGCGCTAGCCCTGCCCTGCTCTACCGTTAGTTACCTAACCTAACGGTGCACGAGGGGACATCGAGGCGAATGCGGATGGCATAAGTGTACGTCGTATTTATCTGTGATGTTTAGGTACTTAAATGATGGGACTTCATTAATGTGATTAATGAAATAAAAGAAACCTAAGATGTTGTAGAATCGAATTTCAAAATAAATAGGTAGCTACAGTTCTTGCTTTGCACAGCGGTATATGTGATATATCCTGCACCTCATCCGACGAGGAAAGGACCGAGATCCCTTCACCGGGAGTGACTCCTTTAGCAATAACTGGCAGATGCTACGCACTCGGTTTGTCTTTTGATTGCTTTTAAGTGTTTTGCTTTGCACAGTGATATATGTGATATATCCCGCACCTCATTCGACGAGGAAAGGACCGACGATCCCTTCACCGGGAGTGACTCCTTTAGCAAAACTAGAAAAGCCTCAAAAGCACTCCATTTTAAAACCATTCGATCCTACAACGATATCAAGTTCATTAAGCAATAGGTTTTCAGAAAAACCTGTCGTAGCCCTCCGTCATTTCAGATAAGTATTAGTTAGTATTCGTGCTGCGGTTGTTTGGCATGCGTCAAGGCGTAGTGTACGGTAGCTAACTAGTGCTTATCTGCTAGCATATGATGCGATTGGATTAGGGTATTCGTACGGCGTTGTTTGGCATGCGTCAAGGGTCGTGCGGGTGGGTTTAATTCAATCAGGAAATGACGGGTTGAACTTGACTAGCAGACTATGGGTTGTTTGGCATGCGTCAAGGTCATAGCGAGCTAGGGGCAAAATATTATCGGGAATTTCAAGTGTTGAGATTTGCAATGAGATTGCATACCTTCTATGAGATAGTTGGATCCCGATACCCGCTGCGAGTAAGAGTTACTCCTGGGAGAGTTTTATACATTATAATTAGCCGATCAAGTAGGTGTCTAGAAAGGTGTTAACGGGGTTACGCCTCTGGGAAAACGAGGTTTACATTAATTAGGTTCGTGCGAAAGCACGGGGGACCTCCCTCAAAGTACCGACACTGGCCTGGCTGAAAGATTGGCGAACTTGTAGTGTGTAATTAATCCCGGCTAGTCTTTCCTTTTAGGGTTTGAAGGAAGATTTGATAAAAAGCAGTGGGAGCCATCCTGATTAGATAAAATAATAACCAATCTATTCTTGACAGAGCGCACGCTGAGTGTTTTCTTCTCTCTCTCTCCAGGTAGCGACCATATCACGCCTTAATCAAGATAATAAAACGGAATATTGACCGAACCCGCTTGTTATACTGAGCTGGGGAACGTTGGTCCCGCTCCAACTTATAATTGTTATAAGACAGAGCAGGAAATTGGGGATTACCAGAATTCCCGTGCCGCCCAAACGAAGAGAATGCATGCTGATGCATCATCTTCGGGTGTGTTCGTTACAAAGAACTGTTTCTCAGTATCCTCCGCGTCCTGGGTATGTGATACCAGATCAGGATCCCAGATATGTAATCTGTTACATAGGGCTACTGAAAGGTAGAGAACTGAGAACGGGTGATAAGTTTCATGAGACAGAAAACGGGGCAAGAGTTGCAGCCAAGTCTGTTGGTCACTGTCACCCTGTATTACAATACATTGATTCTGAACGAATGTTATTTGATACCGAACCTGATATACCAAATCATATCACTCTCTTTGTTAGAAAAGAAAGGATATAATTTTGTATTGTTGGATAATGTTTTGAACATTTCCTATATCAAAAGTTGATCGGTTCAGGCACGTTATCTAAAAGCATTGATGTTCTAAATCAAACTACAGTTCTTAGTATACGGAACACACACAAGAGGAAGAGTTCAGAAATGAACGAATCCTTCTTGAGGTATTGTAGACTAGGTCAGATCAATGCGACCCGACTAGCTTGAGTTACATAAAGATGCATATTTAAATCAGTTTGAATTTACATCTTGTGAAACTCGCCAGTCATGTCACAAAGATAAGATGACCATAGCTCTGTTTATTGGAAACAGAGAAAGAGTTAGTGAACTCTTGGGATGATACATGTTGATGTATGTAAGGTCCCCTGTCTACACATGCCAGGACTGGTTCTTTGTACTTCATTACATTCTCTGATAATCTCTCAAGATTCAGATATATGTTCCTGTTGAAACATGAGTCCGAGCCTTTTGAGATATTCACAGAATATAAGCGAGAAGTAGAGAACCAGATATAAAGGTATAAGTATTATGTCCTTTGATGAGATCAAGGAGGAGAATACTTGAGCACGGAATTCCTGGACTATTCTAAAGGAGAATGAGATTCTCTCTCAGCATTACTCCTCCGTATACACCATAGCACGATGGTACATCGGGGCGGAGCAATCGCACCCTATATGATAAGGTGTGCTCTATGATGAGTACTACTGAGTTACCTATTTCCTTTAGGGAGTTATGCACTTGAGAAGCAGCATACCTATTGAATAGGGTTCGAATCAAATCAGTTGCCTACCACTTCATATATGATATGGTAAGGGAAGAGCCCATATCTTAAGTTGGTTAAGATTTGGGGTTGTCCAGCCTATGTCTAAAAGCAAAATCCGGACAAGCTCGAGGCAAGGTCTGTTATGTAGAACTGGAAATGTTCCAGCTATACAAACTACAACACATGATTTGATAGAACCAAAGGATTCAGTAGAGACCAACAAACCTCAGCCTCTCCGCCGATCTAGTAGGGTTCCTCACCCACCTGAGAGATACTTCGGTTTCTCTATGACAGTGGGAGCGAGGATTGCATCATGAGATGATGACCCAACTAGTTTCGAGCTGGCCATCAGGAGTAAGACTCTGTAAGAATGGCTGGATGTTTAGCGATCTGAGATGGAATCCATGTACACCAACAAAGTATGGACTTTGGTTGCTTTATCTGAAGGGTTAAATTCCCATCAGGAGCAAGTATATCTTGAGAAGATTACTTGGTGTAGATGGAAAAGTTGAGACTTTCAAAGCTAGACTTGTTAAAGGTTTTCATCATCAACCAGGCGTGGATAATGATAAAACCTTTTCAAATAGCTATGCTTAAGTCCATCCAGATCCTACTTGCCATGGCTACATACCATGACTACGATATCTGGTGGTTGGGTGTCATGACTGCTTTTCTAAATGAAGTTTTAGAAAAGTGTGTCTGTAAGTACACAGCCAGAGGGCTTCGTAAACAGTGGGAGCAGCGGAAACGTGTGCAAGATGTTTTATCTGATAAAGCAGGCATCGCGGAGTTGGAACGTCTGTTTTGATGAATTAGTCAAACAGTTTGACATCATCAAAATGGTAGATGAACCTTGTATAAACAAAAAGGTAGTAGGGAGTATGGTGACGATCCTCGTAGAGTACGTGGATGACATACTCTTGATAGGGAAGGAGTTTCCTATGCTACGCTCGATCAATCTCCGATTATCACTAGGATTCTCCATATAGGATCAAAATGATACCTACTAAATCCTGGATTTTGGATCTATGAGATAGATCTAATTGGATATTAGGATTCTCACTAGTTATAGTGAGATGGTATCAACCGATCCTGGGGAGAATCACTGGAAGGGTTCCAGGGTGATAAAGACGACTGAATGTCAGTCGCAGGCATTGTCTTTACCCTCAGTAAAGGGACGGTATGTTGGAAGAGTTCCAAGCTAGATACCGTGACATACTAGACGATGAAGGCACGATACATCGCTACTTAAGATGCTACCAAAGAGACTGTTTGGGTGTATATTGGTTCATGAGATGAACTATGTTCCTACCATTGTGAGACAATGGAGTTGTGGCTTATGCCAAGGAACGCTGGTCCCATCAGTAATCCAGACATATTCTAAGGCAGTATCACCTGATCATGGAGATGGTTGATCTCCAGGGTGATCGAGGTTTGGAGAGTAGATTCTGAGGACAACACAGCGGATCCACTCACAAAGGCCTGTTCGAGAGAGAGACTTTTATGGGATGGTTGAGTATGAGATACTTCAAACCACTGCTACAGATGGCCCTAGTGCAAGTGGGAGATTGTTAGTTATATGTATGCCCTAGAGGCCATTACTGTACATAGGATGTATATTGTAGTGGATGCTGGGACATATATAGGGAGGACTTTCTTGCTCGACATGATAGTATGCTATCTGGTTGAACTTTACCTTAACGTGTATTGCTGATTGTTTCTCTGTTACATGTTGGTAAAGCTCTTAGGATCTGTACTTGACTACCTGGACTATGATGCGGATCATACTAGTGGGGACATGGTAGTCCATAAGTACATCCTTCAAAGTCCCTAGTCGTGGGTATATCGAGACGGGGCATCGATATACCAGAGTAGACTAGCGTGTACCTTCTCGACCCATACAGATGGGCGATGGATGATCCCATATCCATTGGTGTTTGACATCAGAGATGATATACGGGTGCTCAGTAGAGACTGGGTACACTGGACGGACTCGCCGAGAACTCCCAGATGGTATTATACCTCACGTCAGATGGCAGTTCTCTGGTGACACTGGTACAGAGTAGTCTGTTGACCCGAGATCGTCATAGAGTCTTGTGTGGTTCCCACTGTGCTTTGATTTCCATCTTACCACGTCCAAGAGGGCGTGCAAAACGGTGGTTTTTGGGTACAGTCCCGAGTCACATGGAGGCAATGAGCGATAGGAGGGGATTCGTCTCTCCCGGTATATGGGGGGTTGATGTTGCGCTGTGTTCGATTGGCTATAACCGGAAATCCCTGGCCAGGGTTGCTGAGATTTACTGGTAAGTGTTACCAGTAGTTTCTCGAACAGTTATAGACCTCATATCGACACGACTTATTGAGCTATTAGGGTCTGACGTCTACCACCCCTATGCGAGATATGCGACATATCAGACGATCAGACCGGACTGTACGGTAATGTTACTGGTCGGATTCACTGGAGTGTGAGCGGGCTTGCTCGTCGATCTTCAGATCGCTCAATACCCGGATGGCCGTTACGTTTAGCAGACCGCTTGCGGCTTGTGGATGTTTGATATGATCATCATCCGCTGCCGGCGTATTGACGAGTCTTTAGAGTCCTACACAGAGGTTTCCTGGCTCAAGCGAAACGAAATAGGAGCGCATATGAGATATGTGCGGGACCGAGAATAATGCGTGTATGTGATACCGTATTCTATTCTCGCGATAAATGTATCGAATGGTTGTATGCGATATAACCTAGTTATCGATTCAAGCGTTGATTCGATAAACCGATATATTGTATACTAGTCGGTTGTGTGCGACATAACCGGATCATTGAATCAAGTGTTGATTTAATGATTTAATGCATATTTATATATTTGATATATTACTTTGCATCAACTAGTATCGGTTTACTTAAGATGGATTTTCTCACTCGGGTGTGCGCATTACATATGCGATATGATTTTGTGCACTTGCTTGTATCATGTTTGATGATACATCCTTTTTGGTTAAGTGTAAAGTATTAAACCTTGGTTAATGAAATGGTTAGGGTTTCTTATTTGTTATTCATTTATCTTATTTAATTATCCTTTTTATTTTTGATAAATGAATAAAAGAAATGTGAAAAGAATGGTGGCTTCTTTTGTTCTTTAGTTGAAGCTTCATGAAGCTTTGTTCAAGTCAACCATTCTTATCTCATTCTTAACCCTAACCATTCCCACTAACCATGATTCATTCTCTACACTTAACTAGAGTTTATATTATGATAAGTATTGTTTTTTTATTGATTTTTTAATTTAACTTATCATAACATTCTTCTTCTTCCTCCATTTCTTCAAGTGAAGAAAGCTTTCCCCATCAATGGCAAGTGATGGAAATGAGTGAGAAATCCGATTCTAAAGTTAACCCAACTCCTATTTCTTCATCCTCTACCTCTTGCCAAGTAGTAGAGTGTGTTTACTTCACAAGTTTCATGACTTGGTGAAGTTGTGAGCTTGATCTAGCGATGCTTCGACGTAGATCATCTTCGGCATGGACATCGACGACCTAGCTTGCCCATTCTCCGACGAAGCCGATCCTAGAGCCCGGATTTGATTTGGACAGCGGAGAGGACCTCGTTGCGGAGCCGTGGAGGTGGAGCACCGGATCTACAAAGGTTGTATTTCCGTATCCCTTAGTTAATTGTTAACTAGTTCATTGTTCGCCTAGACATCTAGTTATCGATCCGTAGTTTAGGGTTTGTAGGCACCATATTTTTTGAAATTGCCATGGTTGATGGCTTGGGAGACCTCACTAGTGTGCCTAGGAACCCTACACACAAACTTGTGAAACTTGTGAAGTAAACACCCAAAACAACTTGGCAAGAGGTAGAGGGTGAAAAAATAGGAGGTGGGTTCACTTTAGAATTGGATTTATCTCACTAGATCTCAAGTTGCCATTGTTGAAGCAAGCTTGAAGAAGAAGAAGAAGATGAGCTCAAGAAAGAATATGATAAGTCTTGATAATAAAAATAAATTTAAATCAAATACTTATCACAACTTGAACTAGGGTTAAGTGTAGAGAATTAACCATGGTCACTTGGATGGGTTAGGGTTAAGCATGAAGATAAGGATGGTTAGCAAAGTCAAAGCTTCATGAAGCTTCAATATAAAACAAACTTAGCCACCATTCTTATCATAACTCATTTCAAATAAATAAATAGACAAATAAATAAATAAATGAATATGCAAAACCCTAATTATCAAATTAACCATGGATTAATTCTATAAACTTAACTATATGATAAAGCATCATCAAACATGATACAAAGTAGTGCACTAAAGCATATCACATATACAATGTGCATCAAGTGAGAAAAATCCGTTTAAAGTGAACCAATACTAGTTAATGCAATGCAATATATCAAATATATAATTATGCATTAAATCATTAAATCAACATTTGATTCAATGATCCGGTCATGTCGCACATGACCGACTAGAATGTAATGTATCGATTTATCGAATCAATGATTCGATAACTAGGTCATATCGAATATAACCAATCGAAACATATATCGCGAGAATGAAATGCGGTATCACATACACGCATTATTCTCGGTCCTGCACATATCTCATATGCGCTCCTATTTCGTTTCGCTTGAACCAGGAAACCTCTGTGTAGGACTCTAAAGACTCGTCAATACGCCGGTAGCAGATGATGATCATATCAAGCACCCACAAGCCGCAAGCGGTCTGCTAAACGTAACGGCCACCCGGGTATTGAGCGATCAGAAGATCGACGAGCTAGCCCGCTCACACTCCTGCGAATCCAACCAGTAACACTTACCGTACAGTCCGGTCTCTTCGTCAGATACGTCGCATATCAAGTCTAGGGGTGGTAAACGTCAGACCCCAATAACCCGATAAGTCGTGCCGATATGAGGCTCGTAACGGGTCGAGAAACTACTGGTAACACTTACCAGCAAATCTCTGATCAGCCCTGGCCAGGGACTTCCCTGTTACGGCCAATCGAGCACAGCGCAACATCAACTCCCAATACCGGGAGAGACGAAACCCCTCCTATCGCTCATTGCCTTCATATGACTCGGGAATGTACCCAAAGACCACCGTTTTGCATGCCCTCATGGACGTGGTAAGGTGGAGATCAAAGCACAGTGGGAATCATACAAGACTCTATGACAATCTCGGGTCTACAGACTAACCTGTACAAGTGTCACCTGAGAACTGCCATCTGACGTGAGGTATAATACCATCTGGGAGTTCTCGGCGAGTCCGTCCAGTGTACTCAGTCTCCACTGAGCACCCGTATACCATCTCTGATGTCAAACACCAATGGATATGGGATCATCCATCGCCCATCACATGGGTCGAGAAGCGTATACGCTAGTCTACTCTGGTATATCGATGCCCCGTCTCGATACACCCACGACTAGGGACCTTGAAGGATGTACTTATGGACTACCATGTCCCCACTAGTATGATCTGCATCATAGTCCAGGTAGTCAAGTACAAATCCTAAGGGCTTTACCAACATGTAACTATAAGACAGTATAAAGAGACTAGTGTACATGTTAAGATAAATAGCAACCAGATAGCATACTATCATGTCGAGCAAGAAAGTCATCTCTATATATGTCCAAGCATCCAATATAATATACATAATCTGTACAATACTGGCTTCTAGGGCATACATACAACTAACAATCTCCCACTTGCACTAGGGCCAGCTGCTTTAGTATCTCATACCGAGTATCCCGAAGAGTCTCTCAAACTGTATCTGGGGAATGGCCTTCGTGAGTGGATCCGCCGTGTTGTTCTTCGTGTCAACCCTCCTGACCTCGATCTCCCGGCGATCAACTATCTCCCGGATCAGGTGATACCGCTTCAGAATATGCCTGGACCGCTGATGGGACCTGGGTTCCTTGGCCAAAGCCACCGCTCTATTGTTATCGCAATACAAAGGTATTGGACGCTCAATGGATGGAACCACTCCAAGTTCAGGAATGAACTTCTTGATCCAGACAGCCTCTTTGGCAGCATCGTTGGCAGCGATGTATTCAGCCTCCATCGTCAAGTCTGCCACGGTTTCCTGCTTGGAACTCTTCCAGCTAACCGCCCCTCCGTAAAGGGTAAAGACAAAGCCCGACTGCGACTTAGAGTCGTCCTTATCACTCTGGAAGCTGGAATCGGTAAAGGACTCTACTTGGAGTTCTCCGTTACCATACACCAAGAACATATCTCTAGTACTTCGCAAGTACTTGACAATGCTCTTCACAGCTGTCCATTGACTCTCTCCAGGATCAGCTTGATATCTACTCACTATACTTAGTGAGTATGCTACATCGGGTCTGGTACATAGCATCGCATACATGATAGAGCCTACTGCCGAAGCATAGGGTATCCCTTGCATGCGAGCTCTCTCCAAATCAGTCTTGGGAGACATCTCTTTGGAGAGAGTGACTCCAGAGATCGTGGGCAACTTCCCACGCTTGGACTCTTCCATACTAAACCTCTTCAGTATGGTGTCAATGTACCTGGATTGGGACAATCCCAAAATCCGTTTGGATCTATCTCTAAAGATCCTAATTCCTAATATGCAGGAGGCATCACCAAGATCTTTCATTGAGAATCTTTGTGATAAGAAGAGCTTAACCGATTGCAGCATAGGAATATCATTTAATATCAAGAGTATGTCGTCCACGTACAATACGAGGAAGACATCCTTACTCTCTGCCACCTTCTTGTAGATACAAGGTTCATCTGGATTTTTGACGAAATCAAACTCTTTGATAACGACGTCAAAGCAGATGTTCCAACTCCACGATGCTTGCTTTAATCCATAAATGGATTTAAGCAGCTTGCACACCTTCCCGCTGCTCCCACTGTCTACGAAGCCCTCTGGCTGAGTCATGTACACGCACTCTTCTAAATCACCATTTAGAAAGGCGGTCTTAACATCCATTTGCCAGATTTCGTAGTCATGAAAGGCAGCAATGGCAAGCATGATTCGGATGGATTTAAGCATAGCCACTGGAGAAAAGGTTTCGTCATAGTCCACACCAGGTCTTTGACGAAAACCCTTTGCTACAAGTCTAGCTTTGAAAGTCTCCACTTTCCCATCTACACCAAGTTTCTTCTTAAAGATCCACTTGCTCCCAATGGGTTTTACCCCTTCAGGAGCAACTTCCAAAGTCCATACTTTGTTGGTGTACATGGAATCCATCTCGGACCGCATAGCATCCAGCCATTTCACTGAGTCCCCACTCGTGATGGCCTGCTCGAAGCTAGTTGGGTCATCATCCTCCATGATGCAATCCTCGCTCCCACCATCCATGAGAAAACCGTAGTATCTCTCAGGTTGGAGAGGAACCCTACTAGATCGGCGGAGTGGCTGGGGTTCATCGGGAACTATGGAATCCTCTGGTTCCACCAGATCTTCTGTTGTAGCTTGTGCAGCTGGAACCTCTTCCAGTTCTACCTCATGACCACTAATCTCTTTTTCAAGAAATTCCTTTTCTAAAAAGGTGGCATGCCGAGAAACAAACACTCTTTGTTCCTCAGGGTGGTAGAAGATATACCCTCGCGAATGTTTGGGATATCCAATAAACTTACACAGAATGGACCTTGCCGCGAGTTTGTCCGGATTTTGCGTTTTTACATAGGCCGGACAACCCCATATCTTAACATAATTAAGATATGGTCTCTTTCCTTTCCATATCTCATATGGAGTGGTCGGCACTGTTTTGGTGGGAACCATATTCAATAGGTCTGCAGCTGTTTTCAGTGCATATCCCCAGAAGGAAATAGGTAACTCAGCTGTGCTCATCATAGAGCGCACCATATCTAATAGGGTGCGGTTCCTTCGTTCTGATACACCGTTGTGCTGTGGTGTATATGGAGGAGTCAGCTGAGAGAGAATCCCATTCTCTTTTAGGAAGTCCAGGAATTCATTGCTTAAGTATTCTCCTCCTCGATCAGATCGTAGGATTTTAATACTTTTTCCGGTTTGGTTCTCAACTTCTTGCTTATATTCCCTAAATTTCTCAAAAGCTTCTGATTTGTGTTTCATCAGGAACACATACCCGAACCTAGAGAGATCGTCAGTGAATGTAATGAAGTATGAAGAACCATCCCTGGCATGTGTAGACATGGGACCGCATACATCACTATGTATTAGTCCTAATAGTTCGGTAACTCTTTCTCCGTGTCCCGTAAACGGAGTCTTGGTCATCTTGCCTTTGAGACATGACTGGCAAGTGTCATAGGATGAAAATTCAAACGGATTTAAATATCCATCCTTATGCAACTTCGTTAGTCGTGTCGCATTGATGTGACCCAGTCTACAATGCCACAAGAAGGATTCGTTGAGTTCAGAACTCTTCCTATTGTGTGTGTTTGTTATGTTTAGAAGTGTTGATTGATTTAGAACATAAATGCCATTGCATAACGTGCCTGATCCAACCAACTTTTGGTTATGGAAAATGTTCATAACATTGTCCTGTAATACAAAATTATATCCTTCTTTACTTAGCAAAGAAACCGATATAATGTTGCATATCAGGTTCGGCATGTAATAGCATTCGTTCAGAACCAATGTATTACCAGTTGGTAATACAAGGTGATATTCCCCGACAGTCTTAGCTGCAACAATTGCACCATTTCCAACCCTAATGTCTTTATCACCTTCTCCAAGTTCTCTACCTCTCCTTAGCCCATGTAACTGATTATATATATGGGATCCCGACCCGGTATCCAATACCCAGGACGTAGAGCAAATGGAGAAACAGTTCTCAGTAACGAACACACCCGAAGAAAATGCATCAACATGTACTTTCTTCATTCGGGTGGCATGGGAATCCTGGTATTCCCCTATATCCTGTTCATTCCTATAACTCTTATAAGAAAGAACGGAACCAACGTTCCCCAGCACAGTATAACATGCGGGTTCGGTCAATACATCCATATTATTATCTTTATTAAGGCATGAAATGGTCGCTACCTGGAGAGAGAGAGAAGAAAACACTTTAGCGTATGCTCGTGCAAGATCAGATTGGTTATTATCTTATCTAATCAGGATGGCTCCCACTGCTTTTTATCAAATCTTCCTCCAAACCCTAAAAGGAAAGACTAGCCGGGATTAATTACACACTACAAGTTCGCCAATCTTTCAGCCAGGCCAGTGTCGGTACTTTGGGGGAGGTCCCCCGTGCTTTCGCACGAACCTAATTAATGTAAACATCGTTTTCCCAGAGGCGTAACCTCGTTAACACCTTTCTCGACACCTACTTGATCGGCTAATTGCACTGTGTAAAACTCTCCCAGGAGTAACTCTTACTCGCAGTGGGTATCGGGATCCAACTATCTCATAGAAGGTATGCAATCTCATTGCAAATTTCAACACTTGAAATTCCCGATAATGCTTTTGCCCCTAGCGTGCTATGACCTTGACGCAGGCCAACAAACCATAGTGCGCTAGTCAAGTTCAACCCGTCATTTCCTGATTGAATTAAACCCACCTGTACGACCCTTGACGCAGGCCAACAAAGTCGCACGACTACCCTAATCCAATCTGCATCATATGCATAAGCAGATAAATACTAGTTAGCTACCGCACACTACGCCTTGACGCAGGCCAACAAACGAAGCACGAATACTAACTACTACTCATCTGAAATGACGGAGGGCTACGCCAGGTTTTTCTGAAAACCATGAGCGTAATGAACTTGATATCGTTGTAGAATCAAATGAAGTTTTAAAATGGAGTGATTTTGAGGCTTTTCCAGTTTTGCTAAAGGAGTCACTCCCGGTGAAGGGATCTCGGTCCTTTCCTCGTCGAATGAGGTGCGGGATATATCATATATATCACTGTGCAAAGCAGAAACTATAAAAGCAATCAAAAACAAACCGAGTGTGTAGTATCTGCCAGTTATTGCTAAAGGAGTCACTCCCGGTGAAGGGATCTCGGTCCTTTCCTCATCGAATAAGGTGCGGGGTATATCATATATACCGCTGTGCAAAGCAAGAACTATAGCTACCTGTTATATTTTAAAATCTGATTCTACAACATCTTAGGTTTCTTATCTTTCATTAATCACATTAATGAAGTCCCATCATTTAAATACCTAAACATCACAGATAGATATGACGTACACTTATGCCATCCGCATTCGCCTCGATGTCCCCTCGTGCACCGTTAGGTTAGGTAACTAACGACAGAGCAGGGCAGGGCTAGCACGGGTGTAAAACATAAGTAACATCTATATAATATATCATATATACTATATACTATATCCATCACAGAAACATCACATGATCTCATCACAGATATCGCAGCAGAATAAACATATGAAATATTGGATATACTAGGACGTCCGTGTTTTCAATACGAGCCAGTATAAAACACGGATTCCACGGTCATGATGAATAGCCAATCCCACACCCCTAGACCCCTACGAGAGCGGCAAGCAACCCTGGCAATTCTAGGGTTAGGAGACCCGGACTCGACTCCTCGAGTTGGTCTCCCACTGGACCCCAGAACCCGGTTACTTGTGCTCCCCTCCTTGGGTCTATCCTAATGCGGAAAAGTAAATAATATACAACGGGTGACAACTTCCGCTACCTGGAAGCGCCCCAAATGAAAGAATATTACATACAAGTTTTTACATGAATGAAAATGAAAAACACTCATCTCACATAAAAACCCCCGGCTATTCAATACGACGATCCAATATAACATATCCAGCAACACATAACATCACATGTCATCAACGTAAGTAAGTATGCATACCCCAATTGTCGTTGACGGATAGCAACGAAACCGGCGATATGAACATACTACACTTACGGTCACAGAAAAGAAAGTGTAAAACTACAACAATTGGAATCCGCAACGGCTTTAGACATCACATGCCTAATCAGATATAAATCCCGCATTTTAGTCTCATTATCGAAAACTCTTTTCAATATCATATGGGACTAAATTGCTAGATTTATAACATTCATTCAGTTATCTCATAACTACTTGTAAATTCCAATTATTGTATCATATTTCAGATAAACAGAAAATGTTAAACTTTCCGATCGAACAATCGAACACCCAAGTTTTCCCTATACAGATCAACACATGAAATAAGTCTAACAACATTCAGTTCGTACCTCAGTACCAACGGTCCAGCCGTAGAAGGGTCAAGCCAACGCCTCACATGTGGCACGCCGTACTGCCCCAAACCCGAAGGTTCAAAGGGCAGTTCAAGACGGTCACATAATCGAGTTAAGGTTTGTTGTCTTCTAGAGGGACCATCGAGTTACTTGCACTACTTAGAACGTCGTTAAACTACGGAAAAATCCAACACTTGGAAATTTCCCGACAGGGGAAAAATTGGGTATTTATATCCGGTCGAACTTTTTAACATATTCTAAAATTTATCCGGAAAGCCAAATAGACAAAATTTGATACCCCGATCGAAACACCGAATCCCCAAAATGATTGCAGAAAATTCAACTCTTGAATCAATATTAAAAATTCCCAGAAAACTCAGCAGAATTTATCAGGAGTTACTGTGCAAACAAAGTGGGCTGACGTCACCAATTGGCCGCTGATCAGCCGCAGAATCCATGCTTCTGCCGCTGATCCGCCGCGAAAAACACTGTTCACCAGAAACTTTTTGCACCGTAATTCTTATTTTTTCCTGCTGAATTTTTTAGCAATTTTTAATTTGGAAAAATCCACTGTTTTCAAAAAAGTACAGAGAGCATATTTTGGGTTTCGGTTTTGGGTCGTTCGGACTTCAAATTCCGTCTACGCTTCGCCTAAGGCTCTAGCTAGGCTCTGATACCAGTGAAAGGTTCCTAGGCACCCTATAGTGGTCTCACAAGGTATCGAACATGCCAATTTAAAATTTTTGGTGCCGAGAAACCCTAGACTACGGATCTTAAACTAGATGTTTAGGCGAAATATAAAGCTAGTTAACACTTAACTACTAGGATACGGAAATTACAACCTTTGTAGATCCGGATATCCACCTCCACGGCTCCGCAACGAAGTCTTCTCGCTGTACATCATGAATCCTAGACTCCTCCGTCGGCTTCATCGGGAAAACATGCGGAATAGGTCGTCGGCTTCGTGTCAAAGACGATCTACGTCGAGGTTGCACAAACTCAAGCTCCGACTTCACAAACTTGTGAAACTTGTGAAGTAAACACCCAAAACAACTTGGCAAGAGGTAGAGGGTGAAGAAATAGGAGGTGGGTTCACTTTAGAATTGGATTTATCTCACTAGATCTCAAGTTGCCATTGTTGAAACAAGCTTGAAGAAGAAGAAGAAGATGAGCTCAAGAAAGAATATGATAAGTCTTGATAATAAAAATAAATTTAAATCAAATACTTATCATAACTTGAACTAGGGTTAAGTGTAGAGAATTAACCATGGTCACTTGGATGGGTTAGGGTTAAGCATGAAGATAAGGATGGTTAGCAAAGTCAAAGCTTCATGAAGCTTCAATATAAAACAAACTTAGCCACCATTCTTATCATAACTCATTTCAAATAAATAAATAGACAAATAAATAAATAAATGAATATGCAAAACCCTAATTATCAAATTAACCATGGATTAATTCTATAAACTTAACTATATGATAAAGCATCATCAAACATGATACAAAGTAGTGCACTAAAGCATATCACATATACAATGTGCATCAAGTGAGAAAAATCCGTTTAAAGTGAACCAATACTAGTTAATGCAATGCAATATATCAAATATATAATTATGCATTAAATCATTAAATCAACATTTGATTCAATGATCCGGTCATGTCGCACATGACCGACTAGAATGTAATGTATCGATTTATCGAATCAATGATTCGATAACTAGGTCATATCGAATATAACCAATCGAAACATATATCGCGAGAATGAAATGCGGTATCACATACACGCATTATTCTCGGTCCTGCACATATCTCATATGCGCTCCTATTTCGTTTCGCTTGAACCAGGAAACCTCTGTGTAGGACTCTAAAGACTCGTCAAAACGCCGGTAGCAGATGATGATCATATCAAGCACCCACAAGCCGCAAGCGGTCTGCTAAACGTAATGGCCACCCGGGTATTGAGCGATCAGAAGATCGACGAGCTAGCCCGCTCACACTCCTGCGAATCCGACCAGTAACACTTACCGTACAGTCCGGTCTCTTCGTCAGATACGTCGCATATCAAGTCTAGGGGTGGTAAACGTCAGACCCCAATAACCCGATAAGTCGTGCCGATATGAGGCTCGTAACGGGTCGAGAAACTACTGGTAACACTTACCAGCAAATCTCTGATCAGCCCTGGCCAGGGACTTCCCTGTTACGGCCAATCGAGCACAGCGCAACATCAACTCCCAATACCGGGAGAGACGAAACCCCTCCTATCGCTCATTGCCTCCATGTGACTCGGGACTGTACCCAAAGACCACCGTTTTGCATGCCCTCATGGATGTGGTAAGGTGGAGATCAAAGCACAGTGGGAATCACACAAGACTCTATGACGATCTCGGGTCTACAGACTAACCTGTACAAGTGTCACCTGAGAACTGCCATCTGACGTGAGGTATAATACCATCTGGGAGTTCTCGGCGAGTCCGTCCAGTGTACTCAGTCTCTACTGAGCACCCGTATACCATCTCTGATGTCAAACACCAATGGATATGGGATCATCCATCGCCCATCACATGGGTCGAGAAGCGTATACGCTAGTCTACTCTGGTATATCGATGCCCCGTCTCGATACACCCACGACTAGGGACCTTGAAGGATGTACTTATGGACTACCATGTCCCCACTAGTATGATCTGCATCATAGTCCAGGTAGTCAAGTACAAATCCTAAGGGCTTTACCAACATGTAACTATAAGACAGTATAAAGAGACTAGTGTACGTGTTAAGATAAATAGCAACCAGATAGCATACTATCATGTCGAGCAAGAAAGTCATCTCTATATATGTCCAAGCATCCAATATAATATACATAATCTGTACAATACTGGCCTCTAGGGCATACATACAACTAACATAGTGGAGATTAAACAAGGTTAGGGTTTGATTTGGGTTAGCTCATTCTTGAAGCTTCTAGAAGCTTTTCTTTTTGTCATGAGCTAAGATATTTTGTAAGATATTTTGTAACCCAAACCACACCATTAACTCAAGTTAACTCTCTACAAAGGTTAGATATTTTTTTATTAGCAACCATGATTGCATAAGGAATTATCACAACATTTCATTATTCATCACAAAAGGAATTATTCATTATTCATCACAAAATGAATTATTCATTGTTCATCTTCTTCTTCCTTCTTGAAAGCTTTCTAGTTTTGATTCTTGTGATGAAAATGAGTGAGTTAATGAAAATAAATGAGTGCTAAAATCCTACTTCATCATCCTCATCTATCCTTACCATTTAGATGAGGGTGTTCACTTCATTAATAAGTGAGAGCTTGTGTTAATGAAACTTCAAGGTAGATCATCTTTGTTATCGAAGATCGGAAGCAAGTTTGCATCATTCTCTTCGTGGAGCCTCTCTAGAGCCCGGGTACATGATGATCGCAGCGAAGGGACCTCAACACGGAGCTTAAGAAGTGAAGGACCGGATCTATAAAGGTTGTAATCCTTCTCACTTAGATGTTAAAGTGTTTAGCATGCTTCTTTTCGCCTAATCTCTAGTTTAAAGATCTTGGTTAGGGTTGTTCGGCACGTCTAAATTTTAAATCGGGCATGGTTGATACCTTATAGACCTTTGTGAGAGTGCCTAGTAACCCTACAGTGGTATCAGAGCCAAGCTAGAACTTTAGGCGAAGTCTAGGCGAAGTTTAAAGTCCGATCGAACTCCGAATACCCGTAAAACCCTAGTTTCTGGAAAATTTTCAAAACTGTTGATTTTTTCATATTAAAAATACTCAAAATATCAACAGGGTATTTTAGGAATTACTGTGCAAAACGACACCCTAAATCCACTAAAGCGCCGCGGAACCGCGGCCAAACCAGGGTATTGGCGGCAGTTCCGCGGCAAGACTTGGGTATTGAGGGTTAGATTTTGCTACAGTTGATTCGTAGGTACTTCCTGATGCTTCTGGGGATTTTTTAATTCTACTCAAGTGTTGAGTTTTCTGGGTTGTATTGGGAGCTCGTTGATTCGATCGGAAAGTTTAACTTCGTTTATGTTTTTCCGGATAATTTTAGAACGTGTTAAAAAGTTCGAACGGATATCAATAACTCACTTTTTCCCCTGTCGGAAAATTTCCAAGCGTTGGATTTTTCCGTAGTTTAAGAACGTTCTAAGTCATGCAAGTAACGCGATGGACCATCTAGAAGACAACAAACCTTAACTCGATTATGTGACCGTCTTGAACTGCCTCTAAACCTTAGGGTTTGGGGCAGTACGGCGTTGCCACATGTGAGGCGTTGGCTTGACCCTTCTACGGCTGGACCATTGGTACTGTGGCATGTGATGGATGTTTTTAAACTAATTTCAAGTGTTGAGAATTATTTGAGAAAACTTTGGTGTTTGATTATTCGATCGGAAAGTTTAACATTGTCTATTTATCTAGAATGTGATACAATATTTGGAATCCACATATAGTTATGAGATAACTAATATGAATGTTATAAATCTAGCAGTTTAGTCTAAGATGATCGGTTGCCACGGGATTTTGATGCGATCAAAAGTCCGTCGCAATCACGTAGCATACGTGGATACTCGCCGGGTAAACTTAATAGACAGCCACGTCCCATAGCCCCGACCGAGTGACTGTAGGAGAACCCCGTCGCCAAAAGCATCCGCTCGGGTGCTCGCGGCAGCGGTGTTCCGCCTTAGTGCACTTCGTCGACAGCATCCGGGGGTGCGGCCGTCTACTAAAGTTTGCGAAGAGCATTCGATCAGAATGTCGGGAATCTTGTTGAATTGCCTGACTTGATATTGAAAAGTGTTTTCGATAATGACACTAAAATGCGGGGTTTATAATTGTTAGGCATGCGATGTCTAAGGAATTCATTTAGTTAGGCATGAGATGTCTAAGGTGGTTGCGGATTCCAACTGTTGTAGTTTTACACTTTCTTTTCTGTGGCCGTAAGCGTAGTATGTGGTGTATCGCCGGCTTCGTTGCTATACATCAACGACAATCGGGATACGCATACTTGCTTACGTTGATGATATGAGATATTATGTGTTGTTGTGATATGTTATATTGGATCGTTGCGTTTTGAATAGCCGGGGGTTTTATATGAGATGAGTTTTTTTTATTATTTTCATTCATGTAAAATTCATTTGTATGTAATATTCTTTTATTGGGGCACTTCCGGGCTGAGGATGATGTCACCATTGTATATTATTTACTTTTCCGCATTAGGTAGACCCAAGGCTGGGAGCACAAGTAACCGGGTTGTTAGGTCCAGTGGGAGACCATCTCGAGGAGTCGAGACCGGGTCTCCTAACCCCAGAATTGGCTGTGTTACTTGCTGCTCTCGTAGGGGTCTAGGGATGTGGTTTTGGCGATTCATCGCGACCATGGAATCCGTGTTTTATGCAGGCTCGTATTAAAACGCGGACGTCCTAGTATATCCAATATTTCATATGTGTTCTTCTGCTGCAATGTTCTGTGATGAGATCATATTACTGCCTGAGACGAATGTTTATATTATATATATGAGATATATATTGTATATTGTTGATTTCGTTTCATATCTGATGCTTGTGAAGCATAATAGAATGGGACTTCATTAATGAGATTAATGAAATAAAAGAAACCTAAGATGTTGTAGAAACTTGTTTAAAAACTGATAGCTCTAGTTCTTGCTTTGCATAGCGGTGTTCCTTGTAGAACATCCAGCACCTTATTCGATAAGCAAAGAGCCGAGATCCCTTCACCGGGAGTGACCTCTTTAGCGAAACTGGCAGATGCTGCATACTCGGTTTGTCTTTTGATTGCTGATATAGTTTTTTCTTTGCATAGTGATATTTATGAAATATCCTGCACCTTATTCGATGAGGAAAGAGCCGACGATCCCTTCACCGGGAGTGACCTCTTTAGGAAAACTAGAAAAGGCCTCAAAAACACTCCATTTAAAATCACTCGATTCTACAACGATATCAAGTTCATTACGCAAAGGGTTTTCATAAAAACATGTCATAGCCCTCCGTCATTTCAGATAAGTACTTCATAGTATTCGTACTACGTTTGTTGGATTTCGTCAAGGCGTAGTGTGCGGTAGCTATTTATGCTTATCTTCTTATGCATATGATGAAGATTGAGTTAGGGTAGTCGTGCGACTTTGTTGGCATTAGTCAAGGGCCGTGCGGGTGGGTTTAATTCAATCGGGAAATGACGGGTTGGACTTGACTAGTAGCCTATGGTTTGTTGGCTTTCATCAAGATAATAGGATGCTAGGGGTAAAATATTATTGGGAATTTCAAGAGTTGAAATTTGCAATGAGATTACATACCTTCTATGAGATAGTTGGATCCCGATACCTGCTGCGCGTAAGAGTTACTCCTGGAGAGTTTTACACATTACAATTAGCCGATCAAATAGGTGTGTAGAAAGGTGTTAACGGGGTTACGCCCCTGGGAAAACGAGGTTTACTTTAATTAGGTCCGTGCGAAAACATGGGGAACCTCTCTCAAAGTACCGGCACTGGCCTGGCTGAAAGATTGGCAAACTTGTAGGGTGTAATTAATCCCGGCTAGTCTTTCCTTTTAGGGTTTGAAAGAAAATTTGACTAAAACAGTGGGAGACATCCTGATTAGATAAATTGATAACCAATCTAATCTTGTAAAAGCGCACGCTGAGTGTTTTCTTCTCTCTCTCCTGGTAGCGACCATGTCACGCCTTAATCAAGATAATAATATGGATGTATTGTCCAAACCCGCTTGTTATACTGCGCTAAGGAACGTTGGTCCCGCTCCAACTTATAATTGTTATAAGACAGAGCAGGAAATTGGGGAATACCAGATTTCCCGTGCCGCCCAAACGAAGAAAGTGCATGTTGATGCATCATCTTCGGGTGTGTTCATTACAGAGAACTGTTTCTCAGTATCATTTACGTCCTGGGTATGAGATACCAGATCAGAATCCCGCAAATGTAATTTGTTACATGGGCTACAGATAGGTAGAGAACTGAGAACGGATGATAAGTTTCATGAGATAGAAAATGATGCAAGTGTTGCAGCCAAGTCTGTTGGTTGTTATCACCCTGTATTACCAGAATACATTGATTCTGAATGAATGTTATTAGATACCGAACCTGATATACAACATCATATCAGTCTCTTTATTAGTAAAGAAGGATATAATTTTGTTTTGTTGGATAATGTTTTGAACATTTCCTATATCAAGAGTTGATCGGATCAGGCACGTTATCTAAAAGCATAGACGTTCTAAATCAAACCACGGTTCTTAACATACAGAACACACACAAGAGGAAGAGTTCATAAATGAATGAATCCTTCTTGAGGTATTGTAGACTAGGTCATATCAATACGACCCGACTAGCTGAAGTTACATTTAGATGCATATTAAAATAAGTTTGAATTTACATCTTGTGAAACTTGTCGGTCATGTCACAAAGATAAGATGACCACAACTCTTTTTATTGGAAACAGAAAAAGAGTTAGTGAACTCTTAGGATTGATACATACTGATGTATGAGGTCCCCTGTCTACACATGCCAAGACCGGTTCTTTATAATTCATTACATTCACTGTTTATCTCTCAAGATTCGAACATATGTTTCTGTTGAAACACAATTCTGAACCTTTTGAGATATTCACGGAATATAAGTTAGAAGTAGAGAACCAAAAACGGGTATAAGTATTATGTCCTTTGATGAGATCAAGGAGGAGAATACTTGAGCACGGAATTCCTGGACTATTCTAAAGGAGAATGAGATTCTCTCTCAGCATTACTCCTCCGTAGACACCACAGCACGTCGATGTATCGGGACGGAGCAAGCACACCCTATGTGATATGGTGTGCTCTATGATGAGTACTACTGAGTTTCCTATTTCCTTTTGGGAGTTATGCACTTGAGAAGCTGCATACCTATTGAATAGGGTTCCAATCAAATCAGTTGCCTACCACTTCATATGTGATATGGAATGGGAAGAGCCCATATCTTAAGTAAGTTAAGATTTGGGGTTTTCCGGCCTATGTCTAAAAGAAAAATCCGGACAAGCTCGAGGCAAAGTCAGTTCTGTGGAAGTTTGTTGGATATCCCAAGCATTCGCAAGGGAATATCTTTTACCAAACCGGGGAACAAAAGATGTTTTGTTTCTCTGCATGCCACCTTTGTGAAAGGGAATTTCTTATGAAGAAATTAGTGGTCATGAGGTAGAACTGGAAAGAGTTCCAGCTATACAAACTGCAGCTGATGATTTGGTAGAACCAAAGGATTCAATAGTAACCAATGAACCTCAGCCTCTCCTCCGATCTAGTAGGGTTCCTCACCCACCTGAGAGATACTTCGGTTTCTCTATGACAGTGGGAGCGAGGAATGAATCATGAGATGATGACCCAACTAGTTTCGAGAAGGCCATCAAGAGTGGGACTCTGTAAGAATGGCTGGATGCTCAGTGATCTGAGATGGAATTCTTATACACCAACAAAGTATGGACTTTGGTTGCATTATCTGAAGGGTTAAATCCCCATTAGGAGCAAGTATATCTTGAGAAGATTACTTGGTGCACATGGAAAAGTTGAGACTTTCAAAGCTATGCTTAAGTCCATCCAGATCCTACTTGCCACGGCTACATATAATGACTACGATATCTGGCCGTTGGGTGTCATGACTGCTTTTCTAAATGATGATTTGGAAGAGAGCGTCTATAAGTACATAGCCAGAGGGCTTCGTAGACAGTGGGAGCAGCGGAAACGTAAGCAAGATGTTTTATATGATAAATCAGGCATCGTGGAGTTGGAACATCTGTTTTGATGTGGTAGTCAAAGAGTTTGACTTCATCGAAATAGTAGATGAACCTTGTATATACAAAAAGGTAGTAGGGAGTATGGTGGTGATCCTCGTAGAGTATGTGGATGACATACTCTTGATAGGGAAGGAGTTTCTTATGCTACGCACGGTCAATCTCCACTTATCACAAGGATTCTCCATATAGGATCAAGGTGATACCTCCTAAATCCTAGGTTTTATATCTATGAGATAGATCTAAATGGATGTTAGAATTCTCACTAGTTGTAGTGAGATGGTATTAATCGATCCTAGGGAGAATCACTGGAATGGTTCCAGGGTGATAAGGACGACCGAATGTCAGTCGCAGGCATTGTCTTTACCCTCAGTAGAGAGACGGTATGTTGAAAGAGTTCCAAGCTAGATACCGTGACATACTAGACGATTAAAGGAAAGATACATCGTTACTAAGGATGCTACCCAAGAGGCAGTCTGGATATATATAAGTTCATGAGATGAACTTCGCTCCTACCATTGTGTGACAATGGAGTTGTGGCTTATGCCAAGGAACCCCCGTCCCATCAGAAATCCAGATATAATTCTTAGGCAGTATCACCTGATCATGGAGATGGTTGATCTCCAGGGAGATCGAGGTTAGGAGAGTAGACACAGAGGACAACAGCGCGGATCCACTCACAAAGGCCTTTTTCCCAGTAGAGACTTTTATAGGATGGTTAAGTACGAGATACTTTAACCACAGCTGATTGTTGGGTATGCGATACCACAACAGGTGGCCCTAGTGCAAATAGGAGATTGTTAGTTATATGTATGTGGTGGCTATTTCTTTTCAAGAGATAAAATGATAACCATAAGGTTAACCTTCAAAAAGAAATAAATATCACTATATATATTTATTCCTTCTTGACTCCAACCATGATTAAATGATAGATGATTAATTTAACTTGGGTTTAGAATGATAAAGGAAAGGATAACCATAGTTTAGTGGTAGGTGAGCATGGTTAGGTTAGAAGAAGCATGTAGAAACTAGCATATTTATCCTTTCCTTTTCATTTTCTTTTTAAAACCAAAATTAAATAATTATCCATTGTTTAATCTATGGTGTGAGGCTTATATTGCCACCATTTCCATATATAATCAACCATGATGGTTTGATGTATGTATGTGTACATGTATGCACATTTACATGTGCATGAAACTAGAAAAGAAGAAAGAAACACATGCATGCATGCATACATACATCAAACCCTAGAAAGGTTTTAAGTGAGAAAACTAATGGTTAAATGATAAATCAACACTTGATTTATCAATCCGGTCATATCTCATATGACCCCACCAAAAGCAGTTCATCCGATCAATGTTCGGTATCATATACGCACATTTCAATCGGGTGCATGCGCATATCGCATATGCGCACCACAACGTTTCGCCTGGACTGGGTAACTCCTCTGTGGGACTCTAAGACTCGTCAATACGCCGGCAGAGGGTAATGATCATATCATTACCCTCAAGCCGCAAGCGTTCAGCTAAACGTAACGGCCACCCGGGTATTGATCGATCAGAAGACAACAAGCGAACCTGCTACAACTCCCGTCGAGCCATCCGGCAACACTACCGTACAGTCCGGTCTCTTCGTCAGATATGCTGCATATCGAGCCTAGGGATGGTCACGTAGACCCCAATAACTCAATAAGTCGTGTCGGTGAATGGTCTATAACAGATCGAGAAACTACTGATAACACTTATCAGCAAATCTCAGCAGCCCTGGCCAGGGACTTGCTGTTATAACCAGTCGAGCACAGCACAGCATCAACTCCCAATACCGGGAGAGACGAAACCCCTCCTATCGCTCATCGTCTTCGTGTGTCTCGGGACTGTACCCAACGGCCACCTATTTGCACGACTCAGTAGAGCCGACATTTCAATCGGGTGCATGCGCATATCGCATATGCGCACCACAACGTTTCGCCTGGACTGGGTAACTCCTCTGTGGGACTCTAAGACTCGTCAATACGCCGGCAGAGGGTAATGATCATATCATTACCCTCAAGCCGCAAGCGGTCAGCTAAACGTAACGGCCACCCGGGTATTGATCGATCAGAATCCATGTTATTTTGTACCAAGTATGCTATGTAATATAATATCCGTATCTTTGTTGGACAATGAAGGTTATAATTTTGTGTTGCAGAACAATGTTCATTTTTTATCCTCCTTCATCTTCTTCTCTCTAGTTTTTTCTAGTGAGTCAAACACAATCAAAGAAAGGTTTTTGAAGTGAGATCCAAAGCCACAACAACATTCTACACAAGCTTAGCCGTTTTGTTTAGAGTGTTATCTTCGATTTGACGAAGTAGCGAGCTTGGACGGGAAGCTCCGGGTGGATCGTCGTGGACGCAAAAGAACGACGAGTGGACCTTCATCCAACACTCAAAGAGCCTAGGGAGTGAAGCAAAAACGGGAGCTACAAAGGTTGTAGCCTTTAAACCCTAATCTTTACTTACTTATAGTTTGTTAACCCTAATTTCTAGGATCGATCCATTTGCATGTTGGTTTAGCACCTTAAAAATGAAAACTTTAGGTCATGTGATGCTTGAAATCTCTTCATAGGGTGCTATACTAACCTAACATTGGTATCAGAGCCGACCTAGAACATTAGGCGACCTTTTTGCGAAGTAAAAAGTCCGATCGAAACAAAAATACGACTTTTAAAGGTGCTCTCTGGAAATTTTTTAAAAACTGACTTTTTTCAGAATTAAAAATTCTCAAAAAATATAGCAGGTAAAAATAAGACAATCTGGAAAATACGACCCCATGAACAGTACATTGGGCCGTGGAAGCGCGGCATAAGCAAGCTTAGGCCGCGCATCCGCGGCCGTATAAGGGGCTCTTTGACATTTTTTTGTACAGTAATTTACTTTACCTGCTACAGTACATTTTGAGTATATTTAATCTGAATCTGCTGTTGAAAAATTCTGGAGATGTTTTTAGACTCGTGGTTTCGATCGGAATTTTCATTTCGCTTTCTTTTCCGGGTAAACTAGAAAGTATTGAAGTGTTTGAACGAATATCATTCACTCAATATTCACGGGGTTTAAATAGTTTGGAGATGCGTGCAAGTCTTTTTGCGGTGGTCCCTCTAGAAGACAACAAACCTTAACTCGATTATGTGACCGTCTCGAACTGCCCTTTGAACCCTAGGGTTTGGGGCAGTACGGCGTGCCACATGTGAGGCGTTGGCTTGACCCTTCTACGGCTGGACCGCCGCTACTGTGTCACACTCCGGATTTTTGAACTCTGCTCAAGTGTTGAGCTTTAGTGAATCTTGGGTGCTTGATAGTTCGTTCGAAAACTTTAATACTGTCTGTTTATCTGGAATGTGATACAATATGTGGAATTCATATAGTGTAGGCATGAAATACGAAATATGTGATATTTCGCATTTATGATGTCTAAAGAGAATCTGGATTCCAAATATTGTAGTTTTACACTTTCTTTTTCTGTGACCGTAAGTGTAGTATGTTTGATATCGCCGTTTTCGTTGCTATACATCAACGACAATCGGGGTACGCATACTTACTTACGTTGATGATATGTGATATTATGTGTTGCTGAGATATGATGTGCAGGATTGTCGCGATCGAATAGCCGGGGGGTTTTTGTAAGATGAGAGTTTTGTATTTTCATTCATGTAAATTCAAATGTAATGTAATATTCTTTTATTTGGGGCACTTTCAGGTTGCGGTTGTGTCACCAGTGTTGTATATTATTTACTTTTCCGCATTAGGATGGACCCAAGGAGGAGAGCACAGGTGACCGGGTTCTGGGGTTCAGTGGGAGGCCATCTCGAGGAGTCGAGACCGGGTCTCCTAAACTCCAGGATTGGTGGGGTCACTTGCCGCTCTCGTAGGGGTCCAGGGTGTGGGCTTGGCTATTCATCACGACTGTGGAATCCGTATTTTCTATTCTGGCTAAATACTAAATACGGACGTCCTAGTATATCCCACGTTATATCTATATTTCTGCTGCATGTGTTCTGTGATATCTGAGACGAATGACATATTATATATATGATATATAGTAGACGTTGCTTATGTTTTACACCCGCGCTAGTCCCGTCCCGGTATGCCGTTAGTTAAGTAACCTAACGGTGCATAACGGAACATTGCGGCGAATGCGGATGGCATAAGCGTACGTGTTATTTTCGTTTCTTTTCTGTGATTGGCTTTAGGACTTAAATGATGGGATTACATTAATGTGATTAATGTAAAGAAAATAAACCTAAAAAGATGTTGTAGAATCGGATTTGAAAACTACTCGGCTATTTATGAAAAAGCTATATTTCAAAACTGCGGAGCTTAAGCCACTCCTTTTGAAAAACTGTTTGATTCTACAACGATATCAAGTTCAAAGCGTTAAAGATTTTCTTAAAAATCATTCGCAACCCTCCTTCATTTTAGGAAGTAGAGTACTTAGTATTCGTGCTACGTTTGTTGACTTTAGTTAAGGCGTAGTGAACGGTAGCTAAGTGATGTCTTCCTACACTGCATATGATGCAGATTAATTAGGACATTCATGCGACTTTGTTGACCATAGTTAAGGGTCATATGGGTGGGTCTAATTAATCAAGAAATGACGGGTAGAACTTGACTGGTACTTATGATTTGTTGACCATAGTTAAGGTCATAAGTGCTAGGGGTAAAAATTACATCGGGAATTTCAAGTGTTGAAATTTGCAATGAGATTGCATACCTTCCATGTGATGGTTGGATCCCGATCCCACTGTGGGCAATAGTTGCTCCTAGGAGAGTTTTGCAGTTTACAATTAGCTAACTCATTAGGTGTCTAGAAAGGTGTTAACGGGGCTCCGCCTCTGGGAAAACGAGGTTTACTCTAATTAGGCCCGTGCGAAAGCACGGGGAACCTCCCTCAAAGTACCGACACTGGCCTGGCTGAACGGTTAGCGAAGTTGTAGACTGTAATTAATCCTGGCTAGTTTTTCTTTTTAAGGTTTGAAAGAAAAACTTGATAAAAAGCAGTGGGAAATATCGATTAGACAAGATAATAAACCAATCTAATCTATGCAAGAGCTTTCGCTGAGTGTATTCTTTTCTCTCTCTTAATGGCAGATACCAATGACTGGACTTAAGCTTCTACTAGATAAAAACAAACTGAACGGGACCAACTATAAAGACTGGCTAAGGAATCTGAAGATCGCCTTGACTTATGATAAAGTATCATATGTCCTCACGGCTTCAGCCCCGCCCGTCCCAGGCCCAAAATCCTCAGTTGCGGACATAGAAGTCCGCAAGACATGGGACGCTGACTGTGCCACGGCCACATGCCTCGCGCTTGCATCGATGGATAACACACATCAAAAGCAGCACGAGGACATGGACATTCACGGGATACTGCTCCATACAAAGGAGTTGTATGGGGAGCAGTCCCGCGTATTACGATACGAAGCATCAAGGAAACTGTTTCACATGCGGATGGCCCCTGGCACACCAGTAGCGGACCATGTTTTGAAGATGATAGCTCTTATAGAAGAGCTTGAGGACCTTGGATGGACAATGGACAATGAGCAATATATAGATATTATTCTGCAGTCCCTCCCCTCCACCTTTGCTCAGTTCATAGTGAACTTCAACATGCATGGCATGGAGAAGGACCTCCCTGAACTCCTTAATATGTTAAGGAGTGCAGAAAGCACTATGAAGTCAGCAAAGACTCCCGTTATGACCATTGGACAGTCTTCTTCTTCTCGCCCAAAAGCTAAGGCCAAGGGAAAGAAAAAGAAGAAATCCACTAATCCTAAGGGCGGAGTCAAAAAGGTGAAGGGAAAGGGAAAGTCCACGGCTGGAGACCCAGGGAAAGGCGAGTGTTTTCATTGCCACAAGACAGGACATTGGAAGCGCAACTGCACGGAGTACCTAAGTCTCAAGAAGAAGCATGGTGATGCTTCTGCTTCAGGTGCGTTTGTGACTGAAAACTGTTTTTCTATAAACTCTGCTTCCTGGGTATTGGATACCGGTTCAGGTTCTCACATTTGCAATTCTATGCAGGGGCTGAGAAATAGCAAGGTTTTGAGGACAGGTGACCATACTCTCCACGTTGGAAATGGTTCCAATGTACATACAGTCGCAGTGGGAGAGTATCACTTGGGGTTGCCATCTGGATGTATTTTGATTTTGAATCCATGTTATTTTGTACCAAGTATGCTATGTAATATAATATCCGTATCTTTGTTGGACAATGAAGGATATAATTTTGTGTTGCAGAACAATGTTATGAACATTCACCTAAATCAAATGTTGGTTGGGTATGGTACGCTTAATAACGGAATATATGTCCTAAATCAACACACAGTTTTCAGTATACAACACACTAATAAAAGAAAAATTTCAGAATTAAATGAAGCTTTTCTTTGGCACTGTAGACTTGGTCATATTAACGAAACAAGACTAAACAAGTTACATAAAGATGGATATTTAAACCCTTTTGAATATAAATCTTATGCGACTTGCCAGTCTTGTATCAAGGGTAAAATGACCAAAACACCGTTTACCGGACACGGAGAAAGAGCTAGTCAGCTCATTGGCCTCATACATAGTGATGTATGTGGGCCAATGTCTACACAGGCTAGAGGCGGTTTTTCATACTTCATTACATTCACCGATGATTTCTCAAGATTCGGTCATGTATTTTTATTAAAGCACAAGTCCGACGCTTTTGAGAAATTCATTGAATATAAACAAGAAGTAGAAAAACAAACCGGCTTGAGTATTAAGATGCTTCGATCAGATCGAGGTGGAGAGTATCTCAGTACAGAATTTGCAAACTTCCTAAAAGAGAATGGGATTCTCTCTCAGCTCACTCCTCCTTACACACCACAGCACAACGGTGTGTCAGAACGACGGAATAGGACCCTATTAGATATGGTCCGGTCCATGATGAGTGATGCTGAGTTACCAGTCTCGTTTTGGGGGCATGCGTTGGAGACTGCAGCGTTTCTGCTAAACAGGGTTCCGACCAAAACCGTGTCTACCACGGCATATGAGATATGGAATGGGAAGAGACCATCTCTTAAGAGAATTAAGATTTGTGGTTGCCCGGCCTATGTTAAAAAGCAGAATCCGGACAAACTCGAGACACGGTCAGTCATGTGTAATTTTGTGGGATATCCAAAGAATTCTTATGGATATCTGTTCTACCACAAAGAGGAACAAAAGGTGTTTGTTTCTCAGTATGCCACATTCTTGGAAAAAGAGTTTTTCACAGATAAAGATGATGGCAAGGTAGTAGATCTGGAAGAGGTTCTGGAGACACAAACTACAAATGACGATTTGGTTGAACCGGCTGTTGCAACAGAAACTGAAGAACCTCGGCCACTCCGTAGGTCTGGTAGGACTTCTCGCCCACCGGAGAGGTACTACGGTTTCCTCATTGATGGTGACAGAGAAGACTGTATCATGGAAGATGATGATCCTACCAGTTTTCAGTAAGCTATCACGAGTGGTGACTCTGTGAAGTGGCTGGATGCCATGAGATCCGAAATGGAGTCTATGTACACCAACAAAGTATGGACTTTGGACGTTGTACCCCTTGGGGTAAAACCTGTAGGGTGCAAATGGATCTTTAAAAGAAAGATTGGTGTGGATGGGCAGGTAGAGACCTATAAGGCAAGACTTGTGGCGAAAGGTTTTTGTCAAAGACCAGGTTTGGACTATGACGAAACTTTTTCGCCCGTAGCCATGCTTAAATCTATTCGGATCCTACTTGCTATTGCTGCTCACTACGACTATGAAATCTGGCAGATGGACGTTAAAACAGCATTCCTAAATGGAGATTTAGAAGAATGTGTTTATATGGATCAGCCGGAGGGCTTCATTGACAGTGGGAGCAGCGAGAAAGCATGTAGATTGCTTAAATCCATATATGGGTTAAAGCAGGCATCTCGGAGTTGGAACATCTGTTTCGATGATGTTATCAAAGAGTTTAATTTCATCAAAAATCCAGATGAACCTTGTGTTTATAGGAAGGCTGTAGGAAGAGCTGTCACATTCCTCGTATTGTACGTGGATGACATTCTTCTGATAGGAAATGATATTCCTATGCTACAGTCGGTCAAATCATTCTTATCACTAAGGTTCTCCATGAAGGACCTGGGTGATGCCACATACATCCTGGGCATAAGGATCTATAGGGATAGATCCAAAAAGTTATTGGGACTGTCCCAAACCAGGTACATCAACACCATCCTAAAGAGGTTTAGTATGGAAGACTCCAAGCGGGGTGCCTTATCCACTTGCCATGGAGTCACTCTCTCCAAGGATTCTTGTCCAAAGACCGATGAAGAGAGAGCTCGCATGAGCATTATACCTTATGCTTCGGCAGTAGGATCTATAATGTATGCGATGTTATGTACACGCCCAGATGTAGCTTATGCACTTAGTGTTGTAAGCAGGTATCAATCCAACCCAGGGGAGAACCACTGGACAGCTGTGAAGAACATTCTTAAGTACTTACGAAGGACTAAAGAATTGTTCTTGGTGTATGGTAATAAAGATCTCCAAATGGAGGCCTTTACCGATTCGAGCTTCCAGAGCGATAAGGATGACAGCAAATCTATCTCAGGGTTTGTATTTACCCTCAATGGAGGGGCGGTAAGTTGGAAGAGTTCCAAACAAGATACCGTTGAAGACTCTACGATGGAAGCTGAGTACATTGCTGCAAATGATGCTGCCAAGGAAGCTGTCTGGATGAAAAAGTTCGTCTCGGAGCTAGGAGTAGTTCCAACCATTATTGATCCAATACCTTTGTATTGTGACAATAATGGGGCAATGGCGTTAGCCAAGGAGCCCAGATCCCATCAGCGGTCCAGACATATCCTGAGGCGCTTTCATTTGATCCGGGAGATTGTAGATCGCCGCGAGATCGAGATTAAGAGAGTAGATACAAAGAACAACGCCGCGGATCCATTCACCAAGGCTCTCCCTCAGCCGCAGCATGAGCGACTTTTTGAGATGTTGGGTATGAGATACGCCAATAACTGGCCTTAGTGCAAGTGGGAGATTGTTGGATATATGTATGCCCTAGAGGCCATTATGTGATAGTGGATGTATCTATACATGTATATATATATATTCAGTTTGCATTCTTGCTCGACATGATAGTATGCTATCTGGTTCTTCTTTATCTGACATGTTTATTTGATCATGCTTTTATTCATTCATACATGCTGATAAAGCCCTGAGGATATCGGCTTGACTACTCTGATTATGATGGAGATCATACTAGTGGGACATCTGTAGTCTATAAGCATATCCTGGAACATCCCTAGTCGTAGGTATATCGAGATGGGGCATCGATATACCAGAGTAGACTAGCGTATATGATACTAGACCCATACGATGGGCGATGGATGTTCCCACATTCATCGATGTTTGACATCAAGATCATATACGGGTGCTCAGTGGTGACTGGGTACACTGGACGGACTCACCGAGAACTCTTATATGGAATTATATCTATCGTCGGATAGCAGTTCTCAGGTGACACTGGTACAGGTTAGTCTGTAGACCCGAGATCGTCATAGAGTCTTGTGTATTCTCCCACTGCACTTTGATTGCCACCCTACCACGGCTCTACTGAGTCGTGCAAACAGGTGGCCGTTGGGTACAGTCCCGAGACACACGAAGACGATGAGCGATAGGAGGGGTTTCTTCTCTCCCGGTATTGGGAGTTGATGCTGTGCTGTGCTCGACTGGTTATAACAGCAAGTCCCTGGCCAGGGCTGCTGAGATTTGCTGATAAGTGTTATCAGTAGTTTCTCGATCTGTTATAGACCATTCACCGACACGACTTATTGAGTTATTGGGGTTGACGTGACCATCCCTAGGCTCGATATGCAGCATATCTGACGAAGAGACCGGACTGTACGGTAGTGTTGCCGGATGGCTCGACGGGAGTTGTAGCAGGTTCGCTTGTTGTCTTCTGATCGATCAATACCCGGGTGGCCGTTACGTTTAGCTGACCGCTTGCGGCTTGAGGGTAATGATATGATCATTACCCTCTGCTGGCGTATTGACGAGTCTTAGAGTCCCACAGAGGAGTTACCCAGTCCAGGAGAAACGTTGTGGTGCGCATATGCGATATGCGCATGCACCCGATTGAAATGTGCGTATATGATACCGAACATTGATCGGATGAACTGCTTTTGGTGGGGTCATATGAGATATGACCGGATTGATAAATCAAGTGTTGATTTATCATTTAACCATTAGTTTTCTCACTTAAAACCTTTCTAGGGTTTGATGTATATATGCATGCATGTGTTTCTTTCTTCTTTTCTAGTTTCATGCACATGTAAATGTGCATACATGTACACATACATACATCAAACCATCATGGTTGATTATATATGGAAATGGTGGCAATATAAGCCTCACACCATAGATTAAACAATGGATAATTATTTAATTTTGGTTTTAAAAAGAAAATGAAAAGGAAAGGATAAATATGCTAGTTTCTACATGCTTCTTCTAACCTAACCATGCTCACCTACCACTAAACCATGGTTATCCTTTCCTTTATCATTCTAAACCCAAGTTAAATTAATCATCTATCATTTAATCATGGTTGGAGTCAAGAAGGAATAAATATATATAGTGATATTTATTTCTTTTTGAAGGTTAACCTTATGGTTATCATTTTATCTCTTGAAAAGAAATAGCCACCATTTTTATCCTCCTTCATCTTCTCCTCTATAGTTTTTTCTAGTGAGTCAAACACAATCAAAGAAAGGTTTTTGAAGTGAGATCCAAAGCCACAACAACATTCTACACAAGCTTAGCCGTTTTGTTTAGAGTGTTATCTTCGATTTGACGAAGTAGCGAGCTTGGACGGGAAGCTCCGGGTGGATCGTCATGGACACAAAAGAACGACGAGTGGACCTTCATCCAACACTCAAAGAGTCTAAGGAGTGAAGCAAAAACGGGAGCTACAAAGGTTGTAGCCTTTAAACCCTAATCTTTACTTACTTATAGTTTGTTAACCCTAATTTCTAGGATCGATCCACTTGCATGTTGGTTTAGCACCTTAAAAATGAAAACTTTAGGTCATGTGATGCTTGAATTCTCTTCATAGGGTGCTATACTAACCTAACAGTATGCCCTAGAGGCCATTACTGTACAAACGATGTATATTGTAGTGGATGCTTGGACATATATAGGGAGACTTTCTTGCTCGACATAATAGTATGCTATCTGGTTGTACTTTATCTTAACTTGTACTCTGATTGTCTTTATGTTACATGTTGATAAAGCTCTTAAGATATGTACTCGACAACTGGGTCTATGATGAGATCATACTAGTGGGGCCACGGTAGTCGACGAGTACATCCTATAACTGTTCCTAGCCGAGGGTGTATCGAGATAGGGCATCGATATGTAGGGTTCCTAGGCACCCTATAGAGGTCTCACAAGGCATCAACCATGCCAATTTATAAAAATTATGCAGCCGAGAAACCCTAACGCGGATCGTTGGATAGAATTCTAGGCGAAAAGTTAATCTAGTTAACTACTTAACTAAAAGTTAGATGCTACAACCTTTGTAGATCCGGATATCCACTTCCTTAGCTCCACGTAGTCATCCTCTCGCTGTCCTTTTCGAATCCTAGACTCATTCATCGGCTTCATCGGGAAAACGAGCGGAATAGGTCGTCGGCTTCGTGTCAAAGACGATCTACGTCGAGGTTGCACAATCTCAAGCTCCGAGTTCACAAAGTTGTGAAACTTGTGAAGAAAACACCCAAAACAACTTGGCAAGAGGTAGAGGGTGAAGAAATAGGAGGTGGGTTCACTTTAGAATTGGATTTCTCTCACTTTTGCTCAAGTTGCCATTGATGGCATCAAGCTTTTCTTGAAGAAGAAGATGATGAAGAAGAAAGAATATGATAAGTTTCTTATTTGAAAAAGAAACTAATATGAATACTTATCATATCTTGACCATGGTCAAGTGTAGAGATTAAACTAAGGTTAATAGGAATTGTTAGGGTTAAGGATAAGATAAGGATGGTGGACTTTGTCAAAGCTTCAAGAAACTTCAACAAGAGACAAAGAAAGCCACCATTCTCATCTAAACCTTTTCTAAATAAATAAACAAATAAATAAATAAAAAGGCAAAACCCTAATCATCTCTTAACCATGGTTTAATACTTCACACTTAACCTAATGAGCAAGTATCATCAAACATGATACAAAGATGTGCACAAAAGTATATCACATATACAACATGTACATCAAGTGAGAAAATCCATTTAAAGTGAACCAATACTAGTTAATGCAATGCAATATATCAAATATATAATTATGCATCAAATCATTAAATCAACATTTGATTCAATGATCCGGTCATGTCGCACATAACCGACTAGAATCCAATGTATCGATTTATCGAATCAATGATTCGATAACTAGGTCATATCGAATATAACCAATCGAAACATATATCGCGAGAATGAAATGCGGTATCACATACACGCATTATTCTCGGTCCTGCACATATCTCATATGCGCTCCTATTTCGTTTCGCTTGAACCAGGAAACCTCTGTGTAGGACTCTAAAGACTCGTCAATACGCCGGTAGCAGATGATGATCATATCAAGCACCCACAAGCCGCAAGCTGTCTGCTAAACGTAACGGCCATCCGGGTATTGAGCGATCAGAAGATCGACGAGCTAGTCCGCTCACACTCCTGTGAATCCAACCAGTAACACTTACCGTACAGTCCGGTCTATTCGTCTGATACGTCGCATATCAAGTCTAGGGGTGGTAAACGTCAGACCCCAATAACCGATAAGTCGTGCCGATGTGTGGCTCATAACGGGTCGAGAAACTACTGGTAACACTTACCAGCAAATCTCTGATCAGCCCTGGCCAGGGACTTCCCTGTTACGGCCAATCGAGCACAGCGCAACATCAACTCCCAATACCGGGAGAGACGAAACCCCTCCTATCGCTCATTGCCTCCATGTGACTCGGGACTGTACCCAAAGACCACCATTTTGCACGCCCTCATGGACGTGGTAAGGTGGAGATCAAAGCACAGTGGGAATCACACAAGACTCTATGACGATCTCGGGTCTACAGACTAACCTGTACAAGTGTCACCTGAGAACTGCCATCTGACGTGAGGTATAATACCATCTGGGAGTTCTCGGCGAGTCCGTCCAGTGTACCCAGTCTCCACTGAGCACCCGTATACCATCTCTGATGTCAAACACCAATGGATATGGGATCATCCATCGCCCATCTCATGGGTCGAGAAGCGTATACGCTAGTCTACACTGGTATATCGATGCCCCGTCTCGATACACCCACGACTAGGGACCTTGAAGGATGTACTTATGGACTACCATGTCCCCACTAGTATGATCTGCATCATAGTCCAGGTAGTCAAGTACACATCCTAAGGGCTTTACCAACACGTAACTATAAGACAGTTTAAAGAGACAAGTGTACATGTTAAGATAAAGAGTAACCAGATAGCATACTATCATGTCGAGCAAGAAAGTCATCTCTATATATGTCCAAGCATCCAATATAATATACATCATCTGTACAATACTGGCCTCTAGAGCATACATACAACTAACAATCTCCCACTTGCACTAGGGCCAGCTGCTGTAGTATCGCATACCGAGCATCCCGAAGAGTCTCTCAAACTGTATCTGGGGAATGGCCTTCGTGAGTGGATCCGCCGTGTTGTCCTTCGTGTCAACCCTGCTGACCTCGATCTCCTGGCGATCAACTATCTCCCGGATCAGGTGATACCGCCTCAGAATATGCCTGGATCGCTGATGGGACCTGGGTTCCTTGGCCAAAGCCACCGCTCCATTGTTATCGCAATACAAAGGTATTGGATGCTCAATGGATGGAACCACTCCAAGTTCAGAAATGAACTTCTTGATCCAGACAGCTTCTTTAGCAGCATCGTTGGCAGCGATGTATTCAGCCTCCATCGTCGAGTCTACCACGGTTTCCTGCTTGGAACTCTTCCAGCTAACCGCCCCTCCGTATAGGGTAAAGACAAAGCCCGACTGCGACTTAGAGTCGTCCTTATCAATCTGGAAGCTCGAATCGGTAAAGGACTCCACTTGGAGTTTTCCGTTACCATACACCAAGAACATATCTCTAGTCCTTCGTAAGTACTTGAGAATGCTCTTCACAGCTGTCCAGTGACTCTCTCCAGGATCAGCTTGATACCTGCTCACTACACTTAGTGAGTGTGCTACATCGGGTCTGGTACATAGCATCGCATACATGATAGAGCCTACTGCCGAAGCATAGGGTATCCCTTGCATGCGAGCTCTCTCCAAATCAGTCTTGGGAGACATCTCTTTGGAGAGAGTGAGTCCAGAGATCGTGGGTAAGTTCCCACGCTTGGATTCTTCCATACTAAACCTCTTTAGTATGGTGTCAATGTACCTGGATTGGGACAATCCCAATATCCGTTTGAATCTATCTATATAGATCCTGATTCCCAATATGCAGGAGGCATCACCAAGATCTTTCATTGAGAATCTTTGTGATAAGAAGAGCTTGACCGATTGCAGCATAGGAATATCATTTCCTACCAAGAGTATGTCGTCCACGTACAATACGAGGAAGACGACCTTACTCTCTGCCACCTTCTTATAGATACAAGGTTCATCTGGGTTTTTGACGAAATCAAACTCTTTGATAACGACGTCAAAGCAGATGTTCCAACTCCGCGATGCTTGCTTTAATCCATAAATGGATTTAAGCAGCTTGCACACCTTCCCGCTGCTCCCACTGTCTACGATGCCCTCTGGCTGAGTCATGTACACGCACTCTTCTAAATCACCATTTAGAAAGGCGGTCTTAACATCCATTTGCCAGATTTCGTAGTCATGAAAGGCAGCAATGGCAAGCATGATTCGGATGGATTTAAGCATAGCCACTGGAGAAAAGGTTTTGTCATAGTCCACACCTGGTCTTTGACGAAAACCCTTTGCTACAAGTCTAGCTTTGAAAGTCTCCACTTTCCCATCTACACCAAATTTCTTCTTGAAGATCCACTTGCTCCCAATGGGTTTTACCCCTTCAGGAGCAACTTCCAAAGTCCATACTTTGTTGGTGTACATGGATTCCATCTCGGACCGCATAGCATCCAGCCATTTCACTGAGTCCCTACTCGTGATAGCCTGCTCGAAGCTAGTTGGGTCATCATCATCCATGATGCAATCCTCGCTTCCACCATCAATGAGAAAACCGTAGTATCTCTCTGGTGGACGAGAAACCCTACCAGATCGGCGGAGAGGTTGAGGTTCGTCGGGTACTACTGAATCCTCTGGTTCTACCAAGTCCTCTGTTATAGTTTGTGTCGCTGGAACCTCTTCCAGTTCTACCTCAATGCCACGTATCTGTTTCATAAGAAAACCTTTTTCTAAGAAAGTGGCATGCCGAGAAACAAACACTTTTTGTTCCTCGGGATGGTAGAAGATATACCCCTGTGAATTTTTGGGATATCCTATAAACTTACATAAGACTGATCTTACCTCGAGTTTGTCCGGATTTTGTCTTTTGACATAGGCTGGACAACCCCATATCTTAATGTAATTAAGATGTGGTCTCTTCCCTTTCCATATCTCATATGGAGTGGTAGGCACTGATTTGGTAGGAACTCTATTCAATAGGTCCATGGCTGTCTCAAGCGCATATCCCCAGAAGGAAATAGGTAACTCAGCTGTGCTCATCATAGAGCGCACCATATCTAATAGGGTGCGGTTCCTCCGTTCTGATACACCGTTGTGCTGTGGTGTATATGGAGGAGTCAGCTGAGAGAGAATCCTATTCTCTTTTAGGAAGTCCAGGAATTCATTGCTTAAGTATTCTCCTCCTCGATCAGATCGTAGGATTTTAATACTTTTTCCGTTTTGGTTCTCAACTTCTTGTTTATATTCCCTAAATTTCTCAAAAGCTTCTGATTTGTGTTTCATCAGGAACACATACCCGAACCTAGAGAGATCGTCAGTGAATGTAATGAAGTATGAAGAACCATCCCTGGCATGTGTAGACATGGGACCGCATACATTACTATGTATAAGTCCTAAGAGTTCGGTAACTCTTTCTCCGTGTCCTGTAAACGGAGTTTTGGTCATCTTGCCTTTGAGACATGACTGGCAAGTGTCATAAGATGAAAATTCAAACGGATTTAAATATCCATCCTTATGCAACTTAACCAGTCGTGTCGCATTGATGTGACCCAGTCTACAATGCCACATGAAGGATTCGTTCAGTTCTGAACTCTTCCTCTTGTGTGTGTTTGTTATGCTCAGAACTGTTGATTGGTTTAGAACATAAATGCCATTGCACAACGTGCCTGATCCAACCAACTTTTGGTTACGGAAAATGTTCATAACATTGTCCTGTAATACAAAATTATATCCCACTTTACTTAATAAAGAAACCGATATAATGTTGCATATCAGGTTCGGCATGTAAGAGCATTCGTTCAGAACCAATGTATTACCAGTCGGTAATACAAGGTGATATTCCCCGACAGTCTTAGCTGCAACAATTGCACCATTTCCAACTCTAATGTATTTATCACCTTCTCCAAGTTCTCTACCTTTCTTTAGCCCATGTAACTGATTACATATATGGGATCCTGATCCGGTATCTAATACCCAGGACGTAGAGCAAATGGAGAAACAGTTCTCATTAACGAACACACCCGAAGAAAATGCATCAACATGTACTTTCTTCATTTGGGTGGCATGGGAATCCTGGTATTCCCCTATATCCTGTTCAGTCCTATAACTCTTATAGGAAAGAACGGAACCAACGTTCCCCAGCACATCATAACATGCGGGTTCGGTCAATACATCCATATTATTATCTTTGTTAGGGCATGAAATGGTCGCTACCTGGAGAGAGAGAGAAGAAAACACTTTAGCGTAAGCTCGTGCAAGATCAGATTGGTTATTATCTTATCTAATCAGGATAGCTCCCACTGGTTTTTATCAAATCTTCCTTCAAACCCTAAAAGGAAAGACTAGCTGGGATTAATTACACCCTACAACTTCGTCGATCTTTCAGCCAGGCCAGTGTCGGTACTTTGAGGGAGGTCCCCCGTGCTTTCACACGAACCTAATTAATATAAACCTCATTTTCCCAGAGGCGTAACCCCGTTGACACCTTTCTAGACACCTACTTGATTGGCTAATTGCAATGTGTAAAACTCTCCCAGGAGTAACTCTTACTCGCAGCGGGTATCGGGATCTAACTATCTCATAGAAGGTATGCAATCTCATTGCAAATTTCAACACTTGAAATTCCCGATAATATTTTTCCCCTAGCGTGCTATGACCTTGACGCATGCCAAACAACCCATAGTCCGCTAGTCAAGTTCAACCCGTACATTTCTTGATTGAATTAAACCCACCCGCACGACCCGTGACGCATGCCAAACAACGCCGTGCGAATACCCTAATCCAATCGCATCATATGCATAAGCAGATAAATACTAGTTAGCTACCGCACACTACGCCTTGACGCAGGCCAACAAACGTAGCACGAATACTAACTACTACTCATCTGAAATGACGGAGGGCTACGCTAGGTTTTTCTGAAAACCATGAGCGTAATGAACTTGATATCGTTGTAGAATCAAATGAAGTTTTGAAATGGAGTGATTTTGAGGCTTTTCTAGTTTTGCTAAAGGGGTCACTCCCGGTGAAAGGATCGTCGGCCCTTTCCTCGTCGAATGAGGTGCAGGATATATCATATATATCGCTGTGCAAAGCAAAAACCCAAAAGCAGTCAAAAGCAAACCGAGTGTGTAGCATCTGCCAGTTATTGCTAAAGGAGTCACTCCCGGTGAAGGGATCTCGGTCCTTTCCTCATCGAATAAGGTGCAGGGTATATCATATATACTGCTGTGCAAAGCAAGAACTGTAGCTACCTGTTTTATTTTAAAATTCGATTCCACAACATCTTAGGTTTCTTTTCTTTCATTAATCACATTAATGAAGTCCCATCATTTAAATACCTAAACATCACAGGTAGATATGACGTACACTTATGCCATCCGCATTCGCCTCGATGTCCCCTCATGCACCGTTAGGTTAGGTAACTAACGACAAAGCAGGGCGGGGCTAGCGCGGGTGCAAAACATAAGTAACGTCTATATAATATATCATATATACTATATACTATATCCATCACAGAAACATCACATGATCTCATCACAGATATCGCAGCAGAATAAACATATGAAATATTGGATATACTAGGACGTCCGTGTTTTCAATACGAGCCAGTATAAAACACGGATTCCACGGTCATGATGAATAGCCAATCCCACACCCCTAGACCCCTACGAGAGCGGCAAGCAACCCTGCCAATTCTAGGGTTAGGAGACCCGGACTCGACTCCTCGAGTTGGTCTCCCACTGGACCCCAGAACCCGGTTACTTGTGCTCCCCTCCTTGGGTCTATCCTAATGCGGAAAAGTAAATAATATACAACGGGTGACAACTTCCGCTACCTGGAAGCGCCCCAAATGAAAGAATATTACATACAAGTTTTTACATGAATGAAAATGAAAAACACTCATCTCACATAAAAACCCCCGGCTATTCAATACGACGATCCAATATAACATATCCAGCAACACATAACATCACATGTCATCAACGTAAGTAAGTATGCATATCCCAATTGTCGTTGACGTATAGCAACGAAACCGGCGATATGAACATACTACACTTACGGTCACAGAAAAGAAAGTGTAAAACTACAACAGTTGGAATCCGCAACCTCTTTAGACATCGCATGCCTAACAGATATAAATCCCGCATTTTAGTCTCATTATCGAAAACTCTTTTCAATATCATATGGGACTAAATTGCTAGATTTATAACATTCATTCAGTTATCTCATAACTACTTGTGAATTCCAATTATTGTATCACATTCCAGATAAACAGAAAATGTTAAACTTTCCGATCGAACAGTCGAATACCCAAGTTTTCCCGATACAACTCAACACATGAAATAAGTCTAACAACTTTCAGTTCGTGCCTCAGTACCAACGGTCCAGCCGTAGAAGGGTCAAGCCAACGCCTCACATGTGGCACGCCGTACTGCCCCAAACCCGAAGGTTCAAAGGGCAGTTCAAGACGGTCACATAATCGAGTTAAGGTTTGTTGTCTTCTAGAGGGTCTATCGCGTTACTTGCACTACTTAGAACGTCGTTAAACTACGGAAAAATCCAACACTTGGAAATTTCCCGACAGGGGAAAAATTGGGTATTTATATCCGGTCGAACTTTTTAACATATTCTAAAATTTATCCGGAAAGCCACATAGAGAAAATTTGATACTCCGATCGAAACACCGAATCCCCAAAACAATCCCAAAAAATTCAACTCTTGAATAAATATTAAAAATTCCCATAAAATCCAGCACCAGAAAACAAGAATTACTGTGCAAACAGTATTGCGCAATTTGAACAGTTGGCCGCGGAACAGCGGCAGAAGCCTGATACCAGTGTAGGGTTCCTAGGCACCCTATAGAGGTCTCACAAGGCATCAACCATGCCAATTTATAAAAATTATGGTGCCGAGAAACCCTAACGCGGATCGTTGGCTAGAATTCTAGGCGAAAAGTTAATCTAGTTAACTACTTAACTAAAAGTTAGATGCTACAACCTTTGTAGATCCGGATATCCACTTCCTTAGCTCCACGTAGTCATCCTCTCGCTGTCCTTTTCGAATCCTAGACTCATTCATCGGCTTCATCGGGAAAACGAGCGGAATAGGTCGTCGGCTTCATGTCAAAGACGATCTACATCGAGGTTGCACAATCTCAAGCTCCGACTTCACAAAGTTGTGAAACTTGTGAAGAAAACACCCAAAACAACTTGGCAAGAGGTAGAGGGTGAAGAAATAGGAGGTGGGTTCACTTTAGAATTGGATTTCTCTCACTTTTGCTCAAGTTGCCATTGATGGCATCAAGCTTTTCTTGAAGAAGAAGATGATGAAGAAGAAAGAATATGATAAGTTTCTTATTTGAAAAAGAAACTAATATGAATACTTATCATATCTTGACCATGGTCAAGTGTAGAGATTAAACTAAGGTTAATAGGAATGGTTAGGGTTAAGGATGAGATAAGCATAGTGGACTTTGTCAAAGCTTCAAAAAACTTCAACAAGAGACAAAGAAAGCCACCATTCTCATCTAAACCTTTTCTAAATAAATAAACAAATAAATAAATAAAAAGGCAAAACCCTAATCATCTCTTAACCATGGTTTAATACTTCACACTTAACATAATGAGCAAGTATCATCAAACATGATACAAAGATGTGCACAAAAGTATATCACATATACAACATGTACATCAAGTGAGAAAATCCATTTAAAGTGAACCAATACTAGTTAATGCAATGCAATATATCAAATATATAATTATGCATCAAATCATTAAATCAACATTTGATTCAATGATCCGGTCATGTCGCACATAACCGACTAGAATCCAATGTATCGATTTATCGAATCAATGATTCGATAACTAGGTCATATCGAATATAACCAATCGAAACATATATCGCGAGAATGAAATGCGGTATCACATACACGCATTATTCTCGGTCCTGCACATATCTCATATGCGCTCCTATTTCGTTTCGCTTGAACCAGGAAACCTCTGTATAGGACTCTAAAGACTCGTCAATACGCCGGTAGCAGATGATGATCATATCAAGCACCCACAAGCCGCAAGCGGTCTGCTAAACGTAACGGCTATCCGGGTATTGAGCAATCAGAAGATCGACGAGCTAGTCCGCTCACACTCCTGTGAATCCAACCAGTAACACTTACCGTACAGTCCGGTCTATTCGTCTGATACGTCGCATATCAAGTCTAGGGGTGGTAAACGTCAGACCCCAATAACCGATAAGTCGTGCCGATGTGAGGCTCGTAACGGGTCGAGAAACTACTGGTAACACTTACCAGCAAATCTCTGATCAGCCCTGGCCAGAGACTTCCCTGTTACGGCCAATCGAGCACAGCGCAACATCAACTCCCAATACCGGGAGAGACGAAACCCCTCCTATCGCTCATTGCCTCCATGTGACTCGGGACTGTACCCAAAGACCACCGTTTTGCACGCCTTCATGGATGTGGTAAGGTGGAGATCAAAGCACAGTGGGAATCACACAAGACTCTATGACGATCTCGGGTCTACAGACTAACCTGTACAAGTGTCACCTGAGAACTGCCATCTGACGTGAGGTATAATACCATCTGGGAGTTCTCGGCGAGTCCGTCCAGTGTACCCAGTCTCCACTGAGCACCCGTATACCATCTCTGATGTCAAACACTAATAGATATGGGATCATCCATCGCCCATCTCATGGGTCGAGAAGCGTATACGCTAGTCTACACTGGTATATCGATGCCCCGTCTCGATACACCCACGACTAGGGACCTTGAAGGATGTACTTATGGACTACCATGTCCCCACTAGTATGATCTGCATCATAGTCCAGGTAGTCAAGTACACATCCTAAGGGCTTTACCAACATGTAACTATAAGACAGTTTAAAGAGACAAGTGTACATGTTAAGATAAAGGGTAACTAGATAGCATACTATCATGTCGAGCAAGAAAGTCATCTCTATATATGTCCAAGCATCCAATATAATATACATCATCTGTACAATACTGGCCTCTAGGGCATACGTACAACTAACACGATATACCAGGGTAGACTAGCGTATACGCATCTTGACCCATATGATAGGCGATGGATGATCCCATATCCATCGGTGTTTGACATTAAGGATGGTGTACGGGTGCTCAGTAGAGACTGGGTACACTGGACGGACTCTTCGAGAACTCCCAGATGGTATTATACTTCACGTTAGATGGCAGTTCTCCAGTGACACTGGTACAGGTTAGTCTGTAGACCTGAGATCGTCATAGAGTCTTGTGTGATTCCCACTGTGCTTTGATTTCCATCATACCACGTCCAAGAGGGCATGCAAAAAGATGGCTTTTGGGTACAGTCCCGAATCATATGGAGGCAATGAGCGATAGGAGGGGATTCGGCTCTCCCGGTATAGGGAGTAGATGTTGCGCTGTGTTCGATTGGCTATAACTGGAAATCCCTGGCCAGGGTTGCTGAGATTTACTGGTAATTGTTATCAGTAGTTTCTCAAACTGTTATAGACCTCATATCGACATGACTTATCAAGATACTGGGGTCTGACGTTTACTACCGCTAAGCGAGATATGCGACATATCAGACGAAGAGACCGGACTGTACGGGAGTGTTACTGATTGGACTCACGAGAGAAAGTACAGGCTTGCTTGTTGATCTTCTGATCGCTCAATACCTGGGTGGCTGTTACGTTTAGCTGACCGCTTGCAACTTGTCGGTGTTTTATATGATCATCACCTACTGCCGGCGTATTGACGATTCTTTAGAGTCCTACACAGAGGTTTCTTGGCTCAGGAAAAACGGAGTAGGAGCATATATATGATATGTGCGGGACCGAGAATGATGCGTGTATGCGATATCGTATTAGATTCTCGCGATATGAGATATCGGCCGGGTATATGTGATATAGCCGGGTCATCGGATCAAGTGTTGATTCGACGAACTGATACAATTTATATTAGTCGGTTATTTATGAAATAGCCGGATTATCGGATCAAGTGTTGATTTGATAATTTAATGTATATTTGATATATTAAATTACATTAACTAATATTAGCTCACTTATTGATTCATTTTCTCACTCGGGTAATACATTGATATATATTAATTATATTATTTACTTATGTTACAAAATATATTATATATGTGATATATAATATTGTAACATGTTATAATTACTAATGCAACATGATTAGTGGAGATTAAACAAGGTTAGGGTTTGACTTGGGTTAGCTCATTCTTGAAGCTTCTAGAAGCTTTTCTTTTTGTCATGAGCTAAGATATTTTGTATGATATTTTGTAACCCAAACCACACCCTTAACTTAAGTTAACTCTCTACAAAGGTTAGCTATTATTTAATTAGCAACCATGGTTGCATAAGGAATTATCACAACATTTCATTATTCATCACAAAAAGAATTATTCATTATTCATCACAAAAGGTTGTTCATCTTCTTCTTCCTTCTTGCAAAGTTTTCTAGCTTTGATTCTTGTGATGAAAATGAGTGAGTTAATAAAAATAAATGAGAGCTAAAATCCTACTTCATCATCCTCATCTATCCTTGCCATTTAGATGAGGGTGTTCACTTCATTAATAAGTGAGAGCTTGTGTTAATGAAACTTCAAGGTAGATCATCTTTGTTATCGAAGATCGGAAGAAAGTTTGCATCATTCTCTTCGTAGAGCCTCTCTAGAGCCCGGGTACATGATGATCGCAGCGAAGGGACCTCAACACAGATCTTAAGAAGTGAAGGACCGGAATTACAAAGGTTGTAATCCCTCTCACTTAGATGTTAAAGTGTTTAGCATGCTTCTTTTTGCCTAATCTTTAGTTTTAAGATCTTGGTTAGGGTTGTTCGGCACGTCTAAATTTTAAATCGGGCATGCTTGATGCCTTGTAGACCCTTATGAGAATGCCTAGTAACCCTACAAGATTTCCTCCCGTTTGGGGATACTATACTTATATCTTATGGTTGTACCCTTTTTGGGGCTGGTTTTTACAAAGGAGTTGCTGCCAAAATTTTAAAGAAAGTAAATTAGAATTTAAAGATTTTTACTTGAGATTCCCAAAAGTTTTTAACATTGTTCTTATCACTTACTACTTTTGATGGTTTAGATTTCTGGGTTTTCGGCTTACTTGAATTGTGTTACGCCTGTAGACGTTACGTAGTTTAAGTGCCATTACGTGCCAAATTTCGGATCGTGACACAATCGAAATCGACGGTATACAACATACACCATTCCAAATCTAGTATACCGTGGTATATAAACTCGTAAACGCATGCAACTGCATGCACAAAAACCCATACCAAGTACTGAAAGCTCGTATAAACTATACCGAAAGCATATGTCAAATCATATGCAAACTATATACAAGAAATCAAATTAAATATATCGGAGTATACGAAATCAAAAATCAGGTGCAATGGGTATACACAGAATGAAAATTAGTACAACTGATACATGAGAATACAAATCAAGTGCAACTGCGGTGCAAATAATAAATATCAATCATGAAACGAAATTCTCAAAATACCAGAATAAAAAACAACAGAAACGTGATATCTAAATCACCAACTCGCAAATCATAAATAACTGTCGTCGATGTGCCCCTCCTTCAAAGTCGGAAGGTGTCAGTGCATCCAAAGCTAGCAGGGCAAGTATCTACTTGCGTCCTGTTCATGGTCGGGCTCCTTCTGCCCTTAGGTTCTCATCTCTCTCTATGGATTATCGGTTACATGACTCCTCGGCTCGATAGCCAGATATAGAGTAATGACGAAAACTGTTCTGCTCTAGCACTTCTCGGAAGATCTCCTGACCAATTACATGACCACTAGTAACGTATCATGTCAACGATAGCAATCTCTGGCCTAATGAGTGTGTGTGATAATTACGATCTTGGTCCAAGTCTTCTTGTGTAGTATTCCAGAAAGATTCTGTCAGGATCTCTCCCAAATCTCATCTCTGGCGAACTACCCGAAAGTTATCTGTTGGCTATATTGCCCTCAAGGCAATTACCACAGTCGCAGGCAGGTGATTATGATGATTATGGGAGGACCTATACCGGTAGAACAGTCTTACTCGAGATGATAGTAGGCTATCTGGTTTGTCTTTTGTTAGTTATATGTATGCCCTAAAGGCCATTACTGCATATTGGATGTATATTGTAGTGGATGCTGGGTCATATATAGGTAGGACTTGCTTGCTCGACATGATAGTACGCTATCTGGTTGATCTTTATCTTAACATGCATACTTTCTGTCTCTCTGTTACATGTTGATAAAGCCCTCAGGATGTGTACTCGACTTCCAGGACTATGATGCAGATCATACTAGTGGGGCCTGGGTAGTCCATGAGTACATCCTTCAATGTTCCTAGTCGTGGGAATATCGAGACGGGGCATCAATATTCCAGAGTAGACTAGCGTATATCTTCTCGACCCATGTGATGGGCGATGGATGATCCCATATCCATTGGTGTTTGACATCAGAGATGGTATGCGGGTGCTCAGTGGAGACTGGGTACACTGAACGGACTCGCCGAGAACTCCCAGATGGTATTATACCTCACGTCAGATGGCAGTTCTCTGGTGACACTGGTACAGCATAGACTGTTGACCCGAGATCGTCATAGAGTCTTGTGTGTCTCCCAGTATGCTTTGATTTCCACCCTACCATGGCTCTACTGAGTCGTGCAAACAGGTGGTTTTTGGGTACAGTCCCGATTCACATGGAGGCAATGAGCGATAGGGGGGATTCGTCTCTCCCGGTATTGGGGGTTGATGTTGCGCTATGCACGACTGGCCATAACAGGAAATCTCTGGCCAGGGTTGCACTGATATACTGGTAAGAGTTATCAGTAGTTTCATGAATGTTATGGACCTTACGTCGGCATGACTTATCAAGCTATTGGGGTCTTACGTTTACCACCCCTAGGCGAGATATGCGACATATCAGACGAACAGACCGGACTGTACGGTAAGTGTTACTAGTTGGATTCACAGGAGTGTGAGCAGGCTTGCTCGTCGATCTTCTGATCGCTCAATACTCGAGTGGCCGTTACGTTTAGCAGAACGCTTGTGGCTTGTGGGTGTTTGATATGATCATCACCTGCTGCCGGCGTATTAACGAGTCTTTAAAGTCCTACACAGAGGTTTCCTGGCTCAAGCGAAACGAAATAGGAGCGCATATGAGATATGTGCGGGACTGTGAATAATGCGTGTATGTGATACCGTATTCTATTCTCGCGGTGAATGTATCGAATGGTTGTATGTGATATAACCTAGTTATCGAATCGAGGATTGATTCGATAAGCCGATACATTGGATATTAGTCGGTTATATGCGATATGACCGGATCGTTAAATCAAGTATTGATTTAATGATTTAATGCATAATTATATATTTGATATACTAGTTTGCATTAACTAGTATTTATTCACTTTAAATGGATTTTAACACTTGAAATACACAAGTTGTATATATGATATACTTTTGTGCACTTGTCTGTATCATGTTTGATGATACATGCAAACTTGGGTTTGTGTAAAGAATTAAACCATGGTTATGTTAATGGTTAGGGTTTTGATTTACTTATCTTTTCATTTATTTATTTATTCATTTTTAAAAGATAAATAAATCATGGTGGCTTTTTTTGTTTGCTAGTTGAAGCTTCATGAAGCTTTGAATAAGTCTACCTTTTTTGTTTCATGCTTAACCCTAACCATTCAACCTAACCCTAGTTTATTCTCTAAACTTAACCATGGTTGCTATATGATAAGAATCAACTTATTTTCTATTTTCAATAACTTATCATATTCTTTCTTCTTCTTCTTCTTCTTCAAAAAAGAAGAAACCTTGCCTCCATTAATGGCAACTTGAGAAAAAGAGTGAGAAATCCAATTCTAAAGTGAACCCACTTCCTATTTCTTCATCCTCTACCACTTGCCAAGTAGTATAGGGTGCTTTCTTCACAAGTTTCATGGCTTGGTGAAGTTGGAGTTTGATCTTGAGTTGCCTCGACGTAGATGATCTTCGGCATCGAAGTCGACGACCTAGCCCGATCTTTTCTCCGATGAGACCACCGCGAGAGTCTAGGATTCCGATGGGTACAGCGGAGGGACGTCATCACGGAGCTAGAGAGGTGGAGGACCGGATCTACAAAGGTTGTAGCCCATTTCCTTTAAGTTAAAGTTGTTTACTTGCATTGCATCGCCTATACATCTAGTTAACGATCCGTATTAGGGTTTGTAGGCTCATAAAAATTTGAATTGGCCATGTTTGATCACTTGTAGAGCCTCATGGGTGTGCCTAGGAACCCTACAGTGGTATCAGAGCCTAGCTAGAGCCTTAGGCGATGCGTAGACGAAGCTAGAAACCCGATCGAACCCCGAAACCCTAGAATTCAACCCTCTCTGGACATTTTTTAAAAAACTGGGTTTTTTCCAGATTAAAAATTCTTAAAAAATTCAGCAGGAAGTTCTAAGAATTATAGTGCAAAACGGAGCTCCTGAATCATCTAAACCGCCGCGGAACAGCGGCAGAAGCCTGGCTTCTGCGGCGGTTCCGCGGCCGTACGGTCGCATTGCCCATTATTTTTTGCACAGTAATTCCTATATTTTGGTGCTGTATATTATGAGAATTTTTAAATATCACTCAAGATTTGAATTTTCTGGGTTGTACTGGGAGTTCATAGATTCTATCGGATTATCAAACTTTGTCTGTGTGTTTTCCGGAAATTTTAGAATATGTTAAAAAGTTCGACCGGATATAATTACACACTTTTCCCCTGCCGGGAAATTTCCAATTGTTGGATTTTTCCATTGTTTAAAGACGTTTTAAGTAGTGCAAGTAACGCGATGGACCCTTTAGAAGATAACAAACCTTAACTCGATTATGTGACCGTCTTGAACTGCCCTTTGAACCTTCGGGTTTGGGGCAGTACGACGTGCCACATGTGAGGCGTTGGCTTGACCCATCTACGGCTGGACCGTTGGTACTGAGGCACAAAGTGAATGTTTTTAAACTTATTTCATGTGTTGATCTATTTCGGGAAAACTTGGGTGTTAGATTGTTCGATTGGAAAGTTTAACATTTTCTATTTATCTGGAATGTGATACAATAATTGGAATTCACAAGTAGTTATGTGATAACTGAATGAATGTTATAAATCAAGCACTTTAGTCTCACTTGATCGGTTGCCACGGAATTTTGATGTGATCAAAAGTCCGTCGCAATCACATAGCGTACGCGGATACTCGCCGGGTAAACATAATAGACAGCCTTACCCCATAGCCCCGACCAAGTGACTGTAGGAGAACCCCGTCGCCGAAAGCATCCGTTCGGGTGCTCGCGGTAGCAGTGTTCCACCTTAGTGCACTTCGTCGACGGTATCGGGGGTGCGGCCACCTACTAAAGTTTGCGACGAGCATTCAATCAAAATGTCGGGAATCTTGTTGAATTGCCCGACTTGATATTGAAAAGAGTTTTCGATAATGAGACTAAAATGCGGGGTTTATAATTGTTAGGCATGTGATGTCTAAATATTTCATTTGATTAGGCATGCGATGTCTAAAGAGGATGCGGATTCCAACTGTTGTAGTTTTACACTTTCTTTTCTGTGACCGTAAGTGTCATATGTGATATCGCCGGTTTCGTTGCTATATATCAACGACAATTGGGATGCGCATATTTACTTACGTTGATGACATGTGATGTTATGTGTTGCTGGATATATTATATTGGATCGTCGTGTTCGAATAGCCGGGGGGTTTTATGTGAGATGAGTGTTTTTCTTTTTCATTCATGTAAAATCTTGTATGTAATATTCTTTTATTGGGGCACTTCCAGGTTGCAGAAGATGTCAACGTTGATGTATATTATTTACTTTTCCGCATTAGGATAGACCCAAGGAGGGTAGCACAAGGAACCGGGTTCTAGGGTCCAGTGGGAGACCATCTCGAGGAGTCGAGTCCGGGCCTCCTAACCCTAGAATTGGTAGGTTTCTTGCCCCTCTCGTAGGGGTCTAGGGGTGTGGGATTGGCTATTCATCATGACCGTGGAATCCGTGTTTTATACTGGCTCGTATTAAAAACACGGACATCCTAGTATATCCAATGTTTCATATGATTCTTCTGCTGTGTTATCTGTGATGTGATCATGTGATTTGTTCAGATAGATATTATAAATAGTATATATGATATATTATATAGACGTTGCTTATGTTTTACACCCGCACTAGCCCTGCCGCATTCTGACGTTAGTTACCTAACCTAACGGTGCAGACGGGACATCGAGGCGAATGCGGATGGCATAAGCGTACGTTATATTTATCTGTGATGTTTAGGTGGACTTAAATGATGGGATATTCATTAATGAGATTAGTGAAAGAAAATAAACCTAATTGATGTTGTGGAATCGAATTTCAAAAATAAAACAGGTAGCTACAGTTCTTGCTTTGCATCGCGGTGTTCATTGTAGAACATCCTGCACCTTATTCGATGAGGAAAGGAACGAGATCCCTTCACCGGGAGTGACTCCTTTAGCAATAACTGGCAGATGCTACATACTCGGTTTGTCTTTTGATCGCTTCTATAGTTTCTGCTTTGCACAGTGATATATATGATATATCCCGCACCTCATTCGACGAGGAAAGGGCCGACGATCCCTTCGCCGGGAGTGACCCCTTTAGCAAAACTAGAAAAGCCTCAAAAACATTCCGTTTAAAAACCATTTGATTCCGCAACGAGATCAAGTTCAAAGCGTTAAAGGTTTTCTTAAAAACCATTCGCAACCCTCTGTCATTTTAGGAAGTAGAGTACTTAGTATTCGTGGTACGTTTGTCGACCATAGCCGAGGCGTAGTGTGCGGTAGCTAAGTGATGTCTTCCTATACAGCATATGATGCAATTAGTTAGGACAGTGATGTGGCTTTGTTGACCTTAGCCAAGGGTCATGTGGGTGGGTCTAATTAATCACGAAATGACGGGTAGAACTTAACTAGTACATATGATTTGTTGACCTTAGCCAAGGTCATAGGTGCTAGGGGTAAAAACCATTATCGGGAGTTTCAAGTGTTGAAATTTGCAATGAGATTGCATACCTTCTATATGATAGTTGGATCCCGATACCCACTGCGAGTAATTGTTACTCCTGGGAGAGTTTTGTACTTTGCAATTAGCCGATCAAGTAGGTGTCTAGAAAGGTGTCAACTGGGTTACGCCTCTGGGAAACCGAGGTTTACTGTAATTAGGTCCGTGCGAAAGCACGGGGAACCTCCCTCAAAGTACCGACACTGGCCTGGCTGAAAGATTGACAAACTTGTAGAGTGTAATTAATCCCGACTAGTCTTTCCTTTTAAGCTTTGAAGGAAGATTTGATAAAACCAGTGTGAGCCATCCTGATTAGATAAAATAAATAACCAATCTAATCTTGCAAGAGCACACGCAGAGTGTTTTCTTCTCTCTCTCTCTCCAGGTAGCGACCATATCACACCTTAATCAAGATAATAATATGGATGTATTGACCGAACCCGCTTGTTATACTGAGCTGGAGAACGTTGGTCCCGCTCCAACTTATAATTGTTATAAAACCGAGCAGGAAATAGGGGAATACCAGGATTCCCATGCTGCCCAAACGAAGAAAGTGCATGAGATGCATCTCCTTCGGGTGTGTTCATTATAAAGAACTGTTTCTCAGTATCCTCTGAATCGTGGGTATTTGATACCGGATCAGGATCCCAGATATGTAATCTGTTACATAGGGATACAAAAAGGTAGAAAACTGAGAACGGGTGATAAGTTTCATGAGACAGAAAACGGGGCAAGTGTTGCAGCCAAGTCTGTTGGTCACTGTCACCCTGTATTACCAATACATTGATTCTGAACAAATGCTATTAGATACCGAACCTGATATACAAAATCATATCAATCTCTTTATTTATTAAAGTAACGATAAAATTTTGTATTGATGGATAATGTTTTGAACATTTCCTATATCAAAAGTTGATCGGTTCAGGCACGTTATCTAAAAGCATTGACGTTCTAAATCAAACTACAGTTCCTAGTATACAGAACACACACAAGAGGAAGAGTTCAGAAATGAAAGAATCCTTCTTGAGGCATTGTAGACTAGGTCATATCAATGCGACTCGACTGGCTGAAGTTACATTTTAGATGCATATTTAATTCAGTTTGAATTTACATCTTGTAAAACTTGTCAGTCATGTCACAAAGATTAAATGACCATAGCTCTGTTTATTGGAAACAGAGAAAGAGTTAATGAACTCTTGGGACTGATACATGATGATGTATGTAAGGTCTCCTGTCTACACGTGCCAGGACCGGTTCTTTGTATTTCATTACATTCTCTGATAATCTCTTAAGATTCAGACATATGTTCCTGTTGAAACACAAGTCCGAACCTTTTGAGATATTCACAGAATATAAGTTAGAAATAGAGAACCAAAAACAGGGTATAAGTATTATGTCCTATGATAAGATCAGGGAGGAGAATACTTGTGCATAGAATTCCTGGATTATTCTAAAGGAGAATGAGATTCTCTCTCCGTATTACTCCTCTGAATACACCACAGCACAACGGTGTATCAGGGCGGAGCAATCGCACCGTATTAGATATGGTGTGCTCTATGATGAGTACTACTGAGTTTCCTATTTCCTTTTGGGAGTTATGCGCTTGAGAAGCTGCATACCTATTGAATAGGGTTCAAATCAAATCAGTTGCGTACCACTTCATATGTGATATGGAAAGGGAAGAGCCCATATCTTAAGTTAGTTAAGATTTGGGGTTGTCCGGCCTGTGGCTAAAAGCAAAATCCGGACAAGATCGAGGCAATGTCAGTTCTGTAGAACTGGGAAGGTTCCAGCTATACAAAACTGCAGCTGATGATTTGACAGAACCAAAGGATTCAATAGTCCCCGACGAACCTCAGCCTCTCCGCCGATCTGGTAGGGTTCCTCACCTACCTGAGAGATACTTTGGTTTCTCAATGACAGTGGGAGCGAGGAATGCATCATGAGATGATGACCCAACTAGATTCGAGCAGGTCATCAAGAGTAGGGACTCTGTAAGGATGGCTGGATGCTTAGCGATCTGAGATGGAATCCACATACACCAACAAAGTATGGACTTTGGTTGCGATATCTGAAGGGTTAAATCCCCATCAGGAGCAAGTATATCTTGAGAAGATTACTTGGTGTAGATGGTAAAGTTGAGACTTTCAAAGCTAGACTTGTTAAAGGTTTTCGTCATCGACCAGGCGTGGATAATGACGATACCTTTTCCAGTGGCTATGCTTAAGTCCATCCGGATCCTACTTGCCACGGCTACATACCATGACCACGATATCTGGCGGATGGGTGCCATGACTACTTTTCTAAATAATGATTTAGAAGAGAATGTCTATAAGTACACAGCTAGAGGGCTTCGTAAACAGTGGGAGCAGCGGAAACATGTGCAAGTTGCTTTACAGGATGAAGCAGGGATCGCAGAGTTGGAACATCTATTTTGATGTTGTAGTCAAAGAGTTTGACTTCATCAAAATGGTAGATGAACATTGTATATACAAAAAGGTAGTAGAGAGTAAGGTAGTCATCCTCGTATTGTACGTGGACAACATACTCTTGATAAGAAAAGAGTTTCCTATGCTACGCACGGTCAATCTCCGCTTATTACATGGATTCTCCATATAGGATAAAGATGATACCTCCTAAATCCTGGGATTTAGGTCTATGAGATAGATCTAAATAGATGTTAGGATTCTCACTAGCTATAGTAAGATAGTATCAATCAATCCTGGGGAGAATCACTGGAAGTGTTCCAGGGTGATAAGGACGACTGAATGTCAATCACAGGCATTGTCTTCACCCTCAGTAGAGGGACGGTATGTTGGAAGAGTTCCAAGCTAGATACCGTGGCAAACTAGACGATAAAGGCTGGTAACATCGGTATTAAAGATACTACCAAAGAGGCAGTTTGGGTGTATATTGGTTCATGAGATGAACTAGGTTCCTACCATTGTATGACAATGGAAGTGTGGTTTCGGCCCAGGAACCCTGGTCCCATCAGTGACTCAGACATATTCTGAGGCAGCATCACCTGATCATGGAGATAGTTGATCTCCAGGGTGATCGAGGTTGGGGGAGTAGACTTAGAGGACAACACGGTGGATCCACTCACAAAGGCTTTTTCCCAGAGAGAGACTTATATGGGATGGTTGAGTATGTGATACCGCAACCACTGCTACAGATGGCCCTAGTGCAAGTGGGAGATTGTTAGTTATATGTATGCCCTAGAGGCCATTACTGTACATTGGATGTATATTGTAGTGGATGCTGGGTCATATATAAGTATGACTTTCTTGCTCGACATGATAGTACGCTATCCGGTTGCTCTTTATCTTAACATGTATACTTTCTGTCTCTCTGTTACATGTTGATAAAGCCCTTAGGATGTGTACTCGACTTCCAGGACTATGATGCAGATCATACTAGTGGGGCCTGGGTAGTCCATGAGTACATCCTTCAATGTTCCTAGTCATGTGAATATCGAGACGGGGCATCGATATTCCAGAGTAGACTAGCGTATATCTTCTCGACCCATGTGATGGGCGATGGATGATCCCATATCCATTTGTGTTTGACATCAGAGATGGTATGCGGGTGCTCAGTGGAGACTGGGTACACTGAACGGACTCGCCGAGAACTCCCAGATGGTATTATACCTCACGTCAGATGGCAGTTCTCTGGTGACATTGGTACAGCTTAGTCTGTTAACCCGAGATCGTCATAGAGTCTTGTGTGTCTCCCACTGTGCTTTGATTTCCACCCTACCACGGCTCTACTGAGTCATGCAAACAGGTGGTATTTGGGTACAGTCCCGATTTACATGGAGGCAATGAGCGATAGGAGGGGATTCGTCTCTCCCGGTATTGGGGGTTGATGTTGCGCTATGCACGACTGGCCATAACAGGAAATCCCTGGCCAGGGTTGCAGTGATATACTGGTAAGAGTTATCAGTAGTTTCAAGAATGTTATGGACCTTACGTCGGCATGACTTATCAAGCTACTGGGGTCTGACGTTTACCACCCCTAGGTGAGATATGTGACATATCAGACGAACAGACCGGACTGTACGGTAAGTGTTACTGGTTGGATTCACAGGAGTGTGAGCGGGCTTGCTCGTCGATCTTCTGATCACTCAATACCCGGGTGGCCGTTACGTTTAGCAGACCGCTTGCGGCTTCTGGGTGTTTGATATGATCATCATCTGCTGCCGGCGTATTAACGAGTCTTTAGAGTCCTACACAGAGGTTTCCTAGCTCAAGCGAAACGAAATAGGAGCGCATATGAGATATGTGCGGGACCGAGAATAATGCGTGTATGTGATACCGTATTCTATTCTCGCGGTGAATGTATCGAATGGTTGTATGTGATATAACCTAGTTATCGAATCGAGGATTGATTCGATAAGCCGATACATTGGATATTAGTCGGTTATATGCGATATGACTGGATCGTTAAATCAAGTATTGATTTAATGATTTAATGCATGATTATATATTTGATATATTAGTTTGCATTAACTAGTATTTGTTCACTTTAAATGGATTTTCTCACTTGAAATACACAAGTTGTATATGTGATATACTTTTGTGCACTTGTTTGTATCATGTTTGATGATACATGCAAACTTGGGTTTGTGTAAAGAATTAAACCATGGTTATGTTAATGGTTAGGGTTTTGATTTACTTATCTTTTCATTTATTTATTTATTCATTTTTGAAAGATAAATAAATCATGGTGGCTTTCTTTGTTTGCTAGTTGAAGCTTCATGAAGCTTTGAATAAGTCTACCTTTTTTGTTTCATGCTTAACCCTAACCATTCAACCTAACCCTAGTTTATTCTCTACACTTAACCATGGTTTCTATATGATAAGAATCAACTTATTTTCTATTTTCAATAACTTATCATATTCTTTCTTCTTCTTCTTCTTCTTCAAAAAAGAAGAAACCTTGCCTCCATTAATGGCAACTTGAGAAAAAGAGTGAGAAATCCAATTCTAAAGTGAACCCACTTCCTATTTCTTCATCCTCTACCACTTGCCATGTAGTATAGGGTGTTTTCTTCACAAGTTTCATGACTTGGTGAAGTTGGAGTTTGATCTTGAGTTGCCTCGACGTAGATCATCTTCGGCATCGAAGTCGACGACCTAGCCCGATCTTTTCTCCGATGAGACCACCGCGAGAGTCTAGGATTCCGATGGGTACAGCGGAGGGACGTCATCACGGAGATAGAGAGGTGGAGGACCGGATCTACAAAGGTTGTAGCCCCTGTCCTTTAAGTTAAAGTTGTTTACTTGCATTGCATCGCCTATACATCTAGTTAACGATCCGTATTAGGGTTTGTAGGCACATAAAAATTTGAATTGGCCATACTTGATCACTTGTAGAGCCTCATGGGTGTGCCTAGGAACCCTACATCTTTATCATCATGTACAGCATTAGGTGGCATTACAGATCACTATTACATATTGATAGAGCCCATAGGATTCTTTCTTGACTACCAGCATTATGATGGCGATCATATATGTGGGAGCTAGGTGGTCTATAAGCACATCCTTAAATGTACCTAGTCGTGGGAGTTTCGAGACTGGACATCGATACTCCACAGTAGACTAGTGTATACTGATCGAGACCCCGTGGGGGACGGTGGCCGGTCTCACAAGCCATTGGTGTCAGTTTGTTCACCTAAGAAGTATACAGGTGCTCATTGGGTTATGAGTATACCGGACGAACTTGCCGGGAACATGCTAGTTGGTATTATACAAATTGTCAGATAGCAGTTCTCAGGTGACATGTGTACAGGTTAGTCTATCGACCTGAGATCATCATTTGTCTCGTGTGAGTTCCCACTGTGCTCTACCATGGCTCAAATGAGTCGTGCAAACAGGTTTTAGTTAGGTACAGTTCCAAGCCACATGGAGGCAGTAAGCGGATCGTCAGGAGATTCGTCTCTCTCGGTATTGGGGGTTGATGTCGCGTTGTGCACGGGTAGCCATCACCAGAAATCCTTGGCCAAGGTAGTCGAGAATTACTGATTCGGATCAGTAGTTATTCAGTAGGTGATGGGTTTCATATCGACACTACATGTTGCGTTATTAGGGGCCTAACTTAATCCACCCCCAGACTCGATATGTGATACTCATAGACGAACGGACCGGACTATACGGATATTGTCACTGTCAGGCTCAGTATGTGTTTCAGGATGAGTTTGCTTGTCGGCCTCCCTTTCGCTCAATACCTGGGTAGCCGTTACGTACAGCTAGTGCCGCTGACGTGCTTTTGGTTAAACCCACTACCAGCATATTGACGAGTCTTTAGAGTCCCACAAAGAGAGTTTCCCTGCTTCAGGCGAAACGATGCAGAGGCCATATGGTTTTACAGCAGGGTTCGATCATATACGTGCACTTGTGCCCGGATCATGATTCGGACGGATAATACTAGTGGGCTTTGGTTTAAGCCGGATCCTAATATTATATTGTTGGATTATTTTCGTCTCCTTGTATTCGTATTCTTCGGAATACGGATGCGGGTATGTATATACGGATGAGGGGTATTCTTGTAATTTCTTATAAGATTACTTTTAGAAGATAACACCTCATTATGTTTTAAACCTTTTCGGATTAAAAGGTTTATGAGGTGGAGGATGAGGTGTTTATTGCATTTTTGTGGCATGGCTTAGTAGTGACCCATGGTTACTATTCTAGCATACTTAGGGTTTTTGTTTGTTGTGAGATTTTGTTAACTTGAGATTTTTTGGTTGACTTAAGATATTTTTGGAGTTTTGAGATATTTTTGGGGGGCTCCATTATTTATTCTCACAACACCCAAAAATCAAAGTATCCATTTTATTTATTCTCTCTCCTACAACACTCCCATCCTCATGGAATCTTCTTCTTCCTCCACCCTAACCCTCTCATGTGTTGAGAAACCTAGGGTGTCTTGAGACAAATTAATCTTTCATCACTCTCTACTTCTTCTACGGTATCTAGTGTAGTGATCTAGGTACCCTAGTTATCTCAGATATGAGGTTGGAGCTCATTTCATAGACTCTCGGGTGGATCATCTTCGATGGAGGGAGACCGGAGATCAAACTTGATCAAGGAAGCCTCGAGGTGCTTAGGAAGATGGTTGAAGACCGAATGACACAGATCATTCGGTATAACCATCTAAACTTCTTTCTAGTTTGCTTGTCTAGGGTTAATGGTCGATCCATAAGAATGGGTTGTGTTAGCGCTAGTTTTTATAAATTTTTAATCCTCATTTGGTCACGGATTGATAGCCGGGGCACTACCATAACCCAACATGGTATCTGAGCCAACCAATTAACCCCGTACTAGCTAGTTCTAATGTGCTTAAAAGATCTATCGACAAATGTTTCCAAAATCACGATTTCATTTTGTGTTTGCTGTCGATTTTAAAATGTGTTCAAAAAATTATTTCTAGGGTCTTAAAATCGGTGCAGGCATATTTAGAAGAACAGAAAAAATTTAGGCTCAAGATGCTTCTAAACCATCGCGGAACTGCCGCATTTGGTTCCTATTTGCGGCGGTTCCGCGGTCGTTTAGTTGCAACAGTGCAAAAAAAATTCTATTATTCTATTAAATGGAATTGTGATTTTTTGTGATGCTTGGTTTTGGCCCAGATTCATCTGAGTGCTGTATTGCATTTGGGGCCAATTTAGGAAGTTTTGTTGATCCAAATTTTAAGTGTGCGTTTTACATTACATGCATTACTATCTGCGACCGTGAATGTCATTAGAACGGTACAACTCGTCTAATTATTATATGCTCTTTTAGACGGGTTTGCGAACGTGACATTCACGTTGATGTTCTGTGTTATGCTGTGGTTGTGGATGGATCGTCGTGGTGGATAGCCAGTGGTGCAATGGTAGTACAGTTTAGATTCATTTGTACATTTGATATTGCGGGACGAGCGTTCGACATGTGGATTGCCGTCACTTCCAGTTTGTATATTATTTGATTGGGGCAAGACCGGGTTGAGGTCGATTTCACCCTTGTACATATTTCTTTTCTGTACTAGGATTACCCCATGGTGGAGTGCAAGAATAGCCGGGTTCTGAAGGGCAACGGGTCTGCATCTTGAAAGGTTCCTAGGCACCCTATAGAGGTCTCTCAAGGCATCAACCATGCCATTTTACAAAAATTATGGTGCCGAGAAACCCTAACATGGATCTTGGACTAGAATTCTAGGCGAAAAACTAAACTAGTTAGCAAATAAACTAAAGGTCGGAAGCTACAACCTTTGTAGATCCGGATATCCACCTCCTTAGCTCCATGTGGTCGTCCCCTCGCTGTCCATCACGAACCTCGGACTCTCGCGACGGCTTCATCGGAGAAGTGAGCGGAATAGTTCGACGGCTTCGTGTCAAAGACGATCTACGTCGAGGTTGCACAAACTCAAGCTCCGACTTCACAAAGTTGTGAAACTTGTGAAGAAAACACCCAAAACAACTTGGCAAGAGGTAGAGGGTGAAGAAAGAGGAGGTGGGTTCACTTTAGAATTGGATTTATCTCACTTTAACTCAAGTTGCCATTGATGGCATCAAGGTTGCTCACTTGAAGAAGAAGAAGAAGATGAGCTAGAATATTATGATAAGTATTTTAAAATGAAAAGAAAAACAATACTTATCATAATTTGCACCATGGTTAAGTGTAGAGAGTTTACTAAGGTTAGATATATGGTTAGGGTTAGGAATGAGGACAAAATTGGTCACTTTAGTCAAGCTTCATGAAGCTTCACTAAACTTCAAGAAGAAAGCAACCCTTTTTTGTTTTCTTATCCTTTTCTTTTAATCCAAAATAATTAATGATAAAAGAAAGAATAATTAGGAACCCTAACCATTTACTTAACCTAAATTTAATTCTTCACACTTAACCAAAAGAGCAAGCATCATCAAACATGATACTAAAAAGTGCACAAAAGTATATCACATATACAATGTGCAATCCAAGTGAGAAAAATCCGTTTAAAGTGAACCAATACTAGTTAATGCAAAGTAATATATCAAATATATAATTATACATTAAATCAACACTTGATTCAATGATCCGTTCATATCGCACATAACCGACTAGTATTCAAGGCATCGATTTATCGAATCAATGATTCGATAACTAGGTCATATCGAATATAACCAATCGAAACATATATCGCGAGAATGAAATGCGGTATCACATACACGCATTATTCTCGGTCCTGCACATATCTCATATGCGCTCCTATTTCGTTTCGCTTGAACCAGGAAACCTCTGTGTAGGACTCTAAAGACTCGTCAATACGCCGGTAGCAGATGATGATCATATCAAGCACCCACAAGCCGCAAGCGGTCTGCTAAACGTAACGGCCACCCGGGTATTGAGCGATCAGAAGATCGACGAGCTAGCCCGCTCACACTCCTGTGAATCCGACCAGTAACACTTACCGTACAGTCCGGTCTCTTCGTCTGATACGTCGCATATCAAGTCTAGGGGTGGTAAACGTCAGACCCCAATAACCCGATAAGTGGTTCCGATGTGAGGCTCATAACGGGTCGAGAAACTACTGGTAACACTTACCAGCAAATCTCTGATCAGCCCTGGCCAGGGACTTCCCTGTTACGGCCAATCGAGCACAGCGCAACATCAACCCCCAATACCGGGAGAGACGAAACCCCTCCTATCGCTCATTGCCTCCATGTGACTCGGGACTGTACCCAAAGACCACCATTTTGCACGCCCTAATGGACGTGGTAAGGTGGAGATCAAAGCACAGTGGGAATCATACAAGACTCTATGACGATCTCGGGTCTACAGACTAACCTGTACAAGTGTCACCTGAGAACTGCCATCTGACATGAGGTATAATACCATCTGGGAGTTCTCGGCGAGTCCGTCCAGTGTACCCAGTCTCCACTGAGCACCCGTATACCATCTCTGATGTCAAACACCAATCGATATGGGATCATCCATCGCCCATCACATGGGTCGAGAAGCGTATACGCTAGTCTACACTGGTATATCGATGCCCCATCTCGATACACCCACGACTAGGGACCTTGAAGGATGTACTTATGGACTACCATGTCCCCACTTGTATGATCTGCATCATAGTCCAGGTAGTCAAGTACAAATCCTAAGGGCTTTACCAACATGTAACTATAAGACAGTATAAAGAGACTAGTGTACATGTTAAGATAAAGAGCAACCAGATAGCATACTATCATGTCGAGCAAGAAAGTCATCTCTATATATGTCCAAGCATCCAATATAATATACATAATCTGTACAATACTGGCCTCTAGGGCATACATACAACTAACAATCTCCCACTTGCACTAGGGCCATCTGCTGTAGTATCTCATACCGAGCATCCCGAAGAGTCTCTCAAACTGTATCTGGAGAATGGCCTTCGTGAGTGGATCCGCCGTGTTGTTCTTCGTGTCAACCCTCCTGACCTCGATCTCCCGGCGATCAACTATCTCCCGGATCAGGTGATACCGCCTCAGAATATGCCTTGATCGCTGATGGGACCTGGGTTGCTTGGCCAAAGCCACTGCTCCATTGTTATCGCAATACAATGGTATTGGATGCTCAATGGATGGAACCACACCAAGTTCAGAAATCAACTTCTTGATCCAGACAGCTTCTTTAGCAGCATCGTTGGCAGCGATGTATTCAGCCTCCATCGTCGAGTCTGCCACGGTTTCCTGCTTGGAACTCTTCCAGCTAACCGCCCCTCCGTAAAGGGTAAAGACAAAGCCCGACTGCGACTTAGAGTCGTCCTTATCACTCTGGAAGCTCGAATCGGTAAAGGACTCCACTTGGAGTTCTCCGTTACCATACACCAAGAACATATCTCTAGTCCTTCGCAAGTACTTGAGAATGCTCTTCACTGCTGTCCAGTGACTCTCTCCAGGATCAGCTTGATACCTGCTCACTACACTTAGTGAGTATGCTACATCGGGTCTGGTACATAGCATCGCATACATGATAGAGCCTACTGCTGAAGCATAGGATATCCCTTGCATGCGAGCTCTCTCCAAATCAGTCTTGGGAGACATCTCTTTGGAGAGAGTGACTCCAGAGATTGTGGGCATATTCCCACGCTTGGACTCTTCCATACTAAACCTCTTTAATATGGTGTCAATGTACCTGGATTGGGACAATCCTAAAATCCGTTTGGATCTATCTCTATAGATCCTAATTCGCAATATGCAGGAGGCATCACCAAGATCTTTCATTGAGAATCTTTGTGATAAGAAGAGCTTGACCGATTGCAGCATAGGAATATCATTTCCTATCAAGAGTATGTCGTCCATGTACAATACGAGGAAGACAACCTTACTCTCTGCCACCTTCTTGTAGATACAAGGTTCATTTGGATTTTTGACGAAATCAAACTCTTTGATAACGACGTCAAAGCAGATGTTCCAACTCCGCGATGCTTGCTTTAATCCATAAATGGATTTAAGCAGCTTGCACACCTTCCCGCTGCTCCCACTGTCTACGAAGCCCTCTGGCTGAGTCATGTACACGCACTCTTCTAAATCACCATTTAGAAAGGCGGTCTTAACATCCATTTGCCAGATTTCGTAGTCATGAAAGGCAGTAATGGCAAGCATGATTCGGATGGATTTAAGCATAGCCACTGGAGAAAAGGTTTCGTCATAGTCCACACCTGGTCTTTGACGAAAACCCTTTGCTACAAGTCTAGCTTTGAAAGTCTCCACTTTCCCATCTACACCAAGTTTCTTTTTGAAGATCCACTTGCTCCCAATGGGTTTTACCCCTTCAGGAGCAACTTCCAAAGTCCATACTTTGTTGGTGTACATGGATTCCATCTCGGACCGCATAGCATCCAGCCATTTCACTGAGTCCCTACTCGTGATGGCCTGCTCGAAGCTAGTTCGGTCATCATCATCCATGATGCAATCCTCGCTTCCACCATCAATGAGAAAACCGTAGTATCTCTCAGGTTGGCGAGGAACCCTACTAGATCGGCGGAGTGGCTGGGGTTCATCGAGAACTACGGAATCCTCTGGTTCCACCAGATCTTCTGTTGTAGCTTCTGCAGCTGGAACCTCTTCCAGTTCTACCTCATGACCATTAATCTCTTTTTCAAGAAATTCCTTTTCTAAAAAGGTGGCATGCCGAGAAACAAACACTCTTTGTTCCTCGGCGTGGTAGAAGATATACCCTTGAGAATTCTTGGGATATCCTACAAATTTGCATAGAACAGACCGTGCCTCGAGTTTGTCTGGATTTTGTCGTTTGACATAAGCTGGACAACCCCATACCTTAACATAGTTAAGACATGGTCTCTTCCCTTTCCATATCTCATATGGAGTGGTAGGCACAGATTTGGTGGGGACCATATTCAATAGATGTATGGCTGTTTCAAGCGCATACCCCCAGAAGGAAATAGGCAACTCAGCTGTGCTCATCATAGAGCGCACCATATCTAATAGGGTGCGGTTCCTCCGTTCTGATACACCGTTGTGCTGTGGTGTATATGGAGGAGTCAGCTGAGAGAGAATCCCATTCTCTTTTAGGAAGTCCAGGAATTCATTGCTCAAGTATTCACCTCCTCGATCAGATCGAAGGATTTTAATACTTTTTCCGGTTTGGTTCTCGACTTCTTGTTTATATTCTCTAAATTTCTCAAAAGCTTCAGACTTGTGTCTTATCAAGTACACATGTCCGTATCTTGAGAGATCGTCAGTGAATGTAATGAAGTACGAAAAACCATCCCTGGCATGTATAGACATTGGACCGCATACATCACTATGTATCAGTCCCAAGAGTTCGGTAACTCTTTCTCCGTGTCCCGTAAACGGAGTTTGGTCATCTTGCCTTTGAGACATGACTGGCAAGTGTCATAAGATGAAAATTCGAATGGTTTCAAATACCCATCCTTATGCAACTTAGCCAGTCGTGTCGCATTGATGTGACCCAGTCTACAATGCCACAAGAAGGATTCGTTCAGTTCAGAACTCTTCCTCTTGTGTGTGTTTGTTATGCTCAGAACTGTTGATTGGTTTAGAACATAAATGCCATTGCACAACGTGCCTGATCCAACCAACTTTTGGTTATGGAAAATGTTCATAACATTGTCCTGTAATACAAAATTATATCCCTCTTTACTTAATAAAGAAACCGATATAATGTTGCATATCAGGTTTGGCATGTAATACCATTCGTTCAGAACTAATGTATTACCAGTTGGTAATACAAGGTGATATTCCCCGACAGTCTTAGCTGCAACAATTGCACCATTTCCAACTCTAATGTCTTTATCACCTTCTCCAAGTTCTCTACCTTTCCTTAGCCCATGTAACTGATTACATATATGGGATCCTGACCCGGTATCCAATACCCAGGACGTAGAGGAAATAGAGAAACAGTTCTCAGTAACGAACACACCCGAAGAAAATGCATCAACATGTACTTTCTTCATTTGGGTGGCATGGGAATCCTGGTATTCCCCTATATCCTGTTCATTCCTATAACTCTTATAGGAAAGAATGGAACCAACGTTCCCCAGCACAGTATAACATGCGGGTTCGGTCAATACATCCATATTATTATCTTGATTAAGGCATGAACTGGTCGGTACCTGGAGAGAGAGAGAAGAAAACACTTTAGCGTATGCTCGTGCAAGATCAGATTGGTTATTATCTTATCTAATCAGGATGGCTCCCACTGCTTTTTATCAAATCTTCCTCCAAACCCTAAAAGGAAAGACTAGCCGGGATTAATTACACACTACAAGTTCGCCAATCTTTCAGCCAGGCCAGTGTCGGTACTTTGAGGGAGGTCCCCTGTGCTTTCGCACGAACCTAATTAATGTAAACCTCGTTTTCCCAGAGGCGTAACCTCGTTAACACCTTTCTAGACACCTACTTGATCGGCTAATTGTAATGTGTAAAACTCTCCCAGGAGTAACTCTTACTCGCAGTGGGTATCGGGATCCAACTATCTCATAGAAGGTATGCAATCTCATTGCAAATTTCAACACTTGAAATTCCCGATAATGCTTTTGCCCCTAGCGTGCTATGACCTTGACGAAAGCCAACAAACCACAGCCCGCTAGTCAAGTTCAACCCGTACATTTCTTGACTGAATTAAACCCACCCGCACGACCATTGACGAAAGCCAACAAAGCCGTACGACTACCCTAATCCAGTCGCATCATATGCATCAGATAAACAGCACATAGCTACCGCACACTACACCTTGACGAAAGCCAACAAATGTAGCACGAATACTATATGTAATTTATCTGAAATGACGGAGGGCTACGACAGGTTTTCTGAAAACCTATTGCGTAATGAACTTGATATCGTTGTAGAATCAAATGAAGTTTTTGAAATGGAGTGATTTTGAGGCTTTTCTAGTTTTGCTAAAGGAGTCACTCCCGATGAAGGGATCTCGGTCCTTTCCTCGTCGAATGAGGTGCGGGATATATCATATATATCGCTGTGCAAAGCAAAAACCCAAAAGCAGTCAAAAGCAAACCGAGTGTGTAGCATCTGCCAGTTATTGCTAAAGGAGTCACTCCCGGTGAAGGGATCTCGGTCCTTTCCTCATCGAATAAGGTGCGGGATATATCATATATACCGCTGTGCAAAGCAAGAACTGTAGCTACCTGTTTTGTTTAAAATCTGATTCTACAACATCTTAGGTTTCTTTTCTTTCATTAATCACATTAATGAAGTCCCATCATTTAAGTACCTAAACATCACAGATAGATATGACGTACACTTATGCCATCCGCATTCGCCTCGATGTCCCCTCGTGCACCGTTAGGTTAGGTAACTAACGACAGAGCAGGGCAGGGCTAGCGCGGGTGTAAAACATAAGTAACGTCTATATAATATATCATATATACTATATACTATATACTATATCCATCACAGAATCTCAACACAGATATCGCAGCAGAATAAACATATGAAATATTGGATATACTAGGACGTCCGTGTTTTCAATACGAGCCAGTATAAAATACGGATTCCACGGTCGTGATGAATAGCCAATCCCACACCCCTAGACCCCTACGAGAGCGGCAAGCAACCCTGCCAATTCTAGGGTTAGGAGACCCGGACTCGACTCCTCGAGTTGGTCTCCCACTGGACCCCAGAACCCCGTTACTTGTGCTCCCCTCCTTGGGTCTATCCTAATGCGGAAAAGTAAATAATATACAACGGGTGACAACTTCCGCTACCTGGAAGCGCCCCAAATGAAAGAATATTACATACAAGTTTTTACATGAATGAAAATGAAAAACACTCATCTCACATAAAAACCCCCGGCTATTCGAATACGACGATCCAATATAACATATCCAGCAACACATAACATCACATGTCATCAACGTAAGTAAGTATACATACCCCAATTGTCGTTGACGTATAGCAACGAAACCGGCGATATGAACATACTACACTTACGGTCACAGAAAAGAAAGTGTAAAACTACAACAATTGGAATCCGCAACTACTTTAGACATCACATGCCTAACAGTTATAAACCCCGCATTTTAGTCTCATTATCGAAAACACTTTTCAATATAAAGTGAAACTAAACCGCTAGATTTATAACATTCATTCAGTTATCACATAACTGTTTGTGAATTCCAATTATTGTATCACATTCCAGATAAACAGAAAATGTTAAACTTTCCGATCGAACAGTCGAATACCCAAGTTTTCCCGATACAGCTCAACACATGAAATAAGTCTAACAACATTCAGTTCGTGCCTCAGTACCGACGGTCCAGCCGTAGAAGGGTCAAGCCAACGCCTCACATGTGGCACGCCGTACTGCCCCAAACCCGAAGGTTCAAAGGGCAGTTCAAGACGGTCACATAATCGAGTTAAGGTTTGTTGTCTTCTAGAGGGTCCATCGCATTACTTGCACTACTTAGAACGTCGTTAAACTACGGAAAAATCTAACACTTGGAAATTTCCCGACAGGGGAAAAATTGGGTATTTATATCCGGTCGAACTTTTTAACATATTCTGGAAATTATCCGAAAATACACAAAAGACAAAATTTGATAATCCGATCGAAATACCGAATCCCCAAAACATCCCAGAAAATTCAACTCTTGAATTAATACTAAAAATTTCCAGAAGACTCAGCACTACACTACATGAATTACTGTGCAAGCCGCGTGCTGTAAATCAATAAACTGGCCGCGGAAGCGCCGCGTTTTGTATAGTGGAGGCCGCGGATCCGCGCTTGGGTTGTGGAGTTATCAGCACGTGTTTTACAGTAACTCACTATATTCCCTGCTGAATTTTTTGGCAATTTTTAATATGGAAAAATCCACGTTTTTGGAAAAAGTACAGAGAGCATGTTTGTAATGGGTTTTCGGGTTCGTTCGGACTTCAAACTCCGTCGGGACTTCCCCTAAGGCTCTAGCTAGGCTCTGATACCACTGAAAGGTTCCTAGGCACCCTATAGAGGTCTCTCAAGGCATCAACCATGCCATTTTACAAAAATTATGGTGCCGAGAAACCCTAACACGGATCTTGGACTAGAATTCTAGGCGAAAAACTAAACTAGTTAGCAAATAAACTAAAGGTCGGAAGCTACAACCTTTGTAGATCCGGATATCCACCTCCTTAGCTCCATGTGGTTGTCCCCTCGCTGTCCATCACGAACCTCGGACTCTCGCGACGGCTTCATCGGAGAAGTGAGCGGAATAGTTCGACGGCTTCGTGTCAAAGACGATCTACGTCGAGGTTGCACAAACTCAAGCTCCGACTTCACAAAGTTGTGAAACTTGTGAAGAAAACACCCAAAACAACTTGGCAAGAGGTAGAGGGTGAAGAAAGAGGAGGTGGGTTCACTTTAGAATTGGATTTATCTCACTTTAACTCAAGTTGCCATTGATGGCATCAAGGTTGCTCACTTGAAGAAGAAGAAGAAGATGAGCTAGAATATTATGATAAGTATTTTAAAATGAAAAGAAAAACAATACTTATCATAATTTGCACCATGGTTAAGTGTAGAGAGTTTACTAAGGTTAGATATATGGTTAGGGTTAGGAATGAGGACAAAATTGGTCACTTTAGTCAAGCTTCATGAAGCTTCACTAAACTTCAAGAAGAAAGCAACCCTTTTTTGTTTTCTTATCCTTTTCTTTTAATCCAAAATAATTAATGATAAAAGAAAGAATAATTAGGAACCCTAACCATTTACTTAACCTAAATTTAATTCTTCACACTTAACCAAAAGAGCAAGCATCATCAAACATGATACTAAAAAGTGCACAAAAGTATATCACATATACAATGTGCAATCCAAGTGAGAAAAATCCGTTTAAAGTGAACCAATACTAGTTAATGCAAAGTAATATATCAAATATATAATTATATATTAAATCATTAAATCAACACTTGATTCAATGATCCGGTCATATCGCACATAACCGACTAGTATTCAATGCATCGATTTATCGAATCAATGATTCGATAAATAGGTCATATCGAATATAACCAATCGAAACATATATCGCGAGAATGAAATTCGGTATCACATACACGCATTATTCTCGGTCCTGCACATATCTCATATGCGCTCCTATTTCGTTTCGCTTGAACCAAGAAACCTCTGTGTAGGACTCTAAAGACTCGTCAATACGCCGGTAGCAGATGATGATCATATCAAGCACCCACAAGCCGCAAGCGGTCTGCTAAATGTAACGGCCACCCGGGTATTGAGCGATCAGAAGATCGATGAGCTAGCCCGCTCACACTCCTGTGAATCCGACCAGTAACACTTACGGTACAGTCCGGTCTCTTCGTCTGATACGTCGCATATCAAGTCTAGGGGTGGTAAACGTCAGACCCCAATAACCCGATAAGTCGTGCCGATGTGAGGCTCATAACGGGTCGAGAAACTACTGGTAACACTTACCAGCAAATCTCTGATCATCCCTGGCCAGGGACTTCCCTGTTACGGCCAATCGAGCACAGCGCAACATCAACCCCCAATACCGGGAGAGACGAAACCCCTCCTATCGCTCATTGCCTCCATGTGACTCGGGACTGTACCCAAAGACCACCGTTTTGCATGCCCTAAAGGACGTGGTAAGGTGGAGATCAAAGCACAGTGGGAATCACACAAGACTCTATGACGATCTCGGGTCTACAGACTAACCTGTACAAGTGTCACCTGAGAACTGCCATCTGACGTGAGGTATAATACCATCTGGGAGTTCTCGGCGAGTCCGTCCAGTGTACCCAGTCTCCACTGAGCACCCGTATACCATCTCTGATGTCAAACACCAATGGATATGGGATCATCCATCGCCCATCACATGGGTCGAGAAGCGTATACGCTAGTCTACTCTGGTATATCGATGCCCCGTCTCGATACACCCACGACTAGGGACCTTGAAGGATGTACTTATGGACTACCATGTCCCCACTAGTATGATCTGCATCATAGTCCAGGTAGTCAAGTACAAATACTAAGGGCTTTACCAACATGTAACTATAAGACAGTATAAAGAGACTAGTGTACATGTTAAGATAAAGAGCAACCAGATAGCATACTATCATGTCGAGCAAGAAAGTCATCTCTATATATGTCCAAGCATCCAATATAATATACATAATCTGTACAATACTGGCCTCTAGGGCATACATACAACTAACACATCTCAGGGCATTGAGACAGAGAGGACCTTATGTAGGGTTCCTAGGCACTCTCAAGAGGTCTCACAAGGCATCAACCATGCCAATTTCAAATTTTACAACTGCCGAGAAACTCTAATACGGATCGTTAACTAGAATTTTAGGCGAATAGATAAGCTAGTTAACATCTTAACTAAAAGTGAGAAGCAACAACCTTTGTAGATCCGGTTATCCACTTCCTTAGCTCCACGTAGTTGTCCCCTCGCTGTCCATCTCGAATCCCGGACTCTCGCATCGGCTTCATCGGAGAAATGAACGGACTAGTCGTCGGCCACGATGCCGAAGATGATCTACGTCGAGGTTACACAAGATCAAGCTCCAACTTCACCAAGTTGTGAAACATGTGAAGAAATCACCCTATACTACTTGGCAAGAGGTAGAGGGTGAAGAAATAGGAGATGGGTTCACTCTAAATTGGATTTCTCACACTTTTGCTCAAGATGCCATTGATGGAATCAAGCTTTCTTTCTTGATGAAGATGATGAAGAAGAAGAAAGAATATGATAAGTGTTGCTTTTAAAATGAAAATAAAATCAATACTTATCATATGCTAACCATGGTAAAGTGTAGAGAATAGATCATGGTTAGTTAGAATGGTTAGGGTTAAGGATGAAGACAAAATGGTAACTAAGTCAAACCTTCATGAAGCTTCAACTAAATACAAAGAAAGCCACCATTTTTCTTCATAATCCTTTTCCAAAATCAATAAATAAATAAATGAGTAATAAAAAGGAAACCCTAACCATTACACAACCATGGTTTAATCTTTACACAAAACACAAGTTAGCATGCAACATCAAACATGATACAATCAAGTGCACACAAAATATATCACATATACAATGTGTTTTTCAAGTGAGAAAATCCCTTTAAAGTGAACCAATACTAGTTAATGTAAAGTAATATATCAAATATATAATTATACATTAAATCATTAAATCAACACTTGATTCAATGATCCGGTCATGTCGTACATAACCGACTAGTATCCAATGTATCGACTTATCGAATCGATCTTCGATTCGATAACTAGGTTATATCGCATACAACCAATTGAAACATTAATCGCGAGAATGAAATACGGTATCACATACACGCATTATTCTCGGTCCCGCACACATCTCATATGCGCTCCTATTTCGTTTCGCTTGATCCAGGAAACCACTGTGTAGGACTCTAAAGACTCGTCAATACGCCGGTAGCAGATGATGATCATATCAAGCACCCACAAGCCGCAAGCGGTCTGCTAAACGTAACGTCCATCCGGGTATTGAGCGATCAGAAGATCGACGAGCTAGCCCGCTAACACACCTGTGAATCCAACCAGTTACACTTACCGTACAGTCCGGTCTGTTCGTCTGATATGTCGCATATCAAGTCTAGGGGTGGTAAACGTCAAACCCCAATAACCGATAAGTCATGCCGATGTGAGGCTCATAACGGGTCGAGAAACTACTGGTAACACTTACCAGCAAATCTCTGATCAGCCCTGGCCAGGGACTTCCCTGTTACGGCCAATCGAGCACAGCGCAACATCAACCCCCAATACCGGGAGAGATGAAACCCCTTCTATCGCTCATTACCTCCATGTGACTCGGGACTGTACCCAAAGACCACCGTTTTGCACGCCTTCATGGACGTGGTAAGGTGGAGATCAAAGCACAGTAGGAATCACACAAGACTCTATGACGATCTCGAGTCTACAGACTAACCTGCACAAGTGTCACCTGAGAACTGCCATCTGACGTGAGGTATAATACCATCTGGGAGTTCTCGGCGAGTCCGCCCAGTGTACCCAGTCTCCACTGAGCACCCGTATACCATCTCTGATGTCAAGCATTAATGGATATGGGATCATCCATCACCCATCTCATGGGTCGAGAAGCATATACGCTAGTCTACTCTGGTATATCGATGCCCCGTCTCGATACACCCACGACTAGGGACCTTGAAGGATGTACCTATGGACTACCATGTCCCCACTAGTATGATCTGCATCATAGTCCAGGTAGTCAAGTACACATCCTAAGGGCTTTACTAACATGTAACTATAAGACAGTTTAAAGAGACAAGTGTACATGTTAAGTTAAAGAGCAACCAGATAGCATACTATCATATCGAGCAAGAAAGTCATCTCTATATATGTCCAAGCATCCAATATAAAATACATCATATGTACAATACTGGCCTCTAGGGCATACATACAACTAACAATCTCCCACTTGCACTAGGGCCAGCTGTTGTAGTATCGCATACCGAGCATCTCGAAGAGTCTCTCAAACTATATCTGGGGAATGGCCTTCGTGAGTGGATCCGCCGTGTTGTTTTTCGTGTCAACCCTCCTGACCTCGATCTCCCGGCGATCAACTATCTCCCGGATCAGGTGATACCGCCTCAGAATATGCCTGGATCGCTGATGGGACCTGGGTTCCTTGGCCAAAGCCACTGCTCCATTGTTATCACAATACAAGGGTATTGGATGCTCAATGGATGGAACCACTCCAAGTTCAGTAATGAACTTCTTGATCCAGACAGCCTCTTTGGCAGCATCGTTGGCAGCGATGTATTCAGCCTCTATCGTCGAGTCTGCCACGGTTTCCTGCTTGGAACTCTTCCAGCTAACCGCCCCTCCGTAAAAGGTAAAGACAAATCCCGACTGCGACTTAGAGTCGTCCTTATCACTCTGGAAGCTCGAATCGGTAAAGGACTCCACTTGGAGTTCTCCGTTACCATACACCAAGAGCATCTCTTTAGTCCTTCGCAAGTACTTGAGAATGCTCTTCACAGCTGTCCAGTGACTCTCTCCAGGATCAGCTTGATACCTACTCACTACACTTAGTGAGTACGCTACATCGGGTCTGGTACATAGCATCGCGTACATGATAGAGCCTACAGCCGAAGCATAGGGTTTCCCTTGCATGCGAGCTCTCTCCAAATCAGTCTTGGGAGACATCTCTTTGGAGAGAGTGACTCCAGAGATCGTGGGCAAGTTCCCACGCTTGGATTCTTCCATACTAAACCTCTTTAGTATGGTGTCAATGTACCTGGATTGGGACAATCCCAATATCCGTTTGGATCTATCTCTATAGATCCTAATTCCCAATATGCAGGAGGCATCACCAAGATCTTTCATCGAGAATCTTTATGATAAGAAGAGCTTGACTGATTGCTGCATAGGAATATCATTTCCTATCAAGAGTATGTCGTCCACGTACAATACGAGGAAGACAACCTTACTCTCTGCCACCTTCTTGTAGATACAAGGTTCATCTAGGTTTTTGACGCAATCAAACTCTTTGATAACGACGTCAAAGCAGATGTTCCAACTCCGCGATGCTTGCTTTAATCCATAAATGGATTTAAGCAGCTTGCACACCTTCCCGCTGCTCCCACTGTCTACGAAGCCCTCTGGCTGAATCATGTACATGCTCTCTTCTAAATCACCATTTAGAAAGGCGGTCTTAACATCCATTTTCCAGATTTCGTAATCATGATATGCAGCGATGGCAAGCATGATCCGGATGGATTTAAGCATAGCCACTGGAGAAAAGGTTTCGTCATAGTCCACACCTGGTCTTTGACGAAAACCCTTTACAACAAGTCTAGCTTTGAAAGTCTCCACTTTCCCATCTACACCAAGTTTTTTCTTGAAGATCCATTTGCTCCCAATGGGTTTTACCCCTTCAGGAGCAACTTCCAAAGTCCATACTTTTTTGGTGTACATGGATTCCATCTCGGACCGTATAGCATCCAGCCATTTCACTGAGTCCCTACTCGTGATGGCCTGCTCGAAGCTAGTTGGGTCATCATCCTCCATGATGCAATCCTCGCTCCCACCATCCATGAGAAAACCGTAGTATCTCTCAGGTTGGCGAGGAACCCTACTAGATCGGCGGAGAGGCTGAGGTTCATTGGGAGCTACTGAATCTTCTGGTTCCACTAAATCTTCAGTCACGGTTTGTGTATCTGGAACTTCTTCCAGCTCTACCACTTTGCCACTAATTTCTTTTTCAAGCAATTCCTTTTCTAAAAAGGTGGCATGTCGAGAAACAAACACTTTTTGTTCCTCTGTATGGTAGAAAAGATATCCATGTGAATGTTTGGGATATCCCACAAACTTGCATAGAACTGACCGTGCCTCGAGTTTGTCCGGATTTTGCCTTTTGACATAGGCCGGGCAACCCCATATCTTAACTCGTTTAAGACATGGTCTCTTCCCACTCCATATCTCATATGGCGTGGTAGGTACATATTTAGTTGGAACTTGATTCAATAGGTATGCTGCTGTTTCCAGCGCATACCCCCAGAAGGAAATAGGTAACTCAGCTGTGCTCATCATAGAGCGCACCATATCTAATAGGGTGCGGTTCCTCCGTTCTGATACACCGTTGTGTTGTGGTGTATATGGAGGAGTCAGCTGAGAGAGAATCCCATTCTTTTTTAGGAAGTCCAGGAATTCATTGCTCAAGTATTCACCTCCTCGATCAGATCGAAGGATTTTAATACTTTTTCCGGTTTGGTTCTCGACTTCATGTTTATATTCTCTAAATTTCTCAAAAGCTTCTGATTTGTGTTTCATCAGGAACACATATCCGAATCTAGAGAGATCGTCGGTGAATGTAATGAAGTACGATGAACCATCCCTGGCATGTATAGACATGGGACCGCATACATCACTATGTATCAGTCCCAAGAGTTCAGTAACTCTTTCTCCGTGTCCCGTAAACGGAGTTTTGGTCATCTTGCCTTTGAGACATGACTGGCAAGTGTCATAAGATGAAAATTCAAACGGATTTAAATATCCATCCTTATGCAACTTTGCTAGTCGTGTCGCATTGATGTGACCCAGTCTACAATGCCACAAGAAGGATTCATTCAGTTCAGAACTCTTCGTCTTGTGTGTGTTTGTTATGCTCAGAACTGTTGATTGATTTAGAACATAAATGCCATTGCACAACGTTCCTGATCCAACCAACTTTTTGTTACGGAAAATGTTCATAACATTATGCTGTAATACAAAATTATATCCCGCTTTACTCAATAAAGAAACCGATATAATGTTGCATATCAGGTTCGGCATGTAATAGCATTCGTTCAGAACCAATGTATTACCAGTTGGTAATACAAGATGATATTCCCCGACAGTCTTAGCTGCAACAATTGCACCATTTCCAACTCTAATGTCTTTATCACCTTCTCCAAGTTCTCTACCTTTTCTAAGCCCATGTAACTGATTACATATATGGGATCCTGACCCGGTATCTAATACCCAGGACGTAGGGCAAATGGAGAAACAGTTCTCTATAACGAACACACCCGAAGAAAATGCATCATCATGTACTTTCTTCAATCGGGTGGCATGGGAATCCTGGTATTCCCCTATATCCTGTTCATTCCTATAACTCTTATAAGAAAGAACGGAACCAACGTTCCCCAGCACAGTATAACATGCGGGTTCAGTCAATACATCCATATTATTATCTTTATTAGGGCATGACATGGTCGCTACCTTTAGAGAGAGAGAAGAAAACATTTTAGCGCATGCTCTTGTAAGATAAAATTGGTTATTATCTTATCTAATCAGGATGGCTCCCACTGGTTTTTATCAAATCTTCCTTCAAACCTTAAAAGGAAAGAGTAGCCGGGATTAATTACACCCTACAACTTCGCCAATCTTTCAGCCAGGCCAGTGTCGGTACTTTGAGGGAGGTTCCCCATGCTTTCGCACGGACCTAATTAAAGTAAACCTCGTTTTCCCAGAGGCGTAACCCCGTTGACACCTTTCTAGACACCTACTTGATCGGCTAATTGTAAAGTGTAAAACTCTCCCAGGAGTAACTCTTACTCGCAGTGGGTATCGGGATCCAACTATCTCATAGAAGGTATGCAATCTCATCGCAAATTTCAACACTTGAAATTCCCGATAATATTCTGCCCCTAGCGTCCTATGATCTTGACAAAGGCCAACAAATCATAGGCTGCTAGTCAAGTTCAACCCGTCATTTCTTGATTGAATGAAACCCACCCGCACGGCCCTTGACAAAGGCCAACAAGGTCGTACGACTACCCTGAAACAATCTGCATCACATGCACATGCAGATAAGCACTATTCAGCTACTGCACATTACGCCTTGACAAAGGCCAACAAACGCAGCACGAATACTAAACAGTTCTTATCTGAAATGACGGAGGGCTATGACAGTTTTTTCTGAAAACCTATTGCGTAATGAACTTGATATCGTTGTAGAATCGAATGATTTTGAAATGGAGTGTTTTTTAGGCTTTTTCTAGTTTTGCTAAAGGGGTCACTCCCGGTGAAGGGATCGTCGGCCCTTTCCTCGTCGAATGAGGTGCGGGATATATCATATATATCGCTGTGCAAAGAAAAACTCTAAAAGCAATCAAAAGCAAACCGAGTGTGTAGCATCTGCCAGTTATTGCTAAAGGAGTCACTCCCGGTGAAGGGATCTCGGTCCTTTCCTCATCAAATAAGGTGCAGGGCATATCATATATACCGCTATGCAAAGCAAGAACTGTAGCTACCTATTTTATTTAAAATTTGATTCTACAACATCATTTGGTTTCTTTTATTTCATTAATCACATTAATGAAGTCCCATCATTTAAGTCACCTAAAACATCACAGATAAATACGACGTACACTTATGCCATCCGCATTCGCCTCGATGTCCCCTCGTGCACCGTTAGGTTAGGTAACTAACGACAGAGCAGGGAAGGGCTAGTGCGGGTGCAAAACATAAGTAACGTCTATATAATATATCATATATAGTATATACTGTATCTATCACAGAACATCACATGATCACATTACAGATATCGCAGCAGAAGAAACATATGAAACATTGGATATACTAGGACGTCCGTGTTTTCAATACGAGCCAGTATAAAACACGGATTCCACAGTCGTGATAAATAGCCAATCCTAGACCCCTAGACCCCTATGAGAGCGGCAAGCAACCCTACCAATTCTAGGGTTAGGAGACCCGGACTCGACTCCTCGAGATGGTCTCCCACTGGACCCTAGAACCCGGTTACTTGTGCTCCCCTCCTTGGGTCTATCCTAATGCGGAAAAGTAAATAATATACAAAAGGTGACAACTTCCGCAACCAGGAAGTGCCCCAATAAAAGAATATTACAAACAAGTTTTTTACATGAATGAAAATGAAAAACACTCATCTCACATAAAAACCCCCGGCTATTCAAATACGACAATCCAATATAACATATCCATCAACACAGAACATCACATGTCATCAACGTAAGTAAATATGCGCATCCCAATTGTCGTTGACATATAGCAACGAAACCGGCGATATCACATATTACACTTACGGTCACAGAAAAGAAAGTGTAAAACTACAACAGTTGGAATCCACAACCTCATTAGACATCGCATGCCTAATCAAATGAAATACTTAGACATCACATGCCTAACAATTATAAACCCCGCATTTTAGTCCCATTATCGAAAACTCTTTTCAATATCAAGTGAGACTAAACCGCTAGATTTATAACATTCATCCAGTTATCTCATAACTGTTTGTGAATTCCAATTATTGTATCCCATTCCGGATAAATAGAAAATATTAAACTTTCCGATCGAACATTCGAACACCCAAGTTTTCCCAAAACCGTTCAACACATGAAATAGGTTCAAAGACATTCACTTCATGCCTCAGTAGCAACGGTCCAACCGTAGAAGGGTCAAGCCAACGCCTCACATGTGGCACGCCGTACTGCCCCAAACCCGAAGGTTCAAAGGGCAGTTCAAGACGGTCACATAATCGAGTTAAGGTTTGTTGTCTTCTAGAGGGACCATCGCGTTACTTCCACTACTTGGAACGTCTTTAAACCTGAGAAAAATCCAACACTTGGAAATTTTCCGGCAGGGCAAAAGTTGGGTATTTATATCCGGTCGAACTTTTTAACATATTCAAAAAATATCCGGAATCCTCATAGACAAAATCTGATAATCCGATCGAAACATCGAATCCCCAAAATAACTCCCGAAAATTCAACTCTTGAATAAATATTAAAAATTCCCATAAAACTCAGCACCTGAAAACATGAATTACTGTGCAAAGTTTAAAGGCAAATCCCATCAAGTGGCCGCGGAACCGCCGCAGAAGCCAGGCTTTTGCCGCAGTTCCGCCGCGCTTTAGAGGCATCATGAGATAATTTTTGCACCGTAATTCTTAGAATTCCCTCCTGAATTTTTAAAGCATTTTTAATCTGGAAAAAACCCAGTTTTTGAAAAAAGTCCAGAGAGCAATTTCTTTTACGGTTTCGATGTTCATTCGGGTTTCAAACGTCGTCTAGACATCGCCTAAGGCTCTAGCTAGGCTCTGATACCACTGTAGGGTTCCTAGGCACTCTCAAGAGGTCTCACAAGGCATCAACCATGCCAATTTCAAATTTTACAAGTGCCGAGAAACTCTAATACGGATCGTTAACTAGAATTTTAGGCGAATAGATAAGCTAGTTAACATCTTAACTAAAAGTGAGAAGCTACAACCTTTGTAGATCCGGTTATCCACTTCCTTAGCTCCACGTAGTTGTCCCGTCGCTGTCCATCTCGAATCCCGGACTCTCGCATCGGCTTCATCGGAGAAATGAACGGACTAGTCGTCGGCCACGATGCCGAAGATGATCTACGTCGACGTTACACAAGATCAAGCTCCAACTTCACCAAGTTGTGAAACTTGTGAAGAAAACACCCTATACTACTTGGCAAGAGGTAGAGGGTGAAGAAATAGGAGGTGGGTTCACTCTAGAATTGGATTTCTCACACTTTTGCTCAAGATGCCATTGATGGAATCAAGCTTTCTTTCTTGATGAAGATGATGAAGAAGAAGAAAGAATATGATAAGTGTTGCTTTTAAAATGAAAATAAAATCAATACTTATCATATGCTAACCATGGTAAAATGTAGAGAATAGATCATGGTTAGTTAGAATGGTTAGGGTTAAGGATGAAGACAAAATGGTAACTAAGTCAAACCTTCATGAAGCTTCAACTAAATACAAAGAAAGCCACCATTTTTCTTCATAATCCTTTTCCAAAATCAATAAATAAATAAATGAGTAATAAAAAGGAAACCCTAACCATTACACAACCATGGTTTAATCTTTACACAAAACACAAGTTAGCATGCAACATCAAACATGATACAATCAAGTGCACACAAAATATATCACATATACAATGTGTTTTTCAAGTGAGAAAATCCCTTTAAAGTGAACCAATACTAGTTAATGTAAAGTAATATATCAAATATATTATTATACATTAAATCATTAAATCAACACCTTGATTCAATGATCCGGTCATGTCGTACATAACCGACTAGTATCCAATGTATCGACTTATCGAATCGATCTTCGATTCGATAACTAGGTTATATCGCATACAACCAATCGAAACATTAATCGCGAGAATGAAATACTGTATCACATACACGCATTATTCTCGGTCCTGCACACATCTCATATGCGCTCCTATTTCGTTTCGCTTGAGCCAGGAAACCTCTGTATAGGACTCTAAAAACTCGTCAATACGCCGGTAGCAGATGATGATCATATCAAGCACCCACAAGCCGCAAGCGGTCTGCTAAACGTAACGGCCATCTGGGTATTGATCGATCAGAAGATCGACGAGCTAGCCCGCTCACACTCCTGTGAATCCAACCAGTAACACTTACCGTACAGTCCGGTCTGTTCGTCTGATATGTCGCATATCAAGTCTAGGGGTGGTAAACGTCAGACCCCAATAACCGATAAGTCGTGCCGATGTGAGGCTCATAACGGGTCGAGAAACTACTGGTAACACTTACCAGCAAATCTCTGATCAGCCCTGGCCAGGGACTTCCCTGTTACGGCCAATCGAGCACAGCGCAACATCAACCCCCAATACCTGGAGAGACGAAACCCCTCCTATCGCTCATTGCCTCCATGTGACTCGGGACTGTACCCAAAGACCAACGTTTTGCATGCCCTCATGGACATGGTAAGGTGGAGATCAAAGCACAGTGGGAATCACACAAGACTCTTTGACGATTTCGGGTCTACAGACTAACCTGCACAAGTGTCACCTGAGAACTGCCATCTGACGTGAGGTATAATACCATCTGGGAGTTCTCGGCGAGTCCGTCCAGTGTACCCAGTCTCCACTGAGCACCCGTATACCATCTCTGATGTCAAACACCAATGTATATGGGATCATCCTGTTAGTTATATGTATGCCCTAGAGGCCATTACTGTACATTGGATGTATATTGTAGTGGATGCTGGGACATATATAGGTAGGACTTTCTTGCTCGACATGATAGTACGCTATCTGTTTGCTCTTTATCTTAACATGTATACTTTCTGTCTCTCTGTTACATGTTGATAAAGACCTTAGGATATGTACTCGACTTCCAGGACTATGATGCAGATCATACTAGTAGGGCCTGGGTAGTCCAAGAGTACATCCTTCAATGTTCCTAGTCATGGGAATATCGAGACGGGGCATCGATATTCCAGAGTAGACTAGCGTATATCTTCTCGACCTATGTGATGGGCGATAGATGATCCCATATCCATTGGTGTTTGACATTAGAGATGGTATACGGGTGCTCAGTAGAGACTGGGTACACTGAACGGACTCGCCGAGAACTCCCAGATGGTATTATACCTCACGTCAGATGGCAGTTCTCTGGTGACACTGGTACAGCTTAGTCTGTTGACCCGAGATCGTCATAGAGTCTTGTGTGTCTCCCTCTGTGCTTTGATTTCCACCCTACCACGGCTCTACTGAGTCATGCAAACAAGTGGTTTTTGGGTACAGTCCCGATTCACATGGAGGCAATGAGCGATAGGAAGGGATTCGTCTCTCCCGGTATTGGGGGTTGATGTTGCGCTATGCTCGACTGACCATAACAGGAAATCCCTGGCCAGGGTTGCAGTGACCTACTGGTAAGTGTTATCAGTAGTTTCACACATGTCATGGACTTCACGTCGGCATGACTTATCGAGCTGCTGGGGTCTGACGTTTACCACCCCTAAGCGAGATATGCGACATAACAGATGAACAGACCGGACTGTCCGGTAAGTGTTACTGGTTGGATTCACAGGAGTGTGAGCGGGCTTGCTCGTCGATCTTCTGATCGCTCAATACCCGGGTGGCTGTTACGTTTAGTAGACCGCTTGCGGCTTGTGGATGTTTGTTATGATCATCATCTGCTACCGGCGTATTGACGAGTCTTTAGAGTCCTACACAAAGGTTTCCTGGCTCAAGCAAAACGAAATAGGAGCGCATATGAGATACGTACGGAACCGAGAATAATGCGTGTATGTGATACCGTATTCCATTCTCGCGTTGAATGTATTGAATGGTTATATGCGATATAACCTAGATATCGAATCAAGGATTGATTCGATAAGCCGATACACAGGATACTAGTCGGTTATATACGATATGACCGGATCGTTAAATCAAGTATTGATTTAATGATTTAATGCATAATTATACATTTGATATATTACTTTGCATTAACTACTATTGGTTCACTTTAAATGGATTTTCTCACTTGAAATGTGCAAATTGTATATGTGATATACATTTGTGCACATGATTGTATCATGTTTGATGATACATGCTTACTTGGTTAAGTGTAAAGAATTAAACCATGGTTAAACTAATAATTAGGGTTTTGTTTTTTCATTTACTTATTTATCTATTTATTTATCTTTTTCATTTTGGAAAGGAGAATGACAAATGGTGGATTTTCTTTGTTTGCTAGTTGAAGGTTCTTGAAGCTTTGAACTAGTCCACCATTCTTGTCTTATACTTAACCCTAACCATTCAAGTTAACCATGGTCCATTCTCTACAATTAACCAAGGGTTAATATATGATAAGTATTGATTTATTTATCTAATTATTCAACACTTATCATATTCTTTCTTCTTTTTCTTCATCATGAGCAATGAAGAAAAGCTTGCTACATCAATGGCAAGTGATGAAAACAAGTGAGAAATCCAATTCTAAAGTAAACCCACTTCCTATTTCTTCATCCTCTACCTCTTGCCAAGTAGTATAGGGTGTTTTCTTCATAAGTTTCATGACTTGGTGAAGTCGGAGTTTGATCTTGTGATGCCTCGACGTAGATCATCTTCGGCATCGAAGCCGATGATCAAGCCCGCCCATTTCTTCGATGAAGCCGATGCTAGAGTTCGGGATCCGACTTGGACAGCGGAGGGACATCATCGCGGAGCTTAGTAAGTGGTGGACCGGATCTACAAAGGTTGTAGTCACTTTCCTTTAGCATTTAATTCGTTTACATGCTTGCATCGCCTATATATCTAGTTAACAATCCGTATTAGGGTTTGTAGGCACTTGTAAAACTTGAATTAGCCATGTTTGATTCCTTGTGAGACTTCATTAGTGTGCCTAGGAACCCTACACATCCATCGCCCATCTCATGGGTCGAGAAGCATATACGTTAGTCTACTCTGGTATATCGATGCCCCATCTCGATACACCCACGACTAGGGACCTTGAAGGATGTACCTATGGACTACCATGTCCCCACTAGTATGATCTGCATCATAGTCCAGGTAGTCAAGTACACATCCTAAGGGCTTTACCAACATGTAACTATAAGACAGTTTAAAGAGACAAGTGTACATGTTAAGATAAAGAGCAACCGGATAGCATACTATCATATCGAGCAAGAAAACCATCTCTATATATGTCCAAGCATCCAATATAAAATACATCATCTGTACAATACTGGCCTCTAGGGCATACATACAACTAACACCTTACTCTAGAATTGGCGGGCTATACGCCGCACTCGTAGGGGGTATAGGTTACCCCATGGAGGGTGCCCAAGTTACCGGATTCCGTGAAGTGCTGGGTGGCCCATTCACGTTATTGATTGGGGTTGCCTCGCTTCTGAGATTGGCGGGTAACTTTCCTTACTCGTAGGGATCTAAGTTTTCATTGCACAGGAAATCCACACAACAGGGAACGTCGGGTCTCATTTGCGGCTCAAGTGAAACCCGAGGCTCCAGGATTATCCACCACTCTGTGTTGCTTAGCTAAGATTCTACGATGTTGCTTTATATCATTCCTGGGGCGATTGTTATATATATGTAAATATATACTAGTAGATGTTGTATATGTTTTGCACCCGCGCTAATCCAGTCCCCGCCCTGTCGTTAGTTAAGTAACCTAACGGGTGATGACGGGGCCAAGTGGCGAATGCGGATAACATATACGTACATTTTATTTTTGTTCCTTTCTATGGTGTGGTATGTTTAATTGATGGAACTGCGTTGATTCTTATCAATGCAAGGGAAAAAACCTACTTGGTGTTGTTGGAACCAATTTTTTTTGAAAAATAGACATTACAGACGTTCTCTATTTCTTTGCACAGTGGTATTCAGTTTGGAATATCCTACACTTAATTCGACGAGGAAAGAGCCGAGATCCCTTCACAAGGAGTGACCTCTTTAGCAAAAGTTTTTGCTACTGTATATTTGTAAAACCACTTGGATTCCTTCAACGATATCAAGCTCATTACGTTAAAGGTTTTTCGCCAAAATCCAGCCGTAGCCCTCCGTCATTTCAGACGAGTATTGCTTAGTATTCGTGCTACGTTTGTTGACCTAGTTAAGGCGTAGTGTTCGGTAGCTCTGTAGTACTTTTCTGCTGCATGGATATGCGATTGGTTAGGACAGTCGTATGGTCATGTTGACCTAGTCAAGGGCTCGTACAGGTGGGTCTAATTAATCCAGGATAATGACGGGTTGAACTTGACTTGCGACTTATGATATGTTGACCTAGTCAAGGTCATAAGCCGCTTGGGGTAAAAATCACATCGGGAATTTCAAACAAATAGGAAACTTGACAGGCATGCACATACCTTCTGGAGTGTGGTGAGTTGAGTGACTTCCATCAAATTATCATGCGATGATAGTTGGATCCCAATTCCCACTGATGAGTAGGATTACTCCTCGGGTGATTTTAGATGATCCCGACTAATTCTCCTTTTGGGTTTAGAGGAGAATTCGAAGAAACAGTGGGAGACATCCTGATTAGATAAAGTGATTAACCATTCTGATCTAGATTAGATTGCACGTTGAGTGTTTCTTTTCTCTCTCTCTTTTGCAGCGACCATGGCCCGACCCTAGACTAAAACTCATGAACCAAGTTAACCGAACCTTCTTAAATCATGATTGATAATCGATTTCCGTGTCGTGTTTTGAAAAGTGTAAAGATCACAACCAAAGAAATTTGTATACCGCAATCAATAACGGTGTCTTTTGTAGGTTCGTCGGTGAATGCGGATCGTCCACAGGGAAAGTGTGATTTGATCGGTCTTGTTTTAGTTGAGTTGAAAATTAAAAGGTAAAAGAAAATGATTCAATAATTTTGAAATTTAGTTTCAAGAATCATCAATAACTAGATCTAAAATCAAGAAATGATAGAGATCAAGAAGATATCCAAATCGTTTGAATTATCAAGATTTATAGAAAATCTTGTCGGAATCAATCCAATTGATAGTGATGATGAATACTTATGATTACAAATTCTTATCTATTGAAGATTTGTTGCTAGATCGATGACAATCAACGAGGTTTAGGGATCTATTGAAGAAACTAGGGTTTTTTTCATCATCATCCCTTGTCCTTTAGTTGATTAGCATTCAAATTCTAGCCTCTAGGAAATTCAATCATCGATCGTTGATCTCTAATTTGGAGCGAAAACATTCAAGAAAGAATCTCGCTCAAGACTATGTCATCGTTGATTTAATTTCCTAATGTTTACAAAACTCATAAGACTTAAGAATCGTTCAAGAATTTCATCAACATCATCTACCTATTCTCTCGATTCCGATACAAGCAGAGTTTTCACTCAAATATCATGAAAAAGAAAACAATCAAGAATTGATAACTCTTCATAATGCTCAAATGTAAAGAAAGCAAGATCAAGAATTTTCACCTTTTATTAATCAACTTTTCATTACAATTCACTCAAAGAATATAAGATTTTGAGGAGAGAACTCAATCGTCGAAACTAGCTTCGCATCGTCTTCTTGAGTCGCAGATCATCGTGGATCACTTGCTCAGATGAAGATCGGCGTTGCTTCAAAAAGGCTTGTTGAATGCTTGCTTGAATCGATACTCGATGAATCTTGATTTGGATCAAATTGTGTCACTCAATTTGTTTAGAATTGATTTGGATCTCACTACAATTTTTACCCTCAAAATGATGAACAAAACTTTGTGATGAAGCACTAAGTCCCTTTTTATAGATTTCCTTTAGCTTCCCCTAGAAGCTAGGTCTAGCTTCCCTTGGAAGCTTGGTTGTTATGAAGTTTGCATGAGATGCTTGGTAGGTATTAAGCTTGCACAAGAAACTTGGTTGTTAGAAGGGAAGCTTCTGGAGAACTCTAGGGACTGAAGCGTCTTGAAGAAGTTTTGCTGTTGAAAAGAAGCCTTGGGGAAAATTACCAACCGCCGATGAGTCAAAACGGCCACGGATCTGCGACGGATCGGCCTGACTCGGCCGCGGATCCGCGGCCGTTTGAGTTGATCTCTGCATGGAATTCTCAGGTTGATTTGGTGTTGGCTTTATGGCACTTTCCTGATATCTGGAATATTTTTATATTTTCTTATTTACTACCAGATCACAAGTCTTGGACTTGACGTATTTTTATCAGCACTTTTAGTAGTTCCGGCTATTTTACTTGGAGAATTTCCTGCACACAATCTCGAGACAAGTGTTTGATATACAAAGATCATGCATGTAATAATAAACACACAATTTCCCTAATAATGTTGGTTATAATGTATAACACATGTTATTTGATATTTTGCAGACGAATTGCTAATATGTGCTATATTTATACCAAACACCTTTAGATGATTGCAAAGAATAGGGAAATTGATGCGTTAAAAATGCAATATTTTCGACTGATCAAATTCCCCCAAACTTAATTTTTGTCATCTCGAGCAAACATCTTTTATTCAAGAGAAGGAGAAAATAAAGAAAAAGAAAAACTAACTAGCACACTTTCGTAGGCAACACGATTGCACTGAGCACGTGCAACAAGCCTTTAAACCTCTAGGTGTCCCTAGTAGGAGGAGTGTTGTCTCCTGAGGGTTTTCAGCCGATTGCACCCACAAAATCCAATAATAAAAGGAAGACCGTGAAAGACATGTAAAGATAAGAATTGTAAAAGAAAGACTTTGAAAATCAGAGTTTCCAACTAATACTAGCTTTTCGGTTGTTATGAGCCCTATCTTAATAGTCATGAAAAGATGTTGGAAATCACATCATCCCTCAATAAAACATCGTATTTATTTTTCATTCATACCTTTCTTCCAAACATCGATCATATAACCCTACGTGTGTGTAAAAGACATCCCTACACTCGAAGAATTCAATTCAAGCTATCGTACTCTTGTCCATCTACCTCAGTACTTTTTAATCTGATGAATATTTAGATAAATTTGCTCACACATTTTTCATGCGACCTTTAATACTTCTTGAGGTACTAACCGACCGATTACTCATGTGCTTGCCGATTAGGCGTATTAGTATTTTCCTCATCTTACAACACCTAAGGCTTAGCAGTGACTCCCAAACCAGTTGGTCTAAGGCACTAGATGATGAAGCACTCTCACTATATTTTTTTATTGCTGCCTTGGTGATAACAAAACCAGTGTTCATTTTTCTTCACCATTTTATCTTTTATTCGTTTATAATTTCCTTTATACTCACTACTACAATATGGGGTTGCCCCTACGGATAAAGAAATCCGTAGGGGCAACTATTTATTGCCCCTACGGATTGAACCGTAGGTCCCTATACTTGGCCCTACAGTTCTCTATGTTTTAATTTAAAAATATTTAATCGTAATTTGATGTTTAGCCCTGCGGAACCGCAAACAAAGGACCTACGAGTATGTCCGTAGGGGCATGTATATGGGTTAATTAATAATTAAAAAAGGCACAGAAAATCCCTCCGTTCCCAAAAGAGCTTTATCATCTTCTCCTGTGCCTCGCGAACGATTTCCTCCCGCTCCACGTCGACTTCCTCGTCGCCTCCTTCGTCGTCTCCTCATAACATCCTCGTCGACTTCCTCCAGCGCCTCGATCCCGAGCCTCGTCGCCTCCTCCGTCGTCTCTTCCACGGCCCAACAGGTTAGTAAATCTCCAATTTTTACTTCTAATTTAATGCTTTTATTTCCCTCTTTTGATGATGTTAGGTTCAGGGCAGGGTTCGGGTACGGGTGAGGGTTAGGGTTAGGCATCGGGTCAGTTTAGGTTAGGGTTAAGTTTAGGGTTAGGGTTAGGGGTCGGTTGGGGTTGGGGTTGGGGTTAGGGTTCTGTTGCGATTGGGGTTAGGGTTGGGGTTGGGGTTGGAGTTGGGGTTAGGGTTAGGGTTCGGAATTGGGGTTGGGGTTGGGGTTCCGAATTTGGGTTGGGGTTGGGGTTGGGGTTGGGGTTAGGGTTGTTTTTCCTTGAAAACAACTCTTGTTGTGCGTGAAGTGAGCATGGTGAGGTGACATATGGAGGAGGAAAGCCCGATGGGGGGAGGGATAGGGTTATCACATGGAAGCTCCAACTGCTGCCCTGCACCAATGAGGTGGCGCCACGTGGCAGCAGAATATCTGAGGGATTGACCTGCTTTGAAGCTGACCTCATATAAATTGTATGCGGAAGCTAAAGCTAACTTTGGAATCCTCCGGGAGTTTAGATAACTGCAGTCGTCTCCTGGTTGGTAGTGTGATACTGGAGTTAGAATCACTGAAGTTGACCTAGAATCAGTTCTTAAGAATCCAATCAAACCCCTTTTTCATTTTCGCTCCACGTTCGAAGTTTACATAACTTATACATTTGCTAATTAAGTGTATTAACTGATATGCTCATTCGAAAACCAATAAACAATACTCACAACTTGGTATGATATCTTTTTTCTTTTGGATAATACTCATGTCAATAACTTAGGTTTCAAAACGGACCGAAGGTTGATGTTGGGGTTGGAGTTGGGGTTAATTTGTTGGGCTTAGGGTTATGGTAATTAGGGTTAGGGTTAGGGTCAGGTTTAGTGTTAGAGGCTAGGGTTAATTTGGGTTAATTAGTGATAATTTGAAAGGGTTATGGTGTTGATTGGGGTTAATTTGGTTAAGTTTGGGTTGATTAGGGTTAATTAGGTTAATTTGGGTAAATTGGGTTCAGTTTGGGTTAATTAGGGATAATTTGTGTTAGGGTAACGATTATGGTTAATTGTGGTTAATTAGGTTAATTTGGGTTATTTTGGTTTATGGTGCACTAGTTTATTTAGTAGGATACAATAGTTCATTGCAGTAGGATACTCGATGATAATGTAAACGTACAACTTTACCGTAAACGCAACAAAAGTTTACCCTAAACTTGAAATTTCGAACCTTTAACAACGAAACGTAAACATAAAACCTATTCATGTTAAATGTTCAAGTTAAAACCAATATATGATACTCGATGATAATATGAAACTTTCATATTCTCATCGGTACTCATATATGAAACTCAAAATGCCACTTAGTCCCCGTCTATCGGTTAACATACGTTCGATGTTCGTCGTGACATAGAACTATACGAAGGTTATTAAATATCGGACGGTATAGCTCGATACTAACAACCGTTGTGTAGTGTACGTGACGAGAAGATTCAATCGTATGATAACCGATAGATTTGTCCCGTGTGGACAAGTTGGGAATGTATAAAGCAAACACCTTCATTCACTTGTGTTTTCATCCGTTTCGAGATATTTCATTGGTACCTTTCCGCTGGTTCTCCGTGTACAAAGAAAGATTAGATGTTCATTTCAACGTTGTTTCACATCTTTGAAATGATAATCTATTCTATTACAATGTACTCGGAGAACAGAGGGGAGGAGCTGCCGAAATTTACTCGAAACGGTTGAAAGCACAAGCGAATGGGTGTTCACTCTATACATTCTTAATGGGATAGAAGCCTTACCCCCGACAGCCGAAACACACACATACAAAAAGAATACACAACAAACGCATCATTAGAGAGTGATTCAAGATGTTCAAGTTAAAACTAATATATGATACTCGATGATAATATGAAACTTCCATATTCTCATCGATACTCATATATGAAACTCAAAGCGCCACTTAGTCCCCGTCTATCGGTTAACAAACGTTCGATGTTCGTCATGACAAAGAACTATACGAAGGTTGTTAAATATCGGACGGTATAGCTTGATACTAACAACCGTCGTGTAGTCTATGTGATGAGAATATTCAATCGTATGATAACCGATAGATTTGTCCCGTATGGAAAAGTTAGGAATGTATAAAGCAAACACTTTCATTCACTTGTGTTTTCACCCATTTCGAGATATTTTGTTGGTACCTTTCCGCTGGTTCTCCGTATACAAAGATAGATTAGATGTTCATTTCAACGTTATTTCACAGCTTTGAAATGATTATCTATTCTATTATAGAGTACTCAGAGAACAGCGAGGTGGTGCTGCCGAAATTTACTTGAAACGGTTGAAAGCACAAGCGAATGGGTGTTCGCTCTATACATTCTTAATGGGATAGAAGCCTTACCCCGACAGCCGAAACACACACATACAACAAGAATACACAACAAACGCATTATTAAAGAGTGATTCAAGATGTTCAAGTTAAAACCAATATATGATACTCGCACGATAATATGAAACTTTCATATTCTCATCGATACTCATATATGAAACTCAAAGCGCCACTTAGTCCCAGTCTATCGGTTAACATACGTTCGATGTTCGTCGTGACATAGAACTATATGAAGGTTGTTAAATATCGGACGGTATAGCTCGATACTAACAACCGTCGTGTAGTCTATGTGATGAGAAGATACAATCGTATGATAACCGATAGATTTGTTCCGTGTGGACAAGTTAGGAATGTATAAAGAAAACACCTCCATTCACATGTGTTTTCATCCGTTTCGAGATATTTTATCGGTACCTTTCCGCTGGTTCTCCGTGTACAAAGATAGATTAGATGTTCATTTCAACGTTGTTTCGCAGCTTTGAAATGATTATTTATTCTATTACAGTGTACTCGGAGAACAGCGGGGAGGTGCTGCCGAAACTTACTCTAAACGATTGAACGCACAAGCAAATGGGTGTTCGCTCTATACATTCTTAATTGGATAGAAACCTTACCTCCGACAGCCGAAACACATACATACAACAAGAATACACAACAAACGTATCATTAGAGAGTGATTCAAGATGTTCAAGTTAAAACCAATAAATGATACTCGATGACAATATAAAACTTTCATATTCTCATCGATACTCATATATGAAACTCAAAGTGCCACTTATTCCCCGTCTATCGGTTAACATACGTTCGATATTCGTCGTGACATAGAACTATACGAAGGTTGTTAAATATTGGACGGTATAGCTCGATACTAACAACCGTCGTGTACCCTATGTGATGAGAAGATTCAATCGTATGATAACCGATAGATTTGTCCCGTATGGACAAGTTAAGAATGTATAAAGCAAACACCTTCATTCACTTGTGTTTTCATCCGTTTCGAGATATTTTGTCGGTACCTTTCCGCTGGTTCTCCGTGTACAAAGATAGATTAGATGTTCATTTCAACGTTGTTTCACAGCTTTGAAATGATTATCTATTCTATTACAGTATACTCGGAGAACAGCGGGGAGGTGCTACCGATATTTACTCGAAACGGTTGAAAGCACAAGCGAATGGGTGTTCGATCTATATATTCTTAATGGGATAGAAGCCTTACCCCCGACAGCAGAAACACACACATACAACAAGAATACACAACAAACGTATCATTAGAGAGTGATTCAAGATGTTCAAGTTAAAACTAATATATGATACTCGATGATAATACGAAACTTTCATATTCTCATCGATACTCATATATGAAACTCAAAGCGCCACTTAGTCCCCGTCTATCGGTTAACATGCGTTCGATGTTCGTCGTGACATAGAACTATATGAAGGTTGTTAAATATCAGACGGTATAGCTCGATACTAACAACCGTCGTGTAGTCTATGTGATGAGAAGATTCAATCGTATGATAACCGATAGATTTGTCCCGTGTGGACAAGTTAGGAATGTATAAAGCAAACACTTTCATTCACTTATGTTTTCACCCATTTCGAGATATTTTGTTTGTACCTTTCCGCTGGTTCTTCGTGTACAAAGATAAATTAGATGTTCATTTCAACGTTGTTTCACAGCTTTGAAATGATTATCTATTCTATTACAGTGTACTCAGAGAACAGCAAGGAGGTGCTGCCGAAATTTACTCGAAACGGTTGAAAGCACAAGCGAATGGGTGTTCGCTCTATACATTCTTAATGGGATAGAAGCCTTACCCCGACAGCCGAAACACACACATACAACAAGAATACACAACAAACACATTATTAGAGAGTGATTCGAGATGTTCAAGTTAAAACCAATATATGATACTCGATGATAATATGAAACTTTCATATTCTCATCGATACTCATATATGAAACTCAAAGCGCCACTTAGTTCATGTCTATCGGTTAACATACGTTCGATGTTCGTCGTGACATAGAACTATATGAAGGTTGTTAAATATCGGACAATATAGCTCGATACTAACAACCGTCTTGTAGTCTATGTGACGAGAAGATTCAAACGTATGATAACCGATAGATTTGTCTCGTATGGACAAGTTAGGACTGTATAAAGCAAACACCTTCATTCACTTGTGTTTTCATCCGTTTCGAGATATTTCGTCGGTCTGGCAGAGGCAGAGGCAGAGCAGTTCTTCCGCCCGTAGAGCTGCGTAGAGAGTATCAGAGGGCCGGTCTTGCACCCCGATCGGAGACCCCTTCAGATGCCTCCTTCCGTGTGAACTTTGCCACACCTCAAAGTATATTGCACGCATATTCATTTTGAATGTAATATTATAGATATACATGCATGTTCATGTCAAAATTACTTATATTGTCAATGTTTGATTGTCTAGCTGTTGGTGATGCGTCTACATCAGGGACAGAGGCCACTCCCACACCTCCAAGTATGTTTATATATCATATAGTGCATGTATATTGATTTAGAATGCTATATCATAAATATACATACATTCTTTTTGCTCTTACGTGCTTACATCAGGAACAGAGGCCACTCCCGCACCTCCAGGTATGTTTATATATCATATACCTGCGGTATGTTTATATATCCTATAGTGTATACATGTTGATTTAGAATGTTATATTATTGATATACGCATTCTTTTTGCAATTACTTATATAGATGATACTTGATTGTCCAATTATAGGTGGTGTGTCCTCGTCTTGTGCAGGGGCCACTCCCATCACTTCCATTCCCTCCGCTCAGTCTGCAGGTTTGTATGAATAAATATAAAATATTTATTAATTTTACATATCCCTTAAGAATAAACATGAACACCATGTAATTTTATCGATGTTTATTTTCTAGTTGGAGATGCGTCCACGTCCGGATCACCGGCTGTTCCTCACCGAAGGAACTATCGTCCCGCTCGTGCTGCTGTCCGGGCCCAGGCTCGTGCTTTAGTCACCGGAGGTATATATCACACTTCAATTTTCGTTAAACCGTGATTTCTTAATACAACTTTTTCTTAATATTGATCGTCTTGATATTTCTTGCAGACGCAGGGCCTCCCCATCCTGAGAGGGGGACTCGAGACCCGAATCAGTCCCACAGGCTGAGACCTGACAGTGCTAGAGGGGAGGCAGCATTCCCCCTTTTTTTACCCCTGATTATCGCTATATCGGCGATCATGCCGAGAGGTTTGGCCAGTATATGGGGGATGAGAGACGGCTTGTGAAGAACTATCCACTTCACGTTGAGTGGGGCGACTAGCACCGGCGCTTATTCGCCCTCTTCTGGGATCAGGCTCGGGTATTAATATATATTTTCATTTGATTTATCCAATATATTTATTATTAACACTTGCAATCTAATAAAAAAGTTTTTTTTTGTATTTTCAGTTGGATTACGATTTTCAGCCTGTACCCGACCCTGATCACCCTGGAAGGGTGCTCGATCTTCACGCTCTGTACAATGTCCTGATGAAGAACATGCAGACGAAGGTCCGATACAACAGGAATGAGCTAAAGACCGACTGCTATTCCCTGTGGATGGAGACCCCCGAGGCAGAGAGAGCGGCCCTCCTATCTACTCCGGCCTTTGCGAGAGTCGACGTAGATACATGGCCTCTATTGTGCGAATATTTCGACTCTCAACGCAAACAGGTATGTATTTTAAATGTAATTCATTGTTTAGTATATGATTTATTTTTTTGTGTTGCTTAATTAGAAAACTAAATGTGAATGTTTTGTGCAGAAACAGGCCAAACAAAATAAAGAGAATAGGAAGTCGGCGAAGAAGGGTCACCCCACTTATACAGGTGGCTCGAAGAATATTACTCGTGCCATGGAGTTATCGGTAAATTACAATAGACCGGCCTTTGTGATATAATGTAATATTAATAGTTATTTTCTAATATATCTAATATTAAGAGTTATTTTCTAATATATCTAATATTAAGAGTTATTTTCTAATTTTGCAGAGAGCTCAGACCCTGGCGTAGGGGGGTACACCGAGCGTGCTGTCCGCGTATCTTGCCGTCCACGGCACCTCGACGAATCCCGCCACGGGCGAGCTTCGATACCCCGACGCCGCTACCCAGGAGTATTGCGTAAGTATTAATATTTATTTAACCCCTATTTGAAATTTTAGTTTTGAAAGGTTCAAATTTAAATGATATACTTATATTTTACTGGTTAATGTGGGTGTAGGAGCGGGTGGTTGAGCAGGCCGAGCTATCGGGGATCGATTTTACTGGACAGAACGATCCGATACTGCTGACCCCAGTCCTGGACGCCGCACATGGAGGGCACCACAGAAGTTGGGAGAGAGGCCGGGGACTGGGCCCTAGCAGGGACCATATGAGGTTGGACTCCACTCCGGCGGTTACTTCCTGTCTCCAGTGAGCGACGTTTCCAGTAAGAACTGGAGAGCTTGAAGGCCACTGTTCAGGAGTTGAAGGAGATGTTGGTATGTATACAACTTAATAGTAAAATATTATGTCTTATTATAGATAGCAACATATCCAATATTAGTTCGTAGCCTGAGCTTATTTGGTTGTAGACTTAGCTTTGATTAATCATACATACATATCTAATTAAAATAAACAACGGTTTTCCAAACTAGATATCCAAACGAGGCCTAAGTCCCTAAGTATATATAGATTGGGGTTTCGCAATAACGTGATAATGATACGAATTCGACTGATACACAGTTCTTACTCATTTATTACACACGTAGGTCCAGAGGCGACAGGGTACATCGGCCGAGCCTCCACATGCATCTCCTTCGTGTTAGTTATATGTATGCCCTAGAGGCCATTACTGTACATTGGATGTATATTGTAGTGGATGCTGGGACATATATAGGGAAGACTTTCTTGCTCGACATGATAGTATGCTATCTGGTTGCTCTTTACCTTAACGTGTAAACTGTTTGTCTCTCTGTTACATGTTGGTAAAGCCCTTAGGATGTGTACTTGACTACCTGGACTATGATGCGGATCATACTAGTGGGGACATGGTAGTCCATAAGTACATCCTTCAAAGTCCCTAGTCGTGGGTGTATCGAGACGGGGCATCGATATACCAGAGTAGACTAGCGTATACCTTCTCGACCCATACAGATGGGCGATGGATGATCCCATATCCATCGGTGTTTGACATCAGAGATGATATACGGGTGCTCAGTAGAGACTGGGTACACTGGACGGACTCGCCGAGAACTCCCAGATGGTATTATACCTCACGTCAGATGGCAGTTCTCTGGTGACACTGGTACAGAGTAGTCTGTTGACCCGAGATCGTCATAGAGTCTTGTGTGGTTCCCACTGTGCTTTGATTTCCATCTTACCACGTCTAAGAGGGCGTGCAAAATGGTGGTTTTTGGGTACAGTCCTGAGTCACATGGAGGCAATGAGCGATAGGAGGGGATTCGTCTCTCCCGGTATAGGGGGTTGATGTTGTGCTGTGTTCGGTTGGCTATAACAGGAAATCCCTGGCCAGGGTTACTGAGATTTACTGGTAAGTGTTACCAGTAGTTTCTCGAATAGTTATAGACCTCATATCGACACGACTTATCGAGCTATTGGGGTCTGACGTTTACCACCCCTAGGCGAGATATGCGACATATCAGACGATCAGACCGGACTGTACGGTAGTGTTACTGGTCGGATTCACTGGAGTGTGAGCAGGCTTGCTCGTCGATCTTCAGATCGCTCAATACCCGGGTGGCCGTTACGTTTAGCAGACCGCTTGCGGCTTGTGGGTGTTTGATATGATCATCATCTGCTGCCGGCGTATTGACGAGTCTTTAGAGTCCTACACAGAGGTTTCCTGGCTCAAGCGAAACGAAATAGGAGCGCATATGAGATATGTGCGGGACCGAGAATAATACAGTATGTGATACTGTATTCGATTCTCGCGATGTGACATTGATCGGTTATATGCGATATAGCCGGGTTATCGGATCAAGTGTTGATTCGATAAGTTGTTACTGATGATACCAGTCGGTTATGTGCGACATGACCGGATCGTTAAATCAAGTGTTGATTTAATGATTTAATGCATAATTGTATATTTGATATATTACTTTGCATTAACTAGTATCGGTTCACTTTAAAATGGATTTTCTCACTCGGGTGTGCGCATTGCATATGTGATATGATTTTGTGCACTTGCTTGTATCATGTTTGATGATGCATGCCAAACTTGGTTAAGTGTAAAGAATGAACCATGGTAATGAATGGGTTAGGGTTTTGATTTTTATTTATTCATTTATCTTTCTTATTTATTCTTTTTTGGAAAAAGGAAAAAGAAAGATAAATGGTGGCTTATTTTGGATTTAGTTGAAGTTTCTTGAAACTTTGACTAAGTCTTCATTCTTGTCCTATACTTAACCCTAACCATTTTAACTAACCTAAGTTAATTCTCTACACTTAACTAGAGTTAAAAGTATGATAAGTATTGTTTTATTTTCTATTTTTAATTCAAGACTTACCATATCTTCTTCTTCTTCTTCCTTTCTTCAAGTGAAGAAACCTTCACTCCATCAATGGTGGTTGTTGGAAATGAGTGAGAAATCCAATTCTAAAGTCTACCCACTTCCTATTTCTTCATCCTCTACCTCTTGCCAAGTAGTAGAGTGTGTTTCCTTCACAAGTTTTCAAAGCTAGGTGAAGGTGGAGCTTGATCTATCGATGCCTCGACGTAGATCATCTTCGGCATGGACATCGACGACCTAGCTCGCCATTTCTCCGACGAAGCCGACACTAGAGTCCGGATTCTTTTTGGACAGCGGAGACGACTTCGTTGCGGAGCTATGGAGGTGGAGCACCAGATCTACAAAGGTTGTATTTCCGTATCTTGTAGTTAAGTGTTAACTAGTTAGCTTTTTCGCCTAGATTTCTAGCAAACGATCCATAGTTTAGGGTTTCTCGGCACCATAATTTTTGAAATTGGCATGTTCGATGCCTTGGGAGACCTCACTATCGTGCCTCGGAACCCTACAGTGGTATCAGAGCCTAGCTAGAGCCTTAGGCGAAGTCTAGACGGATTTTGAAGTCCGAACGACCCGAAACCCCAACCTTAAAATTGCTCTCTGGAAGAATTCTAAAAACGGGGTTTTTCCCACATTAAAAATATGCAGAGAAACAAGCAGAATAATCTAAGAGTTACTGTGAATTTTGATGCACTGTTTCAATCATTGAGCCGCGGATCCGCGGCACGAGCATGGCTCGTGCGGCGGTTCCGCGGCCATTCTGTCGTTTTGTGTATTTTTTTTTACACAGTAATTCTCAGATTTCTTTGCTAGTTTTCCTGGGAATTTTTAATATTTATTCAAGAGTTGAATTTTCTGGAGTTGTTTTGGGGATTCGGTGTTTCGATCGGAGTATCAAATTTTGTCTGTGTGGATTTCCGGATAATTTTTAGAATATGTTAAAAAGTTCGACCGGATATAAATACCCAATTTTCCCCTGTCGGGAAATTTCCAAGTGTTGGATTTTTCCGTGGTTTAACGATGTTCTAAGTAGTGCAAGTAACGCGATGGTCCCTCTAGAAGACAACAAACCTTAACTCGATTATGTGACCGTCTTGAACTGCCCTTTGAACCTTCGGGTTTGGGGCAGTACGGCGTGCCACATGTGAGGCGTTGGCTTGACCCTTCTACGGCTGGACCGTTGGTACTGAGGCACGAACGGAATGTTGTTAGACTTATTTCATGTGTTGAGCTGTATCGGGAAAACTTGGGTGTTCGATTGTTCGATCGGAAAGTTTGACATTTTCTATTTATCCGGAATGGGATACAATAATTGGAATTCACAATAAGTTATGTGATAACTGAATGAATGTTATAAACGTAGCAATTTAGTCTCACTTGATCGGTTGCCACGGAATTTTGATGTGATCAAAAGTCCGTCGCAATCACGTAGCGTACGCGGATACTCGCCGGGTAAACTTAATAGACAGCCTCGCTCCATAGCCCCGACCAAGTGACTGTAGGAGAACCCCGTCGCCGAAAGCATCCGTTCGGGTGCTCGCGGTAGCGGTGTTCCGCCTTGGTGCACTTCGTCGACGGTATCGGGGGTGCGGCCGTCTACTGAAGTTTGCGACGAGCATTCGATCAGGATGTCGGAAATCTTGTTGAATTGCCCGACATAATATTGAAAAGTGTTTTCGATTTTGAGACTAGAATGAGGGGTTTATAATTGTTAGGCATGCGATGTCTAAGTAATTCATTTGGTCAGGCATGCGATGTCTGAGGTGGTTGCGGATTCCAACTGTTGTAGTTTTACACTTTCTTTTCTGTGACCGTAAGTGTAATATGTGATATCGCCGGTTTCGTTGCTATATGTCAACGACAATTGGGATGCGCATATTTACTTACGTTGATGACATGTGATGTTATGTGTTGCTGGATATGTTATATTGGATCGTCGTGTTTGAATAGCCGGGGGTTTTTATGTGAGATTAGTGTTTTTCATTTTCATTCATGTAAAAACTTGTATGTAATATTCTTTTATTGGGGCACTTCCAGGTTGCAGAAGTTGTCACCCGTTGTATATTATTTACTTTTCCGCACTAGGATAGACCCAAGGAGGAGGGCACAAGTAACCGGGTTCTGGGGTCCAGTGGGAGACCAACTCGAGGAGTCGGGTTCGGGTCTCCTAACTCCAGAATTGGTAGGGTTGCTTGCCGCTCTCGTAGGGGTCTAGGGGTGTGGGTTTGGCTATTCATTGCGACCGTGGAATCCGTGTTTTATACTGGCTCGTATTGAAAACACGGACGTCCTAGTATATCCAATATTTCATATGATTCTTCTGCTGCCTTATCTGTGATGTGATCATGTGATGTTTCTGTGATAGATACTTTATATAGTATATATGATATTTTATATAGACATTACTTATGTTTTACACCCGCGCTAGCCCTGCCCCGCTCTGCTGTTAGTTACCTAACCTAACGGTGCACGAGGGGACATCGAGGCGAATGCGGATGGCATAAGTGTACGTCATATATATCTGTGATGTTTAGGTACTTAAATGATGGGACTTCATTAAAGTGATTAATGAAATAAAAGAAACCTAAGATGTTGTAGAATCGAATTTCAAAATAAAACAGGTAGCTACAGTTCTTGCTTTGCATAGCGGTATATGTGATATATCCTGCACCTTATTCGATGAGGAAAAGACCGAGATCCCTTCACCGGGAGTGACTCCTTTAGCAATAACTGGCAGATGCTACACACTCGGTTTGTCTTTTGATTGCTTTTAAGAGTTTTTGCTTTGCACAGTGATATATATGATATATCCCGCACCTCATTCGACGAGAAAAGGACCGACGATCCCTTCACCGGGAGTGACTCCTTTAGCAAAACTAGAAAAGCCTCAAAAACACTCCATTTCAAAATTCATTTGATTCTACAACGATATCAAGTTCATTACGCAATAGGTTTTCAGAAAAACATGTCGTAGCCCTCCGTCATTTCAGATAAGTACTAGTTAGTATTCGTGCTACGTTTGTTGACTATGTTAAGGCGTAGTGTGCGGTAGCTAACTATGGGTTATCTGTATTAGCATATGATGCGATTGGATTAGGGTAGTCGTGCGACTTTGTTGACTATGTTAAGGGTCGTGCGGGTGGGTTTAATTCAATCGGGAAATGACGGGTTGAACTTGACTAGCACTTATGATTTGTTGACTATGTTAAGGTTATATAGCTGCTAGGGGCAAAATATTATCGGGAATTTCAAGTGTTGAAATTTGCAATGAGATTGAATACCTTCTATGAGATAGTTGGATCCCGATACCCGCTGCGAGTAAGAGTTACTCCTGGGAGAGTTTTATACATTACAATTAGCCGATCAAGTAGGTGTCTAGAAAGGTGTCAACGGGGTTACGCCTCTGGGAAAACGAGGTTTACATTAATTAGGTTCGTGCGAAAGCACGGGGGACCTCCCTCAAAGTACCGACACTGGCCTGGCTGAAAGATTGGCGAACTTGTAGTGTGTAATTAATCCCGGCTAGTCTTTCCTTTTAGGGTTTGAAGGAAGATTTGATAAAAAGCAGTGGGAGCCATCCTGATTAGATAAAATAATAACCAATCTATTCTTGCTAGAGCGCACGCTGAGTGTTTTCTTCTCTCTCTCTCCAGGTAGCGACCATATCACGCCTTAATCAAGTTAATAATACGGATATTTGACCGAACCCGCTTGTTATACTGAGCTGGGGAACGTTGGTCCCGCTCCAACTTATAATTGTTATAAGACAGAGCAGGAAATTGGGGATTACCAGATTTCTCGTGCCGCCCAAACGAAGAGAGTGCATGCTGATGCATCATCTTCGGGTGTGTTCATTATACAGAACTGTTTCTCAGTATCCTCCGAATCCTGGGTATATGATACCGGATCAGGATTCTAAATATGTAATCTGTTACATAGGGCTACTGACAGGTAGAGAACTGAGAACGGGTGATAAGTTTCATGAGGCAGAAAACGGGGCAAGTGTTGCAGCCAAGTCTGTTGGTCACTGTCACCCTGTATTACCAATACATTGATTCTGAACGGATGTTATTAGATACCGAACCTGATATACAAAATCGTATCTATCTCTTTATTAGTAAAGAAATGATAAAATTTTGTATTGTTGGATAATGTTTTGAACATTTCCTATATCAAAAGTTGATCGGTTCAGGCACGTTATCTAAAAGCATTAATGTTCTAAATCAAACTACAGTTCTTACTATACGCAACACACACAAGAGGAAGAGTTCTGAAATGAACGAATTCTTCTTGAAGTATTGTAGACTAGGTCATATCAATGCGACCCGACTAGCTAGAGTTTCATAAAGATGCATATTTAAATCAGTTTGAACTTACATCTTGTGAAACTCGCCAGTCACGTCACAAAGATAACATGACCATAGCTCCGTTTACTGGAAACAGAGAAAGAGTTAGTAAACTCTTGGGATGATACATGTTGATGTATGTAGGTCCCCAGTCTACACATGCCAAGACTGGTTCTTTATACTTCATTACATTCTCTGATAATCTTTCGAGATTCAGACCTATGTTCCTGTTGAAACACATGTCCGAACCTTTTAAGATATTCACAGAATATAAGTTAGAAGTAGAGAACCAAAATACGGGTATAAGTATTATGTCCTTTGATGAGATCAAGGAGGAGAATACTTAAGCACGGAAATACTGGACTATTCTAAAGGAGAATGAGATTCTCTCTCAGCATTACTCCTCTGTATACACCATAGCACGATGGTATATCGGGGCGGAGCAATCACACCCTATTTGATAAGGTGTGCTCTATGATGAGTACTACTGAGTTACCTATTTCCTTTTGGGAGTTATGCACTTGAGAAGCTGCATACCTATTGAATAGGGTTCAAATCAAATCAGTTGCCTACCATTTCATATGTGATATGGAAAGGGAAGAGCCCATGTCTTAAGCTAGTTAAGATTTGGGGTTGTCCGGCCTATGTCTGAAAAGCAAAATCCGGACAAGCTCGAGGCAAGGTCAGTTATGTAGAACTGGAAATGTTCCAGCTATACAGACTACAGCTGATGATTTGATAGAACCAAAGGATTCAGTAGTTTCCAACGAACCTCAGCCTCTCCGCCGATCTAGTAGGGTTCCTCACCCACCTGAGAGATACTTCTGTTTCTCTATGACAGTGGGAGCGAGGATTGCATCATGAGATGATGACCCAACTAGCTTCGAGCTGACCATCAGGAGTAAGACTCTATAAGAATGGCTGGATGCTTAGCGATCTGAGATGGAATCCTTATGCACCAACAAAGTATGGACTTTGGTTGCTATTTCTGAAGGGTTAAATCCCCATCAGGAGCAAGTATATCTTGAGAAGATTACTTGGTGTAGATGGAAAAGTTGAGACTTTCAAAGCTAGACTTGTTAAAGCTTTTCGTCATCGACCAGGCGTGATTAATGATGAAACCTTTTCAAGTAGCTATGCTTAAGTCCATCCAGATCCTACTTGCCACGGCTACATACCATGACTACGATATCTGGTGGTTGAGTGTCTTGACTGCTTTTCTAAATGATGATTTGGAAGAGAGCGTCTATAAGTACACAGCCATAGGGCCTCGTAGACAGTGGGAGCAGCGGAAACGTGTGCAAGATGCTTTATAGGATAAAGCAGGCATCGCGGAGTTGGAACATCTGTTTTGATGAATTAGTCAAAGAGTTTGACATCATCAAAATGGTAGATGAACCTTGTATAAACAAAAAGGTAGTAGGGAGTATGGTGACGATCCTCGTAGAGTACGTGGATGACATACTCTTAATAGGGAAGGAGTTTCCTATGCTACGCTCGATCAATCTCCGCTTATCACAATGATTCTCCACTTAGGATCAAAGTGATACCTACTAAATCCTGGATTTTGGATCTATGAGATAGATCTAAATGGATGTTAGAATTCTCACTAGTTGTAGTGAGATGGTATCAATCGATCCTGGGGAGAATCACTGGAAGGGTTCCAGGGTGATAAGAATGACTGAAAGTCAGTCACAGGCATTGTCTTTACCCTCAGTGGAGGAACGGTATGTTGGAAGAGTTCCAAGCTAGATACCGTGACATACTAGACCATAAAGGCTGGATACATCGCTACTTAAGATGCTACCAAAGAGGCTGTTTGGGTGTATATTGGTTCACGAGATGAACTATGTTCCTCCCATTGTATGACAATGGAGTTGTGGCTAATGCCAAGGAACGCCGGTCCCATCAGTGATCCAGACATATTCTAAGGCAGTATCACTTGATCATGGAGATGGTTGATCTCCAGGGGATCGAGGTCAGGAGAGTAGACTCAGAGGACAACACAGCGGATCCACTCACAAAGGCCTGTTCCCAGAGAGAGACTTTTATGGGATGGTTGAGTATGAGATACTTCAAACCACTGCTACAGATGGCCCTAGTGCAAGTGGGAGATTGTTAGTTATATGTATGCCCTAGAGGCCATTACTGTACATTGGATGTATATTGTAGTGGATGCTGGGACATATATAGGGAAGACTTTCTTGCTCGACATGATAGTATGCTATCTGGTTGCTCTTTACCTTAACGTGTAAACTGTTTGTCTCTCTGTTACATGTTGGTAAAGCCCTTAGGATGTGTACTTGACTACCTGGACTATGATGCGGATCATACTAGTGGGGACATGGTAGTCCATAAGTACATCCTTCAAAGTCCCTAGTCGTGGGTGTATCGAGACGGGGCATCGATATACCAGAGTAGACTAGCGTATACCTTCTCGACCCATACAGATGGGCGATGGATGATCCCATATCCATCGGTGTTTGACATCAGAGATGATATACGGGTGCTCAGTAGAGACTGGGTACACTGGACGGACTCGCCGAGAACTCCCAGATGGTATTATACCTCACGTCAGATGGCAGTTCTCTGGTGACTCTGGTACAGAGTAGTCTGTTGACCCGAGATCGTCATAGAGTCTTGTGTGGTTCCCACTGTGCTTTGATTTCCATCTTACCATGTCCAAGAGGGCATGCAAAACGGTGGTTTTTGGGTACAGTCCCGAGTCACATGGAGGCAATGAGCGATAAGAGGGGATTCGTCTCTCCCGGTATAGGGGGTTGATGTTGCGCTGTGTTCGGTTGGCTATAACAGGAAATCCCTGGCCAGGGTTGCTGAGATTTACTGGTAAGTGTTACCAGTAGTTTCTCGAATAGTTATAGACCTCATATTGACACGACTTATCGAGCTATTGGCGTCTGACGTTTACCACCCCTAGGCGAGATATGCGACATATCAGACGATCAGACCGGAATGTACGGTAGTGTTACTGGTCGAATTCACTGGAGTGTGAGCAGGCTTGCTCGTCGATCTTCAGATCGCTCAATACCCGGGTGGCCGTTACGTTTAGCAGACCGCTTGCGGCTTGTGGGTGTTTGATATGATCATCATCTGCTGCCGGCGTATTGACGAGTCTTTAGAGTCCTACACAGAGGTTTCCTGGCTCAAGCGAAACGAAATAGGAGCGCATATGAGATATGTGCGGGACCGAGAATAATACAGTATGTGATACTGTATTCGATTCTCGCGATGTGACATTGATCGGTTATATGCGATATAGCCGGGTTATCGGATCAAGTGTTGATTCGATAAGTTGTTACTGATGATACCAGTCGGTTATGTGCGACATGACCGGATCGTTAAATCAAGTGTTGATTTAATGATTTAATGCATAATTGTATATTTGATATATTACTTTGCATTAACTAGTATCGGTTCACTTTAAAATGGATTTTCTCACTCGGGTGTGCACATTGCATATGTGATATGATTTTGTGCACTTGCTTATATCATGTTTGATGATGCATGCCAAACTTGGTTAAGTGTAAAGAATGAACCATGGTAATGAATGGGTTAGGGTTTTGATTTTTATTTATTCATTTATCTTTCTTATTTATTCTTTTTTGGAAAAAGGAAAAAGAAAGATAAATGGTGGCTTATTTTGGATTTAGTTGAAGTTTCTTGAAACTTTGACTAAGTCTTCATTCTTGTCCTATACTTAAGCCTAACCATTTTAACTAACCTAAGTTAATTCTCTACACTTAACTAGAGTTAAAAGTAAGATAAGTATTGTTTTATTTTCTATTTTTAATTCAAGACTTATCATATCTTCTTCTTCTTCTTCTTCCTTTCTTCAAGTGAAGAAACCTTCACTCCATCAATGGTGATTGTTGGAAATGAGTGAGAAATCCGATTCTAAAGTCTACCCACTTCCTATTTCTTCATCCTCTACCTCTTGCCAAGTAGTAGAGTGTGTTTCCTTCACAAGTTTTCAAAGCTAGGTGAAGGTGGAGCTTGATCTATCGATGCCTCGACGTAGATCATCTTCGGCATGGACATCGATGACCTAGCTCGCCATTTCTCCGACGAAGCCGACACTAGAGCCCGGATTCTTTTTGGACAGCGGAGACGACTTCGTTGCGGAGCTATGGAGGTGGAGCACCGGATCTACAAAGGTTGTATTTCCGTATCTTGTAGTTAAGTGTTAACTAGTTAGCTTTTTCGCCTAGATTTCTAGCAAACGATCCGTAGTTTAGGGTTTCTCAGCACCATAATTTTTGAAATTGGCATGTTCGATGCCATGGGAGACCTCACTAGCGTGCCTAGGAACCCTACACTTCGGCTGCGGCTACGCAAGCCACTGCCTCCGCTGTGGTTCCGCAGACAGCTCCTATAGCACCACTGCCTGCTCAGACTCCCGCAGCTGTGACTTCGCAAGCCACTACCTCGGCGGTGGTTGCGCCGGCCACTCCTACAGCTCTACAGCCCACTCAGACCCACGCACACTCCACATTGCATGATTTATTGACTCAGGGTATATCCGAGGAGCAGGCGCGCCAGATTATGGCGTTTATCAGAGATGGAGCTGGACCGAGCTAGGGTAGCTTTTTGATTCTTATATTTTAAACATCTATTTATTTATATGATACATATTGTATATATTTTGGACGATATTGATATTGGTGGTATTTGCGTGTTTATATTGATATCATATTTTGCTTTTGTTGATTTCTTTTGTATATTCAGCGTGAGATGTGATTATAAATACTGCGATATATATTCTGCGTGTTGATTAATTTTATATATGATGTATATATTATTGTGCACAGGGCGAGAAAAAAATAGGCAGCTCTTTTTTTTAAAAAACTGATAATATGTCCCTACGGATTAATCCGTAAGGCCCAATATTGCCCCTACGGATTAATCCGTAGGGACCTTCTTTTCCCCTACAGATTTATCCATAGGGGAAAAATATCAGGATACCTGATATTTTGCCCCTATGATCTCAGTAATAGGGGTTATACTTGTCCCTACGGAGTTGTCCGTAGGGGCAAACAAATGCCCCTACACATGTATCCGTAGGGACAAAATATCATGATACCTGATATTTTGTCCCTACACATCAGGACCTACGCACGTATCCGTAGGGGCAAATAGTTGCCCATACGGACTGATCCGTAGGGACAACTAATTTATTTTATAAAACGATAAATTAAATAAGTTTTTGTCCCTACAGCCTAATCCGTAGGGACAACAGGACCTACCGATTATGCCGTAGGGGCAAGTTTTTGTCCGTAGGGGCATGTTCAAGGCTAAGACTTGCAACTACGGTGTTTGCACCTACAGGGATATTTCTTGACTCTACGGATATATCCGTAGGGGCAGTGATTTTCTCCTATGGATAAATCCATAGGGGCAACCCCTATTTGTAATAGTGACTTTGGCTTTTAGACAAGAGCATTTCAAGGTATCCTCTACTATCCCGAGTTTCAAGATGTCTGTAAGTGCATTTAGTAGGGTATCAACGTTCAAATGTTTGGTTTCCAGAATAGGAACTATTTTTTAGACTTATTTTTATCCTCAGATTAGTGACTTTTTTCATCTTACTAACCCTTGGGACAACGGCTCATAACTACTTATTACTAGTTTCGTTTAAGAAAACTTCTAATTTTCTTGGTTTTCTTTAATTTTTCTAATATTTTGGATGTAATTTTTCACTATCTAATCTTTTATTATCTTATTTATGTACAAAAAAAATTTATTTTTAATTTTTTAATTTTTTTTGTGCTTATGCAAAGTATGATGCAAATGATGTGCAAATAAGCACAAACCTCCCCCAAACTTGTTTTCAACAATGTCCTAAAAAACCTGTAAGCTTGGGAGGATATTATTAATGGGGGCAAGAATAAGTGAAAGTGAAAATCTTCCCCAAAACTTATTTTTGGCTCACCATTTTGAGTAAAAATTTATTTTTAAGAGCCAGATTATACCCCCCTCCCAAAACTTGAGTTAAACAATGTTAAGCTTTGAAAATCACAAGAGAGAGTCAAAATTACTGGTCAATGCCAAGCTTTGTAAAGATCGAAAGTCAACACCAACCATTCGAAGATTTTATCAGTGTAGTGCACCGGTTGGTGGAATGACATGTTATAAGGAGCCAGGAAGAAGTGGGGAAAAGATAAATGGTGTGATAGAAAGGGTTTGCGTCTCGTTTTGGAGAGAAGACACAGTGATTGTGATGATGGATTACTCGCATTCTCTTTATAGTCCAGAAGAAGGGGTGGAGGTACAATTTTTTTGTTTTGAAGATGATTCATCTCAACACCCGTGTTTGCTAAAAATGCGAGTTCACCAGCGAAAATATCCTCAAAGCTCTCATCGATACCCCGAAGAATAATGTCATCAAAAAGTTTGGGGTGATCTTTAGACTCCAAAAACGGTTCATAATCAGTGTTAGATGTTGACCCGGACAACTCGGTGGAAGAGTCCGTATGTGTACATAGTTGGGTCAAACAACAACATATGAAAAGAGTCTAGATCAGTATCATGAAGCTGATCAAATTCGCTGCTGTCTACATCCATTAATTCGACAGAACATGCTTGAGCAGTAGGTTCGGAGGGTACACTTCCCAACTTGTATATGTTAAGCTCTATTGACATCTTCCCGAAGGATAGGGTCATAGAACCATTACGACAGTTGATTATAGCATTGGAAGTGGCCAAAAAGGGAATCACCGGAATTTGATTCCGTGGGTTCACTACAGACTGTGTATCGAGAACAATAAAATCCACAGGGAATACAAATTCCCCGATTTTTATTAACACATCCTCCAGCTCACCCGTAGCTTTGGTGATTGATCGGTCGGCCATCTGGAGAGTGCAGTGAGCTGGTTTCAACTCTCTGATCCCTAACTGCTCATACACTGAGAAAGGAAGCAGGTTAACACTTGCGCCAAGGTCAAGTAGAGCACGGTTAATGTGTTTACCCCCCATAGAGATAGAAATTGTAGGACAACCAGGGTCTTTACGCTTTCTAGGTAATTGTTGGGGAAAAGCTGTGTCTACAGTCTTTGACATGAACACCTTTTTCGGCACTTGAGTCTTCCTCTTTCTAGTGCACAAGTCTTTGAGAATTTTTGCATAAGCCGGGACTTGTTGTATAGCATCTAGGAGAGGGATATTGATGTTAACCTGTTTAAAGATTTCAGTGATCTTCTCCATTTGCGGACTTGGTTTGTTTCCCCTTAACCGATTCGGATAAGGTGCTTTAGCAATAATAGCTGGATCCAATATTGGAGAAGATCGTGTTGGTAGGAAAGATCCAAGAATAGGAGTAGGGATCGTCTTTGGTGGACTAGAAGAGATGTGCTGAGGGTTTGAGCCTTGGGGAAAATGGAGAATAGGCTCGGAAGAAAGCGGTGGGGTAGACGAACTGGGGTCAGAAGTAGAAGTAGAAGTGGAAGGAAAAGTCTCAGCTGGGGTATCATCGATTGATTCATCATTATTATCAATCTCTTCACCGACATAGTTGTCAAGCATTCTTCTAGATCTCAACGTAGAGATAGCATTCACATGGTGTGAATAGCCAGGATTTGGTAGAGGTTGAGCTGGAAGTTTCCCTTTCTCTCTAGCACTCATCTCGGCATTTATTCGTGCAATTTGTGCTTCCATCGATTTAAAACTCTCACTTTGGGAGGCGGAGTTTTTCTTTATGTCATCGATGGAAGACTGAAAATTTGCCGTAGCTTGCATGAAATTTGTCAGAAGAAAATTCATGGTTTGTTTGAGTGAAAAAGAGTTATCTGAACCGACCGTTTGGAAAGAATTATTCCCAGGTACAGAATTTATGGCCGGATTTTGAAAAGTTTTTGTTTGGTAGGGGTGCTGACTTATTTGAAGTGGTTGCTGTTGTGGTGGAGGACCCCCTTGAAAATTATTTTGGTTTGGAACCGTATTTTGATTTTGTGATTGGTTCCAAGCAAAGTTAGGGTGATTCCTCCAACCCTGATTATAAGTGGAAGAATATGGATCGTTTATAGGTCTTTGTTAGAAAGCAGCATTGGTATGCTCTTGACCTTGAAATGGCGATTTCAAAGGACATTCTTCCGTAAGATGTGATGGATCAGAACAGCATCCACAAACAGTTTTAGAGAGTGACATCTGATTTAGGGAGGCTGCTAAAAATTTATGTTCCATAGTTTCGAGTTTCTTTTGCATTACTGCCATTTCAGCTCTAACTCCTATGGAAACATCAGATTAGTGATTACACCCCTAGACGATGACTGGTTTACACTCTCCTACTGTAAAGTTTTCTCAGCGAAATCTTCTAAAAATCTCCAGGCTTCACCATCATCTGTATTCATAAAGGTGCCTTGACACATGGATTCAAGGGTCTGTTTTGTGGTAGGATTAATGCCCTCATATATGATTCCACAGGGATCCCATCTAGGAATTCCGTGATAAGGACATTAAACTAACAGATCCTTGAAGCGTTCAAAACACTTCAAGAATGGTTCATTTGGAAGCTGGGTAAATTGATTTATTTCGCTATGGACTCGAGCTGTTTTATGATTAGGGTAGAATTTCTTTAGGAAAGCTGTTACGAATTCTCCCTAATTCGAAATAGAATGTGCGGCTGTGTGATAAAGCCACTTCTCGGCTATATCGCACAAAATAAGTGGGAGAAGACGTAATCTCATAGCATCCACAGAAAGCTGTGAAGTACCCATCATAGCACATACATTTTCAAATTTGGTAATAAAGACATATGCGTCTTTAGACTCGAGACCGTGATATTTGGGTAAAAAATTGATGTATTGGGGTTTTATTTCAAAATTGTCCTCATTGGCAGGTAGAATGGTGAGACGGGCCGAAAGAGAACCTCGCATAGGATAACATCTCTCTTAAAGAGAGATGCGGGGTAGATTCTGCGCACCTGCGGACGGTGACAGAGTAGTGTTAAAGAAGTTCGATGGAGAACCGTCCATCGAAGTGGGTGTGATAGTGGGTGAAGAAAAAGTAGATGTAGAATTACCAACTTCGGAGTCGATAGGAGGACCGCGGACAAGACGGGCACTAGAATCCCGTGTCCAGCCGAGCATGCACTAAATAGTTTAGCACAAGTGGTAGCGTTGAGTGATAATTAAGGAAAAGATGAGTTGGTGTTTGGTTTGAAAAAGATGGAATTTTGAAAAATTCTCACAAACAATGCACAAGAAACCCTAAATCTAGTGGTCACCTAGGTCAAGTCTCTAGACCGCTCCTAGACTTCCAGAAGACAAGTCGCAAGATAGATCCTTTACTGCCTCTTTGCCCCTTCTGTGGCCAGGTAAGTGCCAGGTAAGTAGGAGGTTCTCCCCTACATAAGTAGTGGGCTTAATTAAGTAACCAATTGCCTTAGACACACTTACCATAGACACCGCAAAAGAAACGTGGATAAGCAATAGATTACCCACGACCTCCTTCTGTCCTAAGTGAGCAGGACGGTCCTTAGAGTGATGTCTAGATCTTTTTTAGTTAATGAGGGTGATGCGGATGCAAGTTTGTGATTTTTGGGGCCTAGGAAGGGTAATGAACTCCCCACCTAATATGAATTTTGATCGTGTCCCTTAATTTCCGTATTAAAAATGCAAACAACCAAGATTAAACACGCAACAAATTTTCTTTTTGCGGCGCTGCAAATTTTTTGCAAAGAATTCTGCAGAAATTGGTTAATGGAGCAGAGCAGGGAGGAGATAAGAAAGTCAGAAGTATACCTGAGAATTTTAGTGCACTCAAGTCTTCAACTCACCGTGGTTCCGCCGCTATAAGCCTACAAATACCGTGGATCCACCTCAAGATGAGGAGATACCTGCACAAAAATTTCCACAGATGCTTCTTTTGCCTCTCTGAACTCTCTGAGATGTCCTGAAAATTTTTCCTCTCGCTCCAGAGATTCCAGATTTCCTCGCAACAATTTACAACAAAACGTTAAGCACTTGTGCGAATGTGATCTAAAAATTCTGATGGAATAATAAATTTTCCAACTCAAATTACAAAAACGAACAAATTAGCACACGATCCCCGGCAACGACACCATTTGATTGATAAACGATTTCCGTGTCGTGTTTTGAAAAGTGTAAAGATCACAACCAAAGAAATTTGTATACAGCAATCAATAACGGTGTCTTTTGTAGGTTCGTCGGTGAATCCGGATCGTCCACAGGGAAAGTGTGATTTGATCGATCTTGATTTAGTTGAGTTGAAAATTAAAAGGTAAAAGAAAATGATTCAATAATTTTGAAATTTAGTTTCAAGAATCATCAAGAACTAGATCTAAAATCAAGAAATGATAGAGATCAAGAAGATATCCAAATCGTTTGAATTATCAAGATTTGTAGAAAGGCTTGTCAGAATCGATCCAATTGATAGTGATGATGAATACTTATGATTACAAATTCTTATCTATTGAAGATTTGTTGCTAGATCGATGATAATCAACGAGGTTTAGGGATCTATTGAAGAAACTAGGGTTCTTCATCATCATCCCTTGTCCTTTTATTGATTAGCATTCAAATTCTAGCCTCTAGGAAATTCAATCATCGATCGTTGATCTCTAATTTGGACCGAAAATATTCAAGAAATCATCTCACTCAAAACTAGGTCATCGTTGATTTAATTTCCTAAAGTTTACAAAACTTATAAGACTTAAGAATCGTTCAAGAATTTCATCAACATCATCTACCTATTCTCTCGATTCCGATACAAGCGGAGTTTTCACTCAAACATCATGAAAAAGATAACAATCAAGAATTAATAACTCTTCATAATGCTTAAATGTAAAGAAAGCAAGATCAAGAATTTTCACCTTTTATTGATCAACGTTTCATTACAATTCACTCAAAGATTACAAGATTTTGAGGAGAGAACTCAATCGTCAAAACTAGCTTCGCGTCATCTTCTTGAGTCGCAGATCGTCGTGGATCTCTTGCTCGGTTGAAGATCGGCGTTGCTTCAAAAAGGCTCGTTGAATGCTTGCTTGAATCGATACTCGATGAATCTTGATTTGGATCAAATTGTGTCACTCAATTTGTTTAGAATTGATTTGGATCTCACTACAATTTTTACCCTCAAAATGATGAACAAAACTTTGTAATCAAGCACCAGGTCCCTTTTTATAGATTTCCTTTAGCTTCCCCTAGAAGCTAGGTCTAGCTTCCCTTGGAAGCTTGGTTGTTATGAGGCTTGCATGAGAAGCTTGGTAGGTATTAAGCTTTACAAGAAGCTTGGCAATTAGAAGGGAAGCTTCTGGAGAACTCTAGGGACTGAAGCGCCTTGAAGAAGTTTTGCTGTTGAAAAGAAGCCTCGGGGAAAATTACCAACCGCCGATGAGTCAAAACGGTCGCGGATCCACGGCGGATCGGCCTGACTCGGCCGCAGATCTGCGGCCGTTTGAGGTGATCTCTGCATGGAATTCTCAGGTTAATTTAGTGTTAGCTTTATGGCACTATCCTGATGTCTGGAATATTTTTATACTTTCTTCTTTATTGCCAGATTACAAGTCTTGGACTTGATGTATTTTTATCAGCACTTTTAGCAGTTCCGGCTCTTTTACCTGGAGAATTTCCTGCACACAATCTCGAGACAAGTGTTTGATATACAAAAATCATGCTGTAGGGTTCCTAGGCACCCTAATGAGGTCACACAAGGCATCGAACATGCCATATTAAAATTTTAACGGTGCCGAGAGACCCGACTACGGATCGTTTGCTAGATGTCTAGGCGAAAAAGCTAACTAGTTAACACTTAACTAATGAGAAAACGGAAATACAACCTTTGTAGATCCGGTGCTCCACCTCCACAGCTCCGCAACGAAGTCCTCTCCGCTGTCCAAATCAAATCCGGGCTCAAGCGTCGGCTTCGTCGGAGAATGGGCAAGCTAAGTCGTCGATGTCCATGCCGAAGATGATCTACGTCGAGGCATCGAAAGATCAAGCTCCACCTTCACCAAGTCGTGAAAACTTGTGAAGGAAACACACTCAACTACTTGGCAAGAGGTAGAGGATGAAGAAATAGGAAGTGGGTAGACTTTAGAATTGGATTTCTCACTCAAATCATCAATCCACAATTGATGACCTCAAGCTTCTTCACTTGAAGCAAGGAAGAAGAAGAAGTAATATGTTATGATAAGTTATTTTAAAATGAATAATAAACTCAATATTTATCATAACTTAACTAAGGTTAAGTGTAGAGAATTAACCATGGTGATTAGAGTGGGTTAGGGTTAAGCAAAATGACAAGAATGGTTGCATAAAGTCAAATGTTCATGAAGCATCTCATAAGAAACAAAACTTGCCACCATTATCATTTATACTTATCCAAATGAATGAATGAACAAATAAATGAATAAATAAATATGCAAAACCCTAATTATCATAATAACCATGGTTTAATCCTATTCACTTAACCATATGATCAAGTATCATCAAACATGATACAAAAAGTGCACAAAAATATATCACATATATAATGTGCAAATCAAGTGAGAAAAATCCGTTTAAAGTGAACCTATACTAGTTAATGCAAAGTAATATATCAAATATATAATTATACATTAAATCATTAAATCAACACTTGATTCAATGATCCGGTCATGTCGCACATAACCGACTAGTATGCAATGCATCGACTTATCGAATCAATGATTCGATAACTAGGTCATATCTCATATAACCAATCGAAACATTAATCGCGAGAATCAAATACGGTATCACATACACGCATTATTCTCAGTCCCGCACATATCTCATATGCACTCCTATTTCGTTTCGCTTGAACCAGGAAACCTCTTTGTAGGACTCTAAAGACTCGTCAATACGCCGGTAGCAGATGATGATCATATCATGCACCCACAAGCCGCAAGCGGTCTGCTAAATATAACGGCCACCCAGGTATTGAGCGATCAGAAGATCGATGAGCTAGCCCGCTCACACTCCTTCGAATCCGACCAGTAACACTACCGTATAGTCCGGTCTGTTCGTCTGATATGTCGCATATCTCGCCTAGGGGTGGTAAACGTCAGACCCCAATAGCTCGATAAGTCATGCCGACGTAGGGTCCATAACATTCGTGAAACTACTGATAACACTTACCAGTATATCACTGCAACCCTGGCCAGGGATTTCCTGTTATGGCCAGTCGAGCATAGCACAACATCAACCCCCAATACCGGGAGAGACGAATCCCCTCCTATCGCTCATTGCCTCCATGTGAATCGGGACTGTACCCAAAAACCACCTGTTTGAACAACTCAGTAGAGCCGTGGTAGGGTGGAAATCAAAGCACAGTGGGAGACACACAAGACTCTATGAGGATCTCGGGTCTACAGACTAAGCTGTACCAGTGTCACCAGAGAACTGCCATCTGACGTGAGGTATAATACCATCTGGGAGTTCTCGGCGAGTCCGTTCAGTGTACCCAGTCTCCACTGAGCACCCGCATACCATCTTCGATGTCAAACACCAATGGATATAGGATCATCCATCGCCCATCGCATGGGTCGAGAAGATATGCGCTAGTCTACTCTGGAATATCGATGCCCCGTCTCGATATTCCCTCGACTAGGAACTTTTCAAGGATGTACTCATGGACTACTCAGGCCCCATTAGTATGATCTACATCATAGCCCTGGAAGTCGAGCACACATCCTAAGGGCTTTATCAACATGTAATCAGAGAGACAGAAAGTATACATGTTAAGATAAAGTGCAACCAGATAGCGTACTATCATGTCGAGCAAGAAAGTCCTTCCTATATATGTCCCAGCATCCACTACAATATACATCCAATGTACAGTAATGGCCTCTAGGGCATACATATAACTAACAATCTCCCACTTGCACTAGGGCCATCTGTAGCAGTGGTTGCAGTATCACATACTCAACCATCCCCTAAAAGTCTCTCTTTGGGAAAAAGGCCTTCGTGAGTGGATCCGCCGTGTTGTCCTCTGAGTCTACTCCCCTAACCTCGATCACCCTGGAGATCAACTATCTCCATGATCAGGTGATGCTGCCTCAGAATTTGTCTGGGTCACTGATGGGACCAGGGTTCCAGGGCCAAAGCCACACTTCCATAGTCATACAATGGCAGGAACCTAGTTCATCTTATGAACCAATATACACCCAAACTTCCTCTTTGGTAGTATCTTCAATAGCGATGTTACCAGCCTTTATCGTCTAGTTTGCCACGGTATCTAGCTTGGAACTCTTCCAACATACCGTCCCTTTACTGAGGGTAAAGACAGTGCCTGTGACTGACATTCAGTCGTCTTTATCACCCTGGAACACTTCCAGTGATTCTCCCCAGGATCGATTGATACCATCTCACTACATCTAGTGAGAATCCTACCATCCAATTACATCTATCTCATAGATGAAAACTCAGGATTTAGGAGGTATCACTTTGATCCTATTTGGGGAATCCTAGTGATAATAGGAGATTGACCGATCGTAGTATAGGAAACTCTTTTCCTATTAAGAGTATGTTGTCTACGTACAATACGAAGATGACCACCTTACTCTCTGCTACCCTTTTGTATATACAAGGTTCGTCTACCATTTTGATGAAGTCAAACACTTTGACTATCACATCAAAACAGACGTTCCAACTCCGCGATGCCTGCTTCATTATGTAAAGCAACTTGCACACGTTTCCGCTGCTCCCACTGTTTACGAAGACCTCTGGCTGTGTTCTTATAGACGTTCTCTTCTAAATCAGTATTTAGAAAAGCAGTCATAGGGCACCCAACCGCCAGATATCGTAGTCATGGTATGTAGCTGTGGTAAGTAGGATCTGGACAGACTTAAGCATAGCTACTGGAAAAAGGTTTCATCATTATCCACGCCTTGTCGATGACGAAAACCTTTAACAAGTCTAGCTTTGAAAGTCTCAACTTTTCCATCTATACCAAGTAATCTTCTCAAGATATACTTGCTCCTGATGGGGATTTAACCCTTCATATGTAGCAACCAAAGTCCATACTTTGCTGGTGTACATGGATTCCATCTCAGATCGCTAAGCATCCAGCCATTCTTACAGAGTCCCTACTCTCGATGGCCTGCTCGAAACTAGTTGGGTCATCATCTCATGATGCAATCCTTGCTCCCACTGTCATCGAGAAACCGAGGTATCTCTTAGGCGGATAAGGAACCCTACTAGATCGGCGGAGAGGCTGAGGTTCGTCGGGAACTATAGAATCTTATGGTTCTGTCAAGTCATCAACTACAGTTTTGTATAGCTGGAACCTTTCCAGTTCTACAGAACTGATCCTGCCTCGATCTTGTCCGGATTTTGCTTTTGACATAGGCCGGACAACCCCAAATCTTAACTAACTTAAGATATGGGCTCTTCCCTTTCCATATCACATATGAAGTGGTAGGCAATGATTTGATTCGAACCCTATTCAATAGGTATGCAGCTTCTCAAGCGCATAAAACCCAAAAGGAAACAGGTAACTCAGTAGTACTCATCATAGAGCACACCTTATCATATAGGGTGTGATTGCCCCGCCCCGATATACCATCGTGCTATGGTGTATACGGAGGAGTAATGCTGAGAGAGAATCTCATTCTCCTTCTAGAATAGTCCAGGAATGCTATGCACAAGTATTCTCCTCCCTGGTCTCATCATAGGACATAATACTTATACCCGTATTTTGGTTCTCTACTTCCTACTTATATTCTGTGAATACCTCAAAAGGTTTGGACTTATATTTCAACAGGAATATATGACTGAATCTTGAGAGATTATCATAGAATATAATGAAGTATAAAGAACCAGTCCTGGCATGTGTAGACCGGAGACCTTACATACATCATCATGTATCAGTCCCAAGAGTTTACCAACTCTTTCTCTGCTTCCAGTAAACAGAGCTAGTGTCATTATATCTTTGTGACATGACTGGCAAGTTTCACAAGATGTAAATTCAAACTGATTAAAATATGCATCTAATATGTAACTTCAGCCAGTCGGGTCGCATTGATATGACCTAGTCTACAATGCCTCAAGAAGAATTCGTTCATTTCTGAACTCTTCCTCTTGTGTGTGTTCTGTATACTAGGAACTGCAGTTTGATTTAGAACGTCAATGCTTTTAGATAACGTGCCTGAACCGATCAACTTTTGATATAGGAAATGTTCAAAACATTATCCATCAATACAAAATTATATCATTTCTTTACTAATAAAGAGACTGATATGATTTCGTATATCAGGTTCGATATCTAGTAGCATTTGTTCAGAATCAATGTATTTGTAATACAGGGTGACAGTGACCGACAGACTTGGCTGCAACACTTGCCCCGTTTTCTGTCTCATGAAACTTATCACCCGTTCTCAGTTTTTCTACCTTTTTGTAGCCCTATGTAACAGATTACATATCTGGGATCCTGATCCGGTATCATATACCCAGGATGCAGAGGATACTGAGAAACAGTTCTTTGTAATGAACACACCCGAAGGAGATGCATCATATGCACTTTCTTCGTTTGGGCGGCATAGGAATTTTGGTATTTCCCTATTTCCTGCTCTGTCTTATAACAATTATAAGTTGGAGCGGGACCAACGTTCCCCAGCTCTGTATAACAAGCGGGTTCGGTCAAAATTCCGTTTTATTATCTTGATTAAGGCGTGATATGGTCGCTACCAGGAGAGAGAGAGAAGAAAACACTCTGCGTGCGCTCTTTCAAGAATAGATTGGTTATGATTTTATCTAATCAGGATGGCTCCCACTGCTTTTTATCAAATCTTCCTTCAAACCCTAAAAGGAAAGACTAGCCGGGATTAATTACACACTACAAATTCGCCAATCTTTCAGCCAGGCCAGTGTCGGTACTTTGAGGGAGGTTCCCCGTGCTTTCGCACGGACCTAATTACTGTAAACCTCATTTTCCCAGAGGCGTAACCCCGTTGACACCTTTCTAGACACCTACTTGATCGGCTAATTGTAATGTGCAAAACTCTCCCAGGAGTAACAATTACTCACAGTGGGTATCGGGATCCAACTATCACATAGAAGGTATGCAATCTCATTGCAAGTTTCAACACTTGAAACTCCCGATAAAGGTTTTTACCCCTAGCACCTATGACCTTAACTATGGTCAACAAATCATAAATACTAGTCAAGTTCTATCCGTCATTTCGTGATTAATTAGACCCACCCACATGACCCTTAACTATGGTCAACAAAGTTACGCGACTGTCCTAACTAATCGCATCATATGCGGTGTAGGAAGACATCACTTAGCTAGCGTACACTATGCCTTGACTATGGTCAACAAACACAGCACGAATACTAAGTACTCTACTTCCTAAAATGACGGAGGGTTGCGGCTGGTTTTTTGTGAAAACCATTAACGCTTTGAACTTGATCTCGTTGCGGAATCAAATGGTTTTTAAATAGAATGTTTTTGAGGCTTTTCTAGTTTTGCTAAAGGGGTCACTCATGGTGAAGGGATCGTCGGCCCTTTCCTCGTCGAATGAGGTGCGGGATATATCATATATATCACTGTGCAAAGCGGAAACTATAGAAGCGATCAAAGACAAACCGAGGGTTGTAGCATCTGCCAGTTATTGCTAAAGGAGTCACTCCCGGTGAAGGGATCTCGGTCCTTTCCTCATCGAATAAGGTGCTGGATGTTCTATAATGAACACCGCGATGCAAAGCAAGAACTGTAGCTACCTGTTTTATTTTGAAATTCGATTCCACAACATCAATTAGGTTTATTTTCTTTCATTAATCTCATTAATGAATATCCCATCATTTAAGTCCACCTAACCATCACAGATAAATATAACGTACGCTTATGTCATCCGCATTCGCCTCGATGTCCCGTCTGCACCGTTAGGTTAGGTAACTAACGCCAGAGCGAGGCAGGGCTAGCGCGGGTGTAAAACATAAGCAACGTCTATATAATATATCATATATACTATATATAATACCTGTCACAGAACACAGAACATCGCATGATCACAGATAAAACACAGCAGAAGAAACATATGAAATATTGGATATACTAGGACGTCCGTGTTTTCAATACGAGCCAGTATAAAACACGGATTCCACGGTCGTGATGAATAGCCAATCCCACACCCCTAGACCCCTACGAGAGCGGCAAGCAACCCTGCCAATTCTAGGGTTAGGAAACCCGGACTCGACTCCTCGAGTTGGTCTCCCACTGGACCCCAGAACCCGGTTACTTGTGCTCCCCTCCTTGGGTCTATCCTAGTGCAGAAAAGTAAATAATATACAACGGGTGACAACTTCCGCAACCTGGAAGTGCCCCAATAAAAGAATATTACATACAAGTTTTTACATGAATGAAAATGAAAAACACTCATCTCACATAAAAACCCCCCGGCTATTCAAACACGACGATCCAATATAACATATCCAGCAACACATAACATCTCATGTCATCAACGTAAGTAAATATGCGCATCCCAATTGTCGTTGACATATAGCAACGAAACCGGCGATATCACATATTACACTTACGGTCACAGAAAAGAAAGTGTAAAACTACAACAGTTGGAATCCGCAACCATCTCAGACATCGCATGCCTGACCAAATGAATTCTTTAGACATTGCATGCCTAACAATTATAAACCCCGCATTTTAGTCTCATTATCGAAAACACTTTTCAATACTAAGTCGGGTAATTCAACAAGATTCCCGACATCCTGATCGAATGCTCGTCGCAAACTTCAGTAGGCGGCCGCACCCCCGATACCGTCGACGAAGTGCACCAAGGCGGAACACCGCTACCGCGAGCACCCTAATGGATGCTTTCGGCGACGGGGTTCTCCTACAGTCACTTGGTCGGGGCAATGGGGTGAGGCTGTCTATTAAGTTTACCCGGCGAGTATCCGCGTACGCTACGTGATTGCGACGGACTTTTGATCGCATCAAAATTCCGTGGCAACTGATCAAGTGAGACTAAAGTGCTATGTTTATAACATTCATTTTGTTATCACATAACTATTTGTGAATTCCAATTATTGTATCACATTCCAGATAAACAGAAAATGTTAAACTTTTCGATCGAACAATCGAACACCCAAATTTTCCCGATACAGCTCAACACATGAAATAAATCTAGCATTCCGTTCGTACCTCAGTACCAACGGTCCAGCCGTAGAAGGGTCAAGCCAACGCCTCACATGTGGCACGCCGTACTGCACCAAACCCGAAAGTTCAAAGGGCAGTTCAAGACGGTCACATAATCGAGTTAAGGTTTGTTGTCTTCTAGAGGGACCATCGCGTTACTTGCACTACTTAGAACGTCGTTAAACTGCGGAAAAATCCAACACTAGGAAATTTCCCGACAGGGGAAAAAGTGGGTATTTATATCCGGTCGAACTTTTTAACATATTCTAAAATTTATCCGGAAAGCCACACAGACAAAATTTGATACCCCGATCGAAACACCGAATCCCCAAAACAACTGCAGAAAATTCAACTCTTGAAAAATTATTAAAAATTCCCAGAAATATCAACACTGGAAACTAAGAATTACTGTGCATAATAAAATAAATACAGGGGCCGTACGGCCGCGGATCCGCCGCCTGAGCTTAGCTCATGCCGCGGAAGCGCGCTGGAAAAGTTGACTTGGGCCCATGAAATTTGCAGTAATTCTTATAAAACCCTGCTTGATTTTCTGGATATTTTTAATTTGGAAAAAGACCAGATTTTAAAAATTGGACAGAGAGCATGTTTGATTCGGGGTTTCGGGTTCGTTCGGACTTCAAATTCCGTCTAGACTTCGCCTAAGGCTCTAGCTAGGCTCTGATACCACTGTAGGATTCCTAGGCACCCTAATGAGGTCACACAAGGCATCGAACATGCCATATTAAAATTTTAACGGTGCCGAGAGACCCGACTACGGATCGTTTGCTAGATGTCTAGGCGAAAAAGCTAACTAGTTAACACTTAACTAATGAGAAAACGGAAATACAACCTTTGTAGATTCGGTGCTCCACCTCCACAGCTCCGCAACGAAGTCCTCTTCGCTGTCCAAATCAAATCCGGGCTCAAGCGTCGGCTTCGTCGGAGAATGGGCAAGCTAGGTCGTCGATGTCCATGCCGAAGATGATCTACGTCGAGGCATCGAAAGATCAAGCTCCACCTTCACCAAGTCGTGAAAACTTATGAAGGAAACACACTCTACTACTTGGCAAGAGGTAGAGGATGAAGAAATAGGAAGTGGGTAGACTTTAGAATTGGATTTCTCACTCAAATCATCAATCCACCATTGATGACCTCAAGCTTCTTCACTTGAAGCAAGGAAGAAAAAGAAGTAATATGTTATGATAAGTTATTTTAAAATGAATAATAAACTCAATATTTATCATAACTTAACTAAGGTTAAGTGTAGAGAATTAACCATGGTGATTAGAGTGGGTTAGGGTTAAGCAAAATGACAAGAATGGTTGCATAAAGTCAAATGTTCATGAAGCATCTCATAAGAAACAAAACTTGCCACCATTATCATTTATACTTATCCAAATGAATGAATGAACAAATAAATGAATAAATAAATATGCAAAACCCTAATTATCATAATAACCATGGTTTAATCCTATTCACTTAACCATATGATCAAGTATCATCAAACATGATACAAAAAGTGCACAAAAATATATCACATATATAATGTGCAAATCAAGTGAGAAAAATCCGTTTAAAGTGAACCTATATTAGTTAATGCAAAGTAATATATCAAATATATAATTATACATTAAATCATTAAATCAATACTTGATTCAATGATCCGGTCATGTCGCACATAACCGACTAGTATGCAATGCATCGACTTATCGAATCAATGATTCGATAACTAGGTCATATCTCATATAACCAATCGAAACATTAATCGCGAGAATCAAATACGGTATCACATACACGCATTATTCTCGGTCCCGCACATATCTCATATGCACTCCTATTTCGTTTCGCTTGAACCAGGAAACCTCTGTGTAGGACTCTAAAGACTCGTCAATACGCCGGTAGCAGATGATGATCATATCATGCACCCACAAGCCGCAAGCGGTCTGCTAAACGTAACGGCCACCCGGGTATTGAGCGATCAGAAGATCGACGAGCTAGCCCGCTCACACTCCTGCGAATCCGACCAGTAACACTACCGTATAGTCCGGTCTGTTCGTCTGATATGTCGCATATCTCGCCTAGGGGTGGTAAACGTCAGACCCCAATAGCTCGATAAGTCATGCCGACGTAGGGTCCATAACATTCGTGAAACTACTGATAACACTTACCAGTATATCACTGCAACCCTGGCCAGGGATTTCCTGTTATGGCCAGTCGAGCATAGCACAACATCAACCCCCAATACCGGGAGAGACGAATCCCCTCCTATCGCTCATTGCCTCCATGTGAATCGGGACTGTACCCAAAAACCACCTGTTTGCACAACTCAGTAGAGCCGTGGTAGGGTGGAAATCAAAGCACAGTGGGAGACACACAAGACTCTATGACGATCTCGGGTCTACAGACTAAGCTGTACCAGTGTCACCAGAGAACTGCCATCTGACGTGAGGTATAATACCATCTGGGAGTTCTCGGCGAGTCCGTTCAGTGTACCCAGTCTCCACTGAGCACCCGCATACCATCTTCGATGTCAAACACCAATGGATATGGGATCATCCATCGCCCATCGCATGGGTCGAGAAGATATGCGCTAGTCTACTCTGGAATATCGATGCCCCGTCTCGATATTCCCTCGACTAGGAACTTTTCAAGGATGTACTCATGGACTACTCATGTTGGAGATAGTGCCCTCAAAGTCAATTATTGGATCACAGGCACGTGATTGCAATGATTGAGGGAGGACCTATCCCGGTAGGACAGTCTTACTCGAGATGATAGTATGCTATCTGGTTTATCTTTATCATCGTGTACTGCTTTAGGTGACCTGACATGTCGCTATTACACGTTGATAGAGCCCCTAGGATTCTTGCTTGACGACCAGCAGTATGATGGCGATCATATACGTGGGAGCTGTGGTCTATAAGCACATCCTTAAAAGGTCCCTAGTCGTGGGAGTTTCGAGACTGGGCATCGATACTCCATTAGTAGACTAGTGTATACAGTCGAGACCCCGACGAGGGGCGGTGGCCGGTCTCACAAGCCACTGGTGTCAGTTGATTCACCTAAGATGTATACAGGTGCTCATTGGGTTATGAGTACACCGGACAGGACTCGCCGGGAACCTGCTAGTTGGTCTTATACCAGATGTCAGATAGCAGTTCCCTGGTGACATGTGTACAGGTTAGTTCATCGACCTGAGATCGTCATTTGTCTCGTGTGAGTTCCCACTGTGCTTTGATTACTACCCTACCACGGCTCAAAGGAGTCGTGCAAACAGGTTTTAGTTGGGTACAGTCCCGAGCCACATGGAGGCAGTGAGCGGATCTTCAGGGGTTCGTCTCTCCTGGTATTGGGGGTGAGGTCGCGCTGTGTCTAGGAGAGCCATTACGCAAAGCCCTCGGCCGAGGCAGGAGATTTACTGGTAGGTATTCCAGTAGTATCTCAGGGCGTTCTGGGCTACACTCCGACACGACTTGTACCGCTTTTAGGGGTCTGACTTTTACCAACCCCCTAGGCCCGCCATGCGATACTCATAGACGAACGGACCGGACTGTACGGATATTGTCACTGACAGGCTCAGTAGGGTGTCAGGATAAGTTCGCTCATCGACGTCCCTTTTGGTCAATAGCTGGTGGCCCGTCACGTATTGGCTTATACCTCTGACGTGCTAGTGGTTAAATCCACAGCCATAGTATTGACGAGTCTTTAGAGTCCACCACACTTTCAGTTACTCAAGCTTTCGGGCGAAACGCTGTAGAGGCCGTATGGAGATATGGCAGGGTCCGATCAGATACGCGCGGTATTGCACGGATCAGGATCGGACAGTTTTGTACTAGTGGCCGTATAGTTATATGGCAGGGTTTGATCTGATACGTGCGGTATTGTACGGATCAGGATCGAACGGATTTTACTAGCCGGCTTTGGCTTAAGCCGGTCTTAGTTTAGTACAGTGTAGATTTTGTCTCATTGCATTTGTATCCGGTAGGAATACAGATGCGGGTGTGTATGCACAGTATCGGGGTTTTCCTGTAATTTATTACGGGACCAGTTTTCTGGAGTTGCTAGTTTGCATTCCGTTCCGGCCGGTTTTCTTTTGTTCTTTCCCGGCCGGACTTTTCTGATGGAGGGGGTTATTTACAAGTTTGCAAATAACACATTGTGGAGGTTTTTCTTGCAAAAGTATTTATTATGATAGCATCTTTTTATTCTGTCACGACCCGCAGGGTACGGAACGTGACTGGCACTTAAATTTACGAAACGTCTAAAGGCGTCCGTAAAATAAGTAAGCCAAAAGCCCAGAAAACAAAACCAATTAAGCAGAAGAGTGAAGAAAACCCAATCAATTGAAAGCAAGTTTATCAAATAAGTCATGTAAAACCCTTTTTAAAAACAATACTAATTTTCCCGAAAATTTCGGCAGAGTCTCCTTTGTAAATACCGGCCCCCAAAATGGGTACAACAAAAAAATATACATGAATCCAACAAAATAGGGCATCCCCAAGCGGGAGCTAGCTCTTCGCCACAAGGCGGTCACAAATCCCACGCAATGTAAATGACAATAAGCATAATAATCACAAGGAAGCATGAAAAAAGTAGCATGTCGGCTCAAGTGAGCTCGACCCCAAAATACAGCATAAAATCCACAAACCTCACAGTCTCATCTCTAGGTCAATATACAATAATCTGGTAGAAACAGTAGATGGAGTACACTAGATACAAGAATATACAAGGTGGTACAAAATAATAACATAACCCACCTATGAGCAAATCTCGAGCTCAGGCAAAAGAGGCAAAAGGACAAGTGCGCCCGCCGCAACTGAACTGACGGAGCGGACCTGCAAAAGACTGTGGCACAACGGGGGTGAGTTGCCAACTCGTGAGTAATAAATAACATCTACAAAGGCTATCGTATGCATGCACACAAGCATCCTAGCATCTATAATACAGGTATGACTGGATGCACTAGCAGGTGTGTATATAACATCAGTGTACTAATATGTATGCAACATGAATATCTGAGGTCTCAATAGGTATATATAAGAAACATTTTATCTCTTTTTGTTTTTGAAACTCTTTTAGAATGCCAGCATAATGTCAATGAATCGACGAAAATCGGTGTCCAGCAACGACACCCAAAAGCTGTCTCAAATCTCATAAATGTATCTCTGGCCTCAGCCGTCCGGCTGACCCATCTCAAATATCAATATCTCATCATCTAGCGGCCACGGTCGGTATCCTCTGGATATCCGCCGTCCCAAACAGTCACCGGTAGGTAATCCATCCCCTGCCAGGCTCAACGTCATCACCACATTCCTCTTGCCCCGGGGTACCTTACCGGGCCCACCATGTACCCGTGCCGGTTCCTCCACTCCTCGACACGGATTTCCAAATCCACAGCAAACTCATGGTGGACGACACTTACATCACTAGAAAACCGCAATTTACATATTTAAAAAAAATATAATAAGTTTAGAAATTTTGCGGCTTTCCCCCGAAATCCAGCAATATCATAAAATCTCAAGAAATCCTCATAAGTGCATATATCAATGATAATGAATGCGTATGATATCAATAATCAAGTTGCGATGTGTGATTAATGTATTAAGCATGAACAATTAATATGATGAAGTACATGCACATGAATAGCAATACTACGGTTTCATTTTTAAGGAATTAAAGGCATTAGTACCAGTTTAAGTATCAATTAGTAAAAGGTTTCAATTTAAAAGTTATCTAGTGTGGTGGCATGGCAATTACCAGGGTGTGTGTGTAAACATGAATAGTGCTCGTGCTGCATATAAAAACCCTGGTAATGGTGCAGGTGTCCTATGAAATGGTTTCGTATAGATATGTCAATATAATTATGGATGCAGCAAATAGTCGAATAGGTATTTCACCCCTAAATACTAACATCACTAAGGGTCTTGTAAGTTACTAAAACTATCGGGCGGCTTGCGCCATCCAACGATAGTCCCCCGTAGATGTTACATCTACTCACCGGAATCCCTGGCTAGCTGTGTCCAATCACCGCCTTTCCCTTTCGCGCCGCGTCTGACGTCTCCGCGACCGAACCTGGAATTTACATCAATACCAAATATAAGGTTACATATCAAGAACGATGCAAAACCCCAACGAAACTACTAAAGTTCGCTAGCTAGGTACAACGTGCACAAAGTGCGCGGACACACGCGAAAATCGCAAAAACTGCCAAAAAACGCCGATTTGGTCGCCCGGCAAAACTAAAACCCGACTACCCAAAAATCCGCACTCACGCATCCTAAAAGTCGTAGGACAAGCCATTACAATCATCAAGATATCAAAAATAATCCATCACATAATTTATATAAAAATCTAGTAAGCATGAAATTGCAATTTGATGCAAACATCGACAATTTAGCGACAAAGTCAACACCACCCAACACCAACATCCAAACTAACCAAATAGCTAGCCAATACACTAATTTTAAACCATCAACTATGCTTAAAAAACCTAATTTCCATAAACAAAACCTTCTCTTGATTTTTGTAATTAGCAAACATAAACCAAACTATATATGAAAAACCTTAATTTAACACTAGATTTTAGCCTAATAAGCAAGTTAACCACTTAGATTAAGGTTAGCAAAACACTAGATAGCAAATTAGGTTTAATCAATTAAATAATGCTTTCTAAAACTTAATCCACTCACTAATCAAGCTTCACAAACCAATTCCATACAAAAATCCTCTCTTGAAATCCTAGAAAAGCAATTTCACACTTCTAAATTTAACCAAATTAGCATAATTGAAAACTACATCAACAAGATAACTATATGGATTAGTTAATTAACCACTAGATTAACTATAAAACAATCTAATTGAGTATTATGGCTTCAAAACCCTAGCTAAAATTTTTCAAGCAAAACCTAAGAAAACTAGATTAAAACTACACTAAGTTTAACACTAAACCATGCATTTAAAGGAATTAGCAACAAAAGAAAGTAACTTTGATGGAATTTATACCTCTTGATCAATGGATCAAGCAAGAAAATTTTGCTCCAATTGATGGCCTCAAGCACCAAGATCCAAGCAAGAATGGTTAAGGAAAGGATAGCATAAGGATTTTGTGTTGAAAAAGAGAAGGATTTGTGGATTTTTGATGTGGTTTTTGAAGAACTTTGAAGAAAAATGAAAAGAAAAGAGTTGAAGAAAGAGGGTGCAGGTTTCGGCCAGAATAGAGGAATGGGGGAGGGTGTGGGCAAGTGGGGAAACTCAAGGGTCAAGTTCCAAAGTCAAATGTATCATAACTTATTCATTATATTTAAAATAAATCAAAAAACCCTTAAATCAACTCAAGAAAGCAACTAAAGAAAAGAGGCCAAAAATTTCTGGTCTCACACAAGGTGGGGCTGTCCTAGGGCTGAGGAAAAAAAGAGAGGGGTTTTACAAAAGGAATTTTATGCAAAAAGGCCCCGTACAACTCAAAATTTGCAAGTTTTAGCCCAAAATTCAATAAATTCGTTTCATAACATAAAAATTTGTTAAAAATAAAAATAAATTACTAAAAATTCATGTTATCACTAGATTATAATTATCATAATTTTAGAGATTAAAATTAGCCCGGAAAAATTTGTATTTATCGCTTATTTAATATATTTTCTTACCGGCTTAAAATAATATTAAAAAATTGAAAAATTAGGAAATTTTTTTTAAACGACCAGAATTTCATAATTAACTCATTAGCTACTAAAAACAAGCAATTACCTATCCATTTTAGGTATAATTAGCCCTAAACTGCAAAATAACAAGAAAGACGGTTTTCGGAAAAATACCGAATTTTCACCGAATTTCAGGAAAACACCAAAAAGACTTTTCAAGACGCTACATATTCCTTTCTTTTCTATCATCATTTCTTATAAAAGGTGATTAGGATTGATTTCATGTTGATGTGAGATTGTTATGATGATATTTGGTTGTGGTCACCCATTCTCTTCTCCTACACTCACCTCCTTTTTGCTTCATATTATTTCCTCCACCTTTTTTCTAAGGATAAGTTTTTCCATGGTTGAGAAAAAGAAAAAGAAGATGAGAGCTTCATCTTGAGAGTTTCATTCTTCATCTCATTTTCTTGCTAGAAAAATGCAAGCACCATTTTTTCTAATCTTGATTCCTCCATCATCTTCAAAGGCAACAAACCCCAAAAGAGACATACCCTCTACACTACACATTCTACAGCATATCTTGAGCATGTCGAGTTGCCGGCTTCATGCCCGAGTTGCCTCGGTATTGAGGCGGGAGCCCGTAAAAGACGCAGGCGATGTGGTGCCCTTCCGGCGAGGAGGCGACGATGTGGAGGCAAGACTTTCCGCGGGAGATCGGGACGATGACGAAAAGACCGGAGGACTCGGATCACTCGGTATACTTCTCTTCCCCTCTCTTGATTGCTAGCATTAGGTTAATGGTAAACGATCCGGGTTTTCATTGTCCGCGGTAGCGCCGGTTTCCGAGTAAGGAAAATTTTTGATTCCGCATTTTGGCCTCGAGTACGAGGCCGGGGCGCTGCCGTGGCGCAACATGGTATCAGAGCCACGCCATTAACCTTGCCTAGCTTTTTCTAATGTGTTTTACTTATCCGATCGACCGAAATTCCAAAAACCGCGTTTTGTGTACATCAGTTTTCTGTCGATTTTTTCCGGGCTCGAAAAATTTTTCAGGTGATTGCAGAATGATGTACAGGAAATTATAAGAACACTGGGAAAATTTGACAAGATGATCCCTCTGAGCAAGCGCGGATCCGCGGCCATTAACACTTCTCAGGCCGCGGATCCGCCGCAGTTAAAAGGGATCATGATGTCATATTTCTACAGTGGGCTTATGGGCTGATTTTGGGGCTTTTGGGATATTAAATTTGGGCCCAGTTTCTCTGTGAGTGCTACAGTTTTTCTTGGGGGCCCACTTGTTAATTGTTTGATCGATCGGATATTTTTAAACACATTATTTCACAGTATTTACATTATATCTGCGACCGTGAATTTCACTTGATCGGTAAATCCCGTCTAACTGCTATAGCCCGGTTAGACGGATTTGCGAACGTGACTTTCACGTTGATGTTCTATGTTTATGCTGTGTTGTTGCGGATCGGTCGTGGGGGATAGCCTGGGTGCAATGCTAGTACAGTTTTGTTTTATATGTACATTTGATATTGCGGGGCGAGCGTCCGACATGTGGACTGCCGTCACTGCCTGTTTGTATTATTCTTTTGGGGCACGACCTGGTTGCGGTCGATGTACCCGGTGTATGTATTTTTTACTTTCTGTACTAGGTTTGCCCCGCGGTGGGGTGCACGGATAGCCGGGTTCTGGAGGGCAATAAGCCTGCATCTCATGGCATTGGGACGGAGGAGGCTTCACTCTAGGATTGGCGGGCTATTCACCGCACTCGTAGGGGGTACAGGTTGACCCAGGAGGGGTGCACAAGTTACCGGATTCCGTGAAGTGCTGGGTGGTCCATTCACGGAGCTGGAAGGGGCTGCCTCGCTTCAGGTTTTGGCGGGTGACTTGCCGCGCCCGTAGGGGTCTAGGATTTCATTGCACAGGCTATCCACACGACCAGGGGAACGTCGGGTTTCAGCAGCGGCTCTGTGAAACCCGGGGCTTCCAGATATCTGTATTGTTCTGTGATGCTGTACATTTCTGTGATGTTACATTTTTATTCACGCCTTGAGCGAAATACTATATATTGGTATATATATTAGTAGATGTTGTATATGTTTTTCATCCGCGCTAGTCCAGTCCCCGCTCTGCCGTTAGTTAGCTAACCTAACGGGTGATGACGGGACCCAGTGGCGAATGCGGATGGCATATACGTACGTCAGTATATTTTCGTTCTTTGTGGTGTGATCAATTGATGGGACTGCGTTGATTCGGATCAATGCAAGATAAACAAACCTATTCTGATGTTGTTGGAACACTTTTCAAAAAGCTGTTATTGCAAGGACGTTCGCTTTTGTTTTGCATCGTGGTATTCATTTGGAATATCCTGCTCCTCAGTCGACGAGGCAAGGGCCGAGATCCCTTCACCGGGAGTGACCCCTTGGACAGAAGTTTGCGTCAGGGCATTAACTTCACTATAGCCGATTACTTTTGCTTTGCATCGCGGTATTCAGTTGGAATATCCTGCACCTCATTCTACGGGGAAAGAGCCGAGATCCCTTCACCGGGAGTGACCTCTTTAGTAAAGGTTTTCGTCACTATATTTTCTAAAAAGTTATCCGGTTCCTTCAACGATATCAAGTTCATTACGTTAAAGGTTTTTCGCCAAAAACCAGTCGTAGCCCTCTGTCATTTCAGATTAGTATTGCTTAGTATTCGCGCTACGTTTGTCGTTGCTATTCGCCGAGGCGTAGTGTGCGGTAGCTCTGTAATGCTTTCTGTCGTATGGATATGCGGATTGGTTAGGACAGTCGTACGACTTTGTTGATTATTCGTCAAGGGTCGTGCGGGTGGGTTTAACGCAATCAAGATAATGACGGGCTGAACTTGACTAGGACCTTTTGATTTGTTGATTATTCGTCAAGGTCACTTGGGTCCTAGGGGTAAAAATCACATCGGGAGTTTCAAAAGAACTGAAACTTGCCAGATATGCGCATACCTTCTGGAGTGTGGTGACTTGAGTGGATTCCGTCAAGTTATCATGCGATGATAGTTGGATCCCGATTCCCACTGATGAGTTGGTTTACTCCTCGGGTGATCCCGACTAATTCTTCTTTAAGGTTTGGAGGAGAATTTGAGGTACAGTGGGAGGTTTCCTGATTAGATAAAGTGATAACCATTCTGATCTAGGTTAGAGTGCACGCTGAGTGTTTCTTTTCTCTCTCTCTGGCAGCGACCATTGACCCGACCCTAGACTATGACTCAGTGACCAAGTTGACCGAACCTTCTTAACACTGGCTTTTGGATTGTCAGAGTTGCAGACCTCATTGCCACTCCTACTTTTACCCTTTTCTCCAGGACACCCCGTATTATTACGAACGTCCACTTCCATTGGACAAAACCATCGTATGGTTAGATACGAACTCGAAGGAATTCGAGGATGGTTTCCGGTTCTGGAGAAAACGGATAGGATTATTCAGTTGTCTTTTCCCTTTTACCTTCTCTCAAGTTGTGAGTACTCCTTGGTTTAAAAGATAGTACACCTATTATGCAAATTGGATAGTCTTCTTCCAAACCTTAGGCTGGTGCCGAACGGCGGGGAATGAAGAAAACCAATTAGCATAACGATGGTGTGCAGAAGGTATTAAGTTAAGACAAAGCAAGGGATTAGTAAGAGGGCAAAGTAAAATGCGACTGCTATTTACGACCAAACCGAGTATATCTTCGCCAAACCTAAATCACCTTTGTATTTCTCCAGGACATTCCGTATCACTACGAAGATCCACAGTTTATTTGGATACTCCATCGTATGGTTATATACGAACTCGAAAGGAACTTGTTCCAGTTCGGGGATGGATTCTGGTCCAGGAGAAATAGGAATAAGGATTATTCGGTTGTCTTTTATCTTCACCTTCTCTCGCATTGCGAGTGCTCCTAGGATTAGGACAGTACACCCATTCTGCTTATTGGATAGTCTTCTTCCAAACCATAGGCTGGTGCCGAACGGTAGGGAAGGAAGAAAACCATTTGGCCTAAAGGGGTGTGCAGAAGGTAATGACTAAAGACATATTAAGGGATTTGGAGAGATGGCAAAGAATTATATGGTTATAGTTGTGAATCTGGATAATGGTAGAGGCATTACTAGGAATACCAGGATACCCCATCGAAACATTTCAATGTTTCAGTTCAACTGTGTAATGTTAAAAGAAAACTGATTTCCCGATTAGACACTTGCTCCAGGGTATGTATTTACCAGGTTTGATTCTCACATCTGTATGGTTTTACAGATGATGAGTGGGAGTAAGTTATTGGGAATAGGGTGATCATCCTCATTATATCGGGATTCGTTGTAATCGGTGATATTTGAGGAGATCATCAAGGCTGTTTGCCGGTCGGCAAATATTTGGTTTTGAATATCCGCTGTTATGCACCAATTTCAAATTAATATATCTGTACGTCTATATTCATAGAGTGAGATATACCTTTTGATATTATGTCGATCACATTTACCTATATCAGTGGATGGTTAGGTAAGGAGCATTAAACAGCGGTGTAATTCTTCTTAACCATAAGTACAGTTTTCAACCTACGACACACAGTGAAAGAGTTGTTAGACTCAGCGGACTTATACAGAGTATTGTATGTTGTCCAGTGTCCATTGGGACAGAGGGGTTGGTCCTCATACTATATTCTGTTTACTTTTAACTTCTCTAGTTCTTAGACATGTGTTTCGTAGAAACACAGGGTCTAAATTTTTGAGAAGTTATAGGTATTTGAATAGAGTAGAGAACCAAGTATTGCAAGTATCGGGATTCTTCAAAGTGATCGAAGATGTAGATACTTGTGTATGGTATTCAGTTGATAGTAATGATAAAGAGAAATTGCTTCTCTTTCAGGTTACTCAGAATTGGAAGTACTCCTAAGTTGAGTAACGCTGATCGGCCTCCTTCCATTTAGTTGACATGCACTGGAGATAGCTGCATGATTTGAATCTGGTTCAATTAAATCAGTGCCTCTGGTTCTATATTGGATATAGAACAGTTCATATCTTAACGTTGTTAAGGTACGGGGAGTTGTCCGGCTTATGCTTAAAACCAGACACTGGACAACTCAAGGCACGTTTCTGTAATGGCTGTTTGTGGGTTGACCCAGGCTATGACGAGGGTTGATTTTCTACCATCTGGCAGATCAATAGAAATATTGTTCTAGACTCGCCACAGTTTTATTAAAAAATGGATTTTTCAAAAACAGTAGTGGGAGTATGGTAGAACTGGAAGTGATTCCAGAACCGCAGACGATTACTGAAGATTTGATAAGGAACCTAAAGATTCAATCTGATTTGACATTCCATTGGCCACTCCGCAGATACGGTGGGTAACTTCAGGCACCCGAGAGGTACTCCGGTAGCCTCAAGGACGGTGACAGGGAAGTTCTTGTTTACCCACACTTGCCATTGCTGTTGTTCCAGGCCGCGAGACCCGGCAGGAGGATGAGTATAGCGTCGTTCTGAACTAGCTTCAGAAGTGTACGTGTATATGACTCTGCCAGAGGGTTGTCGTAGTCAGTGGGAGCAGCGGAAGCATTGGTGGACAGGTGGCTTATGTCTATTTATAGACTAAACCAGATATAGCGGAGATAGATCATCTATTTCTGACATGACAGTCATAGGTTTGACGTCATCAGAATAGGGGATGGATCTGTTGAGAAGGTAGTAGGGTGTGATGTCCTGGTTTTGCATGACATACACAGAGTAGGAAGTGACATTCCTATGCTACGATCGGTTATACTTTGGTCGTCACACAGTGGTTTCTCCACATGGAACTTGGATATTATATCTGACATACTGGTTACTAGATCTATGGTTTTAGATCTAGATTTGGGTGGTTTCCCAATCAGGGTATTTTGACAGCATTCTATGAGTATTTAGAATGGACGACTCCTGGCATGGTAGTGTACCTGCAGGTAATGGAGTCACCCTCTCTAAAGGTGTCTTATAGACTAAAGTAGAGAGGGATGTGCATGATTGGCAGATCACTTGCTTAGGCAATTGAGTCAATCATGAGATGTCAAGTACCACACCAGATGTTGTTCTTGCACTAGATGCAATAAGTTGATATTGATCCAATCCTGGTGGAACAGTCGGAAGCAGTTTTAGAACATAAGTGAATGTTCTAGGGATATGATAACGGCTGCCTCCTTTAGGAGACGGTTATCACTCCAGGCTTCCAAGGTGACATGGACGACAAGGAGGTTGTCAGAGTTATAGTTCTCCCTCTGATGAGGGACTGTATTTTGGACAGGTGGTCCAAGGCAATACTGAGGGAGGCATGGCGCAGGATACTGATTAAGTTCAGTTGATGATACAGTCTAAGAAGTTTGGATTTGGAGTTCATTTATGAGCTAGGTCCCATCAGACATCCAGACATTCCAAGACAGGTATTGCTCATTTCGGGAGATGGCTTTCTCCGCGAACTTGAGATATAGAGAGACATAGAAAGAAACATCACAGCGGATCCACTCACTGAGGCTATTCCTCGAACGCAATAGTTTCGCAAACGAGCTTTGTGAGACTGACTATTAGAGGAGTTGGGTGTTCGGTATCACACGGGCTGTGAGTATGCGACATCGCAATAATTAGCCTTGAGTGCAAGTGGGAGATTGTTGGAGATAGTGCCCTCAAAGTCAATTATTGGATCACAGGCACGTGATTGCAATGATTGAGGGAGGACCTATCCCGGTAGGACAGTCTTACTCGAGATGATAGTATGCTATCTGGTTTATCTTTATCATCGTGTACTGCTTTAGGTGACCTGACATGTCGCTATTACACGTTGATAGAGCCCCTAGGATTCTTGCTTGACGACCAGCAGTATGATGGCGATCATATACGTGGGAGCTGTGGTCTATAAGCACATCCTTAAAAGGTCCCTAGTCGTGGGAGTTTCGAGACTGGGCATCGATACTCCATTAGTAGACTAGTGTATACAGTCGAGACCCCGACGAGGGGCGGTGGCCGGTCTCACAAGCCACTGGTGTCAGTTGGTTCACCTAAGATGTATACAGGTGCTCATTGGGTTATGAGTACACCGGACAGGACTCGCCGGGAACCTGCTAGTTGGTCTTATACCAGATGTCAGATAGCAGTTCCCTGGTGACATGTGTACAGGTTAGTTCATCGACCTGAGATCGTCATTTGTCTCGTGTGAGTTCCCACTGTGCTTTGATTACTACCCTACCACGGCTCAAAGGAGTCGTGCAAACAGGTTTTAGTTGGGTACAGTCCCGAGCCACATGGAGGCAGTGAGCGGATCTTCAGGGGTTCGTCTCTCCCGGTATTGGGGGTGAGGTCGCGCTGTGTCTAGGAGAGCCATTACGCAAAGCCCTCGGCCGAGGCAGGAGATTTACTGGTAGGTATTCCAGTAGTATCTCAGGGCGTTCTGGGCTACACTCCGACACGACTTGTACCGCTTTTGGGGGTCTGACTTTTACCAACCCCCTAGGCCCGCCATGCGATACTCATAGACGAACGGACCGGACTGTACGGATATTGTCACTGACAGGCTCAGTAGGGTGTCAGGATGAGTTCGCTCATCGACGTCCCTTTTGGTCAATAGCTGGTGGCCCGTCACGTATTGGCTTATACCTCTGACGTGCTAGTGGTTAAATCCACAGCCATAGTATTGACGAGTTTTTAGAGTCCACCACACTTTCAGTTACTCAAGCTTTCGGGCGAAACGCTGTAGAGGACGTATGGAGATATGGCAGGGTCCGATCAGATACGCGCGGTATTGCACGGATCAGGATCGGACAGTTTTGTACTAGTGGCCGTATAGTTATATGGCAGGGTTTGATCTGATACGTGTGGTATTGCACGGATCAGGATCGAACGGATTTTACTAGCCGGCTTTGGCTTAAGCCGGTCCTAGTTTAGTACAGTGTAGATTTTGTCTCATTGCATTTGTATCCGGTAGGAATACAGATGCGGGTCTGTATGCACAGTATCGGGGTTTTCCTATAATTTATTACGGGACCAGTTTTCTGGAGTTGCCAGTTTGCATTCCGTTCCGGCCGGTTTTCTTTTGTTCTTTCCCGGCCGGACTTTTCTGATGGAGGGGGTTATTTGCAAGTTTGCAAATAACACTTTGTGGAGGTTTTTCTTGCAAAAGTATTTATTATGATAGCATCTTTTTATTCCTTTCTTTTCTATCATCATTTCTTGTAAAAGGTGATTAGGATTGATTTCATGTTGATGTGAGATTGTTATGATGATGTTTGGTTGTGGTCACCCATTCTCTTCTCCTACACTCACCTCCCTCTTGCTTCATATTCTTTCCTCCACCTTTTTTCTAAGGATAAGTTTTTCCATGGTTGAGAAAAAGAAAAAGAAGATGAGAGCTTCATCTTGAGAGTTTCATTCTTCATCTCATTTTCTTGCTAGAAAAATGCAAGCACCATTTTTTCTAATCTTGATTCCTCCATCATCTTCAAAGGCAACAAACCCCAAAAGAGACATACCCTCTACACTACACATTCTACAGCATATCTTGAGCATGTCGAGTTGCCGGCTTCATGCCCGAGTTGCCTCGGTATTGAGGCGGGAGCCCGTAAAAGACGCAGGCGATGTGGTGCCCTTCCGGCGAGGAGGCGACGATGTGGAGGCAAGACTTTCCGCGGGAGATCGGGACGATGACGAAAAGACCGGAGGACTCGGATCACTCGGTATACTTCTCTTCCCCTCTCTTGATTGCTAGCATTAGGTTAATGGTAAACGATCCGGGTTTTCATTGTCCGCGGTAGCGCCGGTTTCCGAGTAAGGAAAATTTTTGATTCCGCATTTTGGCCTCGAGTACGAGGCCGGGGCGCTTCCGTGGCGCAACAACTCAGGCCTCATTAGTATGATCTACATCATAGCCCTGGAAGTCGAGCACACATCCTAAGGGCTTTATCAACTGTAATCAGAGAGACAGAAAGTATACATGTTAAGATAAAGTGCAACCAGATAGCGTACTATCATATCGAGCAAGAAAGTCCTTCCTATATATGTCCCAGCATCCACTACAATATTCATCCAATGTACAGTAATGGCCTCTAGGGCATACATATAACTAACAATCTCCCACTTGCACTAGGGCCATCTGTAGCAGTGGTTGCGGTATCACATACTCAACCATCCCCTAAAAGTCTCTCTTTGGGAAAAAGGCCTTCGTGAGTGGATCCGCCGTGTTGTCCTCTGAGTCTACTCCCCTAACCTCGATCACCCTGGAGATCAGCTATCTCCATGATCAGGTGATGCTGCCTCAGAATTTGTCTGGGTCACTGATGGGACCAGGGTTCCAGGGCCAAAGCCACACTTCCATTGTCATACAATGGCAGGAACCTAGTTCATCTTATGAACCAATATACACCCAAACTTCCTCTTTGGTAGTATCTTCAATAGCGATGTTACCAGCCTTTATCGTCTAGTTTGCCACGGTATCTAGCTTGGAACTCTTCCAACATACCGTCCCTTTACTGAGGGTAAAGACAGTGCCTGTGACTGACATTCAGTCGTCTTTATCACCCTGGAACACTTCCAGTGATTCTCCCCAGGATCGATTGATACCATCTCACTACATCTAGTGAGAATCCTAACATCCAATTACATCTATCTCATAGATGAAAACTCAGGATTTAGGAGATATCACTTTGATCCTATTTGGGGAATCCTAGTGATAATAGGAGATTGACCGATCGTAGTATAGGAAACTCTTTTCCTATTAAGAGTATGTTGTCTACGTACAATACGAAGATGACCACCTTACTCTCTACTACCCTTTTGTATATACAAGGTTCGTCTACCATTTTGATGAAGTCAAACACTTTGACTATCACATCAAAACAGACGTTCCAACTCCGCGATGCCTGCTTCATTATGTAAAGCAACTTGCACACGTTTCCGCTGCTCCCACTGTTTACGAAGACCTCTGGCTGTGTTCTTATAGACGTTCTCTTCTAAATCAGTATTTAGAAAAGCAGTCATAGGGCACCCAACCGCCAGATATCATAGTCATGGTATGTAGCCGTGGTAAGTAGGATCTGGACAGACTTAAGCATAGCTACTGGAAAAAGGTTTCATCATTATCCACGCCTGGTCGATGACGAAAACCTTTAACAAGTCTAGCTTTGAAAGTCTCAACTTTTCCATCTATACCAAGTAATCTTCTCAAGATATACTTGCTCCTGATGGGGATTTAACCCTTCAGATGTACAACCAAAGTCCATACTTTGCTGGTGTACATGGATTCCATCTCAGATCGCTAAGCATCCAGCCATTCTTACAGAGTCCCTACTCTCGATGGCCTGCTCGAAACTAGTTGGGTCATCATCTCATGATGCAATCCTTGCTCCCACTGTCATCGAGAAACCGAGGTATCTCTTAGGCGGATAAGGAACCCTACTAGATCGGCGGAGAGGCTGAGGTTCGTCGGGAACTATAGAATCTTAAGAAGTGCATACGCTAGTCTACTCCGGAGTATCGATGCCAAAAGTGAAGGAATGGTATATGAATTCGCATAGAGAATCTACTTGAGAACGTGAAGACGAGATTCGACCAAAGTTTCCACACCTCTTTTATGAGATCCATATCTTCTTGTCTTTTTCCTGTTCCGTGAATTTCGAGGACAAAATTCTTTTATAGTTGGGTATAATGTAGCACCCTAGTACGTTTATACAATATAACTTGGTATTTTAAATCTTTTTATAATTCTTTTATTTCATCTTTTATGTTGCGAATGATTCGAATAGTACTAGTCGTTATCAGACCCGACCCGCATGTTTAGAACCCAAGATGGTGCAAGGTTATGTCTGAGATTTGCCAGTAAAGTGTATCCATGTGAATCTAGCATAATACCTATATTATATATTTAGATCTTTATATATATATATATATATATATATATATTGATATATCACAAGTTATGAATAAAAGAATATCTTGCTACCTAATTTTGCATGGCATATCATCTCATATTTTATTTTCGCTCTTATCTATCATGGTCAAATCCTAAAATATAGACAAAAAAATATTTATGAGCTCCCAACGTGTCAGAATGTCGACCGCCTCGCCATAGATGAGCCGTGTTGAAAGCGGGTTACCCGAACTTCAACTCCGTCACCGGGCGAAGAAACTTCCTCCAGAGACTCACTGGGCGTGGAGGAAGGCGATGCGAATTCTGGGTACTCTCTCTTTTTCACACTCCCTCACCATGGCTACAAGTGACATTAACCTAGAGAGATCAAGCTTTCTTTTTGTGAGGAAGAAGAAGGTGGAAAACATGATGGCTAGTGAAAATTCATTATTTCATTTTACAACCATGTCATGATAAACATGACACATAAACCCTACCACTGTCTCTCTCATGTGTGTGTCAACACACAAGAGAGAGGGTGGGCCCCACTATTAATTAAGAATAATAAATAAATAATATATATATACACACACACACACACACACACACACTTTAATACACACACACATACATACATATATAAATGCGTATTTATTTATACATAATTTCGAATGGTGGGAATTAATATATATATATATATATATATATATATCTCAACTATATATATATATTAAATAAATATTAGTACATGTATCCTATACACGTACACATCATGTATCACATATATGAAATACCATCAATATCTTCTCAGCATCATGTACTGTAGAAGAAAGTGTTTACTGGCAGCGCAACATGGTTAAAACGGGCATCACACATGCAATTTTGAAAACTTCGTGGTGCTAATGAACACTTACCAAGATCTAACTAGAATATTAAGGTTAACTATGATGATATCATAAAAACTAGTTAAGAGAAGAATGCTACAAGCTTTGTAGACCGTGTCCTTCTTTTCTAAAGCTTCGAGTTGTAGTCCACGCGACTCCACTAGGCTCCACTTGAAGGTTGAACGAATTTCCTCCAATGACCTTCGTGCCAAAGATGATCTACCCGAAGTCCGCCAATCCAAGCTACCTCTTCACTAAACTCTTTAGTGAAAGAAACACACCACACCTAAGTGCTAATCTAATATGGGATGGTGAAGTAGGGGTGTTGTATGCTCACTAGGGTTCTCACAAGCTCAAGAATTCACAACTCATGTGAAGATTTGAGCTTGGAGGTGGAGGTGAAGAATGAGGACAGAGCTAGAGAGCATATGATCTCAACTCAAGAAAAACACAAGTGTTAGAATGAGAATGAGGAATGGCTCTCAATAATATCTCACTCATTGAAGCATCCAATTTTCCTCAATAAAAAATATAGCACCGTGCTTCAATATTAAGTCAAGAGTAATAAAGAAAAATAAAAGCCATGCTTCATCCCATGCTCCTCATTTTCCACCTCATTTCTATTTTCTTAAAATAGAAGTCTAACCATGCTTCATAATATATTTATATATAATATATGTATATATATATATATATATATGTGTGTGTGTGTGTGTGTGTGTGTGTGTGTGTGTGTGTGTGTATAAAGAAAAAGATTAGTGAGCAATAATATTAGTTAATATATAATTATATCAAATATAAATATATATCATATTATTAAATCAACACTTGCTTTAATAATCCGGTTATATCACATATAACCGACTAATATCATTTATCTGTATATCGCATTATCGAATCAACACTTGATTCGATAAACTGGTTATATCACATATAACCTAACCGATAACAAATAACCGCTAGATTAGAATACGGTATCACATACTCGTATTTAATCATGCCCCCGCACATATCAACATATGTGCCCTACTTCGTTTCGCTTGAACCAGGAAACTTCTGTGTGGGACTCTAAAAACTCGTCAATACGCTAGCAGTAGGTGATGATCACATCAGTCACCCATAAGCCGTTAATGGTACTAGCGGGATGTAACGGCTACCCAGGTATTGAGCGAATAGAAGACCAACAAGCAAGCTTATCCAAACTCCCATGAAGCCTATAGGTAACACTTACCGTACATTCTTGTCTCTTCGTATGATATGTCGCATATCGAGTCTAGGGGTGGTATCGCCAGACCCCAATAACTTGATTTGTTTTGCCGATGTAAGACCTATAACGGTATGAGAAACTACTGATAACACTTACCAGTAATTCTCATCAACAGCCCTTGCAAGGGACTTACTATTATAGCCAATCGAGGATAGCGCAACATTAACTCCCAATACCGGGAGAGACGAAACCCTTCCTATCGCTCATTGCCTCCATGTGACTCGGGACTGTACCCAAAATCCATCTGTTTGCACGAATCCTTTGAGCCGTGGTAGGGAGGAAATCAAAGCACAGTGGGAGCCACACAAGACTCCATGAAGATCTTGGGTCTACAGACTAACCTGTACCAGTGTCACCAGAGAACTGCAATCTGACGATAGGTATAATATCAACTAGGAGTTCTCGGCGAGTCATGTTCGGTGTACCCATTCTCTAATGAGCACCTGTGTACAATCTTTGATGTCAAACACCAATGGATATGAGATCAACCATCGCCCCATACAGGGTCAAGAAACGTACACACTAGTCTACTCTGGTATATCGATGCCCTGTCTCGATATATCCTCGACTAGGAACAATTGAAGGATGTGCTTGTGGACTACCCAGGTCCCAGTAGTATGATCCACATCATAGTCCTGGTAGTCAAGCCAACATCCTAAGGGCTTTATCAATATGTATATGAGAGACAGTATAATTGTAACATTTCAGGAAAATAAAATATTATTTTTGGGAATTTAAATAATTAAATAATGAATATTATGAATATTTTAAAGTATGGAGATTAGTTTTAATGATAGGTATAATTGTATACTGATAGTTTGGAAAATATTTGGAAAATTAATATGAATATTGATTTTGAAAGAATTTATGTGATTTAGACATTTTATAAATTATTATATAATTATTTTTATACAAGTTTAATACTAAACCAGATTAAAATTTCGTTAATTATGCATTAAACGTGTTTATGTATTATGGCATGCTACAAAGCATGTTGCAAACACTTGTTACATTTTATGAAACATGGCTTTAATTCCTTATTTGAATTTATTGGTTTTGGTTTTGTTTTAATAAGTAAGAGGAAAAAGAAATATAAAATAAGTGTGACATGAGACATGGGACCATGTGGGAGAGAGAGGGGGGGGGGAACTTCTACACACTACAAGACTCTTTGAACATGGCTCATCCCTTACTCCTTTATTCCTCATTTTCATCCTCTTCACCTTATTTCTCCTCACTCTCCACCTCCTCTACACCCCACTAAACACCCCAAAAACTTAGCTAAAACCACATACTCCCTTCACAAAAGCCACTCCAAATCTCACTACAAACCCTATGATGGAATCAAGATTGGACTTTAAGCACTTGGGATCATCTAGGGTTTTTCCTTAGTTGCTAAATGAGATATAACCCTATATCATTAGTTTAGAATCTTGTTTTCCTCATATCTAATTATGGTTTAGAGTAAAAATTGTGTAGATTAGTGAGGTTAGAATTTTCTAAGATGAAGGTTAGAGGATATCATGAAGTGTAAAGGTGAATTTGAGGTTTAGTTGTGACTACAACCCATCTAGTGTTAAATTCTGGACAAACCAGAGACTTAACCCCAAAAACTTGAATTTTGGATTTGCCGATATCAGATTTTCGTGGGAATTGTGATGATATTTTGAGATTTGCTCTAACTCCTGAGCTTTGAAAATTATTTATCGATTACTGTGAGACATGCAGGTGACCTAGAAGCTAACCTAAGGACCCGAGACCCAAACCCTCACCTTTGGCCGCAAATAAACTCTTTCTGGCCGCAATATGCGTCCAGGGTATGGGTGAATGGCTTCATGCTTTGTCCATGGCTTCTATATCAGTTAATAAGATCTATCCTATATGCTAAATGTCCCAATTTGACCTGAGGCAAAATCTGGAGGTGTTTTCTTGAGTTGCTGATTTCGTTTTATGACTTTTAATGACTTGGGTTTTGGTACTTGTGTTTTATCTCGGTTGATTGACGTTCGTACGTCGAAGTCGAGAGTTGTTTGGTTGTTTTTGCATGCGTTGGCTATAGGCTCTAACCTATGTGTGTTTTGTATGCCGTATTGGCATTTCTTGTATTTGAGTCTTGTTTTACGATAAGATGTGCTTGGAAACTGTAGGTACCTTCATGTGGACGTTGGGATGACAAAGAGAGCAATGCGTCATCGATTTCAACAAGCGAGGATCGAAGGTGAGTAGATGTATATCTACGGGGGAAGTCAGGTGGATGGCGTATAGCACCCCGCAATTTCGTAGATTAGGATGCGTATATTATATATATGTGTGTGTGTGCGTGTGTTATTGTGAGATGCAGATACTTAGCAAGTAGGGCTTTAGGAGACTCTAGGTTAGAATAGGTATACTTGTAGGAAATGCTTATTCTTAGACCACTTTCTATAGTCGAGACTCGTTAGTTTATATTGTTGCACACACACACACTCTCACACACACGTGTTATGATATGGGTGCATATGTATATAGGTATATATATATGGATGCATTGATGTATGTATATATATATATATATACACACACACACACACGTATTAGATGAGGATACAAGATGTTGAATGGATATGAGTCGATATGATCGGGCATGATGCCGTGAGGTTATGATATGTGATTGAGTCGAGACACTGTTTATGATATGATATAATAAAGGATCGTTGGGCGATATATATGCAAACATGCAGTAACATGTGACTCAATGAAATGATAGATTGTACGAGGCCTTAGATCCGTACCCATGATATTGATATAGTACAATGAATGATACCGTACAAATGATTATGTATATTTGTGATATTTGACCCGTACCCTCAATTTTGTAGATGTCGTACGTTGGATTCTATCGTACGAGATATATATGATTATTGATCTGCACTCTTGACTCGAGGATGCCGTACGATGTATTATACCGTACGTGATGCTATGAGGCTAGATCGCCGACTACTAGATATATCGACTCGGATACGTATAGTCTTTCACTACTTTGACCTAGGTTTTAGTTTAGCCTTTTAGTTAGTTTCTTAATTTAGTAAGTAGACGTTAGACTATAGTTCGAGTCATACCTATTTTCAAAACTAGAGAATTGTTGGTATTTTCAAATGGGCAACCGAGGGATGCTACAGATTTTCAAACTGATATTTCTTTTCTCAAAAACACCGTAGCCCTACTTTTCTAAAAACAACGATTCGTGCTATTTCCAACACTATCACCGTATGGCTCGTATATAAGTTTATATTTTATAATGTTGCATTTATTGCTTTTTTCCTGTCATTCATTGCATTGTAGATTTAATTGTGTTTTTACTAGCCGTTATGATCTCGCCTGCTAGGACACCTACACCATTACCGATGATGCGCATGTTGCACATACACTTTCTTGCCGGCTCATATACATCATCATCGGTAATTGCCATGTCGCATACACTTTAGAAACCGTTACTTCATTGGTATAACATGCTAGCTGGTTGTTTAAACATATTATTAGTATGCTTGCTCTCATATGCTAGTTTAGATATTGCATTTCTTACTTAGATATCCCATGCATTCATATATTCATTCTGTTGTGCACTATTATGGGGCTTTATGCCGATATTCACTGTTCATTGACTCATGATTATGAGATTTCAGTTTTTCATGAGATTTTTGGATTTTGGGAAACCGCACGTGAATCTGAAAACTTACGCTCCTTTTTAAAAGAAGAAATGTGGTTTTCCCTTGATATGATATTTCGTGTCCACCATAATGTTTTCTCGGTTCTGAGTTTGGTTTTCGAGACCCGATTCGAGAAGTAGGATGAACCATCTACGGGTACATGGTGGACCCGGTAAGGTATCCCGGGGCGAGAAGCTCGAGATGTAGACGATGAGCCTGGCAGGGGAGCACTACCGACCGGTGATATTTGGCGCGGCGGATATTCGGAGGATACCGACCGTAGACATGTGATCAGATGATTTGGACCGATCCGGACCGACGGAGCTAAAGACTTATAGGGATGATGTGTCGCTGCTGGACACAGTTTTCGTGATGTTTTCGAGTGTCGATGCTGGGCATTCAGATTTTTTGATGATTTCAGGTGTCGATGCTGGGCACACCCATTAGATGATGCATTCATATATAATATACATAACAATAGTTACTTTGTGACACGGACATGCGTACTTGGTATTACACTTATGCTTATATTATTTCCCTTGCCACCACTAGATGTTTCAGTGTTATATTATTAGTATATTACGGTATGACCTAGGAGACCGTCATACATTCGGTTTCTACCCGGTGATGTCTTCTACTCATGAGTTGGCAATTCACCCCCATTGTACCACAGTTTCTTATAAGTTTGGCCATACAAGTTCCGTTGCGGCTTGTTGGCACATCACATTCTTCTGGGTGATTGCTTGGTAGGTGGTTTCACTTGCATCATGACCACCATTGTATATGTACATTTCATTTCAATTGTATTTGTTATTTATTTCAGTTGTATCTAGTTAAAAGCTCTATCAACCAGACTATGTATACTTAGTAGACTTAGAAACCCAAAATTGTATATTCTTTCGACTTTAGAGTTGCGCTCATCTATTATTATTGTTTCTGGTTTTTCTTGATGATGTTAGTTTTCTTTCTTTCTTTCCGTGTTTTGATCCTCGCCCTTCGGCGTTGTATATTTATACCTTTGTGTGGTTGTTTCTGCCATTTGGCGATGTGCTAGCTCCTGCTTGGGGATGCCTTTTATTAATATTGATTGTATTCGTTTTCGGATTAAAAATTACAAAGGAGATGCTGCCCAAATTTTCAATGACGTAAATGTTTTCAAGTAAAATATAAACAAGGTGTTTTCATATACTATTATGTATGTTTTGTAGAAAGAACTTGATTTTATTAAAACTTTATTTCAAAACCGTACCTCCACTATTTTCACTATAAGGTTTAGATTTCTGGGTTTTTGGCTTACTTGAATTAGGTGGGGTCCTATAGACTTCATATGATTCAAGTGCCAGTCACGTGCCTTATTCGAGTCGTGACAAAGTTGGTATTAAAGCGTTAGGTTTAACAATGGTTCGAGTCTAGGTTTGACTATGCGGAGTCTAGGGGCGTGTGTGTGTGTGTATATATATATATTCAAAACCTAGGCTTGACCTTACGGAACATAGACATTGCCGAGGGGGTATTAGACCCGAACTTTCATCGCATAGGTTGACCTTGGTTGATGGAGTAGGTGACTTAAGTAGAGTGACGTACCCTGTGTATATTCCGCGGCATACTTACGATACGCTACTTTGCTTAAGAAGCCTTAGGATGTACATTTCTTATGCACCGTATTCTATTCTTTCCTATAATCTATCCTCATCGATATTTGATCATGGTTTCCGTTACTATGGCTACACGAGCAGAGAGAGCTGCGGCTAGAGATGTAGTCAGCACGAGCTCGTCATGGACGAGGACTGACCCGGGCGTACTTCGGTTACATACAAATGTTTGACATATTGTTTTATGATGTTTTCCGTTTACACGAGCGTTTCAATGTGTTGTTGTGCTAAGATTTCTTGTTGACGCGAGCGTTCGAGATCTACATCAGATGATCGGGCCCTTGCTAGAGGTCAGCCAGATTGCGAAGATTATTAAGGTACCATCTACTCTACATGATTGAGGCATTATCTACCGTGCAGACAGAGGAGCCAGCTGCTGCTGAATTTGATAGGATATCTCCCCCAGACTTCTGAAGCTAATGCAGCAGGAGTTTACACGCGGAGATATAATAGAAGATCGCTAGTCACCTTTGGATGAATGACTAGGACATGTTGTTCGTTTGGATACTCTGATGCGAGAACATTAGATCGATCAGCTTCAGTTAGAAGGGAACTTCATACAGACATGCTGTGAGTCGATCGAGAAAGGACGAGAGAAGGTGCATTACTCCGATGACTTGGATGGGTTCCTGAGGACATAATTGGCCAGATTCTTTCTACAGGATATTGGAGATGCCGTGTTTGTAGCTTCGAAAGAGACTCCAGATATGACTATAGTCAATTGGAGCGCAGTCCAAAGAGCTACAAAGAGATGATTCTGAATTGGTCCATACTGAAGGAAAGCGAAGTAAGAGGTTTGTGCGAGCTTTTCAAGAGTTGTCGTTTCACTCCATAGATGCCAGGAACTTGATATGCATGCAGAGGCATTGTATATAGCTGTGATTCCAGAGGAAAGTCTTGATGAGAATACAACCGTCCCGGAACAAGATATGGATTAAGTAAAGGCTGATAATGTTGGGTTATGGTAGCGCCTCGACCATCAATCCATGATCAAATGCGGAACAAAAATTTATAAAAACTGGCGCTAACACAACCCATTCCTACGGATCGAACTTTAACCCTAGACTAGCAAACTAGAAAAACGTTTAGATGGTTATACCGAATGATCCGTGTCCTTTGGTCTTCAACAACCTTCCCAAGCTCTTTGAGACTTCCTTGATCAAGTTTGATCTCCGGTCTCCCTCCATCGAAGATGATCCACCCGAGAGTCTATGAAATGAACTTCGATCTCATAACCGAGGTAACTAGGGCACCTAGATCGCTACAGTAGATACCGTAGAAGAAGTAGAGAGTGATGAAGGATTAATTTGTCTTAAGTCATCCTAGGTTTCTCAACAAATGAGAGGATTAGGGTGGAGGATGCAATAAGGATGAGAGTGTTGTAGGAGAGAGAATAAATAAAAATGGCTAGTTTGATTTTTGTGTGTTGTGAGAATAAATATTGGAGCACCCCCAAAATATCTCAAGACTCCTAAAATATCTTAAGTCAACCAGAAAATCTCAAGTTAACAAAATCTCACAACAAACAAAAACCCTAAGCATGCTAGAATAGTAAGTATGGGTCACTACTAAGCCATGCCACAAAAATGCAATAAATACCTCATCCTCCATCTCATAAACCTTTTAATCCAAAAAGGTTTAAAACATAATGAGGTGTAATTTTCTAAAAGTAATCTTATAAGAAATTACAAGAATACCCCTCATCGTATATACATACCCGCATCCGTATTCCGAAGAATACGAATACAAGGAGAAAAAATAATCCAACAATATAATACTAGGATTCGGCTTAAACCAAAGCCCACTAGTATTATCCGTCCGAATCATGATCCGTGCACAAGTGCACGTATATGATCGAACCCTGCCAAAGCAGGGAAACCCTCTATGTGGGACTCTAAACACTCGTCAATACGCTGGCAGTGGGTTTAACCATAAGAACGTCAGCGACACTAGCTGTACGTAACGGCTACCCAGGTATTGAGCAAAAGGGAGGCCAACGAGCAAACTCATCCTGAAACCCCTACTGATCCTGACAGTGACAATATCTATACAGTCCAGTCCGTTCATCTATGAGTATCGCATATCGAGTCTAGTGGATGGATAAAGTCAGACCCCTAATAACGCGACATGTAGTGTCGGTATGAAACCCATCACCCACTGAGAAACTACTGATCCGAATCAGTAATTCTCGACTACCTTGGCTAAGGGTTTCTGGTGATGACCACCCATGCACACCGCGACATCAACCCCCAATACCGGGAGAGACGAATCCCCTGACAATCCGCTCACTGCCTCCATGTGACTCGGGACTGTACCCAACTAAAACCTGTTTGCACGACTCCTTTGAGCCGTGGTAGAGTAGTAATCAAAGCATAGTAGGAACTCATATGAGACAAATGACGGTCTCAGGTCGATAGACTAACCTGTACACATGTCACCTGGGAACTGCTATCTGACAATAGGTATAATACAAACCAGTATATTTCTGGCAAGTCCGTTTGGTGTATTCATAACCTAATGAGCACCTGCATACATCTTAGGTGAACAAACTGACACCAATGGCTTATGAGACCGGCTATCTCCCTTCGTCGGGGTCTCGATCAATATACACTAGTCTACTCTGAAGTATCGATGCCCAGTCTCGAAACTCCTACGACCAAGGACATTTAAGGATGTGCTTATAGACCACCCAGCTCCCATGTATATGATAGCCATCATAATGCTGGTAGTCAAGAAAGAATCCTATGGGCTATATCAACATGTAATAGGGATCAGTAATGGCACCTAATGCTGTTCATGATGATAAAGACAAACCAGATAGTATACTATCATCTTGAGTAAGACTGTTCTTCCGGTATAGATCCTCCCTCAATCATCATAATCACCTGCCTGCGACTATGATAATTGCCTTGAGGGCACTATAGCCAACAATCCCCCACTTGCACTTAAGGATAATTATTGCGGTGTCGCATACTCACAGCCCGTGTGATACCGAACACCCAACTTCTCTACTAATCAGTTTCGCAAAGCTCGTTTGTGAAACTATTGCGTTCGAGAAATAACCTCAGTGAGTGGATTCGCTCCCATGTTTCTTTCTGTATTTCTCTATATCTCAACTTCGCGGAGAAAGCTATCTCCCGAAATGAGAAATACCTGTCTTAGAATATGTATGGATATCTGATGGGACACAGTTCACAAATGAACTCAAAATCCAGCAAACTTCTTAGACTGTATCGCCCACTGAATTTAATTAGTATCGTGTGCCATGCCTTCGTCAGTATCCGCTTGGACCACCTTGTTAGTGTATATGCCTTAGGGGCCATTATTGTATCATACTAGATTGTATATTACTTAATGTAAGCTTGGGTTATTCACATTTGTATATACAGTCTTGCTAAAAATGGTAGTATGCTACTTGGTTTGTGTCTACTTTAATATGTGCATATGTTTCTTATAACGTATCACTTATATACATTAGTAGAGCCCATAGGTTCTTTGCTTGATTACCAACATTGTGATGGCAGTCACACTAATGGGGGCTGGGTAGTCTATAAGCAACATCCTATACAGGTCCCTAGTCGTAGGATTATCGAGACAGGGCATCGATACTCCAGAGTAGACTAGTGTGTACGCTTCTCATCCCAGTTGGGGAGATGGTCTGTCCCATAGCCATCAGTATGTCATACTGGAGATAGTATACAGGTGCTCGTTAGGTTACGAGTACACCGGACAGGACTCACAGGGGAACTGTTGGTTGGTATTATATCCATCGTCAGTTAAACAGTTCCCAGGTGACATGAGTACAACATAGTCCGCAGACTTGACACTGCTACTTTGCCTCGAGTGTGTCCCACTGTTCTTAGATTGCTACCGTACCACGGCTCAAAAGAGTCGTGCAAACAGGTAGCAGTTGGGTGCAGTCCCGAGCACTTGGAGGCAGTAGTGGTTAGATAGGATTCGTTTCTCCCGGTATTGGGAGATGATATCGCGCTGTGTCAGAGAGCCATTACGCAAAGTCCCTGGCCAGGGCAAGCGAGATATACTGGTAGGTTCTAGTAGCTTCTCAGGGTGTAATGGGCTTCACTCCGACACGACTTATACAGCTATTAGGGGACTGACGCTTGCCGCCCCCTAGGCTTGATATGCGATAGTCTTTGACGAACAGACCGGACTGTACGTAGATTGTCATATCAGGCTCAGTGGGAGTTCGGATGAGTTTTCTCATCAGCCTTCTTATCGACATCTACCTGGGGACCGCTACGTACAGCTAGTGCTGCTTGCAGTCTGTGGTTAAACCCACTGTCAGCATAGTGTCGAGTCTTTAGAGTCCCACACAGAGAGTTTCCCTGCTCCAGGCGAAACGATATAGAGGTCGTATGGTTTTACGACAAGGGTTCGGACGCATACATGTGTTTGCGCATGTACGACTTTTCGGACAGTTTTTACTAGCCGGCTTTGGTTTAAGACAGATTCTAGTATCTGGTTATTGAATTTATACAATCTAAAGTTTTTCCGTGTTTTCATGGATTGGAGGGGCGTTCTCGTAATTTTCCGGGAAGCTTCTAGAAGAGTGGTGACTAAGGGGTTAAGGTGGCATGAGCATTAATTGCTTAATGACTCATTTGTGTGATTCATTCTTTGCATTAAATGATTCATTAACGAGTTAATGAGTCATATGATGAATCACACAAGGTGAATGCATCAACCATGATGATTAATCATTTATATTATTTATTTGATTAATTGTTATTGTTGTCTTTGACTCGAGGAGGCCGTTGAGGTGCCGATGTTCCAAGGAGTCTACGAGGAGTGGAGGACCGCGATGAAGACCCGAAAGACAAGTAACGTGAGGTATAACTTCGAATCCGAGTAGATAAACCTCTAGTATATAGTTAGCAATGGTTTAGATAACGATTCATGCGCTCAAGTCCGTGTTACGAAGTTTTGATAATCGTTTTTCATATATTCCGCCTCCCCGCAAGTTCGTGGGGTTGTGACATGGACTTATAGTGGTATCAGAGCCAACTAAACCGTTACTAGCTTGTTAGCAACTATTTAGAAGTTCGATCGACGGAAAGCGCGAAAATGAAACACCCCGAATCCCAAGTTTCTGTTAATTTTAAAAGTGTCTGAAAAAATATTTGACATACTTTAAAATTCACAGCAGGGTATTTTAAGAATACTGGGAAAATACGAGCCAGTAACTCGGTAAGACGGCCGCGGATCCGCGGCAAGAAGGTGCTTTTGGCCGCAAATCCGCCGCCGAGTCAACGCCGAGTTGACTCGGATTTGCTCTGTTATTCCTATTTTTGGGTGTATCGTTTTCCTGTATGTTCTGTTTCTATCCAGGTTACTTCAGTGCAGGTTTGCTTTAGGGATAGACACGGAAAAGGGAAGTCGATCGATGTTCTAAACTAATTGCTAATTGGGTTATTTTCTGTAATATTTAATGTGTTCGTAAACCTCCCCTAACTGCTAGTATGTCGGTTGGCAGGGGGTTGCACATTTTTGAAATGTTTACTGTTTGTGTATATGAACTGTATTAGACTGTTGTGATGATTAGCCGGGGTTTGAGATGTGTTTAATATTCATTCATTCAATGTAAATGTAATTTGGTGTAATATTCTTTTGCGGGGCACATCCAGGTTGCGGTTGTAGCCACCGTTGTATTATTATTTCCTTTTACTGTTTTTGCTTCTAGGATAGACCCAAGATGGGGTACACAAACTACCGGGTACGTTGAAGTGTTTAGTGGCCTACTCACGTTGTTGAGGGAGACCGCTTCACTTCGGGTACTTGGCGGGTAGTTTGTCATACCCGTAGGGGTCTTGGGTGGGGTAATGGCTATTCATCACAACTGTGTAATCCGTCTTTTATTGCAGGCTCAAAACAAATGCGGATTGCTAGTAAATCCAATAAAGTTTATCTGTGATCTGGAATGCTTATTGTTGCGTCTGACGAATGTAAAATATCTATATATGATAGCTATTAGACGTCACTTATGTTTTACACCCGCGCTAGCCCAGCCCCCGCTCTGTCGTTAGTTAAGTTACCTAACGGGTGATGACGGGATCCAGTGGCGAATGTGGATGGCATAAGAGGACGTGGTATTTTCGTTGTTTTCTGCAATAATAGGATAAATGATGGGACGCATTATTATAATGCAAAGAAAATAAACCAAAGTTTAATCGTTGGAACAAATTTAAAAGAAACTACTCGGTTATTTTAAAAGATCAAAATTTTTAATTGCGGAGCTTTAACCACTCCTTTTAAAAAGTATCAGGTTCCTACGATTATATCAAGTTCACTACGTTCACGGTTTTGCCAAAACCAGTCGTAGCCCTCCGTCATTTCAGTTAAATATTCAGTAGTATTCAAGCTATGTATTTTGACCCTTGCCTTGATTGGTAGCTGCTGGATATTTATCTGTAGCATAGATAGATGCGTTGGTTTGGGACAGTCGTACTACTATTTTGGCCTTCGTCAAAGGTATGTACGGGTGCGTTCAAATTAACCTGGACAATGATGGGTAGAACTTGACATGTGACTTATGATATGTTGGCCTTCGTCAAGGTCATAAGAGCAAGGGGCAAAAATTTATATCGGGAATTTCTAAAGAAAATTGAAATTTGCAGTGAGAGCATACCATTTTGGAGTTTGATGAATGTTGGTAGGATTCCTTCAACATTATCATACGATGATATTTTGGATCCCGATCCTACTGTGAGTATATACTACTTATCAGGAGATTCGTTACATAACGATTAATGCTATAAACCAAGTAGGTGCCTAGAAAGGTGTCAGCGGGGTTACGCCCCCAGAGAAAAGAGGTTATTTAATTAAGGAACTTCGCGAAAGCGTTGGAAAACCTCCCTCGAAGTATCGACACTGACCTGGCTGAACGGTTAAGCAAGAATTGTACGGTGAGAATAGTCCTGGCTAATTCTTCTTTTATGGTTTGAGGAGAGATTCGAGAAACAGTGGGAGCCATCCTGTTTAAATAAATTAAAAACCATTCTAAACTTGCAAGAGCATCATGCTAAAATGTTTTCTTCTCTCTCTCTTAATTGCAACGACCTTGTGACCACGACTAGGTTACATCTAGATAATAAATTGACTGAATCTTACTTATATGAGTGGCAAAACTCTGTCCAGATGTCCGTTGCCTATGACAAGCTGGACCACCCTATTACTACTCAAGATCCCACCGTCCCAGGTCCAGTTTCTACTGTCGCGGATATGGATATCCGTCAGACAAGGGAAAAAGATAAAGCGAAAGCTAAGTGCCTCGTGTTAGCTTTAGTTGATGGTGTATACCAGAAGCAGCACGAGAAAATGGACTTAGTTTCCATCTTTCTCCATAACAAAGATTTATATGGAGAGCAATCTCATATCGCAAGATATGAGAACTCGAAAAAATTAATTCAAGCGAGGTTGGCTGACGGGTCATCTGTAGGGGACAACGTCCTTACAATGACTAGTTGTATTGATGAGCTCCAGGACCTGGAGACCGCGTTGGGAAACAAGTTAGATACTGACTTGATTCTACAGTCTCTACCTTCTACCCTGAAGGAAACCAGGAAAATAGAAGGAAAGGGAAGGGCAAAAGTTTCAGGACTGAAGGTAGTAAAAGAGGGAAATTCCTATTGTTATGGGATTGAGCATTGGCAGAAGGATTGCAGGGCTAACAAAGCCAGTAGCCAGGATTCGAAGCATGTTGTGGCTTTGGCTTCGGGTGTGTTGGTAATAGAGAACTGTATGTCAGTTAACCCTACTTCCTGGGTATTGGATACCGGGTCAGGAACTCAATCTGTAATTCATTACAGGCTCTAAGAAACCGTAGGGTTATCGGGATAGGTGATATGACCCTCACGGTTGCTAACGGAATGAGCATGAACGCTGAATCCGTAGGGGAATATCATCTTGGACTGACAACTGGGCAGATATTGATTCTGCGTAACTGTTTTTATTTACCAAGTACGACTTGTAATATCATATCTGCACCCTTACTATCTAAGGAAGGATATGATTTTACTTTTACAAGAGATGTGGTTCACATCCACCTAAATCAAGTTATGATTGGGTCAGGTACATTAGAAAACGGAATATACGTATTAAATCAAGCTCAGATTTTCAGTGTCCAGAACACACTTAAAAGAAAGTCTCCAGAAACAAATCAGGTTTTCTTATGGCATTGTAGACTAGGTCACATCAATGAAAGAAGGTTGACTAAGTTACATAGAGAAGGATATTTGAATCCGTTCGAATATCAATCTTATGCTACTTATGAATCTTGTCTCATAGGAAAGATGACAAAGACTCCGTTTACTGGACACGGAGTAAGAGCAAGCGAGCTTTTGGGACTCGTACACAGTGACGTGTGCGGTCCAATGTCTACACATGCGAGAGGTGGTTATTCCTACTTCATTATTTTTACGGATGATTTCTCTAGGTATGGACATGTTTTCTTGATGAAAAATAAATCCGAGGCCTTTGAGAAATTCCAGGAATACAAGAATGAAGTGGAAAACCAAAAAGGCAAAAGTATCAAGACACTGAGATCTGATCGAGGTGGTGAATACTTAAGTGCCGAGTTCCTGGGTTACTTAAAAGAGAATGGAATTCTCTCTCGGCTTACTCCTCCATACACACCATAACACAATGGTGTATCAGAAAGGAGGAATCGAACCCTATTAGATATTGTTCGTTCCATGATGAGTAAGGCTGAGTTACCGCGATCTTTTTAGGGATATGCGCTAGAAACAACTGCTTATCTTTTGAACAAAGTTCCAACCAAGACTGTGCCTACCACACCATATCAGATATGGAGTGGGAAGAAACCCTATCTTCAGTACCTAAAGACATGGGGATGTCCAGCTTTTGTAAAAAGGCAGCATACGGACAAACTCGAGGCACGCTTAGTGCAGTGTAAGTTTGTGGGATACCCAAAGAACTCCAAGGGGTATTTTTTCTATTACGCAGAGGAACAAAAGGTTTTTGTTTCTCGTCATGCCCACTTTCTGGAACATCATTTTTTAGAAAAAGGAATAAGTGGGAGCGAAATAGAACTGGAAGAAATTCCAGAAGCACAAACTACTGCTGAAAGTTTGGTAGAACCAGAAGTTCAAGAAGAACAGGACATCTCGACACCACTCCGCAGAAGTAGTAGGCAATCTCATCCGCCCGAGAGATACTACGGTTTTCTCATAGACGGGGATAGAGAGGATTGCACTATTGACTATGATAAGCCTACTAGCTTCCAGCAAGCCATTCAGAGCGGTGACTCAGTAAAATTGCTGGATGCAATGCGGACCGAAATGGAGTCCATGTACACTAACAAAGTATGGACTTTGGATGTTGCTCCAGATGGGGTAAAACCCGTAGGATGCAAATGGATCTTCACAAAGAAGATTGGTGTAGATAGACAGGTTGAAACCTATAAGGCTAGACTTGTTGCAAAGGGTTTCCGTCAAAGACCTGGTTTGGACTATGACGAAGCCTTTTCCCCAGTGGCTATGCTTAAATCTATTCGGGTCCTTCTTGCTATTGCTGCCTTCCACGATTATGAAATCTGGCAGATGGACGTAAAGACGGCCTTTCTAAATGGTAATTTGGAAGAGAGCGTCTATATGGATCAGCCAGAGGGATTCGTTCAGAGTGGGAGCAGCGGTAAAGTATGCAAGATGCTTAAGTTCATTTATGGACTAAAGCAAGCATCACGGAGTTGGAACATCTGTTTTGATGATGCTGTCAAAGAATTTGACCTCATCAAAAATCCAGATGAACCATGCATATACAGTAAGATTGTAGGGAGAGCTGTAGTATTCCTCGTCTTGTACGTGGATGACATTCTCCTAATAGGAAATGATATTCCTATGTTACAGTCAGTCAAAAGATTCTTGTCACATAAATTCTCCATGAAAGACCTGGGAGATGCCACCTACATTCTGGGGATCCAGATCTATCGTGATAGATCAAAGAGGATATTGGGACTTTCGCAGTCCAGGTATATAGACACCATAGTGAAGAGATTCAGTATAGATGATTCTAAGCGCGGTAACCTACCGGCTTGTCACGGAATCACCCTCTCCAAAGAGATGTCTCCCAAGACTGATTTGGAAAGGGATCGCATGTCGATTATTCCCTATGCTTCTGCGGTAGGCTCTATAATGTATGCGATGTTATGTACCAGACCAGATGTAGCATACGCATTGAGTGTTGTAAGCCGGTATCAGGCAAACCCAGGGGAGAAGCACTGGATAGCAGTAAAGAACATTCTCAAGTACCTAAGAAGGACTAAGGAGATGTTCTTGGTGTATGGCAGAAAAGACCTCCAGATGGAGGCCTTTGCCGATTCCGGCTTCCAGAATGACAAAGATGACTCCAAGTCCATGTTGGGTTATGTCTTTACCCTCAATGGAGGGACGATCTGTTGGAAGAGTTCTAAGCAGGAGACCGTTGCTGACTCAATAATGGAAGCAGAGTACATAGCTGCTTGCGATGCCACAAAAGAAGCTGTCTGGATGAAGAAGTTCCTTACAGAACTTCAGGTGGTTCCTTCCAGTGTTGGTCCAATACCTCTGTATTGTGACAACAACGACGCTATAGCTTTAGCGAAGGAACCCAGGTCCCATTAGAAGTCCAGACACATCTTAAGGCGGTATCACCTGATCAGGGAGATCGTAGATCGCCGGGAGATCGAGATGAAAAGAGTAGAGACGGAGAATAACATTGCTGATCCATTCACAAAGGCCATTCCTCAGACACAGTTCGAGAGGCTATTCGAGATGATAGGTCTACGATATGCCAGCTCATGGCCCTAGTGCAAGTGGGGGATTATTAGTGTATATGCCCTAGGGGCCATTATTATATCATACTAGATTGTATATTACTTAATGGAAGCTTGGGTTATTCACATTTGTATATACAGTCTTGCTAAAAATGGTAGTATGCTACTTGGTTTGTGTCTACTTTAATATGTGCATATGTTTCTTATAACGTATCACTTATACATATTAGTAGAGCCCACAGGTTCTTTGCTTGATTACCAGCGTTGTGATGGCAGTCCCACTAGTGGGGGCTGGGTAGTCTATAAGCAACATCCCATACAGGTCCCTAGTCGTAGGATTATCGAGACAGGGCATCGATACTCCAGAGTAGACTAGTGTGTACGCTTCTCATCCCAGTTGGGAAGATGGTCTGTCCTATAGCCATCAGTACGTCGTACTGGAGATAGTATATAGGTGCTCGTTAGGTTATGAGTACACCGGACAGGACTCGCAGGGGAACTGTTGGTTGGTATTATACCCATCGTCAGTTAAACAGTTCCCAGGTGACATGAGTACAGCATAGTCAGCAGCCTTGACACTGCTACTTCGCCTCGAGTGTGTTCCACTGTTCTTAGATTGCTACCCTACCACGGCTCAAAGGAGTCGTGCAAACAGGTAGCAGTTGGGTGCAGTCCCGAGCACTTGGAGGCAGTAGTGGTTAGATAGGATTCGTCTCTCCCGGTATTAGGAGATGATATCGTGCTGTGTCAGAGAGCCATTACGCAAAGTCCCTGGCCAGGGTAAGCGAGATATACTGGTAGGTTCCAGTAGCTTCTCAGGGTGTAATGGGCTTCGCTCCGACACGACTTATACAGCTATTAGGAGACTGACGCTTGCCACCCCCTAGGCTTGATATGTGATAGTATTAGACGAACAGACCAGACTGTACGAAGATTGTCACATCAGGCTCAGTGGGAGTTCGGATGAGTTTCCTCATCAGCCTTCTTATCGACATCTATCTGGGGACCGCTACGTACAGCTAGTGCCGCTTGCGGTCTGTGGTTAAACCCACTTCCAGCGTAGTGTCGAGTCTTTAGAATCCCACACAGAGAGTTTCCCTGCTCCAGGCGAAACGATATAGAGGTCGTAAGGTTTTACGACAAGGGTTCGGACGCATACGTGTGTTTGCGCACGTACGACTTTTCGGATAGTTTTTACTAGCCGGCTTTGGTTTAAGCCAGATTCTAGTATCGGGTTATTAGATTTATACAGACTAAAGTTTTTCCGTGTTTTCACGGATTGGAGGGGTGTTCTCGTAATTTTCTGGGAAGCTTCTAGATGAGTGGTGACTAAGGGGTTAAGGTGGCATGAGCATTAATTGCTTAATGACTCATTTGTGTAATTCATCCTTTGCATTAAATGATTCATTAATGAGTTAATGAGTCATATGATGAATCACACAAGGTGAATGCATCAACCATGATGATTAATCATTTATATTATTTATTTGATTAATTGTTATGGTTGTTATATTCTAGTAAGTTCCTTTTTTTCTCATTCTCATCTTCACCTTCTCTCTCCTCAAGCTCACTCTCTCTTCAAACCCTAACCCTAACCTCTTATGTGTTGAGATCAAGGGTTAGATAGACTAATACATCCATAACCTCACTCTATATCCCCTAGGTAGTTTAGATTAGCACTTTAAGCAACCTAGTTATCTCAAGTTTGAGATTAAGCTTGGCGTAGGAGCTTTCGGGTGGATTGTCTTTGACTCGAGGAGGCCGTTGAGGTTCCAATGTTCCAAGGAGTCTACGAGGAGTGGAGGACCGTGTTGAAGACCCGAAGGACAAGTAACGTGAGGTATAATTTCGAATCCGAGTAGTTAAAGCTCTAGTATATAGTTAGCAATGGTTTAGATAACGATTTATGCACTCAAGTCCGTGTTACGAACCTTTGATAATCGTTTTTCATATATTCCGCCTCCCCGCAAGTTCGTGGGGTGCGTAAACACCCAACTTCTCTACTAATCAGTTTTACAAAGCTCGTTTGTGAAACTATTGCGTTCGAGAAATAGCCTTAGTGAGTGGATTCGCTCCCATGTTTCTTTCTGTATTTCTCTATATCTCAACTTCGCGGAGAAAGCTATCTCCCGAAATGAGCAATCCCTGTCTTAGAATATGTCTGGATATCTGATGGGACACAGTTCACAAATGAACTCAAAATCCCGCAAACTTCTTAGACTGTATCGCCCACTGAATTTAATCAGTATCCTGCGCCATACCTTCCTCAGTATCCGCTTGGACCACCTGTCCAACATACTATCCCTCAAAAGAGTAAGAACTATAACTCTGACAGTCGCTCTGTCATCCAGGTCATCTTGGAAGCCTGAAATGATAAACGTCTCCCGAAGAAGGCTGCCATTACCATATCCCAAGAACATCCACTTATGTTCTTAACTGCTTCCCAACATTTTTCCAGGATTGGATTAATATATAAACTTATTGCAGCTTGTGCAAAAACAGTATCTGGTGTGGTACTTGAAATCTCATGATTGACTCAATTGCTTAAGCAAGTGATATGCCAATCATGCAAATCCCTCTCCCCTTTTAGTCCGTATGACATCCTTCAGAGAGGGTGACTCCATCACCTGCAGGTACACCACCATGCCAGGAGTCATCAATTCTAAAATACCTTTAGAATAGTGTCAAAGTACCCAAATTGGGACACTTCCCAAATCTATATCTAAAACCATAAATCTAGTAGCTAGAAACCCTGATATTATATCCATATCTTATGTAGAGAAACAACTTTGTGACAAACACAGTATAACCGATCGTAGTATAGGAATTTCACTTCCTATAAAGTGCATGTCATCCAAATACCAGGACATCACACCCTACTACCTTCTTACCATATCCATCTTCTATTCTGATGAAGTCTAAGCCTATGACTTTCATATCAAAAATAGATGATCTATCTCCGCTATATCTGCTTTAGACTATAAATAGACATAAGCTACTGGCCCACTATGCTTCCACTGCTCTCACTGACTACAAAAACCTACTGGAAGAGTCATATATACTTGCACTTCTAAAGTTAGTTTAGAACGGCGTTATACTCATCCTCCTACCGGGTCTCATAGTCTCGAACAGCAGCAATGGCAAATCTGGGTAAACAAGAACCTCCCTGTCACCGTTTCTGCGAAGTCCGAAGTACCTCTCTGGTGCCTGAGGTTACCCACCATATCTGCAGAGTGGCTAATGGAATGTCAAAACCAATTGAATCTTTAGGTTCTATTAAATTTTCAGTAATCGTTTGTGGTTCTGGAATCACTTCCAGTTCTACCAAACTCCCACTAATGTTTTCTGAAAAGAATCTATTTTATTAAAACTGTGGCGAGTCAAGAACAATATATCTATTGATTTTCCAGATGGTAGAAAGTTAACCCTCGACATTGTTAGTGTATATGCCTTAGAGGCCATTACTGTATCATACTAGTTTGTATATTACTTAATGAAAGTTTGGGATATTCATAGTTGTATAGACAATCTTGCTCAAGATGGTAGTATGCTACTTGGTTTGTTTCTTCTTTAATGTGTACATGTGTTTATTTTATTATATCACCTATACACATTAGTGGAGCCCTTAGGACCTTTGCTTGATTACCAGTGTTGTGATGGCAGTCACACTCGTAGGGGCTGGGTAATCCACAAGCAAAACCTTATACAGGTCCCTAGTCGTAGGACTATCGAGACAGGGCATCGATACTCCGGAGTAGACTAGTGTATGCGCTTCTCATCCGCCTAAGAGGCTACATCAACACCCTAGTGCATGAATTGAGACCCCAACCTAAGACTTAAGACCCGGAATACGGATTTAGAAACCGATATCGGAAAGTTTGTGGAATCTGTGAAGGTTATTTGAGATCTGCTATCAACCCGAGTCTCTGAAAATTATACTGAATGGACAGTGACATGTGCAGGCACCCTGGAAGCTAACCCCAAGACCCTATCCCCTAACTCCTAGACCCGACCGCAAATTTATCCTGTTTGGCCGCAAATTGCGGCCTGGACCCCACCATTTTGCCTCGTTCTGGTTCTGTAGCTCCTACATGTGTAGACTAGGCCCCTGGAACGTTTAGATTTGTCTAATTTGACCTATGGTGAAATCTGGAGCCTTTTTCCTTAGTTGCTGTTTTGGATTCGTGTTTCCGTATTCCGTATTTATAGTTCTGAAATTGTGTATTGTGTTTTACCTCGACCATTTGGCATTTATACGACAATATCGAGGGTTTATTGATGGTTTGAAGGCGTGCCCATAGGTTCTAACCTATAGGCCCCTTATCGTATCGTTTTAGGTTTGGTGTGCCGTTTTAGCCTTGATTTGGTTTTAATACGCATTACGATACTTTGACGTGTAGGTACCTATGAAGACTTCGGGATGACGAGCGAGCACGTGGCGACGTCAACAAATGAAGACGCAAGGTGAGTAGATTATATCTACTGGAGGAAGTCGGGTGGATGGCGTATAGCACCCCCGCAGTCCGTAGTTGGTATACTATATATTATGTTTGATAGTTATAGTGTGTCATGGATATTGTGTTAGGTGTAGTATGGTTAGCTTAGGGTTAGCAATAAACAAGTATAGTTCATAGTCACGAACCCTAGAATAGGTTTACACCACACATGCACCCTTGCATATTCATTATTCTTACACAGTGTTGATGAGGATATTGGATGACATTGGAGATGAGTCGATGATTTTGGGCATTGTGCCGTGAGATCGGTGATGTGATGTGATTTGTACTTGCGGTACGACAAGTGATCTTAGCGGGCCGTTGGGCATGTGTTTTACCCCTGCTTTCATACTTATATAGATGGTATTGATTTGTACTAGACTTAGATCTATACCCCAGATTATACGATATGATGATAATGATACCTGATATTTGATGAGAGGAATGTGATACTGACCCGTACCCAGCTATTGGGATGCCGTACGACAATTTACCGTATGAGCTTTCTATTGATGTTAGATCCGCTCTCATGACTCGAGGATGTTAAATGATATACCGTGTCGTACGACATACTATTGAGGCGAGATCACCGACTAGTGTATATATATATTTGTATATCGACTCAGATTTAGGTGGTTTCCATACCCCTCCCGATTGACTTGATACTTAGATCTGTAGTTTGCATAGTAGATGTTAAACTAGACCCGAGTCATTCTTATTTCAAATGGCAGAACTGCATGACGTATACATATGGGTGTAGATTCTTTATTGTTGCGTTGATTATTCTATTTCTGCATATTCATGCTATTCACATTGCTTTGCATATGTTTATTGTTATATTACTATCATGTTGCTAGGACACTAGCACCATTATCGATGATGCGTATGTTCCACGTACACTTGCTTGCCGGCTCACACACTTCATCATCGATAATTGCCATGTCACTACACAGTAGCATTATTGCTTCAGGATATGACCTTGTATGTGCATACTATTATTTCCGTGTTGCATGATATACTGTTATACTTGTATTTCCTTTATATGTACATACAAATACTTGCACATACATTGATACCTTCATACTTGCTTAGATTATGCATTGAGATATGTTGTTTCCATGTTTATTCTGGATTTGGGGAACTGTGGATATTTCAAAGAAAATAGTTAATTATTTAAAAACCCGGTTTCCCTTTATATGATATTTCGGTGCGTCCACCATGTGTTTTCTCGGTGCGAGAGTGATATGTGTGAACCCGAATCGAGGAGTTGGATGAGGCCGATTATGGGTACATGGTGGACCCGGTATGGTACCCTGGGGCGAGAACGGTTTCGCTGTGTTGTAGACGGTGAGCCTGGCAGAGGGACTACTACCTACCGGTGATTGGTTGGACCTGGCGGTTATCCAGAGAATACTGACCAGAGTCGATAGATAGTTATGGGCGTACTGCCGGGGCCGAGGGCCGATTCCGCAGACATAGCCCGTGGGCTGATCCGGACTGACGTAGCCCGATAAATGAGGATTTACGTGTCGATGCTAGGCACGGGTTTCATGATGATTTCCATGATTTGATTATATCCTCACATTTACATGCATGATGCTTATTGTCATTGGGTGACGGGTGGACGGGTTCCACGTTTATACAGACATTGATTACATACAGACCTTGACTACATTGATCATACTTCATTTGTATATATAACAGGGTACGAGGGTGCTGTTATATATACCCTTACACCAATATTAGTGGAATGGGACGCTAATATATGTCTATTGATATCCATTTGATACTTCATCATGTTTACTTCATGCAGACATACCTTTCATTTATGACATGTTATTATCTGAGGCACTGGCACGAGTACTTGGCACTACCTACACGATTAGATGTTACGCTGCCACATTTTCATGCTTCAGACTTACACTCGAGGGTTATATTATATACTGATTGTATTGACTTAGGATTATGTCTTGCATTCGATTTCTGCTTGTAGATATTTTCTATTCACGAGTTGGTAACTCACCCCCGTTGTGCCACAGTTCTTGCAGGGCTTGCCGTACAGGTTCCATAGCGGCACTTCTGGCACACTGCTTTCCTTTGCGGGTGATTTGCTTCGTAGGTGGGTTCTTTGTATCAGAACCGCCCTTGTACTTGTATTATTCATTGTATCTAGAAATTCCATCAACCAAAAACTTGTATATTGTTTCAGAATCAGACACTAGTGATGTATTATTTCGACCTTAGAGTCGCGCTTAGTAGTGTTACAGTTTTCATGCTTATCTGGGTTCCCTTTTGAATTTTTATCCTCGCCTTTCGGCGTTGTATAGTGTATTGTTTGTATATTCATTTATCCTTAAAATGGTTTTAGATTTCTGGGCTTTTGGCTTACTTGGATCAGATGGAGTCCTTTAGACTTCATATGGTTCAAGGGCCAGTCACGTGCTCTTTCGGGTCGTGACAAAGTTGGTATCAGAGCGCTAGGTTGACCTTGGTTCGAGTCTAAGTTTGACTATGTAGAGCCTAGGGTGTCTATATATATACGGAACTTAGGCTTGACCTTACGGAACTTAGACCTAGTCGAGAGAGTATTAGACCCGAACTTTCGTCACGTAGGATGACCCTTGGTTGATGGAATAGGTGACTAAAGTAGAGTGACGTACCGTGGGTATGTTCCGCGGCATACTTATGACACGTCACTCCAATTAAGGAACCTTAGGATGTACATATTTTCGAAATCAGTAATTCTTTTCATATCCATGATTATACATCCATTTGAGATCCCCGATTCTGTTAGTTTCATGATCATACCTTCATTGATGCTGTTCCTTCTTATGATCATGTATCCATTCTGGATCTGTTGTTCTCTTTCTTGCCATTGATCTGCTCTCTTCGATACTCGATTGAGGTTCCTGTCGCCATGTTGAGCGCAGTTTGGGGCTGCTGCTAGGGTTACGGTCGGTGCGAGCTCGTCTGGTACGAGGGCCGACCATTGTATTTTCTGGTGACATAGGAACGTCTCGAGTTAGTATTGGTGACTGTGACCTCTAGTGGAAGAGAGTGCTTGGTCTTGCACCGGATGATCGGTCCATTGTTAGAGATGCCAGTTGAGAGGGGACTGTTGATGTACAGCATACCTCAGAGATTATGATGTCGCCTACCGTGCAGACGGATGGACCAGCTGTTGCTGAGATTGACTGGATGTCGCTTCCGGAGCTTACGAGCTGAGATTGCCGGAGCTTCCAGGCAGATATGAGACAGATGATAGCTAGCCTACCCGATTTGAGAGACGAAGGTGATTCGTCCGATTTATGCGCCGGAGCGGGCCCAGTGGAGTTGAAGATTTCCAGTGTGGAGAGTCTTACTCAGATCTAGAGCAGACCGATTCAGAGATGACCGCCAATGTATCGCCTTTCCTGTAGGATTGAGGCACTGTTCGGCGTACAGGCGAATGAGCCAGTTGTTGCTGCAAATGACGAGATATCGCCCAGATGGTTGGAGCTACTGCAGCATGAGCATATACTTAGAGATATGATGGACGGTCGCTAGTCACCTGAGGATGAATGACTAGGACATGTGATTCGTTCGTTTACCGATGCGAGGTCATCAGATAGATTGTTTCCAGCTAGAGACGACTTCACGCATGTTCGTTAAGAGTCGATTGAGACGATCGAATATCAGGAGCCCATTTTCCAAGTTTAAAGTATACGGAAAGACATGCAGGTGATTCTATGGACCCTCTAGAAGAATGAAACCTTAACTCGACTTAATTACCGTGTGAAAGCCTTTGAACCTTAGGGTTTGCGGCAGTTCCGCGGCGCCATTAGTGAGGCTTGGGTTTGCCCTTCTACGGCTGGACCACCGACGCTGTGGCATGTACTCGATACTATTAAACTGTACTCAAGATGTTGATCTCTTGGGGGATTATAAGGTTCTGACGAGTCGATCGAATGTTTCGACATCATTCGGATATCATGTGATGGGATGCTTTGCTTGGGAGACTCTAGATAGGAGTATACTCGTTGGAGCACAGTCCATGCAGCCACGATGAGACGAGTCCGAATCAGTCGACATTGAAGCAGAGTGAAGAAAAGAGTTCGCAAGAGATTTCGACGAGATGACGTCCCACTCCGCTGACATCAGAGATGTGATACGCACCTAGAGGCGTTGTATATGGATATATCTTCCAGAAAGAAGCGCGATAAGCATGCAGCCGTTCCGGAATAAGAATTAGCTTCAGCAATGGATGATGACTTCTGGGCAATTCGGCAGGAACGAGATTTAAGAGAGAAACCTTGACAGGACCTTTCTGGAATACGATACGAGAATACCTAGACCCAGGAGTGGTCATATTGCGCACACCCAGCAGGCCAGAGTTCGGCATCGTCAACAAAGTTGGTAGTTGACCAGGTTCGGATAAAGGACCTTACCCAGATGCGTTGCGAATTGATCAAGGACGGACGAGTATTGAGTATTCCTCCGATGGTTGGGACGCGTTCCCGAGGACCTGTTCGGCCAGACATCTTCTATAGAATGGTGAATCTACAGAGTACGCAATTTCGAGTCCATGCGAGAGACTTCGGATTGACTGTGGCCGAGAAGAGTGCAGTACGTAGATAGCATGGCGTGACGCCATAGTGGACGACGATAGAGACAAGTGGAACCAGAGGTTCGTGCGAGACGCTGACGAGCTGTCAATACTTCCTGTCGAGACTAGAGACCTGATATGCTTATAGAGGCGTTGGGATGCTACCAATTTCCGAGAAAGTGTTGTGCTGAGGGCACAGATGTCCATCGAGTGAGAAGAGATTATGCAAGAGAGCCAGCCTCCGTACAGTTCGGCATAGGCAAGATCGGAAGAGACCTTGAGCAAGATTCCTTCCAGGACATTGTTGCAATGATGTTTGCACTCAGGAACAGATGTGTGATGTACATTCAGAGAGACAGAGGCCGACGCCAGTGACATACTGCTTTACGAGTGGTCGTGAGGATTGACCGAGAGATGACCAGAGAAGTGCAAGAACGGAATCGTCCCTGTTAGCACACCTGACAGGGCCGATGAGCCGATTGACTGCGAAGTAGGTAATCCGCAGAGAAGATAAGGACCCAGAGTCAGAGGATGCCAGACCGTGAGCAAGAGGCAAGTAAATATCTTGCGCTGCTAGCATTGGATGCACCGACTCCTTCTCGACCTTGAAGAAGGCCCTACCGACGACGGTAATTATGATTAGGTTTTGATATACGATCTTGGTGCACGCCAGATGCACTAAATCGAAATTCTTCGTGCATGTCAAATGCGCCTGATTTTGCTGTCAGGCACACACGTTGCCTATGACAGATGTTTCGTGCACACCAGTTGTACATAGATATTGTTTTGTTCACCTGTATGACACATACATGGATTTTGATTCCGTGCGCACCAGACGCACGGGATTTTCTTATATACTTTTTTGGGACTGATTTCTTAGAGAGCAGTACACTTTGATGATATTCGCTATGTATTGATTTTTTCGGAGCCCGACAAATTGAATTTTGCTGAAATATTTTAGTATTGGGGGTATAAATTTAAATTCGGGGACCGAATTTATTTAAGGGGGGTAGATTGTAACATTTCGAAATAATAAAAATATTATTTTTAGAGAATATTTATAATTTAATATTATTTTATTGAATATTTTAATAATTCGGTATAATTAAATACAAATAAATGGGGAAAATTTTTGGAAAATTATGGAAAATTCTAAAATAGGGTAAATTAGAGAATTATGCCATTTCTAAGTTTAATTGATTAGTTATATGCTAAATTAGTGCTAATCGCGATTAATAATCGCTAATCGGTTTTTTTAGCAATTTGTGCAAAACATGCACATATCATTCTTTTTCACACTTGTGCATTTTCTTGCCATGGTTCACTTTGGGTTTACTATTCTTGGGAGAAGGATTTTGAAAGAATAAGAAAAGGAAAAGGAAAAGAAAATGGGAAAAGAATAAAGAAATGAGGTATGGTGAGAGAGAGAAAGGTATGGGTTTTCTTTGACTTTGGACTTAGCCATCTCCTTCATTCCCTTCACTCATTTCTCTCCCTCTCCTTCAAGTTACTGCTGCTGCTCCTGCTCCTGCTTCTCACCCCACCTCCCCTCTTCAAGCCTCAAATCATCTCAAAAACAATTCCAAAACCCAATCTCTATTTCATTAAAAGTGTGCACAAGCTCTAGATCAACACATTGGAATAAAAGAAGCAAGGATTTTGGCCACTAGGGGCAACTCAAGAAAATTCTTGAGTTGCCAAATGAGGTATTTTCTGGATCATTAACTTAGTTTTAGCATTTCCTTTACCCCCATGTTTAGTTTAGAACCAATATTGTTGATTTTGTGGACATAAAGAAAACCTAGTTAGGGTTTGAGTAAATTATGAGTTGTAATGTGAAATTGAGCTCAGTAGAGGCTACATCAACACCCTAGTGCATGAATTGAGACCCCAACCTGAGACTTAAGGCCCGGAATACGGTTTAGAAACCGATATCGGAAAGTTTGTGGAATCTGTGAAGGTTATTTGAGATCTGCTATCAACCCGAGTCTCTGAAAATTGTATTAAATGGACAGTGACATGTGCAGGCACCCTGGAAGCAAACCCCAAGACCCTATCCCCTAACTCCAGGACCCGGCCGCAAATTTATCCTGTTTGGCCGCAAATTACGGCCTGGACCCCACCATTTTGCCTCGTTCTGGTTCTGTAGCTCCTTCATTTGTAGACTAAGCCCCTGGAACGTTTAGATTTGTCTAATTTGACCTATGGTGAAATCTGGAGCCTTTTTCCTTAGTTGCTGTTTTGGATTCGTGTTTCCGTATTCCGTATTTATAGTTCTGAAATTGTGTATTGTGTTTTACCTCGACCATTTAGCGTTTATACGACGATATCGAGGGTTTATTGATGGTTTTGAAGGCGTGCCCATAGATTGTAACCTATAGGCCCCTTATCGTATCGTTTTAGGTTTGGTGTGCCGTTTTAGCCTTGATTTGGTTTTAATACGCATTATGATACTTTGACGTGTAGGTACCTATGAAGACTTCGGGATGACGAGCGAGCACGTGGCGACGTCGACAAATGAAGACGCAAGGTGTGTAAATTATATCTACTGGAGGAAGTCGGGTGGATGGCGTATAGCACCCCCGCAGTCCGTAGTTGGTATACTATATATTATGTTTGATAGTTATAGTGTGTCATGGATATTGTGTTAGGTGTAGTATGGTTAGCTTAGGGTTAGCAATAAACTAGTATAGTTCATAGTCACGAACCCTAGAATAGGTTTACACCACACACGCACCCTTGCATATTCACTATTCTTACACAGTGTTGATGAGGATATTGGATGACATTGGAGATGAGTCGATGATTTTGGACATTGTGCCGTGAGATCGGTGATGTGATGTGATTTGTACTTGCGGTACGACATGTGATCTTAGCGGGCCGTTGGGCATGTGTTTTACCCCGCTTTCATACTTATATAGATGGTATTGATTTGTACTAGACTTAGATCTATACCCCAGATTATATGATATGATGATATTGATACCTGATATTTGATGAGAGAAATGTGATACTGACCCGTACCCAACTATTGGGATGCCGTACGACGATTTACCGTACGAGCTTTATATTGATGTTAGATCCGCTCTCATGACTCGACGATGTTAAATGATATACCGTGTCGTATGTGATACTATTGAGGCGAGATCACCGACTATTGTATATATATATTTGTATATCGACTCAGATTTAGGTGGTTTCCATACCCCTCCCGATTGACTTGATACTTAGATCTGTAGTTTGCATAGTAGATGTTAAACTAGAGCCGAGTCATTCTTATTTCAAATGGCAGAACTGCATGACATATACATATGGGTGTAGATTCTTTACTGTTGCGTTGATTATTCTATTTCCGCATATTCATGCTATTCACATTGCTTTGCATATGTTTATTGTTATATTACTATCATGTTGCCAGGATACTAGCACCATTATCAATGATATGTATATTCCACGTACACTTGCTTGCCGGCTCACACACTTCATCATCGATAATTGCCATGTCACTACACAGTAGCATTATTGCATCAGGATATGACCTTGTATGTGCATACTATTATTTCTGTGTTGCATGATATACTGTTATACTTGCATTTCCTTTATATGTCACATACTCATACTTGTACACATACATTGATACCTTCATACTTGCTTAGATTACGCATTGAGATATGTTGTTTCCTTGTTTATTCTGGATTTGGGGAACCGTGGATATTTCAAAGAAAATAGTTAATTATTTAAAAACCCGGTTTCCCTTTATATGATATTTCGGTGCGTCCACCATGTGTTTTCTCGGTGCGAGAGTGATATGTGTGAACCCGAATCGAGGAGTTAGATGAGGCCGATTACGGGTACATGGTGGACCCGGTATGGTACCCCGGGGCGAGAACGGTTTCGCTGTGTAGTAGACGGTGAGCCTGGCAGAGGGACTACTACCTACCGGTGATTGGTTGGACCTGGCGGTTTTCCAGAGGATACTGACCAGAGTCGATAGATGGATATGGGCGTACTGCCGGGGCCGAGGGCCAATTCCGCAGACATAGCCCGTGGGCTGATCCGGACTGACGGAGCCCGATAAATGAGGATTTACGTATCGATGCTAGGCACGGGTTTCATGATGTTTTCTATGATTTGATTATATCCTCACATTTACATGCATGATGCTTATTGTCATTTGGTGACGGGTGAACGGGTTCCACGTTTATACAGACATTGATTACATACAGACCTTGACTACATTGATCATACTTCATTTGTATATATAACAGGGTACGAGGGCGCTGTTATATATACCCTTACACCAATATTAGGGGAATGGGACACTAATATATGTGTATTAATATCCATTTGATACTTCATCATGTTTACTTCATGCAGAAATACCTTACATTTATGACATGTTATTATCTGAGGCACTGGCACGAGTACTTGGCACTACCTACATGATTAGATGTTACACTGCCACATTTTCATGCTTCAGACTTACACTCGAGGGTTATATTATATACTGATTGTATTGACTTAGGATTATGTCTTGCATTCGATTTCTGCTTGTAGATATTTTCTATTCACGAGTTGGCAACTCACCCCCGTTGTGCCACAGTTCTTGCAGGGCTTGCCGTACAGGTTCCATAGCGGCACTTCTGGCACACTGTTTTCCTTTGCGGGTGATTTGCTTGGTAGGTGGGTTCTTTGTATCAGAACCGCCGTTGTACTTGTATTATTCATTGTATCTAGAAATTCCATCAACCAAAAACTTGTATATTGTTTCAGACTCAGACACTAGTGATGTATTATTTCGACCTTAGAGTCGCGCTTAGTAGTGTTACAGTTTTCATGCTTATCTGGGTTCCCTTTTGAATTTTTATCCTCGCCTTTCAGCGTTGTATAGTGTATTGTTTGTATATTCATTTATCCTTAAAATGGTTTTAGATTTCTGGGCTTTTGTCTTACTTGGATCAGATGGAGTCCTTTAGACTTCATATGGTTCAAGGGCCAGTCACGTGCTCTTTCGGGGCGTGACACAACTAGCATGACATAATAATATATATCACATATATATTAAGTGCACAAAAGTGAGAAAAAGAAATATTTAAGTGATCTAATATTAGTTAATGTAAATTAATATATCAAATATATAATGATACATTAAATTATTAAATCAACACTTGATTTAATAATCCGGCTATATCATATATAATCGACTAATATCTTTTGTATCAACTTATCGAATCAACACTTGATTCGATAACCGGGTTATATCACATATAACCGACCGATATCACATATCACGAGAATAGAATATGGTATCACATACTCGTATTAATCTTGGTCCCGCACATATCACATATATGCTCCTACTTCATTTCTCCTGAGCCAGGAAACCACTGTATAGGACTCTAAAGATTTGTCAATACGCCGGCAGTAGTTGATGATCACATCAATCACCCACAAGCCGTCAGCGGTGTGCTAAACGTAATGGCCACCCGGGTATTGAGCAATCAGAAGATCAACAAGTAAGCCTGCTCATACTCCTGCAAATCCAATCAGTAACGCTACCGTACAATGCATTCTCTTCGTCTGATATGTCTCATATCTCGCCTGTGGGTGGCAAACGTCAGGCCCCAATAGCTTGATAAGTCATGCCGATGCAAGGCCCATAACGGTTCGAGAAACTACTTATAACACTGACCAGTAAATCTCAGCAATTTTGGCCAGGGATTTCCTATTATGGCCAATCGAGCATAGCGCAACATCAAACCCCAATACCGGGAGAGACGAATCCCCTCCTATCGCTCATTACCTCCATGTGACTCGGGACTGTACCCAAAAACCACCGTTTTGCACGTTCTCTTGAACGTGGTAAGGTGGAAATCAAAGCACAGTGGGAATCACACAAGAATCTATGACGATCTCGATTCTACATAGTAACATGTACCAGTGTCACCAGAGAACTGCTATCTGACGTAAGGTATAATACCATCTAGGAGTCCTCGGTGAGTCTTGTTCAGTGTATCCAGTCTCCACTGAGCACCCATATACCATCTTTGATGTCAAACACCAATGGAAGTAGGATCATCCATCGCCCATCAAATAGGTCAAGAAGCGTATACGTTAGTCAACTCTGGAATATCGAAACCCCGTCTCGATACTCCCACGACTAGGAACAATTGAAGGATGTACATATCGACTACCATTGCCCCACCAGTATGATCTGCATCATAATCCTGGTAGTGATGTACACATCCTAAAGGATTTATCAACATTCAACAGAGAGACAATAAGTGTACATGTTAAGATAAAGAGCAATCAGATAGCATACTATCATGTCGAGTAAGGAAGTCCTCCCTATATATGTCCAAGCATCCACCATATTATACATCATATGTACAATAATGGCCACTAGGGCATACACATAACTAAAAATCTCCCACTTGCAGTAGGGCCAGTTGTTATAGTATCTCATACTCAACGTCCCATAGAAGTATCTTTGGGGAAAGGCCTTTGTGAGTGGATCTGCCGTGTTATTCTTCGCTTCAAATCTCCTGACCTCGATCCCCTGGAGATCAACCATCTCCCTGATCAGGTGATTCTGCCTCAGAATATGTCTGGATCGCTGATGAGACCGGCGTTCCTAGGACAAAGCCAAAACTCCATTGTTGTCACAATAACAATTATTGGACGCTCAATGGTAGGAACCATGTTCATCTCATGAATAATAAATATCCAGACATTCACTTTGGTAGCATTATTGGAAGCGATGTATTCAGCCTTTATCGTCTAGTTTGCCACGGTATCTAGCTTGGAACCCTTCCAACATACCGTCCCTCCACTGAGGGTAAAGATAAAGCCTACGACTGACTTTCAGTAGACCTTATCACTCTGGAAGCTCAAATTGGTAAAGGACTCCTACTGGAGTTCACCGTTACCAAACATCAAGAACATTTCTTTAGTGCTTCAAGTACTTAAGAATATCCTTCACAGCTGTCCAGTGATTTTCCCAAGATCCGATTAATTCCTGATCACTACACCTAGCGAGTTTGCTATATCTGGTCTGGTACATAACATCGCATACATGATAGAGCCTGGTGCCGAAGCATAGGGTATCCCTTGTATGCGAGCCCTTTCCAAATCAGTCTCGGGAGACATCTTTTTGGAGAGAGTGATTCATGAGTAAGTGGGCGAATCACCACACTTAAAATCCTCCATACTAAACTCCTTTAGTATGGTGTGAATGTACCTGGATTTGGGACACTCCCAACATTCATATAGATATATCGTCATAGATCATAATCCACAAGATGTAGTAGGTATCATCCAGATCTTCCATGGAGAATCCTCGTGATAAGAGGAGCTTGACCGAGTGTAGCATAGGAAACCATTTCCTATCAAGAGTATGTCATCTACGTACAATACGTGGAAGACAACCTTACTCTCTATAACCTTCTTGTATATAAAAGGTTCATCTACCTTTTTTATGAAGTCAAACACTTTGACTGCCACATCAAAACAGATGTTCTAACTCCGCGATGCCTGCTATAATCCTCATGGACTTAAGCATAGCCACTGAGAAAAAAAGGTTTCATCATAAACCACACTTGGTTATTGACGAAAACCTTTTACTACAAATCTAGCTTTGAAAGTCTCACCTTTTCCATCTACACCAAGAATCTTCACAAGATCTACTTACTCCCGATGGGTTTAACCCCTTCAGATGCAACATTCAAAGTCATACTTTGTTGGTGTATTGGATTCCATATCTGATCGCATAGCATCCAGCCATTTCACAGAGTCCCCACTCATGATGGCCTGCCTGAACCTGGTTGGGTCATCATCATCCATGATGCAATCCTCGCTCCCACCGTCACAGAGGAAACCACGGTATCTCTCAGGTGGATGAGGAACCCTAGAAGATTCGCAGAGAGGCTAAGGTTCGTTGGAGAATATCGAATCCTTTGGGTCCACTAAATCATCGGTTGTTAGTTTGTCTAGCTGGAACTCCTTCCAGTTCTACCTCATGACCACAAATTTCTTCCATAAAAAATTCCTTTTCATAAAAGGTTGCATGCTGAGAAATAAAACACCTTTTGCTTCTCAGTGTGGCAGAAGATATACCCTCACGAATGTTTGGATATCCAACAAACTCATACAGAACTGACTTTGCCTCGAGATTTTCCGGATTTTGTTTTTCAACATAGGCCGGACAACCTCATATCTTAACTCGTTTAAGAGATAATCTCTTCCCATTCCATATCTCATATGGAGTGGTAGGCACTAATTTGGATGGAACCCCATTCAATAGGTATGCAGCTTGTTAAATGCACAACTCCAAAAGGAAACAGGCAATTCAGCAGTATTCATCATAGAGCGCACCATATCTCATATGGTGCGATTGCTACGCTCGATACACCGTAGTGCTGTGGTGTATACGGAAGAGTAAGCTGAGAGAGAATCCTATTCTCTTTTAAATAATCCAGAAACTCCGTGCTCAAATATTCTCCTCCCCGATCATATCGTAGGACTTCTAATAATTCTACCCGTCTGGTTCTCAACTTCAAGCTTGTGTTTCAACAGGAACATATGTCCGAATCTTAAGAGATGGTCGATGAATGTAATGAAGTACAAGGAACCAACACTGGTATTTATAGACATAGGACCGTATACATCACCATGTATCAATCCCAAGAGTTCAATAACTCTTTCTTCGTTTCTACTAAATGCAGTTTTGGTCATTTTACCTTTGAGACAAGACTGGAAAGTATCATAAGATGAAAATTCAAACGGATTCAAATATTCATCCTTATGTAACTTAGCTAGTCGCGTCGTATTGATATGGCCTAGTCTACAAAGCTACAAGAAAGATTCGTTCATTTATGAACTACTCCTCTTGTGTGTGTTCTATATACTTTAAACTGTTGTTTGATTTAGAACGTATATGCTATTACATAACGTGCATGATCCAATCAACTCTTGATTAAGGAAAATGTTCACAACATTATCCATCAATACAAAATTATATCCTTCTTTAACTTAATAAAGAATATGATGTAATGTTATATATCTAGTTCGGCATGTAATAACATTTGTTCAGAATCAATGTATTTACCTCTTGGTAATACAAGGTGATATTCACCAACTGCTTTGGCTGCAATATTTGCAACATTCCATACTCTAGAGAATGATCACCTATTCTCAGTTGTCTACCTTTTTTTAACCCATGTAACATATTACATATATGGGATCCTGATCCGGTATCTCATACCGAGGACGTAAAGTGTACTGAGAAACAGTTCTCGGTAACAAACACATCTGAAGAAGATGCATCAACATGCACTTTCTTCGATTGGATCGCGTAGGAATCCGGATATTCCCCTATTTCCTGCTTGGACTTATAACAATTATAAGATAGAGCGGAACCAACGTTTCCCAGCTCAGCATAATAAGCAGGTTCGGTCAATACATCCATATTATTATCTTAATTAAGGCCTGACATGGTCGCTACCGAGAGAGAGAGAGAAGAAAACACTCTGCATATGCTCTTGCAAGATCAGATTGGTTATTATTTTATCTAATCAGGATGGTTCCCACTGTTTTTATCAAATCTTCCTTCAAACCGTAAAAGGGAAGACTAGCCGGGATTAATTACACCCTACAAGTTCACCAATATTTTAGCCAGGCCAGTGTCGGTAATTTGAGGGAGGTTCCCCGGGCTTCCGCACGGACCTAATTAAAATAAATCTCGTTTTCTTAGGAGCATAACCCCGTTAACACCTTTCTAGACACCTACTTTGATCGGCTAATTGTAATGTGTAAAACTCTCCCAGGAGTAACTCTTACTCGCAGTGGGTATCGGGATCCAACTATCTCATAGAAGGTATGCAATCTCATTGCAAATTTCAACACTTGAAATTCCCGATAATATTTTGCCCCTAGCAACTTATGACCTTGGCTATGGTCAACAAATCATAAGCGCTAGCCAAGTTCAACCCGTCATTTCATGATTGAATTAAACCCACCCATACTACCCTTGGATAAGGTCAACAAAGCCATACGACTACCCTAACCCAATCGCATCATATGCTTGCAGATAAGCACTAATTAGCTACCGCACACTACGCCCTGGCTATGGTCAACAAACGCAGCATGAATACTAAATAGTCCTTATCTGAAATGACGGAGGGCTATGACAGGTTTTTAATAAAACTTTTTGCGTAATGAACTTGATATCATTGTAGAATCGAGTGATTTTGAAAAAGAGTGTTTTTTAGGCTTTTACCAGTTTCACTAAAAAGGTCACTCCGGGTGAAGGGATCTCGGCTCTTTCCTCATCGAATGAGGTGCTGGATATCCATCAAGGAATATCACTATGTAAAGCAAGAACTAAAAAAGCAATCAAAAACAAAACCGAGTTGGTTGTAGCATCTGCCAGTTTTGCTAAAGAGATCACTCCCGGTGAAGGGATCTTGGCTCTTTCCTTATCGAATAAGGTGTTGGATATTCTACAAGGAATACCACTATGCAAAGCATGAACTGGAGCTACCCTTTTTGAAAATTTGATTCCACAACATCTTTAGGTTTCTTTCTTTTTCATTAATCTCATTAATAAAGTTCCATCATTTATGCTTCCTAAGCATCACAGAAGAAACGAAAATACAACGTACGCTTATGCTATCCGCATTCGTCTTAGTGTCTCGTTATGCACTGTTAGATTACTTAACTAACGGCATAGCGGGGCAGGACTAGCGCGGGTGCAAAACATAAGCAATTTTTATTATATATCATATATATAATAACAGCATTCATCTCACGCATATAAATTGATCACATCATAGAATATCTGCAGCAAAAGTCCACATATGAAATATTGGATATATTAGGAATCCCGTATTTTCATTTAAGCCAGTAAAAAACACGGATTCCACGGTCGCGATGAATAGCCAAACCCACATCCCTAGACCCTTACAAGAGCGGCAAGCAACCCCACCAATTCTAGAGTTAGGAGACCCGGACTCGACTCCTCGAGATGGTCTCCCACTGGACTCTAGAACCTGATTACTTGTTCTTCCCGCCTTGGGTCTATCCTAATGCGGAAAAGTAAATAATATACATCAATGGTAACATCATCCTCAACCCGGAAGTGCCCCAAAAAAGAGAATATTACATACAAGTTTTTATATGAATGAAAATGAAAAACTCCCATCTCGCGCAAAAACCCCCGGCTATTCAAACACGACGATCCAATATAACATATCATAGCAACACATAACATCACATGTCATCAACGTAAGTAAATATGCATATCCCAATTGTCGTTGACGTATAGCAACGAAACCGGCGATACACCATATATTAAACTTACAGTCGCAGAAAAGAAAATGTCAAATTACAACATTTGGAATCAAAACAGCCCTCGGACATCATAAACCCGGAATATCATATACTTCGGATTTCATGCCTAACATTGTAAATCTTATATTTGGGTCTCATCTATGAAAACACCTTTTCAATAGAAATCGGGTAATTCAACAAGATTACTGATTCCTACCGAGACCGAAATGTTAAATTTACAAGCAAATAATCAATTTTCACAAAACTAATTAGTGTAGATTTCAAATATTGTATCACGGTTCATAAATAGCTAGATGATGTTAAACATTCCGATTGAATCAACAAATACCCAAAATTTTCCAGAGAGCTCAACATTTGAGCACAGTTCAAAAGTACCCAGAACATGCCACGGCGCATATGGACCAGCCGTAGAAGGGCCGACCCACGCCTCACTCATGGCACGTGGAACTGCCGCAAACCCTAGGATTTGGCCGCGGTTCCGTGGTTAAAGAGTCGAGTTTGGGTATTGTTCTTCTAGAGGGTCCATAGTAAACACCTGCATGATTTTCTGAAGATTTTCGACTTGGAAAATTCCAACTCTTGGAAAATTTCCAGCGAGGGAGAAAAATGGGTATTTGATATTCGTTCGAACTTTTTAACGTCGTCAAGATTACCCGAAACGATGTTAGAATTACGACTACGAAACGCTCTGAATAGCCTTTACAGAAAGATAGCATCACATGCAATCTTAGTAAAAACAAGCAACACCTGAAACACCAAAACCCAGAAACTAGAACACCGCCAAAAATTGAACCCAGAAGCTTACTAAAAAACCAGTGGGACCGGTTTTTAACTACATGTGGCCGGTCAAAATCCAGCAAAGAGGGCTCAATTTTCTGTGGTGTTCATGTTACATTATATGTAACATTCTGCAGTTTCTTAAAAAAATTTAGACACTCTGAAAAATTCAACAGAAACTGGGTTTTTGTTTCGAGTGCTTCGGAGTTGTTTCAGTTTCGTAATCCTACAAATATCTTCTAATTCTATAGCATAGCTCTGATACCACTGCTGGGTTCCCAAGCACCGCAACTGGGTTTCGGGAGGCATCAACCATGGCATTTTCAAAAAATTGGCGCGCTAAAGAACCCTAACCTAGAATCTTAACTAGAGAATGAAATGAAACATGCATGTAAACATCTTTACATCTAATTCAAGAAGGATTACAACCTTTGTAGACCGGTCCTTCACTTCAAAAGCTCCGTGTAGTAGTCCCTTCGCTCCAAGTAGTGATCTTCCGGACTCTAGTAAGGCTCTACAAGGTGAATGAACAAGCTTGGTAGAAGTCTTCGAGGCCGAAAATGATCTACGTCGAAGAGACACCAACTCAAGCCACCTCCTCACTAATTAGGAATTGGTGAAGGAAACAACCTAAACTAAATGGCTAGTCTAGTGTAGGTTGATGAAGTTAGAATTTTGCTCACTTTAGAAATATTTTTCTCACTAACTTTCCTCACCTCCCAAAATGCTAGAGAGCTTAAGGAAGGAGATGAAGAAAAGCAACCATGGAGAGAAGCAAGTGTAGACTGAATCTCATGTGTGAGAATAGCAACCATGGGTGAGATAATATCTCATATTAACTCATGTAGAGACTTAACCATAGCTTAAGGTAATGATTGGGTTAATAAATATCTAATGTAAAACAAAATTAGTATACTAAGTCAATGGTTCTACAAGCTTCCACTGAGCTCAAACCATGTGACTAATTTCTAACTAATTGGTGATTTACTTTAAATAAATAAACCCCATATTATCATAATCATGGTGTGAGTCTCATACACCCATATAGCATGACACAACAATATATATCACATATATATTAAGTGCACATAAGTAAGAAAAAGAAATACTTAAGTGAGCTAATATTCGTTAATGTAAATTAAAATATCAAATATATAATTATACATTAAATTATTAAATCAATATTTGATTCAATAATCCGGCTATATCATATATAACCGACTAATATCTTTTGTATCAACTTATCGAATTAACACTTGATTCGATAACCTGGCTATATCACATATAACCGACCGATATCACATATCGCAAGAATAGAATATGATATCACATATTCGTATTAATCTCGGTCCCGCATATATCACATATGTGCTCCTACTTCGTTTCGCCTGAGCCAGGAAACTTCTGTGTAGGACTCTAAAGACTCGTCAATACGCCAAGCAGTAGGCAATGATCACATCAGTTATCCACAAGCCATCAGCGGTGTGCTAAACATAATGGCCATTCGAGTATTGAGAGATCAAAAGATCAGCAAGCAAGCCTGCTCATACTCCTATGAATCCAATCAGTAACACTACAGTACAACCCGGTCTCTTCGTCTGATATGTCGCATATCTTGCTTGGGGGTGGAAAATGTCAGACCACAATAGCTTGATAAGTCATGCCGATGCAAGGCCCATAACGGTTCGAGAAACTATTGATAACACTTACCAGTAAATCTCAGCAACCCTGGCCAGAGATTTCCTGTTATGGCCAATCGAGCATAGTGCAACATCAACCCCCAATACCGGGAGAGATGAATCCCCTCTTATCGCTCATTGCCTCCATGTGACTCGGGACTGTACCCAAAAACCACCATTTTGCACGTTCTCTTGAACATGGTAAGGTGGAAATCAAAGCAGGGTGGAAATCACACAAGAATCTATGACGATCTCGGGTCTACAGACTAACCTGTACCAGTGTCACCAGAGAACTGCTATCTGACGTGAGGTATAATACCATATAGGAGTTCTCGGTGGTGTATCAAGTCTCCACTGAGCACCTGTATACCATCTTTGATGTCAAACACAAATGGATATGGGATCATCCATCGCCCATCATATGGGTCAAGAAGCGTATACGCTAGTCTACTCTGGAATATCGATGCCCCATCTCGATACTCCTACGACTATGAACAATTGAAGGATGTACTTACCGACTACTATTGCCCCACTAGTATGATCTGCATCATAATCCTGGTAGTCAAGTATACATCCTAAGGTCTTTATCAACATGCAACAGAGAGACAATAAGTTTACATGTTAAGATAAAGAGCAACCAGATAGCATACTATCATGTCGAGCAAGAAAGTCCTCCCTATATATGTCTAAGCATCCACTATAATATACATCATATGTATAATAATGGCCTCTAGGGCATACATATAACTAACAATTGATACCTACTCATTATACCTAGCGAGTAAGCTGCATCCAGTCTGGTACACAATATCGCATACATGATTGACCTGACTATCGAAGCATAAGGTATCCCTTGCATGCGAGCCCTCTCCAAATCAATCTTGGGGGACTTCTCTTTGGAGAGAATAATTTCTGAACAAGCGGGTAAATTACCACGCTTAGAATCTTCCATACTAAACCACTTTAGTATAGTGTCAATGTACCTGGATTGGGAAAATCCCAACATCCGTTTAGATATATCTTTATAGATCTTTCTTAGGATGTAGTAGGCATCACCTAGATCTTTCATAGAGGACTTATGTGATAAGAAGAGCTTGACCGAGTGTGGCATAGGAACATCGTTTCCCATCAAGAGTATGTCATCCACGTACAATACAAGGAAGACAACCTTACTCTCTACAACCTTTTTGTATATACAAGGTTCATCTATATTTTTGATGAAGTCAAACTCTTTGATAGCTTCATCAAAACAGATGTTTCAGCTCCGCGATGCCTGCTTTAATCAGTAGATTAATTTTAGCAGCTTGCACACGCTTCCGCTGCTCCCACTGTCTACGAAGCCCTCTGGCTGTGTCATGTACACGCTCTCTTCTAAATCACCATTTAGAAAAGAGGTCTTGACGTCCATCTGCCAGATTTCGTAGTCATGGTATGCAGCAATGGCAAGTAGGATTTTGATGGACATAAACATGGTGACAGGAGAAAAGGTTTCATCATAGTCGACACCTGGTCGTTAACGAAAACCTTTTGCTACAAGTCTATCTTTGAAAGTCTCAACTTTTCCATCTACACTAAGTTTCTTCTTAAAGATCCACTTGCTCCCGATGGATTTTACCCCTTCAGGAGAAACATCCAAAGTCCAGACTTTGTTGGTGTACATGGATTCCATCTCAGATCGCATAACATCCAGCCATTTCACAGAGTCTCCACTTGTGATGGCCTGCTCGAAACTAGTTGGGTCATCATCTTCTATGATGCAATCCTCGCTCCCACCGTCTATGAGAAAACCGAAGTATCTCTCAGGTGGATGAGAAACCCTACTAGATCTGCGGAGTGGTTAGTATTCGTCGGGGACTATTGAATCCTCCGGTTCTACCAAATTGTCAGTTATAGTTTGTGTAGCTGGAACTTCTTCCAGAGCTACCTCATGACCACTAATTTCTTTCACAAGAAATTCCTTTTCTAAAAAGGTGGCATGTCGAGAAACAAACACCTTTTGTTCCTCGGTGTGGTAGAAGATATACCCTCGTGAATGTTTGGGATATCCTACAAACTTGCACAGAACTGACCTTGCCTTGAGATAGTCCGAATTTTGTGTTTTCACATAAGCCGGACAACCCCATATCTTAACATAATTAAGGCACGGTCTCTTTCCTTTCCATATCTCATATGGAGTGGTAGGCACGGATTTGGTAGGAACCATATTCAATAGGTCTGCAGCTGTCTCAAGTGCATAACCCCTAAAGGAAATAGGTAACTCACCAATACTCATCATAAAGCGCACCATATCTAATAGGGTGCGATTCCTCTGCTCCGATACTCCGTTGTGCTGTGGTGCATACAGAGGAGTAAGCTGAGAGAGAATCCAATTCTATTTTAAATAGTCATGGAATTCTGTACTCAAGTATTCTCCTCCTCGATCGGATCGTAGGATTTTAATACTTTTACCCATTTGGTTCTCCACTTCGCACTTATATTCCTTGAATTTCTCAAAAGATTCAGATTTGTATTTCATCAGGAACACATGTCCGTATCTTGAGAGATCATCGGTGAATGTAATGAAGTATGAGGAACCATTCCTAGCATGTGTAAACATAGGACCACATGCATCACTATGTATCAGTCTCAAGAGTTCAGTAGTTCTTTCTCCGGGTCGAGTAAATGTAGTTTTGATCATTTTACCTTTGAGACATGACTGGCAAGTTTTATAAGAAGTGAATTCAAACTTATTCAAATATCCATCTTTATGCAACTTAGCTAGTCTTGTCGCATTGATATGACCTAGTCTACAATGCCACAAGAAGGCTTCGTTCATTTCTGAACTTTTCCTCTTCTGTGTGTTCTGTATATTTAGAACTGTTTTGTGATTTAGAACGTATATACCGTTATACAACGTTCCATACCCAATCAACACTTGATTTAGGAAAACATTCACAATATTTTTGGTATGAAATAACAGTCGCTCAGAATCATTGAGTTACAACTTGGTAATATAGGGTGATATTCACCAACTGCTTTAGCTACAACAATTGCACCATTCCCTTCTCTGAGGGACATATCACCTTTTCCTAGTTTTCTATCTCTACTTAACCCATGTAACAAATTACATATGTGTGATCCTGATCGAGTATCCAATACCCAGGACGTAGAGCAAACTGAGAAATAGTTCTCGGTAACGAACACACCCGAAGAAGATACATCAGCATACTCCTTCTTCGTTTTGGGTGGTATGGGAATCCGGATATTCTACTATTCCTTGCTCAAACTTATGACAGTCATAAGATAGAGCGGAACCTAGCCCTGTATAATAAGTGGGTTCGGTCAATACATCTATATTATTATCTTGATTAAGGCGTGTTATTGGTCGCTATCAGGAGAAAGAGAAGGATAATCACTTTTGTGTGCGCTCTTTGCAAGATTAGATTGGTTATTATCTTATCTAATCAGGATGTCTCCCGCTGTTTTATCAAATCTTCCTTCAAACCCTAAAAGGTAAGATTAGCCGGGATTAATTATACCCTACAAGTTCGCCAATCGGTCAGCCAGGGAGTCTCCCCATGCTTTCGCATGGAACTAATTAAATAACCTCGTTTCCGCAGGGGCATCACCCTGTTAACACCTTTCTTAGACACCTAATGGATCGGCTAATTGTAAAGTGGAAAACTCTCCCAGGAGTAACACTTACTCGCAGTGGGTATCGGGATCCAACTATCTCATAGAAGGTATACAATCTCATTGCAAATTTCAATACTTGAAATTCCCAATATCTGTTTTTACCTATAGCAACTTATGACCTTAACTATGGTCAACAAATCAGAAGTGCTAGCCAAGTTCAACCCGTCATTTCGTGATTGAATTAAACCCACACGTATGACCCTTAACTATGGTCAACAAAGTCGTACGACTACCCTAATTCAATCGCATCACATGCGGAAGAGAAGCACTAATCAGCTACCATACACTATGCCTTGACGGAGGCCAACAAACGCTGCACGAATACTAAATAGCATTTATCTTAAATGACGGAGGGCTATGACAGGTTTTGAACAAAATCTTTAACGTAATGAACTTGATATCGTTGTAGAATCTAGTGATTTGAAAAGGAGTGGTTTAAGCTCCGCTTTTAAAATCGAGCAATTTTCAAAAATAAACTGAATAGCTTTTACTAGCTTTTGCTAAAGAGGTCACTCTCGGTGAAGGGATCTCGGCTCTTTCCTCATTGAATGAGATGCCGGATATCCATCAAGGAATACCACTATGCAAAGCAAGAACTACAGAAGCTATGATGATAAACCGAGTGTGTTGTAGCATTTGCTAATTGCTAAAGAGGTCACTCCCGGTGAAGGGATCTCGGCTCTTTCCTTATCGAATGAGTTGCTGGATATTCATCAAGGAATACCACTGTGCAAAGAAAAAACTAGAGCTATCTTTTTAAAAAGTTTTGATTCTACAACATTTTTAGGTTTCTTTTCTTTTCATTAATCTCATTAATAAAGTCTCATCATTTATGATTCCCTAAACATCACAGAAAAATAAACGAAAATAGAACGTACGCTTATACCATCCGCATTCGCCACGAGGCCCCGTCATGTACCGTTAGTTTACTTAACTAACGGCAGATCGGGAGCTGGACTAGCGCAGGTGCAAAATATAAGCAATGTTTATTATATATATATATATATATATATATATATATATATATATAGCATCCATCTCACGCAGTTATATGATCACATCACAGAACCAAGCAGCAGAAGTCAACATATGAAATATTGGATATACTAGGAGGTCCATGTTTTAAATTAAGAAAATAATGAAAAACATGGATTCCATGGTCGTGATGAATAGCCAAACCCACATCCCTAGACCCCTACGAGAGCGGCAAGCAACCCTGCCAATTCTAGAGTTAGGAGACCCGGTCTCGACTCCTCGAGATGGTCTCCTACTGGACTCTAGAACCCGGTTACTTGTGCTCCCTGCCTTGGGTCTATCCTAATGCAGAAAAGTAAATAATATACATCAATGGTGACATCGTCCTCAACCCAGAAGTGTCCCAATAAAAGAATATTACATATAAATTTTACATGAATGAAAATTGAAAAACTATCATCTCACGCAAAAACCCCGGATATTCATTCACGACGATCCAATATAACATATCATAGCAACACATAACATCACATGTCATAAGCGTAAGTAAATATACGTATCCCAAATTCCGTTGACATATAGCAACGAGATTTAGGATACACCACATATTACACTTAAGGTCACAGAAAAGAAATGAAAAACTACAATAATTAGAATCCGCATTTCCTTAGACATCATAAACCCGGAATATCACATATTCCGAATTTCATGCCTAACCTTATAAACCTTTCATTTTAGTCTCAATTCGAAAAAACTTTTCAATAACTTAGTCGAGTAATTCAACAAGATTCCCGACTACCCGATCGAAAACTCGTCGGGAACTTTAGTAGATGGTTGCACCCCTGATACCGTTGACCAAGTGCACTTAGGCGGAACACCGTGTCCGTAAGCACCTGAGTGGATGATTTTGGCAACGAGGTTCTCCTAAAGTCACTTGGTCGGGGCTATGGGGCGTGGAAACCTAGTAAAGTTATATGGCGAGTATTCGCGAACGATACGCGATTGCGACGGAGTTTTGATCTGAATCGAAACTTTGTGGCAATCGATCAATAGAGAATAACATGCTAGATTTACAAACAAACTAGTTTCATAAAACTAATTTAGTGTGGATTCCAAGTGTTGTATCACATATCAAACTTAAACCCGAAATGACGTTAAAATTACGACTACGAAAAAAAATCCGTTTAGCCCCAATAGGAAAGTTAACATCACATGCAATCCGGACCAATCAAACATAACCTGAAAGCCTAAAACCCAGACACCAAAACACCAAAGAAATTCAAGCCCGAGACAAGACATTGGGACTGACCACGCCGGCCATTTTGGCTATCTCACCGGGTCAACTTTGGAGTTTTGTCTTAACTTTCTCTGTTGTTCTAGTTACATCACATGTAAGTTTCTGCACTTGTTTAAAAAAATTTCAGAGACCGTTTTAAAATCAACAGAAACTATGGTTTGCGGGTTACAATTTCGGAGTTGTTTCAGTTTCGTAATTCAACTAATATCGTATAATCTTCTAGCTTAGCTCTGATACTATGAAAGTGTTTATTAGCACCACCACTGGGTTTTACTAGCATCAAGCATGCCATTTTTGAAATTTTTGGGGTGCTAATTAACACTAACCTAGAATCTAAACTAGATGATTAGGGTTTAACATAATATAGCAAAACTTTACACTAAGAGAAAGAGACTACAAGCTTTGTAGACCATGTCCTTCTTTTCAAAAGCTCCGTGTAGTAGCCCACACGACTCCACTAGGATCAACTTGAAGTTGGATCGAGCTTCCTTTGCGATCTTCGTGCCGAAGATGATCCATCCGAAACTCCGCTAATCCAAGCTACCTCTACACTAAACTCTTTAGTGAAGGAAACACACTACACCAAAATGCTAATCTAGTGTAGGATGGTGAAGTAGGGGTGTTGTTTGCTCACTAGGGTTCTCACAAGGTCTAGGTTTCACAACTCATGTGAGCGATTGAGCTTGGAGGAGGTTAGGAGGAAGATGAAGAGAGCTAAAGAGCAAGAGTAAGCTCAAGTGAGAAAAATAACTCAAGTCTTGTGAAGAATGATGAAGAATGGCTCTCTTATGCTTTCTCACTTATTGAAGCATGAATATAAAACATTACATATAATGCCCCATGCTTCAATAGTGCAAACAAATGAATAAACAAGTATAAAAGCCATGCTTCACCCCGTTCCTCAACTATCTCCTCATTTTCCACCTCATTTCAATTTTCACAAAATAGAAAAAACCAATCATGCTTTATATATATATATATATATATATATATATATATATAAAGATAAGTAAATAATTAGTGAGCTATAATATTAGTTAATATTTAATTATATCAAGTATAAATATATATCATATTATTAAATCAATACTTGATTTAATAATCCGGTTATATCACATATAACTGACTAATATCATTTATCTGTATATCGCATTATCAAATCAACACTTGATTTGATAATCCGGTTATATCATATATAACCTAACTAATAATAAATAACCGCCAGATTAGAATACGGTATCTCATACTCGTATTTAATCAGGCCACCCGCACATATCAGCATATGTGCCCAACTTCGTTTCGCTTGAACTAGGAAACTTCTATGTGAGACTCTAAAGACTCGTCAATAGGCCAGTAGTAGGTAATGATAAAATCAGTTACCCACAAGCCGTCAACGGTGCTAGCTAGGCGTAACGGTTACCCAGGTATTGAGCGATTAGAAAATCAACAAGCAAGCATGTCCAAACTCCCATGAAGCCTATAAGTAACACTTACCGTACAGTCCGGTCTCTTCGTCTGATATGTCGCATATCGGGTCTGGGAGTGGAATCGTCAGACCCCAATAACTTGATAAGTCCTGCCGATGTGTGGCATATAATGGTAAGAGAAACTACTAATAACACTTACCAGTAAATCTCATCAACATCCCTGGCCAGGGACTTCCTATTATAGCCAATCGAGCATAGTGTAACATCAACTCCCTATATCGGGAGAAACGAAACCCCTCCTATCGCTCATTGCCTCCATGTAACTCGGAACTATACCCAAAATCCACATGTTTGCACGACTCCTTTGAGCCTTGGTAGGGAGGAAATCAAAGCACGGTGGGAACTACACAAGACTCTATGACGATCTTGGGTCTACAGACTAACTTGTACCAGTTTCACAAGAGAACTACTATCTGACGATAGGTATAGTACCATCTGAGAGTTCTCGGCGAGTCCTGTTCGGTGTACCCATTCTCTAAAGAGCACCTGTGAACAATTTTTGATGTCAAACACCAATGGCTATGGGATCAACCATCGCCCCTATGCAGGGTCAAGAAACATACACACTAGTCTACTCTGGAATATCGATGCCATGTCTGGATACTCCCTCGACTAAGAAAGGTTAAAGGATGTGCTTGTAAACTACATAAGTCCTAATAATATGATTTGCATCATAGTCCTGATGGTCAAGCAAACATCCTAAGGGCTTTATCAATATGTATATGAGAGACGGTATAATAATACCAGTGAACATGTTAAGATAAAGGCAACCAAATAGCATACTATCATGTCAAGCAAGAAAGTCCTCTATATATGTCCAAGCATCCATTATATCATACAATAATGGCCTCTAGGGCATACATATTCCTAACATGGAGTCATCTGTATAGTCGCCTGAAAACTGTTATTGTATGAAAACTCCACTAAGTGCAATGATCCTTCCACGAACCCTTGAAGTCTAACATGCATGCTATCAACATATCTTCAAGAGTTTGGATCGTTCTTTTAGACTGGCCATCTATCTGAGGATGATAGGTCGTGCTGAAGTTTAAGCAAGTTCCCAAACTTTCCTGTAGACTCCTCCAAAAGTGTGACAGGAACCGAGTATCACGTTCAGAAACGACACTCACAGGTACTCCATGCAATCTCACAATCCCACAATCTCCTGCATGTACCGCTCTGCCAAAACCTCCGTTGACTGACCAACTTGAAATGGTATGAAATGAGCTGCCTTAGTCAATCGATCGGCAATCACCCAAACTGCGTTATTGCACTTTGGACTCCGTGGTAAGGCTGTCACGAAATCCATGGTTATATGTTCCCACTTCCATTGAGGAATCGGAAGTGGTTGCAACAAACCGACTACCCTTTGATATTCAGTGTTGACTTACCGACACACCAAGCACCTCGATACGTAGTGAGCAATCTCTCTTTTCATGCCTTCCCACCAAAAATGTTTTCGCAAATCTCTATACATCTTCGTTCCTCCCGGATGTACTGAATATACGGAACAATGAGCCTCCTTCATGACTTCTTCACGAACATCTCTTTTAGATACACATAAATGACTTCGATATCTTAACGAGCCATCTTCATGAATCAAAAAATCTGTTCGAAGTCCCGCTTCCACTTGTCCTGGAAACTTCTGCAATCTTGGATTGTGCGGCTGTGCTGCCTTAATGTTATCGATCAAGGATGACTGTACATGCAACTGCATCAATTGTCCTAAAGAATCTGGTAGTACCAGCTCTAACTCGAATCTCTGAAAATCTGCCATAATCTTCTTCTGTGCAGTCAACATCTGTATCGCTGCCAACCGACTTGAAGCATCCGGTACAACATTAACATTCCCCGGATGGTACTTTACATCAAGATCATAGTCAGCCATCAGCTCTAACCATATATGTTGCCTCATGTTGAGCTCATTCTGTGTGAACACATACTTTAGGCTCTTGTGACTGGTAAATACTTCTACCCTATCACCCAATAAGTAGTGTCTCCAAATCTTCAGCACAAAAATCACTACTGCTAGCTCCAAGTCATGAGTTGGGCAGTTCTTCTCATGAGTCTACAATTGTCTCAACGCATAGGTTATAACCTTTCTATGCTGTATTAGAACACATCCCAAGCCTTTCCCAGACGCGTCGCTGTGAATAACTAGTCCTCCGGAACCATCTGGCACTGTCAAAATAGGAGCAGTGGTCAATCTCTGCTTCAGCGCTTCAAAAGCTGACGCACACTTCTCAGTCTATACGAACGGTACATCCTTTCATGTTAGCTTGGTCAATAGTTCTTCTATTCGAGAAAAGTTCTCCACAAACCTTCTATAATACCCAGCAAGCCCAAGGAAACTTCTGATCTCACCCACATTCTTTGGAATTGGCCAATCATGAACAGTTGCAATCTTTTTGGGGTCAACTGCAATTCTATCTCCGGATACAACATGACCCAAGAACTTTACTTCTTTGAGCCAAAACTCGCACTTGCTCATCTTGGCATATAACTTTTCTTGTCTCAATATTTGCAGTGCGATCCTCAAGTGTTCTTCATGCTCTTCTTTTCTCCTCAAATAGACCAGAATATTATCAATGAAAACAACCATGAACTGTCTAGAACTGGCGAAAAAATCTGGTTCATCAAGTTGATAAATATTGCCGGTACGTGTTGGGCTTCCCTTGCACCTAGTCTAGGGTTTGGTAGCATCACACATGCCACTTTAAAATTTTAGAGAGGTGCAAAGCAAGTAAACTATGAATCATGCTAGAATTTCTAGGGCAACAAGTTTGTATCACATACAAAGAAGTAAAGAGATAGGGATTACAACCTTTGTAGTCCGTTCCTTCACTTCATAAGCTCCGTGTTGAGATCCCTTCGCTGCGATCATCATGAACTCTGACTCTCGAGAGGCACCATGAAGAAAATGATGCACCTTGCTTGAAGACTTCACTAATCCAAGATGATCTACCTTGAAGAATCTCAAACCCAAGCTCTTGCTTTACTAATCAAGTATTATAAAGAAAACACCCTAATCTAAGTGGCTAGAATAGATGAGGATGATGAAGTAGGAATTTTTCTCTCTTTTGTTTTCATATTCTCACTCATTATCATCACTTATCAAAAACCTAGTGAAGGTTTTCATCCAAGAAGAAAGAAGAAGAAGATGAAGCAAATCCTTTTGTGATGAATAATAAATTATTGTGTAACCATTCAACCATGGGTTAAGAATGATAAAGTTAACCTTTGTAGAGAATAAACTAGGGCCAAAGGTTTGGGTTGGGTTAATAAATATCAACACAAAATATCAAAGGATGAAGTCAAAGTCAAAGCTTCATGAAGCTTCATCTAAGCTTAACCCTAATCCAAACCCTAATCATGTTTAAACTCCACAAAACATGTTGCATTTGTAACCCTAACTTGTTACAATATTATATATCACATATATAATATATTTTGTAACAAAAGAAAATAATACAATTAAAATATATCACATATATATCAATGTATTATCCCGTGAGAAAATGAATCAATAAAGCGAGCTTATATTAGTTAATGTAATGTAATATATCTCATATATAATATACATTAAATTATCGAATCAACACTTCATCCGATAACCCGGCTATAATACATATAACCGACTAATATAACATGTACCAATTCATCGAATTAACACTTGATCTGATGACCCGGCTATATCACATATACCCGGCCGATATCTCATATCGCGAGAATAGAATACGGTATCTCATATCGTATCATTCTTAGTGCCGCACATATCACATAGGTGCTCCTACTCCGTTTTGCCTGAGCCAGGAAACCTTTGTGTAGGACTCTAAAGAATCGTCAATACACCGGCAGTAGGCGATGATTATATCAAACACCCACAAGCTGCAAGCGGTCAGCTAAACGTAACAACTACCCAGGTATTGAGCGATCAGAAGATCAACAAGCAAGCCTGTACATTCTCCTGCGAATCCAATCAGTAACACCCCCGTACAGTCCGGTCTCTTCGCCTCATATGTCGCATATCCAGTCTGGGGGTGGTAAACGTCAGACCCCAGTAACCGATAAGTCGTGTCGATATGAGATCCATAATAGTTCGAGAAACTACTGATAACACTTACCAGTAAATCTCAGCAATCCTGGCCAGCGATTTCCAGTTATAGCCAATCGAACACAGCGCAACATCAACTCCCAATACCGGGAGAGACGAAACCCCTCCTATCGCTCATTGCCTCCATGTGATTCGGGACTGTACCCAAAAGACACCATTTTGCATGCCCTCTTGGACGTGGTAAGGTGGAAATCAAAGCACAGTGGGTATCACACAAGGCTCTATGACGATCTCGGGTCTACAGACTAACTTGTACCAATGTCACCAGAGAACTGCCATCTGACGTGAGGTATAATACCATCTGGGAGTTCTCAGCGAGTCCGTTCAGTGTACCCAGTCTCTACTGAGCACCCGCATACTATCTCTGATGGCAAACACCAATGGATATGGGATCATCCATTGCCCATCTACATGGGTCGAGAAGCATACGCTAGTCTACACTGGTATATCGATGCCCTGTCTCGATACAACTACGACTAGGAACAATTGAAGGATGTACTTAGCGACTACACTGTCCCCACTAGTATGATCTGCATCATAGTCCTGGTAGTCAAGTACTCATCCTAAGGGCTTTATCAACATGTAGCATAGAGACAATCAGAGTACATGTTAAGATAAAGAGCAACCAGATAGCATACTATCATGTCGAGCGAGAAAGTCCTCTATATATATGTCCAAGCATCCACTACAATATACATCACATGTACAGTAATGGCCTCTAGGGCATACATATCACTAACAATCTCCTACTTGCACTAGGGCCATCTGTTGTGGTATCCCATACCCAACAATCAGCTGTGGTTGAAGTATCTCATACTCAACCATCCCATAAAACTCTCTACTGGGAAACAGGCCATTGTGAGTGGATCCGCGCTGTTGTCCTCGGTGTCTACTCTCCTAACCCCGATCTCCCTGGAGATCATCTATCTCCATGATCAGGTGATACTGTGTCACGACCCGAAAGTACGGAACATGACCGGCACTTAGACTACGAAACGTCTCGAGACGTACGTAATCTAAGCCGAAAACCAGAAATCAAAACCAAAGAAGCATTAGAATGGAGGAAAACCAACTTAAAACAAGTAGTTTAATAGCATAAGCCGAATTATGCATTTTTAAAAAAAACATCAAGTATTTTCTGAAAATTTCGGCAGAGTCTCCTTTGTAAATACTGGCCCCCAAACGGGATACAACATGAATAGTTTACGAAATCAATAAAAAGGCATCCCCAAGCGGGAGCTAGCTCTTCGTCAATCGACGGTCACAACCACACAAACAATATAATATACAACGTCAAGGGTGAGGATCAAAACTCAAAAGGGAACTCAAAACAGCAAGAAAATCCATAGAAATACAACGCGCGACTCTAAGGTCGAAAGAATAAACAACACTGGCCTCTATCTCAAATAAATACATGTTTGGTTGATGGAACTTCTAGATACAACCGAATAATAATATACAAGGTAAAATGATGGGTACGATACAAATAAACCCACCTACTAGCAAGTCACCCGAAAAGAAGTAGTGCCAGCAAAGCCGTAACGAAACCTGTACGGCAAAACCTTCAAGAAACTGTGGCACAACAGGGGTGAGTTGCCAACTCGTAAGTAGAAGAACATCTACGAACAAAAATCGCATGAACAACGCAATCCTAGGTCATATGATCATAATATATCCTCAAATATATAACCAGAAGCCTAAAACAATGGCTAGGGTATACTTCTAAACAACAGTAATATGCCCGTACAGTCCGGTCTCTTCGCCTGATATGTCGCATATCCAGTCTAGGGGTGGTAAACGTTAGACCCCAGTAACCGATAAGTCGTGTAGATATGAGGTCCATAATAGTTTGAGAAACTACTGATAACAATTACCAGTAAATCTCAGCAACCCTGGCCAGGGATTTCAAGTTATAGCCAATCGAACACAGCGCAACATCAACTCCCAATACCGGGAGAGACGAAACCCCTCCTATCGCTCATTGCCTCCATGTGATTCGGGACTATACCCAAAAGACACCGTTTTGCACGCCCTCTTGGACGTGGTAAGGCGGAAATCAAAGCACAGTGGGAATCACACAAGGCTCTATGACGATCTCGAGTCTACAGACTAACCTGTACCAGTGTCACCAGAGAACTGCCATCTGACGTGAGGTATAATACCATTTTGGAGTTCTCGGCGAGTCCGTTCAGTGTACCCAGTCTCTACTGAGCACCCGCATACTATCTCTGATGTCAAACACCAATGTATATGGGATCATCCATCGCCCATCTACATGGGTCGAGAAGCATACGCTAGTCTACACTGGTATATCGATGCCCTGTCTCGATACACCTACGACTAGGAACAATTGAAGGATGTACTTAGCGACTACACTGTCCCCACTAATATGATCTGCATCCTAGTCCTGGTAGTCAAGTACTCATCCTAAGGGCTTTATCAACATGTAACATAGAGACAATCAGAGTACATGTTAAGATAAAGAGCAACCAGATAGCATACTATCATGTCAAGCGAGAAAGTCCTCCATATATATGTCCAAGCATCCACTACAATATACATCACATGTACAGTAATGGCCTCTAGGGCATACATATCACTAACAATCTCCCACTTGCACTAGGGCCATATCTGTTGTGGTATCCCATACCCAACAATAAGCTGTGGTTGAAGTATCTCATACTCAACCATCCCATAAAACTCTCTACTGGGAAATAGGCCTTTGTGAGTGGATCCGCGCTGTTGTCCTCTGTGTCTACTCTCCTAATCTCGATCTCCCTGGAGATCATCCATCTCCATGATCAGGTGATACTGTGTCACGACCCAAAAGTACGGAACATGACCGGCACTTAGACTACGAAACGTCTCGAGGCGTACGTAATCTAAGTAAGCCGAAAACCAGAAATCAAAACCAAAGAAGCATTAGAATAAAGGAAAACCAACTTAAAACAAGTAGTTTAATAGCATAAGTCGAATTATGCGTTTTTAATAAAAAACATCAAGTATTTTCTGAAAAATTCGGCAGAGTTTCCTTTGTAAATTCTGGCCCCCAAACGGGATACAACATGAATAGTATACGAAATCAATAAAAAGGCATCCCCAAGCGGGAGCTAGCTCTTCGTCTATCGACGGTCACAACCACACAAGTAATATAATATACAACGCCAAAGGTGAGGATCAAAACTCAAAAGGGAACTCAAAACAGCAAAAAAATCCATAGAAATACAACGCGCGACTCTAAGGTCGAAAGAATAAACAACACTGGTCACTATCTCAAATAAATACATGTTTGGTTGATGGAACTTCTAGATACAGCTGAATAATAATATACAAGGTAAAATGATGGGTACGATACAAATAAACTCACCTACTAGCAAGTCACCCGAAAAGAAGCAGTGCCAGCAAAGCCGTAACGAAACCTGTACGGCAAAACCTGCAAGAAACTGTGGCACAACGGGGGTGAGTTGCCAACTCGTGAGTAGAAGAACATCTACGAACAGAAATCGCATGAACAACGCAATCCTAGGTCATATGATCATAATATATCCTCAAATATATAACCAGAAGCCTAAAACAATGGCTAGGGTATACTTCTAAACAACAGTAATACTAAGTGCTCGTGTCAGTGCCTCGGGTAGCAATGTATCATATGGATGAGATATGAATGCATGAAAACAGAATACATGTACTAAAGAAACTGCTTTCATAATTTAGTGAGATTTCCTTTATATTTTTAAAATGAGGCATCATAAATGAAATCAGCATCAACAGTGTCTAGTATCGACACAAAACATAAATCTCAATGTCTCAAAATCTCAGGCTCCAGCTATCCGAACTAGCCTATATCATCAAATCTCAGTACCTCAATATCTCGAAATCTCAATGTCTCAATCTCAATATCTAGGGCGCCGCCAGTCCAGACCGGCCCCTACCATCCATCTCAAGACCACGACGGTATCCTCCGGATATCCGACGCGTCGGGTAAAATCACCGGTAGGTAGTCTCCCCCTGCCAGGCTCACATCGTCATCACCACGCGCTTCTTGCCCCGGGGTACCTTACCGGGTCCACCATGTACCCGAAACGGTTTCTCCACTCCTCGAACTCGGGTCTCACATGTCGCTCTCAGTACCGAGAAAACACATGGTGGACGCACTGAAATTTCATATCAAGAGTAACCGGGTTTTTAAAACAATTACATATTCTCTTTTGAAATCCCCACGGTTCCCAAATCCAGAAATATCATGGAAATCCGAATCCAAAACCTCAATAGCACATAAACTAGTGAATATAGGCATGAGAATCCATGAATGCGGCAAAACAATGAATAACAGTATGCATGAAGTGACAAGTAATAACTACAATGTCTAAACTGGCATATAAGGCAAGTACACTAATATCATGTCAAAACTACTAGCTAACAAGCTAAGTCAAGAAAAAGTATTTTCTAAGTGTACGTGACATGGCAATTACTGATGGAGATGTGTGTGAGCCGGCAAGTAAGTGTACGTGGTACATACGCATCATCAGTAATGGTGCTGGTGTCCTAACAGCATGATATCAATAATGAAATATGAATCACAATATAAATATGCGATGCGGAGCGAACAGCAAAAATGAGCGGGAGCTAATTTCTAGACACAACGATAACTAATTTGCATTTAATATAAATCTAGTCTAACAACTACACTAAACTATAGGGCTGAGCTAACAGGCTAACTGAAGGGGAATAGGCAGCCTAACATCTGAGTCGATACATACAGATATATATATATATATATATATATAAGAGTCGGTGATCACGCCTCAATAATATCACATCTGATACCATATCTATAATCAGATATTCCCAAGTCAAGAGTGTGGATCAAACATCAATATATAGCCCGTACGTAAATCCGTTGTACGGCATCCCAAATCTAGGTACGGTCAATATCCCATTCATCATATTATTCATCTGGTATCCTCTTATCAAAGATCAAAATCCGGATACTGACCTACGTCTAGTACAATACTAATATCATCAATATAATCATGATCTGACCGCTGATCGACAGTCTCGTACAAACCGATATCATCAGCACATATCATCATAAAGAAGTATACATCGCCCAATGCGGCCTATCATAAACATCCTAACATATCATATCTCATATCACGATCGCATGTCGACCATTTTATCTATATCACTATTCACATGGTATCGTCATCCAAAAATCCGCTATAACATCATGACGTATCTCAAATACGAATTCTGCCATATCACCGATCTCACGGTCTCAAATCACATCTCATCGACTCACCTCAAATCCCAAATACTATCCTCAAATCCAGTATGTGAACGCATAGTCCCATACCCATGTGAACACATAACTATATAATCCCATATACGCACATATGAAAGAAGAATGTATGCAAGTATGGGTGTGTGTGTGTGTGTATGTGTGGTGTAACCGATACTCTAGGGTTTCACAACACTAAACCAATCCTATCACACCAAATATCCATCTTTATCATCAATAACATCAAACAATATATATAATCAATATATGTGTGTATACTTGTCCGTATACATCACCATGAACTGCGGGGGTGCTATACGCCATCCACCCGACTTCTCCCCGTAGATATAAATCTACTCACCTGGTCCTCGCTCGCCGGTGCCGACGTCGCCATGCGCTTGCTTGTCGTCTCGAAGTCCACATGGGATACCTACATATCATAATGCACCGTATCGCATTAAAATCCGAATCATGACCAAAACGACACACGAATCCCACATAGGTCAAAACCTATGGCTGCTTTCACAAATCAACCCAAAAACCTTCGACGTCGGCGTACAAACGCCAAACCATCGAGAAAAACCCCAACACACCCATTTTCACATTCACAATCACTAATTATAATATGAAATAGGTTGCAATTCACAAAAATCTCAAACTCACTTTAAAAGCTATTTTTCCGAAAATCTAGCAAGCAAAATTAACCGTTTTAGTACAAAACTTGATATTTAAAAAATCTTGTGGCCACAATATCCACTAAACATTATAAATAAGTCATACAAACCCTAATTAGATTTTTAATCTAACTATCTTTCATTAACCCGAAATTCTAGTTTACAATTCTACCCAAATTTAACACTTTTAAAGCAACAATACATAATTCAACAACTAGACTAGGTTTCGCACAACCTAAGGTGTTAAGCTACTCATTATCATGTCAAAGACGTGAAGAAACCCTTACCATATTTTAATCCTCAAATTATCATAATATTTAAAAAACCTAGTAAGCACTAGAATTAAAAATCGGCGCAAACATTGTGGATTTACGATATAGCGATCTCATCATCGCACAATCAACCAAACTAACCCACTAGATATCAACAACACTCAATTTGACCCACTTGGGATGCTTCAAACCCTAATTATAAATTCAACCCCTTTCTTAAATTTCATCACACAAACAACAACAACCAAATTAACGCTTAATTAAATTTGCTTTAAGCGATAACTAACAAATCAACAAAAAGGTCAAAAATTTTATACCTCACAACCCATGATCAAACACACAACCGAGCCTCCAAAATGATCCCTTTGCTCCAAGGATTCAAGTAGGATTGCTCAAAGAATAATGGGTAAGGCTTGGAATTTGATGGATTTGAATTTGTATGGATTTGAAGTGATTTTTGTGGATTTTTGATGCAAAAATGGAGTGGATTTGGGGGAGGGGCTGCTGCTGTTGGGGGGAAGGGATTTTCGGCCAGGAAATTGGGGGAGTGAGGAGAGGGAGGGAGGGGTTGAAAGTGAGGAGAAAAGTCAAGGCCCACACCCTTTTGACTTTCTTTCATTTTCTTTTCTTTTCATTGTTTAAGTGATGAAAAGTGAGGTGATTGGAGAGAGAGAGAGAGGGAGAGGGATGTCAAAGGGGGGCCGGCCACTTGGGGAAAGGAAGAGAGGGTGAGGTGTGGGTGTGTGGGTTAGGGAAAAAGATAAATGTATTACCCCAATTCCCATTAACTCAAATTTCACTATTTAAGCCATTTTTCTTCGATATTTTCTAAACCGTTTTGGCAAACCATTTCATTTCAAAAATAATATTTTACATGTCAGTTTAGTGTGTCATGAATTATAAAATTTGTATCAACCCATTCCAATCTGTAATTTTCCCTAATTAAATGTATTAGTGACGGCTTAAAATAATATTAAAATAATTAATTTCGGAAAAATTTTCAGAAAATTAGAAATTTTACCAGTGGCTTCATAAACACCAAATACTAGCAATTACATAGCTAGAATATGTATATTTAATTTTATAATAAAGATATTTGTATTTTGACTTTTTACAGAAAACCCTCTTATTTTACCGATTTTCCGAAATTTCACCGGAACGATTTTCAAAACGTTACATACTGCCTAAGAATATGTCTGGATCTCTGATAGGATGGGGGTTCCTAGGCATAAGCCACAACTCCATTGTCACACAATGGTAGGAACGAAGTTCATCTCATGAACTTATATACATCCAGACTACATCTTTGGTAGTATCCTAGGTAGCCATGTATACAGCCTTTATCATCTAGTTAGTCACGGTATCAAGCTTGAAACTCTTCCAACATACCGTCCCTCCACTGTGGGTAATGACAATGCCTGTGATAGACATTCAGTCTACCTTTCCACCCTGGAACCATTCCAGTGATTCTCCCCAGGATCGATTGATACCATCTCACTACTCCTAGTGAGAATCCTAATATCCAATTAGATATATCTCATAGATCCAAAATCCAGGATTCAGGAGGTATCACCTTCATCCTATATGCAGAATCCATGTGATAAGAGGAGATTGATCGAGCGTAGCATAGGAAACCCTTTCCCTATCAAGAGTATATCTTCTACATACAATACGAAGAACACCACCATACTCCCAACTATCTTTTTGTATATACAAGGTTCATCTACCATTTTGATGAAGTCAAACTCTTTGAATACCACATCAAATCAGACGTTCTAACTCCGCGATGCCTGATTTATCCCATAAAACAACTTGCGCACGTTTCCGCTGCTCCCACTGTCTACGAAGCCCTTTGGCTGTGTACTTATAGACGCTCTCTTCTAAATCACTATTTAGAAAAGTAGTCATGACACACAACCGCCAGATATCGTAGTCATGGTATGTAGCAGTGGCAAGTAGGATCTGGATGGACTTAAGCATAGCTTTGAAAGTCTTAACTTTTCCATGTACACCAAGTAATCTTCTCAAGATATACTTGCTCCTGATGGGAATTTAACCCTTCAGATAACGCAACCAAAGTCCATGATCGCTTAGCATCCAGCCATTCTTACAGAGTCCCCACTCTTGATGGCCTGCTTGAAACTAGTTGGGTCATCATCTTATGATGCAATACTCGCTCCCACTGTCATAGAGAAAACCGAAGTAACTCTCTGGTGGGTGAGGAACCCTACTAGATCGGCGGGGAGGCTGAGGTTCGTTGGGATCTATTGAATCCTCCAGTTCTACAAAATCATCAGCTGCAGTTTGTATAGCTGGAACTCCTTCCAGTTCTACCTCATGGCCATTAATTTCTTTACAAGAAATTCCCTTTTTCTCAAAAAGGTGGCATGCCGAGAAATAAAACACCTTTTGTTCCTCGGTTCGGTAGAAGATATTCCCTTGCGTATGCTTAGGATATCTAACAAACTTCCACAGAACTGACCTTGCCTCGAGTTTGTCCGGATTTTGCTTTTGACATAGGCCGGACAACCCTAAATCTTAACATCCTTAAGAGATGGGCTCTTCCCATACCATATCACATATGGAGTGGTAGGCACCTGATTTGATTGGAACCCTATTCAATAGGTATGCAGCTTCACAAGTGCATAACCCCTAAAAGGAAATAGGCAACTCAGTAGTACTCATCATAGAGCACACCATATCACATAGGGTGCGTTTGCTCCGCCCCGATACACCGACGTGCTGTGGTGTATATGGAGGAGTAATACTGAGAGAGAATCTCATTCTCCTTTAGAATAATCCAGGAATTCCATGCTCAAGTATTCTCCTCCCTGATCACATCAAAGGACATAATACGTATACCCTTTTTGGTTTTCTACTTCTAACTTATATTCATCGAATTTCTCAAAAGGTTCAAACTTTGTGTTTCAACAAGAACATATGTCCGAATCTTGAGAGATAATCAGTGAATGTAATGAAGTACAAAGAACCGGTCCTGGCATGTGTAGACAGGGGACCTTACATCATCATGTATCAATCCCAAGAGTTCACTAACACTTTCTCTGTTTCCAATAAACGAAGCTGTGGTCATCTTATCTTTGTGACATGACTGGCAAGTTTCACAAGATGTAAATTCAAACTGATTTAAATATGCATTTTTATGTAACTTCAGCTAGTCGGGTCGCATTGATATGACCTAGTCTACAATGCCTTAAGAAGGATTCGTTCATTTCTGAACTCTTCCTCTTGTGTGTGTTCTGTACGTTAAGAACTGTAATTTGATTTAGAACGTATATGCTTTTAGGTAACGTGCCTGAACCGATCAACTCTTGATATAGGAAATGTTCAAAACATCATCCATCAATACAAAATTATATCCTTATTTACTAAATAAAGAGACTGATATGATGTTGTATATCAGATTCGGTATCTAATAATATTCATTCAGAATTAATGTATTTGGTAATACAGGGTGATAACTGGCAACAAACTTGGCTGCAACAATTGCACCATTTCCAACTCTTGAAACTTATCACCCGTTCTCAGTTCTCTACCTATCTGTAACCCATGTAACATATTACATATGTGGGATCCTGATCCGGTATCTCATACCCAGGACGTAAAGGATACTGAGAAACAGTTCTCGGTAAGGAACACACCCGAAGAAGATGCATCATCATGTACTTTCTTCGTTTGGGCGGCACAGGAATTCTGGTAATCCCCAATTTCCTGCTCGGTCTTATAACAATTATAAATTGGAGCCGGTCCAACATTGCCCAGCGCAGTATAACAAGCGGGTTCGGTCAATACATCCATGTTATTATCTTGGTTAAGGCGTGACATGGTCGCTACATGGAGAGAGAGAAAAGAAAACACTCTGCGTACGCTCTTGAAAGATTAGATATGTTATTAATATATCTAATCAGGATGGCTCCCACTGTTTTTAGTCAAATCTTCCTTCAAAGCCTAAAAGGAAAGACTAGTCGGGATTAATTACACCCTACAATTTCGCCAATCTTTCAGCCAGGCCTGTGCCGGTACTTTGGGGGAGGTTCCCCGTGCTTTCCCACGGACCTAATTAAAATAAACCTCATTTTCCCAGGGGTGTAACCCCGTTAACAGCTTTCAAGACACCTACTTGATCGGCTAATTGTAATGTGTAAGACTCTCCCTGGAGTAACTCTTACTCGCAGCGGATATCGTGATCCAACTATCTCATATGAGGTATGCAATCTCATTGCAAATTTCAATACTTGAAATTCCCGATAATATTTTATCCCTAGCATCCTATGACCTTGACGAAAGCCAACAAACCATAGGCCATGGTTTTGTCTCAAAGAATAATTTATTAACCACAATCAAGAACGGCGTCGCTTGGTAGCTAGCCTGTGAGTACGGGTCGGTCCACAGGGATTTTGTGAATTTTCTAATTGTTCTTACGAGTTAATTCCGATTGGTGTCGGATTGATTAAATCTAAAAGCTAAATTTATCTAGATCTAAATCTTGCTTGGGTTAGGTTTAGGTTAAGTTTGGAAATGCAAAGATTTCCCACCACTTTCAATACCCAAATTAAGATCTCTTTAGGAGTTATGGTAATTATTAATAAAGGGGATTAGTACCATCGGGAAGAAACGGTGTTTCTTCCTCTGGGTTCTTGTCCTTCCTTTCTTAATCCTTACCCTAACCTCCATGGAAAACACGCTCAACCGGACCTCTATACTACGGTATCACCGCTACCTCGTGGGATAGGGTGCCGTAGGGAGCGGTGTGTGCATGTATGCATGGAGTCCTACTAATTATATGTGATGGGCAAGAAAGGGGTGAGAGATCTTTATCTCTCAAGCCTTCCCCAAAGCTAACCCTAACAAGCGAGGAGACTACTCGCTCATTAGGGAATTGAAGAACATATCTAAACTATTTATCTAGGGCAAGGAATTAAAGATCTAATTAGGGCAGATAAGAAATTACCTAGGGCAGATAATAAAATTAACTAGGGCAAATAAAAAGAACTACTTACAAATTGATGCACTCCAAAACTTGAAAAGAAATCTGAATTTTATTGATGAAAGGAGGCATGACCTAATACAAGCATTTGGGTCTCTATTTATAGGACATAGAAAACCTTAGGTTTACAATCGCAGCATGTATGCTTTTACAAAAATACCCCTAGAAAGACTAGTCAGCGCCGCCAAGCGTTTTGGAAATTTTTCCACCACTACGGGCTTAGCGCGGCCGATGAACCGTGGCCATAGGCCAGGTTTGGCCGCGGTTCCGCGGCCAAGTAAGAGGTTCTTGGCTGAAATTCTTGGTTCTTCTTCTGGTTGACTTTTTCTTCCTATTTCGTTGGTTGGTTCTTCAGAATATCTTTTATTTTGCTTCCAGATCTCCACAGTGAGTAATGTAGTGGACTTTAACTGTTCGCTTTGTGTCGAAGTTTTTAACCTTGCGCTGCCTTGTACTTTGTGAACTGATCTTCGTGTAGGCTTGATCAAGATCTTTCTATTTGTTGGTCGTAGTCTCACTTTTGCATCGTCTTTTATCCTTTTCACTGTTTTTGTTCCGAGAACCTGTAACCTGTACTATGCAGTAGACATGGGTCAAAAGCACCTATTTATTTGTAAAATGCATAAGAATGGGGAATATAATAATGCAAAATTATGGTATGAACAGGCCACTAGTCAAGTTCAACCCGTACATTTCCTGATTGAATTAAACCCACCCGCACGACCCTTGACGAATGCCAAACAACGCCGTACGAATACCCTAATCCAATCGCATCGTATGCTAGCAGATAAGCACTAGTTAGCTACCGTACACTACGCCTTGACGAATGCCAAACTACTGCTGCATGAATACTAAGTAGTACTTATCTGAAATGACGGAGGGCTACGTCAGGTTTTTAAGAAAACCTTTTGCGTAATGAACTTGATATCGTTGTAGAATCGAGTGATTTTTGAATGGAGTGTTTTTTAGGCTTTCACTAGTTTTGCTAAAGAGGTCACTACCGGTGAAGGGATCTCAGCTCTTTCCTTATCGAATAAGGTGCAGGATATTTCACAAATACCGCTGTCCAAAGAAAGAACTATAAAAGTAATCAAAAGACAAACCGAGTGTGTAGCATCTGCTAGTTTCGCTAAAGAGGTCACTCCCGGTGAAGGGATCACGGCTCTTTCCTTATCGAATAAGGTGCTGGATATTCTATAAGGAATACCGCTGTGCAAAGCAACAACTAAAGCTACCTGTTCTTGAAACAAGTTTCTACAACATCTTTAGGTTTCTTTTATTTCATTAATCTCATTAATGAAGTCCCATTATATTATGCTTCACAAGCATCAGATATGATACGAAATCAACAATATATAATATATATCTCATATATATAATATAAACATTCGTCTCAGACAGTAATATGATCTCATCACAGAACATTCCAGCAGAAGAACATATATGAAATATTAGATATACTAGGAGGTCCGTGTTTTAATACGAGCCTGTATAAAACACGGATTCCACGGTCGCGATGAATAGCCAATCCCATACCCCTAGACCCCTACGAGAGCGGCAAGCAACCCTACCAGTTCTAGAGTTAGGAGACCCGATCTCGACTCCTCGAGATGGTCTCCCACTGGACCCTAGAACCCGGTTACTTGTGCTTCCCGCATTGGGTCTATCCTAATGCGGAAAAGTAAATAATATACAATGGTGACATCATCCTCAACCCGGAAGTGCCCCAATAAAAGAATATTACATACAATGAATTTTACATGAATGAAAATAAAACTCTCATCTCACATAAAAACCCCGGCTATTCAAAAACACGACAATCCAATATAACATATCACAGTAACACATAACATCACATATCATCAACGTAAGTAAATATGCGTATCCCAATTATCGTTGATGTATAGCAACGAAACCGGCGATACACCACATATTACACTTACGATCACAGAAAAGAAAGTGTAAAACTACAACAGTTGGAATTCGCAACCTCCTTAGACATCGCATGCCTAACCAAATGAATTCCTTAGACATCGCATGCCTAACAATTATAAACCCCTAATTATAGTCTCAATTTTGAAAACACTTTTCAACATCAAGTCGGGCAATTCAACAAGATTCCCGACATCCTGATCGAATGCTCGTCGGAAACTTTAGTAGACAGCCGCACCCCCGGTGCCATCGACGAAGTGCACTAAGGCGGAACACCGCTGCCACGAGCACCCAAACGGATGCTTTAGGCGACGGGGTTCTCCTACAGTCACTTGGTCGGAGCAATGGGGCGTGGCTATCTATTAAGTTTACCCGGCGAGTATCCGCGTACGCTACGTGATTGCGACGGACTTTTGATCGCATCAAAATCCCGTGGCAACCGATCAAATGAGACTACACTGCTAGATTTATAACATTCAAATTAGTTATCTCATAACTACTTGTGGATTCCAAATATTGTATCACATTCCAGAATATCATGATGGTGTTTAACGTTTCGATCGAATCAACATACACCCATGTTTTACCCCAAGAGCTCAACACTTGAGCAAAATTACAAATACCCAAAATCGCGCCACAGTGTCTATGGTCCAGCCGTAGAAGGAGTTAACCAACGCCTCACCTATGACACCACGGAACTACGGCAAACCTGAAGGTTCGTTCACGGTTCCGTGGGCATAGAATCGAGTTGAAGTTATTATGATCTTCTAGAGGGTCCATAGGATACTTGCGCAACTTTTGAATATAAAGTTAACTTAGGAAAATTACAACACTTGGAAATTTCAGCGGGGTAGAAAGTGTGGTGTTCGATATTCGTTCGAACTGTTAAAAATAGTCAAGGTTACTAATACAGTGTTAAATATTACGACTACGAAGCACTACGAATTATCCCCAAGTCAAACTAATCATCACATGAAAATTGGGCTAAATAAACAATACTAGAAAACCCAAAATGGAGTCAAATGAGCACAGGAGCAATACGGAAGCCAGAGGAGGTGGTGGGGCCGGCCTAGCCAGAATTTCCTCTATGGTGGCCGGTCCAAAACCGAGGACCCCCCCCCCCCCCCCGTATTTCACCTGTGTTCATATTTTGCTCCATAGACCATTCTGCACCTGTTTGAAAAAATTTTAAAGGACTTTTTGCAAAATTTCCAGAGAGAAAGAATGGGGTTTCCTAATACCGTATTTCGAAGTGATTTTCGTTTTCGTAATTGTTATAACACCGTATCTAGAATTCTAGTTTGGCTCTGATACCACTGTTGGGATTCCCATGCACCTAGTCTAGGGTTTGGTAGCATCACACATGCCACTTTAAAATTTTAGATAGGTGCAAAGCAAGTAAACCATGAATCATGCTAGAATTTCTAGGGCAAAAAGTTTGTATCACATACAAAGAAGTAAAGAGATAGGGATTACAACCTTTGTAGTCCGTTCCTTCGGTTCATAAGCTCCGTGTTGAGGTCCCTTCGCTGCGATCATCATGAACTCCGACTCTCGAGAGGCTCCATGAAGAGAATGATGCACCTTGCTTGAAGACTTCACTTATCCAAGATGATCTACCTTGAAGAATCTCAAACCCAAGCTCTTGTTTTACTAATCAAGTATTAGTAAAGCAAACACCCTAATCTAAGTGGCTAGAATAGATGAGGATGATGAAGTAGGAATTTTGCTCTCTTTTGTTTTCATATTCTCACTCATTATCATCACTTATCAAAAACCTAGTGAAGGTTTTCATCCAAGAAGAAAGAAGAAGAAGAAGATGAAGCAAATCCTTTTGTGATGAATAATGAATTATTGTTGTGGGTACTCATTCAACCATGGGTTAAGAATGATAGAGTTAACCCTTGTAGAGAATAAACTATTGGCTAAGGTTTAGGTTGGGTTAATAAATATCAACACAAAATATCAATGGATGAAGTCAAAGTCAAAGCTTCATGAAGCTTCATCTAAGCTTAACCCTAATCCAAACCCTAACCATGTTTAAACTCCACAAAACATGTTGCATTTGTAACCCAAACTTGTTACAATATTATATATCACATATATAATATATTTTGTAACAAAAGAAAATAATACAATTAACATATATCACATATATATCAATGTATTATCCCGTAAGAAAATGAATCAATAAAGCGAGCTTATATTAGTTAATGTAATGTAATATATCTCATATATAATATACATTAAATTATCGAATCAACACTTGATCCGATAACCCGGCTATAATACATATAACTGACTAATATAACATGTACCAATTCATCGAATTAACACTTGATCTGATGACCCGGCTATATCGCATATACCCGGCCGATATCTGATATCGCGAGAATAGAATACGGTATCTCATATCGTATCATTCTCGGTCCCGCACATATCACATAGGTGCTCCTATTCCGTTTTGCCTGAGCCAAGAAACCTCTGTGTAGGACTCTAAAGAATCGTCAATACACCGGCAGTAGGTGATGATCATATCAAACACCCACAAGCTGCAAGCGGTCAGCTAAACGTAACAGCTACCCGGGTATTGAGCGATCAGAAGATCAACAAGCAAGCATGTACATTCTCCTGCGAATCTAATCAGTAACACTCCCGTACAGTCCGGTCTCTTCGCCTGATATGTCACATATCAAGCTAGGAGTGGTAAACGCCAGACCCCAGTAACCGATAAGTCGTGTCGATATGAGGTCCATAATAGTTCGAGAAACTATTGATAACACTTACCAGTAAATCTCAGCAACCCTGGCCAGGGATTTCCAGTTATAGCCAATCAAACACAGCGCAACATCAACTCCCAATACCGGGAGAGACGAAACCCCTCCTATCGCTCATTGCCTCCATGTGATTCGGGACTGTACCCAAAAGCCACCGTTTTGCACGCCCTCTTGGACATGGTAAAGTGGAAATCAAAGCACAGTGGGAATCACACAAGGCTCTATGACGATCTCAGGTCTACATACTAACATGTACCAGTGTCACTAGAGAACTGCCATCTGACGTGAGGAATAATACCATCTGGGAGTTCTCGGCGAGTCCGTTCAGTGTACCCAGTCTATACTGAGCACCCGTATACTATCTCTGATGTCAAACACCAATGGATCTGGGATCATCCATCGCTCATCTACATGGGTCGAGAAGCATACGCTAGTCTACACTGGTATATCGATGCCCTGTCTCGATACACCTACGACTAGAAACAATTGAAGGATGTACTTAGTGACTACACTGTCCTCACTAGTATGATCTGCATCATAGTCCTGGTAGTCAAGTACTCATCCTAAGGGCTTTATCAACATGTAACATAGAGACAATCAGAGTACATGTTAACATAAAGAGCAACCAGATAGCATACTATCATGTCGAGCGAGAAAGTCCTCCATATATATGTCCAAGCATCTACTACAATATACATCACTTGTACAGTAATGGCCTCTAGGGCATACATATCACTAACAGTGCGTTAGTAACTCCAAATGCCATCACTAAGTACTCGTAATGCCCATATCGAGTTCGGAACACCATCTTGCAAATTTCTTCTACTTTCACCCGAACTTGATGATACCCAGATCGCAAATCCAACTTCGAGACTACCCTCGTGCTATTGTGTTGATCAAATAATTCGCTTATGCGAAGGATTGGGTACTTGTTTTCATTAGTCATCCGATTTAACTCTCGATAATCGATGCACATCCTCCGCGTGACTAGAAGAACTGGAGCTCTCCATGGTGAACCGTTGCTATGAATCCAACCCTTCTCTAGTAATTCAGTAACTTGTTTCTTTACCTCTTCCAGTTCCACCGGTGCTATTAGATAATAAGCCTTTGAAATCGGCGCTGCTCCAGGAATAAGATCAATCACGAACTCCACATCTCATTTTGGCAGTAAACCCGAGATGTCCTCGAACACATCCATAAAATCCTGAACTACTGCTGGTGCTTCTTCCATGTTTACTTCCATCGACGAAAGAACGGCACTCGTCGGCGTAGCCCTAAATTCGACTGGCCCGACAGATCTGCCACCTCCTAAGAATATGAACTCCGGATATCCGGGAATCTGGAAGATCACTTTCTTCGCCTTATAATCAATGTGAGCGTGGAAAATTCCAAGAAAAACCATTTACAAGACATCATCCTAGCTGCCAGTATCAATCACCAAGAAATCCGTGAATAACTCCCGTCCGCAAATAACAATCAAGCAATCCTTGCACTAACTACTAGATACAATTCTCCCATTCCTAGTGTGTATGTCCCAGCAACTAGAAAGGACTGTGTGTGGAACAGAGTGTGCACAAATAAACTTGGACGACATAAAGTAATGGGATGCAGCAAAATCGAATAATGTCAATGCAGGAAAATTATAAACAAGTAGGATACCTGAAACAACATCGTCTGATGCCTTGGCCTCCTCGGCCGTCAAGGTGAAGGCTCGTCCCTGATTAGGCCTCTCAGTAATCTGCTTCTGCCCATTAGTCTGCTTCTGCGATGGTTTTTGAATATCGTCTCTCAATCGTAGCTTTGAAGGGCATGCACTAATGGTATGGTCAGCCGATCCACAAACTAAACAAAATCCGAGCCTCCTTCGACACTCTTTCTACGTGTGTCCGGGTAGACGGCAAAAGTCATAAATCGCACCTATTTCTGATTTGATACAAAAGGCTTCTTCATAGGTACTGTCCCTCGTTTGTTTAGCGGAATGCCTCTACGTCTGGGAACTCTAGTTAGCGCAAACGTAGTCTTCCGCACTACAACCTCTTGCTGTAGATTACCCTTATACCTTGCTCCCTAGCCGCATTGAGAACTTGGGAGAAGGTGGTCAATCCTAGAGATATGATGTGTCTCTGAATCTCCATATCCAAGCCACGCATAAACCGCCTTGCCCTATCTGTCTTATTGGCAACCAAGGGCCCTGCAAATCGACTGAGCCGGGTCCACTCGGCCTCATGTGTATCAACGGATCCGACATTCTGCTTCAAGCTAATGAACTTCTCCTCCATTTCCTCCCTAGCAGATTGCGGAAAGAACTTCTCCAAGAAACTTCGCAAAAAATTTGCCCAACTGATCGGCTTGGTCAGACGGGTCTCCTCTACAAGCCACCACTCGCGAGCGTAATTTATCAATTGGATGCAAACTACATTCACTCATTTCTCATCTGGAATCTATGCGGCAACGAGCAGGTTCTCTGAATCAACTAGCCACTGCTCCGCTGGCAATGGCTTCTCCAATTCTGCAAATGTGGACGGACCGAGCTTCCTAAAGTCCGCCATGGTGCCCCCACACTGTGTTGGTCTGGGAGCCGCTGCCCTCTCAGCTACCGCGACAACAGATTGCTGGACCATCCTCATACTCTCTTGGAAAGTTTTGGCCTGCCGCTGATTCGGCTCAGTTTGACGCTTCTGGTTTTCCAACATACGACGCACGACTCCAAGTAATGCAGCGTTATCTACACGCCTCCAGTATGACCACAAATCTCTATCCATCATGATTCTGAAGCCAAAGACACTGAAGGGATTAGTAACGGTAAACATGATTCAATAAACAAGAAGCTGATAACTATAGACTCAAGACTGGCAAGGTAGTAATGTGGCAGGACATGTTCCTTATTCTAGGTTTTCTGGTCAATATATTAAGTCCAATACCCAACTACAAAAGAACCAAACCCGACTAATCATAATTCCTATGGCTCTGATACCAACCAAACCTTGTCACGCCCCGCTTCCCAAAATACGTAAATATGGTACGTGACAAAGCCAACCATACTACCTATGGCGAGGAAAGATCCTTTCATAGTCACATTACGGCTGTTAATCAGATATCAAGAACAGTAAATAAAATCTAACAAACACGTGTCCATCTGCCATAATAGATAATAATCAAGAAATGTATATAGCGGAAATTAATAAAGATCCAGTAAAGAAATAATATCTTAATCGCGTCCCTTATGGGATCACATCGATAAATTTAAACTACGGAAATAAAATAACTAAGCATCTCTAAAACTAATCATCAAGCTCCTCACTGCTCGGATTGCATGTTAAAATACTCCTGATCTTCCTGCGACAAGGTCAAAGGAATTGGGTCATGAAAAACCCAGACGTCGGTGCATCATAAATATCAATAACAATAGTAATAACCAGAATAGGATGCTATAAGAAGACATGAGTGTAAATAATAATCACAGGTATAAAACAGTGAGCTATAGGTATGTCACATGTATCCTAAAGTCTGTGTTTCTAGATTATCTATTCTACAAATCTTTGAAATCAATTAATGGAATCGTCGATGTAACTCAATAGTATCCCATGCGTGCCCGGGACCACGGTCAAGACCCTCGGGGATGAATCAGTGACTTGCCACAAAGTTGTAAAAATAGGGTATCATGTACAGACGAGTGGTGTCAACATCATCATTCCAATGCCTGAAGCCCGTATCGACTGATCAGCTCTGGAAAGTAGTGAATTGTTAAGTTACAAGTCAGGTTTCAATATTGATTTCCCCTTTACCCACAGGTTTCATGTTCAAGTCAGGTATTAATGATATCTACCTAATACCAACACAGGAACAGGCAGGTACAGGTCTTGTCTAACTAGACAACAAGTCAAGTCCATCAAGAAAACAAGTCAAGATTGTCGGTATTAGTAATACTCCAAGTAACAGGTCTAGTAACGTGTTATGAATATTTCAGGCAGTGTGTTAACACGATAAATACTTGATGGAAAATAGTAACCAGTTATCTAAATACTGTAGAAATAACTAATGTATATTATTTTTATAAAATGTAAAATTAATTAATTAACTAATTTACTATATGTAAACCTGTGTGTAGTAATATTTACGTCTGCTACTAAATATACTGTCATATAGGTAAAGGATCATGAGTTACAATGGAATTATATTAAAACTATAACAAACTAGCATGCAACTTGTTCATCACGAAAAACTGCATTTCAATTCCGCTCATTCATTATCATTTTTGTGATATATCGGTATTATTAATCCGTGTCTGCTCAATAAATACAGATTACAGGTATTCATATCAAAACACTGGAAACACACTCAAAATGCATGGATATGACATTTGTGAGCCAACACTGCAACCGGAACAGGAAACCGATCAATATTCAAGAGTATGCAAAAAAAAAATCAATTTGTACACATCTTTATTCAAGAATGGTCTGACATGATACAAACAAGATACAAGTGTGAACACAAATCTTTGATGCATGAACCATGGTGGGGACTGCCTAGCACAAGTGGGCACATAAGAATCATGACTTGAGCAAGTGGGTGTGTGATGAGTGAAACAAAAAGGTGTGATGTGATTTAAAGTCACATTTTTTCCTCCAAATCTATAGATTGCAAATCAAGCTTAGATAAACGAATCAAACAATGCTAAAGAGATCATGGAGAAGCTATAAGATCATCACAAGAAGACGGGCCCTAAAGCTTAACAGAAAACCGTCGGTTTCCTTAAAAAGCCCGCTACCGCCGGCCCATCTAGCTCCAAAATTTTTCATTTTTCTTCTGGTCAATTAAAATTGACACATCACCCTTGTTTTATTGTTTCTTTATTCTGTGAAGATGCCTATAAATACACACCAGAAGAGAGGCTAAAAGGTCTATGTTTTTAGTTTAGAACAAGTTTTTCATTTTGTAGATATTAACTTGTATTTCCTTTTGTACTTTTGAGTTCTTGCCCTCTATCTTGACCTTGTAACTTCTTCACTGAACTTACAAACTTAACATTTAGGTTCTTGAATTCAAATTAGCTTGTATCTTCATTATCAATCAATAAAAATTTCTCTTTTGCTCATTTCATGTCATGTGCTTGATAAATTGTGATCTAGTGAAATCCTTTGCTTTTCTTTGATCTTGCAACATCATAAGTGAGCTTGCAATTTTAAAATTTGGTATTTTGATTTCATATTGAGATTTGGACTTAAGGATTCTTGAAGAGTTGCATATCGGATATATCGGTTCTTGGTTCTTAAACCTTTGCTTTACTCTTTTTTGCAATTTTTACTATGTGCATTTCTCTTCTTATGTTTTATTTGGTTCTTGTAAATATGTGTGAGTAATTGTTTAACTTGTTAACGGTATAATATAGTTAGTTTTTGTTAGGAGAAATTTTTGCTAAAACCCTTAAAACCCCTTAACTTGTAATTGAAACTCTGACCAAACGATTCGCAGTCCGCTCTGTTAGGAACCCTATCCTACCACGATAGCGGTGACTCCTAATCGTGACCAGTTGTGAGTGGTTTACCGAAGGCTAAGGCCAAGAGACAAGAACGGAAGGACAAGGGACAAGAAATACGGATTTAGCGCATAATCGCAAATACCGTACTTCAAGTTCCCTAATCCACGTTGTTGCCGATTACCTTAGCATCAATATAAAGTTAGGTCTATAAGGAAATGGCAAATATTATCCTAACTCAAGCTAACCTAAAAGTACCCTTAACAAGTCTTTTTCTTGAACATATCATATTTTCAACACTTAGAATAAAAACAACTCTTGTTACGGACTTAACTCGTTAAAATAGGCATAAAAACATACCATCTCCCTACGGACGACCCATACTAATCTCTGCTCGCTACACGTGACACCGTTTTGATTGCAGTTATTTCAAACTTTTAAACGACACGCAAAATACGTGCTAATCAAACGGCGCCGTTGCCGGGGAGACGGTAACGCTTTTATACTTGTAGTCTCGGGTTAATTTGTGAATATTTTTTTTGTATAAAACAAACTAACTTTCTAACTGATTCAACAAAAAACACATTTAAAAAAAAACCAACACGAGAACTAAAATTGTGATATTTTGTTCTCTGGAATTTAATCTGCTAATACTCTATGATTAAACTGTAAAATCGAATTATAACAGTGGAATACTAGAATAACATAGAGGACCCACACAAAAAATGGGCACTAAATTTTTACATTCGCCCGGCAATTTCTTCAAAATACCCGCTACCGCCGGCCACTTTGAAGGTGTTTGGAAATTTTCTTTTTGGGTTACCTCCACTGTTCTTTTAGTACTCCATTTTTATTGTTTTATTTTCAAAATTTCTTGTGTGCAGAACTTTGGCTATATATATCGCTTTCTAGCTCAAATATCTGTATTTTTTGACATTTGCAGATTTGACGGATTGACAAGCAGCGATCGTGCGAAGCAGAGGGAGTTTTCAAATATAAGATGATAGAACACTACAGTGCCAAAGATCCGGGTAGGTTGACCCACGCAAGCGAACTATTTAAGCATTCGGAGATGATATCAACACGAGTTTCTTAACTCCACATTTTTTGTGCATATTTTTTCTAAACTCCTAAAATCCGACGCTTCAATATTCTTACCTTTGCAGGATTCTTTGCAATATCGCCACAAAAGCCAAAGGAAAACTAACAATATTTATTGCAGCACCATACTTAAATTAAAAAAATTGATTGTTTGATAACAAAACCTTTTTAATTTGAATTGCACATTACATTTTTAATACAGACTTAAGGGGCTATAATACCAATTCAGATTGGGTGGGAATTTTATCACCCTTCATAAGGCCCCGGAAATCACTAATTGCATAAGCGTCACCTTGAGCTTAATAAAAAATATCTAGACTCAGCCAATTAAGGACATGTCGCGCTCAATAGGACAAAGGAAGATTGTGGGCATTAAGTCGTTTATCTAAATGTGACTTTTGTCATGTCTAGGCTAGACAAGTGAGTAGGTAACTTTAAAAGGCCTGTCTCACGATGATTCATGAGTGGAACCCTCATTACCTCACTTGTACTTACCTGGCCACAATTGGCTGTGAAGAAACGATTTGAGGGTTATCTCACAATTTTTCACTTTGGAACGATTAGGAGCAGGTCTAGTGGACTTTGAGGACCCTAGTCTGGGTATTGATTGTGCATTTGTGACTGTGCATTTATGATTGTGTTTGTTTGAGCTGTCATTTCATTTTCACATTCTTAAGAAACAAAGCACAAGTTCGCCACGCTGACCACATTTATGACCTTCACCTACATTTTCTCCATATACGTTTTCTTATCCTCACATTCTACGCTTTGACTACACTAAACTCGTTTAGTGTATGTTCGTTTGGACTCGGGAACCTAGTGCCTATTTAGTCCGCGTTTTGTTATTCATTACGGACTACGTGATCGACTCGGAAGTCGAAACTCCTTCCACACATTTTTCACCTTTACCTTTGCCGGTCAACTCCGACGTTGACCGTGATTCTGTCCATACTTCTTCACCTTCACTTTCACCAAGCTCTTCTTCCGAGATGTCAGGATTTCCTCCTAACATCACGTTACCTACAACGGGAATGATTCCACCTCCACTTGGTGCGAATAACCCGCAACCACCTCTTGTTGCAGCGCCATAGCGAATTGCGCTCCAAGATTGTTTTTACCCAACACGCACTGCACTTCCGACTTGTCTTTCTCTTCCACCAGCCAATGGGGACAACTTTGAGATTAAACCCTATTTCATTAACATGCTGCCCAAATTTCATAGGCTTGAGTCTGAAGATGCCTATATCTTCATAAACAAATTTCAAAATGTGTGTGCGATGATGAAGACAACCCAACTGTCTGATGATACAATACGGCTATGTGTTATCCCTTTCACTCTCTGTGATCTTGCTGAAAAATGGTTGTATAGCACCGCATCTCATTCGATAACCAGTTTGGACAAATTTGTGAAAGCGTTCCTGAAGAAATTCTACCCGAATCACAAAACCGCCAGGATCTGAAACAAAATAAACCAATTCACCCAGCTTCCAACTGAACCTTTTTGGAAGTATTTTGACCGGTACAAGGACCTCCTTGTTCAGTTTCCTCATCACGGTATTGAGAGATGGAAACTTTGCCAAACTTTATACGAGAGCCTGAATCCAGCAGCTAGGCAGTTGATGGAAACCATTTGTCAAGGCCACTTCCTATCCAAATCTAACAAGAAAGCTTGGCAATTCTTCGATGATCTTTCGGAGCAGACGCTACAATGGGATAGCATCAGACTGAACGTTTCATCTTCTTCTACTTCTTCTTCCGGTCAGTCTGGGACAGGCATTCACCAGCTCAATATCTCTATTGCAACGAAAGCCGAAATGGCTGCAATCATGAGAAAACTTGAGGCGATTGAAAGCAAATTTTCATCTCCCTCTCCTAGCACTATGGCTCCCCTTCGCACCATCTGTGCGTGTTGTTCAGATCCATCTCATCTGACCGAAGAGTGTCCTTACAATCCACCATCTCAAGGATAGGATCAGGTTAATGCAGCATTTCAGGAAAGACCATGAAACGATCCATACTCTTCCACGTATAACCCTAGATGGAGGAACCACCCTAACTTCGCCTAGAACCAGAATTAAAACTAGAATTAGAATCATAACCAGTTCCAAGGCTAGAACAACTTTCAGAGGGCCCCTCCACAACAACAAGCTCAGCAACAATTTCAGCAACCTTTCCAACCCCAACCTTTTCAGAATCTGACGAACAACTTTTCACCTTATAACAATTCTTTTCCTCAGAACAACAACTTTGTTCCGTTAAATAACGATAAGGTTTCCTTTCTAGAATGGAGTCTTGATGCTTTTGTGAAGCAATCAACTTAATCCACCGCGAACATTCAATCTTCCATTCAATCACTTCTGCAACACACAGCTTCTTATAGGCAGAGCATCAAAACCATTGAAACCCAGATTGCACAGCTGAACGCGGCATTAAGCGAGGGAGAAAGAGAAAAACCTCCTTCTCAACCATAAACCAATCCTGGTCACCTACATAATGCACATGTTTCTCTCGAACAACAAAACCATAATGTGAGTGTCGTGACTATGTTGAGATCAGGAAGAATGCTGAAAAACAAAATCGGCGCACAGAATAATAAGGATGATGACGCTTCGGCTACTTCTTCTTCTTCTTCTTTTTCTTCATCTGAGCCCATTCTCCATTCTTCGCATGGCTCTTCTTCAAAAACCACTGCTTTGAACGGACCCACCTCTTACTCCACTCAAACTCGAGCTTTGGGTTCCGTTACAACTCCACAATCTCCTCCATAAATATTGGACTCAACCAATTTAAACAGAGCTCTATTTCTAAACCGGTTGAGATCCAATAAGCAAAGTCCATAAATGGAGAAGGTTGTGGAGTTATTCAAACGGGTTAACATAAACATTCCACTCTTAGATGCAATCCAACAAGTCCCCTCTTATACGAAAATCTTGAAATACTTGTGCACTAAGAAGAGGAAATCTCAGGTACCAAAGAAAGTTTTCTTGGCAAGTAATGTGAGTGATGCTCTTACCTAAGATTTACCATAAAAACGGAAGGACCCTGGTTGTCCTACGATTTCAATTACCATTGGGGATAAGAACATCAATCGTACTCTTTTGGATCTCGGTGCCAGTGTTAACCTTCTTCCTTATTCTGTTTATGAGCAACTCGGTGTAGGAGAACTGAAACTTACACATTGTACTCTTCAAATGGCTGACCGATCGATCACCCATCTTAGGGGTGAGCTAGAGGATGTGTTAATTAAAGTTGGGGACTTCATATTCCCCATTGAATTCATTGTTTTAGATACACAACCTGTAGCTAACCCCCAGAATCAAATTCCGGTGATACTCCGTCGTCCATTCCTTGCAACCTCAAATGCGGTGATCAATTGTCAAAATGGTTCCATGAACCTCTTTTGGAAATATGACAATTTAAATCAACATTTTTAGGTTAGGAAATCAGCCATCCGAACCGAACGCTCATATACTGGATGTCTGTTCTATTCAGGAGATCGCCCCCGAGGACTGTGAATTTGAAGAATTTATGTTTGATCACAGTGATCTTGACGCCACTAGTGCGTTCCTCTTTGAACCTACTGCTTCCAACTCTGACAACAAATACGAGTGCTTCACATTTTTAAATGATATTGGCTTGTCACCACCCGAGTTTGAATCTTTTGAATTTTCAGATGAGTTGGTTAAACCATCCGACTCTGTTCCATTCATTTGTTTTGAACCCCTCTTAAAATCCTTTGAGCTCGAGATGCGTTCCCCGATCTTGCCTTCAGTTGTTTCTCCTCCGACGCTCAAACTCAAGCCACTGCCGTCTCACCTCAAGTATGCCTACTTAGGTGAAAATGAGACTCTTTCGGTTATCATTTCGGTCTCTCTAACTTTAGAGCAAGAGAAAGCCCTTCTCGCGGTCTTGCAATCAAATCGGCAAGTTTTCGGCTGGACAATGGTGGATATCAAGGGGATTAGTCCCCTGATCGTTGAACATCACATTCATATGATGAATGAGGCCAAACCAGCTAAGGATCCACAAAGGCGATTGAATCCAGTCATGAAGGAGGCTATGAAAAAGGAGATCGTCAAATGTCTGGATAGTGGTATCATTTACCCTATTTCAGACAGCCAATAGGTCATTCCTATACATGTTGTCCCTAAAAAGTCGGGCATTACGGTCATCACAAACGAAGCAAATGAGTTGATCCTACTCGCACCCAAACCGGGTGGCGAGTATGCATTGATTATCGAAAACTCAACGCCTTGTTGACCTTCGCCAAGGGCGAGTACGGGTGGGTTCAAATTAACCTGCACAATGACGGGTAGAACTTGACATGTGACTTATGATTTGTTGACCTTCGTCAAGGTCATAAGAGCATAGGGTAAAAATCCATATCGGGAGTTTCTAAAGAAACTGAAACTTGCCCGGCATGCGCATACCTTCTGGAGTGTGATAACTTGATTGGATTCCATCAGGTTATCATGCGATGATAGTTGGATCCCGATTCCCACTGATGAGTTGCTTTACTCCTTGGGTGATTTTAGATGATCCTGACTAATTCTTCTTTTGGATTTGGAAGGAGAATTTGAGGATACAGTGGGAGACATCCTGATTAGATAAAGTGATTAACCATTCTGATCTAGGTTAGAGTGCACGCTGAGTTTTTCTTTTCTCTCTCTCTTTGGCAGCGACCATGGCCCGACCCTAGACTAGAACTCAGGAACCAAGTTAACCGAACCTTCTTAAAACATATTGACTTTTGGATTGTCTAAGTTGCATACCTCATTGCCACTCCTACTTTTACCCTTTGCATTTCTCTGGAACATTCCATATTACTATGAAGATCCCCTTTCATTGGATATGACCATCGTATAGTTACATACGAACTCGAAGAAACTTGTTTCGGATTCGAGGATGGTTTCTGGTTCTGGAGAAATTGAATAAGACTATTCGGTTGTCTTTTACTTTTACCTTCTCTCAGGTTCTGAAGGCTCCTAGGATTAGGAGAGGGTACACCTATTGCGCTTATTGGATAGTCTTCTTCCGAACCAAAGGTAGGTGCCGAACGGTAGGGAAGGAAGAAAACCAATTAGCCTAAGTAAGGTGTACAGAAGGTAATAAGTAAATAAAAATAAATGGATTAGAAAGAGGGCAAAGTAAATTGTGACTGCTATCATTCACGACCAAAGCACGTATTCCATTGCCGCTACTACTTCACCTTTGCATTTCTCTGATTCAAGAGAAATTGAATAAGGATTATTCAGGTTGTCTTTTCCCCTTTACCTTCTCTCGGGTAGAGTGAGCTCCTAGGACTAGGAGAGTACACCTATTACGCCTATTGGATAGTCTTCTTCCAAACCATAGGCTGATGACGAACTATAGGGAATGAAGAAAACCATTTACCCTTAGGGTGGCGTACAGAAGGTACTGAGTAGAGACAAATAAAAGGATTTGGAGAGATGGTAAGGAAATATACGATTACAATCATGAATCTGGATAATGGAAGAGGCATTACTAGGAATACCCGGATACCCCTTAGAAACATTTTCATATTTCAGTTTCTCTGTGCATTGTTAATTGAAAACCGATTTCCCAATCAGATCCTTGCTCCAGGGTATGTATTTACCAGACTTGATTCTCACATCTGTATGATTTTACAGATGATGGGTAGGAGTAAGTTATTGGAAATTAGGTGATTATATTCTCATTATATCAAAATTCATTATAATTGGTGATATTTGATGAAATCGCTTGGGGTTTTTCCTGACGGCAAATATTTGGTTTTGAATATCCGTTGTTATGCACCAATTTCAAACTGATATATCTGTACTTTTATTTCATAAAGTGAGATATAACTTTTTAAAATTATGTCCATGACATATACCTATATCAGTTGATGGTTAGGTAAGGAGCATTAAACAGCGGTATAATTCTTCTTGACCATAGTACAGTTTTCAACCTACGACGCACAGGGTTTGAGTTATTCAACTCAGGGGACTTATACAAAATATTGTATGTTGTACAGTGTCCATTAAGACAAAGGGGTTGGTGCTCGTACTATATTCTATTTACTTGTGACTTCTCTAGTTTTTAGACAAGTATTTTGTTGAAATACAAGGTCCAAATTTTGAGAAGTTGTAGATATATGAATAAAGTAGAGAACCATGTGTTGCAAGTATCAAGATTATTCAAGGTGATCGAATAAGTAGATACTTGTATTTGGTATTCAGTTGATAATAATGGTTTTGAGAACTTGCTTCTCTTTCAGGTTACTCATATTTGGATGCACTCCTAGTTGAGTAATGCTGATCGTCCTCCTTCCATTTGGTTGACATGCATTGGAGACAGCTGCATGATTTGAATCTAGTTCCAATTAAATCAGTGCCTCTGTTTCTATATTGTATATAGAATGGTTCATATCTTAATGATGTTAAGGTATATGGAGTTGTCCGGCTTATGCTTAAAACCAGACTCTGGATAACTCAAGGCGCGTTTCCGTAATGGCAGTTTGTGGGTTATCACAGGCTATGACGAGGGTTAACTTTCTACCATCTAGAAGATCAATAGTGATATTGTTCTTGACTCGCCACAGTTTTAGTAAAATGGATTTTTTTCAGAAAACAGTAGTGGGAGTATGGTAGAACTGGAAGTTATGCCAGAACCACAAATGATTACTGAAAATTTAATAGAACCTAAAGATTCAATCGGGTTTGACATTCCTTTAGCCACTCCGCAGATACGGTGGGTAACCTCAGACGCCCGAGAGGTGCTTCGGCATTCTCAAAGACGGTGACAGGGAGGTTCTTGTTTGCCCAGACTTACCATTACTACTGTTCTAGACTATGAGACCCGGCAGGAGGATGAGTATAGTGTCGTTCTAAACTAGCTTTAGAAGTGCACGTGTATATGACTCTGCTAGAGGGTTGTTGTAATCAGTGGGAGCAACGGAAGCATAGTGGACAAGTAGCTTATGTTTATTTATAGACTAAAGCAGATATAGCGGAGATAGATCATCTATTTTTGATGTGACGGTCATAGGTTTTTTGACTTCATCAGAATAGGAGATGGATTTGTCAAGAAGGTAGTAGAGTGTCATGTCCTGGTATTTGGATGACATGCACTTTATAGGAAGTGAAATTCCTATACTATGATCGGTTATACCGTGGTTGTCACACAGTGGTTTCTCCACATAGGATATGGATATAATATCAGGCATTCTGATTACTAGATCTGTGGTTTTAGATCTAGATTTGGGTAGTTTCCCAATATAGGTACTTAGACAATATTCTAAAGGTATTTTAGAATGGACAAATCCTGACATGGAGGAGTACATGCAGGTGATAGAGTCACCCTCTCTAAAGGTTTCTTACAGACTAAAGGGGAGAGGGATGTGCATGATTGGCATATCACTTGCTTAGACAATTGAGTCAATCATGAGATGTCAAGTACCACACCAGATGTTGTTTTTGCTCTGGCTGCAATAAATTGATATTAATCCAATCCTGGAGAAATGTTCAGAAGCAGTTTATGAACATAAGTGGATGTTCTAGGGATTTGGTAACGGCAGCCTCCTTCGGGAGACGGTTATCATTTTAGGCTTCCAAGGTGACCTGGATGACAGAGTGACTGTCAGAGTTATAGTTTTCCCTCTTTTGAGGGGCAGTTGTTTCGACAGGTGTTCCAAGCGGATAATGAGGGAGGCGTGGTGCAGGATACTCATTAAATTCAGTGGACGATACAATCTAAGAAGTTTGTTGGATTTGGAGTTCATTTGTGAACTGGGTCCCATCAGATATCCAAACATATTCTAAGACGGGTATTGCTCATTTCAGAAGATGGCTTTCTCCTTGAACTTGAGATAAAGAGAGACATAGAAAGAAACATTGGACCGGATCCACTCACTGAGGCTATTTCTCGAACGCAATAGTTTTACAAACGAGCTTTGTGAAACTGATTAGTAGAGAAGTTGGGTGTTCGGTATCACACGGGCTGTGAGTATGTAACACCGTAATAATTAGCCTTAAGTGCAAGTGGGAGATTGTTGGCTATAGTGCCCTCAAGTCAATTATTGGATCGTAGGCACGTGATTGCAATTATTGAGTGAGGACCTATACCGGTAGAACAGTCTTACTCGAGATGATAGTATGCTATCTGGTTTGTCTTTATCATCATGTACATGCTTCAGGTGATATTACAGATAACTATTATATGTTGATAGAGCCCATAGGATTCATGCTTGACTACCAGCAGTATGATGGCGATCATATACGTGGGAGCTGGGTGGTCTATAAGCACATCTTTAAAATGACCCTAGTCATGGGAGTTTCGAGACTGGGCATCGATACTCCAAGAGTAGACTAGTGTATACTAATCGAGACCCCAACGAGGGGCGGTGGCTGGTCTCACAAGCCATTGGTGTTAGTTGGTTCACCTAAGATATATACAGGTACTCATTGGGTTATGAGTACACCAAACGGGCTCATCGGGAACATGCTAGTTGGTATTATACCTATTGTCAGATAGCAGTTCCCTAGTGACATGTGTACAGGTTAGTCTATCGACCTGAGATCTTCATTTATCTCGTGTGAGTTCCCACTGTACTTTGATTACTACCCTGCCATGGCTCAAAGAAGTCGTGCAAACAGGTTTTAGTTGGGTACAGTCCCGAGCCACATGGAGGCAGTGAGCGGATCATCATGGGTTCGTCTCTCCCGGTATTGGGGGTTGATGTCGCGATGTGCACGGATGACTATCACCAGAAATCCTTGGCCAAGTTAGTCGAGAATTACTGATCTAGGATCGGTAGCTTCTCATGTGGTGATAGGTTTCATACCAACACTAAATGTCGCGTTATTAGGGGTTTGACTTTATCCGCCCCCCTAAACTCGATATGCAATACTCATAGATGAACGGACCGGACTGTACGGATATTGTTTCTGTCAGGCTCAATAGGGTTTCAGGATGAGTTTGCATGTCGGCCTCCCTTTCGCTCAATACCTGGGTAGCCGTTATGTATAGCTAGTGCCACTGGCATGCTTGTGGTTAAACCAACTGCCAGCGTATTGACGAGTTTTTAGAGTCCCACACAGAGGGTTTCCCTATTTCGGGCGAAACGTTGTAGAGGCCGTATGGTTTTATGGCAGGGTTCGATCATATACGTGCACTTGTGTACGGATCATGATCGAACGGATAATACTAGTGGGCTTTGGTTTAAGCCGGATCCTAGTATTATATTGTTGGATTATTTTCGTCTCGTTGTATTCGTATTCAGTCGGAATACTGATGCGGGTATGTATATAAGGATGAGGGGTATTCTTGTAATTTATTACAAGATTACTTTAGTTGATGCCATTTCTTTGTTTCTATTAAACATTTAGTTTAAATGTTTTATATTGTGAGGAAAGTGTGACACATTGTTGGCATTAAAACATGTATGACTCATTGTGGTGACTCATTGAGATAAGTCATGGTGGCATGATGAGGTTCAATGTTTTTTGGTGAGATATTTTGTAGTGAGAATGAGATATTATTGGAAGAAGGCAGAGACATTATGGACGTGGGTTTTTCTTTTGTTGATAATAGAATTCTCACAACAAAATATCTCACAACTCATGCCATTTTTCTTCACTTGCTTTGCTTCACACTTTCTTCACCCATGACAACTTCTTTCACCTCCACCCTTACATGTCTCATGTGTTGAGAAACCTATGGTGTATTGAGACAAAGTAATCACAAACACTCTTTACTTCATCTTGGCTATCTAGGCTAACAAACTAGATACCCGAGTTGCTTCGGTTTTGAGGTCGGAGCCCGTAATACAAACTCTCGACGTGAATCTTCTTCGATGTGGGGAGACCGGAGATCAAACTTGATCAAGGAAGCCGTGAGGAGCTTGGGACAGAGGTTGAAGACCGAAGGACACGGATCGATTGGTATAACCTCTCCAAACTCCTTTATGATAGCTAGTATAGGGTTAATGGTTCGATCCGGGAATTAGGGTTCCGTTAGCGCCGGTTTAATTAAGTTTTTGTTCCTCATTTGGCCACGGATTGATGGCCGGGCGCTGGCGTAACCCAACACCCCAGTCATTGTCTACCCTGATCATTCCTCTCTAAAACATCTTTTTGCAAAAATGGATGCAAAATTTCGGCTAATACGTTGGATCCTCTTACTTCAAGAGTTTGACTTGGTCATTAAGGACAAAAGAGGATGTGAAAACGTAGTGGCCGATCATCTTTTACGACTTCCTTCTTCACCGACACTTCCTCTCCCAATTAACGATGTTTTCCCTGATGAAAAACTCTTGACGGTACCTTGCAAACCTTGGTTCGCAGATATTGTGAACTATTTAGCAACTGGACTTGTACCAAGAGAATGGTCGAGTCAGGACAAACATAGATTTTTCTCCTAAGTAAAACACTTTTACAGGGACGAACCCTACTTGTTCAAGTATTGTCTAGACCAAATCTTCCGCCGGTGTGTTCCGGAAAACGAGTTCAAGAGTGTGTTGTCTTTCTGCCATGATCAAGCTTGTGGTGGGCATTTTGACCCAAGAAAGACAACTGAGAAAGTCTTGCGGTGTGGTTTTTACTGGCCAAAACTTTTCAAAGATGCACATGATTATTGCAAGACTTGCACCCCGGGCCAACATTTAGGCCATATTTTCAGGAGAAACGAGATGCCGCTCCAACCAATCCTAGTTGTTGAGATATTCGATGTATGGGGGATAGATTTCATGGGCACGTTTCCCAACTCTTTTGGGAACCTGTACATTCTTTTAGTTGTTGATTATGTCTCCAAATAGGTCGAGATAGTGCCAAGTCAGACGAACAACAACAAGGTTGTCGTTAGATTACTGAAAGAAAACATCTTTTCCTGGTTCGGGCACCCTCTCCCTATCATTAGCGATAATGGGGCACATTTCTGCAATAAGTCTTTTGAGATGATGCGGAAATACTCAATTAATCATAAGCTATCCACTCCATACCACCCCCAAACATGTGGGCAAGATGAAGTTTCAATTCGGCAAATCAAGCAGATATTGGAGAAAACGGTTTCTAAGAACAGTAAAGATTGGTCGTTGAAATTAACCGATGCCTTTTGGGCATTTCAAACTGCGTACAAGACTGATCTTGGCATGTCTCCCTATCGGCTTGTGTATGGAAAGGCTTCCCACCTCCCTGTGAAAATCGAGCATCGTGCATTTTGGGCGATCAAAGAGTTGAATTTCAACCTTGAAGATGCGGGAAGCTATCGAAAGCTGCAAATTAACGAACTAAATAAGCTTCGGGATAAGGTTTATGAAAACGCGGTTGTTATAAAGAACCGAACGAAGGTGTTTCATGACAAACACCTTATACGTAAAACTTTCAGGCCTGGTCAACAGGTACTTCTTTACAACACAAGACTTCACTTACATCCTGGTAAGCTCAAATCTCGCTGGACGGGACACTTTATTGTGCGATATGTATACCCGTACGGTGCGGTGGATTTGGAAAATCCAAAGGACGGTTCATTTTTTAAACCAAGCGGACACAGATTGAAACTGTTCCTTACCGCAGAACCATCAGAGGAGCTCTTGATATTGCAAGTGCCGGTTTACCCTGTATAATCTTCCTCTGTTTACCACCAAATTTCGGTTATCCAGCAATAAACAGTAGAGACACTGTTTCAAATAAGTTTGAGGGTATATATATATTATTTTTGTATATATGTGGATATTCTTGTCCGGCGCATATCCATTTTTCTTTTTCTTTTTTTTTGTAACGAGCAATCTTGTCTAGTGATGCTTGGTTTTTAAATAAAAAAAGAAAGAGAAAAAAAGGAGAGGAATGTGTATATAGAAAAGAAGAGGAAAAAAACAAAAAAAAAGAAAGAAAATAGGGAGGTTTTATAGAAAAAAAGGTTTTTTTTTTTGTAAAAACGTCATCTTATAATAGCCCAACCACTAACCCGAGCCTCATTCTAAAAAATCAAACAACATTTTCTATCTTCTCTCCTCTCCCCCAACTCAACGCAAAAACCCTAGCTTCCATAACCTCAGATCGACTGGCGAAATCATCAAATTTCCTTTCGTCACCAGCCGTATTGACAACAATCTACGATTTCCTTCTTCCTCACTGTAAGATTCTTTTTCCTCGCAACTCCTCTGTTGTTAGATTTTCCTGAAAATTTCTATTACCCACTGTAATGGCTCCCTTATATTGTGAAAAAAAATTATGTCGATGTGTTCACCCATGAGCTATATGGGGGCTATTTCTACGATTCAATTTGTCAAATGGGTTGGGAATTTCTGTTGTATGGGGATGAGGGGTTGTGTGCCATTCAAGAATTAGTAGATGAATTCTACAATGCGTTGCGAGCAGGCATGCAATTGCAGGATCGTATCTGTTTTCATTTTCGGGGGAGAAGGAGGGTGTTCTTAGCAGAAACAATTTCAAAAGTCACCAACGTCCCCACCAGACCAGGATTTCAATATCCATTAGAGCTAGCCGAGTATAGAACGATTGTTGGATCGAGGTGCGAACTACGAGATGCTGGGATGAACGCCCAGCAGAAGTATCGAAACGTATATACTAGTTGTCGCTGTGTATACCGAAATGTCAAAGGGCTCAGCCGAGTTTCTTCCTTCCCGGCGATTGTGGGTCATTTCGTCCATTGCCTAATGACGAAGAATTATCAATTTTGCATTGTGAACATATTGTTCACAACAATCATGGAGGGTGTCGCAGGGCACAAACTGTTACTTCCAGTCTTCATCACACAGATCTACCATTACTATATGGAGGAGGAGGACATAGATGCCTACATCTGTAAGTCGATGTGCAACACCCCACGACTTGCGGGGAGGCGGAAATATGAAAAATGATCTTGTTCTTTGCTTAAACATCGACTAACCGCATGAATCGAAGCTAAACGATAACTAACAACTATCATAGAAGTTCTAAACTACTATGTGAAGTGATTATACCTCAAGAACCGTGTCCTCCGGGTCTTCATCGCTGTCCTCCACTCCTCGTAGGCTCCTTGGAACATCGGCAACTTCACGGCCTCCTCAAATCAAAGACGATCCACCCGAAAGCTCCTACGCCAAGCTTAATCTCAAACTTGAGATAACTAGGTTGCTTAAAGTGCTAATCTAAGCTACCTAGAGGATATAGAGTGAGGTTATGGATGTTTTAGTCTATCTAACCCTTGATCTCAACACATGAGAGGTTAGGGTTAGGGTTTCAAGAGAGAGTGGGCTTGAGGAGAGAGAAGGTGAGAATGATCATGAAAAGAATAATGAACTCATATGAATATATCAACCATAACAATAAATCAAATAAATAATATAAATGATTTATCATCATGGTTAGATTCATTCATCTAGTGTGATTCATCATATGACTCACTAACTCATTAATGAATCATTTAATACAAAGCATGAATCACACAAATGAATCATTAAGCAATTAATGCTCATGCCACCTTAACCCCTTAGTCACCACTCTTCTAGAACCTTCCCGACAAATGACGAGAACGCCCCTCCAATCCATGAAAACACGGAAAAACTTTAGACTGTATAAATCCAATAACCCGATACTAGAATCTGGCTTAAACCAAAGCCGGCTAGTAAAAACTGTCCGAAAAGTCGTACGTACGTAAACACACGTACTCATCCGAACCCTTGTCGTAAAACCATACGACCTCTATATCGTTTCGCCTGGAGCAGGGAAACTCTATGTGTGGGACTCTAAAGACTCGACACTATGCTGGCAGTGGGTTTAACCACAGACCGCAAGCGGCACTAGCTGTATGTAACGGTCCCCAGGTAGATGTCGATAAGAAGGCCGATGAGGAAAATCATCCGAACTCCCACTGGGCCTGATGTGACAATCTTCGTACAGTCCGGTCTGTTCATCTAAGACTATCGCATATCAAGCCTAGGGGGCGGCAAGCGTCAGTCCCCTAATAGCTGTATAAGTCGTGTCGGAGCGAAGCCCATTACACCCTAAGAAGCTACTGGAACCAACCAGTATATCTCGCTTGCCCTGGCCAGGGACTTTGCGTAATGGCTCTCTGACACAGTGTGATATCAACTCCCAATACCGGGAGAGACGAATCTTATCTAACTGCCACTGCCTCCATGTGCTCGGGACTGCACCTAACTGCTACCTATTTGCACGACTCCTTTGAGCCGTGGTAGGGTAGCAATCTAAGAACAATGGGACACACTCGAGGCGAAGTAGCAGTGTCAAGTCTGCGGACTATGCTGTACTCATGTCACCTGGGAACTGTTAACTGACGATGGGTATAATACCAACCAATCAGTTCCCCGGCGAGTCCTGTCCGGTGTACCCGTAACCTAACGAGCACCTGTATACTATCTCTAGTACGACGTACTGATGGCTGTGGGACAGACCATCCCCCAACTGGGATGAGATGCGTATACACTTAGTCTACTCTGGAATATCGATGCCCTATCTCGATAATCCAACGACCAGGGACCTATATAGGATGTTGCTTACAGACTACCCAGCCCCCACTAGTGTGACTGCCATCACGACGCTGGTAATCAAGCAAAGATCCTATGGGCTCTACTAATATGTATAAGTGATACGTTACAAGAAACATATGCACATATTAAAGTAGACTCAAACCAAGTAGCATACTACTATGTTTAGCAAGACTGTTATTTACAACTGTGAATATCCCAAGCTTCCATTAAGTAATATACATGCTAGTATGATACAATAATGGCCCCTAGGGCATATACACTAACAATCTCACACTTGCACTAGGGCCATGAGCTGGCATATCGTAGACCTATCATCTCGAATAGCCTCTTGAACTGCGTCTGAGGAATGGCCTTTGTGAATGGATCAGCAATGTTATCCTCCGTCTTTACTCTCTTCACCTCGATCTCCCGGTGATCTATGATCTCCCTGATCAGGTGATACCGCCTTAAGATATGTCTGGACTTCTGATGGGACCTGGGTTCCTTCACTAAAGCTATAGCGCCGTTGTTTTCATAATACAGAGGTATTGGACCAACACTGGTAGGAACCACTTGAAGTTCTGTGAGGAACTTCTTCATCCAGACTGCTTCTTTTGCGGCATCGCAAGCAGCTATGTACTCTACTTCCATCTTTGAGTCAGCAACAGTCTCCTGTTTGGAACTCTTCCAACAGACCGCCCCTCCATTGAGGGTAAAGACATAACCCGACATGGACTTAGAGTCATCTTTGTCACTCTGGAAGCCGGAGTCGGCAAAGGCCTCCATCTGTAGGTCTTTTCCGCCATACACCAAGAACATCTCTTTAGTCCTCCTCAGGTACTTGAGAATGTTCTTTACTGCTATCCAGTGCTTCTCCCCTAGGTTTGCCTGATACCGGCTTACAACGCTTAATGCGTATGCTACATCTGGTCTGGTACATAACATCGCATACATTATAGAGCGTACTGCAGAAGCGTAGGGTATAATTGATATGCGATCCCTTTCCAAATCAGTCTTGGGGGACATCTCTTTGGAGAGGGTGATTCCGTGACAAGCTGGTAGGTTACCGCGCTTAGAATCATCCATACTGAATCTCTTCACTATGGTGTCTATGTACCTGGACTGTGAAAGTCCCAACATCCTCTTTGATCTATCACGATAGATCCGGATTCCCAGAATGTAGGTGGCATCACCCAGGTCTTTCATGGAGAATTTATGTGACAAGAATCTTTTGACTAATTGTAACATAGGAATATCATTTCCTATTAGGAGAATGTCATCCACGTACAAGACGAGGAATACTACAGCTCTCCCTACAATCTTACTGTATATGCATGGTTCATCTGGATTTTTGATAAAGTCAAATTCTTTGACAGCATCATCAAAACAGATGTTCTAACTCCGCGATGCCTGCTTTACTCCATAAATTGACTTAAGCAGCTTGCATACTTTACCGCTGCTCCCACTCTGAATGAATCCCTCTGGCTGATCCATATAGACGCTCTCTTCCAAATTACCATTTAGAAAGGCCGTCTTTACGTCCATCTGCCAGATTTCCTAATCGTGGAAGGCAGCAATAGCAAGAAGGAACCGAATAGATTTAAGCATAGCCACAGAAGAAAAGGTTTCGTCATAGTCCAAACCAGGTCTTTGACGGAAACCCTTTGCAACAAGTCTAGCCTTATAGGTTTCAACCTGTCTATCTACACCAATCTTCTTTTTGAAGATCCATTTGCATCCTACAGGTTTTACCCCATCTGGAGCAACGTCCAAAGTCCATACTTTGTTAGTGTACATGGACTCCATTTCGGTCCGTATTGCATCCAGCCATTTTACCGAGTCGCCGCTCTGAATGGCTTGCTGGAAGCTAGTAGGGTCATCTTCATCAATGACACAATCCTCTCTATCCCCATCTATGAGAAAACCGTAGTATCTCTCAGGCGGATGAGACGGCCTACTACTCCTGCGGAGTGGCGTCGGGATGTCCTGTTCTCCTGAACCTTCTGGTTCTTCCAAGCTTTTAGTAATAGCTTGTGGTTCTGGAATTTCTTCCAGTTCTATTTCGCTCTCACTTGTATCCTTTTCTAAAACTTGCTGTTCTAAAAATTGGGCATTACGAGAAACAAAAACCTTTTGTTCCTCTGCGTAATAGAATAGATATCCCTTAGATTTCTTTGGATATCCCACAAACCTGCACTGTACTGATCGTGCCTCGAGCTTGTCCGCATGCTGTTTTTTAACAAAAACCGGACATCCCCAAATCTTCAGATACTGAAGATAGGGTTTCTTCCCACTCCACATCTGATATGGGGTGGTAGGCACTGTCTTGGTAGGAACCCTGTTCAGAAGATATGCCGCTGATTCTAGCGCATATCCCTAGAATGATCGCGGTAACTCGGCGTTACTCATCATGGAACGAACCATATCCAATAGGGTTCGATTCCTCTTTTCCGATACACCGTTATGTTGTGGTGTGTATGGAGGAGTAAGCTGAGAGAGAATTCCATTCTCTTTTAAGTAACCCAGGAACTCGGCACTTAAGTATTCACCACCTTGATCGGATCTTAGTGTCTTTATACTCTTACCTGTTTGTTTTTCCACTTCATTCTTGTATTCTTGGAATTTCTCAAAGGCCTCGGATTTATGCTTCATTAAGAAGACATATCCATACCTAGAAAAACCATCCGTAAAAGTAATGAAGTAGGAATAACCATCTTGCGCATGTGTAGACATTGGACCGCACACGTCACTGTGTACGAGTCCCAAGAGCTCGCTTGCTATTACTCCGTGTCCAGTGAACGGAGTCTTTGTCATCTTTCCTTTGAGACAAGATTCACAAGTAGCATAAGATTGATATTTGAACGGATTCAAATATCCTTCTCTATGTAACTTAGTCAACCTTCTCTCATTGATGTGACCTAGTCTACAATGCCATAAGAAAGCATGATTTATTTCTGGAGATTTTCTTTTAAGTGTGTTCTGGATATTGAAAACCTGAGCTTGACTTAATACGTATATACCGTTATCTAATGTACCGGACCCAATCACAACTTGATTTAGGTGTATGTTAACTACATCGCTTACGAATGAAAAATCATATCCCTCTCTTGAAAGTGAGGATACTGATATGATATTACATGTCATACTAGGTACATATAAACAGTTACGTAGAATTAATATATGCCCACTGGTCAAACCTAGGCGATATTCTCCCATGGATTCAGCGTCTACGCTCATTCCATTTGCAACTCTGAGAGACCAATCACCTACCTTTATAACTCTACGGTTTCTCAAAGCATGTATTGAATTACAGATATGAGATCCTGCTCCGGTATCTAGTACCCAGGAAGTAGAGTTAATTGACAAGCAGTTCTCAATTACAAACACATTTGAGGTTGAAGCCATAACAAGCTTCGTATCCTGGTTACTGGCTTCTAAAGCCCTGCAATCTTTCTGCCAATGTTCATTCCTGTAACAATAGGAACGTCCCTGTTTTACTATTTCCAGTCCCAAAACTTTTGCCTTTCTCTTTCCTTCTCCTTCCCTGGTTTCCTTCAGGGTAGAAGGCAGAGACTGTAGAATCAAGTCAGTATTTGACTCGTTTCCCAACGCGGTCTCCAGGTCCTGGAGCTCATCAATACAGCTAGTCATTGTAAGGACGTTGTCCCTTACAGATAACCCGTCAGCTAACCTCATTTGAATTAATTCGTTCGAGGTTTCATATCTAGTGATATGAGATTGCTCTCCATATAAATCTTTATTATGGAGAAAGATGGAAACTAAGTCCATCTTCTCGTGCTGCTTCTGGTATACACCATCAACTGAAGCTAACACGAAGCGCTTAGCTTTCGCTTTATCTTTTTCCCTTGTCTGACGGATATCCATATCCGCGACAGTGGAAACTGGACCTGAGACGACGGGGTCTTGAGTAGTAATAGGGTGGTCCAGCTTGTCATAGCCAATGGACATCTGGACAGACCTTTGCCAGTCATATAAGTCAGATTCAATCAATTTGTTATCTAGATGTAACCTATGTGTGGTCACAAGGTCGCTGCAATAAAGAGAGAGAGAAGAAAACATTTTAGCATGATGCTGTTGCAAGTTTAGATTGGTTTTTAATTTATCTAAACAGGATGGCTCCCACTGTTTCTCGAATCCCTCTTCAAACTATAAAAGAATAATTAGCCAGGACAATTCTTACCGTACAATACTTGCTTAACCGTTCAGCCAGGATAGTGTCGACACTTCGAGGGAGGTTTTCCAACGCTTTCGCGAAGTTCCTTAATTAAATAATCTCTTTTCTCTGGGGGCGTAACCCCGCTAACACCTTTCTAGGCACCTACTTGGTTTATAGCATTGATCGTTAAGTGACGAATCTCCTGATAAGTAGCACATACTCACAGTAGGATCGGGATCCAAAATATCATCGTATGATAATGTTGAAGGAATCCTACCAACATTCATCAAACTCCAAAATGGTATGCATCTTTCTGCAAATTTCAGTTTCTTTAGAAATTCCCGATATAGGTATTTTTGCCCCATGCTCTTATAACCTTGGCGTTGGTCAAAATGTCATAAGTCACATGTCAAGTTCTACCCATCATTGTCCTAGTTAATTTGAACCCATCCGTACATATCCCTGACGTTGGCCAAATGATAATACGACTGTCCCAAACTAACACATCTATCTATGCAAACAAATGAAATACTCCAGCAGCTACCAAACACTATGCCATGGCGTTGGTCAAATGCATAGCTTGAATACTACTGAATATCCAAATGAAATGACGGAGGGCTACGAATGGTTTTGGCAAAACCGTGAACGTAGTGAACTTGATATAATCGAAGGAACCTGATACTTTTTAAAAGGAGTGGTTAAAGCTCCGCAATTAAAAAATTCTGCTCTTTTAAAATAACCGAGTGGTTTCTTTTAAATTTGTTCCAATGATTAAGCTTTGATTTATTTTCTTTGCATTATAAATAATGCGTCCCATCATTAACCTATCATTGCAGAAAACAACGAAAATATAACGTCCTCTTATGCCATCCGCATTCGCCACGGGGTCCCGTCATCACCTGTTAGGTTACTTAACTAACGACAGAGCGGGGGCTGGGCTAGCGCGGGTGTAAAACATAAGTGACGTCTAAATAGCTATCATATATAGATATTGTACATTCTTCAGACGCAATAATATTCATTCCAGATCACAGATGAACTTTATTGGATTTGCAAGCAATCCGTGTTTGTTTTGAGCCTGCAACAAAAGACGGATTACACAGTTGTGATGAATAGCCATTACCCCACGCAAGACCCCTACGGGTACGGCAAACTACCCGCCCGGCAGTTTGTGCACCCCACCTTGGGTCTGTCCTAGGAGCAAAAAACAGTAAAATGAAATAATGCAACGGTGGCTACAACCGCAACCTGGATGTGCCCCGCAAAATAATATTAAAACAAATTACATTTACATCAAATGAATTAAATTATAACCCATCACATAACCCCGGCTATATATCACAACAGTCCAACACAGTTCATATACACAAACAGATAAAATCCATTACAGAAATGTGCAACCCCCTGCCAACCGACATACTAGCAGTTAGGGGAGGTTTACGAACACATTATACAAACACAGATATAATCCAACAAGAAAATACCGTATAATTTCGATCAATTAAACACATTTAATTTTGCTCCAATACTTCTATGTAAATCTGAAACCTGAGCAAAAATTAAAATATTCCAGAAAATACCAAATATCACAGAGGACCCACACAGGAAAATTGGGCTAATGAATCGTCTAAAGCACGGCGGAATCACGGCGGATCGGTGGGATCGGCCGCGGTTCCCCGGTGCTTTGGCCGATTCATGAGCCCAAATTTCTTGGGTGTTCTTATACTATCATTTAAGGCTTTCTGAAGGTCCCTGAAAAATTTTTGGACCTCATTTAAAAATCGACAGAAAACTCATGATATCGGGGTTTTCCGGTTTGTTTTTTCCGTTCGAAATTCATACAATTTTGCAAGTGAGTTATTTATTCTTTAGCGAGGCTCTGATACCACTGTAAGTCGATGTACAACACCCCACGACTTGCGGGGAGGCGGAAATATGAAAAACGATCTTGTTCTTTGCTTAAACATCGACTAACCGCATGAATCGAAGCTAAACGATAACTAACAACTATCATAGAAGTTCTAAACTACTATGTGAAGTGATTATACCTCAAGAACCGTTTCCTCCGGGTCTTCATCGCTGTCCTCCACTCCTCGTAGGCTCCTTGGAACATCGGCAACTTCACGGCCTCCTCAAATCAAAGACAATCCACCCGAAAGCTCCTACGCCAAGCTTAATCTCAAACTTGAGATAACTAGGTTGCTTAAAGTGCTAATCTAAGCTACCTAGAGGATATAGAGTGAGGTTATGGATGTTTTAGTCTATCTAACCCTTGATCTCAACACATGAGAGGTTAGGGTTAAGGTTTCAAGAGAGAGTGGGCTTGAGGAGAGAGAAGGTGAGAATGATCATGAAAAGAATAATGAACTCATATGAATATATCAACCATAACAATAAATCAAATAAATAATATAAATGATTTATCATCATGGTTAGATTCATTCATCTAGTGTGATTCATCATATGACTCACTAACTCATTAATGAATCATTTAATACAAAGCATGAATCACACAAATGAGTCATTAAGCAATTAATGCTCATGCCACCTTAACCCCTTAGTCAACACTCTTCTAGAACCTTCCCGACAAATTACGAGAACGCCCCTCCAATCCGTGAAAATGCGGAAAAACTTTAGACTATATAAATCCAATAACCCGATACTAGAATCTGTCTTAAACCAAAGCCGGCTAGTAAAAACTGTCCGAAAAGTCGTACGTGCGTAAACATACGTACTCATCCGAACCCTTGTCGTAAAACCATACGACCTCTATATCGTTTCGCCTGGAGCAGGGAAACTCTATGTGTGGGACTCTAAAGACTCGACACTACGCTGGCAGTGGGTTTAACCACAGACCGCAAGCGGCACTAGCTGTATGTAACGGTGCCCAGGTAGATGTCGATAAGAAGGCCGATGAGGAAAATCATCCGAACTCCCACTGAGCCTGATGTGACAATCTTCGTACAGTCCGGTCTGTTCGTCTAAGACTATCGCATATCAAGCCTAGGGGGCGGCAAGCGTCAGTCCCCTAATAGCTGTATAAGTCGTGTCGGAGCGAAACCCATTACACCCTAAGAAGCTACTGGAACCTGCCAGTATATCCCGCTTGCCCTGGTCAGGGACTTTGCGTAATGGCTCTCTGACACAGTGTGATATCAACTCCCAATACCGAGAGAGACGAATCCTATCTAACCGCCACTGCCTCCAAGTGTTCGGGACTGCACCCAACTGCTACCTGTGTGCACGACTCCTTTGAGCCGTGGTAGGGTAGCAATCTAAGAACAGTGGGACACACTCGAGGCGAAGTAGCAGTGTCAAGTCTGCGGACTATGCTGTACTCATATCACCTGGGAACTGTTAACTGACGATGGGTATAATACCAACCAATCAGTTCCCCGGCGAGTCCTGTCCGGTGTACCCGTAACCTAACGAGCACCTGTATACTATCTCTAGTACGACGTACTGATGGCTGTGGGACAGACCATCCCCCAACTAGGATGAGAAGCGTATACACTTAGTCTACTCCGGAATATCGATGCCCTATCTCGATAATCCAACGACCAGGGACCTATATAGGATGTTGCTTACAGACTACCCAGCCCTTACTAGTGTGACTGCCATCACGACGCTGGTAATCAAGCAAAGATCCTATGGGCTCTACTAATATATATAAGTGATACGTTACAAGAAACATATGCACATATTAAAGTGGACTCAAACCAAGTAGCATACTACTATGTTTAGCAAGACTGTTATTTACAACTGTGAATATCCCAAGTTTCCATTAAGTAATTTACATGCTAGTATGATACAATAATGGCCCCTAGGGCATATACACTAACAACATCACCATGTACGACATAGTTCCAGTCGAGAGGATCTCACCGGGTTGTACGGACATGAGATGTGAGCAGCAGATATGGTCACCCTCTGACCCTATCGAGCATGCAGCACCGCAAACATCATCAGAGATCTACCCGAATGATGATATACCAACATATCCTTATGATTTGCACCGGATGGAGGTCTGCGGTATCAATACACTAATGAGGTAGAACAAAGAAATCAAACAGCAGTTAAGCCAGATCCTAGCAAACCAAGAAGAGGCAAGTGGAAGCAATAAAAGCAAAGGAAAGGGAAAAGCCAAGCGACGATGAGGACATCATCCACTTCAAGTTTGGGGGTGAATTTGAGATGGGGTTTTATCTTGTATCAAGCATATAATATTACATTTGCATATTTCCTGCATTTCAGCATTTCGTATCATGTATTTTTTCATTTATTTTGTATGTAGTTGCATTGCATGTTTGCTTTTGTATTGCATTCTGCTGTTTGTATCAGAAAAAATAAAAAACCATAAAAATTGAAAATTTTCCAAAAAAATATATATAAACTTTGTTGTTAAGTTAGTAGGTAGAAAAGCTTTAATTCAAAATATCGACGGTTTAATATGATAAGATAGGAATAACTAAATCTCATGTCAAGATACTGAAAACCCGAACGATAACCCTCCTTGGAATTTAACAGTAGCTAATATACGTCTTTTTCATCACACTACATGTGTCGTGTGTTTGAAAAATTAGATGAAAAGTTTGATATGTCTTAAAACCCCTTTAAAATTTGTGAACTCCGTCAGCATCAAACTGGTTTTTCTGAGATATGTAATATCGAGAAGAGTTTATAAAGCAAAGTGGATATGAAAGGATATTATTGATGCTTTAATAAAAACTAAGTCTGAAAAATAACCCATTTTAAACATAAGTGGAGTGATTACACACCTTACCTACACAAAACACGTCTTATATCTTGAAAAAAGAATTGAACAACTGGCTATATCTCCGTTCACATTGAATTGTCATAATTCTCACACCAAAATGAGTCTTTTTGTTTTAGGACCTAGGTAACTTGGGCAATTAAATCCGCCGGGGTGTTTTTTCACCTAATGTCCTAAAACCAACTGGTTTGGGTCTATTGGCCCAATGAAGCCTGGAAAGTCCAATTTAAAAAAAAGTCAAGCAAATATTCTCTCCGAATTAAAATTCCTAACGGTCCTTTGTGTGAGAATAATCTTGATAAAAGACAAATTTTTATAAAAATATTTCCAAACGGAGATATGAAGGTTTTATTTATCAAGACTATTGCATGTTCACGAAGGTGTGTATGAAACGAAAACATGTAAAAGGTGGAGTGAAGTATAAGACCAAGTTTTCTGTTAAAACTGATAGAAATTCAGAGTTTGAAACCTAGCTGGAAAATGAAACTTGAGAAAAACTTAACTCTTTGTAAACTAGTATGATCCTTTTGAAGTTTTAATCCGGTCTTTCTTTTTGTGCTTGTTCACTTTAAATCGAACTTTTCGAAACATAACGATGATATTGCACCACACGTTAAAAGACGTATAGAATCTTAAGTTGGATAAGAAGTGAGCTGTGAAAAACAAGGGTTCGATATTTCTAAACTTAGGATAATAGAAGTTCTAGCTTTGATAAACCTTAGGATTAGAATTGACACTTATTTCGCAAAGCTAGCTTAACAGGATTTTATGGGTGTAATCCGCTGAAACCCCTCAGGAGACAACACTCCTCCTATTAGGGACACGTAGAGGTTTAACGGCTTGTTGCACAAGCTCAGTGCAATCGCGTACCCTGCGAAAATAAGGTTAGGATTTTGTTCGCTCGGGACGAGCAAAAGATAAGTTTGGAGGTATTTGTTCATCACGAAAAACTGCATTTCAATTCCGCTCATTCATTATCATTTTTGTGATATATCGGTACAATTAATCCGTGTCTGCTCAATAAATACAGATTACAGGTATTCGTGTAAAAACACTGGAAACATACTCAAAATGCACGGATACGACATTTGTGAGTCGACACTGCAACTGGAACAGAAAACCGATCAATATTCAAGAGTTTGCAAAAACCAAATCAATGTGTACACATCTTTATTTAAGAATGGTCCAACATGATACAAACAAGATACAAGTGTGAACACAAATCTTTTGATGCATGAACCATTGTGGGGACAGCTTAGCACAAGTAGGCACACAAGAATCATGACTTAAGTAAGTGGGTGTGTAATGAGTGAAGTAAAAAGGTGTGATGTGATTTAAAGTCACATTTTTCTTTTAGTTATATGTATGCCCTAGAGGCCATTACTATACATAGGAGGTATATTGTAGTGGATGCTTGGACATATATAGGGATGACTTTCTTGCTCGATATGATAGTATGCTATCTGGTTACTCTTTACTTTAACGTGTACACTAATTGTCTCTCTGTTACATGTTGGTAAAGCCCTTAGGATGTGTACTTGACTACCTGGACTATGATGCGGATCATACTAGTGGGGACATGGTAGTCCATAAGTACATACTTCAAAGTCCCTAGTCATGGGTGTATCGAGACGGGGCATCGATATACCATAGTAGACTAGCGTGTAGCTTCTCGACCCATATAGATGGGCGATGGATGATCCTGTTAGTTATATGTATGCCCTAGAGGCCATTACTGTACATTGGATGTATATTGTAGTGGATGCTGGGACATATATAGGTAGGACTTTCTTGCTCGACATGATAGTACGCTATCTGGTTGATCTTTATCTTAACATGTATACTTTCTGTCTCTCTGTTACATGTTGATAAAGCCCTTAGGATGTGTACTCGACTTCCAGGACTATGATGTAGATCATACTAGTGGGGCCTGGGTAGTCAATGAGTATATCCTTCATTGTTCCTAGTCGTGGGAATATCGAGACGGGGCATCGATATTCCAGAGTAGACTAGCGTATATCTTCTCGACCCATGTGATGGGCGATGGATGATCCCATATCCATTGGTGTTTGACATCAGAGATGGTATGCGGATGCTCAGTGCAGACTGGGTACACTGATCGGACTCGCCGAGAACTCCCAGATGGTATTATACCTCACGTCAGATGGCAGTTCTCTGGTGACAATGGTACAGCTTAGTCTGTTGACCCGAGATCGTCATAGAGTCTTGTGTGTCTCCCACTGTGCATTGATTTCCACCCTACCACGGCTCTACTGAGTCGTGCAAACAGGTGGTTTTTGGGTACAGTCCCGATTCACATGGAGGCAATGAGCGATAGGAGGGGATTCGTCTCTCCCGGTATTGGGGGTTGATGTTGCGCTATGCACGACTGGCCATAACAGGAAATCCCTGGCCAGGGTTGCAGAGATATACTGGTAAGAGTTATCAGTAGTTTCACGATAATTATGGACCTCACGTCGGCATGACTTATCGAGCTATTGGGGTCTGACGTTTACCACCCATAGGCGAGATATGCGACATATCAGACGAACAGACCAGACTGTACGGTAAGTGTTACTGGTTGGATTCACAGGAGTGTGAGCGGGCTTGCTCGTCGATCTTCTGATCGCTCAATACCCGTGTGGCCGTTACGTTTAGCAGACCGCTTGCGGCTTGTGTGTTAGTTATATATATGCCATAGAGGCCATTACTGTACATAGGATGTATATTGTAGTGGATGCTGGGACGTATATAGGGAGGACTTTCTTGCTCGACATGATAGTATGCTATCTGGTTGAACTTTACCTTAACGTGTATACAGATTGTCTCTCTGTTACATGTTGGTAAAGCCCTTAGGATGTGTGCTTGACTACCTGGACTATGATGCGGATCATACTAGTGGGGACATGGTAGTCCATAAGTACATCCTTCAAAGTCCCTAGTCGAGGGTATATCGAGACGGGGCATCGATATACCAGAGTAGACTAGCGTATACCTTCTCGACCCATACAGATGGGCGATGGATGATCCCATATCCATTGGTGTTTAACATCAGAGATGATATACGGGTGCTCAGTAGAGACTGGGTACACTGGACGGACTAGCCGAGAACTCCCAGATGGTATTATACCTCACGTCAGATGGCAGTTCTCTGGTGACACTGGTACAGAGTAGTCTGTTGACCCGAGATCGTCATAGATTCTTGTGTGGTTCCCACTGTGCTTTGATTTCCATCTTACCACGTCCAAAAGGGCGTGCAAAACGGTGGTTTTTGGGTACAGTCCCGAGTCACATGGAGGCAATGAGCGATAGGAAGGGATTCGTCTCTCCCGGTATAGGGGGTTGATGTCGCGCTGTATTCGATTGGCTATAACGGGAAATCCCTGGCCAGGGTTGCTGAGATTTACTGGTAAGTGTTACCAGTAGTTTCTCGAAGTGTTATAGACCTCATATCGACACGACTTATCGAGCTATTGGGGTCTGACGTTTACCACCCCTAGGCAAGATATGCGACATATCAGACGATCAGACCGGGCTGTACGGTAGTGTTACTGGTTGGATTCACTGGAGTGTGAGCGGGCTTGCTCGTCGATCTTCAGATCGCTCAATACCCGAGTGGCCGTTACGTTTAGCAGACCGCTTGCGGCTTGTGGGTGTTTGATATGATCATCGCCTGCTGCCGGCGTATTGACGAGTCTTTAGAGTCCTACACAGAGGTTTCCTGGCTCAAGCGAAACGAAATAGGAGCGCATATGAGATATGTGCGGGACCGAGAATAATGCGTGTATGTGATACCGTATTCCATTCTCGCGATGAATGTATCGAATGGTTGTATGCGATATAACCTAGTTATCGAATCAAGGATTGATTCGATAAGCCGATACATTGTATACTAGTCGGTTGTGTGCGATATGACCGGATCATTGAATCAAGTGTTGATTTAATGATTTAATGCATAATTATATATTTGATATATTACTTTGCATTAACTGGTATTGGTTCACTTTATATGGATTCTCTCACTTGGATTGCACAAGTTGTATATGTGATATACTTTTGTGCACTTGATTGTATCATGTTTGATGATACATGTTTAACTATAGTTAAGTGTAATGAATTAAGCCATGGTTAAACTAATGATTAGGGTTTTATTATCTTACTTATTTATTTATTTATTTATTTTTGAATAAATGAGAAAAGAATGGTTGCTAGTTTTGGAGTTTAGTTGAAGCTTCATGAAGCTTTGACTTTGTAACCATTCTTATCTCATCCTTAACCCTAACCATTGCTTTAACCTTGGTCAATTCTCTACACATAACCATAGTTAGGATTATGATAAGTTTGGATATTCTTTTCTTTTTTTTAATTAACTTATCATAATACTTTCTTCTTCATCTTCATCTTCTTCAATGAAGAAACCTTTTCTTCATCAATGGTGAATTGATGAAATGAGTGAGAAATCCAATTCTAAAGTGAACCCACTTCCTATTTCTTCATCCTCTACCTCTTTCCAAGTAGTAGAGTGTGTTTCCTTCACAAGTTTTCATGGCTTGGTGATGGTGGAGCTTGATCTAGCGATGCCTCGACGTAGATCATCTTCGGCATGGGCATCGACGACCTAGCTCGCTTATTCTTCGACGAAGTCGACGCTAGAGCCCGGGAGTTCACTTGGACAGCGAAGGGAATTCGTTGTGGAGCTATGGAGGTGGAGCACCGGATCTACAAAGGTTGTATTTCCGTATCTCTTAGTTAAGTGTTAACTAGTTTCATTTTCGCCTAGACATCTAGCTAACGATCCGTAGTCTAGGGTTTCTCGGCACCGTATTTTTTGAAATTGCCATGGTTGATGGCTTGTGAGACTACCTTAGAGTGCCTAGGAACCCTACAGTGGTATCAGAGCCTAGCTAGAGCCTACGGTGCCGAGAAACCCTAGTGTACGGATCGTCGGCTAGAAATCTAGGCGAAAATGAAACTAGTTAACACTTAACTAAGAGATACGGAAATACAACCTTTGTAGATCCGGTTCTCCACCTCCATAGCTCCGCAATGAAGTCTCCTCACTGTCCATATCAAGTCCTGGGCTCTAGCGTCGGCTTCATCGGAGAATGGATGGGCTAGGTCATCGATGTCCATGCCGAAGATGATCTACGTCGAGGCATCGCTAAATCAAGCTCCGACTTCACCAAGTCAAGAAACTTGTGAAGAAAACACACTCTACTACTTGGCAAGAGGTAGAGGATGAAGAAATAGGAAGTGGGTTCTATTTAGAATTGGATTTCTCACTCTTTATCATCAATCACCATTGATGAATGCAAGCATCTTTCTTGAAGAAGAAGAAGAAGATGATGATAATTGTTATGATAAGCCTCACTCCATAGCCCCGACCAAGTGACTGTAGGAGAACCCCGTCGCCGAAAGCATCCGTCCGGGTGCTTGCGGTAGCGGTGTTCCGCCTTGGTGCACTTCGTCGACGGTATCAGGGGTGCAGCCGTCTACTGAAGTTTGCGACGAGCATTCGATCAGTATTTCGGGAATCTTGTTGAATTGCCCGACCTGATATTGAAAAGAGTTTTCGATAATGAGACTAAAATGCGGAGTTTATAATTGTTAGGCATGTGATGTCTAAGGAATTCATTTGGTCAGGCATGCGATATCTGAGGTGGTTGCGGATTCCAACTGTTGTAGTTTTACACTTTCTTTTCTGTGACCGTAAGTGTAATATGTGATATCGCCGGTTTCGTTGCTATATGTCAACGACAATTGAGATGCGCATATTTACTTACGTTGATGACATGTGATGTTATGTGTTGCTGGATATGTTATATTGGATCGTCGTGTTTGAATAGCCGGGGGTTTTTATGTGAGATGAGTGTTTTTCATTTTCATTCATGTAAAAACTTGTATGTAATATTCTTTTATTGGGGCGCTTCCAGGTTGCGGAAGTTGTCGCTTCTTGTATATTATTTACTTTTCCGCACTAGGATAGACCCAAGGAGGAGGGCACAAGTAACCGGGTTCTGGAGTCCAGTGGGAGACCAACTCGAGGAGTCGAGTCCGGGTCTCCTAACTCTAGAATTGATAGGGTTGCTTGCCGCTCTCGTAGGGGTCTAGGGGTGTGGGTTTGGCTATTCATCACGACCGTGGAATCCGTGTTTTATACTGGCTCGTATTGAAAACACGGACGTCCTAGTATATCCAATATTTCATATGTTTCTTCTGCTGCGATATCTGTGATGTGATCATGTGATGTTCTGTGATAGATACTTTATACAGTATATATGATATATTATATAGACGTTACTTATGTTTTACACCCGCGCTAGCCCTGCCCCGCTCTGCCGTTAGTTACCTAACCTAACGGTGCACGAGGAGATATCGAGGCGAATACGGATGGCATAAGTGTACGTCGTATTTATCTGTGATGTTTAGGTAAACTTAAATGATGGGACTTCATTAATATGATTAATGAAATAAAAGAAACCTAAGATGTTGTAGAATCGAATTTCAAAATAAAACAGGTAGCTACAGTTCTTGCTTTGCACAGAGGTATATGTGATATATCCTGCACCTTATTCGATAAGGAAAGGACCGAGATCCCTTCACCGGGAGTGACTCCTTTAGCAATAACTGGCAGATGCTACAAACTCGGTTTGTCTTTTGATTTCTTTTAAGAGTTCTGCTTTGCACAGTGATATATATGATATATCCCGCTCCTCATTCGACGAGGAAAGGACCGACGATCCCTTCACCGGGAGTGACTCCTTTAGCAAAACTAGAAAAGCCTCAAAAACACTCCATTTCAAAATTCATTTGATTCTACAACGATATCAAGTTCATTACGCAATAGGTTTTCAGAAAAACCTGTCGTAGCCCTCCGTCATTTCAGATAAGTACTAGTTAGTATTCGTGCTACGTTTGTTGACTATGTTAAGGCGTAGTGTGCGGTAGCTAATTAGTGCTTATCTGCATAAGCATATGATGTGATTGGATTAGGGTAGTCGTGCGACTTTGTTGACTATGTTAAGGGTTATGCGGGTGGGTTTAATTCAATCGGGAAATGACGGGTTGAACTTGACTAGCACTTATGATTTGTTGACTATGTTAAGGTCATATAGCTGCTAGGGGCAAAATACTATCGGGAATTTCAAGTGTTGAAATTTGCAATGAGATTGCATACCTTCTATGAGATAATTGGATCCCGATACCCGCTGCGAGTAATTGTTACTCCTGGGAGAGTTTTATATATTACAATTAGCCGATCAAGTAGGTGTCTAGAAAGGTGTTAACGAGGTTACGCCTCTGGGAAAACGAGGTTTACATTAATTGGGTTCGTGCGAAAGCACGGGGGACCTCCCTCAAAGTACCGACACTGGCCTGGCTGAAAGATTGGCGAACTTGTAGTGTGTAATTAATCCCGGCTAGTCTTTCCTTTTAGGGTTTGAAGGAAGATTTGATAAAAAGCAGTGGGAGCCATCCTGATTAGATAAAATAATAACCAATCTATTCTTGCAAGAGCGCACGCTGAGTGTTTTCTTCTCTCTCTCTCCTGGTAGCGAACATATCACGCCTTAATCAAGATAATAATACGGATTATTGACCGAACCCGCTTGTTATACTGAGCTGGGGAACGTTGGTCCTGCTCCAACTTATAATTGTTATAAGACAGAGAAGGAAATTGGGGAATACCAGATTTCCCGTGCCGCCCAAACGAAGAGAGTGCATGCTGATGAATCATCTTCGGGTGTGTTCATTATAAAGAACTGTTTCTCAGTATCCTTTACGTCCTGGGTATGTGATACCAGATCAGGATCCCAGATATGTAATTTGTTACATAGGGCTACAGAAAGGTAGAGAACTGAGATCGGGTGATAAGTTTCATGAGGCAGAAAACGGGGCAAGTGTTGCAGCCAAGTCTGTCGGTCACTGTCACCCTGTATTACCAATACATTGATTCTGAACGAATGTTATTAGATACCGAACCTGATATACCAAATCATATCACTCTCTTTGTTAGAAAAGAAAGGATATAATTTTGTATTGATGGATAATGTTTTGAACATTTCCTATATCAAAAGTTGATCGGTTCAGGCACGTTATCTAAAAGCATTGATGTTCTAAATCAAACTACAGTTCTTAGTATACGGATCACACACAAGAGGAAGAGTTCATAATTGAACGATTCCTTCTTGAGGTATTGTAGACTAGGTCAGATCAATGTGACCCGACTAGCTAGAGTTACATATAGATGCATATTTAAATCAGTTTGAATTTACATCTTGTGAAACTCGCCAGTCATGTCACAAAGATAAGATGACCACAGCTCTGTTTATTGGAAACAGAGAAAGAGTTAGTAAACTCCTGGGATGATACATGTTGATGTATGTAGGTCCCCTGTCTACACATGCCAAGAATGGTTCTTTGTACTTCATTACGTTCTCTGATAATCTCTCAAGATTCAGACATATGTTCCTGTTGAAACACAAGTCTGAACCTTTTGAGATATTCACAAAATATAAGTTAGAAGTAGAGAACCAATAAGGGTACAAGTATTATGTCCTTTGATGTGATCAGGAAGGAGAATACTTGAGCACGGAATTCCTGGACTATTCTAAAGGAGAATGAGATTCTCTCTCAGCATTACTCCTCCGTATACACCATAGCACGATGGTATATCGGGGCGGAGCAGATACACCCTATCTGATATGGTGTGCTCTATGATGAGTACTACTGAGTTACCTATTTCCTTTTGGGAGTTATGCGCTTGAGAAGATGCATACCTATTGAATACGGTTCGAATCAAATCAGTTACCTACCACTTCATATGCGATATGGAAAGGGAAGAGCCCATGTATTAAGCTAGTTAAGATTTGGGGTTGTCCGGCCTATGTCTAAAAGCAAAATCCGGACAAGCTCGAGGCAAGATCTGTTATGTAGAACTGGAAATGTTCCAGCTATACAAACTGCAGCTGATGATTTGAAAGAACCAAAGGATTCAATAGTTACCAACGAACCTCAGCCTCTCCGCCGATCTAGTAGGGTTCCTCACCCACCTGAGAGATACTTCGGTTTCTCTATGACAGTGGGAGTGAGGATTGCATCATGAGATGATGACCCAACTAGTTTCGAGCTGGCCATCAGGAGTGGGACTCTGTAAGAATGGCTGGATGCTTAGTGATATGAGATGGAATCCATGTACACCAACAAAGTATGGACTTTGGTTGCTATATCTGAAGGGTTAAATCCCCATCAGGAGCAAGTATATCTTAAGAAGATTACTTGGTGTACATGGAAAGGTTGAGACTTTCAAAACTAGACTTGTTAAAAGTTTGCATCATTGACCAGGTGTGGATAATGATGAAACCTTTTCAAGTAGCTATGCTTAAGTCCATCCAGATCCTACTTGTCACGGCTACATACCATGACTGCGATATCTGGTGGTTGGGTGTCTTGACTGCTTTTCTAAATGATGATTTGGAAGAGAGCGTCTATAAGTACACAGCCAGAGGGCTTCGTAGATAGTGGGAGCAGCGGAAACGTGTGCAAGATGCTTTATAGGATAAAGCAGGCTTCGCGGAGTTGGAACATCTGTTTTGATGAAGTAGTCAAAGAGTTTGATATCATCAAAATGGTAGATGAACCTTGTATAAACAAAAAGGTAGTAGGGAGTATGGTGATGATCCTCGTAGAGTACGTGGATGTCATACTCTTGATAAGAAAGGAGTTTCCTATGCTACGCTCGGTCAATCTCCGTTTATCACAATGATTCTCCATAAAGGATCAAAGTGATACCTCCTAAATCCTAGATTTTGGATCTATGAGATAGATCTAAATGGATGTTAGGATACTCACTAGTTGTAGTGAGATAGTATCAATTGATCCTGGGGAGAATCACTGGAAGTGTTCCAGGGTGATAAAGACGACTGAATGTCAGTCACAGGCATTGTCTTTACCCTCAGTGGTGGGACGGTATGTTGGAAGAGTTCCAAGCTAGATACCGTGACATACTAGACGATAAAGGCTGGATACATCGCTACTTAAGATGCTACCAAAGAGGCTGTTTGGGTGTATATTGGTTCATGAGATGAACTATGTTCCTCCCATTGTGTGACAACGGAGTTGTGGCTTATGCCAAGGAACGCAGGTCCCATCAGAGATCCAGACATATTCTAAGGCAGTATCGCCTGATCATGGAGATGGTTGATCTCCAGGGTGATCAAGGTTTGGAGAGTAGACTCAGAGGACAACACAGCGGATCCACTCACAAAGGCCTGTTCCCAGAGAGAGACTTTTATGGGATGGTTGAGTATGAGATACTACAACCACTGCTACAGATGGCCCTAGTGCAAGTGGGAGATTGTTAGTTATATATATGCCCTAGAGGCCATTACTGTACATAGGATGTATATTGTAGTGGATGCTGGGATGTATATAGGGAGGACTTTCTTGCTCGACATGATAGTATGCTATCTGGTTGAACTTTACCTTAATGTGTATACTGATTGTCACTCTGTTACATGTTGGTAAAGCCCTTAGGATGTGTGCTTGACTACCTGGACTATGATGCGGATCATACTAGTGGGGACATGGTAGTCCATAAGTATATCCTTCAAAGTCCCTAGTCGAGGGTATATCGAGACGGGGCATCGATATACCAGACTAGACTAGCGTATACCTTCTCGACCCATACAGATGGGCGATGGATGATCCCATATCCATTGGTGTTTGACATCAGAGATGATATACGGGTGCTCAGAAGAGACTGGGTACACTGGACGGCGAGAACTCCCAGATGGTATTATACCTCACGTCAGATGGCAGTTCTCTGGTGACACTGGTACAGAGTAGTCTGTTGACCCGAGATCGTCATAGAGTCTTGTGTGGTTCCCACTGTGCTTTGATTTCCATCTTACCACGTCCAAGAGGGCATGCAAAACGGTGGTTTTTGGGTACAGTCCCGAGTCACATGGAGGCAATGAGCGATAGGAGGGGGTTCGTCTCTCCCGGTATAGGGGGTTGATGTTGCGCTGTGTTCGATTGGCTATAACAGGAAATCCCTGGCCAGGGTTGCTGAGATTTACTGGTAAGTGTTACCAGTAGATTCTCGAAGTGTTATAGACCTCATATCGACATGACTTATCGAGCTATTGGGGTCTGACGTTTACCACCCCTAGGCAAGATATGCGACATATCAGACGATCAGACCGGACTGTACGGTAGTGTTACTGGTTTGATTCACTGGAGTGTGAGCGGGCTTGCTCGTCGATCTTCAGATCGCTCAATACCCAGGTGGCCGTTACGTTTAGCAGACTGCTTGCGGCTTGTGGGTGTTTGATATGATCATCGCCTGCTGCCGGCGTATTGACGAGTCTTTAGAGTCCTACACAGAGGTTTCCTGGCTCAAGCGAAACGAAATAGGAGCGCATATGAGATATGTGCGGGACCGAGAATAATGCGTGTATGTGATACCGTATTCCATTCTCGCGATGAATGTGTCGAATGGTTGTATGCGATATAACCTAGTTATCGAATCAAGGATTGATTCGATAAGCCGATACATTGTATACTAGTCGGTTGTGTGCGACATGACCGGATCATTGAATCAAGTGTTGATTTAATGATTTAATGCATAATTATATATTTGATATATTACTTTGCATTAACTGGTATTGGTTCACTTTATATGGATTCTCTCACTTGGATTGCACAAGTTGTATATGTGATATACTTTTGTGCACTTGATTGTATCATGTTTGATGATTGTTCAGACCATAATATTGCATTTTTCATTCCCCTATTCTTATCCTTTTTATAAATAAACAGGTACTCTTGACGCACGTTTGTTGCATATTGCAGGATACAGGTTTCTGGAGCAAATACAGTGAAAAAGACACAAAACAACAGAAAAAGGGACTTTTGACCAACAAGTAGACGGATCCTAGTCAAGCCGAGTCGAAGAACAGTGCAAGGTCCAAAAAGTCAAGTGAAACGGTTAAAAAGCCCAATACAAGTCTTCACTAAAAATATGGAGAAGAACCAGAAGCCCAAAAAAGAAAACAAGTGAAGAAACAGAAGCCCAAATAGCTAATGAACCCAGCCCACAAAGCACAAGGCCCAACTCCCTTTATTGGCCGCGGAACCGCGGCCAAACCCTACCTGGAGCCGCGGTTCCGCGGCCATCAAGCGCCCGTGTCGGTGAAGATTTTCTGAGGCGGCGCGACTGTTTAGATGTGAGGATTTTTCGTGGGCAAATCTGTAATTGCGCATGTGCGAGAGCCTGTAGCCCTAGGTTTTCTATTTTCCTATAAATTGTAGTTTTAGATCTGTAAAATGTATGCCTCTTTTCAATCAATAAAATTCAGAATTTCTGGGAGTAAATTTCAGATCTGTTCTTCTTGTTTGAAGGGAGCCGTCAACCTAGTAAGTATTTTATCTCTTTTAATTATAATGTATTCTCATCCCCTAATGAGCGAGTAGTCTCCTCGCTTGTTAGGGTTAGCCTTAGGGAAAGGGTTGAGAGATGAAATCTCTCGCCCCTTTCAATACCACCTTCACCTAATGAATTAGAACTTCACGCATACGAGCACAACCGCTCCCTGCGGCATCCTACCCTTCGAGGTAACGATGAACCGTAGTACAAAGGGCCGGTTCCGCACGTTTTCCGTGAGGGTTAGGATAATTATCAACAAAGGTAGGGTACAAATCTAGAGGAAGAAACATCTTCCCAAAAGATTTGTATCCACTTTATTGATAATTAACTTAACATCTAAGAGATCTAAAAAAGGAAGGTATTGAAAGCGGTGAGGAAAAATATTAATTTCCAAAACTTCCCCTAATCCTAACCCTAGCAAGATTCTTAATTAAATTAATTAGATCCAGTCTTTAGATTTTTATAAACCTACCAAAACTACAAAAAGAATCAACTCGTTAAAACACTTTAAAGAAATTTACCCGTCTCTGTGGATCGACCCGTACTCACCGGCTAGCTGCGAAGCGACGCCGTTTCTGATTGCGGTAATTATATTTTTGATCGTAAAATCTCTACCAATCAAATGGCGCCGTTGCCGGGGACGGCGTAATCTTTCTTTTTTGTGAATTTTCGGGTTGATAGAAATTTTAAAAATCAAAAAAATTTGAAAAAATAAAAAAATATAAAAAAATAATCAAATTTGATCTGTTTGAAGGGTATATCTTTTGAATCTTGCAGTAACAACGAAGGATTCTCGGATCTGAAAATTTGCAGAGAACAAAACAGAAGTTGGTGCATAAAAACAGAGGAGAAATTGAACAGAGGAGCAGTACAAAAATTTGCAAAGCCCGATCCCTCTTTTCGGCCGCTCTTCCGCCGCAATACTGGGCTTCCCGCCGCGGATCCGCACTCCGTTGGCCACGTCAGCAACTGAAAATTTTCTGGTTTGATCTTTCTCTCTCCCCTCTGCAATCTCCCATATATGTCTCTGTAAAAATCTTCTGCAGGGTTCTTGCGCTAAAAAAAAAATAAAAATCTTTCTCCCCTTCTCAATAACAGATTTTCTGCAGGATTCTTTGCGCCGCGCTTAAAAATTCTGATTGCAAGTGATTTTATTTGTTTTGCATAATTTAACCGGACTCTAAGGGGCTATTTGACCAATCTCAGATTGGGTGGGGATTTCATCACCCTTCCCAGGACCCCAGAAAACACCTAAAAGCATTTTGCATCGACCACCTTTAATTAAAAAAAAAAAAGATTAGACTCAGACCTAAGGACGGCGAGCTTAATAGGAAAAGGACTAGGGTAGGCATCAGCCGTTTATCCTAACCGACATTGCGGTGTCTAGGCTAGTGGTTTTTAATTAGGCCCACTGTAGTGGTGGTTCCTTCCCACTTACCTGGCCGTATTTGTCCGTGAAGAGGCGGTTTGAGGTCTATTTCTAACCCTAGTTAGGAGCTGTCTAGCAGACCTAGGCAACCCTAGAGTTAGGCCTGATTGTGCATTGTGGTTGATACTTTTGTGTCACGAGTCCGTTTTCTAAAACCGTCTTGCAAAACTTTCCAATAAAAAAAAAAATAAAGAAAAAGCTTTTCAAAACTTGCAACTTGCCGCTAAGAAAACTTGCACCTCACTTCCACCATCTCTCCTTCATTGACGTTTTCTTACCCCCACATTCTGTTTTCTGACTGCACTACCCTTTAGTGTATGTCATCTTGGACTAGGGATACTAACGCCCGATTAGTCCGTGTTTCGTTGGTACCGACCAACGAACCCTTCGTCGACGTTCCCTCCTTCTCCTTACCTCCATCTTCAAATTCTTCTTTCGAAGGTATGTCGGGACACGACCCCAACTATACCTTGCCGACGGGAATGATTCCGCCTCCGTTAGGTGCGAATAACCCGAATCTCCTGTCTGTCGAAGCGCCCGCACGAGTCGCGCTCCAGGATCTTTTCTACCCCGTCCGCACCGCCCTTCCCACTTGTCTTTCCCTCCCACCGGCTAATGGGGACAACTTTGAGATAAAACCACACTTCATCAATATGCTGCCTAAGTTTCATGGTTTGGAATCCGAAGATGCATATATTTTTATTAATAAATTCCAAAACGTTTGCGGCATGATGAAGACAACCCAATTAAGTGATGACGCAATAAGGCTAAGGGTCATTCCTTTTACCTTATGTGACCTAGCCGAGAAGTGGCTATACAGCACCGCATCACACTCCATTAGAAATTGGGACGAGTTTGTGAGAGCTTTTCTGAAAAAGTTCTACCCTCATCATAAAACTGCTAGAATCCGGAACGAAATTATACAATTTTCACAGCTTCCGTCCGAACCATTCTGGAAGTGCTTCGAGAGATTTAAAGACCTACTTGTTCAATGCCCTCATCATGGGATAGAAAAGTGGCAACTTTGCCAGACATTATACGAGGGATTGAACGCAGCAACGAAGCAGTTGCTAGAAACAATATGTCAAGGTCATTTTCTCTCTAAATCTAGCGACGAAGCGTGGCAGTTTCTTGAGGACCTAAGTGAGCAAACAATTCAGTGGGAGAGTACCAAGACCACATCATCTTCTTCAGTTGGTCAATCTAGGGCAGGCATACATCAAATAGATATGTCGATTGCTATGAAGGCCGAGATGGCCTCACTTATGAAAAAGCTAGAAGCCATTGAGACCAAAATCTCATCGACTTCTCCTGCCCCTACTCTACCCACACGAACTGTTTGTGCTTGTTGTTCTAATCCATCACATCTCACCGAAGAGTGCCCTTATAATGCACCCATTCAAGGGCAGGATCAAGTCAATGCTGCATTCCAGCAAAGACAAAGAAACGATCCTTACTCTTCGACATACAATCAGGGGTGGAGGAGTCATCCAAATTTCGCTTGGAACCAACATCCACAAGTCCAAGGGAATAACAATTTTCAAAGAGCTCCTCCACAACAACAACAAGCACCCTTACAAACTCAAAACCAGCAACCTTTCCAACAACAACCTTATACAAATCAAACGAACAATTTGGTTCAACCTAATGATGATAAGGTTAGCTCGCTCGAGAAAAGTCTTGAAGCATTTCTCAAGCAAACTACAGATTCCGCAGCAAGATTTGAAAGTTATGTTCAATCTTTAATGAATAACAATGCCTCACATGATCAAAGTATCAAATCTATTGAGGCACAAATTGCACAATTAACTGCTGCGTTAAGCGAGAGAGAAAAGGGAAAGCTTCCATCTCAACCATTGCCCAATCCCGGTCATGCACAAAACGCATATCACAATCACAATATAAATGCGGTGACCACGTTGAGATCCGGAAGAGAGTTGCAAAATAATGTGGAAACTAGTGATGACATCCCCGCCGGTGGTTCTTCTTCCCCTTCTTCATTTTCTTCACTTCCTTCTTCACCTTTTTCTTTAGAGCCTATTCTCCACCCTTCACACGGCTCTACTTCTTCTGACTCGAACGGACCCATTTCTCACAACACGAACACATCTACACCGGGATCCGTTCCTACTCCACATGCTACTCCACAGACTTTTGACTCAACGAATTTTCAAAATGCTCCATTCCCAAACAGGTTGAGTCCTAATAAACCAAATGCACAAGTGGAGAAGATTGTGGAGATCTTTAAGCAGGTTAGCATAAATATACCTCTCTTGGATGCTATGCAACAAGTCCCTTCATACGCGAAAATCTTAAAGGGCTTGTGCACCTCGAAGAGAAAGGCATCTCAAGTACCCAAGAAAGTGCTAGTGGCTAGTGCAGTGAGCAATGCTATTAACCACCATCAAACCTTACCCCAAAAACGAAAGGACCCCGGCTGTCCTACTATTTCAATCACAATTGGGGATAAGCAAATTAATCGTGCACTTTTAGATCTTGGGTCTAGTGTTAACCTGATTCCTTACTCCGTGTACGAACAATTAGGGGTTGGAGAGTTGAAACCCACTCGTTGCACTCTCCAAATGGCTGATCGATCAATCACCTATCCAAGGGGTCAACTAGAGGATGTGTTGATCAAAGTCGGGGAATTCATATTCCCCGTTGACTTTATCGTTATGGATACACAACCTGTTGTTAACCCAAGAAACCAAATTCCGGTGATTCTTGGTCGACCATTTTTGGCCACTTCCAATGCCATAATAAATTGTCGCAATGGCTCCATGACTCTATCCTTCGGAAAGAGGTCTAGTGAGTTCAATATTTATAAGATGGGAAGTCTGCCCCCCGTGCCTAAAAATAGTACACGAGAAGTTTGCTCTATTCACGAAATCACGCAGGAGGACTGCGAGCTTGAAGGATTTCTATTTGATGAAAACAGTTTTGACGCCACTAGTGCATCCCTCCTTGAGCCTACTACTGTTGACACAACCGATGTTGATTATGAATGTTTCACCTTTTTGGATGATGACGACTCACAGCCCGAATATGAGTCGTTTGAATTTTTGGATGAGTCAGTCGAACCATCCGAATCGGTTGTTTGCAGTGATTTCGAACCTGTGTTGGAATCCTTTGAGTTCGAGGTAGATTCCGCAATGATTCTTTCGCCTCCTAAACTCGAACTCACGCCCTTGCCGTCTCACCTTAGATATGCTTACATAGGTAAGAATGAGACCTTTCCCATTATCATATCGGCCTCTCTAGCCCTCGAGCAAGAGAATGCCCTCTTAACGGTCTTACAAGATAGGCGGCAAGTTTTCGGTAGGACTATGGCGGACATCGAGGAGATCAGTTCCCTCATAATTGAATATCATACACAATTGATGGATGATGCCATGTCAATAGAGGACACACGGGAACATCTTGGAGGTATTATGGTGAGCCAACTTCCTCCCTTAGAAGTTGAAATACCCCCATTTCTTTTAATAAGGTACGAGAATGCCAACACTCCACTGATTGCTGATCACTTACATTCTCGTATCGATGCATCACCATCACCTGTATATTCACCTCCACACCTCCCATTCCACTACTTCTATCTTCCCCAATTCTTTGCGGACCACCACTACTTATTTTTTCACCCACCAATATTCTTTACTGATAAATTTTTCAAATGGTTGGTGTTGACTTTTGGCCTATGCAAAGTTGGGCAGTATTGTCTAACATAGTTTAATTGAAGTTTGGGGGAGGGTCTTTTTGTATATATTTTTGTTTTCTTTTTCTCTAAAACATAAAAATAAAAATTTCAAAACAGTAAAAATAAAAAAAAAATAATAATAATAAACAGGGGAGTGCCGGTATTTTGACCCTCTTGGTTTAGTATGACAGTGAGGACACTGTCAAGTTCAAGTTTGGGGGTATGCTCGGTACGTCTTCTTCCTTCGCATTCATTTGTACATATTTTTGCATTTGCATATTTATTTGAAAACCCATAAAAATTGAAAAATTTCAAAATTATAAAAATATTTGTATTCAATTTTGGCTAGTTGACTTGAGTTTGACTAATAGGTTAACTGGTTAGGAACAACTAGATCTTAGACTTAGTGAATTAAAAACCCTAAAAATAACCTTCCTTAAAGTTTAACAGTAGAAAGTATATGCCTTGTAGTTTATTTAGAAATAGGCAAATTTTGGGTTCACTTCTTGGGCTAAGTCAAAATGAGGGAAGAGTATTGATGTTCTTATTAGAGTATAAGTTTGAAAAATAGTTCCTAGCTTAAGTCTAGATTCTGAAAACGTATACCCTACAAATTGCACAATCACGCACCTTGAAACTTGGAATAGTAGAAGAGACCTTGAAAGGCTCTTGTCTAGAGTCCTTAGTATGAAAAAGTGTGAATAAAGAAAAAAAAAATGGACACTGGTTTTTGTGATTACTTAAGGCTGCAAAAATAGAAAAATATTTAGCGAGGGTGCTTCATCACCTAGTGCCTTAGACCAACTGGTTTGGGAGTCACTGCTAAAGCCTTGGGTGTTGCAAAGACTAGGAAGTATGCTTTAAAGTGCAAACGCGTTTTGTAATCGGTCGTTGGTACCTCAAGAAGTATTAACGGTCGCATGAAGGATGTGTAAGCAAATTTCATTTAAATTCACTAACTAATTAGTACTTCGGACAACGGACAAGGGGTTGATTGCTTAATTTGAATTTCCAAGTGTAGGGGTGATCTATACACACACGTAGGTATATGTGATTGGAATTTAGATGAGAAAAAGGAATAAAGAATAGAACTTGTATCTTTAGTAGAGTTGATAAAAATTCCTAAGTGGAGATAAAACCCTAGAAGGAAAACTTAAGAAATGCCGAAAGCTAAGTAGGTCTACATAACATATATAATCTTAAGTTAAATAATGAGGAAGTGTGAAGAATATGGGTGGATAATTTACAGGTAGAAGATAATAGAATTCCTTGTTAGAAAACCTAATTGGAGAACATAAGTCAATGAGCCAAATTGATAGGATTTTGTGAGTGTAATCCGCTGAAAACCCTCAGGAGACAACACTCCTCCTACTAGGGACACCTAGAGGTTTAACGGCTTCTTGCACGTGCTCAGTGCAATCGCGTTTCCCTGCGAAAGTGCGGTTAGGTTTTTTATAGAGAATAAAATAATAAGTTTGCTCGAGGACGAGCAAAAAGGTAAGTTTGGGGGTATTTGTTCAGACCATAATATTGCATTTTTCATTCCCCTATTCTTATCCTTTTTATAAATAAACAGGTACTCTTGACGCACGTTTGTTGCATATTGCAGGATACAGGTTTCTGGAGCAAATACAGTGAAAAAGACACAAAACAACAGAAAAAGGGACTTTTGACCAACAAGTAGACGGATCCTAGTCAAGCCGAGTCGAAGAACAGTGCAAGGTCCAAAAAGTCAAGTGAAACGGTTAAAAAGCCCAATACAAGTCTTCACTAAAAATCTGGAGAAGAACCAGAAGCCCAAAAAAGAAAACAAGTGAAGAAACAGAAGCCCAAATAGCTAATGAACCCAGCCCACAAAGCACAAGGCCCAACTCCCTTTATTGGCCGCGGAACCGCGGCCAAACCCTACCTGGAGCCGTGGTTCCGCGGCCATCAAGCGCCCGTGTCGGTGAAGATTTTCTGAGGCGGCGCGACTGTTTAGATGTAAGGATTTTTCGTGGGCAAATCTGTAATTGCGCATGTGCGAGAGCCTGTAGCCCTAGGTTTTCTATTTTCCTATAAATTGTAGTTTTAGATCTGTAAAATGTATGCCTCTTTTCAATCAATAAAATTCAGAATTTCTGGGAGTAAATTTCAGATCTGTTCTTCTTGTTTGAAGGGAGCCGTCAACCTAGTAAGTATTTTATCTCTTTTAATTATAATGTATTCTCATCCCCTAATGAGCGAGTAGTCTCCTCGCTTGTTAGGGTTAGCCTTAGGGAAAGGGTTGAGAGATGAAATCTCTCGCCCCTTTCAATACCACCTTCACCTAATGAATTAGAACTTCACGCATACGAGCACAACCGCTCCCTGCGGCATCCTACCCTTCGAGGTAACGATGAACCGTAGTACAAAGGGCCGGTTCCGCACGTTTTCCGTGAGGGTTAGGATAATTATCAACAAAGGTAGGGTACAAATATAGAGGAAGAAACATCTTCCCAAAAGATTTGTATCCACTTTATTGATAATTAACTTAACATCTAAGAGATCTAAAAAAGGAAGGTATTGAAAGCGGTGAGGAAAAATATTAATTTCCAAAACTTCCCCTAATCCTAACCCTAGCAAGATTCTTAATTAAATTAATTAGATCCAGTCTTTAGATTTTTAGAAACCTACCAAAACTACAAAAAGAATCAACTCGTTAAAACACTTTAAAGAAATTTACCCGTCTCTGTGGATCGACCCGTACTCACCGGCTAGCTGCGAAGCGACGCCGTTTCTGATTGCGGTAATTATATTTTTGATCGTAAAATCTCTACCAATCAATGATACATGTTTAACTATAGTTAAGTGCAATGAATTAAGCCATGGTTAAACTAATGATTAGGGTTTTCTTATCTTACTTATTTATTTATTTTTGAATAAATGAGAAAAGAATGGTTGCTAGTTTTGGAGTTTAGTTGAAGCTTCATGAAGCTTTGACTTTGTAACCATTCTTATCTCATCCTTAACCCTAACCATTGCTTTAACCTTGGTCAATTCTCTACACATAACCATAGTTAGGATTATGATAAGTTTGGATATTCTTTTCTTTTTTTTAATTAACTTATCATAATACTTTCTTCTTCATCTTCATCTTCTTCAATGAAGAAACCTTCTCTTCATCAATGGTGAATTGATGAAATGAGTGAGAAATCCAATTCTAAAGTGAACCCACTTCCTATTTCTTCATCCTCTACCTCTTGCCAAGTAGTAGAGTGTGTTTCCTTCACAAGTTTTCATGGCTTGGTGATAGTGGAGCTTGATCTAGCGATGCCTCGACGTAGATCATCTTCGGCATGGACATCGACGACCTAGCTCGCTTATTCTTCGACGAAGCCGACGCTAGAGCCCGGGAGTTCACTTGGACAGCGAAGGGACTTCGTTACGGAGCTATGGAGGTGGAGCACCGGATCTACAAAGGTTGTATTTCCGTATCTCTTAGTTAAGTGTTAACTAGTTTCATTTTCGCCTAGACATCTAGCTAACGATCCGTAGTCTAGGGTTTCTCGACACCGTATTTTTTGAAATTGCCATGGTTGATGGCTTGTGAGACTACCTTAGAGTGCCTAGGAACCCTACATTGTGGGTGTTTGATATGATCATCATCTGCTGCCGGCGTATTGACGAGTCTTTAGAGTCCTACACAGAGGTTTCCTGGCTCAAGCGAAACGAAATAGGAGCGCATATGAGATATGTGCGGGACCGAGAATAATGCGTGTATGTGATACCGTATTTCATTCTCGCGATGAATGTGTCGAATGGTTGTATGCGATATAACCTAGTTATCGAATCAAGGATTGATTCGATAAGCCGATACATTGGATACTAGCCGGTTACATGCGACATGACCGGATCATTGAATCAAGTGTTGATTTAATGATTTAATGTATAATTATATATTTGATATATTACTTTGTATTAACTAGTATTGATTCACTTTAAATGGATTTACTCACTTAAAATGCACAAGTTGTATATGAGATATACTTTTGTGCACAAGGTTGTATCATGCTTGATGATACATGCAAGCTTGGGTTTGTGTAAAGAATTGACCATGGTTATATGAGTGGTTAGGGTTTCATTTTATTTACTTATTCTTTTATCTATTTATTGATTTATTTATTTATTTCCTTTTTGGAAAAGAAAAGAAAATGGTGGCTTGATTTGTTTGTAGTTGAAGTTTCATGAAACTTTGACTAAGTGACCATTTTGTCTTCATGCTTAACCCTAACCCTTCAAGCTAACCTTAGTCAATTCTCTACACCTAACTAAGGTTAAAGATATGATAAGTATCATTTTATTTTATATTTTATTAACTTATCATATTCTTTTTCTTCATCTTCTTCTTCTTCAACAAAAGGAAAAAGCTTGCAACCATTAATGGCAACTTGCCAAAATGAGTGAGAAATCCAATTCTAAAGTGAACCCACTTCCTATTTCTTCATCCTCTACCTCTTGCCAAGTAGTATAGGGTGTTTTCTTTACAAGTTTCATGACTTGGTGAAGTGGGAGCTTGATCTAGTCGTAGATCATCTTCGGCATCGAAGCCGACGACCAAGCCCGCCCATTTCTTCGATGAAGCCGATGCTAGAGTCCGGAATCCGATTTGGACAGCGGAGGGACATCATCACGCAGCTATGGAGGTGGAGTACCGGATCTACAAAGGTTGTATTTCCGTTCTTTTAGTTAAGTTGTTAACTAGTTTCATTTGTCGCCTAAAATTCTAGTTAACGATCCGTATTAGGGTTTCTCGGCACTTGTAGAATTTTTGAAATTGGCATGGTTGATGCCTTGTGAGACCTCATTAGTGTGCCTAGGAACCCTACAATGGTATCAGAGCCTAGCTAGAGCCTTAGGCGATGCGTAGACGGAATTAGAAGTCCGATCGAACCGAAACCCAAACCCTAAAATGCTCTCTGTACATTTTTGAAATTCGTGGATTTTTGTGAATTAAAAATATGCAGAAAAGTAAGCAGGAAAAACTTAGAATTACCGTGAAGTTTGGGCCCCTAATTCCATAATTCGACCGCGGAGCCGCGGCCCAACCAGGGGTTTGGCGGCGCTTCCGCGGCCCAAATTTGGACTTAGTCCCTCAAATTTCATATATTTATTCTTAGGTCCTTTCTTGGCAATTTTTTATGTGAATTTTTTAATTCCACTCAAGTGTTGAGTTTTCTAGGGTTTTATTGGGGATTCGTTAATTTGATCGGATAATTTAACTTCGTTTATGTTTTTCCGGATATTTTAGAAACTGTTAAAAAGTTCGACCGGATATAAATACCCACTTTTTCCCCTGCCGGGAAATTTCCAAGTGTTGGATTTTTCCATGGTTTAAAGACGTTCTAAGTAGTGCAAGTAAAGCGATGGTCCCTCTAGAAGACAACAAACCTTAACTCGATTATGTGACCGTCTTGAACTGCCCTTTGAACCTTAGGGTTTGGGGCAATACGGCGTGCCACATGTGAGGCGTTGGCTTGACCCTTCTACGGCTGGACCGTTGGTACTGAGGCATGAAGTGAATGTTTTTAAACTTATTTTATGTGTTGATCTGTTTCGGAAAACTTGGGTGTTTGAATGTTCGGTCGGAAAGTTTAACATTTCCTATTTATCTGGAATGTGATACAATAATTGGAATTCACAAGTAGTTATGAGATAACTGAATGAATGTTATAAATCAAGCACTTTAGTCTCACTTGATCGGTTGCCACGGAATTTTGATGTGATCAAAAGTCCGTCGCAATCACGTAGCGTACGCGGATACTCGCCGGGTAAACTTATTAGACAGCTACATCCCTTAACCCCGACCAAGTGACTGTAGGAGAACCCCGTCGCCAAAAGCATCCGTTCGGGTGCTTGCGGTAGCGGTGTTCCGCCTTGGTGCACTTCGTCGACGGTATCGGGGGTGCGGCCGTCTACTGAAGTTTGCGACGAGCATTCGATCAGGATGTCGGGAATCTTGTTGAATTGCCCGACTTGATATTGAAAAGAATTTTCGATAATGAGACTAAAATGCGGGGTTTATAATTGTTAGGCATGTGATGTCTAAGTATTTCATTTGATTAGGCATGTGATGTCTAAAGAGGTTGCGGATTCCAACTGTTGTAGTTTTACACTTTCTTTTCTGTGACCGTAAGTGTAGTATGTAGTGGTATTGCCGATTGTCGTTGCTATACGTCGACGACAATCGGTGTATACATACTTACTTACGTTGATGACATGTGATGTTATGTGTTGCTGGATATGTTATATTGGATCGTTGTTTTTAAATAGCCAGGGTTTTTTTATGTGAGATGAGTGTTTTTTCATTTTCATTCATGTAAAAACTTGTATGTAATATTCTTTTATTGGGGCACTTCCAGGTTGCGGGAGATGTCACCGTTGATGTATATTATTTTCTTTTCCGCATTAGGATAGACCCAAGGAGGGGAGCACAAGTAACCGGGTTCTAGGGTCCAGTGGGAGACCATCTCGAGGAGTCGAGCCCGGGTCTCCTAACCCTAGAATTGGAAGGGTTGCTTGCCGCTCTCGTAGGGGTCTAGGGGTGTGGGTTTTGGCTATTCATCACGACCGTGGAATCCGTGTTTTATACTGGCTCGTATTGAAAACACGGACGTCCTAGTATATCCAATATTTCATATGATATTTTCTGCTGCGTTATTTGTGATGCGATCATGTGATGTTCTGTGATAGATATAGTATATAGTATATATGATATATTATATAGACGTTGCTTATGTTTTACACCCACGCTAGCCCTGCCTCGCTCTGCCGTTAGTTACCTAACCTAACGGTGCAGACGGGACATCGAGGCGAATGCGGATGGCATAAGCGTACGTTATATTTATCTGTGATGATTAGGTGGACTTAAATGATGGGATATTCATTAATGAGATTAATGAAAGAAAATAAACCTAAAAGATGTTGTGGAATCGAATTTCAAAATAAAACAAGTAGCTACAGTTCTTGCTTTGCATCGCGGTGTTCATTATAGAACATCCTGCACCTTATTCGATGAGGGAAGGACCGAGATCCCTTCACCGGGTGTGACTCCTTTAGCAATAACTGGCAGATGCTACAACCCTCGGTTTGTCTTTGATCGCTTCTATAGTTTCCGCTTTGCACAGTGATATATATGATATATCCCGCACCTCATTCGACGAGGAAAGGGCCGACGATCCCTTCACCGGGAGTGACCCCTTTAGCAAAACTAGAAAAGCCTCGAAAACATTCCATTTAAAAACATTTGATTCCGCAACGAGATCAAGTTCAAAGCGTTAAAGGTTTTCATAAAAAAACCATTCGCAACCCTCCGTCAATTTAGGAAGTAGAGTACTTAGTATTCGTGCTGTGTTTGTTGACCATAGTCAAGGCACAGTGTACGGTAGCTAAGTGATGTCTTCCTACACCGCATATGATGCGATTAGTTAGGACAGTCGCGTGACTTTGTTGACCTTAGTTAAGGGTCATGTGGGTGGGTCTAATTAATCACGAAATGACGGGTAGAACTTGACTAGTACTTATGATTTGTTGACCTTAGTTAAGGTCATAAGTGCTAGGGATAAAAACCATTATCGGGAGTTTCAAGTGTTGAAATTTGCAATGAGATTGCATACCTTCTATGTGATAGTTGGATCCCGATACCCACTGCGAGTAATTGTTACTCCTGGGAGAGTTTTGCACTTTGCAATTGGCCGATCAAGTAGGTGTTTAGAAAGGTGTCAACGGGGTTACACCTCTGGGAAAACGAGGTTTATTGTAATTAGGTCCGTGCGAAAGCACGGGGAACCTTCCTCAAAGTACCGACACTGGCCTGGCTGAAAGATTGGCGAACTTGTAGAGTGTAATTAATCCCGGCTAGTCTTTCCTTTTAAGGTTTGAAGGAAGATTTGATAAAAAACAGTGGGAGCCATCCTGATTAGATAAAATATATAACCAATCTGATCTTGCAAGAGCGCACGCTGAGTGTTTTCTTCTCTCTCTCTCCAGGTAGCGACCATATCACGCCTTAATCAAGATAATAATATGGATGTTATTGACCGAACCTGCTTGTTATACTGAGCTGGGGAACGTTGGTCCCGCTCCCACTTATAATTGTTATAAGACAGAGCAGGAAATAGGGAAATAACAGAATTCCTATGCCGCCCAAACGAAGAAAGTGCATGAGATGCATCTCCTTCGGGTGTGTTCATTATAAAGAACTGTTTCTCAGTATCCTCTGAATCCTAGTTATTTGATACTTGGTCAGGATCCCAGATATGTAATCTGTTACATAGGGCTACAAAAAGGTAGAAAACTGAGAACGGGTGATAAGTTTTATGAGACAGAAAACGGGGCAAGTGTTGCAGCCAAGTCTGTTGGTCACTGTCACCCTGTATTACCTGAGTACATTGATTCTGAACAAATGCTATTAGATACTGAACCTGATGTACAAAATCATATCTGTCTCTTTATTAGTAAAGAAACGATAAAATTTTGTATTGTTGGATAATGTTTTGAACATTTCCTATATCAAAAGTTGATTGGTTCAGGCACGTTATCTAAAATCATTAATGTTCTAAATCAAACTACAGTTTTTTATATACAGAACACACACAAGAGGAAGAGTTCAGCAATGAACGAATCCTTCTTGAGGCATTGTAGACTAGGTCATATCAATGTGACCCGACTAGCTGAAGTCACATGTAGATGCATATTTAAATATGTTTGAATTTACATCTTGTGAAACTTGCCAGTCATGTCACAAAGATATAATGACACCAGCTCTGTTTATTGGAAACAGAGAAAGAGTTGGTAAACTCTTGGGATGATACATGTTGATGTATAAAGGTCCCCTGTCTACACATGCCAGGACCGGTTCTTTGTACTTCATTATATTCTCTGATGATCTCTCAAGATTCAGTCATATGTTCCTGCTGAAACACAAATCCGAACCTTTTGAGATATTCACAGAATATAAGTTAGAAGTAGAGAACCAATACGGGTATAAGTATTATGTCCTTTGATGAGATCAAGGAGGAGAATACTTGTGCATAGAATTCCTGAACTATTCTAAAAAAGAATGAGATTCTCTCTCAGCATTACTCCTCCGTATACACCATAGCACGATGGTATATCGGGGCGGAGCAATAACACCCTATATGATATGGTGTGCTTTATGATGAGTACTACTGAGTTACCTATTTCCTTTTGGGAGTTATGCACTTATGAAGCTGCATACCTATTGAATTGGGTTCGATTCAAATCAGTGCCTACCACTCCATATAAGATATGGTATGGGAAGAGCCTATCTCTTAAGTAAGTTAAGATTTGGGATTGTCCGGCCTGTGTCAAAAGCTAAATCCGGACAAGATCGAGGCAATGTCAGATCTGTAGAACTGGATAGGTTCCAGCTATACAAAACTGCAGCTGATGATTTGACAGAACCGAAGGATTCAATAGTTCCCGATGAACCTCAGCCTCTCCGCCGATCTGGTAGGGTTCCTCATCCGCCTGAGAGATACTTCGGTTTCTCGATGACAGTAGTAGTGAGGAATGCATCATGAGATGATGACCCAACTAGATTCGAGCAGGTCATTGAGAGTAGGGACTCTGTAAGAATGGCTGGATGCTTAGCGATCTGAGATGGAATCCATGTACACCAGCAAAGTATGGACTTTGGCTGCTAAATATGAAGGGTTAAATCCCCATCAGGAGAAAGTATATTTTGAGAAGATTACTTGGTGTAGATGGAAAGGTTGAGACTTTCAAAGCTAGACTTGTTAAAGGTTTTCGTCATCAACCAGGCGTGGATAATGATGGAACCTTTTCTGGGGCCTATGCTTAAGTCCATCCGGATCCTACTTGCCACGGCTACATACCATGACTACGATATCTGGTGGTTGGGTGTCATGACTGCTTTTCTAAATGATGTTTTAGAAGAGAACGTCTATAAGTACACAGCCAGAGGGCCTCGTAGACAGTGGGAGCAGCGGAAACGTGTGCAAGATGCTTTATAGGATAAAGCAGGTATCGCGGAGTTGGAACATCTGTTTTGATGAATTAGTCAAAGAGTTTGACATCATCAAAATGGTAGATGAACCTTGTATAAACAAAAGGGTAGTAGGGAGTATGGTGGCGATTCTCGTAGAGTACGTGGATGACATACTCTTGATAGGAAAAAAGTTTTCTATACTACGATCGGTCAATCTCCTATTATCACATGGATTCTCCAAATAGGATAAAGGTGATACCTTCTCGATCCTGGGGAGAATCGCTGGAAAAGTTCCAGAGTGATAAGGACGACTGAATGTCAGTCGCAGGCATTGTCTTTACCCTCGGTAAAGGGAAGGCATGTTGGAAAAGTTCCAAGCTAGATACCGTGGCAAACTAGACGATAAAGGCTGGTAACATCACTATTAAAGATACTACCAAAGAGTTAGTTTGGGTGTATATTGGTTCATAAGATGAACTAGGTTCCTACCATTGTATGACAATGGAATTATGGCTTTGGCCAAGGAACCCTGGTCCCATCAGTGACCCAGACATATTCTGAGGCGGCATCACCTGATCATGGAGATAGTTGATCTCCAGGGTGATCGAGGTTAGGAGAGTGGACTCAGAGGACAACACGGCGGATCCACTCACGAAGGCCTTTTCTCAAAGAGAGACTTTCAGGGGATGGTTGAGTATTAGATACTACAACTACTTCTACAGATAGCCCTAGTGCAAGTGGGAGATTGTTAGTTATATGTATGCCCTAGAGGCCATTATTGTACATTGGATGTATATTGTAGTGGATGCTGGGACATATATAGGTAGGACTTTCTTGCTCGACATGATAGTACGCTATCTGGTTGATCTTTATCTTAACATGTATACTTTCTGTCTCTCTGTTACATGTTGATAAAGCCCTTAGGATGTGTACTCGACTTCCAGGACTATGATGTAGATCATACTAGTGGGGCCTGGGTAGTCAATGAGTATATCCTTCATTGTTCCTAGTCGTGGGAATATCGAGACGGGGCATCGATATTCCAGAGTAGACTAGCGTATATCTTCTCGACCCATGTGATGGGCGATGGATGATCCCATATCCATTGGTGTTTGACATCAGAGATGGTATGCGGGTGCTCAGTGCAGACTGGGTACACTGAACGGACTCGCCGAGAACTCCCAGATGGTATTATACCTCACGTCAGATGGCAGTTCTCTGGTGACACTGGTACAGCTTAGTCTGCTGACCCGAGATCGTCATAGAGTCTTGTGTGTCTCCCACTATGCTTTGATTTTCACCCTACCACGGCTCTACTGAGTCATGCAAACAGGTGGTTTTTGGGTACAGTCCCGATTCACATGGAGGCAATGAGCGATAGGAGGGGATTCGTCTCTCCCGGTATTGGGGGTTGATGTTGCGCTATGCACGACTGGCCATAACAGGAAATCCCTGGCCAGGGTTGCAGTGATATACTGGTAAGAGTTATCAGTAGTTTCACGATAGTTATGGACATCACGTCGGCATGACTTATCGAGCTATTGGGGTCTGACGTTTACCACCCCTAGGCGAGATATGCGACATATCAGACGAACAGACCGGACTGTATGGTAAGTGTTACTGGTTGGATTCACAGGAGTGTGAGCGGGCTTGCTCGTCGATCTTCTGATCGCTCAATACCCGGGTGGCCGTTACGTTTAGCAGACCGCTTGCGGCTTGTGGGTGTTTGATATGATCATCATCTGCTGCCGGCGTATTGACGAGTCCTTAGAGTCCTACACAGAGGTTTCCTGGCTCAAGCGAAACGAAATAGGAGCGCATATGAGATATGTGCGGGACCGAGAATAATGCGTGTATGTGATACCGTATTTCATTCTCGCGATGAATGTGTCGAATGGTTGTATGCGATATAACCTAGTTATCGAATCAAGGATTGATTCGATAAGCCGATACATTGGATACTAGCCGGTTACATGCGACATGACCGGATCATTGAATCAAGTGTTGATTTAATGATTTAATGTATAATTATATATTTGATATATTACTTTGCATTAACTAGTATTGGTTCACTTTAAATGGATTTACTCACTTAAAATGCACAAGTTGTATATGAGATATACTTTTGTGCACAAGGTTGTATCATGTTTGATGATACATGCAAGCTTGGGTTTGTGTAAAGAATTGACCATGGTTATATGAGTGGTTAGGGTTTCATTTTATTTTCTTATTCTTTTATCCATTTATTGATTTATTTATTTATTTCTTTTTGGCAAAAGAAAAGAAAATGGTGGCTTGATTTGTTTGTTGTTGAAGTTTCATGAAACTTTGACTAAGTGACCATTTTGACTTCATGCTTAACCCTAACCCTTCAAACTAACCTTAGTCAATTCTCTACACCTAACTAAGGTTAAAGATATGATAAGTATCATTTTATTTTATATTTTATTAACTTATCATATTCTTTTTCTTCATCTTCTTCTTCTTCAACAAAAGGAAAAAGCTTGCAACCATTAATGGCAACTTGCCAAAATGAGTGAGAAATCCAATTCTAAAGTGAACCCACTTCCTATTTCTTCATCCTCTACCTCTTGCCAAGTAGTATTGGGTGTTTTCTTCACAAGTTTCATGACTTGGTGAAGTGGAAGCTTGATCTAGTGATGCCTCGACGTAGATCATCTTCGGCATCGAAGCCGACGACCAAGCCCGCCCATTTCTTCGATGAAGCCGATGCTAGAGTCCGGAATCCGATTTGGACAGCGGAGGGACATCATCGCGCAGCTATGGAGGTGGAGTACCGGATCTACAAAGGTTGTATTTCCGTTCTTTTAGTTAAGTTGTTAACTAGTTTCATTTGTCGCCTAAAATTCTAGTTAACGATCCGTATTAGGGTTTCTCGGCACTTGTAAAATTTTTGAAATTGGCATAGTTGATGCCTTGTGAGACCTCATTAGTGTGACTAGGAACCCTACAGATCTCATATCCATTGGTGTTTGACATCAGAGATGATATACGGGTGCTCAGTAGAGACTGGGTACACTGGACGGACTCGCCAAGAACTCCCAGATGGTATTTTACCTTACGTCAGATGGCAGTTCTCTGGTGACACTGGTGCAGGTTAGTCTGTAGACCCGAGATCGTCATAGAGTCTTGTGTGATTCCCACTATGCTTTGATTTCCATCTTACCACGTCCAAGAGGGCGTGCAAAACGGTGGTTTTCGGGTACAGTCCCGAGTCACATGGAGGCAATGAGCGATAGGAGGGGTTTCGTCTCTCTCGGTATAGGAAGTTGATGTTGCGCTGTGCTCGATTGGCTATAACAGGAAGTCCTTGGCCAAGGCAGTTTTAGGGATTTACTGGTAAGTGTTACCACTAGTTTCTCGACCCGTTATGAGCCTCATATCGACACGACTTATCGAGTTATTGGGGTCAGACGTTTACCATCCCTAGACGAGATATGCGACATATCAGACGAACAGACCGGATTGTACGGTAGTGTTACTGGTTGGATTCACAGGAGTGTGAGCTGGCTTGCTCGTTGATCTTCTGATCGCTCAATACCCGGGTGGCCGTTACGTTTAGCAGACCGCTTGCGGCTTGTAGGTGTTTGATATGATCATCACCTGCTGCCGGCGTATTGACGAGTCTTTAGAGTCCTACACAGAGGTTTCCTGGCTCAAGCGAAACGAAATAGGAGCGCATATGAGATATGTGCGGGACCAAGAATAATACCAGTATGTGTTACTGTATTCTATTCTCGCAATTTGTATCATTGGACGGTTATATGAGATATACCCGTGTTACTGAATCAAGTGTTGATTCGATACATTGATACACTTGATATTAGTCGGTTATATGCAGTATGACCGGATCATTAAATCAAGTGTTGATTTAGTGATTTAATGTATAATTATATATTTGATATATTACTTTACATTAACTAGTATTGGTTCACTTAAGATTATTTTCTCACTGGATTGTGCACATTGTATATATGATATATTTTTGTGCACTTGTTTGTATCATGTTTGATGATACATGCAAACTTGGGTGTGTGTATGCTTTAAACTATGTTTAGGTAAATGGTTAGGGTTTTAATTTATTTATTCATTTATTTATTTATTCTTTTGGGCAAGAAATAAAATGGTGGCTTCTTTTGTTTTCACTTGAAGCTTCATGAAGCTTTGACCATTTTGTTTCTTTTATTAAACCTAACCATTTGCCTAAACCCTAGTTTATTCTCTATATGAATTAGCCTCACCCATGGTTGCTAAATGATAAGCATCACTTGAATTTTCTAATTAGGCAATTCTTTCTTTTCTTTTCTTCTTCTTCTTCTTCTTCTTCATGAAGAAAAGAAGAAAGCTTTCTTGAAAAATTTCAAGTGTTGAAATCTAGTGAGAAATCTAAATCCAAAGTGAACCCACTTCCTATTTTCTCATCCTCTACCACTTTCCATGTTGTATAGGGTGTTTTCTTCACAAGTTTCATGACCAAGTGCAGATGGAGCTTGAGTTAGAGTTGCCTCGACGTAGATCATCTTCGGTATCGAAGTCAACGACCTAGCCCGCTCATTTCTCTGACGAAACCATCGTAAGAGTCCGGGATCCCGGTGATCGCAGCGAAGGGAAGTCATCACGGAGCTAAAGAAGTAGTAGACAGGATCTACAAAGGTTGTATTTCCATTCACTTTCTAGTAAAGTTGTTTACTTGTATAGTTTTCGCCTAATCTCTAGTTAACGATCTAGTTTAGGATTTCTCGGCACCGGAAAATTTTAATTTGGCATGGTTGATGCCTTGTGGAACCACTTGAGTGTGCCTAGGAACCCTACAGTGGTATCAGAGCCTTGCTAGAGCTTTAGGCGAAGTGTAGACGATGTTAGAAATCCGATCGAACCCCGAAACCCTAACTCAAACCCTTCTCTGTACATTTTCTGAAAATGTGTTTTTTTTCCAAATTAAAAATATCCAAAAATTACAGCAGGGTATTATAAGACTTACTGTGAAGCACGTGAGCCCAAGTCTACCAAAGCGCCGCGGAACCGCGGCCCCACCCTAGCATGTGCGGCGGTTCCGCGGCCACAAAGTTGATTCTTGGCACGTGCTTTGCACAGTAATGTCCTATACTGATTCCTGTGTTTTCTGGGTAATTTTAACTTATACTCAAGTGTTGAGTTTTCTGGGTTGTATTGGGAGTTCGTCGATTCGATCGGAATCTTTAACTTTTTCTGTGTTTTTCCGGATAATTTAGAACATGTTAAAAAGTTCGACCGGATATAAATACCCAATGTTTCCCCTACCAGGAAATTTCCAAGTGTTGGATTTTTCCGTAGTTTGAAAACGTTCTAAGTAGTGTAAGTAACGCGATGGACCCTCTAGAAGACAACAAACCTTAACTCGATTATGTGACCGTCTTGAACTACCCTTTGAACCTTAGGGTTTGGGGCAGTACGGCGTGCCACATGTGAGGCGTTGGCTTGACCCTTCTACGGCTGGACCGTTGGTACTGTGGCATGAAGTGAATGTTGTTAAACTTATTTCATGTGTTGAGCGGTTTCAGGAAAACTTGGGTGTTTGAATGTTCGATCGGAAAGTTTAACATTTTCTATTTATCTGGAATGTGATACAATATTTGGAATCCACAAGAAGTTATGAGTTAACTAAATGAATGTTATAAACATAGCACTTTAGTCTCACTTGATCGGTTGCCACGGAATTTTGATGTGATCAAAAGTCCGTCGCAATCACGTAGCGTACGCGGATACTCGCTGGGTAAACTTAATAGACAGCCACACCCCATTGCCCCGACCAAGTGACTGTAGGAGAACCCGTAGCCAAAAGCATCCGTTCGGGTGCTCGCGGCAGCGGTGTTCCGCCTTAGTGCACTTCGTCAACGGCATCGGGGGTGCGGCTATCTACTAAAGTTTGCGACGAGCATTCGATCAGGATGTCGAGAATCTTGTTGAATTGCCCGACTTGGTATTGAAAAGAGTTTTCGATAATGAGACTAAAATGCGGGGTTTATAATTGTTAGGCATGCGATGTCTAAGGAATTCATTTGGTAAGGCATGCGATGTCTAAAGAGGGTTGCGGATTCTAACTGTTGTAGTTTTACACTTTCTTTTCTGTGACCGTAAGTGTAATATGTAATATCGCCGGTTTCATTGCTATATGTCAACGACAATTGGGATGGGCATATTTACTTACGTTGATGACATGTGATGTTATGTGTTGCTGGATATGTTATATTGGATCGTCGCGTTTTGAATAGCCGGGGGTTTTATGTGAGATGAGAGTTTTTATTTTCATTCATGTAAAATTTAATTGTATGTAATATTCTTTTATTAGGGCACTTCCAAGTTGCGGAAGATGTCACCTTTTGTATATTATTTACTTTTTCGCACTAGGACAAACCCAAGGAGGAGAGCACAAGTAACCGGGTTCTAGAGTCCAGTGGGAGACCAACTCGAGGAGTCGAGTCTGGGTCTCCTAACTCTAGAATTGGTAGGGTTGCTTGCCGCTCTCGTAGGGGTCTAGGGGTGTGGGATTGGCTATTCATCGCGACCGTGGAATCCGTGTTTTACACTGGCTCGTATTGAAAACACGGACGTCCTAGTATATCCAATATTTCATATGTTTCTTCTACTGCGATATCTTTGATGTGATCATTTGATATATTGTGATAGATACAATATATAGTATATATGATATATTATATAGACCTTACTTATGTTTTACACCCACGCTAGCCCTGCCCCGCTCTGCCGTTAGTTACCTAACCTAATGGTGCACGAGGGGACATCGAGGCGAATGCGGATGGCATAACTGTACGTCGTATTTATCTGTGATGTTTAGGTGATTTAAATGATAGAACATCATTAATATGATTAATGAAATAAAAGAAACCTAAAAGATGCTGTGGAATCGAATTTTCAAAAACAGGTAGCTACAGTTCTTGCTTTGCATCGCGGTGTTCCTTGTAGAACATCCTGCACCTTATTCGATAAGGAAAGGACCGAGATCCCTTCACCGGGAGTGACTCCTTTAGCAATAACTGGCAGATGCTACAACCCTCGGTTTTTCTTTTGATTGCTTCTCTAGTTCTTGCTTTGCACAGCGGTATATATGATGTATCCTGCACCTTATTCGATGAGGAAAGGGCCGACGATCCCTTCACCGGGAGTGACCCCTTTAACAAAACTAGAAAAGCCTCAAAAACACTCCGTTTTAAAATCATTTGATTTTACAACGATATCAAGTTCATTACGCAATAGGTTTTCATAAAAAACCTGTCATATCCCTCCGTCATTTCAGATAAGTCCTACTTAGTATTCGTGCTACGTTTGTTGGCCTGCGTCAAGGCGTAGTGTGCGGTATCTAACTAGTATTTATCTGTTTATGCATATGATGCAGATTGGATTAGGGTAGTCGTGCGACTTTGTTGGCCTGCGTCAAGGGTCGTGCGGGTGGGTTTAATTCAATCAAGAAATGACGGGTTGAACTTGACTAGTGGACTATGGTTTGTTGGCCTGCGTCAAGGTCATAGGACGCTAGGGGCAAAATATTATCGGGAATTTCAAGTGTTGAAATTTGCAATGAGATTGCATACCTTCTATGAGATAGTTGGATCCCGATACCCGCTGCGAGTAAGAGTTACTCCTGGGAGAGTTTTACACATTACAATTAGCCGATCAAGTAGGTGTCTAGAAAGGTGTCAATGGGGTTACGCCTCTGGGAAAACGAGGTTTATATTAATTAGGTTCGTGCGAAAGCAAGGGGGACCTCCTTCAAAGTACTGACACTGGCCTGGCTGAAAGATTGGCGAACTTGTAGCGTGTAATTAATCCCGGCTAGTCTTTCCTTTTAGGATTTGAAGGAAGATTTGATAAAAACAGTGGGAGCCATCCTGATTAGATAAAATAATAACCAATCTGATCTTGAAAGAGCGCACGCAGAGTGTTTTCTTCTCTCTCTCTCTCCAGGTAGCGACCATGTCACTCCTTAATCAGGATAATAAAACGGATATATTGACCGAACCCGCTTGTTATACTGAGCTGGGGAACGTTGGTCCCGCTCCAACTTATAAATATTATAAGACAGAGCAGGAATTAGGGGATTACTAGAATTCCCGTGCCGCCAAAACGAAGAGAGTGCATGTTGATGCATCATCTTCGGGTGTGTTCGTTACAGAGAACTGTTTCTCAGTATCCTTTACGTCCTGGGTATGTGATACCAGATCAGGATCCCGCATATGTAATATATTACATGGGCTACAGAAAGGTAGAGAACTGAGGGCGGGTGATAAGTTTCATGAGGCAGAAAACGGTGCAAGTGTTGCAGCCAGGTCTATTGGTCACTGTCACCCTGTATTACCTGAATACATTGATTCTGAACAAATGTCATTAGATACCGAACCTGATATACAAAAACATATCAGTCTCTTTATTAGTAGAGAAGGATATAATTTTGTATTGATTGGATAATGTTTTGAACATTTCCTATATCAAAAGTTGATCGGTTCAGGCATGTTATCTAAAAGCATTGACGTTCTAAATCAAACTACAGTTCTTAGTATATAGAACACACACAAGAGGAAGTGTTCAGAAATGAACGAATCCTTCTTGAGGTATTGTAGACTAGGTCATATCAATGCGACCCGACTAGCTGAAGTTACATATAGATACATATTTAAATCAGTTTGAATTTACATCTTGTGAAACTTGCCGGTCATGTCACAAAGATAAGATGACCACAGCTCTGTTTATTGGAAACAGAGAAAGAGTTAGTAAACTCTTGGGATTGATACATGTTGATGTATGTAAGGTCCCCCAACTACACATGCCAAGACCGGTTCTTTGTACTTCATTACATTCTCCGATGATCTCTCAAGATTCAGACATATGTTCCTGTTGAAACACAAGTTCGAACCTTTTGAGATATTCACAGAATATAAGTTAGAAGTAGAGAACCAAAAACGGGTATAAGTATTATGTCCTTAGATGTGATCGAGGAGAAGAATACTTGAGCACGGGATTCCTGGACTATTCTAAGAATGAGATTCTCTCTCAGCATTACTCCTCCGAATACACCACAGCACGTCGGTGTATCGGGGCGGAGCTATACCACCCTATGTGATATGGTGTGCTCTATGATGAGTTTCCTATTTCCTTTTAGGGAGTTATGCACTTATGAAGTTGCATACCTATTGAATAGGGTTCCGATCAAATCAGTTGCCTACCACTTCATATGTGATATGGAAAGGGAAGAGCCCATCTCTTAAGTCAGTTAAGATATGGGGTTGTCCGGCATATGTCTAAAAAGCATAATCTGGACAAGCTCGAGGTAAAGTCAGATCTGTGGAAGTTTGTTGGATATCCCAAGCATACGCAAGGGAATATCTTCTACCTAACCGAGGAACAAAAGATGTTTTGTTACTCAGCATGCCACCTTTGTGAAAGGGAATTTCTTGTGAAGAAATAAGTGCACATAAGGTAGAATTGGAAAGAGTTCCAGCTATACAAACTGCAGCTGCTGATTTGGAAGAACCAAAGGATTCAATAGCAACCAACGAACCTCAGCCTCTCCGCCGATCTAGTAGGGTTCATCACCCACCTGAGAGATACTTCGGTTTCTCTATGACAGTGGGAGCGAGGATTGCATCATGAGATGATGACCCAACTAGTTTCGAGTTGGCCATCAGGAGTAGGACTCTGTAAGAATGGCTGGATGCTTATCGATCTGAGATGGAATCCTTATACACCAACAAAGTATGGACTTTGGTTGCTTTATCTGAAGGGTTAAATCCCCATCAGGAGCAAGTATATCTTGAGAAGGTTACTTGGTGTACATGGAAAAGTTTAGACTTTCAAAGCTAGACTTGTTAAAGGTTTGCATCATTGACCAGCTATGGATTATAATGAAACATTTTCTAAGTAACTATGCTTAAGTCCATCTAGATCCTACTTGCCACTGCTACATACCATAACTACGATATCTGGTGGTTGGGTGTTATGACAGCTTTTCTAAATGATGTTTTAGAAGAGGGCGTCTATAAGTACACAGCCAGAGGGCTTCGTAGACAGTGGGAGCAGCGGAAACGTACACAAGTTGCTTTATAGGATAAAGCAGGCATCGCGGAGTTGGAATGTCTGTTTTGATGTAGTAGTCAAAGAGTTTGAATTCATCAAAATGGTAGATGAACCTTGTATATACAAAAATGTAATAGGGAGTATGGTGGTGATCCTCGTAGAGTACGTGGATAACATACTCTTGATAGGAAAGGAGTTTCCTATGCTACGCTCAGTCAATCTCCGCTTATCACAATGATTCTCCATATAGGATCAAAGTGATACCTACTAAATCCTAGGTTTCGGAGCTATGAGATAGATCTGATTGGATGTTAGGATACTCACTAGTTATAGTGAGATGGTATCAATTGATCCTGGGGAGAATCACTGGAAAGGTTTCAGGGTGATAAGGACGACTGAAAGTCAGTCACAGGCATTGTCTTTACCCTCAGTAAAGGGACGGTATGTTGGAAGAGTTCCAAGCTAGATACCGTGGCAAACTAGACGATAAAGGCCAGATACATCGCTACTTAAGATGCTACCAAAGTGGCAGTCTAGATGTATATTTGTTCATGAGATGAACTTCGTTCCTCCCATTGTGTGACAATAGAGTTGTGGCTTATGCCGAGGAACGCCCGTCCCATCAGTGATCCAGACATATTCTAAGGCAATGTCACCTGATCGTGGAGATGGTTGATCTCCAGGGGATCGAGGTTAGGAGAGCAGACTCAGAGGACAACACGGCGGATCCACTCACAAAGGCCTTTTCCCATAGAGAGACTTTTATGGGATGGTTGAGTATGAGATACTACAACCACTACTATCAGATGGCCCTAGTGCAAGTGGGAGATTGTTAGTTATATGTATGCCCTAGAGGCCATTACAATACATAGGATGTATATTGTAGTGGATGCTTGGACATATATAGGGATGACTTTCTTGCTTTATACGATTGTATGCTATCTGGTTACTCTTTACTTTAACGTGTATACTAATTGTCTCTCTGTTACATGTTGGTAAAGCCCTTAGGATGTGTACTTGACTACCTGGACTATGATGCGGATCATACTAGTGGGGACATGGTAGTCCATAAGTACATCCTTCAAAGTCCCTAGTCGTGGGTGTATCGAGACGGGGCATCGATATACCAGAGTAGACTAGCGTGTAGCTTCTCGACCCATATAGATGAGCGATGGATGATCCCATATCCATTGGTGTTTGACATCAGAGATGATATACGGGTGCTCAGTAAAGACTGGGTACACTGGACGGACTCGCCGAGAACTCCCAGATGGTATTATACCTTACGTCAGATGGCAGTTCTCTGGTGACACTGGTGCAGGTTAGTCTGTAGACCCGAGATCGTCATAGAGTCTTGCGTGATTCCTACTGTGCTTTGATTTCCACCTTACCACGTCCAAGAGGGCATGCAAAACGGTGGTTTTCGGGTACAGTCCCGAGTCACATGGAGGCAATGAGCGATAGGAGGGGTTTCGTCTCTCCCGGTATAGGGAGTTGATATTGCGCTGTGCTCGATTGGCTATAACAGGAAGTCCTTAGCCAAGGCTGTTTTAGGGATTTACTGGTAACTGTTACCAGTAGTTTCTCGACCCGTTATGAGCCTCATATCGACATGACTTATCGAGTTATTGGGGTCTGACGTTTACCACCCCTAGACGAGATATGCAAAATATCAGACGAACAGACCAGACTGTACGGTAGTGTTACTGGTTGGATTCACAGGAGTGTGAGCGGGCTTGCTCGTTGATCTTCTGATCGCTCAATACCCGGGTGGCCGTTACGTTTAGCAGACCGCTTGCGGCTTGTGGGTATTTGATATGATCATCACCTGCTGCTGGCGTATTGACGAGTCTTTAGAGTCCTATACAGAGGTTTCCTGGCTCAAGCGAAATGAAATAGGAGCGCATATGAGATATGTGCGGGACCGAGAATAATACCAGTATGTGATACTGTATTCTATTCTCGCGATTTGTATCATTGGACGGTTATATGAGATATAGCCAGGTTACCGAATCAAGTGTTAATTCGATACATTGATACACTTGATATTAATCGGTTATATGCAGTATGACCGGATCATTAAATCAAGTGTTGATTTAGTGATTTAATGTATAATTATATATTTGATATATTACTTTATATTAACTAGTATTGGTTCACTTAAGATTATTTTCTTACTAGATTGTGCACATTGTATATATGATATATTTTTGTGCACTTGTTTGTATCATGTTTGATGATACATGCAAACTTGGGTGTGTGTATGCTTTAAACTATGTTTAGGTAAATGATTAAGGTTTTAATTTATTTATTCATTTATTTATTTATTCTTTCGGGCAAGAAATAAAATGGTGGCTTCTTTTGTTTTCACTTGAAGCTTCATGAAGCTTTGACCATTTTGTTTCTTTCATTAAACCTAACCATTTGCCTAAACCCTAGTTTATTCTCTACATGAGTTAGCCTCACCCATGGTTGCTAAATGATAAGCATCACTTGAATTTTCTAATTAGACAATTCATTTTTTTCTTTTCTTCTTCTTCTTCCTCATGAAGAAAAGAAGAAAGCTTTCTTGAAAAATTTCAAGTGTTGAAATCTAGTGAGAAATCCAAATCCAAAGTGAATCCACTTCCTATTTCTTCATCCTCTACCACTTGCCATGTTGTATAGGGTGTTTTCTTCACAAGTTTCATGACCAAGTGAAGATGGAGCTTGAGTTAGAGTTTCCTCGACGTAGATCATCTTCGGCATCGAAGTCAACGACCTAGCCCGCTCATTTCTCCGACGAAACCATCGCAAGAGTTCGGGATCCTGGTGATCGCAGCGAAGGGACGTCATCACGGAGCTAAAGAAGTGGTGGACCGGATCAACAAAGGTTGTATTTCCATTCACTTTCTAGTAAAGTTGTTTACTTGTATAGTTTTCGCCTAATCTCTAGTTAACGATCTAGTTTAGGGTTTCTCGGCACCGGAAAATTTTAATTTGGCATGGTTGATGCCTTGTAGAACCACTTGAGTGTGCCTAGGAACCCTACATTTTCCCTCCAAATCTACAGATTGCAAACCAAGCTTAAATAAAAGAATCAAACAATGCTAAAGAGATCATGAAGAGGCTATAAGATCATCACAAGATGATAGGCCCCAAAGCTTAAGAGAAAACCGCCGGTTTCCATAAAAAGCCTGCTACCGCCGGCCAATCTAGCTCCAAAATTCTTCATTTTTCTTCTGGTCAATTAAAATTGTCACATCACCCTTGTTTTATTTTTTGTTTATTTTATGGAGATGCATTTAATAAGGGCTTTCAGTTCGTTGCACCTATAAATACACACCAGAAGAGAGGCTAAAAGGTCCATGTTTTTAGTTTAGAACAAGTTTTTCATTTTGTAGATGTTAACTTGTATTTTCTTTTGTACTCTTGAGTTCTTGCCCTCTATCTTGACCTTGTAACTTCTTCAATGAACTTACAAACTTAAGGTTTAGGTTCTTGAATTCAAATTAGCTTGTATCTTCATTATCAATCAATAAAAAGTTCTCTTTTGCTTATTTCATGTCATGTGCTTGCTAAAATTATGATCTAGTGAAATTCTTTGCTTTTCTTTGATCTTACTTCCTCTTAAGTGAGCTTGCAAATTTAAAATTAGGTATTTTGATTTCATATTGAGATTTGGACTTAAGGACACTTGATGAGTTGCATATCCGATATATCGGTTCTTAGTTCTTAAACCTTTGCTTTACTTTTTTTTGCAATTTTTACTATATGCCTTTCTCTTCTTATGTTTTATTTGATTCTTGTAAATATGTGTGAGTAATTGTTTAACTTTTTAAGGGTAGAATATGGTTAGTTTATGTTAGGATAAGTGTTTGCTAAAATCCTTAAAAACCCTTAACTTGTAATTGAAACTTCGACCAAACGATTCGCAATCCGCTACGTTAGGCACCTTATCCTACCACGATAGCGGTGACTCCTAATCATGACCGGTTACGAGTGCTTTGCCGAAGGCTACGGCCAAGAGACAAGAACAGAAGGACAAGGGACAAGAAATACGGATTTAGCGCACAATCGTAAATACCGTACTTCAAGTTCCCTAATCCACGTTGTTGCCGATTACCTTTGTATCAATATAAAGTTAGGTCTATAAAGAAACGGCAAACAATATCCTAACTCAAGCTAACCTAAAACTACTCCTTACAAGTCTTTTTCTTGAACATATCATATTTTCGTCACTTAGAATAAAAACAACTCAAGTTACGGACTTAACTCGTTAAAACAAGCGTAAAAACATACCATCTCCCTGCGGACGACCCGTACTCATCTCGGCTCGCTACACACGACACCGTTTTGATTGCGTTTATTTCAAACTTTTAAACGACACGCAAAATACATGCTAATCACAACCAGATAGACTTGTTAATTGTAAGATATGGATTAATGCTATAATATTATAAAATGATATTACTTGCTAAACAATATAATTTGTACACTTTAAATAATTGTATAAAAATTGTTATAGGTAAAATAGCATGTTGCAAGTTTAGGAACATGCCTCGATTGATAAACTCACGACAAAATACAGATTTCGCACGACGGCGATGTTCGGAAACACAACGTATTCATGAGTTTAGCTACAAGTGACTTTGTAATACTCCGGGGATGTTTGCTGGCGCTCTGTGAAATTCTCATAGGCTGTTATTTGGGTTAAAGGTGACAGCGACGAGTCGGGGTTCGCCGGCAACGAGATGAAATCGGGTTTCAAACTTGGAAAAAGAAAAGAGAGAGAGAGAGACGGGGGGAGAGAGAGAGAGATTATTTTAAAAATAATAATATATAAAATATATAAACAGTTATATAGTTATATATATAGAGTGTATAAATATTAAAGAATATATTATATATATTATGTAAGATTTTATAGATAATATCATATCACTCCAAATATTATCCGAATCTAATCAAAAAATATAGTTTTAAGAATAAAATACTTACATAAAGATTTTGGCCATAATGCGATAATCTAATATTAAATATATATACCCCCAAAATAAAATTTAAATAAATATACATAAAAATTTACTAAATATTTTGTTGTCTATATTTTAGGATTTGACCATGATAGATAAGAGCGAAAATAAGATATGAGGTGATATGCCATGCAAAATTAGGTAGCAAGATATTCTTTTATTCATAACTTGTGATATATCAATATATAAATAAAGATCTAAATATATAATATAGGTATTATGCTAGATTCACATGGATACACTTTACTGGCAAATCTCAGACATAACCTTGCACCATCTTGGGTTCTAAACTTGCGGGTCGGGTCAGATAACTACTAGTATTATTCGAATCATTCGCAACACAAAAGATAAAATAAAAGAATTATAAAAAAAGATTTAAAATACCAAGTTGTACTGTATAAACGTACTAGGGTGTTACAAAAAGTTTTCTTAACGAGTAATGTGAGTGATGCTCTTACCCAAAATTTACCTAAGAAACATAAGGACCCCGGTTGTCCTACAATTTCTGCAACTATTAGAGGTAAAAATATCAATCGCGCTCTTCTCGATCTTGGTGCTAGTGTTAATTTGCTCTCTTATTCTGTTTATGAGCAATTAGACATAGGAGAGTTGAAACCCATGCACTATATTCTTCAAATGGCCAATCGATCTATTACCCACCCTAGGGGTGAGCTAGAGGATGTGTTGATTAAAGTCGGGGAATTTATATTCCCTATGGACTTTATAGTTTTAGATACATAGCCTGTGGCGAATCCACGGAACCAAATCCCGGTGATTCTTGGTCAACTATTTCTCACAACCTCAAATGCGGTAATCAATTGTCGTACCGGTTCCATGGACCTATCCTTTGGAAAGATGACAATTGAACTTAAAATTTTCATGGTAGAAAGTCAACCTTCTGAACCTTCTACTCATATGATAGATATATATTACGTCCACGAGATAGCTCCTGACAGTTGTGAGTTTGAGAAGTTTTTGTTCTACAACAATGATCTCGACGCCACTAGTGTTTTATTGTTTGATCTCGCCGCTTCTTACACGAATAAGGAATACGAAGGGTTCACTTTCGTTGATGATCTTGATTCATGGGACACTTCTGTTAACGAGTCGCCCCCCAATTTTGAATCCTTTGACTTTTCGGACGAGTTAGTTGAGCTATCCAAGTCAGACTCTTACGCTGGCTATAAACCTCTCATGGAGTCCGTTGAGTTCGAGCATCGATCCTTTACCCTACCTTCTATCGTCTCTCTGCCGACACTTGAACTCAAGTCGCTGCCGTCTCATCTTAAGTATGCATATTTAGGTGAGAATGAGTCTTTGACCGTCATCATCTTAGTTTCTCTAGCCTTAAAGAAAGAGAAAGCCCTTCCATCTGTCTTGAAATCAAATCGGCAAGCTTTCGGTTGGACAATGGCAGACATCAAGGGGATTAGACCCTTGATTGTTGAACATCATATACATATGATGGATGAGGCCAAACCAGCCCGTGACCCACAAAGACAATTGAATCACGTCATGAAAGAGGTAGTGAGGAAGGAAATTATCAAATGCTTAGATAGTGGTATAATTTACCTAATATCTGATAGCTAGTGAGTGAGTGTTATTCACGTTGTCCCTAAAAAGTATGGCATCATGGTCATAACTAATGAGGCAATTGATTTGATTCCAACTCGCACCCAAACCGGGTGGCAGGTATGTATTGATTATAGAAAACTCAGTGCCGCGACGAGAAAAAATCACTTCCCTTTACCCTTCATTGACCAAATGTTGGAACACTTAGCTGGGCATGAGTTCTACTATTTCTTGGATGGTTACTCAGGCTATAATTAGATTCTCATCGCCGATAAGGATCAAGATAAGACAACTTTTACTTGCCCTTTCGACACTTTCGCTTATAGACGCGTTCTTTTTGGGTTATGCAATGCTTCAGCAACATTTCAGCGGTGTATGATGGGGATATTCTCTGACATGGTCGACAATTTTCTGGAAATATTCATGGACGATTTCTCCATCTTTGGGGATTTCTTCAAAGAAAACTTACGTCATCTTGACGCTGTTCTTACCCGCTGTAAAGACAAGAATCTAACTTTGAATTGGGAAAATATCATTTCATGGTTCAAGAATGTTTTGTCTTCGGGAATACCATCTTACGAAATGGCATTGAAGTTGACAAAGCTAAAATAGATGTCGTTTCCAACCCTTCTCCTCCTAAATGCGTCAAAGATATACGATCCTTTCTTGGCCATGTCGGTTTTTATAGACGGTACATCAAGGACTTTAGCATGATTGCTAGACCCTTAACTCTTCTCTTAGCCAAGAATACAACTTTTCACTTCGACTCGAATTGATTGGCTGCTTTTGAATTGCTTAAACGTTCCCTCACTACCGCCCTCGTTCTATCATCTCTAGACTGGAATCGCCCTTTTGAGCTTATGTATGATGCATCCGATTTTGCTATCGGTGCAGTCTTAGGACAGCACATCGATAAGATACCGCATGTTATTTATTATGCAAGTAGGACCTTGAACGATGCCCAAATGAACTATACAACCACCGAGAAAGAACTCTTGGCAGTTGTCTTTGCATTAGAAAAATTTAGGCCCTACCTAATTGGCTCACCGGTCGTAGTTTACATCGATCATTCCGCCTTAAGGTATCTTTTCTCAAAGAATGATGTTAAATCCATGCTAATATGTTGGATTCTCTTCTTGCAAGAATTTGACCTTGTCATAAGAGACAAAAATGGATATGAAAACGTCGTAGCCGACCATCTTTCATGACTTCCTTCTTCACCAATGTTGACCATACTAATAAACGACTCTTTTCCGAACGAACATCTCTTGACCTTATCTTGAGAACCTTGGTTCGCTGATATCATAAACTATTTAGCAACAGGACTTCTACCCAAAGAATGGTCAAATCAAGACAATCACAGATTTTTATTCCAGGTAAAACACTTTTACTTGGACGAACCTTATTTGTTCAAGTATTTTCCCGATCAGATCATTCACCGGTGTGTCCCTAATAATGAGTTCAGGAGTATATTTTCCTTCTGCCATGATCAAGCATATGGCGATCACTTTGACCCAAGAAAAGCTGCGGAAAAAGTTTTGCAATGCAAATTTTAATGGCCAACGTTATTCAAATATGCACATGATTATTGCAAAACTTGTTCACGGTGTCAGCACATGGGCCGGATTTCACGGAGGAACGAGATGCCATTGTAACCTATCTTGGTTGTGGAGATATTTGATGTGTGGGGAATTAATTTCATGGGCTCATTTCCCAACTCTTTTGCGAACTTATATACTCTCTTAGCGATTGATTATGTCTCTAAATGGGTTGAATCAATACCGAGCCATACTAATGACAACAAGGTTGTCGTTAAGTTCCTTAAAGAAACTATCTTTTCTCGGTTCGGGCACTTTCGTGTGATCTTTAGCGACAATGAGACGCATTTCTGCAATCGGTCTTTCGAGATTTAGATGCAGAAATATTCAATCAACCACAAGCTTTTTATGCTCTATCATCCCTAAACGAGCGGGCAAGCCGAGGTCTCCAATCGACTTATCAAGCAAATTTTGGAGAAAACAGTTTTTAAGAACCATAAAGATTGGTCCTCTAAACTGACTGGTGCTCTTTGGGCATTTTGTACTGCATATAAGACCTGTTCACCGCCGAAAGACGCGACCGGAACGTTAGGACATCTGGCCTAAATTTTTGGGGCAAATGCTATTTGGATTTATCCGTCCACCTCTCCGAAGATGCCAAGTTGATTTATGGCACAGTATATCGGAGGTTTGGATGGATGCGGCCGTTGTAGCAGACTTCGTCAGATTCCCCCTCGTTTGTAAGGGGTTTTTAATTGTGGGGACACTCTTCCCTGCAGGCGCAAGCCCCTAAAGTTAATTACGTTACCGCATCGCGATAACCACTTCCTTCTGCTCTGGAATTTCACTTCATGTCGTGTGTGTTTTTGTTTGTTTAAGTTGCCCGTAGATTGTATACGGAGACGAATTTATGCCGTCGCCCGTAGGGCGTAAATTAGTCCAAATCCGTATATTTTAGATTTGGGCTTGGTTTGATTTAAGGATCGTTAATCTGGTTCGAGATTAAGATCAACTTAAATATATGTGAGTAGTTAGGGTTTGGTTGGTTTTCTGTTAAGGATCGTTAGTCCAATTTGAGACTATGATCTACTTAACAAGATGTTAGGATCATTTTTGTTTCAGATCCAATCAAGAGAGCATTTGGGCTCTGTTGTCTTAGTTTAGGGACATTTCGGTCCATTGTCGCCATTTTGGAAGTGAATATTAGTTTAAGGCATCTTACGCGCATGTGTATTTGTTACGTGATGGGATGAACAACGATGATTTAGGATGCACCCAGTTTGGTGTGCGGTCTGATTTGAGGTGTGCACATCAGTTTGGAAGTGCACCAAAAAGCCGTTGGTTGTTGGGACCCGCCACCTCTCTGAAGACGTTGAGGAATTACAACGACATGTATCAGAGATGTAGAGAGATGTACCCTTGAACCAATTCCCGTATTTGAGGGAAAAGGAACTAGTGGCAAACCCAGAAATCATCAGTCGTATTTTGAGACTAAGCTTTCTTCGGGAGGATATAGGATGAATATCGTTTTGGATATCATCAGTTAGAAGATCATTAGTCATGTTTGAGACTAAGATCAATTTGGGGAATCATGAGCATATGGGCTCAGTTGATTTGAATCAAAGAGGTTCTATCCTCAGAGGACCTAGCCAATTTGGGCTTAATCTGCTCAATAGTCTCTTTTTTTATTGAAAAAGTTCTAAGCACTTACTTAGGCTCTATTTAATCAGTCCCCGTTTTATGCAAGCAGTGTTGAGCACTTATATAAGTTCTAACGCCCTACATATGATCATGTGAAGCTTTCAGTCATGGGGAATTACCCAATAAGTGTAAAATACTTTACTCCTTTTGTCGTTATATGGAGTGCTAGGCGCTCTTTATGGAGTCCACGTGGGGAGCACGTGAGACGCTAGGCGCCAGGCGCTGCCCAATGAGTGCTAAACGCTCTTTTCTTCTATGGCGCCTACGTGAGGGACACATGAGGCACTGGGCGCTAGGCATTACCCGATGAGTGCTAAGCGCTCTTTCTTCTGTGGCGCCCACGTGAGGGACACGTGAGGCGCTGGGCGCTAGGGTTTTCATCATATGCTTTGTTTTGAGGAATTCGATTTCCTAACTCTTTTCTGAATCTTTGGTTCTTAAGATCAAGTTCTTCCCGATGAGAATTAAATTCTCAACTTCTGAGAGACTTGTCTTGTGGATCTCAGATCCGGAGAAATAACTAAGTTCTTTTAAAAGGGTTAAACCTTTCAAAAGGTAAATGAGATGCTTTGATCTCTCTTCTTTTTATTTACCTAGAGGTTTTTTTTTCTGAGAAGGGAGGTCCTCTTCTTTGTTCCTTTTTGAAGCTTTCTGCTTTGTTTTTAGAAGCTTATGGGGGGTTCCTCCTTTTTATACTTGAAGTCTTAGGTCCTTTATATAGTAGAGGCAAGTTTATTGATTAGTTGAATAAATCTCTCATTAAGAGATTCTAATTGATTTGGGGATTTTTACCCACCATTGGATTTTTGATCCAAGAGTTTCTATTTTACAGAACAAGATTGGGGAAATATTTTCCCTTACACAGAATTTATTCTGTAAAACGGTGATTTTTTAATCACCGTTGGATTTTTAATCCACCGGCTCTCTATTTTACAGAGGGCGATTTTTTTGTTTAGAAAGATTGAGGGAAAAGAATTTTATTCTATAATTTAATTTGGGGAAAGTTTTCTACTGACAGAATTTAATTTTGTATTTCTGATGATTTATCATCTCCGTTGGATCAAAGATCCAACGTCTCTGTTTAACAGAGAGTAGAATTTAATTCTATCTAGGCGTCGGCGCTCACGTGTTGTGTATGTGGGCGCTAATAAAGGTTTTAATTTCTTTATATGCTTTGCACATCGGCGCCCGTGTGAGGAGCACATAAGGCGCTGCCTAATTAATGAAGGTTTCTTTTTCTCCTTCTTTCTCTGCTTTTCCCAAGTCAAACTTTCTTTTCCAATGCCTTCTTTCGTCAGAGCTTGGAAATAGCTCCACCATGAACAACATTTTCTATGTCGAGACTTAAATGCCTCCCTTTATAATCTGAAACAATGCTCCTCTTCTCTCTCACTTTTCGAGAATCATTTTAACAGAGGAGAGTCATGGCTTGTAATCGTCCACATGCTCATCGGCAGCCATGGGAGGTGCCTATTGAGGAAATTGTTCATCGTTTTATTGCACGCTTGGCGAATCCTGCTTATACGGATGACCAATGTGATGCGGTGCTACACGAGCTCTTAATTCGTAAAGGATCTCCTCTCCCCATCGGCTCCATTTGGCTCCGGATGATCCTCCTGTTTGTGCTCGATGACATTCCCCCTCATCCAGGGAGATGACTCCGGCGATGCTTGACGCAGCGGAGGACAAGATCGAGTCCTTTCATGAAGCACTTTTGATTACCACGCCTCTGAGGGATCGCTCTGTTCAGTTGTTAAGCCAGATACGGGCTCAATAGGCCATCATGTCTGCCTTCGCCGATGGGCACGGCGCTAACCAATGGGGAGTGACTCCTCGCGAAGATCGCCGCTTTATCATGGTGGAGAAGGAGGATACGACTTTAGAAAACTTTATTCATAGTTTTGTAAACTCTTGCACTTTTGATCCCGTGTTTGGTGATCTATTTCCTGTAGAATAAAATGTTTATTTAAATGCTTTCCTTTTATTGTTGACCACCGAGTGCTTCCTTTCTAACACATGTTTTTCCTCTGATTGTATTGTTGCAACCCACATGTGTGCATGTGCGTATATGAATGAACCTACTTTCACATATATCTGTAAACGAAACTTAAACCGGTGTAAACAAGACCGATCTTGGCAGGTCTCCTTATCGTCTTGTGTTTGGGAAGGCTTGCCACCTCCCTGTCGAGATCGAACATAGGGCTATAGGCAATTAAAGAGCTTAACTTCGATCTTAACCAAGCGGAAAGCTATCAGAATCTGCAATTAAATGAGCTGAACGAGCTTCGTGATGAAGCCTATGATAACGCGGTTATAGTAAAGAACAGGACAAAGGTGTTTCACGACAAACACCTTTTGCGAAAGAAATTCACACCGGGACAACAAGTCCTTCTTTACGATACCCGTCTCCATCTTCATCCAGGTAAACTGAGATCTCGTTGGATGGGATCTTTTGTGGTGCAGTATTTATACCCGCATGGTGCAGTGGATATAGAAAATCCTAAATATGGTTCCCTTTTCAAAATAAATAGGCATAGATTAAAACCGTACCTTTCCACTGACCCATCGGAGGTGCTCCTGCTCTTGCAGGAGCCGCTTTATCACGACTAACTTTCCTCCGCCTCTCCTCCATACTTCGATTTTCCATCCATAAACAGTGGCAACACTGTTTCAACTAAGAATGGAGGTGTGTATATTAGTAGTTCCATAAAAAAAATGTGTGTGTGCTAAGAACAAGTTTGGGGGAGGCATTCCATTTGACTAACTATTGATCCTATCATTCTCCACCCAAGTCTCCAGGTTTTTGGACTTGAACAACGGCATCAGTGGGGACACTGCTGCAAACAGGTTTCGGGGGAGGTTTGTATTTATTCATGTATCATTTTATACTAATTTTTATATAAAAAAAAAGAAAAAACTAGAAGATTTTGAAAAAAAAGTGAAAAAGTGAAAAATATATATGAAAGAGAGGAAAAGACTTAAGAAATGCAAGAAAATTAGATATTTTAGAACGAAACTAGTAATACGTAGTCATGAGCTGTTGTCCCAAGGGTTAGTAAGATAAAGAAATTACTCGTCTACGGATAAAAATAAGTCTGGAAGATAGTCCATACTCTTGAGTCCAAACTTCTAAATGTTAATACCCTACTATATGTACTTGCACACATCTTGAAACTTGGGATAGTAGAGGATATCTTGAGATACTCTTGCCTGAAAACCTTAGTATAAAAAAAATCAACAAAATATAAATGATACATAAAATAAAATTTAAAAGAAAAATGAACATTAGTTTGGTAATTACTTAAGGCAGATATAAAAAATACAGCGAGGGTGCCTTATCACCTAGTGCCTTAGACCAACTGGTTTGGGGGTCATGTTAAGCCTTAGGTGTTGCAAAGTACGCCTTAATAAATGAGCATATTCGGTAATCGATTAGTTAGTGCATCAAGAAGTATTAATGGTCTCATGAAGAATGTGTGAGAAAATCCATCTCAAACATCACCAACTAAAAAGTACTAAGGAATATGGACAAAGGGTATGATAGCTTGAATTGAATTCTCCAAGTGTAGAAATGACTTTTACACACACGTAGGGGTATATGATCGATATTTGGATGAGAGGTAGGGAGGAATAATAAAGAAAATGTTTTATTGAGGGAGGATCTAATTTCCGATATCTTCTCAAGACCATTAAGATAGAGCTCATGACAACTAAAAGGTAGTTTAATTTGAAACTCTTATTTTCAAGTTTTTTTATATATGTTCTTATTTTTGCATGTAATTTTCGTCTTCTTTCCTTTATTTTCTAAATTTTGGGCTTTTGTGGGTGTAATCTGCTGAAAACTCTCAAGAGACAACACTCCTCCTACTAGGGACACCTAGATATTTAAAGACTTGTTGCACGAGCTAAGTGCAATCATGTTGCCTACGAAAGTGTGCTAGGTTTTTATTTTTCTTTTAAAAATAAAACAGTTTGCTCAGGACAATCAAAACATAAGTTTGGGGGTATTTGATCAGTTATATTTATTGCACATTAGTACGGTCATTTTCCCTATTATTATTAATTAGTAAAAGGTGTTATTTGTAATTCAAGAACATATGTGGGTTTATGTGAGAAAAGATTTTTTCATATGTTTCCTAACTTATAATTAATATAATTGGGTGTAATATATGCATATCATATTTAAATAAAATATCCATGTGAATCTTAATCATTATTATTAAGATGTGCATATCATACCATATCAAATATCCTTGAATTTTTTTAACCATTAAGTAACTTATTTGTGAATGAATTGTTGGAATATTATCTCAAATAAAATAAATACTACTAATGATTTGATTTGAGATATTGTACGGGTATTTAAAGTAACAAATCAGTTCAAGGCTACAAATATGAGTAGGAGATCCAAATCAAATCAAGTTAGCAAACCAAATTTTCCAAATATAGGAGAAAATTGAAGATTCTCGCAAGTACAAAAATAATACAATATTTTCTGGATTTTATCGTCGAAAAGATCTCCAAAAATTAAGAAAAGAAAGAGAGAGAAATTTGGAAACGCGATATTACCAATAGGCGGTGGTTCAACGACCGTAGAGGGTATTTGGCGGCGGTTCCGCGGTCAAATCATGGCCGTTTGATGAACTTATTCATGGACATGATCGTCTTTTCACATAAATCGAGATGATATCTAGGGTTTCAAGTTCCAGAGCCTATATAAAGGACCGATCAGTAATGAAGAAAATCTATCTAGGGTTTTCCATCTAGGGTTTTTAGTTTTTTTAGCACTTTTCTTTTAGCCAATTAAATTCTGTAATGCAAATTCTTATTAATAAATGGTACAGTGATTTTTATTTCTTGTCATTTTACTTTTCCGCAATTTATTTCTTCGCATCTAATTTTATTAGTTAAATTGAATTGGTTTTTTTATTTTATCTTCTTCCTTCCTCTTTCTCATTGATTTTGAAGTGATGATGCTAACAAAAGAAACTCCTTGATTTTCGTCAAGGATCTTAAAAGAAAGATTTATAATAAATTTCTTAAATCTTTTTCTATTAACTCGTCTAAAACAAGATTAATAGTTTACTATTTACCTATAGACGACTCGCTCTCACTATCGGCTAGCAATTTGCGACACCATTATTGATTGCGGTATTTAGGAAACACTAAAACTCAAAATTTTCACAACAATCGTGATGGGAGTCTTTTTCTTAATGTTTTAACGAGTTAAGTCAAATTTGTCCAAGTTTGTTCAAGGCTAACTATGTGTATTGATATGTAAGTTAATGGAAGCTTATTATGGTTAGTATTAGATTAGTTTGAGTTAGGAATTCGCTCTCTTCTTTCATTTTCCTCTTTTGATATTGTTGTTATGGTAATCGGCAACAACGGGGATTAGCACGACTAGAAAGGATATTTGCAAGTATAAGCCAGGCTTTCCAATGCTTAGTTTCTTCCTTTCGTCTTTGTCTGTCCATTCTTGGCTCTTAGCCATAACCTCTAGTCAATCCAACAACAACCGGACTCATTAGGGTATCACCACTATCATAGAGGATAAGGTGACGTAGGGAGCAGAATGTGGATGGATTGACGGAAGTTCAATTCAAGTTAAAGGAAAGAGTGAGTGAGATTTCTTTCTCTCAAACTTCCCCTATCCTACTCTAACAAGTGAGAAAATTACCGTCACGAGCCGAAGGTACGGAACGTGACTGGCACTTAAATTACGAAATGTCTAAAAGCCTAACATAATCTAAGTAACCCAAAGCCCAGAAATCTAAACCGTCTAAAAGCAATAGAGTGAAGGAAAACTTAGCTTAAAAGGGTGGTTTTAGTAAAATGAAGTCACATTAAAACACTTTAAAATATCAAATTTTCCCGAAAATTTCGGCAGAGTCTCCTTTGTAAATACTGGCCCCAAACGGATACAAAACAAGAATACATATAAGTAATAAATAAAGTCATCCCCAATCGGGAGCTAGCTCTTCGCCAATGGCGGAATCACAACCACACGCAATATATATCATAATAGAGCAAATAAGCATAAAAAGCACGAGGAAAAGAAAAAGTCGCGTCGGCTCAAGTGAGCTCGACACCAGAGAACAACAAATAAACTAATCTCACTGTCACATCTCTAGGTCACATATACAATGGTAGAAGCAGTAGATGGAGAATACTATATACAAATAATAATATAAGATGGAAACAAAAGTATCCTCGCAACCCACCTACGAGTAAAGCCGCAAGTCCAAGCAAAAGAAGAAGTACGCCCGTCATTACTATGCTGACGGGTCGGACCTGCAAGATACTGTGGCACAACGGGGGTGAGTTGCCAACTCGTCAGTAGTAAGTAACATCTAATAAGGCTATCGTAAGTATGGACGCAAATGCGTCACAGCCTACATATACTAATATGATGTGATGTACATGTATGAATGCAACATGGATGTATAATCAAAAAAGAAATCAAGATATATCTGATATGAGAAGATCTGTATCTTTAACTTAGTAAAACCTTTTGTAAAATAAAAACTGCATTATCATCAATGAAATCGATAGAAATCCATGTCAAATATCGACACAAAATATGTATATCTCAATGTCTCAATATCTCAATATCTCGGTCTCCGTCAGTCCGGATCGACCCATATCATCAAATCTCACGACTACGTCGGTATTCTCTGGATATCCGCCACGTCAGACATCACCGGTAGATAGTTTACCCCTGCCAGGCTCATCGTCTACAACTCGAGCTTCTTTCCCGGGGGTACCTTACCGGGCCCACCATGTACCCAAGACGGTTCATCCTACTCCTCGAATCGGGTTTCAAAAACCAACAGAAATCAGGAAAACTCATGGTGGACAACACATATATCATATCACGAGAAAACCGCAACTTACATTTTTAAAATGGTAATAAGTTCTTAAAATCCTTGCGGTTTTCCCCAAAATCCAGAAATCTCATAAGTACTGAAATCCTCAACAAGAATCACAATATGTAAACATGTCGATGATAATGGATGTCTATGATACGATAGTATATACCATGCAACGTATGACCAAAAACTATGTATGAAGTATGATGTAATGAAGTATGTATATGTGACTAGCCATCCTACGTATCGATCTTGATGAAATGAATATACAACTACCAGTTTACATATCATATATGATGCAAACGTTTTAGATACTGACTTAAGCAAGTTCTATAGTGTTTGTGGCATAGCAATTACCAAAGGCGTGTGTGTTCGCATGAATAGTGCACGTGCAGTATGAACCAATGGTAATGGTGCAAGTGTCCTATGAGATAATATCATATGTATATAAGATGATGCAATGCAATGAGATAGATGACTAGGAGACAACGCATATAAATACAAGCACTACTAGTAATCCTAACTATCGGGCGCCTCGCGCCATCCAGACGATCCCCCCATAGATGTGTGCATCTACTCACCGGGACGCTTCGGCTAATCTGATCCAATCACAGTCTTTCCTTTCCGCGCCGCGTACGACGTCTCTGCACCCGATCCTAAAATCGCACACAAGTAAATAAAAAGATAGATATATAAATAGTCACGGACACAAACGATACAAGACAACCAACGCGCAGTAATTAGACGCGCACGCACTTGGTGCACAAAACACGCTCGCGACAATGCCACAAACCATAACTAGAGGTCGCTATACGTGACAACCACCAAGCCTAGAACCCGATCGTACCGATCGCGCATTCACAACACTTTAAATATCATAGGAAATAGGTTGTAGGTCATCAAAATCTCAAACTAAATTAAAATTTATTTGTTCTAAAAACCTAGTAAGCAACACTTAACCATTTTAGTGAAAAACTATATGTTTTAGGAAATCTAGTAGCCACAAATTTCACTTAATATCTTAATTAAGCCACACAAATCTTAACTAAATTTTAGTCTCACCTATTTACACATTAATCATCAAATTAGTTTGCAAGAACATTTAATTAAGACAATTTGAAGTAACGATTAGCAAATTAACCACTAGATTGGATTTGTAAAGCCACTAGATATTAATCTACACTTAGTTAACTTAATTTAGTGATAAAAACCCTAACTTGAACCCAAACTCTTTCTCTTTAAAAACTCAAACTTTCAATTAGAACTATATTAATACCTAATTAAGTTAGATTAAAGTAATTAACCAACAAATTAACCATAGGGTTAAGTTTTATACCTCAAAAATTTCGAGATCTAACTTGCAAACTTAGCCTCCCAAAATGCTTTCTTGCTCCTAAATCCAAGCTAGCTTAGGCCAAGGAATAATGGGTGAAAGTTTAACTATGAATTAGTGAGAATTTGTGTGGATTTTTAATGGAAAATTTGAGGATTTTTGAGATGAAATGAGATGAAGAAATTGGGGAGGGGGCTGCAGCTAGGCTCGGCCAGCAAAGGGGAGAGAGAAGGGTGAGTGAATATGTAGGTTGTGTCATGTCAAAACTCTCCCAATATCTCATCTATCAATTCATTTCTTAATTATCTTATTTTCTAATTAACCCTGGAATTCTCTAGAACCATGGAAAACAAATTTAAAAAAAAAGGAACATGTTACATACTATGTATTAAGTTGTCATGGTGCACTAGTGTAAACTTAACCCATCCTAATTTGTAATTATCGCTAATTTAGTGTATAAGTGTACGATTAAAATAATAATTAAGGAAAATAAATAAGTAAACTAGCAATTAATAGGTGACTAATTAAATACCAATACTAGCAATTACATAGTTAAAATAGGTATATTTAAGTCTATGTGGAAAAATAATTATATCTTGGTTTTTACGGAAAACACGTATTGTATTTCTAATTATCGGACAATTAACCTAAAAGAATTTCCAAAACGTTACAATTACTCACGCATTATATAAAAAGAAAATAAAAAATAAGTAGAGAAGATAAAAAGAAATAAAGTAGAAGATGACAACTAACTACTTAGGATCTCATCTAAGCAGGAATCACACGTGAATATTATGGTTGCAATGATAAAAAAAATAGAAAAAGAAGAAAAGAAAAACCAATAAATAACAAGTTATACTACTAAGAAAAATAAAAACAAGTAAAACTAGTTAACACTTGTGCAAGACATGAACATATGAACCCTCAACTTCATTAATCATCTACTCAAAAAGCTCTCATACAATTTTTAATGGAGGAAAGATGAATTAGAAGAAGAAGTTACACTAAATTCTAACTAAAACTAAGTGAAAAAAATACATCCTTGGTTTAACTCTGATCTGGAGTATTTATAGACAAAGGAGTGAAACCCTAGGGCCATATTCTGAGCCCATTTAAAATTACAAACTACTCACGAAATACGATAATTAGACCGCAGATCCGCCGCCAATAGTGGCCAAACTTCGCGGATCCGCCGCTGTCTGGCTGACTTGGCGCGCCATTTTCCCTGTACTTTTTCGTGTTACTTTGTTCTTCTGTTTAGTACACTTGTATTTACAGGATCATTCTAAATGACTCCCAGATTTTCAACAGTCCCAAAGATGAAAATGAGTGGACTTTTGCTTTGATTTTCCTCGAGCTCCACGTTGCCTTCTTGATTTTTGTGCTACCTTTCTCGTGCTCTGTGCTTGTCCGAGACACGAATGACCCTCGGCGAACTTGTCTCCTGAACTGGTGGGTGGCACCTGACGGATCATGAGCAGAACCCGTATTTTTATCCGTTTGTGGCAGTTGTTTTGAATTTGTCATGACTGTTCGTAATTTGCATTGTTTTGGACTGAGAATCTGTAATCTGCAATCATGTAGGAAACACGGATCAAAAGCACCTACCTATATGCAATACGATCAAGAATGAGTGGTATAAAAGTGCAAAATTCTAATATGAACACATATATAGATATGGATAGTCATTAGAAATGAAAATAACTATCCATATTTGATTTTTAAAAAATCAGATACAAATAGGGAATTGGCTCAGATTATGGGTTTTTTTTATATAGGGTAGTTTAGATTTAAAATTATTAAAATAGGGTATTTTTTTAATTTTATGAGAATAAGGCGGTTTCTGCCCCTACCTCCCTCCCCAGTATAGGGAGCGGGATCCTAGAACCCGCCCCCATATAAATATAGAGAGGGCGGGTTCTGGGAACCCGCCCTCTCTATATTTATATAAGGGACGGGTTCCCCGAACCCGCCCTATTAATTAAATTAAAAAAATTTAAAATAAATAAACGGAAAAATGAAAAAAATTGAATAAAATAATAAAATTGTATTATACGAATGTGGTGTACAAAATGAATCCGTCAAATTTACAATACAAAAAAATCCTATTTGTTTGTAAAATGTAAATTCTATCTCGACGGTCAAATTTATAATATCAAAATGAATCCGTCAAATTTACAATACAAAAAAATCCTATCTGTTTGTAAAATGTAAATAACTATCGTTTTCCTTTTCCCTTTCCCTTATAAATGTTGGAGATAGTGCCCTCAGAGTCAATTATTGGATCACAGGCACGTGATTGCAATGATTGAGGGAGGACCTATCCCGGTAGAACAATCTTACTCGAGATGATAGTATGCTATCAGGTTTACCTTTATCATCGTGTACTGCTTTAGGTGACATGACATGTCACTATTGCACGTTGATAGAGCCCCTAGGATTCTTGCTTGACTACCGGCAGTATGAGGGCGATCATATACGTGAGAGCTGGAGTCTACAAGCACATCCTTAAAAGGTCCCTAGTCGTGGGAGTTTCGAGACAGGGCATCGATTCTCCAGAGTAGACTAGTGTATACAGTCGAGACCCCGACGAGGGGCGGTGGCCGGTCTCACAAGCCACTGGTGTCAGTTGGATCACCTAAGATGTATACAGGTGCTCATTGGGTTATGAGTACACCGGACAGGACTCGCCGGGAACATGCTAGTTGGTCTTATACCTGACGTCAGATAGCAGTTCCCAGGTGACATGTGTACAGGTTAGTTCATCGACCTGGGGATCGTCATTTGTCTCGTGTGAGTTCCCACTGTGCTTTGATTACTACCCTACCACGGCTCAAAGGAGTCGTGCAAACAGGTTTTAGTTGGGTACAGTCCCGAGCCACATAGAGGCAGTGAGCGGATCTTCGGGGGTTTCGTCTCTCCCGGTATTGGGGGTGAGGTCGCGCTGTGTCTAGGAGAGCCATTACACGAAGTCCTTGGCCAAGGCAGGAGATTTACTGGTAGGTATTCCAGTAGTATCTCAGGGTGTTCTGGGCTACACTCCGACACGACTTGTACCGCTTTTAGGGGTCTGACTTTTACCAACCCCCTAGGCCCGCCATGCGATGCTCATAGACGAACGGACCGGACTGTACGGATATTGTCACTGACAGGCTCAGTAGGGTGTCAGGATGAGTTCGCTCATCGACGTCCCTTTTAGTCAATAGCTGGTGGCCCGTTACGTATTGGCTTATACCTCTGACGTGCTAGTGGTTAAATCCACAGCCATAGTATTGACGAGTCTTTAGAGTCTACCACACTTTCAGTTACTCAAGTTTCGGGCGAAACGCTGTAGAGGCCGTATGGAGATATGGCAGGGTCCGATCAGATACGTGCGGTATTGCACGGATCAGGATCGGACGGTTTGTACTAGTAGCCGTATAGGTATATGGCAGGGTTCGATCAGATACGTGCGGTATTGCACGGATCAGGATCGAACGGATATTACTAGCCGGCTTTGGTTTAAGCCGGTCCTAGTTTAGTACAGTGTAGATTTTGTCTCTTTGCATTTGTATCCGGACGGAATACAGATGCGGGTGTGTATGCACAGTGTCGGGGTTTTCCTGTAATTTATTACGGGACCAGTTTTCTGGAGTTGCCAGTTTGTATTCCGTTCCGGCCGGTTTTCCTTTGTTCTTTCCCGGCCGGACTTTTCCGATGGAGGGGGTTATTTGCAATTGTGCAAATAATCTTTGTGGAGGGGGTTTCTTGCAAAACTATTGATTATGATATCTTTGCACCATGACTTGCATTTATTGTGATTTGATGAAGGTATGGGTGGGTTTACATGAAGCATGGTTCATGTTTTGTTAAGGTCACCCTTTTCACTTTTACTACAATAACCTCCCTTCATTGTTTTCCATTCTTGATTCCTCCACCAATTTAACAAGGGGCCGGCCACTATTTGAGTAGGAGAATGAGAGAGTGTTTTTCATTTGTGAGGAGATATATTTGTTCATATCATTTTGTATGCAAAAGAAATTGAGAGCTTCATTTCCCTCCAAAGTTCAATCTTCATTCCTCCATCCAAAGGCAACAAACCCCAAAGAGACAAGTAGCCTCTACACTACACTTCCTACAGCAAATCTTGGACGCGTCGATTCGCCAGCTTCGCGCCCGAGTTGCCTCGGTATTGAGGTGGGAGCCCGTAAAAGCTACAGGCGATGTGGTGCCCTTTCCGACGAGGAGGAGACGGACGGAGATCCCGCGAGGAGATCGGAGTGGAGATGAAGACCGGAGGACTCGGATCAGTCGGTACAACATTTCTACACTCTTTACTGTTTGTTAGTTTAGCAATAATGGCAGATCCGGGTTAAAGTATACGATAGCGCCAAGTTAAAAAGTTTTATTCCGCAATTGGCGTCTGTAGACTGCCGGGGCGCTAACGTAGACTTACAATAAAATCCGAGGAGACTTGACATAAGCCTATGCCTCTTGGGATGACTGGAGGACCCATCCGTTTCTTGGGTAGATGGCGGCGGCGGCGGCGTCTGCTCTTCTGCTTCGGCTTCGGCTTCAGCTTCAGCATCATCTTCAGCAGTGTCTTGGACAGGCTATTCCGCAAATCCTGAATGTGGGACAGGTTTCGGATATGTGCTGCCTCCCAACAACTGTACGTAGGACGAAAAATGTAACGTTTTGAAAATCGTTTCGGTGAAATTTAAAAAAAAATCGGTAAAATAAGGGGGTTTTCTGTAAAATGTCAAAATACAAATATCTTATTATAAAAATTAAATATACATATTCGAGCTATGTAATTGCTATTATTTGGTGTTTATTGGGCCGCTGGTGAAATTTCAAATTTTCTGAAAAAAATATTATTTTATTATTATTTAAGCCGTCACTAATACATTTAATTAGGGAAAATTACAAATTGGAATGAGTTGAAACAAATTTTGTGCATCATAAAACATTAAATAAAATTTTATCATGTGGTTTTTGGAACGAAATCATTTGCCAAAACGGTTTAGAAATTATTGAAGAAAAAAGGCTTTTTTTAGCGTAAATGGATGTTTGGGGTATTATATTTATCATTTTTCATCACCCCACACCCGTACCCACATCCACACACCCCCATTTACTTCTCCCCTTGAAGAATTTAGCAGCCCCCATTTATTTTCCCCACTTGAATTTCAAAGGAAAGAAATGAAAGAAAAGAAAAGAAAATGGAGAAATTAGGTGGACCTTTGACCTTGAATTGACTTTGACTTCTTCCCCCACTTTCTCTACCTCCCTCTCTCTCCTCTCCCACTCCCATTCCAGCAGCCCCCCCTCCTACAGCAGCAGCCCCCCCCCCCCAATTCCCTTCTCTTTTCTCTTCAAACTTCATCAAAAATTGCCTCAAATCCATCAAAAAGAAATCCCAAAACCCAAATCCGACTCCTACCCATTTTAGCTTAGCCCGTATAGCATGGATCATTGTGAAAAGAGAGCATTTTGGGAGGCCATGGATGCTTGTGGATCTTCAAATGTTTTTGGGTATAATTCTAAAACATTTTTGCTTAATTTGTTACTAATTTCTTAAAGCTAATTAAACTACTTAAGTGTTAATTAGGCATAAGTTGCAAGCTTTGGAATTCAAGTTATGAATTTGAATGCAAGTTAAGGTTTTATAAAATTGGTGTATGGTTGTGTGTTATATTTAGGCTTTTTGTCATGTTAATACAAGATTAGTAGCTTGTGCTAATGGTTAGTTTAAAATTTGTGTTAATTTGCTAATTTGCTTACTAGGTTTTTGAAATTGGTTAAATACTTGGGATTAAAAATGTGTTTAGGTTTTTCATGACTTCATTAACTTTATTAAGTGTGGTTTAATGTTTTAGATCATGCAAATCTAAGGTAGATTGTAGTTTGTGCATTTTTGCTTTGAAATTGTTAAATTTTAGGTATTTTGTAAACTAGAATATTAGGGTTTTTGGAATTTAATGAGATTAAATTCCGGGAATTGTTTATATGACTTATTTAAGATATTAAATAAATATATTGGCCGCTACATTCATTTAAACATCCTGTTTTGTACAAAAACGGCGAATTGTGCTTGCTAGATTTTCGGAAAAATGACTTTTTAAGTAAAATTGGGGTTTTTGTGAGTTTTAACCTAGTTTATATTAAAATTAGTGTTCGTGAATGTGCAAATGAGTGTGATTGGATTTTTCTCGATGGTTTGAGGTTTGTACATCGACATCGAGGGTTGGTTTGACTATTCTTGCATGCGTAGGCGATAGGTTTGGACCTATGCGTGATACGCGTGCCGATTTGATTTTCGTATGCCGTTTCGATTTCGAATTTAGTTTTAATGCGATATGGTGCGTTATGATATGTAGGTACCGCCATGTGGACTTCGAGACGACAAGCAAGCGCGTGGCGACGTCGGCACCGGCTAGCGAGGACCAGGTGAGTAGATTTATATCTACGGGGAGAAGTCGGGTGGACGGCGTATAGCACCCCCACAGTCCGTGGTGGTGTATACGGATGCGTATACACACCAACAATTATTATATGTTATTTGGGATTAATAATGATGTTTAGGATGGATATTGGTGTGTTGGATTACTTTAGTGTTGCGAACCCTAAGGTAGTGTTGCACTACACATACACACATACATACTTGCATACATTCCTATTGATATGTGCTCATAGGATTCTTTATAGTTATGGGTTCACATGGGTATGGGACTATGTGTTCACATACGGATTTGAGGATGATACTTGGGATTGAGCTGAGTCGATGAGATTTGATTTGAGGCCGTGAGATCGATGATATAGCAGGGTTCGTATTTGAGATACGACATGACGTTGTAGCGGGTCCTTGACGTAGTGTTTCACACACGTCCATGCATACGTAGGCGGTATCAGAATGGTACTAGACGTAGATCAGTACCCCGATCATGATATTTGATAAAGAGGATACCAGGTGAATAGTATGATGAATGTGATATTGACCCGTACCCATATTGGGATGCCGTACGACGGATTTACGTACGAGCTATATTGATGATTGATCCGCACTCTTGACTTGGGATGCCTGATTATAGATATGGTATCGGATATGATATTATTGAGGCGGGATCACCGACTATACATATACAGGTATGTATATGTATCGACTCAGATGATGGGCGGTTTCCTTACCTGTAGTTCAGCTTGTTACTTCAGCCGTATAGTTTAGTGTAGTTGTTAGATTAGATTAGACTCCTACCTATTTCAAAAACTAACAAATCGTGGGTATTTTAAAAGACAGCCCAAGGGATCCTACGGATATTTCAAAAGACTTATCTTTTCATAAAAACACCGTAGCCCCTATTTTCAAAACCCCATGATTCGTGTTATTTCAAAAGGCACCATTTGTAGGACTTATATTAGATTAATGCAGATTAGTTATAGTTACGTCTAGTTTTCAGCTCCCGCTCTTCTTTTGTGGTCCGCTTCGCATCGCATGCTTATTTTATGTTTCATACTCCATTATTGATATCATGCTGTTAGTGTTAGTTGTATGTATGCCCTAGAGGCCAGTATTGTACAGATGATGTATATTATATTGGATGCTTGGACATATATAGAGATGACTTTCTTGCTCGATATGATAGTATGCTATCTGGTTACCCTTTATCTTAACATGTACACTTGTCTCTTTAAACTTTTTTATAGTTACATGTTGGTAAAGCCCTTAGGATGTGTACTTGACTACCTGGACTATGATGCAGATCATACTAGTGGGGACATGGTAGTCCATAAGTACATCCTTCAAGGTCCCTAGTCGTGGGTGTATCGAGACGGGGCATCGATATACCAGAGTAGACTAGCGTATCCGCTTCTCGACCCATGAGATGGGCGATGGATGATCCCATATCCATTGGTGTTTGACATCAGAGATAGTATACGGGTGCTCTGTGTGGACTGGGTACACTGGACGGACTCGCCGAGAACTCCCAGATGGTATTATACCTCACGTCAGATGGCAGTTCTCAGATGACACTTATGCAGGTTAGTCTGTAGACCCGAGATCGTCATAGAGTCTTGTGTGATTCCCACTGTGCTTTGATTTCCACCTTACCATGTCGATGAGGGCGTGCAAAACGGTGGTCTTTGGGTACAGTCCCGAGTCACATGGAGGCAATGAGCGATAGGAGGGGTTTCGTCTCTCCCGGTATTGGGGGTTGATGTTGCGCAGTGTTCGATTGGCCGTAACAGGGAAGTCCCTGGCCAGGGCTGATCAGAGATTTGCTGGTAAGTGTTACCAGTAGTTTCTCGACCCGTTATGAGCCTTACATTGGCACGACTTATCGGTTATTGGGGTATGACGTTTACCACCCCTAGACTTGATATGCGACATATCAAACGAACAGACCGGACTGTACGGTAAGTGTTACTGGTTGGATTCACAGGAGTGTGAGTGGGCTAGCTCGTCGATCTTCTGATCGCTCAATACCCGGATGGCCGTTACATTTAGCAGACCGCTTGCGGCTTGTGAGTGCTTGATATGATCACCATCTGCTACCGGCGTATTGACGAGTCTTTAGAGTCCTACACAGAGGTTTCCTGGCTCAAGCGAAACGAAATAGGAGCGCATATGAGATATGTGCAGGACCGAGAATAATACGTGTATGTGATACCGTATTCAATTCTCGCGATGAATGTATCGATTGGTTATATGCGATATAACCTAGATATCGAATCAAGGATTGATTCGATAAGCCGATACATAGGATACTATTCGGTTATATGCGATATGACCGGATCGTTAAATCAAGTGTTGATTTAATGATCTAATGTATAATTATATATTTGTTATATTACTTTGCATTAACTAGTATTGGTTCATTTTAAAAGGATTTTCTCACTTGATGCACATTGTATATGTGATATATTTTTGTGCACATGTTTGTATCATGTTTGATGATACTTGCTCATTTGGTTAAGTGTAAACAATTAAACCATGGTTAAGAGATGATTAGGGTTTTGCTTTTTCATTTATTTATTTGTTTATTTATTTGGAAAAGATTTAGATAAGAATGGTGGCTATGTTTGTTTCTAGTTGAAGCTTCATGAAGCTTTGACTTCTTAACCATTCTTGTCTTCATGCTTAACCCTAACCCATCCAAGTAACCATGGTCTGTTCTCTACACTCTACCCTAGTTAGTTTATGATAAGTATTCATTTATTATTCATTTTAACTCAACACTTATCATAATTCTAGCTTCATCTTCTTCTTCATCTTCAAGAATGAAAACTTGATGCCATCAATGGCAACTTGAGCTAAAGTGTGAGAAATCCAATTCTAAAGTGAACCCACCTCCTATTTCTTCATCCTCTACCTCTTGCCAAGTTGTTTTGGGTGTTTTCTTCACAAGTTTCACAACTTGGTGAAGTTGGAGCTTGAACTTGTGATGCCTCGACGTAGATCATCTTCGGCACGAAGCTGACGAACTATTCCGCTCATTTCTTCGATGAAGCCGATGCAGGTGTCCGAGATCCGACTAGGACAGCGAGAGGACATCTACGTGGAGCTAAGGAAGTGGATAACTGGATCTACAAAGGTTGTAGCTTCTTATCTTTAGTTAAGTTGTTAACTAGATTCGTATTTCGCCTAAACATCTAGTCAACGATCCGTATTAGGGTTTCTCGGCACCCGTAAAATTTGAAATTGGCATGGTTGATACCTTGTGAGACCTCTATAGTGTGCCCAGGAACCCTACAGTGGTATCAGAGCCTAGCTAGAGCCTTAGGCGATGCTTAGACGATGTTTGAAACCCGATCGAACCCGAAACCCTAACTTTTTCATGCTCTATGGACTTTTTCTAAAATCTGGGATTTTTCCATATTAAAAATGCTTAAAAAATTCAGCAGGGAAATATAAGAATTACGATGCAAAATTTATCCCCTGAACAGTAAATAGTGCGGCGGAACCGCGGCAGAAGCCTGGCTTCGGCGGCGGTTCCGCGGCAAAATGATGACATCATCACTCCCATTTTGCACAGTAATTACTATTTTATTATGCTGAATTTTCTGGGAATTTTTAATTTAACTCAAGAGTTGAGTGTTCTGGGGTTGTATTGGGAATCGACGATTCGATCGGATTATCAAATCTTGTCTATGTGGCTTTCCGGATAACTTTAGAATATGTTAAAAAGTTCGACCGGATATAAATACCCAACTTTTCCCCTGCCGGAAAATTTCCAAGTGTTGGATTTTTCTGTGGTTTAAGGACGTTCTGAGTAGTGCAAGTAACGCGATGGTCCCTCTAGAAGACAACAAACCTTAACTCGATTATGTGACCGTCTTGAACTGCCCTTTGAACCTTCGGGTTTTGGGCAGTACGGCGTGCCACATGTGAGACGTTGGCTTGACCTTTCTACGTGAGGCATGAAGTGAACGTCTTTGAACTAATTTCATGTGTTGAACGGTTTCGGGACAATTTGGGTGTTCGAATGTTTGATCGGAAAGTTTAATATATTCTATTTATCCAGAATGGGATACAATAATTGGAATTCACAAACAGTTATGAGATAACTGAATGAATGTTATAAATCTAGCGGTTTAGTTTCATTTGATATTGAAAAGAGTTTTCGATAATGAGACTAAAATGCGGGGTTTATAATTGTTAGGCATGTGATGTCTAAGTATTTCATTTGATTAGGCATGTGATGTCTAAAGAGATTGCGGATTCCAACTGTTGTAGTTTTACACTTTCTTTTCTGTGACCGTAAGTGTAATATGTTATATCGCCGGTTTCGTTGCTATATGTCAACGACAATTGGGATACGCATGTTTACTTACGTTGATGACATGTGATGTTATGTGTTGCTGGATATGTTATATTGGATCGTCGTGTTTGAATAGCCGGGGGTTTTTATGTGAGATGAGCGTTTTTCATTTTCATTCATGTAAAAACTTGTATGTAATATTCTTTTATTTGGGGCACTTCCAGGTTGCGGAAGCTGTCACCCTTTGTATATTATTTACTTTTCCGCAATAGGATAGACCCAAGGAGGGGAGCACAAGTAACCGGGTTCTAAGGTCCAGTGGGAGACCATCTCGAGGAGTCGAGTCCGGGTCTCCTAACCCTAGAATTGGCAGGGTTGCTTGCCGCTCTCGTAGGGGTCTAGGGATGTGGGATTGGCTATTCATCACGACCGTGGAATCCGTGTTTTATACTGGCACGTATTGAAAACACGGACGTCCTAGTATATCCAATGTTTCATATGTTTCTTCTACTGCGATATCTGTAATGTGATCATGTGATGTTCTGTGATAGATACAGTATATAGTATATATGATATATTATATAGACGTTACTTATGTTTTGCACCCGCACTAGCCCTGCCCTGCTCTGTCGTTAGTTACCTAACCTAACGGTGCACGAGGGGACATCGAGGCGAATGCGGATGGCATAAGTGTACGTCATATCTATCTGTGATGTTTAGGTACTTCAATGATGGGACTTCATTAATGTGATTAATGAAAGAAAAGAAACCTAAGATGTTGTAGAATCAAATTTTAAACAAAACAGGTAGCTACAGTTCTTGCTTTGCATAGCGGTATATGTGATATATCCTGCACCTTATTCGATGAGGAAAGGACCGAGATCCCTTCACCGGGAGTGACTCCTTTAGCAATAACTGGCAGATGCTACATACTCGGTTTGCTTTTGACTGCTTCTATAGTTTTTGCTTTGCACAGTGATATATATGATATATCCCGCACCTCATTCGACGAGGAAAGGGCCGACGATCCCTTCACCGGGAGTGACCCCTTTAGCAAAACTAGAAAAGCCTCAAAATCTCTCCATTTAAAAAACTTCAATTGATTCTACAACGATATCAAGTTCATTACGCAATAGGTTTTCAGAAAAACCTGTCGTAGCCCTCCGTCATTTCAGATAAATCCTACTTAGTATTCGTGCTACGTTTGTTGACCTCCGTCAAGGCGTAGTGTGCGGTAGCTAACTAGTATTTATCTGCTTATGCATGTGATGCAGATTGGATTAGGGTAGTCGTACGACCTTGTTGACCTCCGTCAAGGGTCGTGCGGGTGGGTTTGATTCAATCAAGAAATGACGGGTTGAACTTAACTTGCACCCTGTGGTTTGTTGACCTCCGTCAAGGTCATAGGATGCTTGGGGCAAAATATTATCGGGAATTTCAAGTGTTGAAATTTGCAATGAGATTGCATACCTTCTATGAGATAGTTGGATCTCGATACCCACTACGAGTAAGAGTTACTCCTGGGAGAGTTTTGCACACTACAATTAGCCGATCAAGTAGGTGTCAATGGGGTTACGCCTCTGGGAAAACGAGGTTTACATTAATTAGGTCCGTGTGAAAGCACGGGGAACCTCCCTCAAAGTACCGACACTGGCCTGGCTGAAAGATCGACGAAGTTGTAGGGTGTAATTAATCCCGGCTAGTCTTACCTTTTAGGGTTTGAAGGAAGATTTGATAAAAAACCAGTGGGAGCCATCCTGATTAGATAAGATAATAACCAATCTGATCTTGCACGAGCATACGCTAAAGTGGTTTCTTCTCTCTCCCTCCAGGTAGCGACCATTTCATGCCCTAATGAAGATAATAATATGGATGTATTGACCGAACCCGCATGTTATACTATGCTGGGGAACGTTGGTTCTGTTCTTTCTTATAAGAGTTATAGGAATGAACAGGATATAGGGGAATACCAGGATTCCCAAGCCACCCGAATGAAGAAAGTACATGTTGATGCATTTTCTTAGGGTGTGTTCGTTACAGAGAACTGTTTCTCCATTTGCTCTACGTCCTGGGTATTAGATACCGGGTCAGGATCCCATATATGTAATCAGTTGCATGGGCTAAGGAAAGGTAAAGAACTTGGAGAAGGTGATAAAGACATTAGAGTTGGAAATGGTGCAATTGTTGCAGCTAAGACTGTCGGGGAATATCACCTTGTATTACCAACTGGTAATACATTGGTTCTGAACGAATGCTATTACATGCCGAACCTGATATGCAACATTATATCGGTTTCTTTGTTGACTAAAGAGGGATATAATTTTGTATTACAGGACAATGTTATGAACATTTTCCGTAACCAAAAATTGGTTGGATCAGGCACGTTGTGCAATGGCATTTATGTTCTAAATCAATCAACAGTTCTGAGCATAACAAACACACACAAGAGGAAGAGTTCTGAATTGAACGAATCCTTCTTATGGCATTGTAGACTGGGTCACATCAATGCGACACGACTAGCTAAGTTGCATAAAGATGGATATTTAAATCCGTTTGAATTTTCATCCTATGACACTTGCCAGTCATGTCTCAAAGGCAAGATGACCAAAACTCCGTTTACGGGACACGGAGAAAGAGTTACTGAACTCTTAGGACTGATACATAGTGATGTATGCGGTCCTATGTCTACACATGCCAGGGATGGTTCTTCATACTTCATTACATTCACTGACGATCTCTCTAGGTTCGGGTATGTGTTCCTGATGAAACACAAATCAGAAGCTTTTGAGAAATTTAGAGAATATAAACAAGAAGTTGAGAACCAAACCGGAAAAAGTATTAAAATCCTTCCATCTGATCGAGGAGGTGAATACTTGAGCAATGAATTCCTGGACTTCCTAAAAGAGAATGGGATTCTCTCTCAGCTAACTCCTCCATATACACCACAGCACAATGGTGTATCAGAACGGAGGAACCGCACCCTATTAGATATGGTGCGCTCTATGATGAGTGTAGCTGAGTTACCTGTTTCCTTCTGGGGATATGCACTGGAAACAGCTGCATACCTACTGAATAGGGTTCATACCAAATCTGTGCCTACCACACCATATGAGATATGGGAAGGGAAGAGACCATATCTTAATTTTATAAAGATATGGGGTTGCCCGGCCTATGTCAAAAGACAAAAACCGGACAAACTCGAGGCAAGGTCTGTTTTGTGTAAATTTGTTGGATATCCCAAGCATTCAAGAGGGTATATCTTCTACCACAGTGAGGAACAAAGAGTATTTGTTGCTCAACATGCTACCTTTTTAGAAAAGGAATTTCTTGCAAAAGAGATTTGTGGCTCTGAGGTAGAACTGGAAGAGGTTCCAGCTGAACAAAACACAACAGAAGATTTAGTGGAACCAGAGGATTCGGTAGCTCCCGATGAACCTCAACCTCTCCGCCGATCTAGTAGGGTTCCTCGCCAACCTGTGAGATACTACGGTTTTCTCATGGATGGTGGGAGTGAGGATTGCATCATGGATGATGATGACCCAACTAGCTTCGAGCAGGCCATCACGAGTAGGGACTCAGTGAAATGGCTGGATGCTATGCGGTCCGAGATGGAATCCATGTACACCAACAAAGTATGGACTTTGGAAGTTGCTCCTGAAGGGGTAAAACCCATTGGGAGCAAGTGGATCTTCAAGAAGAAACTTGGTGTAGATGGGAAAGTGGAGACTTTCAAAGCTAAACTTGTTGCAAAGGGTTTTCGTCAAAGACCAGGTGTGGACTATGATGAAACCTTTTCTCCAGTGGCTATGCTTAAATCCATCCGGATCATGCTTGCCATCACTGCATATCATGACTACGAAATCTGGCAAATGGATGTTAAGACCGCCTTTCTAAATGGTGATTTAGAAGAGTGCGTGTACATGACTCAGCCAGAGGGCTTCGTAGACAGTGGGAGCAGCGGGAAGGTGTGCAAGCTGCTTAAATCCATTTATAGATTAAAGCAAGCATCGCGGAGTTGGAACACCTGCTTTGACGTCGTTATCAAAGAGTTTGATTTCGTCAAAAATCCAGATGAACCTTGTATTTACAAGAAGGTGGCAGAGAGTAAGGTTGTCTTCCTCGTATTGTACATGGACGACATACTCTTGATAGGAAATGATATTCCTATGCTGCAATCGGTCAAGCTCTTCTTATCACAAAGATTCTCAATGAAAGATCTTGGTGATGCCTCCTGCATATTGGGGATAAGGATCTATAGAGATAGATCCAAACGGATATTGGGATTGTCCCAATCCAGGTACGTTGACACCATACTAAAGAGGTTTAGTATGGAAGAATCCAAGCGTGGGAACTTGCCCACGATCTCTGGAGTCACTCTTTCCAAAGAGATGTCTCCCAAGACTGATTTGGAGAGAGCTCGCCTGCAAGGGATACCCTATGCTTCGGCTGTAGGCTCTATCATGTATGCGATGCTATGTACCAGACCCGATGTAGCATACTCACTAAGTGTAGTGAGCAGGTATCAAGCTGATCCTGGAGAGAGTCACTGGACAGCTGTGAAGAGCATTCTCAAGTACTTGAGAAGGACTAAAGAGATGCTCTTGGTGTATGGTAACGGAGAACTCCAAGTGGAGTCCTTTACCGATTCGAGCTTCCAGAGTGATAAGGACGACTCTAAGTCGCAGTCAGGCTTTGTCTTTACCCTTTACGGAGGGACGGTTAGCTGGAAGAGTTCCAAGCAGGAAACCGTGGCAGACTCGACGATGGAGGCTGAATACATCGCTGCCAACGATGCTGCTAAAGAGGCTGTCTGGATCAAGAAGTTCATTACTGAACTTGGAGTGGTTCCATCCATTGAGCATCCAATACCTTTGTATTGCGATAACAATGGAGCGGTGGCTTTAGCCAAGGAACCCAGGTCCCATCAGCGATCCAGGCATATTCTGAGGCGGTATCACCTGATCCGGGAGATAGTTGATCGCCGGGAGATCGAGGTCAGGAGGGTTGACACGAAGAACAACACGGCGGATCCACTCACGAAGGCCATTCCCCAGATACAGTTTGAGAGACTCTTCGGGATGCTCGGTATGCGATACTACAGCAGCTGGCCCTAGTGCAAGTGGGAGATTGTTAGTTGTATGTATGCCCTAGAGGCCAGTATTGTACAGATGATGTATATTATATTGGATGCTTGGACATATATAGAGATGACTTTCTTGCTCGATATGATAGTATGCTATCTGGTTACCCTTTATCTTAACATGTACACTTGTCTCTTTAAACTGTTTTATAGTTACATGTTGGTAAAGCCCTTAGGATGTGTACTTGACTACCTGGACTATGATGCAGATCATACTAGTGGGGACATGGTAGTCCATAAGTACATCCTTCAAGATCCCTAGTCGTGGGTGTATCGAGACGGGGCATCGATATACCAGAGTAGACTAGCGTATACGCTTCTCGACCCATGAGATGGGCGATGGATGATCCCATATCCATTAGTGTTTGACATCAGAGATAGTATACGTGTGCTCAGTGTGGACTGGGTACACTGGACGGACTCGCCGAGAACTCCCAGATGGTATTATACCTCACGTCAGATGGCAGTTCTCAGGTGACACTTGTGCAGGTTAGTCTGTAGACCCGAGATCGTCATAGAGTCTTGTATGATTCCCACTGTGCTTTGATCTCCACCTTACCATGTCCATGAGGGCGTGCAAAATGGTGGTCTTTGGGTACAGTCCCGAGTCACATGGAGGCAATGAGCGATAGGAGGGGTTTCGTCTCTCCCGGTATTGGGGGTTGATGTTGCGCAGTGCTCGATTGGCCGTAACAGGGAAGTCCCTGGCCAGGGCTGATCAGAGATTTGCTGGTAAGTGTTACCAGTAGTTTCTCGACCCGTTATGAGCCTCACATCGGCACGACTTATCGGTTATTGGGGTCTGACGTTTACCACCCCTAGACTTGATATGCGACATATCAGACGAACAGACTAGACTGTACGGTAAGTGTTACTGGTTGGATTCACAGGAGTGTGAGCGGGCTAGCTCGTCGATCTTCTGATCGCTCAATACCCGGATGGCCGTTACGTTTAGCAGACCGCTTGCGGCTTGTGGGTGCTTGATATGATCATCATCTGCTACCGGCGTATTGACGAGTCTTTAGAGTCCTACACAGAGGTTTCCTGGCTCAAGCGAAACGAAATAGGAGCGCATATGAGATATGTGCAGGATCGAGAATAATACGTGTATGTGATACCGTATTCAATTCTCGCGATGAATGTATCGATTGGTTATATGCGATATAACCTAGATATCGAATCAAGGATTGGTTCGATAAGCCGATACATAGGATACTATTCGGTTATATGCGATATGACCGGATCGTTAAATCAAGTGTTGATTTAATGATCTAATGTATAATTATATATTTGATATATTACTTTGCATTAACTAGTATTGGTTCATTTTAAAAGGATTTTCTCACTTGATGCACATTATATATGTGATATATTTTTGTGCACATGTTTGTATCATGTTTGATGATACTTGCTCATTTGGTTAAGTGTAAACAATTAAACCATGGTTAAGAGATGATTAGGATTTTGCTTTTTCATTTATTTATTTGTTTATTTATTTGGAAAAGATTTAGATAAGAATGGTGGCTATGTTTGTTTCTAGTTGAAGCTTCATGAAGCTTTGACTTCTTAACCATTCTTGTCTTCATGCTTAACCCTAACCCATCCAAGTAACCATGGTCTATTCTCTACACTCTACCCTAGTTAGTTTATGATAAGTATTCATTTATTATTCATTTTAACTCAACACTTATCATAATTCTAGCTTCATCTTCTTCTTCATCTTCAAGAATGAAAACTTGATGCCATCAATGGCAACTTGAGCTAAAGTGTGAGAAATCCAATTCTAAAGTGAACCCACCTCCTATTTCTTCATGCTCTATCTCTTGCCAAGTTGTTTTGGGTGTTTTCTTCACAAGTTTCACAACTTGGTGAAGTTGGAGCTTGAACTTGTGATGCCTCGACGTAGATCATCTTCGGCACGAAGCCGACGAACTATTCCGCTCATTTCTTCGATGAAGCCGATGCGGGAGTCCGAAATCCGACTAGGACAGCGAGAGGACGTCTACGTGGAGCTAAGGAAGTGGATAACCGGATCTACAAAGGTTGTAGCGTCTTATCCTTAGTTAAGTTGTTAACTAGATTCGTATTTCGCCTAAACATCTAGTCAACGATCCGTATTAGGGTTTCTCGGCACCCGTAAAATTTGAAATTGGCATGGTTGATGCCTTGTGAGACCTCTATAGTGTGCCCAGGAACCCTACAGTTAGGACACCAGTACCATTACCGTTGATGCGTATGTACCACGTACACTTATTTGCCGGCTCACACACATCTTCATCGGTAATTGCCATGTCACGTACACCTTAGAAAATATTATTGCTTGACATAGCCTGTTAGCTAATAGTTAGACATGATATTAGTGTACTTGCCTTATATGTTAGTTTAGACATTGTAGTTATTACCTGCTACTTCATGCATACTGTTATTCATTGTTATGCCGCATTCATGGATTTTCATGCATATATTCACCATTTTACGTGTTATTGAGGTTTTGGATTCGGATTTCCATGAGATTTTCTGGATTTGGAGGAAAACCGCAAAAACATAAATAAACCTTTTTCCTCTTTTAAAATAAAAAGTGCGGTTTTCCCATGATGTATGAGTCGTCCACCATGAGTTTGCTGATGGATTTCGAGACCCGATTCGAGGAGACGGATGAACCGTTTCGGGTACATGGTGGACCCGGTAAGGTACCCCAGGGCAAGAAGCGCGTGATGATGACGATGTGAGCCTGGCAGGGGAGCACTACCTACCGGTGATATTACCCGACGCGTCGGATATCCGGAGGATACCGTCGTGGTCTTAAGATGGATGGTAGGGGCCAGTCTGGACTGATGGCGTCCTAGATATTGAGACTTGAGGTACATAAATTGTGACACAGAGATATCGAGGTATTTGGACACTTGTTTTGTGTCGATGCTGGGCACTGTTTTATGCTGATTTCATATATGGTACCTCATTTCTTTTAAAATACAGAAATCTCACTGATTTATGAAACCAGTTTTATTCAGTACATGCATTCTGTTTTATGCATTCATACATCATCCATATGATATATTGCTACCTGAGGCACTGACACGGGCACATGAGATTACACTCGGGTTAGATATTTACCCTAGCCTTGTTATAGGCTACGTGTTATATACATTTTTGAGGATATATTATGATCATTGACCTAGGATTGCGTTATTTATGCGATTTCTGTGCGTAGATATTTTTCTATTCACGAGTTGGCAACTCACCCCCGTTGTGCCCCAGTTTCTTACAGGTTGCCGTACAGGTTTCATTACGGCTTTGCGGGCTCAGTTTCATTCGGGTGACTTGCTAGTAGGTTGGTTTTTCTTGTATCGTAGCCATCATATTACCTTGTATAATATTATTCCGTTGTATCTAGTAAATTCCATCAACCAAACATGTATTTATTGAGATGGAGACCAGTGTTGGTTATTCTTTCGACCTTAGAGTCGCTCGTTATATTTCTGGTGGTTTTGAGTTTCCTTTTGAGTTTTGATCCTCGCCGTTGGCGTTGTATATTATATTGTTTGTGTGGTTGTGACCGTCGATTGACGAAGAGCTAGCTCCCGCTTGGGGATGCCCTTTTCTTGATTTCGTATACTATTCATGTTGTATCCCGTTTGGGGGCCAGTATTTACAAAGGAGACTCTGCCGAAATTTTCAGTAAATTTTTGATGTTTTAAAAACCGCATAATTCGGCTTATGCTATTGAAATTACTTGCTTTAAGTTGGTTTTTCCTGCACTCTACTATTTTTCTTGGTTTGGATTTCTGAGTTTTCGGTTTACTTAGATTACGTACGTCTCGAGACGTTCGTAGTTTAAGTGCCGGTCATGTTCCGTACTTTCGGGTCGTGACAAAAAATCTGTCTCCCAACTGGGCAGTTGTAGCGAAGAACGTGTCACGGTTTCATACGGCTACCGTTGCACAAAAAACCTAGGCCCCATGGCTGCGCAAATCCTGACCCCCAAGGTTGCTGTTGTTGCGCAAAACCTGACCCCCAAGACGGCTGTTCTGGAAAATCTGACCCCCAAGACTGGTGTTGTTGCTCAAAACCGGTCCCCAAAACTGTTGTTCCTCCGGTTGTTGTGCTTGTCCGGTATGCCAGGATTGCTGCTGACGGTATGGTGATCCAAACCACTGATCCTGCTATGTTGGTTCTCCGTGATGCTGCGGCTCTGGTGCCGGCTCATGCTGCGGCTCTGGTGCCGGCTCATGCTGCGGCTCTGGTGCCGGTTCATGCTGCTGCTTCGGTGCCGGCTCATACTGCTGCTCTGGTGCCGGCGATAAATATGGAAGAATATTATATGAACCGAATACACCACCAATTAATTGGTCTACACTTGAAAATAGAGCCTGAGTTTCCGGACCAGCATCAGTCGGGTATGGATCCTGCACCATTGATTGTATAAGATGCAACCCACGAGCCTGTCGTTACATTAGAAATAAGAAATAAGTATTGACTCATACCGCCGGATGTTAAAAAGTAATATAATATAAAGAATTCAACTTACCAATCTTGTTCCACGTGGCTTCTAGGCTCGTACCGCGTGATGTTTGGGAAGTCGTTAAGGGGAGCAGAAAGATATCTTATGGTGACACGCTTATACCACTGTAGATATGCTTCGGTAGCGTCGGTGGCTGTTTGGTCACCTATTTTCTGTAAGGCAATATTACGCTGCCTATCCTCCCATCTCAGCAAATATTGATGATGATGCTCCCTCCAATCACGCTCCGCCTTTCCTCCTCACATGTCTCTCTCTATTGTCATAGGCGAAGGCGGCGGGACAGGAATATGTTGCGATCTATTAAACTGTCGCAACACCCGGTCCAGTAGGTGCATGACAATGATATTAATGCAGAGGAGTGGGCATCGAGCCCGCCAAACCGGCTCTCCTTCGATACAGATGCCAGGTAATCTTTGCAGACAATCTGCTGTATAAGGCGTCCACGTGAACTGCGCAAATAATATAGTACAAAAATTGTGATGAAGATATTTCAAAATTTTAAAACAAATTTAATTACCTAAGTTATGGTTACCTGAGTCGCCTCCATGCGATCCAACTCATCTCTATAGTACCTAAGTACTCGACGAGGAGCCTTATACGCTTTCTTGCCATTCCACCAAGAGCCGAGCGGCTTTCCAGGGGTACCCAAGGAAGTTATTTTAACTCGATCCGGTCTTCCCATACACATATGCTCCCATGACCAAATCTATAAATAAAGTGTCAGATGATAAGAGAAAGAACCAATATTACAATTTTTCAAATTTCAAGCTGTGAAAAACAAGGAATTATCTAAAGTAATGTAATGCAGCCACAAATTTTATTCTTCGTTAGAGCACATGCCTTATCGAGTTCCTTATAATGAAAGGCCAGGGCCCCTGCTCCCCAAGCATATTGTCCACATACATCAAAGTCCGTAAGGAAGCCAAGGTATAACGGATGGACATGCGTTGCCGATTGGTCCGGTATCAACCAAAAACCGATCATGTACAGAATGTAGGCACGTGCATGTCTATCCAAGACTTCATCGGTGGCTTCATCAGGGATATTAGTAAATATATCTTTCAGCCAGTTTAAACTGATCTTATACCCCTTACTATAGCCTCCTGGTGCCTGATATTAGCATTTTTTGTGAAATATTAAAACTATAAATAATGTACAAAATGTCCATGCAATAGGTACACTAAAGAGGGGAAACAAAATGAATTTTTTACCTATCCGAAAGCAGACTCGGTATATGTATCCTAGTATGGGTTGTCGATATCTGGACCAACAATTTTTCCTCCGACCAATCCAAGCCCATTGACCCGTAAACCGAGTAAGAGGCCAATATCCTGGAGTGTGATAGTGGCCTCACCCCATCTTAGATAAAAAGTGTGGGTCTCTTTTCTCCAGCACTCAACTAGAGAGGTAACGAGGGCGTGGTCGATTTGGATATGACGAAGAAATGAAGCTTCATAAAATCCGGCCTTTCGAATCCGCTCAGTTATTCGCTGGTCGGTAACTATCCACTTGTCAGAACTATGGGTGACGACGGTGAGATTATCTCCATCCTGCAAAATGAAATCATGTTATTTTCAAATATTAGAATTAAAAGAAAGGGGTGATTAAAAAAAATTTAATAAGTTATGAATCTTTCCTCTCCATGTAATATATTAAAAGATCTGTGTTCGTTTTGATCAACGAGCAGAGATTTGTCGAATGGTTGATTCTCCATTGAGACAGTTTTGATATTTTAGATATGAGAAGAGACTTTGAACAGAGTTAATTTAACGATATTTTAGATATGAGAAGGGACTTTGGACAGAGTTAATTTAACGAAAACCACACACTGAAGAGGGCGGGGTTTTATAGGGAAAGGAGGGCGGGTTCCAGGAACCCACCCTCTTCAATGCTGTGTTGTCACATCAGTTTTTTATTGTTGAGTATTGTATGAATTCCCGGGATGGTCAAGTCAAATCGGTTTTATATTGTATTATATTTTTATCAGAACGAAGAAAGCGGGTTCTTAGAACCCGCACTCTTCAATAATTAAATGAGGGCGTTTTCCAGGAACCCACCCTTATATTTGTTGGATTCCCGGGCACTATAGTGTCAAGTCAAATCAGTTGTATTATAGTGTCAAGTCAAATCAGTTTTATATTGTATTATATTTTTATCATAACGAAGAGGGCGGGTTCTTAGAACCCATCCTCTTCAATAATTAAATGAGGGCGTGTTCCAGGAACCCGTCCTCATATTTGTTGGATTCACGGGCACGTCAAATCAAATCAGTTGTATTATAGTGTCAAGTCAAATCAGTTTTATATTGTATTATATTTTTATCACAACGAAGAGGGCGGGTTCTTAGAACCAGCCCTCTTCAATAATTAAATGAGGGCGTGTTTCAAGAACCCGCCCTCATATATGTTGGAGTCAAATCAGTTGTATTGTAGTGTCAAGTCAAATCGGTTTTTTAATGTTTTATATTTTTATCAGAACGAAGAAGGCGGGTTCTAAGAACCCGCCCTCTTCAATAATTAAATGAGGGCATGTTCCAGGAACCCGCCCTCATATTATTTATTACTAATTAAATGCCGCCGTGTTCCTATAAATAGCTCTCTACTATACAGCAACTCTCCATTTACCCTTATTTTATGCAAGTGTGGAGTTTAGGAAGAAGGTCAAGTTCAGTACCATAGTCGTGAGTGTTGGAGTCGAAAATTGTACCCCGGTTGACTAAGTCAAAGTCAAGGTCAACCCCAAGCCACGTAGGCCCAAGCCCGGATCAAGTAGGCCCATGTCCAGGTCGAGTCCAAACATGAAGTGGCCGTCCCCCCTCCATGCCCAAAATGAAATCATGTAATAAATAATTTTTTATGTAATTTTTTATGCATGAATGGGCATAGAGCCAAATTTTTGTAAAGCGCGTGGCTTATGTGCAAAAAGAAATGGCGCATGAGCCATGGGATGGCCAAAATGCCATTTTTGTAAAGCCCAAGGGGCTATATGTAAAGTGTATAGCCTATAAAGGACAAGGTAATGAAAATATCCCAACAACTTTTTTTCTCTCTCCAAAAAAAAGGACTCCAGATCTGAGACCTTTCTCCTTCCTCAAGGTTCTAAAACCTTCCTTTTTCTTTTGAATAAAATCAAGAGTTTAACTCTCCCTTTCTCAAAAATAAATAGTTCTTCACCATAAAACCTACGAAGAAGAGCTCGGATCTTCAATCAGATCTCAAAAGGGGGGGACTTTTAAGTCTTACCCCCCCCCCCTTTTTCCTCCAAGATCAGGCCGATCAAGAGGAGGAAGAAGGAGACTCATCCCCAAAATCTAATTTTGGACTGACCCAAGGCTCAAAAGAAGAGCCAAACATTTCTAGAAGTTTAACTCCTTTCTAGATTTGTGGGAGTTTAACTCCAGAAATTAATTTCTTGTTAGGAGTTCAACTCCTAAATTTGCCTTGGGAGTTCAACTCCCCAACCTAGGGGCTAGGCACCCTTTCCGCGGGTGTTTTCCCGTGGTCACGTGTGCGCACGTGACCCCAGGGCGCCAAGGCGCCCATCGGTCATGTATGCCCACATGACCCCAGGGCGCCAAGACACCCATCGGTCACGTGTGCCCACGTTGTTGGGTTATATTCACGCCTGAGCCTCCAAACGAGGCGGTTTGCGGAACAAAAATTTTCTAGAGCTTTAAAAGGGGCTCAAAGATAACTCTAAAACCGGATATTTACCATAAAACCAACTAGCAAACAAAGAGATGCTAACTACTATGAAAAATGGTATACCAAAAGAATCGAGTCCTTCGGTCTTCTTTCTTCATCCTTAGCTCCTAGCAAGCGCCTTGAACATGCTTGAACTTCAAATCCGGCTCCATCGGTCCATCGGGATCGTGCTTGTTCTCCGGCCTCCTTTTGTCGTAGATGATCCACCCGGGGTGTCACGACCCAAAATAGCCCGTGACTGGCACTTGAATCATATGAAGCCTATAGGACCCCATCTAATTCAAGTAAGCCAAAAACCCAGAAATCTAAAACCATTTTAAGGAGTAAATAAGAAACTAGTTTTTAAGAAGTAAGGAAAAACATGTTTTAAAAACAAGGGTTTTAAATAAGTAAGCCGAATATGCATTTTTAAAATCTATATTCTTTTCTGAAAATTTCGGCAGAATTTCTTTTGTAAATACTGGCCCCGAACGGGGTACAACAAGAATAATATATACGCAATGATAAAAGGCATCCCCAAGCGGGAGCTAGCTCTTCGTCAATCGACGGTCACAACAACGGAAGCAATATAATATACAACACCAAAGGGCGAGAATCAAAACTCAAAAAGAAACTCAAAATCAACATGAAAACCATAATACTACAACACGCGACTCTAAGGACGAAATAATACATAACTGGTTTTCTAAGTCTGAAACAATGTACAAGTTTTGGTTGATGGAATTACTAGATACAACTGAATAAAATAAGTACAAGGGTGGTCACGATGCGAGTGAACCCACCTACCAATGCAATCACCCAGAAAGGGAGCAGTGTGCCAGAAAAGACGCAATGAAACCTGTACGGCAAAACCTGCAAGAACTGTGGCACAACGGGAGTGAGTTGCCAACTCGTGAATAGAAAACATCACAGAGCAGAAATCCTATGCATGACATAATTCTAGGTCAATACGATCAAATATATATATAAACCTCAAATGAATAAATCTGAAGCATAATAAGGTGGCAATGTAACATCTATACAAGAGTGTAGTGCCAAGTGCTCGTGCCAGTGCCTCAGGTAATAACATGTCATAAATATGAGGTATGATCAATGTAATCAATGTCAATTATATCAGGAAGTCTATGAGTATGTGGATATCATCCAACTATGTGATCAATGTCTGTATGTATATGGATCTCGTCCATGTGTCACCCAATGACTATAAGCATCATGCATGTAAATATCAGAAACATATGCATGGGAGTATGAGGATGTAAATCAACATGTGTCGCTCGCGACATATCAAAATTATAGAACCTGAGTGTCTAGCATCGACACTCGAAAACATCATGAAAACTGTGCCTAGCATCGGCATGTAAATCCTCATATATATAGGGCCCCGTCCGTCTGAATCGGCCTATATCATCTCTCAACTCCGGTCGGTATCCCCCAGGTAACCGCCGAGCTCAAAACAATCACCGATAGGTAGTACTCCCCCGCCAGGCTCACCGTATAACATATACGAGCCTTCTTGCCCTGGGGTACCTCACAGGGTCCACCATGTACCCGCATACGGTGCCTACCGCTCCTCGAATCGGGTTTCACATGCCACTCTCAGAACCGAGAAAACACATGGTGGACGCACTGAAATATCATATCAAGGGTAACCGGGTTTTTAAAACAATACATACTCTCTTTTTAAATACCCACGGTTCCCAAATCCAGAAATATCATGGAAACAACATATCTCAATGCGTATAATCAGAAAGCATGATGTATGTGACATATAAAAGAATGTAAGCATATCAGTATATCATGCAACATGGAATAGCAATGCACATATTGGGGAAAACCGCTCTTTTAAAATGAATCAGTTTTAAAGAGTATCTTGCGGTTCCCAAATCTCTGTAGGGTGTTTTTCGTCACCCCATTGAGATGGGAATACGCGCGCGCTTGTCAGGCGTATACTACAGATTCCCCCTGCCTAGGGTAGGCGGGGGTTTAATGATTGTGGGGATCCGAATCTCCGGCAGCCGCGGACTAAGCTGCCGTTAATTATCCCTCGCCTTTGGGGCGGGGGAACCTCCGATTAACAGGTTAAACTAGTCATGCGAACTCAATGTGCAGTGTACATGCGTTTTGTTTTGAAAGGGGGGTTTTGGATATATCGAGAGCCACGCAGAGTTTTTACGGGGGTCCCGCTACCCGGATAGCGGGCTGGGGGTCAAGGGGGCTAGCAGCCCCCTTGCGGGGTTCGGGGCAGCGCCCCGGCCCGAAAATTTTTTTTGGAGGGGGAGAATGTTGCGGAGTGTGAATTTGTATACATATGTATATGTATATGTATGTACATAAAAAGAGGGGAAAAAGGCATCCAAGGGATGCGTGGAGCCAGCGCCTTGAGCGCTGTGCGCTTAGGTGCTGTGCGCTCAGGCGCAAGCACGCCACATGTCGGCACGTGGACGCTTTGCGCATGAGCGCTGCGCGCAGGTGCGCAAGCGCGCGCGCCACGTGTCGGCACGTGGGCGCTTTGCGCAATGCGCGTTGGAGCGCAAGCGCGCGCGTGCCACGTGTCGGCACGCGGGCGCTTTGCGCACTTGCACAAGCGCAGATGCGCAAGCGCGCGCGCGCGCCACTTGTAGGCACGCGGGCACTTTGCGCAATGCGCGTTGGAGCGCACGCGCGCGCGCCACGTGTCGGCACGCGGGCGCTTTGCGCACTTGCGCAAGCGCGCAGGTGCGCAAGCGCGCGCGCCACGTGTCGGCACGCGGGCACTTTGCGCACTTGCGCTGCGCGCCGGCGAGGATAAGAGGCTTTTAGCCTGAAAAAAGATTTCTCAAAAGAGAAATCAGAGAGGAGTCGGGCTCCTGAATGTGTTTTGGGTTTAATGGAAGTGGTTCTTCTTCTTCCTCCTCTGTTAGCTGGATCTTGAAGATCAAGGAATGTGAAATCTCAAAATCTCTCCTTTTTAAGATCTGATGACAGATCCAAGTTCCCCTTGATGGGTTTTGTGGTGAAAAACTAATTTGTTTTATAAAAAGGAGAGTAGAACTCTTGATTTAATTCAAAAGAAAGAAGAAGGTTTTGGAACCTTGAAGGAGGAACAAAAGATCTCAGATCTCAAACTTTTTTGGAGAGAGAAAAAGTTGTTGGGATATTTCATTATCCTTGCCTTTATAGGCCATACACTTTACACATAGCCCCTTGGGCTTCACAAAATGGCACTTTGCCTATCCCATGGCTCATGTGCCATTTCTTTTTGCACATAAGCCATGGGCTTACAAAATATTGGCTTTGTGCCCATTTTGCATGCATTCATGCATAAATAATTACATAAAAATTATTTATTACATGATTTATGTTTTAGCATGGAGGGGGCTGGCCGCGGGCTCGACTTGGGCATGGGCCCGCTTGACCTGGGCTTGGGCCCACCTGGCTTGGGGTTGACCTTGACTTTGACTCGGTCAACGGGGGTGTAAATTTTTACCCCAACAAAGTGCCCCCCATCAATAAATGCACACCACATATGTGGGTCGTGTGCATGAAATTGATGGATCTTCTTTCACGTGGAGGCGACTTGCTTTGGTTCCTACTTTTTAGGATGCGCTGCCCTTTTTACGACATGGACGGTCGACGCTTAACGCGTCTCCGAGACGGAGTGTCCGTGGTAGACGTTTCCTTGGCCCGGAGCGATCTGGTTCCTGCTTTGTAGGAAACCCACACTGCCCTTTTTGCGACATGGACGGTCGACGCTCTGATCCGGAGCGATTTGGGTTCCCAATTTGCGGGAGCCTGCATTGCCCTTTTTGCGACATAGACGGTCGACGCTCTGTTACGAAGCGATTTGGGTTCCCAATTCGCGGGAGCCTGCACTGCCCTTTTTGTGACATAGACGGTCGACGCTCTGATCCGGAGCGATTTGGGTTCCCAATTTGCGGGAGCCTGCACTGCCCTTTTTGCGACATAGACGGTCGACGCTCTGATCCGGAGCGATTTGGGTTCCCGATTTGTGGGAGCCTGCACTGCCCTTTTTGCGACATAGACGGTCGACGCTTGACACGTCTCCGAGACAGAGTGTCCGTGGTAGACGTTTCCCTTTCCCGAAGTGATCCGATTCCTGCTTTGTAGGAAGCCTGCACTGCCCTTTTTGCGACATGGACGGTCGACGCTTTGATCCGGAGCGATTTGGTAGACGTGTCCCCGGCACGGAGTGTCGCTTTGGACGTTTCCCTGATGCGGAGTGTCTGTTGTCGATGTGCCCCCGGCACAGAGTGTCTGCTTGACGTTTCCCCGAGGCGGAGTATCGGCTGGTTGACGTTTCCCTGATGCGGAGTGTCTGTGTTGGACGTTTCCCCGATGCAGAGTGTCGCAGGTTGACGTGTCCTCGGCACGGAGTGTCGCTGATCGAATTTTCCCCGGCGCGGAGTGTCGGGTTGACTTTTCCCCGGCGCGGAGTGTCGCTGATCGACTTTTCCCCGGCGCGGAGTGTCGGGTTGACTTTTCCCCGGCGCGGAGTGTCGTTGATGGACTTTTCCCCGGCGCAGAGTGTCGGGTTGACTTTTCCCCGGCACGGAGTGTCGCTGATCGACTTTCCCCGGCGCGGAGTGTCGCTGGTTGACTTTTCCCCGGCACGGAGTGTCGCTGATGGACTTTTCCCCGGCGCGGAGTGTCGGGTTGACTTTTTCCCGGCGCGGAGTGTTGGGTTGACTTTTCCCCGGCGCGGAGTGTCGCTGATTGAATTTTCCCCGGCGCGGAGTGTCGGGTTGACTTTTCCCCGGCACGGAGTGTCTCTGATGGACTTTTCCCCGGCGCGGAGTGTCGCTGGTTGACTTTTTCCCGGCACGGAGTGTCGCTGATGGACTTTTCCCCGGCGCGGAGTGTCGAGTTGACTTTTCCCCGGCACAGGGTGTCGTTGATCGACTTTTCCCCGGCGCGGAGTGTCGCTAGTTGACTTTTCCCCAGCACGGAGTGTCGCTGATGGACTTTTCCCCGGCGCGGAGTGTCGGGTTGACTTTTCCCCGGCACGGAGTGTCGCTGATGGACTTTTCCCCAGCGCGGAGTGTCGCTGGTTGACTTTTCCCCTGCACGGAGTGTCGCTGATGGACTTTTCCCCGGCGCGGAGTGTCGGGTTGACTTTTCCCCGGCATGGAGTGTCGCTGATCGACTTTTCCCCGGCGCGGAGTGTCGCTGATGGACTTTTCCCCGGCGCGGAGTGTCGGTGGTTGACTTTTCCCCGGCACGGAGTGTCGCTGATGGACTTTTCCCCGGTACGGAGTGTCGGTGGTTGACTTTTTCCCGGCACGGAGTGTCGCTGATCGACTTTTCCCCGGCGCGGAGTGTCGGTGGTGTGATTCCGAGGTGGAGCATAATTCCGGCTGGTTGACTTTTCCCCGGCACGGAGTGTCGCTGATCGACTTTTCCCCGGCGCGGAGTGTCGGTGGTTGACTTTTCCCCGGCACGGAGTGTCGCTGATGGACTTTTCCCCGGCGCGGAGTGTCGGTGGTTGACTTTTCCCCGGCACAGAGTGTCGCTGATCGACTTTTCCCCGGCGCGGAGTGTCGGTGGTGTGATTCCGAGGCGGAGCATAATTCCGGCTGGTTGAGTTTTCCCCGGCACGGAGTGTCGCTGATCGACTTTTCCCCGGCGCGGAGTGTCGGGTTGACTTTTCCCGGCATGGAGTGTCGCTGATGGACTTTTCTCCGGCGCGGAGTGTCGGGTTGACTTTTCCCCGGCACGGAGTGTCGCTGATCGACTTTTCCCCGGCGCGGAGTGTCGGGTTGACTTTTCCCCGGCACGGAATGTCGCTGATCGACTTTTCCCCGGCGCGGAGTGTCAGTAGTTGACTTTTCCCCGGCACGGAGTGTCGCTGATCGACTTTTCCCCGGCGCGGAGTGTCGGTGGTTTGATTCCGAGGCGGAGCATAATTCCGGCTGGTTGACTTTTCCCCGGCACGGAATGTCGCTGATCGACTTTTCCCCGGCGCGGAGTGTCGGTTGATTTGATTTCGAGGCGGAGCATAATTCCGGCAGGGAAAGCGGATATCCCGAGGCGAAGCATGATTTCGATACGGGGTAATTTCTGGGACAGAGTATGATTCCGCCATAGAGGTTGTTGGTCTGATTTGATTTGGGTTGACATCAGCATCGCTATACTGGAATATAATACCAGGAGCGAATCATCATCTGTCTTGAGAGGATTCGGGAATTGGTTTTGTTTTGGCATCTGCATTGCTGCCCTGGAATAATGCCAGGAGCAACTCATCATTTGCCCCGGGAGGATTTGGATTTGGTTTGTTTGGCATTTGCATTGCTGCACTGGAATAATGCCAGGAGCAACTCATCATGTGCCCCGAGAGGATTTGAGAATTGGTTTTTTTTTTTTTTTGACGGCATCTGCATTGCTACACTGGAATGATGCCAGGAGCAACTCATCATTTGCCCTGGGAGGATTTGGATTTGGTTTTTGCTTGGCATCAGTATCGCTACACTGGAATATGGTACCAGGAGCGAATCATCATTTGCTCTTTCTTATCAGGAAGCGATGGCTTAGGAGACAAGTTTTAGGTCCCTATCACCTAAGACTTTCAATTTTGTGAGCCGTGAGGGTCTCACAAAGCATTTTCTCCCTACGGGTCGTAAGGATCCCGTAGGTGTATTTTCTCCTTAGGAGTCGTGGGGACTCTTAAGTGTGTTGCTCCTTTGTGAGTCGTAGGGATCTCACGCGGGAATTTTCTCCTCACAAAGTCGAGAGGACTTTGTGAGTGCATTTCATGTCTTTTTTTTTCTTTTACGAGTTTGCGCCCTTTCGGGTTTTCACAAACACGCCGGCAGTCCTGCTGTTTTTTTTACTCACGGAGCCCTTTCGGGTTTTCATCCGTGCCCATTTCGCTTGTGGACATACCGTTTTTTTTTTTTGGAGAGATCGGGATTGTTTTATGCCCGTGGATTGTATACGGTTTTGCAGGATGTATGATCCAGACCGTAGGGCAGGAAAAATTTCGGGACTTTGTTGGCGTCTGCATCGCTGCACTGGAATGTGGTACCAGGAGCGACTCATCATTCGCCGTTTTGGAATTTGGTTGGCGTCTGCATCGCTGCACTGGAATATGGTACCAGGAGCGACTCATCATTCGCCATTTTGGAATTTGGTTGGCGTCTGCATCGCTGCACTGGAATATGGTACCAGGAGCGACTCATCATTCGCCACTTGGGGATTGGGGAGCGATGGCTTAGGAGACAGGTTTAGATCCCTATCCCCTAAGACTTTTCAATTTTATGGGCCGTGAGGGTCCCATAAAGGTATTTTCTCCCTGCGCGTCGTAAGGATCCCGCAGGTGTATTTTCTCCTTAAGAGTCGTGAGGACTCCTAAGTGTGTTTTTCCTTAGTGAGTCGTAAGGATCTCACGAAGGTCCGTTGTCCTCGTGTATCGTGAGGGCACATGAGTGGGTCTTTCCAATGAAGCATAATTCTAAAGGTGGAGACCTGCCGCGTAACTGGTGGTTGCGGTGGGGGCATGTGTATGTTGAGAATTATTTGAGCCCGTGGATTGTATACGGTAGTCAATTTGGGGACTAAACGTAGGGCTGGAAGAATTTTGGGAAATTGGATTTTGGTTGGCGTCTGCATCGCTGCACTGGAATATGGTACCAGGAGCGACTCATCATTCGCCGTTTTTGTTTTGTTTTTTTTTTTTGTTTTGTTTTTGTTTTTTTTTGTTTTACCGCGATTGCTCTATCATTTCAGCTTTTCTTATCGCGAAGATCGCGATTGCCCTACCATTTCGGCTTTTATTCGCGGTTGCCCCATCATTTCGGCTTTATTTCATCTTTATTTTACTCGCTGATTTTTATTGCGGGTTGCCCCATCATTTCGGCTTTTCTTTATTTTTCTTTTATTTACACATTTTTTTTATTTACATTTTTTTTTACATTCCCCAGTTTAACGACTTAGAGGTCGACTGTTCCCAGTTTAATGACATGGCGGTCCTCTTTGCTTATCCCAGCTCCTTGAACTTTGATCTTGGCGGAGCTGTATTGATGACCTAGCTCTGTGGCTTGCCGACACATCCGAGGATTGTGAGGCTTTTCCCAGCTTATATTGGTCCTCTGCCCAATCTTTGAAAATATAGCAATCTTCGATGGTATGACCCACCACTCTATGATATGGGCAGTATATGGGATTGCCGGTCATGTTCATTTCCTGTGGCCTCTTTGGAACAGGCAGTTGCAGACCGTTGTTCAAGGCGTCCATGAATATTTTGCGGACTTCATCCCTCCTGAAGGAGTATACCTTCTTCTTTCTCTCCATTGGGGTAGGTGCCTTTACTGATGCTGGTCCTCGAGGCCAATCGGTCTTTGGTTCGCCCTTTTCAGATAACGGCACATGTCTGGGAGGATTAGGTTCCCGAAAGGCTTCGGTCTCCATTTGCATGAAATCGGCGGTCGTAGCTTGACTGCTTGCTAACGCGCCTTTAGACAGTTCTATCTCTCCCGCCATGTATTGCCTTTCGACCCAATCTTTGAAGACGAAGCAGTCCTCAATGGCATGACCTATCACCCTGTGATAGGGGCAATATTCTGGGTCATCGGTCATATTCGCTTCTTGCGGTCTCTTTGATTCCGGCAGTTGTAGACCGTTTCTTAGGGCGTCCTTGAATATCTTGTGGACTTTTTCCCTTTTGAAGGAATAGACCTTTTCCAGCTTCGCTTTCAGAGGCGATTCCCCCCCGGCGTATGTATCGGAGGGACTAGAGGCTGATTGCGGCCGTTTTTCTCGAAGGCGCTCCGCTTTTAGGTTGGAAGGGATATCAGTTGGCTGCCCCGGGGTATCGATCCCTGGCTCATGAGCCAAAATTTGATTCTGCTGTAATTGCAATCGGGCGACTTGGGTCGCGAGATCTGCTACGACGTTTGCCAGCTCGTCGACTTTGGAATAGACCTCGGCCATCTTCTCATCCCTGTCCTGAAATTGCCTTTGAAGCCATTGGAATAATGCTTGCTCTGTAGTTCCGGCTATGACAACCGGGTAATCTTTATTGCCTGAGCTCCATTCCGTAGGAACCACGGGCTCCTCTGGCTTATCGGCCTGAGCGGGCTCTTCATCATTTAGATCGAGCCGATGCTGGGTAGCGTCAACCGTATCATCACCATGGCTGTGAAGAAGAAGCGGGTTCGTTTCTTCATGTCCGGCCATGTAGACAGTGTGGATAACACATTCAGCCGTTCTTTCACCACTGGCAGCTGGTTTCGCGGAGCGGTCCGGGTTTTGGAAATTCATAAATTTTAACATGGCCAGAGCCCTAGCCCTTTTGTTGGCTCTATATCTGAGCCGCTTCTGCCTCAGCTTCTCTGCCTTAAGCGCTTGGCAGGCTTCTGCTCTTCGGGAAGCCGCCAAAGGCCGAGTGATGGGGAGACTTGAGAAGACACCCAATCGAGCAGTTGTCAGAGACACCGCCGGAGCTTTCTCGAGAGGCCTTGTTGCTTTGTTGGTGTTGATGTCCTTGCCCCCAGCTGGGGCTACGGAAATTCGTTCAGACACCGACTTGCGTTTAGGTTGGGGCATCCTCGAGACTACCACGTTTGGCCTCCTGCCTTTCGAGACCAGTTTGTCTGTTGCTGGAGCTTGAGGAGCTGGGATGGCGCTAATTGGTATGAACATAATAGAGCCGAATGGTAGCAGCGGCTCCTCCCATTGTCGCCCGAGACTGGCCGGAAGGACCGTCCTGGAGTCCATCTTCATCGTGTAGGAGACGGGAGTCGTGCTGAGAGCTGAGATCGTCCTTGGAGACATTGTTGGAGGGTGATTGCTTGAAGACCTGCATGAAAGAGCATTGTTTTAGTATAAATACAGATATGTACATTGATTGAGTTCGCATGAACGCTTGACCCGAAATATGGGAGGAGAGATTGGTCCCACCGGGCGTGCCAGAATCTGTAGGGTATTTTTCGTCACCCCATTGAGATGGGAATACGCGCGCGCTTGTCAGGCGTATACTACAGATTCCCCCTGCCTAGGGTAGGCGGGGGTTTAATGATTGTGGGGATCCGAATCTCCGGCAGCCGCGGACTAAGCTGCCGTTAATTACCCCTCGCCTTTGGGGCGGGGGAACCTCCGATTAACTGGTTAAACTAGTCATGCGAACTCAATGTGCAGTGTACGTGCGTTTTGTTTTGAAAGGGGGGTTTTGGATATATCGAGAGCCACGCAGAGTTTTTACGGGGGTCCCGCTACCCGGATAGCGGGCTGGGGGTCAAGGGGGCTAGCAGCCCCCTTGCGGGGTTCGGGACAGCGCTCCGGCCCGAAAATTTTTTTTGGAGGGGGAGAATGTTGCGGAGTGTGAATTTGTATACATATGTATATGTATATGTATGTATATAAAAAGAGGGGAAAAAGGCATCCAAGGATGCGTGGAGCCAGCGCCTTGAGCGCTGTGCGCTTAGGTGCTGTGCGCTCAGGCGCAAGCACGCCACATGTCGGCACGTGGGCGCTTTGCGCATGAGCGCTGCGCGCAGGTGCGCAAGCGCGCGCGCCACGTGTCGGCACGTGGGCGCTTTGCGCAATGCGCGTTGGAGCGCAAGCGCGCGCGCCACGTGTCGGCACGCGGGCGCTTTGCGCACTTGCGCAAGCGCAGGTGCGCAAGCGCGCACGCGCGCCACGTGTAGGCACGCGGGCGCTTTGCGCAATGCGCGTTGGAGCGCACGCGCGCGCCACGTGTCGGCACGCGGGTGCTTTGCGCACTTGCGCAAGCGTGCAGGTGCGCAAGCGCGAGCGCCACGTGTCGGCACGCGGGCGCTTTGCGCACTTGCGCTGCGCGCCGGCGAGGATAAGAGGCTTTTAGCCTGAAAAAAGATTTCTCAAAAGAGAAATCAGAGAGAAGTCGGGCTCCTGAATGTGTTTTGGGTTTAATGGAAGTGGTTCTTCTTCTTCCTCCTCTGTTAGCTGGATCTTGAAGATCAAGAAATGTGAAATCTCAAAATCTCTCCTTTTTAAGATCTGATAACAGATCCAAGTTCCCCTTGATGGGTTTTGTGGTGAAAAACTAATTTGTTTTATAAAAAGGAGAGTAGAACTCTTGATTTAATTCAAAAGAAAGAAGAAGGTTTTGGAACCTTGAAGGAGGAACAAAAGATCTCAGATCGCAAACTTTTTTGGAGAGAGAAACAGTTGTTGGGATATTTCATTATCCTTGCCTTTATAGGCCATACACTTCACACATAGCCCCTTGGGCTTCACAAAATGGCACTTTGCCTATCCCATGGCTCATGTGCCATTTCTTTTTGCACATAAGCCATGGGCTTACAAAATATTGGCTTTATGTCCATTTTGCATGCATTCATGCATAAATAATGTAGCGTCTTGAAAAGTCGTTTTGGTGTTTTCCTGAAATTCGGTGAAAATTCGGTATTTTTCCGAAAACCGTCTTTCTCGATATTTTGCAGTTTAGGGCTAATTATACCTTAAATGGATAGGTAATTACTTGTTTTTAGTAGCTAATGAGTTAATTATGAAATTTTTGTCATTAAAAAATTTTTCCCTATTTTTCAATTTTTTAATATTATTTTAAGCCGGTAAGAAAATACATTAAATAAGCGATAAATACAAATTTTTCCGGGCTAATTTTAATCTCTAAAATTATGATAATTATAATCTAGTGATAACATAAATTTTTAGTAATTTATTTTGATTTTTTTCAAATTTTTATGATTTGAAACGAATTTATTGAATTTTGGGCTAAAACTTGCAATTTTTGAGTTGTAGGGGGCCTTTTTGCATAAAATTTCTTTTGTAAAACCCCTCTCTCTTTTTCCTCAGCCCTAGGATAGCCCCACCTTGTGTGAGACGAGAAATTTCTGGCCTCATTTCTTGAGTTGCTTCTTGAGTTGAAATTTGATAGTTTTTGGAATTAATGTAAATATAATGGATAAAGTATGATACATTGACTTTTGTGGACTTGACCATGACTTTCCCCACTTGCCCACACCCTCCCCCATTCCTCCTCTGGCCGAAAATCCTGCACACCCTCTTCTTCCTCTCTTTTCTTTTCATTTTCTTCAATTTCTTCAAGAAAATACATCAAAATCCATGATTTAATTCAAAAATCCAAACAAAATCCTTAAGCTATCATTATCCTTATCCATTCTTGCTTGGATCTTGGTGTTGAGGCCATCAATTGGAGCAAAATTTTCTTGCTTGATCCATAGATCAAGAGGTATAATTTCTATCATGTTAAATTCTTTTGTTTAAGTTTCTTATGTTGTATGGTTTAGTGTTAATTTAGTGTAGTTTAATCTAGTTTTCTTAGGTTTTGCTTGAAAAATCTAACTAGGGTTTGAAAGCCATAATAGTTAATTAAGTTGTTTTATAATTAATCTAGTGGTTAATGAACTAATCTATATGGTTACCTTGTTATGTAGTCTTTTATTTGTGTTAATTTAGTTAACTTTAAAAGTTCGATTTTAGTTGTAATTGTCGTTTTAAGGAATTTCAAGAGAGGGTTAGTGTATGGAATTGAGTTGTGAAGCTTGATTAGTGAGTTGATTAAGGTTTAGAAAACATTATTTAATTGATTAAACCTAATTTGCTATCTAGTGTTTTGCTAACCTTAATCTAAGTGGTTAACTTGCTTATTAGGCTAAAAATTAGTGTTAATTAAGTTTTTCAAGTATGGATTTTGATTTGCAATTGCTATTTATAAAAATCAAGAAAGGGTTTGGTTGTGGAATATAGGTTTTGGAGCACGGTTAATGTGTTGTAATTAGTGTGTGTGGATTGCTTGTAGTGTGCTTGGGTGAGTATGCTAGATTGTAGTTGTTTTGTCGTAAATCGGCGACGTTGCACCGATTTTTGGAATGTATCTGCTTACTAGATTTTATATATAAATTATGTGATGGATTATTTTCGACATCTTGATGATCGTAATGGCTTGTCCTACGAATTTTAGGATGCGTGAGTGCGGATTTTTGGGTAGTCGGGTTTTAGTTTTGCCGGGCGACCAAATCGGCGTTTTTTGGCAGTTTTTGCGATTTTCGCGTGTGTCCGCGCACTTTGTGCACGTTGTACCTAGCTAGCGAACTTGAGTAGTTTCGTTGGGATTTTGCGTCGTTCTTGATATGTAACCTTATATTTGGTGCTGATGTAAATTCCAGGTTCGGTCGTGGAAACGTCAGACGCGGTGCGAAAGGGAAAGACGGTGATTGGACACAGCTAACCAGGGATTCCGGTGAGTAGATTTAACATCTACGGGGGACGATCGTTTGGATGGCGCAAGTCGCCCGATAGAAATAGTAAATTGGATAATCACTTGTGACATTAGAATAATAATACTGGCATGATAATTGCTGCAATTAGATCAATATGCTATACCCATATATGCAAACTCAATTATAGGACACATGCACCATTACCAGGTTTTTATATGCAGCACGAGCACTATTCATGCTTACACACACACCCTGGTAATTGCCATGCCACCACACTAGATAACCTTTAATTTAAACCTTTTACTAATTGATACTTAAATTGTGCTATTTCCTTAAAATGAAACCGTAGGATTGCTATTCATGTGCATGTACTTCATCATATTCATTGTTCATGCTTAATACATTAATCACACATCGCAACTTGATTATTGATATCATACGCATTCATTATCATTGATATATGCACTTATGAGGATTTCTTGAGATTTCATGATATTGCTGGATTTCGGGGGAAAGCCGCAAAATTTCCAAACTTATGATATTTTTAAAACATGTAAATTGCGGTTTTCTAGTGATGTAAGTGTCGTCCACCATGAGTTTGCTGTGGTTTTTGGAGACCCGTTTCGAGGAGTTGGATGAACCGTTTCGGGTACATGGTGGGCCCGGTAGGGTACCCCGGGGCAAGAAGCTCGTGGTGTTGACGATGAGCCTGGCAGGGGACGGATTACCTACCGGTGACTTCATTGGGCACGGCGGATATCCAGAGGATACCGACCGGGGCCGCGAGAGGATGATATATTGATACTGAGATGGGTCAGCCGGATGGCTGAGGCCAGAGACACTATGACATGGATTTATGAGATTTGAGACAGCTTTTGGGTGTCGTTGCTGGACACCGATTTTCGTCGATTCATTGACATTATGCTGGCATTCTAAAAGAGTTTCAATAACAAAAAGAGAATAAATATTTCTTATATATACATATTGAGACCTCAGATATTCATGTTGCATACATATTAGCATACTGATATGATATACACACCTGCTAGTGCATCCAGTCATACATGTATTTTAGATGCTAGGATGCTTGTGTGCATGCATACGATAGCCTTTGCAGATGTTATTTATTACTCACGAGTTGGCAACTCACCCCCGTTGTGCCACAGTCTTTTGCAGGTCCGCTCCGTCAGTTCAGTAGCGGCGGGCGCACTTGTTCTTTTGCCGCTTTTGCTTGAGCTCGAGATTTGCTCATAGGTGGGTTATGTTATTATTTTTGTACCACCTTGTATATTCTTATATCTAGTGTACTCCATCTACTGTTTCTACCAGATTATTGTATATTGACCTAGAGATGAGACTGTGAGGTTTGTGGATTTTATGCTGTATTTTGGGGTCGAGCTCACTTGAGCCGACATGCTACTTTTTCATGCTTCCTTATGCTTTATTATGATTATTATGCTTGCTGTCATTTACATTGCGTGGGATTTGTGGCCGCCTTATGGCGAAGAGCTAGCTCCCGCTTGGGGATGCCCTATTTTGTTGGATTCATGTATATATTTTGTTGTACCCATTTTTGGGGGTCAGTATTTACAAAGGAGACTCTGCCGAAATTTTCAGGAAAAATTGGTATTGTTTTTAAAAAGGGTTTTACATGACTTATTTGATAACTTGCTTGCAAATGATTGGGTTTTCTTCACTCTTTTGCTTCATTGGTTTTGTTTTCTGGGCTTTGGCTTACTTATTTTACGGACGCCTTTAGACGTTTCGTAAGCTTAAGTGCCAATCACGTTCCGTACCCTGCGGGTCGTGACAAAGTTGGTATCAGAGCGATAGGTTTTACCTTTGTGAGTGTAGGATGACCCTTGGTAGATGGAGTAAGTAACTTAAGCAGGGTAACGTAGCGTGCGTATGTCCGCGGCATACTTACGATACGGTACTCCGCCTAAGTGACTTTAGGATATACTTGCTTGAAAATTCCTTCTTCAATTCCGTGTATCCTATGATCCTATTGCACTGTTCTTATTATCTGTTTTCCTGTAACAGCCACTATGCCACCGAAGGCTACGAGGGCACAGAGGGCTGCCGCCAGAGACGAGATTCGAGCTGGCTCGTCCGAGACTAGGACTGAGCAGGGTGGTATGCCTACGCCGCAGGGACAGACCGATCCACCTTCCCCAGGCCGTATGGATAGGCTCGAGACTGGTATGGAGGAGTTGCGACAGATGATGGGAGGCATGCAGGAGCTACGTCAGATGGTAGGATCCCTAGTTGCAGCCAGTCGTACACCGAGGCCGGATGACGTACCTACTACATCACAGACGACCATGATACCTGCTCCTACTACTACCACCGTGGCCATTCCGGTTTCACTACAGGATTTCATGAGGCTGAGACCTCCAGTATTCACCGGCACCGAGACAGCGGAGGACCCACAGACGTTCCTTGACAGTTTAGCCAGGATCTGCCGTTCGCTGAGATGTTCGGATGATCGATGGGTAGAGCTTGCGAGTTTCCGACTAGAGGGTCTCGCGCAGACATGGTGGGAGTCAGTCTTGAGAGGTCGAGCTGCAGGTCTACCGCCTATGAATTGGGCCGAGTTTACAGCGGTCTTTCTAGCCCGTTTCCTTCCAGAGAGCGTTCGTGACGCCAGAGCTCGCAGCTTCGAGGCCTTAGTCAAGACACCTGGGATGACGGTGTCAGAGTATGACATCCAGTTTACACAGTTATCCCGATATGCTCAGTATTTGGTGGATACCGAGGAGAAGATGGTGAAGAGGTTCGTACAGGGACTTGATGCCCAGCTATATCTTGCCACTGGCGCCCAGCACTACGACACTTATTCAGCTGCTAGGGATACGGCATTGCGGATGGAGGCACGCATATCACAGACTTCGGCCGTTTCTGGGCCGAAGAGGATTCACACCGATGTACCATCTCAGAGGCAGCGCGCCAGATTCTTTCCGAGAGATAGGCCTGGCAGAAGATTTGGGCGGGGACAGTTATATGGTTCTTATCCCCAGGGGCAGCAGCCGTCACCAGGATGTTTTGGGTGCGGGAGTCCGCACCATCTTGTCAGAGACTGTCCGGTGAGACGGCAGGGAGCAGCGACAGTTCCGCACGTGACCCTACCATCATCACCACCCCCTCCTCAGAGAGCCCTACTTCCTACCCCAGGCGATGCTCCACGCCAGCTAGGTGCACCGAGAGGCCGTGGACGCGGCGGTCCTGTTCAGAGAGGACGAGGAGGCAGAGGCCGAGGTCGAGGTCAGCCCGCTATCGGTGGAGGACAGGCCCGAGTATTTGCTTTGACACCGCAGGATGCACAGGCATCCAATGCCGTTGTGACAGGTACTTTGCCAGTTTGTTCTTTCGACGCACGGGTATTATTCGACCCAGGTTCCATACATTCGTACGTATCTACACACTTTGCACCGATGTTGGGCCGTGAGTCGTCGTCGTTAGATCAGCCGCTTGTTGTTGTTACTCCGGTAGGCGAGTCGGTTGTCGCTCGGTTTGTATTTCGTTTGTGTTCCGTTCGTATCGGGGAGAGGGATTCATCAGTTGATTTGATACTCCTCGATATGTTGGACTTTGATGTGCTTCTGGGCATGGATTGGCTAGCCACTTGTTATGCTTCGGTGGACTGCCGTGAGAAGGCAGTCAGATTTAGCTTTCTGGGAGAGCCAGTCCTTGTTATTCAGGGAGACCGCAGTGTCACCCTTCCCAGCTTAATTTCGTCTCTTCGCGCTGGTCAGCTCTTGCGGAAGGGATGTCAGGGATTCTTAGCGTTTGTTTGTGATACTCGAGCTGCAGAGGTTCCGTTGGACCGGGTCCCGGTAGTTTGTGAGTTCCCTGATGTTTTCCCTGATAAGCTACCTGGGCTACCGCCTGAGCGTGATGTTGAGTTCTGCTTTGATTTGATTCCCGGTTCGGGGCCTATTTCTATACCTCCTTATCGGATGGCCCCGGCAGAGCTTCGAGAGCTGAAGGATCAGTTGCAGGACCTGTTAGATAAGGGGCTTATTCGGCCGAGTGTTTCTCCGTGGGGTGCTCCGGTCCTGTTTGTCAAGAAGAAGGATGGAAGTTTGCGCTTATGTATCGACTACCGCCAGCTGAACAAAGTTACCGTTCGGAACAGATATCCGTTGCCGCGCATTGATGATTTGTTCGACCAGCTTCAGGGTGCGGGGTATTTTTCGAGGATCGACTTGCGATCAGGATACCATCAGCTGCGAGTTCGACAGGAGGATATACCGAGGACAGCTTTCCGCACGCGCTACGGCCACTACGAGTTTTTGGTGATGTCGTTCGGACTCACCAACGCCCCAGCAGCATTCATGGATTTGATGAACCGTACATTCAGGCCGTATCTTGACTTGTTCATCATCGTGTTTATCGACGATATCTTGGTGTACTCCTGGAGCAGAGAGGAGCACGAGCAGCACTTGCGGATTACGTTACAGACTCTGAGAGAGCATCAGCTGTTCGCGAAGTTCTCCAAGTGTGCTTTCTGGCTGGACAGCGTCGGATTCTTGGGTCACGTAGTTACGAGAGACGGCATTTGTGTGGACCCGAAGAAGATTGAGGCTGTTCAGCAGTGGCCCCGACCTACATCGGTGACTGAGATCCGTAGTTTTCTAGGCTTGGCGGGCTACTACAGGCGTTTTGTTCAGGACTTCTCCCGCATAGCTGCACCGTTGACCGGTTTGACCCGGAAGGGAGTTCCTTTCGTCTGGACAGAGGAGTGCGAGCGCAGTTTTCAGCAGCTACGGACTTGTTTGACTACGGCGCCGGTATTATCTTTGCCTTCGGGATCAGGCGGATTTGTTGTCTACTGTGATGCTTCGCGAGTGGGATTAGGATGCGTATTGATGCAGCATGGCCGGGTGATCGCTTATGCTTCTCGGCAGTTGAAGAAGCATGAACAGAACTACCCCACTCATGATTTGGAGATGGCTGCAGTGGTCTTTGCACTGAAGATTTGGCGACATTACCTGTACGGCGAGTCGTGTCAGATATTCACCGATCACAAGAGCTTAAAGTACATATTTCAGCAGCGAGACCTGAACCTCAGACAGCGTCGTTGGATGGAGTTGGTGAAAGACTACGACTACGAGATCTTATATCACCCCGGCAAGGCGAATGTGGTGGCAGATGCGTTGAGTAGGAGGCCCGGGGGTAGTCTATCCTTTTTGCGCGCAGTGCAGAGGCAGTCGTCAGCAGATTGGCAGATGTTATGCGACAGCCGAGTTGAGTTCGAGTTCACTCAGACAGGGGGACAGCTCGCGTATGTTCGTGCACGCCCACAGTTGCTTGACCGTATATATGAGGCACAGCGCAGTGACGACCGTTGCTCAGAGATCATGGCACAGATGGGACAGGGCAGATTTTCCGAGTTCATGGTTGACAATCAGGGGATTTTACGATATGGATCTAGACTGTGCGTACCAGATGCTGATGGATTGCGACGCGACATTCTTGAGGAGGCATACCGATCAGTGTATAGTGTCCACCCCGGTTCCACCAAGATGTACCATGATATGAGAGAGACCTACTGGTGGGACGGGATGAAGAGGGACATTGCGGAGTTCGTTTCGAGATGCCTGACTTGTCAGCAAGTCAAGGCCAAGCACCAGAGGCCCGCAGGAGAGCTACAGCCGTTACCCATTCCAGAGTGGAAATGGGAGCAGATTTCGATGGATTTCGTTGTGGGTCTACCCAGGACCAGTCGAGGGTACGACTCCATCTGGGTGATCATGGATAGATTGACGAAAGCGGCTCACTTTCTTCCGGTGAAGACGACTTTCAGCTTCGCTCAGTATGCTCAGCTCTATATTGACGAGATCGTGCGACTACATGGCGTACCGACTTGTATCGTGTCAGATCGAGGCACTCAGTTCACCAGCCGACTTTGGCAGAGACTTCAAGAGGCTTTGGGCACTCGTTTGAGCTTCAGCACAGCGTTTCATCCGCAGACAGACGGACAGTCAGAGCGGACCATTCAGACTCTCGAGGACATGCTCAGAGCGTGCGTTTTAGACTTTGGTGGTAGCTGGGATCGTCATTTACCTCTAGTAGAGTTCTCCTACAACAACAGCTTCCAGAATACGATTCAGATGGCACCTTTCGAGGCATTGTATGGGAGGAGATGCAGATCGCCCGTTTGTTGGACAGAGCTCAGCGAGAGCAGCATTTTGGGGCCGTAGCTTGTTGAGGAGACGACAGCGAAGATACAGTTGATCCGAGACTGGATGAGAGCGGCTCAGAGCAGGCAGAAATCGTATGCAGACAGGCGCCGTCGCAGGTTAGAGTTCGCAGTTGGCGACCATGTTTTTCTGAAAGTCTCCCCGATGAAGGGCGTGATGCGTTTTGGGCGAAAGGGGAAGCTTAGCCCTAGATTCGTAGGTCCCTTCGAGATCCTCGAGCGGATTGGCGCTGTTGCATATCGTTTGGCTCTTCCTCCCAGCTTTCCCGATGTTCACCCCGTCTTCCATGTTTCGATGCTCCGCAAGTACCTTCACGACCCTTCGCATGCGATTCAGCACCCGACAGTCCAGCTAGAGCGCGACCTTTCTTTTGCAGAGCAGCCGGTGGCCATCTTGGATCGGCAGGTGAAGAAGTTGAGGTCGAAGATTATACCAACCGTCAAGGTCCTTTGGCGTAGCCCGAGCAGCGAGGAGGTTACCTGGGAGACCGAGGGCGAGATGAGGAAGAAATATCCCCATCTCTTTGAAGGTACGCGTAGTTATATTTTTTAAATTCGGGGACCGAATTTCTTTAAGGGGGGAAGATTGTAGCGTCTTGAAAAGTCGTTTTGGTGTTTTCCTGAAATTCGGTGAAAATTCGGTATTTTTCCGAAAACCGTCTTTCTCGATATTTTGCAGTTTAGGGCTAATTATACCTTAAATGGATAGGTAATTACTTGTTTTTAGTAGCTAATGAGTTAATTATGAAATTTTGGTCATTAAAAAAATTTTCCCTATTTTTCAATTTTTTAATATTATTTTAAGCCGGTAAGAAAATACATTAAATAAGCGATAAATACAAATTTTTCCGGGCTAATTTTAATCTCTAAAATTATGATAATTATAATCTAGTGATAACATAAATTTTTAGTAATTTATTTTGATTTTTTTCAAATTTTTATGATTTGAAACGAATTTATTGAATTTTGGGCTAAAACTTGCAATTTTTGAGTTGTAGGGGGCCTTTTTGCATAAAATTTCTTTTGTAAAACCCCTCTCTCTTTTTCCTCAGCCCTAGGACAGCCCCACCTTGTGTGAGACCAGAAATTTCTGGCCTCATTTCTTGAGTTGCTTCTTGAGTTGAAATTTGATAGTTTTTGGAATTAATTTAAATATAATGGATAAAGTATGATACATTGACTTTTGTGGACTTGACCATGACTTTCCCCACTTGCCCACACCCTCCCCCATTCCTCCTCTGGCCGAAAATCCTGCACACCCTCTTCTTCCTCTCTTTTCTTTTCATTTTCTTCAATTTCTTCAAGAAAATACATCAAAATCCATGATTTAATTCAAAAATCCAAACAAAATCCTTAAGCTATCATTATCCTTAGCCATTCTTGCTTGGATCTTGGTGTTGAGGCCATCAATTGGAGCAAAATTTTCTTGCTTGATCCATAGATCAAGAGGTATAATTTCTATCATGTTAAATTCTTTTGTTTAAGTTTCTTATGTTGTATGGTTTAGTGTTAATTTAGTGTAGTTTAATCTAGTTTTCTTAGGTTTTGCTTGAAAAATCTAACTAGGGTTTGAAAGCCATAATAGTTAATTAAGTTGTTTTATAATTAATCTAGTGGTTAATGAACTAATCTATATGGTTACCTTGTTATGTAGTCTTTTATTTGTGTTAATTTAGTTAACTTTAAAAGTTCGATTTTAGTTGTAATTGTCGTTTTAAGGAATTTCAAGAGAGGGTTAGTGTATGGAATTGAGTTGTGAAGCTTGATTAGTGAGTTGATTAAGGTTTAGAAAACATTATTTAATTGATTAAACCTAATTTGTTATCTAGTGTTTTGCTAACCTTAATCTAAGTGGTTAACTTGCTTATTAGGCTAAAAATTAGTGTTAATTAAGTTTTTCAAGTATGGATTTTGATTTGCAATTGCTATTTATAAAAATCAAGAAAGGGTTTGGTTGTGGAATATAGGTTTTGGAGCATGGTTAATGTGTTGTAATTAGTGTGTGTGGATTGCTTGTAGTGTGCTTGGGTGAGTATGCTAGATTGTAGTTGTTTTGTCGCAAATCGGCGACATTGCACCGATTTTTGGAATGTATCTGCTTACTAGATTTTATATATAAATTATGTGATGGATTATTTTCGACATCTTGATGATCGTAATGGCTTGTCCTACGACTTTTAGGATGCGTGAGTGCGGATTTTTGGGTAGTCGGGTTTTAGTTTTGCCGGGCGACCAAATCGGCGTTTTTTGGCAGTTTTTGCGATTTTCGCGTGTGTCCGCGCACTTTGTGCACGTTGTACCTAGCTAGCGAACTTGAGTAGTTTCGTTGGGGTTTTGCGTCGTTCTTGATATGTAACCTTATATTTGGTACTGATGTAAATTCCAGGTTCGGTCGCGGAAACGTCAGACGCGGCGCGAAAGGGAAAGGCGGTGATTGGACACAGCTAACCAGGGATTCCAGTGAGTAGATTTAACATCTACGGGGGACGATCGTTTGGATGGCGCAAGTCGCCCGATAGAAATAGTAAATTGGATAATCACTTGTGACATTAGAATAATAATACTGGCATGATAATTGCTGCAATTAGATCAATATGTTATACCCATATACGCAAACTCAATTATAGGACACATGCACCATTACCAGGTTTTTATATGCAGCACGAGCACTATTCATGTTTACACACACACCCTGGTAATTGCCATGCCACCACACTAGATAACCTTTAATTTAAACCTTTTACTAATTGATACTTAAATTGTGCTATTTCCTTAAAATGAAACCGTAGGATTGCTATTCATGTGCATGTACTTCATCATATTCATTGTTCATGCTTAATACATTAGTCACACATCGCAACTTGATTATTGATATCATACGCATTCATTATCATTGATATATGCACTTATGAGGATTTCTTGAGATTTTATGATATTGCTGGATTTCGGGGGAAAGCCGCAAAATTTCCAAACTTATGATATTTTTAAAACATGTAAATTGCGGTTTTCTAGTGATGTAAGTGTCGTCCACCATGAGTTTGCTGTGGTTTTTGGAGACCCGTTTCGAGGAGTTGGATGAACCGTTTCGGGTACATGGTGGGCCCGGTAGGGTACCCCGGGGCAAGAAGCTCGTGGTGTTGACGATGAGCCTGGCAGGGGACGGATTACCTACCGGTGACTTCATTGGGCACGGCGGATATCCAGAGGATACCGACCGGGGCCGCGAGAGGATGATATATTGATACTGAGATGGGTCAGCCGGATGGCTGAGGCCAGAGACACTATGACATGGATTTATGAGATTTGAGACAGCTTTTGGGTGTCGTTGCTGGACACCGATTTTCGTCGATTCATTGACATTATGCTGGCATTCTAAAAGAGTTTCAAAAACAAAAAGAGAATAAATATTTCTTATATATACATATTGAGACCTCAGATATTCATGTTGCATACATATTAGCATACTGATATGATATACACACCTGCTAGTGCATCCAGTCATACATGTATTTTAGATGCTAGGATGCTTGCGTTCATGCATACGATAGCCTTTGCAGATGTTATTTATTACTCACGAGTTGGCAACTCACCCCCGTTGTGCCACAGTCTTTTGCAGGTCCGCTCCGTCAGTTCAGTAGCGGCGGGCGCACTTGTTCTTTTGCCTCTTTTGCTTGAGCTCGAGATTTGCTCATAGGTGGGTTATGTTATTATTTTTGTACCACCTTGTATATTCTTATATCTAGTGTACTCCATCTACTGTTTCTACCAGATTATTGTATATTGACCTAGAGATGAGACTGTGAGGTTTGTGGATTTTATGCTGTATTTTGGGGTCGAGCTCACTTGAGCCGACATACTACTTTTTCATGCTTCCTTATGCTTTATTATGATTATTATGCTTGCTGTCATTTACATTGCGTGGGATTTGTGGCCGCCTTATGGCGAAGAGCTAGCTCCCGCTTGGGGATGCCCTATTTTGTTGGATTCATGTATATATTTTGTTGTACCCATTTTTGGGGGTCAGTATTTACAAAGGAGACTCTGCCGAAATTTTCGGGAAAAATTGGTATTGTTTTTAAAAAGGGTTTTACATGACTTATTTGATAACTTGCTTGCAAATGATTGGGTTTTCTTCACTCTTTTGCTTCATTGGTTTTGTTTTCTGGGCTTTGGCTTACTTATTTTACGGACGCCTTTAGACGTTTCGTAAACTTAAGTGCCAGTCACGTTCCGTACCCTGCGGGTCGTGACAAATAATTACATAAAAATTATTTATTACATGATTTATGTTTTAGCATGGAGGGGGCTGGCCGCGGGCTCGACTTGGGCATGGGCCCGCTTGACCTGGGCTTGGGCCCACCTGGCTTGGGGTTGACCTTGACTTTGACTCGGTCAACGGGGGTGTAAATTTTTACCCCAACAATCTCTAATCAAGCCAGAATCATCTATGTATGTATAAATACTTATGTATGTAAGTATGGGTGTACAATGGGTATGTACACAAGTATGCCATGCAAGGGATCATATCCTGAATGTAACAGTACTACAGTGTAGTGATATGGCAATTATCGATGATGAAGTGTGTGAGACGGCAAGAAGGTGTACGTGGAACATATGCATCATCGATAATAGTGCTGGTGTCCTAACAGCATGAGTTAAATATAACAATAACCATTTGCACATGCAATGCGATGCGAATAACAAGAAAATGTAGAAATCGACTAATAAACGCAATAGTGACGCATCTGCATCAATATAAAAAGTCATACAGTTTACCTTTTTAAATAAGACGAATCGGGGGTTTTAATAAAATAAGGGCTACGGCGTTTTAAGAAAAGATGCGTCTTTTGAAAATATCCATAGAATCCTTTTGCCTGTCTTTAAAATACTCCTGATTCGTTAGTTTTGAAATAGGTATGATATCGGCCTAGCCTAACATCTACTAGCAAAACTACAGCTCTAACTAACAAGTCAATCGGGAGGGGTATGGAAACCACCTAAATCTGAGTCGATATATCTATATATATAATAGTCGGTGATCCCGCCTCAAAGGTACCGCGTACGATACAATATCATATGACATTCTCGAGTCATGAGTGCGGATCTATCATCAATATAAATCTCATACGGTAAATCATCGTACGGCATCCTAAAAGCTGGGTACGGGTCAATATCACATTCATCTCATCAATTATCTGGTATCCTTATCGTCATATCACATGATCTGGGGTACTGATCTAAATCTAGTACAAATCGATACCGTCTATATAAATATAATTGCGTGTGTGGAACACACGTCCAAAGACCCGCTAAAATCATATGTCGTATCCCAAATACGAATCACAATACATCACCGATCTCATGGCACTATGCCCAATCTCATCGACTCATCTCCAAATATCAACCACTATCCTCGTCATCTAGGTATAAGTATAACGAATATGCATGTGTGTGTGTGGGGGTGTAAGCCTATTCTAGGGTTCGCAACTAGGAACTATACTAGTTTACTTCTACGCCCTAATCTAATCATAGTACACCTAATCTCATCTCAAATATCCACGACACACACAATAAGCTATCAAAAATAGTATATATATACACAGTATACTAAATATCGAACTGCGGGGGTGCTATACGCCATCCACCCGACTTCCCCCGTAGATATAATCTACTCACCTTGCATCCTGTGTGTTGGTGTCGATGTCGCCTTCATCTTCTTCGTCATAAGAAGCCCTCGTGAAGGTACCATAAGATAACACAATCGCAAATGCATCTTAAAATCATATCGAGAAAACCAAACGACGCGCTAAGGCCTATAGGTTAGAACCTATAGACTACGCTTTCTAAACCATCAAACAACCCTCGATGTCGTCGTGCAAACGTCAAGCGATCGAGGTAAAACACAAATACGCAAATCCAGAATTCAAAATACGAGAAACAAAACACGAATCCAAAACAGCAACTACAGAAAAGGGTCCCAGATTTCACCCTAGGTCAAATCAGACAATTTTGCATATACCAAGGGTCTAATTTACTGGAGATAAGGCCCTGAAAAAAAATGAAGCATTTCCAACCTGATCTGGCCACAAATTGCGGCCAGAAAGAATTAATTTGCGGCCTGAAAGAGGGGGTAGAGGCTACGGTTTTGGGTGATGGTTCTTAGGTGCCTGCATGTATCACTGTCCATGCAAAAATATTTTCAGGTGACCCAGGTGTTAGCAGATTTCCAAATACAATCACAGAATCCACAATTCTTCCGATATCGTCTTCTAAATCCGTATTCCGGGTTTCTAGTCTCTGGTTTAGTCCAATGTAACATCACAACAGGGGTTCTATAGCCTCTAATAACCCTAATTTCACCTTGATTTCAACTAAAACCCTAATCCTCAACTCAAGTTTTCAAACTCCCCAAAACCACACAATATCGGTTACAATTTTAACATGGATGCTAAAGGCAAGGAAATTCTATACTAGTGATGGAAAATTTACCTCATATTGCACTCAAGAATCCCCTAGGGCACCAAAATTAAATCTTTCTTGGCCCAAAGTGTTGCTAATGAGCTTGTGCACAAAGTTTGTGAAGAGGAGATAAGGTTTCGGTGTTGTTTTGAGGTTGTATGTGATGGTGGAGAGGAGATGAAGGGGGAGGAATTGCTGCTGGAGAAGGGGGGCTGCTGCTGAGCAAGGAAGGAAGTGAGGGGGAGAGAGAGAGAGCCAAGGTCAAGCACCATGCCTCCTAACTACCCCCCATACCTCTTGACTTTCTTTCTTTATTGTTTTTCTTTTCTTTTCCTTTTCTCCTCTTCTCTTTTAAAAACAACAACCATGCTAAAAATGAAGAGAAGGCAATGAAACAAATGTAACACAAGTGTAAAAATGATATGTGCATGTCATGTGCACAAAACACGTTTAGTGCCCGATTAGCGATATCTAATCGCGATTAGCACAAAATTAGCATATAATTAATCATAAAAACTTAAAATTTGCATAATTCACATAAAACACCCTCTTTTAGTCATTTCTATAATTTTTCAAAAATTTTCCCCAATTTATCGGTATTTAATTATACCGAAATATTAAAATATTCATTAAAATTAATATTAAATTATAAAAATTCCCAAAAATAATATTTTACATTTTTGAAATGTTACACGGGAAGCATGATCCATGGCTCTAGCTCCTAACTATGTAACCAAAGGAGCAACTAGAAAACTTGGTTTACTAAACCAAGTAGTCTATGATGTAGTGAAAGGTGTCTTAGTGTTTAGCTATCTCTTTCTTGTCTCTTCACTTGATTCTCAACATATGAGAAGGTAGTGAAGAGGAAGAAGATGAAGATGGAGGAAGCTAGAGAGGAAAGAGGAGAGAAATAGCAAAAGAGGGCTCAAGAAAAATAATGAAGCAAGCATGAAAGAGAAAATACACATCTAGGTTTTGTGTATCAATTCTTTCATTAAACAATTAGCAACCATGCTTCAATAGTAACTCCAAAATGAATTATAAATTCATTTGACTACTATTGAAGCATGGTCACTACCTTTCATCCCTTACCTCTCACTTTCCACCTCATTTCCATTTATGAAATAAATAGAAAATCCAAAATGAGGTGGCCACCTTCTAGAAGGAAATCTGTAGTAAATACGGATTTCAGTCTACTGTACAAATATACCGGCAATCAGATAAAAATCCGAACGCCCAAAAGAGATAGAATAACACAAAGAACGTAATACTAGAATATATATATCGAAATACATATACGTAAATTATTAAATCAATACCTGATTTAATAATCCGGCTCAAACCCGAGCCGGCTAGTAATACAAACTGTCCGATCGAAAATCCGAGTACCAAGTACATCAATCGATCGAACCCTACACGTATCCAATACGGCTACTACATCATTTCGCCTGAATCAGGGAAACCCTCTGTGTGGGACTCTAAAGAATCGACAGTACTCTGGAAGTGGGTTTAACCACAAGCACTTCAGCGGCACTAGCTGTACGTAACGGCTACCCAGGTACCTGTCGAAAAGAAAGGCCGACGAGCAAGCTCATCCAGATCTCCTACTGAGCCTATCCGTGACAATATCCATACAGTCCGGTCTCTTCGTCAAAGAGTATCGTATATCGGGTCTAGGGGGTGGTGAACGTCAGACCCTAACAACCTGATAAGTCGTTCCGATGTGGCTCAGGACCAATCCGGGAAACTACCGATCAACCTATCAGTAAATCCCAAGTGCCTTGGCCAAGGTCTTATAGTCCTGACCAATCGAATCACAGTGCGATATCGACTCCCTATACCGGGAGAGACGAATCCCCGACAATCGCTCACTGCCTCCATATGGCTCGGGACTGAACCCAACCAAAACCTGTTTGCATGACTCAGTAGAGCCGTGGTAGGGTAGTGATCAAAGTTCAGTAGGAACTCACACGAGACAAATGCCGATCTTGGGTCCAAGGACTAACCTGTACACATATCACCTGAGAACTTCCATCTGACGATAAGTATAGTACCACATGGAAGTTCTCGGAGAGTCCGTCCAGTGTACTCACCCCAGTGAACACCTGTATACGAACTTGGGTACATCAGACCAATGGATGCGGGACCAACCATCCCCCGACGGGGATAGAAATGTATACACTAGTCTACTCTGGAGTATCAATGCCCAGTCTCGATACTCACACGACTAGGGACCATTTAAGGATGTGCTTATAGACTATCCTGCTCCCATAAGTATGATCGCTATCACAACGCAGGTAGTCAAGCAAGATCCTAAGGGCTTTATCTACATGTAACCGCAATATGTAATAACGAGTATGACATATGCCATGTTAAGATAAAGACAAACCACAATAGTATACTACCGTATCGAGTCTTTATCAATATGTGCAAACCAGATATAATAACAATACAAATAAATACACATATCCCGATAAAGACAAGTGAAATAATATACTATAAAACTGAGCAAGATTGTTCTGCACATACATATCCCTAGTATCCATATATATACATATACAATACTGGCCTTTAGGGCATATACATCCAACAATCTCCTACTTGCACTAAAGGCCAGTGATTGGCGTACCGAATACCCAACATCTGCTCTAAGCCCAGCTGCTGGCGTACCGCATTCCCAACATCCCAAAAAGTCGCTCGCACTGTGCTTGAGGGAGGGCCTTTGTAAATGGATCCGCCATGTTGTCCTTCGTATCCACTCTCCGGACCTCAATCTCTAGGCAATCTATGATCTCCCTGATCAGGTGATACCGCTTTAAGATGTGCCTGGATTTCTGATAGGACCGTGGTTCCTTCGCTAAAGCTATAGCCCCATTGTTGTCACAATACACTGGTATTGGATCAACAATGGACGGAACCACCTGAAGTTCGGCTATGAACTTCTTTATCCAGACCGCTTCTTTTGCGGCATCGCTTGCAGCAATGTATTCATCCTCCATCGTCGAGTCTGCGACGGTATCTTGTTTGGAACTCTTCCAACATACCGCCCCTCCGTTGAGGTTAAACACAAAACCCGAGACAGACTTGCTGTCATCCTTGTCACTCTGGAAGCTTGAGTCGGTAAAGGACTCGACCCTGAGGTCTCCATTACCGTAAATCAGGAACATCTCCTTAGTCTTTCTCAGGTACTTAAGAATGTTCTTTACTGCTGTCCAGTGGTCCTCACCTGGGTCTGACTGATACCGGCTCACCACGTTTAGCGCGTAAGCTACATCTGGTCTTGTACATAGCATCGCATACATTATAGATCCTACCGCCGAAGCGTAGGGTATAGTGCTCATGCAAACCCTCTCCTCGTCAGTCTTGGGAGACATCTCCTTGGAGAGGGTGATTCCGTGCAATGCGGGTATGTTACCGCGCTTGGAATCTTCCATACTAAATCTCTTTAGTACGGTCTCTATGTACCTGGACTGTGAAAGTCCCAGTAGTCTCTTGGATCTATCTCTGAAGATCTTGATCCCCAGAATGTACGAGGCATCACCTAGGTCTTTCATAGAGAACCTTTGTGATAAGAATAGCTTGACCGATTGTAGCATAGGAATGTCATTTCCTATCAAAAGAATGTCGTCCACGTATAAGACTAGGAATACGACATTTCGTCCTACAATCTTCTTATAAATACATGGCTCATCTTCGTTTTTGATGAAGTCAAAGTTCTTGATTGTCTCATCAAAACAGATGTTCCAGCTCCGCGATGCGTGCTTCAATCCATAAATGGATTTGAGCAACTTGCACACTTTTCCGCTGCTCCCACTGTCTACAAAACTTTCCGGCTGATCCATATAAACGCACTCTTCTAAACTTCCGTTTAGAAAAGCCGTTTTTACGTCCATCTGCCAAATCTCGTAGTCATGGAAGGCAGCAATGGAAAGAAGGATCCTAATGGATTTGAGCATAGCCACTGGAGAAAAAGTTTCGTCATAGTCCACTCCTGGTCTTTGACGAACGAGTCTAGCCTTATAGGTTTCCACCTGCCTATCTACACCAAGTTTCTTCTTGTAGATCCATTTGCATCCAACGGGTTTTACCCCTGGTGGAGCAACTTCCAGGGTCCACACTTTATTAGTGTACATGGACTCCATTTCAGATTGCATAGCATCCAGCCACTTATCAGAGTCCCTACTGATAATGGCCTGCCTGAAACTAGTAGGATCATCTTCTTCCAAGATGCAATCCTCTCGATCCCCATCTATGAGAAAACCGTAGTATCTCTTGGGCGGATGAGAAATCCTACTAGATCTACGGAGTGGCTGAGGTTCGTCGGGTTTAACTGAATTTAGCGGTTCCACCAAATCTTCAGTTATAGTTTGTGTCTCTGGAATTTCATCCAGTTCTACCGTGCTGCCAGTAATATTTTTGACAAGAAATTCTTTTTCCAAAAATGTGGCATTCCTAGAAATAATAATCTTCTGTTCCTCTGCATGGTAGAATAGATATCCATTAGAATCTTTTGGGTATCCCACAAACTTACACAAAACTGACCGTGCCTCAAGTTTGTCTGGGTTCTGATTTTTGACATAAGCTGGGCAACCCCAAATCTTAACACGTTTAAGATACAAACTCTCACCACTCCATATTTCGTACGGAGTTTTAGACACGGATTTGGATGGAACTTGATTCAAAACATGTGCTGATGTTTGAAGTGCATATCCCCAGAATGAAAAAGGCAACTCAGCACTACTCATCATGGAGCGAACCATATCCAATAGGGTATGATTCCTCCGCTCCGATACACCGTTGTTCTGTGGTGTATACGAAGGAGTAATTTGAGAGAGAATTCCATTCTCTTTTAAGTAATCTAGGAATTCCGTGCTTAAGTACTCCCTTCCTCTATCAGATTGGAGGATCTTGATACTTTTGCTAGTCTAGTTCTCTACTTCATTTCTGAATTCTTTAAATTTCTTAAAAGTTTCAGATTTGTGTTTCAAAAGATACACATATCCGAACCTAGAGAGATTGTCAGTGAATGTGATGAAGTATGAGAACCCACCCGTTGCATGTATAGACATTGGACCACATACATCACTGTGTATGAGCCCCAAGAGCTCTGTTGCTCTTTCTCCATGTCTGGTGAACGGAGATTTGGTCATCTTTCCTTTTAGACAAGATTGACAGGTTTCATAAGATGAAAACTCGAACGTATCCAAAAATCCATCTTTATGCAACTTACTCGGTCTTTTCTCTTCGATATGACCAAGTCTACAATACCACAAGTAGGATTCGTTCATATCTGAACTTTTCCTTTTGCGTGTGTTTTGTATATTGAGAATTGTGTTTTGATTAAGAACGTAGATACCATTACACAGTGTACCTTCTGCAACCAGTACCTTATCAAGGTAAATGTTCATGATATTTCTATCAAGAACAAAGTTATATCCATCTTTATCAAGAAAAGAAACTGATATGATGTTGCAAACCATGGAAGGTACATAGTAGCAATTGTCCAAAATCATAGTGCTGCCATTTGGCAACACTAGGTGATATTCACCGACGGCTGCAGCATTAACTTGTGCTCCGTTCCCTACTCTGAGGGGCATATCACCAGGTCCAACAATCCTACTTTTTCTCAGTCCCAGCAATAAATTACAGATATGAGATCCTGATCCAGTATCTAGTACCCAGGAGGTAGGACTAACCGAAAAACAGTTCTCAATAACATGAACACCTGAAGAAGATGCAACAGTATGTTTCTTCTTCGATGGGGTTATCAAGGAATTCAAACTTTCCTCTTTCCCTTGCTCATACTCATGACCGTTGTCATAAGTTAGAGCCGAACCGACGTTCCCCAGCCCCGAATAAGAATTCGGATCGGTCAAGCGATACGTTTTATTATCTTGATTAGGGCGTGAAATGGTTGCTACCTGGAGAGAGAGAGGGAAAACACTCAGCGTGCGCTCTTGCAAGATTAGATTGGTTTATTAATTTATCTAATCATGATGGCTCCTACTGTTTCCTCAAATTCTTCTTCAAACCCTAAAAGAAGAACTAGTCAGGATTAATCGCACGTCACAATACATGCTTAACCTTTCGGCCAGGCCGGTGTTGGTACTTCGAGAGAGGTTTTCCAACGCTTTCGCGAAGTTCCTTAATTACATAACCTCTTTTCCCTGGAGGTGTAGCCCCGCTAACACCTTTCTAGACACCTACTTGGTTTATAGCATTGATTGTTAAGTGTGATAATCTCCCGAGAGTAATCCTACTCATCAGTGGGATCGGGATCCAGCTATCATTGTGTGATGCACTAGATAGAATCCACTCTAGTCACCACACTCCAGAAGGTATGCTAAAATCTGCAAGTTTCCTGTATGTTTGAAACTCCCGATGTGCTTTTTGCCCCTAAGACCCAAGTGACCTTGACACAGTCAACAAATCAAAGAGTCCTAGTCAAGTTCAACCCGTCATTATCTTGATTGCATTAAACCCACCCGCATAACCCTTGACACAGTCAACAAAGTTAAACGACTGTCCTAACCAATCGCATTGTATGCCACAAATAAGCAATACTCAGCTACCGTTCACTGCGCCTTGACACAGTCAACAAACGCAGCACGAATACTAAGTATAACTTATAAGAAATGACGGAGGGATACAGCTGGGTTTTTGGCGAAAAACCCGTTAACGTAATGAACTTGATATCATTGAAGGAACCTGAGTAGTTTTGTAAATATATAGTGGCGAAAACCTTTGCTAAAGAGGTCACTCCCTGTGAAGGGATCTCGGCTCTTTCCTCGTCGAATGAGGTGCAGGATATTCCAAACTGAATACCACGACGCAAAGCAAAAATAATCGACTATATTGAAGTTATTACCCTGAAGCAAACTTTTACTCAAGGGGTCACTCCCGGTGAAAGGATCTCGGCCCTTGCCTCGTTGAATGAGGTGCTGGATATTCCAAACTGAATACCACTGTGCAAAGCAAAAGAGAACGTCTGTAATGTCAGTTTTTTAAAGCTTGGTTCCAACAACATCTTTTAGGTTTATTATCTTGCATTAATCAAAATTAATGCGGTCCCATCAATTTGTAACCTATCACACCAGAAAAGAATGAAAATAAAATGTACGTATATGCCATCCGCATTCGCCACGGGGCCCGTCATCATCCGTTAGGTTACTTAACTAACGACAGAGCGGGGGCTGGACTAGCGCGGGTGCAAAACATATACAACATCTACTAGTATATATATAAGTACATATAACATTCGTCCCAGGCATGATAATAAACAACATCACAGATAACAATACAGAATGGTGGATAATCTTGGAGCCCCGGGTTTCATTTGAGCCGCAAATAAAACCCGACGTTCCCGGTCGTGTGGATAGCCTGTGCAATGAAAACCTGTACCCCGTACGAGTGCAGCGAATAGCCTGCCAGTTCTAAAATGAATCCCCCTCCGTCTCAACGCCTTGAAATGCGGGCTTGTTGCCTTCTAGAACCCGGCTATTCGTGCACCCCGCCGTGGGGTAATCCTAGTACAGAATATTAAAAAATATATATATACAACCGGTGACATCGACCTCAGCCTGATCGTGCCCCAAAATAATATACAAATGGCAAAGACGGCAGTCCACATATCGGACGCTCGTCCCGCAATAACAAATGTACAAATGAATTATAAACTGTATTTCTAACATTGCACCACATGCTATCCACCACGACAATCCAACCACAATCACATCACAAGCACACAACATCAACACAAATGTCACGTTCGCAAAACCCGTCTAAAAGAACATATAGCAATCAGACGAGTTTTACCGATCGAGTGACATTCCCGGTCGCAGATAAAAGTGAATGTACTGATAATAAAACACGTATCTTAAAATTACGATCGACTAAACTTTCCAAATGGGCCCTAAGAATTTAAACCAACACTGTAACAAATCTGGGCCCAAAAATAATTATTCCAGAAACCACAATTTCAAATATAAGAGGCCCAGAAGAAATTTGGTTCATGTGGGCCCTAAAGTGGCCGCGGAACCGCCGCCAATAGGGGGTTTACGCGGCGGTTCTACGGCGCTTTGGAAGGATCACGTAACCAAATTTCTTCAGGGGTCTTAAAAAAACCTTCATGATTTTCTGAGACCATAAAATTGATTTTTCGAGCACGTTAAAAAATCGACAGAAACTACATAAAATGAAATGCGATTTTTGGAATTTTCAGTCGATCGTTATTTTAAACAGGTTTAAACAAGCTAGTGTATGTTTTATGGGATGGCTCTGATACCATGTTGGGTTATTCACGCCCGAGCCTCCAAACGAGGCGGTTTGCAGAACAAAATTTTTATAGAGCTTTAAAAGGGGCGCAAAGATAACACAAAAACCGGATCTTTACCATAAAACTAACTAGCAAACAAAGAGATGCTAACTACTATGAAAAATGGTATACCAAATGAATCGAGTCCTTCGGTCTTTTTTCTTCATCCTAAGCTCCTAGCAAGCGCCTTGAACATGCTTGAACTTCAAATCCAGCTCCATCGGTCCATCGGGATCATGCTTATTCTCCGACCTCCTTTTGTCGCAGATGATCCACCCGGGGAGTATGATCCATGGCTCTAGCTCCTAACTATGTAACCAAAGGAGCAACTAGAGAACTTGGTTTGCTAAACCAAGTAGTTTAGGATGTAGTGAAGGGTATCTTAGTGTTTAGCTATCTCTTTATTGCCTCTTCACTTGATTCTCAACACATGAGAAGGTAGTGAAGAGGAAGAAGATGAAGGTGGAGGAAGCTAGAGAGGAAAGAGGAGAGCAAGAGCAAAAGAGAGCTCAAGAAAAATAATGAAGCAAGCATGAAAGAGAAAATACACATCTATGTTTTTTGTATCAATTCTTTCATTAAACAATTAGCAACCATACTTCAATAGTAACTCCAAAATGAATTATAAATTCATTTGACTACTATTGAAGCATGGTCACTACCTTTCCTCCCATACCTCTCACTTTCCACCTCATTTCCATTTATGAAATAAATGGAAAATCCAAAATGAGGTGGCCACATTCTAGAAGGAAATCTGTAGCAAATACGAATTTCAGTCTATTGTACAAATATACCGGCAATCAGATAAAAATCCGAACGCCCAAAAGAGATAGAATAACATGAAGAACGTAATACTAGAATATATATATATATCGAAATACATATACGTAAATTATTAATCAATACCTGATTTAATAATCCGGCTTAAACCTGAGCCGGCTAGTATTACAAACTGTCCGATCGAAAATCCGAGTACCAAGTACATCAATCGATCGAACCCTGCACGTATCCAATACGGCTACTACATCATTTCGCCTGAATCAGGGAAACCCTCTGTGTGGGACTCTAAAGACTCGACAGTACTCTGGCAGTGGGTTTAACCACAAGCACGTCAGCGGCACTAGCTATACGTAATGGCTACCCAGGTACCTATCGAAAAGGAAGGCCAACGAGCAAGCTCGTCCGGATCTCCTACTGAGCCTATCCGTACAGTTCGGTCTCTTCGTCAAAGAGTATCGCATATCGGGTCTAGGGGTGGTGAACGTCAGACCCTAACAACCTGATAAGTTGTGCCGATATGGCTCAGGACTAATCCGAGAAACTACTGATCAACCTATCAGTAAATCCCAAGTGCCTTGGCCAAGGTCTTATGGTCCTGACCAATCGAATCACAGTGCGATATCGACTCCCTATACCGGGAGAGACGAATCCCCGACAATCGCTCACTGCCTCCATGTGGCTCGGGACTGAACCCAACCAAAACCTGTTTGCACAACTCAGTAGAGCCGTGGTAGGGTAGTGATCAAAGTTCAGTAGGAACTCACACGAGACAAATGCCGATCTCGGTTCCAAGGACTAATCTGTACACATGTCACCTGAGAACTTCCATGTGACGATAGGTATAGAACCACATGGAAGTTCTCGGCGAGTCCGTCCAGTGTACTCACCCCAGCGAACACCTGTATACGATCTTTGGTACATCAGACTAATGGCTGCGGGACCAACCATCCCCCGACGGGGGTAAAAACGTATACACTAGTCTACTCTGGAGTATCAATGCCCAGTCTTGATACTCACGCGACTAGGGACCATTTAAGAATGTGCTTATAGACTACCCTGCTCACATAAGTATGATCGCCATTACAACGCAGGTAGTCAAGCAAGATCCTAGGGCCTTTATCTACATGTAACCGCAATATGTAATAACGAATATGACATATGCCATGTTAAGATAAATACAAACCACAATAGTATACTACCATATCGATTCTTTATCAATATGTGCAAACCAGATATAATAACAATACAAATAAATACACATATTCTGATAAAGACAAGTCAAATAATATACTATAAAACTGAGCAAGATTGTTCTGCATATACAAATCCCTAGTATCCATATATATACATATACAATATTGGCTTCTAGGGCATATACATCCAACATACGTGATCCCGGGGTGCTAGGCGCCCATCGGTCACTTGTGCGCACGTGACCCCAGGGCGCCAAGGCACCCATCGGTCGCGTGTGCCTTTGTAACCCCGGGGCGCCAAGGCGCCCATCGGTCACGTGCGCGCACGTGACCCCGGGTTTTAAGGCGCCCATGCGCACCCACATGCCGCGCGCGCGGCCCTTGAACGCTATTTCCCCCCTTTTTTTATTATTATTATTATTTTATTTTATTTTATTTATATATACTCAGACATACTCCACACCAAATATACCTTCCCCGTTAAAAAAAATTCTAAGAGGGCGCTGCCCCGCACCCCGCAAGGGGGCTGCTAGCCCCCTTGACCCCCAGCCCGCTATCCGGATAGCGGGACCCCCGTAAAAACTCTGCGGGGCCCCCGATATTTCCAAAACCCCTTCAAAACACGACACTGCACATTGAGTTCGCATGACCAATTTAACCCGTTAATCGGAGGTTCTCTCGCTCCAAAGGCGGGAGGTAATTAACGGCAGCTTAGTCCGCGACTACCGGAGATTCGGATCCCCAAAATCAATAAACCCCAGCCTACCCTAGGCAGGGGGAATCTATACTGCGCCCGACCAGCGCGCGCATATTCCCATCTCAATGAGGTGACGAAAAACACCCTACACGCCTGACAAGCGCGCGCGTATTACTATCTCAATGGGGTGACGAAAAACACCCTACAGATTCTGACACGCCCGGTGGGACCTATCTCTCCTCCCATATTTAGGGTTAAACGTTCATGCGAACTCAATCAATATACATATCTATATTTATACTAAAATAATGCTCTTTCATGCAGGTTTTTAAGCAATCACTTTTCAACAATGTCTCCAAAGATGAATCCAGCTCTCAGCACGGTCGCATCTCCTACACAATGAAGATGGACGCCAGGACGGTCCTTCCGGCCAGTCTCGGACGACAGTGGGAGGAGCCGCCACTACCATTTGCCTCTATTCTGTTCGTGTCAGCTTACGCCATCCCAGCTCCTCAAGCCCCGGTGACAGACAAACCGGTCCCGAAGGGCAGGAGGCCAAATGTGGTGGTCTCGAGGGTGTAGTGTTCCTAGGCACACTAATGAAGTCTCACAAGGCATCAAACATGGCCAATTCAAATTTCACAAGTGCCGAGAAACCCTAATACGGATCGTAAACTAGATGTATAGGTGATGCGATGCAAGTAAACAACTTTAACTTAAAAGGAAAGGGGCTACAACCTTTATAGATCCAGTCCTCCACCTCCTAGGCTCCATGATGATGTCCCTCCGCTGTCCAAATTGAATCCATGACTCTAGCATCGGGTTCATCGGAGAAAAGGGCGGACTTGGTCGTCGGCTTCGATGCCGAAGATGGTCTACGTCGAGGCATCACAAGATCAAGCTCCCACTTCACCAAGTCATGAAACTTGTGAAGAAAACACCCTATACTACTTGGCAAGAGGTAGAGGATGAAGAAATAGGAGGTGGATTCACTTTAGAATTGGATTTCTCACTCATTTTCACTAGTTGCAATTGATGGTGGCTAGGTTTTCTTCTTGTTCAAGATGAAGAAGATGATGATGAAAGAATATCATAAGTATATCCTAAAAAGAAAATCAATATGAATACTTATCATATCCTAACCTTGGTTAGGTGTAGAGAATATACCATGGTTAGTTTTAATGGTTAGGGTTAAGAATGAGACAAGAATGGTGGACTTGTTCAAAGCTTCATGAAGCTTCAACAAACAAACAAACAAAGCCACCATTCTTTCCTTATCTTTTCCAAAATAAGAATTATAAATAAATAGATAAGTAATTAAACAAACAAAACCCTAATCATTAACTTAACCATGGTTTAATTCTTTACACAAACCCAAGTGAGCAAGTATCATCAAACATGATACAAACAAGTGCACAAAAGTATATCACATATACAACTTGTGCACTTCAAGTGAGAAAATCCATTTAAAGTGAACCAATACTAGTTAATGCAAAGTAATATATCAAATATATAATTATGCATTAAATCATTAAATCAATACTTGATTTAACGATCCGGTCATATCGCATATAACCGACTAGTATCCAATGTATCGGCTTATCGAATCAATCCTTGATTCGATAACTAGGTTATATCGCATACAACCATTCGACACATTCATCGCGAGAATGGAATACGGTATCACATACACGCATTATTCTTGGTCCCGCATATATCTCATATGCGCTCCCATTTCGTTTCGCTTGAGCCAGGAAACCTCTGTGTAGGACTCTAAAGACTCGTCAATACGCCGGCAGCAGATGATGATCATATCAAGCACCCACAAGCCGCAAGCGGTCTGCTAAACGTAACGGCCACCCGGGTATTGAGCGATCAGAAGATCGACGAGCAAGCCCGCTCACACTCCTGTGAATCCAACCAGTAACACTTACCGTACAGTCCGGTCAGTTCGTCTGATATGTTGCATATCTCGCCTAGGGGTGGTAAACGTCAGACCCCAGTAGCTTGATAAGTCATGCCGACGTAGGGTCCATAACATTCGTGAAACTACTGATAACTCTTACCAGTATATCACTGCAACCCTGGCCAGGGATTTCCTGTTATGGCCAGTCGTGCATAGCGCAACATCAACCCCCAATACCGGGAGAGACGAATCCCCTCCTATCGCTCATTGCCTCTATGTGAATCGGGACTGTACCCAAAAACCACCTGTTTGCACGACTCAGTAGAGCCGTGGTAGGGTGGAAATCAAAGCACAGTGGGAGACACACAAGACTCTATGACGATCTCGGGTCAACAGACTAAGCTGCACCAGTGTCACCAGAGAACTGCCATCTGACGTAAGGTATAATACCATCTGGGAGTTCTCGGCGAGTCCGTTCAGTGTACCCAGTCTCCACGGAGCACCCGTATACCATCTCTGATGTCAAACACCAAAGGATATGGGATCATCCATCGCCCATCACATGGGTCAAGAAGATATACTCTAGTCTACTCTGGAATATCGATGCCCCGTCTCGATATTCCCTCGACTAGGAACATTGAAGGATGTACTCATGGACTACCCAGGCCCCACTAGTATGATCTGCATCATAGTCCTGGAAGTCGAGTACACATCCTAAGGGCTTTATCAACATGTAATCAGAGAGACAGAAAGTATACATGTTAAGATAAAGGGCAACCAGATAGCGTACTATCATGTCGAGCAAGAAAGTCTTACCTATATATGTCCCAGCATCCACTACATTATACATCCAATGTACAGTAATGGCCTCTAGGGCATACATATAACTAACAATCTCCCACTTGCACTAGGGCCATCTGTAGCAGTGGTTGCAGTATCACAAACTCAACCATCCCATATAAGTCTCTCTCTGGGGAAAAGCCTTTGTGAGTGGATCCACCGTGTTGTCCTCTGAGTCTACTCTCCTAACCTCGATCACCCCGGAGATCATCTATCTCCATGATCAGGAGATACTGCCTCAGAATATGTCTGGGTCACTGATGGGACCAGGGTTCCTTGGCCAAAGCCATAGTTCCATTATCATACAATGGAAAGAACCTAGTTCATCTTATGAACTAATATACACCCAAACTGCCTCTTTGGTGGTATCTTTAATAGCGATGTTACCAACCTTCATCGTCTAGTTTGCCACGGTATCTAGCTTGGAACATTTCTAACATACCGTCCCTTTACCGAGGGTAAAGACAATGCTTGCGACTGTCATTCAGTCGTCCTTATCACTCTGGAACCTCTCCAGTGATTCTCCCCAAGATCAAGAAGGCGTCACCTTTATCCTATTTGGAGAATCCTTGTGATAAAAGGAGATTGACCGATCGTAGTATAGAAAACTCTTTTCCTATCTAGAGTATGTCATCTACGTACTCTACGAGGATCACCACCATACTCCCTACTACCCTTTTTGTATATACAAGGTTCATCTACCATTTTGATGAAGTCAAACACTTTGACTATCACATCAAAACAGACGTTCCAACTCCGCGATGCCTGCTTTATTACGTAAAGTAACTTGCACACGTTTCCGCTGCTCCCACTGTCTACGAAGCCCTCTGGCTGTGTACTTATAGACTTTCTCTCCTAAAACATCATTTAGAAAAGCTGTCATAACACCCAACAACCAGATATCGTAGTCATGGTATGTAGCCGTGGCAAGTAGGATCTTGATGGACTTAAGCATAGATCATTAGAAAAAGTTTCATCATGATCCACACCTGGTCAATGATGCAAACCTTTAACAAGTCTAGCTTTGAAAGTCTCAACTTTTCCATGTGCACCAAGTAATCTTCTCAAGATATACTTGCTCCTGATGGGGATTTAACCCTTCAGATAAAGCAACCAAAGTCCATACTTTATTGGTGTATAAGGATTCCATCTCAGATCACTAAGCATCCATCCATTCTTACAGAGTCCCACTCCTGATGGCCAGCTCGAAACTAGATGGGTCATTATCTCATGATGCAATCCTCGCTCCCACTGTCATCGAGAAACCGAGGTATCTCTCAGGTGGATGAGGACCCCTACTAGATCGGCGGAGAGGCTGAGGTTCGTCGGGAACTATTGAATCCTTTGGTTCTGTCAAATCATCAGCTGCAGTTTTGTATAGCTGGAACCTTTCCAGTTCTACAGAACTGACCTTGCCTCGATCTTGTCCGGATTTTGCTTTAGACATAGGCCGAACAACTCCAAATCTTAACTAACTTAAGAAATAGGCTCTTCCCATACCATATCTCATATGGAGTGGTAGGCAGCGATCTGATTCGAACCTAATTCAATAGGTATGCAGCTTCTCAAGTGCACAACCCTAAAAGGAAATAGGTAACTCAGTAGTACTCATTATAGAGCACACTATATCCAATATGGTGCGATTGCTCCACCCCGATACACCGTTGTGCTATGGTGTATTCAGAGGAGTAATACGGAGAGAGAATCTCATTTTCCTTTAGAACAATCCAGGAATTCTATGCACCAGTATTCTCCTCCCTGATCACATCAAAGGACATAATACTTATACCCTTATTGGTTCTCTACTTCTAGCTTATATTCTGTGAATATCTCGAAAGGTTCGGACTTGTGTTTTAACAGGAATATATGTCTGAATCTTGAGAGATTATCAGAGAACGTAATGAAGTATAAAGAACCAGTCCTGGCATGTGTAGACAGGAGACCTTACATAGATCATCATGTATCAGTCCCAAGAGTTCATTAACTCTTTCTCTGTTTCCAACAAACAGGGCTATGGTCATCTAATCTCTATGACATGACTGGCAAGTTTCACAAGATGTAAATTCAGGCTGATTTAAATATGTATCTAAAATGTAACTTCAGCCAGTCGGGTCGCATTGATATGACCTACTCTACAATGTCTCAAGAATGATTCGTTCATTTCTGAACTCTTCCTCTTGTGTGTGTTCTGTCTACTAGGAACTGTAGTTTGATTTAGAACATCAATGCTTTTAGATAACGTGTCTGAACCGATCAACTTTTGATATAGGAAATGTTCAAAACATTATCCAACAATACAAAATTTTATCATTTCTTTACTAATAAAGAGACTAATATGATTTTGTATATCAGGTTCGGTATCTAATAGCATTTATTCAGAATCAATGTATTGGTAATACAGGGTGACAGTGACCAACAGACTTGGCTGCAACACTTGCCCCGTTTTCTGTCTCATGAAACTTATCACCCATTCTAAGTTTTCTACCCTTTTGTAGCCCTATGTAACAGATTACATATCTGGGATCCTGATCCGGTATCAAATACTCAGGATGCAGAGGATACTGAGAAACGGTTCTTTGTAATGAACGCACCCGAAGGAGATGCATCATATGCACTTTCTTCGTTTGGACGGCATAGGAATTCTGGTATTCCCCTAATTCCTGCTCGGTCTTATAACTATTATAAGATGGAGCGGGACCAACGTTCCCCAGCTCAGTATAACAAGCGGGTTCGGTCAATACATCCATATTATTATCTTGATTAAGGCGTGATATGGTCGCTACCTGGAGAGAGAGAGAAGAAAACACTCTGCGTGCGCTCTTGCAAAATTAGATTGGTTATATATTTTATCTAATCAGGATGGCTCCTACTGTTTTTATCAAATCTTCCTTCAAACCTTAAAAGGAAAGACTAGCCGGGATTAATTACACTCTACAAGTTCGCCAATCTTTCAGCCAGGCCAGTGTCGGTACTTTGAGGGAGGTTCCCCGTGCTTTCGCACTGACCTAATTACAGTAAACCTCGTTTTCCCAGAGGCGTAACCCCGTTGACACCTTTCTAGACACCTACTTGATCGGCTAATTGCAAAGTGCAAAACTCTCCCAGGAGTAACAATTACTCGCAGTGGGTATCGGGATCCAACTATCACATAGAAGGTATGCAATCTCATTGCAAATTTCAACACTTGAAACTCCTGATAAAGATTTTTACCCCTAGCACTTATGACCTTAACTATGGTCAACAAATCATAAGTACTAGTCAAGTTCTACCCGTCATTTCGTGATTAATTAGACCCACCCACATGACCCTTAATTAAGGTCAACAAAGTCACGCGACTGTCCTAACTAATCGCATCATATGCGGTGTAGGAAGATATCACTTAGCTACCGTACACTGTGCCTTAACTAAGGTCAACAAACACAGCACGAATACTAAGTACTCTACTTCCTAAAATGACGGAGGGTTGCGAATGGTTTTTTTGAAAACCTTTGACGCTTTGAACTTGATCTCGTTGCAGAATCAAATGGTTTTTAAATGGAATGTTTTTTAGGCTTTTCTAGTTTTGCTAAAGGGGTCACTCCCGGTGAAGGGATCGTCGGCCCTTTCCTCGTCGAATGAGGTGCGGGATATATCATATATATCACTGTGCAAAGCAGAAACTATAGAAGCGATCAAAAGACAAACCGAGGGTTGTAGCATCTGCCAGTTATTGTTAAAGGAGTCACTCCCGGTGAAGGGATCTCGGTCCTTTCCTCATCGAATAAGGTGCAGGATGTTCTATAATGAACACCGCGATGCAAAGCAAGAACTGTAGCTACCTGTTTTATTTTGAAATTCGATTCCACAACATCAATTAGGTTTATTTTCTTTCATTAATCTCATTAATGAACATCCCGTCATTTAAGTCCACCTAAACATCATAGATAAATATAACGTACGCTTATGCCATCCGCATTCGCCTCGATGTCCCGTCTGCACCGTTAGGTTAGGTTACTAATGCCAGAGCGAGGCAGGGCTAGCGCGGGTGTAAAACATAAGCAACGTCTATATAATATAGCATATATATATATTATATACTATATCTATCTGAACAAATCACATGATCACATCATAGATAACGCAGCAGAAGAATCATATGAAATATTGGATATACTAGGACGTCCGTGTTTTCAATACGAGCCAGTATAAAACACGGATTCCACGGTCGCGATGAATAGCCAAACCCACACCCCTAGACCCCTACGAGAGCGGCAAGCAACCCTACCAATTCTAGGGTTAGGAGACCCGGACTCGACTCCTCGAGATGGTCTCCCACTGGACCCTAGAACCCGGTTACTTGTGCCCTCCTCCTTGGGTCTATCCTAGTGCAGAAAAGTAAATAATATACAAATGGCGACATCATCCGCAACCTGGAAGTGCCCCAATAAAAGAATATCACATACAAGTTTTTACATGAATGAAAAGGAAAAACACTCATCTCACATAAAATCCCCGGCTATTCAAACACGACGATCCAATATAACATATCCAGCAACACATAACATCACATATCATCAACGTAAGTAAATATGCGCATCCCAATTGTCGTTGACATATAGCAACGAAACCGGCGATATCACATATTACACTTACGGCCACAGAAAATAAAGTGTAAAACTACGACAGTTGGAATCCGCAACCTCTTTAGACATCGCATGCCTAATCAAATGAATTCCTTAGACATCGCATGCCTAATAATTATAAACCCCGCATTTTAGTCTCAAAATCGAAAACACTTTTCAATATAAAGTCGGGCAATTCAACAAGATTCCCGACATCCTGATCGAATGCTCGTCGCAAACTTCAGTAGGCGGCCGCACCCCCGACGCCGTCGACAAAGTGCACCAAGGCGGAACACCGCTGCCGCGAGCACCCGAACGGATGCTTTCGGCGACGGGGTTCTCCTACAGTCACTTGGTCGGGGCTATGGAGTGAGGCTGTCTATTAAGTTTACCCGGCGAGTATCCGCGTAAGCTACGTAATTGCGACGGACTTTTGATCACATCAAAATACCGTGGCAACCGATCAAGTGAGACTAAACTACTAAATTTATAACATTCATTCAGTTATCTCATAACTACTTGTGAATTCCAAATGTTGTATCACATTCCGGATAAACAGAAAATGTTAAACTTTCCGATCGAACAATCGAACACCCAGGTTTTCCCAATACAGCTCAACACATGAAATAAGTCTAAAAACATTCAGTTCACGCCTCAGTACCAACGGTCCAGCCGTAGAAGGGTCAAGCCAACGCCTCACATGTGGCACGCCGTACTGCCGCAAACCCAAAGGTTCAAAGGGCAGTTCAAGACGGTCACATAATCGAGTTAAGGTTTGTTGTCTTCTAGAGGGACCATCGCGTTACTTGCACTACTTAGAACGTGATTAAACTACAGAAAAATCCAACAATTGGAAATTTCCCGACAGGGGAAAAAGTGGGTATTTATATCCGGTCGAACTTTTTAACATGTTCTAAAATTACCCGGAAAAACACACTGACAAAATTAGACAATCCGATCGATACACCGAGTCCCCAATACAACCCAGAAAACTCAACTCTTGAGTAAATATTAAAAATTTCCAGAAAACTCAGCACTTCAAAATAGGAATTACTGTGCAAAATTCAATGCAAGAGGAGACTAAAGGGCCGCGGAACCGCCGCATTAGCATGCTAATGCCGCGGTTCCGCCGCGCTTTGATGGACTCAGGAGTACAGGCTTCTCCGTAATTCTTAGAATCTCCTGCTGGGTTTTCTGCATATTTTTAATTCTCAAAAATCCACGATTTCAGAAAATGTACAGAGAGCAAGTTTGAATTAGGGTTTCGGTTCGATCGGACTTCTAACTCCGTCAACGCATCGCCTAAGGCTCTAGCTAGGCTCTGATACCACTGTAGGGTTCCTAGGCACACTAATGAAGTCTCACAAGGCATCAAACATGGCCAATTCAAATTTTACAAGTGCCGAGAAACCCTAATACGGATCGTTAACTAGATGTATAGGTGATGCGATGCAAGTAAACAACTTTAACTTAAAAGGAAAGGGGCTACAACCTTTGTAGATCCGGTCCTCCACCTCCTAGGCTCCGTGATGACGTCCCTCCGCTGTCCAAATTGAATCCATGACTCTAGCATCGGGTTCATCGGAGAAAAGGGCGGACTTGGTCGTCGGCTTCGATACCGAAGATGATCTACGTCGAGGCATCACAAGATCAAGCTCCCACTTCACCAAGTCATGAAACTTGTGAAGAAAACACCCTATACTACTTGGCAAGAGGTAGAGGATGAAGAAATCAGAGGTGGATTCACTTTAGAATTGGATTTCTCACTCATTTTCACTAGTTGCCATTGATGGTGGCTAGGTTTTCTTCTTGTTCAAGATGAAGAAGATGATGATGAAAGAATATCATAAGTATATCCTAAAAAGAAAATCAATATGAATACTTATCATATCCTAACCTTGGTTAGGTGTAGAGAATATACCATGGTTAGTTTTAATGGTTAGGGTTAAGAATGAGACAAGAATGGTGGACTTGTTCAAAGCTTCATGAAGCTTCAACAAACAAACAAACAAAGCCACCATTCTTTCCTTATCTTTTCCAAAATAAGAATTATAAATAAATAGATAAGTAATTAAACAAACAAAACCCTAATCATTAACTTAACCATGGTTTAATTCTTTACACAAACCCAAGTGAGCAAGTATCATCAAACATGATACAAACAAGTGCACAAAAGTATATCACATATACAACTTGTGCACTTCAAGTGAGAAAATCCATTTAAAGTGAACCAATACTAGTTAATGCAAAGTAATATATCAAATATATAATTATGCATTAAATCATTAAATCAATACTTGATTTAACGATCCGGTCATATCGCATATAACCGACTAGTATCCAATGTATCGGCTTATCGAATCAATCCTTGATTCGATAACTAGGTTATATCGCATACAACCATTCGACACATTCATCGCGAGAATGGAATACGGTATCACATACACGCATTATTCTTGGTCCCGCATATATCTCATATGCGCTCCCATTTCGTTTCGCTTGAGCCAGGAAACCTCTGTGTAGGACTCTAAAGACTCGTCAATACGCCGGCAGCAGATGATGATCATATCAAGCACCCACAAGCCGCAAGCGGTCTGCTAAACGTAACGGCCACCCGGGTATTGAGCGATCAGAAGATCGACGAGCAAGCCCGCTCACACTCCTGTGAATCCAACCAGTAACACTTACCGTACAGTCCGGTCAGTTCGTCTGATATGTTGCATATCTCGCCTAGGGGTGGTAAACGTCAGACCCCAGTAGCTTGATAAGTCATGCCGACGTAGGGTCCATAACATTCGTGAAACTACTGATAACTCTTACCAGTATATCACTGCAACCCTGGCCAGGGATTTCCTGTTATGGCCAGTCGTGCATAGCGCAACATCAACCCCCAATACCGGGAGAGACGAATCCCCTCCTATCGCTCATTGCCTCCATGTGAATCGGGACTGTACCCAAAAACCACCTGTTTGCACGACTCAGTAGAGCCGTGGTAGGGTGGAAATTAAAGCACAGTGGGAGACACACAAGACTCTATGACGATCTCGGGTCAACAGACTAAGCTGCACCAGTGTCACCAGAGAACTGCCATCTGACGTAAGGTATAATACCATCTGGGAGTTCTCGGCGAGTCCGTTCAGTGTACCCAGTCTCCACGGAGCACCCGTATACCATCTCTGATGTCAAACACCAATGGATATGGGATCATCCATCGCCCATCACATGGGTCAAGAAGATATACGCTAGTCTACTCTGGAATATCGATGCCCCGTCTCGATATTCCCTCGACTAGGAACATTGAAGGATGTACTCATGGACTACCCAGGCCCCACTAGTATGATCTGCATCATAGTCCTGGAAGTCGAGTACACATCCTAAGGGCTTTATCAACATGTAATCAGAGAGACAGAAAGTATACATGTTAAGATAAAGGGCAACCAGATAGCGTACTATCATGTCGAGCAAGAAAGTCTTACCTATATATGTCCCAGCATCCACTACATTATACATCCAATGTACAGTAATGGCCTCTAGGGCATACATATAACTAACAAAGGGCGCCCCAACCCAAACGCAAATCCGTTTCCGAACGTCTCTCCTTCGTTCCAACTGGGGGCAAGGACATTAACATCAACGAAGCAACGAGGCATCTCGGGAAATCTCTAGCGGCGCCCCTGACAACTGCTCGATTGGGTATTTTCTCTAAGCTCCCCATCATTCGGCCTATGGCGACTTCCCGAAGAGCTGAAGCCTGCCAGGCGCTCAAGGCAGAGAAGCTGAGGCAGAAGCGGCTCAGATACAAAGTCAACAAAAGGGCTAGGGCTCCGGCCATGTTAAAATTTATGAATTTACAAAGCCCGGACCGCTCCGCGAAACCAGCTGCCAGTGGTGAAAGGATGGCTGAATGTGTTTATCCACACCGTCTACATGGTAGGTACGCGTCCCAGCGACAACCTTCGCAGCAAAAGCAAGGATGGGGCCACCACATCTCAAATCCAACCTGGTGCGAATATAGCTGTCACTTCTTAAGACCAGCATCCTCCAGAGGGTGATGAAAACCCTCCCAGTGAGGCTGATAGGTAGAGAGAGCCCTCAGTTCATGAGGAGTCGGGCTCGGAAAGCGAAGATAAGCCAACTTTCCATCCTAAGACCGCAGAGCAGCAACTTCTCCAAGAGCTCCGAAAACAACTCAGAAGCAAAGACAAGGAGATGGCCAAGCTCTACTCAAAGATCGACGACTTGACAAATGTCGTCTTACGTCTTACGGCCCAACTTGCCTCTCAGCCGCCCAATCAAGCGCGGGGCTCTGCTCATGAACCGGGAAACGGTGTCCCGAGACAGCCGACGCCTATTCTCTCAAATCCAAAGGTGTGCGGACCGCACGAAAGCCAGTCGCATCCTATCTCGGGAAATGTCTTGGCGGCCGATGACAGCATTCCGCTAACTCAAGATCAAATCATGGATTTAGTGTTAGTTATATGTATGCCCTAGAGGCCATTACTGTACATAGGATGTATATTGTAGTGGATGCTGGGACATATATAGGGAGGACTTTCTTGCTCGACATGATAGTATGCTATCTGGTTGCGCTTTACCTTAACTTGTATACTGATTGTCTCTCTGTTACATGTTGGTAAAGCCCTTAGGATGTGTACTTGACTACCTGGACTATGATGCGGATCATACTAGTGGGGACATGGTAGTCCATAAGTACATCCTTCACAGTCCCTAGTCGTGGGTATATCGAGACGGGGCATCGATATACCAGAGTAGACTAGCGTATACCTTCTCGACCCATACAGATGGGCGATGGATGATCCCATATCCATCGGTGTTTGACATCAGAGATGATATACGGGTGCTCAGTAGAGACTGGGTACACTGGACGGACTCGCCGAGAACTCCCAGATGATATTATACCTCACGTCAGATGGCAGTTCTCCGGTGACACTGGTACAGCTTAGTCTGTTGACCCGAGATCGTCATAGAGTCTTGTGTGTCTCCCACTGTGCTTTGATTTCCACCCTACCACGGCTCTACTGAGTCGTGCAAACAGGTGGTTTTTGGGTACAGTCCCGATTCACATGGAGGCAATGAGCGATAGGAGGGGATTCGTCTCTCCCGATATTGGGGGTTGATGTTGCGCTATGCACGACTGGCCATAACAGGAAATCCCTGGCCAGGGTTGCAGTGATATACTGGTAAGAGTTATCAGTAGTTTCACGAATGTTATGGACCCTACGTCGGCATGACTTATCAAGCTATTGGGGTCTGACGTTTACCACCCCTAGGCGAGATATGCGACATATCAGACGAACAGACCGGACTGTACGGTAAGTGTTACTGGTTGGATTCACAGGAGTGTGAGCGGGCTTGCTCGTCGATCTTCTGATCGCTCAATACCCGGGTGGCCGTTACGTTTAGCAGACCGCTTGCGGCTTGTGGGTGTTTGATATGATCATCATCTGCTGCCGGCGTATTGACGAGTCTTTAGAGTCCTACACAGAGGTTTTCTAGTTCAAGCGAAACGAAATAGGAGCGCATATGAGATATGTGCGGGACCGAGAATAATTCGAGTATGCGATACCGTATTACATTCTCGCGATCTATGTATCGATTGGTTATATGCGATATAACCTAGTTATCGAATCAAGGATTGATTCGATAAGCCGATACATATGATACTAGTCGGTTATATCCGATATGACCGGATCATTAAATCAAGTGTTGATTTAATGATTTAATGTATAATTATATATTTGATATATTACTTTGCATTAACTAGTATTGGTTCACTTTAAATGGATTTACTCACTTGGTTTGTACACATTGTATATGTGATATACTTTTGTGCACAAGATTGTATCATGTTTGATGATACTTGCTCTTTTGGGTTTGTGTAAAGATTAAACCATGTTTAGTGAATGGTTAGGGTTTCTTTTCTCTTATTTATTTATCCATTTATTATTGTTTTGGAAAAGATAAAGAGAAAAAGAAATGGTGGCTTAGTTTGTCTTTTCTTTGAAGCTTCTTGAAGCTTTGAAAAAGTCTACCATTCTTGTCTCTTCTTTAACCCTAACCACTCTTCTAAACCTTGGTTAAATCTCTACACTAAACCATGGTTGAAGTTATGATAAGATTTAATTCTTTTTGATTTTTAAAATACAAAAACTTATCATATCTTCTTCTTCTTCTTCATCTTCTTCAACAAAAGAAAAAGCTTGCTACTCCAATGGCAAGTGATGAAAACTAGTGAGAAATCCAAAACTAAAGTCTACCTACTTCCTATTTCTTCATCCTCTACCTCTTGCCAAGTTGTATAGGGTGTTTACTTCACAAGTTTTCAAAGCTTGGTGAAGTTGGAGCTTGTTCTTGTGATGCTTCGACGTAGATCATCTTCGGCATCGAACCGACGATCAAGCCCGCCTATTCTTCGATGATGCCAATGCTAGAGTCAAGGGTTTGATTTGGACAGCGGAGGGAGATCATCGCGGAGCTTAGGAAGTGGTGGACCGGATCTACAAAGGTTGTAACCCCTTCCCTATTTCTATATTTCCGTTTACTTGCTTGTTTCGCCTAAATATCTAGCCAACGATCCGTAGTCGGGTCTCTCGGCACCTAGATTTTTTGAAATTGGCATGGTTGATGCCTTGTGAGACCTCATTAGGGTGCCTAGGAACCCTACATTTGGTTGCCAACAAAGTCAAAACATTGGTAGCCAAGGCCAGAGAGCAAAAAGATGCCAGCAGTAGCGGGAGACCATATCCTGCTCGGTACGATCTTGTGGAGTTTCCCACTGGCTATGTCGTCCCCAAATTTGAAAGGTTCGATGGGACGGGAAATGCGAACCGGCACATTGCCCAATTTAAAGCATCATGCGCAAATATTGGGGGCAATGATGCACTCCTTCTCCGTCAGTTTGTTAATAGCTTGACGGATGTTGCTTTTGATTGGTATGCAAGCATACCAGATGACTCGATCACGACGTTCGCTCAAATAGAATCCATGTTCAAGCAAATTTTCATGAGTGTCAGCGATAAAATCACCATTGCCGACCTTATAAGGATAGAGCCAAACGACAATGAAAGCAACATGGATTTTATTATCCGATGGCGCAATCTCTCTGTCAAATGTGAACCGCCGTTGGAGTAAGACCAATCTGTCAGTCTTCTTATAGGAAATCTGAAGGACTGGATAAAACTTTTCCTGTGCACCGAAGGCCTTAAAACATTCCAAGAGCTGACCAAAAAGGTCCAAACGTTGGAACGCTCAAAGCCCGAGTCCATTCAGGATCTTCAATTCACAAACAGACCAAAACCTTGGAGGGACGACAACCGAAAAGGCAGAAGTTCTAACAGCACCGATTCTCTAAATAAGCAGAGAGCGGGCAGAGCAAAAACTAACAAAACTCGAGAGCCAAATTTTGAGGAAAGAAGAAATAAGGTCTACTCATTCCGAAGGGACAAGGTCCACAAAATTTTTAAAGATGCTCTGAAGAATGGCCTGCGGCTACCAGAACCAAAAAGGCTAAGTGAAGCGAACAAGACTGATCATCCCAACTTTTGCCCATACCACTGAGTGCTGGGACACACTATTAAAGACCGTTGCATCTTCAAGGATTGGGTCGAGAAACAATACAAAGCGGGAGAAATATCATTGTCCCCTGGTGTGTTAACAAACAATCAAGCTGCGACCGCCAATTTTATACAAACGGAGACTGAAGTCCTTCAGGAACCTGATTCTCTCAGACATCTGCCTTTCTCTAAAAAGAGTGGACCAAGGCAACAAGCTAAGAGCCAAGCGAGCAGCATTGCCAATGAAGAAGCGATAGACGGGTACACAACCCATACGGTCTATATGATGGAGCTCAGTGGGACAAGTCCTCCTACGCCTTATAACCATGACAATGACGCGGTTGTTGCCATCCAACATCGGCCCGATCCAAATGATGAAGAGCTCGCTCGGGCTATTAAGCCAAAGGAACCCGTGGTTCATGCTGAATCAAGTTCACGCGGTAGAGATGACCCCGTTATCATATCCAGAAATATAGAACAAGCATTATTCCAATGACTTCAAAGGCAACTTCAGGACAGGGATGAGAAGATGGCCAAGGTCCATTCTAAAGTTAATGAGCTGGCAAATGTTGTGGCGGATCTCACGACCCAAGTCGCCCGATTGCAATTAAAGCAAAATCAAATTTTGGTTCGTGAGCTGGGGATTGATATCCGAAAGCAGCCGACCGATGCTCCCTCCAGTCCGAGAGCAGAACACCTTTGTGAAAAACGGACGCGATCAGCCTCCAGTCCCTCCGATACGTACACTGAACGTGGTAAGCGGACAGTAGGCGAACCAAAGACTTATCATCCTCAGGGTCCAGCATCAGTAAGGGCACCTACTCCAATGGAGAGAAAGAAGAAAGTATACTCCTTCAGGAGGGATAAAGTCCGCGAAATATTCGAGGACGCCTTGGACAACGGTCTTCAATTGCCTATTCCAAAGAGGCCACATGAGATGAACATGACCGGCAATCCTATACTTCCCATATCACAGAATGGTGAGTCATACCATTGAAGACTGCTATGTTTTTAAAGACTGGGTAGAGAACCAATACAAACTCGGGAAAGCCTCACGGTCGTCAGATGTACCAACAAGCCACAGAGCTACGGTCATCAACATAGCCCCACCAAGATCAAAATCGAGGAGCTGGGGTAAGCAAACCATTGACCACCACGTCGTTAAACTGGGAACAATCAACCTCTACGTCGTTAAACTGGGAATGTAAAAAAATGTGTAAATAAACAAAAAAAATGTATAAATAAATAAATAAAAAGAAAAGCCGAAATGATGGGACAACTCATAATAAAAATCAGCGAGTAAAATAAAGATGAAAATAAAGCCGAAATGATAGGGCAACCGCGAATAAAAGACGAAATGATGGGGCAATCGCGACCTTCGCGATAAGAAAGCTAAAATGATAGAGCAATCGTGGTAAAAAAATAAAAAATAAAAATAAACCGGCGAATGATGAGTCGCTCCTGGTACCATATTCCAGTGCAGCGATGCAGACGTCAACCAAAATCCAATTTCTCAAAATTCTCCCGGCCCTACGGTTGGTACCCAAATTAACTACCGTATACAATCCACGGGCTTAAATAATTCTCGCCATACCCATACCCCACGGCAACCACCAGTTACGCGGCTGGTCTCCGCCCTTGGAATTATGTTCCATTGGAAAGACCCACTCATGTGTCCTCACGATACATGAGGAGAACAAACCTTCGTGGGATCCTTACGACTCACGAAGGAAAAACACACTTGGGAGTCCCCACGACTCCTAAGGAGAAAATACACCTGCGGGATCCTTACGACTCGTAGGGAGAAAATGTTTTTATGGGACCCTCACGGCCCATAAAATTGAAAAGCCTTAGGTGATAGGGATCTAAACCTGTCTCCTAAGCCATCACTTCCCAAATCCCAAGTGGCGAATGATGAGTCTCTCATGGTACCATATTCTAGTGCAGCAATGCAGACGCCAACCAAATTCCAAATTCTATACCCTAACGGTGAATGATGAGTCACTCCTGGTACCATATTCCAGTGCAGCGATGCAGACGCCAACAAAGTCCCGAAATTTTTCCGGCCCTACGGTCTGGATCATACATCCTACAAAACCGTATACAATCCACGGGCGTAAAACGATCCCAATCTCTCCCAAGTCCTGCCGGTGAGACTACTTTTAAAGTCCCACCAGCGAAAAAAACGGTATGTCCACAAGCAAAACGGGCACGGATGAAAACCCGAAAGGGCTCCGTGAGTAAAAACAGCAGGACTGCCGGCGAGTTTGTGAAAACCCGAAAGGGCGCAAACTCGTGAAAAAGAGATGAAATGCACTCTCAAAGTCCTCTCGGCTTTGTGAGGAGAAAATTCCCGCGTGAGATCCTTACGACTCACAAAGGAGCAACACACTTGGGGGTCCTCACGACTCCTAAGGAGAAAATACACCTACAGGATCCTTACGACCCGTAGGGAGAAAATGCTTTGTGAGACCCTTACGACTCACAAAATTGAAAACTCTTAGGTGATAGGGACCTAAAACCTGTCTCCTAAGCCATCGCTTCCTGATAAGCAAGCGCAAATGATGATTCGCTCCTGGTACCATATTCCAGTGTAGCGATACTGATGCCAAGCAAAAACCAATTCCCAAATCCTCTCGGGGCAAATGATGAGTTGCTCCTGGTATTATTCTAGTGTAGCAATACAGATGCCAAACAAAAAAACCAATCCCCAAATCCTCTCAAAGACAGTTGATGATTCGCTCCTGGTACCATATTCCAGTGTAGCGATGCTGATGCTAACTCAAATCAAACAAATCAAACCAACGAATTCCAATATCGACCTCTGCGTCAAACAACAAACACTCCGTACCGGGGACACGTCAACCAGCGACACTCCGTCTCGGGGAAACGTCCAACACAGACACTCCGTATCGGGAAAACGTCCAACACAGACACTCCACACCGGGGAAACGTCCAACACAGACACTCTGCCTCGGGGAAACGTCAACCAACGACACTCCGTCTCGGGGAAACGTCCAACACGACACTCCGTCTCGGGGAAACGTCCAACACAGACACTCCGTGCCGAGGACACGTCGACCAACGACACTCTGGACCGGGGGCACGTCTACCAAATCACTCCAGGCCAGAGAAACATCTACCACAGACACTCCATCTCGGAGACGCGTTAAGCGTCGACCGTCCATGTCGTAAAAAGGACAGTGCATCCCAAAAAGTGGGAACCAGAGCAAGTCGTCTCCACGCAAAAGAAGATCCATCAATTTCATGCATGGGGTGCACTTTGTTGGGGTCGAAAATTGCACCCCGGTTGATCAAGTCAAACTCAAGGTCAACCCCAAGCCAAGTGGGCCCAAGCCCGGATCAAGTGGGCCCATGCCCAGGTCGAGTCCGAACATGAAGCGGCCGGCCCCCCTCTATGCCCAAAAAGAAATCATGTAATAAATAATTTTTTATGTAATTTTTTATGCATGAATGGGCATAGAGCCAAATTTTTGTAAAGCCCATGGTTTATGTGCAAAAAGAAATGGCACATGAGCCATGGGATGGCCAAAATGCCATTTTTGTAAAGCCCAAGGGGCTATATTTAAAGTGTATAGCCTATAAAGGCCAAGGTAATGAAAATATCCCAACAACTTTTTTTTCTCTCTCCCAAAAAAAAAGGACTCCAGATCTGAGATTTTTCTCTTTCCTCAAGGTTCTAAAACCTTCCTCTTTCTATTGAATAAAATCAAGAGTTTAACTCTCTCTTTCTCAAAAATAAATAGTTCTTCACCACAAAACCAACGAAGAGGAGCTCGGATCTTCAGTCAGATCTCAAAAGGGGGGACTTTTAAGTCTTACCCCCTCTTTTTTCCTCCAAGATCCAGCCGATCAAGATGAGGAAGAAGGAGACTCATCCCCAAAATCTAATTTTGGACTGACCCAAGGCTCAAAAGAAGAGCCAAAGATTCCTAGGAGTTTAACTCTTTTCTAGATTTGTGGGAGTTTAACTCTAGAAATTAATTTCTTGTTAGGAGTTCAACTCCTAAATTTGCCTTCGAAGTTCAACCCCCCAGCCTAGGGGCTAGGCACCCTTTCCGCGGGTGTTTTCCCATGGTCACGTGTGCACACGTGACCCCGGGGCGCCAAGGCGCCCATCAGTCACGTGTGCCCACGTGACCCCGGGGCGCCAAGGCGCCCATCGGTCACGTGCGCGCACGTGACCCCGGGTTTTTAAGACGCCCATACGCGGTCACGTGCGCGCATGCCCTTGAACGCCATTCCCCCCTTTTTATTATTATTATTTTATAATTATTATTATTTTATTTTATTTTATTTATATATACTCACACATACTCCACATCAAATATACCTTCCCTGTTAAAAAAATTTTCTAACGGGGCGCTGCCCCGCACCCCGCAAGGGGGCTGCTAGCCCCCTTGACCCCCAGCCCGCTATCCGGGTAGCGGGCCCCCCGTAAAAACTCTGCGGGGCCCCCGATATTTCCAAAACCCCTTCAAAACACGACACTGCACATTGAGCTCGCATGACCAGTTTAACCCATTAATCGGAGGTTCTCTCGCTCCAAAGGCGGGGGGTAATTAACGGTAGCTTAGTCCGCAGCTGCCAGAGATTCGGATCCTCACAATCAATAAACCCCTGCCTACCCTAGGCAGGGGGAATCTGTACTGCGCCCGACCAGCACGCGCATATTCCCATCTCAATGGGGTGAAGAAAAACACCCTACACGCCTGACAAGCGCGCGCGTATTCCCATCTCAATGGGGTGATGAAAAACACCCTACAGTGAGGAGCTGCTGGATAGGATCAAGACGGAACCACGGGTTGCTGTAAATTTCTGGAGCAAATTCAGTGACCAAACCAAGGTTCAGGGGCTCTAAACAGGAAGAGGAGACCAAATAAGCACAGGGAAGAAATTTGAAGTTCCAAATTCTCTGTGAGCATTTCCCTCATCTTCTCCCCTCCTCTGAACTATTCTTTGCACAAACTCTCTTCCCCTCTCCAATAAAAATGTTTTTGTGCAGGATTCTTTGCGCCCCCGCCAAATAAGATTTTTACAAGTGTTTTCGATTTTTGTTTTATACCGTTTTGCATAAGTAATACGGACTTTAAGGGGCTATAACACCAATTCAGATTGGGTGGGGATTTCATCACCCATCTTAAGACCCCAAAAATCACTAAAAGCATACGCATTACTCTTGAGCTTAATAAAAAAAATATCTAGACTCAGCCAAATAAGAACTGTCATGCTCAATAGGACAAAGAAAGGTTGTGGGCATTCGAACGTGTATCTAAACTTGACTTTGTGGTGCCTAAGCTAGACAAGTGAGAAAGGTAATTTTAAAAGGACCGTCTCACGGTGATTCGTGAGCGGAACCCTCCTTTCCTCACTTATACTTACCTGGCCATAATTGGCAGTGAAGAGGCGATTTGAGGGTTATCTCACAACTTGTCACTTTGGAACAGTTAGGATCAGTCTAGTGGACTTTGAAAACCATAGCTCTAGGTATGATTGTGCATGCTTTGACTGTGATTGTATGAAGTTGGTAACGCTTTTTTTATTGTTGGCTTGATATTGTTTGATGCAGATTATGGCAAGTTCAATTTTATTTGTTGTATGTAAATACGATGGCCGGATTATCACAAGTGCACAAGGTCCCGAGTATATGGGCGGGTCCGCGAGAATCATGCGCTTAGAACCATCAATGACTTATAATGAAATCGAGAATAAAGTGTTCAAAATCACGAAATACGATCCCCGTGAAATTAGGCTTAAGTTAAGTTGTATATGGCCTATATTTAGTGGAAATGCATTGGTTGAAATTATAAACGATGCATCAATATCTTCGATGATAGACTTCGGTCTGTCAAACACCCAGCATTCGTTTGAACTTTTGGTTGAGAAGGAACAATTGGAAGTATCAGATGTCCCTCCAACAGGTAATTTTGATGGTAATGCTGGAGGTAGTTCCTGGGGGTACGGTCGTATGGTTAATAATGATACCGTCAGTCTCGGTGGATATGACTATACACAACATTATTCAAACCTTCAAACTCAAGGGTAAACATTTTATAAATCCACCTTTAAACATTTTAGTAATACCAAAATACTAATATGTTTTATATATTGAATACAGATTTTCCCATTCGACTGCTGCAGTTACATTCACCCCAGAAGAACAACAAGGATTATCATATACAACCTTGCAAAGGTAAATAAATCTGAAATAAGTGGTGATTATGTTTATATTCTTCGAAATACGAAAATATTAAGGAATAATAGTATAATAACAATTTATATACTAAACGCAGATTTTCTCATACCTCCGCATCATTCCAAAACGATCCAAGTAGCGTATTCCAAGCATGTCCGTCCACAGATTTCCGGTCTTCTCACCCCGAACCATCCACATTACACCGACCACAACCATCATATATTGCACCCGAGCCTTATATTGCTACGGGTGACATTGATATGTGTGGCAGTGATGATTATGATGCTCGTGAAGGTCATCAAGGGGAGGATAGCGTGGAATATGCCGCTGGATTGAATGAGGTAGCATTGTTTGATGATATGGTTGCGAACAATGATTTCGTCGAACTAGAAGATCCTGGCCTCGATCCGCTGGAAGATGATAGTTGGGTAGACTTAGCCGTGGCAGAACTAAATACGGCACCCTATTTGGAAGCGACAGTAGCAAGCGAAGATTGCGTCACTGTTGGGGATTTATTTCAGGAAAAATGAGGTCTTATCTGTAAGCTGAAGTCATGGTCTATTCAGCAAAACGTTACATTTAAAATCGAAGAGTCAAATAAGACGTACTATACCGTGGTATGTACGAAAGCTCCTGAATGTAAGCGGAGATTGCATGCATATTGTTCCAAAAGAGCCAATGCTTGGAAGTCACGAAATACAACCAAGAACATACATGCATCAATTCTATTATGTTACAAGATCACAGGAATTGCACTTCATCTTACATTTGCTCACTAATCATGCCACTAATCCGTACAAATGTGGCGATGACTCCCCGAGAGATACGGCTCTACGTTATTAGAAAAGCTTTATGCAAGATATTTGGGGACTGGGAAAGCTCGTACAACTCACTAGTCCCTTTTTATGGAAGCCATGAAAGCATTAAATCCGGAGACCGTATACCGGTTAAAAACCACAGAAATAGATGTCGATGGCTCTGTCAGGTTTCAAAGAATTTTCTGGTGCTTTGCTCCAAGTGCGGCTGGTTTCACACACTGTCGGCCGGTATTGTGCGTTGATGGGACGTATCTATACGGTAAGTACAGAGGCTGCATGTTAATCGCTACAGGTGTTGATGCTAATAACGGTATATTTCCGTTGGAATTTTCCATTGTCGAGGGTGAAAATTCATCATCCTGGTCATGGTTTTTCCGTCAACTCAAAAGTATCATATTTGTTATTGATAAAACAGATTTATGCATTATATCTGATAGACATCTAGAAATACTAGCTGCAATGAGAGCTGTATTTTCGACCACCCCGCATAGGTTTTGCCTGCAGCACTTCAGGCAAACTTTTGATAAAAAATTTAAAAATTCAGATCTACATAAACTTATGTACAAAGCCGGTGAAGCGTCTGACCCTAATGTCCATGACATGTACATGAAAAAAATTGGGGAGATGAGTTAAGCCGCGAAAGCGTGGTTAGATGAGTATATAGTACGCATGTGGTCACAAGCACATGATAATGGATGCAGATATCTACTAATGACCACTAATATGTCTGAAAGTTTCAATAGGGTCCTTAAAGGTTTTAGAGGCTTACCGATACATGGCTTGATTGTTCGAACCTTTTTCCGGGTGAATACTTACTTTGTGCAAAGAAAAAGAAACGTCATTGGCAATGGAGACTCCGCTCACCGCGTATTACGAAGATATATTCCGGAAAAGAGAGCGCAGAGCACAATACTACAGATCCGAAAGGTTTGACACGGTGGAGTTTCAAGTAACAAGGAGTAATGGGCATTAATATACCATAAACTTTAGAGATGAAGGGCTCTCTTCGTGCACATGCGGTGTTTTCCAGCAACAACATTTACCTTGTGCCCACGCAATTGCTGCTGCGAGCAGCATGCATAAATCACATTACAATTTTGCTTCCCAATACTATACAGTTTCTAATTACCAAGACGCATACGATCCAAAATTCCATCCTATACCGGACAGTCGCTATTGGCACTATTATACTGGGAATAGACAAATACTGACTGTATTACCGCCGGAAAAAAATATAGGGCCCGGAAGACCTAAGGTGCGTCGAGATCGAATGACAATGGATGTTGATCCTCAGCAAAGGCACGCCAGATGTAATCTATGCAACCAACCAGGTCATTATAGGACCAGATGTCCAGGACAGTCATCAGGGACAGGACTTTCGAGATCATGACAAGTGCACCGGAAGATTTTTTTGTATTGTAAATATGACGGATTCATTTTGATATTATAAATTTGACCGTCGAGATAAAATTTACATTTTACAAACAGATAGGATTTTTTTGTGTTGTAAATTTGACGGATTCATTTTGATATTATAAATTTGACCGCCGAGATAGAACTTACATTTTACAAACAGATAGGATTTTTTTGTATTGTAAATATGACGGATTCATTTTGTACACCACATTCATATAATATAATTTTATTATTTTATTCAAAAAAAATTCATTTTTCCGTTTATTTATTTTTAAAAAAATTTATTTAATTAATAGGACGGGTTCTGGGAACCTGCCCCCTATATAAATATAGAGAGGGCGGGTTCTGGGAACCCGCCCTCTCTATATTTATGTAGGAGTGGGTTCTAGGAACTCGCCCCCTATACTGGGTGTTAGTTCCACGTTACCTCTCCCGGTATTTTCGGGGTTGCGGAAACGGTAAAACAAAAATTTTTCTAAACTTTGTAACATGGACCGTAAAAGCCGGATCTTTGCTAAACAATAAACTAGCATCCTAACTAGAGATCTATCTACTCGGTTAGGGGTTATACCTCAACTTGAACTCCTTCTCTTCTTGTTGTTCTTCTCCTTGCTTTCTTCGAGGCTTGATCCGGACTTTGGTCACCTCCGCGGCCTCCTTGAGTCGTAGACGATCCACCCGAGAGATGTGCACTGAGCTCCACCTCGAGCCGAGATAACTAGGGCAAAGAGATTGCTAGTCTAAAAGCCCTAGGTTGTGTAGAAGTGATGAAGGGATGGATTTGTCTTTGTTAAATCTTTATCTCTCAACACATGAGATCAAAAGATCAAAACAAGAGGAGGAAGAAGAAGAAGGAGAAAGGTTAGCAACCCTGGAGCTTTTCTTCTCTTCTCACTTGAAAAAGCAAGAGAGAGGATGAGAAAGAAATTATGATACAAAAGAAAAGTAACCATGGTTGCAATAATGTAAAAACAACATCATTACTAATCCCATCAAGATAAAGTTTGATGGCTACATTGAAATGACCATTATCATAATCCAAAAGAAAAAGAAAAAGAAAAGAAGAGTGTAGATCCCTCTTGAAAGTCAATGGTCAACATGGTCAACCGGTCAACAAAGTCAAAAGAGGTCAACAGGGTCAAATGGTCAATGCAATTAGCCATCATAAAATTATCACTAATAGGATTAGTAAATGATGTCTGCGGCTCATAATGGTTTTGACCAAACGAACTGTCAAAACCCTAATGAGTCCGCCACAAAATGGTTTTGACCGAACCAACTGTCAAAACCCTAATGAGCCTGCCGCATAACGGTTTTGGCCGAACCAACTGCCAAAACCCTAATGAGGCACCTCCTCCTTCATCGCTCCCAAAAACTGTGCATACACACCTGCATCCGTATTCCGTGGAATGCGGATGCACAGAAGACAAAACAAATCCATCCGTGCAATACTAGGATCCGGCTTAAACCAAAGCCCACTAGTATTGCCTGCCCGAACACCACACGCATACAAGTATACGTAAGTGATCGCAGCCCTGCCGTAAAACCATACGGCCTCTACACGTTTCGCTCAGTGCAGGGAAACTCTCTGTGTGGGACTCTAAAAACTCGACACTACGCTGGCAGTGGGTTTAACCACAGACCGCAAGCGGCACTAGCTGTGCGTAACGGTCCCCAGGTAGATGTCGATAAGAAGGCCGATGAGGTAAACCCATCCGAACTCCTACTGAGTCTGTATATGACAATCTCCGTACAGTCCAGTCTGTTCGTCTGATACATCGCATGGCGGGCCTAGGGGGCGATAAACGTCAGTCCCCTAATAGCGGTACAAGTCGTGTCGGAGTGAAGCCCAGAACACCCTGAGATAACACTGGAAACCTACCAGTATATCTCGCTTGCCCTGGCCAGGGACTACTCGTGTAATGGCTCTCCTAGACACAGCGCGATGTCAACCCCCAATACCGGGAGAGACGAATCCTATCTAACCGTCACTGCCTCCAAGTGCTTCGGGACTGCTCCCAACTACTACCTGTTTGCACGACTCAGTAGAGCCGTAGTAGGGTAGTAATCAAAGAACAGTAGGAACACACTCGAGGCGAAGTGACAGTGTCAAGTCAGCGGACTAAGCTGTACTCATGTCACCTGGGAACTGATAACTGACGATAGGTATAATACCAACCATCAGTTCCCGACGAGTCCTGTCCAGTGTACTCGTAACCTAACGAGCACCCGCATACTATCTCAAATACGGCGTACTGACGGCTGTGGGACAGACCGTCTCCCGTGCTGGGATGAGAAGCGCATACGCTAGTCTACTCCGGAGTATCGATGCCCTATCTCGATACTCCTACGACTAGGGACGTGTATAAGGATGTGCTTGTAGATTACCCAGCCCCCACGAGTGTGATCGCCATCACAACGCCGGTAATCAAGCAAAGATCCTAAGGGCTCTACTAATGCGTATAGGTGATATAATGAATAAACACACATGTACACATTAAAGCAGAGACAAACCAAGTAGCATACTACTATATCGAGCAAGATTGTCTATACAACTGTGAATATCCCAAGCATCCATCAAGTAATATACATACTAGTATGATACAGTAATGGCCTCTAGGGCATATACACCAACAATCTCCCACTTGAACTAAGGCCATGTACTGGCGTATCGAAGACCTATCATCTCGATCAGCCGCTCGAACTGAGTCTGGGGTAAGGCCTTTGTGAATGGGTCCGCTGTGTTGTCCTTTGTGTCCACTCTCCGCACCTCGATCTCCTGGCGATCAATGATCTCCCTGATCAGGTGATACCGCCTTATGATGTGCCTGGATTTCTGATGGGACCTTGGTTCCTTCGCTAAAGCTATAGCCCCATTGTTATCGCAATACAAAGGTATTAGGTCAACAATGGACGGAACCACCTGAAGTTCACTAATGAACTTCTTTATCCAGACCGCCTCTTTTGCGGCATCGCTTGCAGCAATGTATTCAGCCTCCATCGTCGAGTCTGTGACGGTATCCTGTTTGGAACTCCTCCAACATACCGCCCCTTCGTTGAGGGTAAACACAAAACCCGAGACAGACTTGCTGTCATCTTTGTCACTCTGGAAGCTTGAATCGGTAAAGGACTCAACCCGGAGGTCTCCATTACCGTAAACCAGGAACATCTCCTTAGTCCTTCTCAGGTACTTGAGAATGTTCTTCACTGCTGTCCAGTGGTCCTCACCTGGGTCTGACTGATACCGGCTTACCGCGCCCAGCGCGTAAGCTACATCTGGTCTTGTACATAGCATCGCATACATTATAGATCCTACCGCCGAAGCGTAGGGTATAGTGCTCATGCGAACCCTCTCCTCGTCAGTCTTAGGAGACATCTTCTTGGAGAGAGTAATTCCGTGCAATGCGGGTTTGTTACCGCGCTTGGAATCCTCTATACTAAATCTCTTTAGTACGGTCTCTATGTACCTGGACTGCGAAAGTCCCAGTAGTCTCTTGGATCTATCTCTATAGATCTTGATTCCCAGAATGTACGAGGCATCACCCAGGTCCTTCATGGAGAACCGTTGTGACAAAAATAGCTTGACCGATTGTAGCATAGGAATGTCATTTCCTATCAAAAGAATGTCGTCCACGTACAAGACTAGGAATACGACAGTTCGTCCTACAATCTTCTTATAGACATAAGGTTCATCCTCGTTCTTGATGAAATCAAATTCCTTGATTGCCTCATCAAAACAGATGTTCCAGCTCCGCGATGCCTGCTTTAATCCATAAATGGATTTAAACAACTTGCACACCTTCCCGCTGCTCCTACTGTCTACGAAACCTTCTGGTTGATCCATGTAAACGCACTCTTCCAAACAACCGTTTAGGAAAGCCGTTTTAACATCCATCTGCCAGATCTCATAGTCATGGAAGGCAGCAATGGCAAGTAGGATCCGAATGGATTTGAGCATAGCCACTGGAGAAAAAGTTTCGTCATAGTCCAAACCAGGTCTTTGACGAAAACCCTTTGCAACGAGTCTAGCTTTATAGGTTTCCACCTGCCCATCTACACCAAGTTTCCTTTTGTAGATCCATTTGCATCCAACGGGTTTTACCCCAGGTGGAGCAATATCTAAGGTCCACACTTTATTGGCATACATGGACTCCATTTTGGATTGCATTGCTTCCTGCCACTTATCAGAGTCCCTACTGATAATGGCCTGCCTGAAACTGGTAGGGTCATCTCCTTCCAAGATGCAATCCTCTCGATCCCCGTCTATGAGAAAACCGTAGTATCTCTCGGGCGGATGAGAAATCCTACCAGATCTGCGGAGTGGCTGAGGTTCATTTGGGGTTATTGAATCTAGCGGTTCCTCCAAATTTTCTGTTAAAGCTTGTGTTTCTGGAATTTCATCCAGTTCTACCGTGCTGCCACTAATGTTTTTAACAAGAAATTCTTTTTCTAAAAATGTGGCATTTCTTGAAACAATTATCTTCTGTTCCTCTGCATGGTAGAATAGATACCCACTTGAATCTTTTGGGTATCCCACAAACTTACACAAAACTGCCCGTGCCTCAAGTTTGTCTGGGTTCTGCTTTTTGACATAAGCTGGGGAACCCCAAATCTTAATACGTTTAAGATACAAACTTTTACCACTCCATATTTCATACGGGGTCTTAGGCACGGATTTGGATGGAACTTGATTCAATAGATGTGCTGCAGTTTGAAGTGCATATCCCCAGAATGAAAGAGGTAACTCAGCACTACTCATCATGGAGCGAACCATATCCAATAGGGTACGATTCCTCCGCTCCGAAACACCGTTGTGCTGTGGTGTATAAGGAGGAGTAAGCTGAGAGAGAATACCATTCTCTTTTAAGTAATCTAGGAATTCCGTGCTTAAGTACTCCCCTCCTCTATCAGACCGAAGGATCTTGATACTTTTGCCAGTCTGGTTCTCTACTTCCTTTCTGAATTCCTTGAATTTCTCAAAAGCTTCAGATTTGTGTTTCATCAGATACACATATCTGAACCTAGAGAGATCGTCAGTGAATGTGATGAAGTAGGAGAACCCACCCCTTGCATGTATAGACACTGGACCACATACATCACTATGTACGAGTCCCAAGAGCTCTGCTGCTCTTTCTCCATGTCCGGTGAACGGAGATTTGGTCATCTTCCCTTTGAGACAAGACTGACAAGTTTCATAAGATGAAAAATCGAACGCATTCAAGAGTCCATCTTTATGCAACTTACTCAGTCTTTTCTCTCCGATATGACCAAGTCTACAATGCCACAAGTAGGATTCATTCGAATCTGAATTTTTCCTCTTGCGTGTGTTTTGTATATTGAGAACAGTATTCTGATTTAGAACGTAGATACCATTACACAGTGTACCCTCTGCAACCAGTACCTTATGAAGGTAAATGTTCATGATATTCTTGTCAAGAACAAAGTTATATCCATCTTTATCGAGTAAAGAAACTGATATGATGTTGCAAACCATGGAGGGTACATAGTAGCAATCGTTCAAAATCATAGTCTTGCCATTTGGCAATACTGGGTGATATTCACCGACGGCTGCCGCATTAACTTGTGCTCCGTTCGCTACTCTGAGCGATATATCACCCGGTGCAACTTTCCTACTTTTTCTCAGTCCCTGCAATAAATTACAGATATGAGATCCTGATCCGGTATCAAGTACCCAGGAGGTAGGGCTGACCGTAAAACAGTTCTCAATTACAAGAACACCTGAAGTAGATGCAAAACCATGCATCTTCTTCAACTGGGTATCCTGGAAATCCATACAATCCCCTTTCCCTTTCTCATACTTATGACTGTTGTCACAAGTTAGAGCTGAACCAACGTTCCCCAGCCCCGAATAAGAATTCGGATCGGTCAAGCGATACATTTTTTTATCTTGATTAGGGCGTGAAATGGTTGCTACCTGGAGAGAGAGAAAAGAAACACTCAGCGGGCGCTCTTGCAAGATTAGATTGGTTTATTAGTTTATCTAACCAGAATGTCTCCCACTGTTTCCTCAAATTCTTCTTAAAACCTTTTAAAAGAAGAACTAGTCGAGATTTAATTCACGTCACAATACTTGCTTTAACCTTTCAGCTAGGCTAGTGTCGATACTTCGAGGGAGGTTTTCCAACACTTTCGCGAAGTTCCTTAATTTAAGAACCTCTTTTCCCTGGGGGCGTAGCCCTGTTAACACCTTTCTAGACACCTACTAGGTTTATAGCATTGATTGTTAAGTGAAAGTAATCTCCCGAGAGTAATCCAACTCATCAGTGGGATCGGGATCCAACTATCATTGTGTGATGACCTAGATGGAATCCACTCTAGCTACCACACTCCAGAAGGTATGCGAAATCTGCAAGTTTCAGTTCTTTTGAAACTCCCGATGTGGTTTTGCCCTTAGGACCCAAGTGATCTTGACACAGTCAACAAATCAAAAAGTCCTAGTCAAGTTCATCCCGTCATTATCTTGATTGCATTAAACCCACCTGCATAACCCTTGACACAGTCAACAAGGTTCTACAAATGTCCTAACCAATCACATTGTATCCAGCAAATAAGCTACACTTAGCTACCGTTCACTGCGCCTTGACACAGTCAACAAACGCAGCACGAATACTAAGTATAACTTATAAGAAATGGCGAAGGGCTACGGCTGGGTTTTTGGCGAAAAACCCGTTAACGTAATGAACTTGATATCGTTGAAGGAACGTGATACATCTTTTTGAAAACATAGTAGCGAAAACTTTTGCTAAAGAGGTCACTCCCTGTGAAGGGATCTCGGCTCTTTCCTCGTCGAGTGAGGTGCTGGGCATTCGTAAGATGAATACCTCGATGCAAAGTAAGAATAATCGACTATGGTGAAGTTATTACCCTGACGCAAACTTTTTGTCCAAGGGGTCACTCCCGATGAGGGGATCTCGGCCCTTGCCTCGTCGATTGAGGTGCTGGGCATTCATAACCGAATACCTCGATGCAAAACAAAAAGATGAACGTCCTTGTAATAACAGCTTTTTGAAAAACTTGTTCCAACAACGTCTTTTAGGTTTATTTTCTTGCATTAGTTCTTTTAATGTGTCCCATCATTTAAATCCTACCATTGCAGAAAACAACCAAAATATGACGTACGGTTATGCCATTCGCATTCGCCACTGGGCTCCGTCATCACCCGTTAGGTTACTTAACTAACGACAGAGCGGGGGCTGGGCTAGCGCGGCTGAAAAATATAAGCAACGCCTAAATAGTTATTATATACAGATATACAGCAATGATAGCCAATCCAGATCACAGATGAACACTTTGGATATACTAGGAACCCGCGATTCGTTCGAGCCTGCAACGAAAAGCGGATTACACGGTCGCGATGAATAGCCAACACCCCACCCAAGACCCCTACGGGTGCGGCAAACTACCCGCCAAGTGCCCGAAGCGAAGCAACCTCCCTCAACGCCGTGAGTAGGCCACTCGGCACTTCGAGATACCCGGTAGTTTGTGCACCCCCTCCATGGGTCTATCCTAGGAGCAAAAACAGTAAAAAGAATTATACGATGACGGCTACAACCCCGACCCGGTTGTGCGGCCATACAAATAATATTACATCAATTTACAAATTTATTACATGAATGAAAGAAAAAGAAACACTCATCTCACATCCACCCCGGCTATTCATCCGCGACAATCCAACGAGTTCATATACACAAACCATCAACAACACAGATCACAGATGTGTATAACCCCCACTTATCGGCGTATAGCGATTAGTAACCATTAGCCAAAGTCTACAGATATAACATTATAGATAAAACATATACACATAAAACATTACAGATATAACCATTAGCCAAAGTCTACAGAACATCGACCAAAAATACGGATTTTTAAGCCCCAAAAACAAATTTTTCTTTCTGGAAAATCTGGGCAAAAAAGTCATATTCCAAAAATCCCAAAAACCCACCAGAAAAACACTGCAACAAAAATGATCCACGGCCGAGTCAACTCGGCCGCGGTTCCGCGGCAGAAGCAAGCTTCTGCCGCGGAACCGCGGTGAGTTGGTCGACTCGTGCGATCATTTTTCTTGCCTGTTCTAACAAAAGCCTGAGCCGATTTTTAGTGTATGAATTTTCAATTTTGGAACAGTTCTAAAAATCGGCAGAAACTACAAATTTCCAGGGTGTTTTGCGGTTTTTCGTCCGGTCGAAATTCTAAATACTTTGCTAACATGCTAGGGTGTGTTTAGTTGGTCTCTGATACCACTGTTAGTTCCACGTTACCTCTCCCGGTACTTTCGGGGTTGCGGAAACGGTAAAACAAAATTTTTTCTAAACTTTGTAACATGGACCGTAAAAGCCGGATCTTTGCTAAACAATACACTAGCATCCTAACTAGAGATCTATCTACTCGGTTAGGGGTTATATCTCAACTTGAACTCCTTCTCTTCTTGTTGTTCTTCTCCTTGCTTGCTTCGAGGCTTGATCCGGACTTTGGTCACCTCCGCGGCCTCCTTGAGTCGTAGACGATCCACCCGAGAGATGTGCACCGAGCTCCACCTCGAGCCGAGATAATTAGGGCAAAGAGATTGCTAGTCTAAAAGCCCTAGGTTGTGTAGAAGTGATGAAGGGATGGATTTGTCTTTGTGAAATCTTTATCTCTCAACACATGAAATCAAAAGATCAAAACAAGAGGAGGAAGAAAAAGAAGGAGAAAGGTTAGCAACCATAGAGCTTTTCTTCTCTTCTCACTTAAAAAAGCAAGAGAGAGGATGAGAAAGAAATTATGATACAAACGAAAAGTAACCATGGTTGCAATAATGTAAAAACAACATCATTACTAATCCCATCAAGATAAAGTTTGATGGCTACATTGAAATGACCATTATCATAATCCAAAAGAAAAAGAAAAAGAAAAGAAGAGTGTAGATCCCTCTTGAAAGTCAATGGTCAACATGGTCAACCGGTCAACAAAGTCAAAAGAGGTCAACAGGGTCAAATGGTCAATGCAATTAGCCATCATAAAATTATCACTAATAGGATTAGTAAATGATGTCCGCGGCTCATAATGGTTTTGACCAAACGAACTGTCAAAACCCTAATGAGTCCGCCACAAAATGGTTTTGACCGAATCAACTGTCAAAACCTTAATGAGCCTGCCGCATAACGGTTTTGGCCGAACCAACTGCCAAAACCCTAATGAGGCACCTCCTCCTTCATCGCTCCCGAAAACTGTGCATACACACCTGCATCCGTATTCCGTAGAATGCGGATGCACAGAAGACAAAACAAATCCATCCGTGCAATACTAGGATCCGGCTTAAACCAAAGCCCACTGGTATTGCCTGCCCGAACACCACACGCATACAAGTATACGTAAGTGATCGCAGCCCTGCCGTAAAACCATACGGCCTCTACACGTTTCGCTCAGTGCAGGGAAACTCTCTGTGTGGGACTCTAAAAACTCGACACTACGCTGGCAGTGGGTTTAACCACAGACCGCAAGCGGCACTAGCTGTGCGTAACGGTCCCCAGGTAGATGTCGATAAGAAGGCCGATGAGGTAAACCCATCCGAACTCCTACTGAGTCTGTATGTGACAATCTCCGTACAGTCCGGTCTGTTCGTCTGATACATCGCATGGTGGGCCTAGGGGGGCGATAAACGTCAGTCCCCTAATAGCGGTACAAGTCGTGTCGGAGTGAAGCCCAGAACACCCTGAGATAACACTGGAAACCTACCAGTATATCTCGCTTGCCCTGGCCAGGGACTACTCGTGTAATGGCTCTCCTAGACACAGCGCGATGTCAACCCCCAATACCGGGAGAGACGAATCATGTCTAACCGTCACTGCCTCCAAGTGCTTCGGGACTGCTCCCAACTACTACCTGTTTGCACGACTCAGTAGAGCCGTGGTAGGGTAGTAATCAAAGAACAGTGGGAACACATTCGAGGCGAAGTGACAGTGTCAAGTCAGCGGACTAAGCTGTACTCATGTCACCTGGGAACTGATAACTGACGATAGGTATAATACCAACCATCAGTTCCCGACGAGTCCTGTCCAGTGTACTCGTAAGCTAACGAGCACCCGCATACTATCTCAAGTACGGCGTACGGACAGCTGTGGGACAGACCGTCTCCCGTGCTGGGATGAGAAGCGCATACGCTAATCTACTCCGGAGTATCGATACCCTATCTCGATACTCCCACGACTAGGGACGTGTATAAGGATGTGCTTGTAGATTACCCAGCCCCCACGAGTGTGATCGCCATCACAACGCCGGTAATCAAGCAAATATCCTAAGGGCTCTACTAATGCGTATAGGTGATATAATGAATAAACACACATGTACACATTAAAGTAGAGACAAACCAAGTAGCATACTACTATATCGAGCAAGATTGTCTATACAACTGTGAATATCCCAAGCATCCATCAAGTAATATACATACTAGTATGATACAGTAATGGCCTCTAGGGCATATACACCAACACTGGGGAGGGGGGTGGGGCCAGAAATCGTCTTATTCTCATAAAATTAAAAAAAAAATTCTATTTTAATAATTTTAAATCTAATCTACCCTATATCAAAAAAAAAAAACCCCTAGATTATCCATCTTCATTTACAACCCTAAATATATAAATTTTAGAGTTAGATTGGCTAATTATCGTATCATTGGTGGTACAATTATCGAAGTCCAGCTTGCATAGGAAAATCCAAAAGATTTCCACCTATTATTCTCATATGCTGTTTGACTATAATTATTGGTCACTGATCTTAAACCAAACGCATCAATTCACCATTCAGCAAAATGCACAAGGTGGCCCATTGATCACCCCTTGGTAAAAAACATTAAAATAAAATGTGGAAATGTTTTTCAATCTCTCAAAAAATCCTTTTCCCTCCTTCAAAATTCTCCTCAAGCCCATCGCCCCTTCTTCATCTTCTTCCTCCTCAAATCTCATCCCCAGTTTGCTTAGCTTAGAACCCCTTCACAAAGCTCTCTCCTATTTCAAAGAAACCACCTCAAAACCCCTCTCAAAATCCCAAGCAACCCAACTCTATGCAGCCATCATTCACATCACAGCCCATGCTCAAGCCTACCAATTAGCCAATTCCTTAACAAAACAGCTCATCAGAACTCTCCAAAGCTCAAGAGCCAGCTACAACGCCTTCGAAGCTCTTCGTAGATTCAATGGCCCCAAGTTCACTCCACAAGTGTTCAACACCCTTATCATAGCATTTTCTGAACTAAAACTTGTCGACGAAGCGACCCAAGTCGTGCATCAGCTGAAAGAGTTTCCATTTGTTGAAGCTTGCAACTGTTTGATCAATGGCTTGCTCAAATTGGGTAGATTTGATTATGCATGGAAGGTGTTTGATGAAATGTCCAAGAGAGGGGTTCAGCCAAATGTGTTCACTTATAATATTATGATCAATGCGTGTCGATGTCAGGGTGATATTAAAAAGGGTATTTTGTTAATGGAAGAGATGGGGTCGAAAAGGATCGACCCAACTGTTCATACTTACACTATTCTCATTTGTGGCTTTTGCGAGAGTGGTGATGTTAAGCGAGCAATGGGGTTGTTTAATTCGATGAAGGAATCTGGGGTGCGGCCAAATTTGTATACTTATAATGCTGTGATGGATGGGCACTTTAAAGATGCCGATATCAGAGAAGCGCTTGCTTTGTATGAGAAAATGATAGAGGATGGTTTTGTGCCGAATGTTGTTAGTTTTGGCATATTGATAGATGGGTTGTGTAAACAAGGAAGAGCTAGTGAAGCGAAAAGGTTGTTTTTTGTCGATATGGCTAAGTACGGAATAATACCGACAGTGCAAATTTTCAACTGTTTGCTCGATGGCCATTCCAAAATGGGTAATTTAGACGAGGCATTCAAGCTATATGTAGAGATGATAAAGAAAGGAATGCCTCCCGATTCTGTAACTTATGGAATATTGATCAAAAGTTTGTGTGATGCAAAGAGAGTGGGAGAAGCAGCTAATTTACTTTCGAATATGCTCAAAGATGGCATTTTGGTCAACTCTGTGATATACAATACCTTGATCGATGGTTATTGTAAAGAAGGAAATCTACAAAAAGCTCTAGAAACTTGTCGGCAGATGAGTGAGGGAGGACTTGAACCTAATCTACTGACATTCTCTTCGTTGATCGACGGGCATTGCAAAACAGGTGAGATGGATACCGCAATGGGAATATACACCGAAATGGTAACCAAAGGCGTTGTGCCCGATGTTGTAACATATACCACTCTAATTGATGGCTACTCTAGAATCAGGTGCCTCGATAAAGTGTTCCGATTAGAAAAGAAGATGTCAGAGAAAGGTGTGCAACCTAATGTCGTAACTAATACTTGTTTGATTAATGGACTTTGTAGAGCAGGACAAACTCACAATGCCATCGATCTCTATGTGAAGAAAACTAGCTATTCTGATTTGAAGCCAAATCGGAAAACTTATATGGCCTTAATATATGGTATGTATAGAGACGGGCAATATTTTAAGGCTGGGAGATTTTACTTTTTCATGAGAGGGTTCGGGCTCGTGCCCGATGTTGTTACCTACTTAATTTTAATAAGAAGTCAATGCTATATGGAGTATGTGCTTAACGCGATGATGCTGCACGCCGATATGTTGAAAATCGGAGTTATGCCCGAGGATTGGTACGCATCATGCCCTTTTGTTTGGTCAGAGATTCTGGATCAATCGGCAAAGAGGAAATTTGAAGTGAAAATGGCAGCGGGAAGGTTGAGATAAGTTTACAGTAGATTTAGCCTTTTCACAGAAAAATTATGTAAGTTGAAACTTTAGAACCCTGCGCATGTTTTGATAATTTGTTCAAGGGAGGCTGCAAATTGTAATATTTAGTGTTACATATACGAGGAAACAAGATGGACAGAGTGGATTGTCGATGTGATGGCCGATTGGATTATATAATAGATTAGCCGACGGTTCTTATATCAACTGCCAGCTATAACCCTTTTCTTCAGCATATATATATGATGCTGGTTTTTGATAGCATTGGTGAGCTACGAGCATTGATTTGATGAGCTTTGGAGTATGATTGAGGACTCAGTGTTGATGAAAATTAATTTGAATAAATGCATATTTTATGTAAAGTGCAACTTGTTTCGTCGTGTGTGATTAATCTCTGTGTGAGTGAAAATCATAGCTAAAGATAGCTCTATACGATCATAGGATGAGCGAGTAAACTCTTTATGTTTATTTTGCATTTATTTCCTTTTTTTGTAAGAATCAAACAAATAAGTAGCATTTCTCATCCAATTTTAATCAATCTATTTTATATTATGTCGAACTTCTTGTTTGCAAATTCCAGAAGAACAACAATGAGGATAATGACTAACCTCAAAGTTGAAAGTAGTAAAAGTAGAATAAAGAAATGTGAGAAGCAGATAGATCATTAGTTATAGTCATGCAATCAACGGTAAAGATAATGAGATCAACCATATATGTTTGAGAGGTTGTGCTGAATCATGTATGAGCCGCATATTTTAAATGAGCAAAAAAAAAAAAGGAGAATGCCATCAATAATTTTTTGTAATTTAATGATGACTGTTGTACTAGGAATTTGGCACAAACTTCAAAAAATTTAAATCACTGCTCTCCCCCATCCATCCGATCTGGACTCCCTGCTATTTTAGTTCTCTGCTATCAAAATCAACAATCCAAATTTTGTCCCTACCAAAATCAACGGTCGAGATTAGCGTAAAGTAAGGGGCATGGGTATGGGGTGTCTTGCATGTGCTTTGCATATATGAACTGCGGTCAGGATTGGATAAAAATATCAATACTATTATTTTGAAATAGGAGAGGGTCTCCTCCCTCCCCCACCAAAAAAAAAAAATCCAAATTGAAGGGCTAACCATTTAACTTGCAGAGCTATAATCGATACCAGAATGTGCATGTAAGAGAGGTGTTAAATTTGTTAAAGTGGTTTTTCGGAAAAATATTTTAGTTCTGCTTTTATTTTGTTTTTACGAGGGATGTAATAATGATACAATGTTTAAAATAAATTTTCTATATTGGAGCTTGCACAAATAAGGAAGACACATGCCACAAATAAGAAAGACACATGCCACCTGCATCCCTCCATCTCACCCTCCACACTCTTCTCTGTTCTGACATTGGACTTGTATTCAACAGATTTTGGAAAGATTCATTTTGAAGATTTATAATGAGATATTTAAAAATTTGATGAGCTCCTAATTGAAGTAGAAGTTCTATTATTTTGTGCTATAAATAGGGAAGAGTCTCATCAGAGAAAAGTGGCCAAAACATGAAAATGAAAAAGAAGAAGAAGGGAAGACGAATGCAAAGAAGAAGGACAGTCATCCAAAGAAGAAGGTGGAGCACCAGAAAAGTGGTATTTATATTTGTATGAAGAGATGAGGACGAAGGGTGGTCTTATCCACGAAGAAAGGTGGAGGGATTTATTAAGAGTGGTCTTTGTGTTTGTATGCGTTGAAATATAAAGAGAGATGAGAGAGAATATTAAATGTATCGGGCTTCTTGATCAATAATGAAAAGATTCTCGATTGAGCCCCGTGGATGTAAACCGGTCAGTCAAACCACGTTAAATATTGATGTTGCTTATTTTTATTTTTACGCGTCTTCCTTGCAAGCTTAGCGAAAACCCTAACAAACTGGTATCAGAGCGTAGAGCGTAGAGAAACGAAGGGTCTTCGATTCTATGGTCTAAGTTTACAATGGATGACGACGCTTCTGTCCGTTCTTCATCTTCTTAAATTGTAATTTCGAAGGCGTTGGTTCAAACATCCGAGAGAGAAGATTAAGTTTACTCCGGCGGTAAATAGAAGATGACATAGAGGAAATTCGGATCAAGGTAGAGCCTTGCTGAAGAGAAGAGATTGAAAATGACTCATTGAATACAAGTCAAGACGGAGATTGTTATAAAATTTGACTTGTATCCAACGGATTTTAGAAAAAATTTGAAGATTAATTTGGAAAGATAATTGAATATTTAGTTGAAGATTTGTTTAAAAATTTGTGAAGAAATATTTGAAACCTGTTTTGAAAATTTGATGAGATCCTAATTGAAGTAGGAGTTCTATAATTTTGTGATATAAATAGCTAAGGGTCTCATCAGAGAAAAGTGGCAAAAAACATGAAGATGAAGAAGAAGAAGAGAAGACGAATACAAAGGTGAAGGGTAGACATCCACAGGAGAAAGTGGAGCACCAAAATAATAGTCTTTGTATTTGTATGAAGAGACGAAAGTAAAGGCGAAAGGTAGTCTTATCTACAGAAGAAGGTGGAAGGATTTACTAAAAGTAGTCTTTTTATTTGTATGAGAGTTTATGAAGAGAAATGAGAGAATATAAAATATACTAGTATTTTTGAACAATAATGAAGAGATTCTCATGTTGGCCCCATAGATATAGGCCGGTGGTCGAACACGTTAAATATTGATGTTACTTGTTCTTATTTTTGCGCGTCTTCATTGCATGCCTAACGAAAATCCTAACAAACCGGTATCAGAGCGTCAGGAACCGAAGGGTCTTCGATTCTATGGTCTAAGTTTATGGTGGGTGACGATACTTGTGTCCGCTCCCCATCTTCTTATATTGTAATTTCGAAAGTGTTAGTTCAAAATTCCGATAGAGAAGATTAAGTTTGCTCCGACGGTAAATAGAAGATGACATGGAGAAAATTCGGATCAAGGTGGAGCCTTGCTAAAGAGAAGGGATTGAAGATGGCTCGTTGAATACAATTCAAGTGGAGATTGTTATGATATTTGACTTGTATTCAACAGATTTTAGAAATATTCGTTTTGAAGATTAATTTGGAAACATAATTGAATATTTATTTGAAGGTTTGAAAATTTTTGAAGAGATATTTAAAGATCTATTTTGAAAATTTGATAAAATTCTAAATGAAATAGAAATTTTATTATTTTATGCTATAAATAGAGAAAGGTCGCATCAAAGAAATTTGGCCAAAACATGAAGATGAAAAGAAGAAGAAGAAGAAGAGAAGACAAATGCAAAGGCGAAGGGTGGTCATCCACAGGAGAAGGTGGAGCACCAGAAGAGTAGTCTTTGTATTTATATGAAGAGACGAAGACGGAGGCGTAGGATAGTCTTATCCATAGAGGAAGGTTGAGAGATTTGCTAAGAGTAATCTTTGTGTTTGTAGAAGCGTTGAGATATGAAGAGAGATGAGAGAGAATATAAAATATACCGGTATTCTTGATTATTAATGAAGAGATTCTCGTTTTTACCCTATGGATGTAGACCGGTCGGTCGAACCACGTTCAATATTGATGTTGCTTGTTCTTATTTTTGCATGTCTTCCTTGCATGCCCAGGGAAAACCCTAACATTCTCTCCACACATTGCATGCTCGTCATTTTATTTGAATTTGAATTAACTTAATAATTCCATCCTTAATTTCATTCTTTTCAAAGTATTAATCTGTTTTTCCATTCCACTATAATCAAGAAAATATTTGAGACATAAAAGAATGTTCGATTTACTTTCAAAAATGTTGCGATATATCCCAATATTAGTTGAGACTAGTGTCATGTATGTGGATAAATTTAGAGAACTCATGAAGCTAAAATGCATACTGTGCGGCTTAAAATGTAAAGTTATTTTATTTATATAAACACATTTAAGAAAATATATAGCCCTTCCAACACCTTCCATGTAAAAATTTATAATTAAAATAACAATAAGGAAAAATTAAAAGAAAATGACTGTCAAGGAAAAAAGTAGTTCTACATAATCCCTACTTCTCACTTCTTACGAAAATTTAATCGGGTTGATAAATCAATATCAAACAATCACAAACTTGCACGTTTCATAACGCACATATATCATGCTAACAATAAGTAAATTAGAATTGTTAACAGGAGGAATTTACGTTTTATCTCAGAAAAAGAATGAGATGGAAAGAGAAGATCTCAAATAAATTATTCCCATACTTCTTCTATAGAGAAAACAAATAGACATGCTATTAACACTCGTGTAGGTGCAGCTCATTTAGAAAATTGATAGAATTGAAAATATATAATAAGCCGTAATATGTGACCAAATTTTGTCTTCCGCATAAAATATGTAATAATTAACAATATATTATTACATGAGTGCAACATTTTTACTACACAGCTTTTCATCAATCTAGATATTCTAGTTTTTCTATTTTCTAATAAACAAAACAAATAGTTTATTGAAGAAAGCAAGTGAGGTAAACAAGACAATGAGCAAGAACAAATCGCAAACTATAATTATATGCACAATCTTAATGCAAAAGGCATGAGTGAAATTGACATATCATCTTTACAACTCTTATATATAAAGAAGTCAACATATATGGTGTCTCTTTCCATTGTCCTAGCTCTTTCCGTTATCATTTATGTCCAAATTAAAACCTTAAAATGAGTGAAAAAACCACATAGCACCAAAAAATAGAAGATTTACATATCCTTTTGTCTATCTCCAAAAAATCCTGCATATCAAATTGCCAAAAAAAAGAAAAAATTTACTGATAATTTTTCAACCAAACATGAAATAATATCATAGAATCATAAAATAAGGGGAAAAGAGTAATCTATCATTAGAAATATGATCAATTTTCACAATAGAAAATAGAGAAAGATTAACCCTATTTATATGCTATGATTTTGAAAGTCAAACTTTGGAGCCATTAATCTCATAATTTATCCTTGCCTTCAACGATACAATGCAAAAGGTTGTGGTGTGTACTCTTTGAGGGCAATTAAAGTAATGTTGGTTCTTTTTGTAACCTTGGAATTGATAACATGATGTTTTTGATGTCCTATTTCAAAATATTAACGGCTATTTACAATGTCATATTTCTTCATTGCTTATGATCTATTTGATCGACATCGTAAATAGTTCTTATACATATATTCGTATTTCGTTTTGTTTTTATTTAATAACGCTGTATATGAACTGTAACGACTGCATTCTTGAATCCTATTTCCTTAAATCCCTTCTTATTTTACCGATGATCATGACTCGACGTAATGGAAACAAATGTATAATCTTTCATCGCCATCTCGATCTTTCTTGTAACTAACTTGTTTCTTTGTTCTGTTGCATCATCCTTCTTGAGTAATTTCAAGTACGAAATTAATTTTAAGGAAGGTAGGAGGTAACGACCCTACATTTCATGTACCATCCATTTTATTTTAATTCATGAAAGATGTTGTTTTCTGATCTTAAATCAAGTTATTAGCAATTCTTGATAACTTCTATTCAAGAAACTACTTGTAGCTCATTGGTTAAATCTCTGCATTGCTATCCCATAGCCTGCGTTTTTGAATCCTTGCATCCCAATTATTTTATTTTAAATTCTTTTTATCCTTTTTGGAATCCTGAAAGTTCCACAGGCGTTACATGGAGTTCTGGAAATTCTTAGACAAAAGGATATAAACCGGACTCAATAAAGCGACACGAGACCAAGACCCAAACCTCGACCCCAACCCACCTGACCAAGCCGACCTGGGCTGTCAAAACTCGGGTTTGGTCGGCCCAAATTTCTCCAAACGGGCTCCGTCCATGTTGATGCGTCTCTCTGCCTCCTACATGTTCATTTCCATACCCGGAAACTTCCCCCTCAACCAAAGAACAGCTAAACCTTTCAATTACCCGATTAACACTCTTTTAATTCCATTTTAATTCACCATACCCCCATTCCTTCACCTATATATACTAGGCTATCCCAACTCATCCCCTCTTCATAATATTCTGAAAGATTTGTTGGGGTGAGGTTGCAATCTAGCCTCCTAATTTTGGAAAGAACAATAGGATTTTAAAAAACTCCGTAGAATACAAACACACCACTACATAGAATCAAAACTAAAGAGCTAAACTTGCAAACAAAAAACCAAGTGAGCTAAGTTAATCTACTATGTGTAGAATACTTACATCCTCAAACTTTCTTCAAGAGCTCCATTGATGGACTATAGCTAGGCTCCTAGGTGAGGGCATGAGATTGGTGAGGAACACCTTACGCCGAAAATGATCTACCTGAGAGGAACCGGTCTAAGCTCCAGCTTTTCTCCGAATGGAATATCGAGAAAGCAACCGACACTCCAAACTTGATAGAAATGAAGTGTGGGGGATGTAGGATTTATTACTTGCCCAAATCTATCTTTTCTTTAGCTCAAGAGAGCTCAAGAAGGAGGAAGAAGATGATGAGAGGGGAGAGTGTGAGAGGAACGAAAAACCCTTTTGAAAAAATAATAATCCTCTCCTTTCATTTTGCAAGCATACTGGAAATTAAAATGGTGCACCGAAATAAAATCACAATATAAAATTGCGCCCATTCCTTTCAACCATACTCTCCACCATACCTCCCTCCATCTCATTTTTTTTCTTTTCAAATTAAAAGAAAACCTAAATGAGGTGTCCTCCTTCTAGAAGTCTTCCTATATAAATACGGAATACGATCCCGGTATATGTATCGAAATGCATATATGCGTATCCATAGAAAAATATGAATAGCCAAGGGAGAAAATGAATAGTGAACATAATACTATAATATATATCTATATCTATATCTATATGTGTGTGTGTGTGTGTGTGTGTGTGTGTGTGTGTGTGTGTGTGTAAATTATTAATCAATACCTGATTTAATAATCCGGCTTAATACTAAGCTGGCCAGTATTAGCAAATGTCCGATTAAAGTCCGTGTAGCTAGTACACATATTTAATCGGACCCCTATACGTATCAATGTACGTCATCTACTTCATATCGCTTGGACCAGGAAAAAACCCTCTGTGTGGGACTCTAAACACTCGACAATACGCTGGCAGTGGGTTTAACCACAAGCACGTCAGCAGCACTAGCTGTACGTAACGGCTACCCAGATATTGAGCGAAAGGAAGGTCGACATGTAAGCCCGTCCAAACTCCTACTGAGCCTATAAGTGACATGCACCATACAGTCCGGTTTGTTCATCAAAGACTGCCGCATATCGTATCTAGGAGGGTGGTAAACGTCAGACTTCTAATAAAGCAATAAGTCATGCCGATGTCAAGCCCATCACCATCTGAGAAACTACTGATCCGAATCTATAAATCTCATCTGCCTTGCCAGGTCTTATGGTGATGGCCAACCGGGCACAGTGTGACATCAACCCCTAATACCGGGAGAGACGAATCCCTATAATCCGCTCACTGCCTCCATGTAGATCGAGACTGTACACAACTAAAACTTGTTTGCATGACTCTTTTGAGTCGTAGTAGGGTAGTAATCAAAGTACAGTGGGAACTCACACAAGATAAATAACGATCTTGGGTCGACAGACCAACCTGTACAAATGCCACCAGAGACCTGCTACCTGACAATAGGTATAATACCATCTAGCATGATCTAGGTGAGTCCGTCCAGTGTAACTCATAACCCAATGAGCACCTGTATACAATCCGGTCACTGATTAGCACCAATGGCTATGAGACCGGCCATTGCCCCTCATCCGGGTTAAAAAACGTATACACTAGTCTACTCTGAAATATCGATGCATAGTCTCGATATTCCTACGACTAGGGACATTTTAAGATGTGCTTATAGACTACCCAGTTCTCACAAGTGTGATCGCTACAATAACCTTAGTATTCATGCATGAATTCTATGGGCCCTAGCAATATGTAATAGTGATATGTTATACCACACAAGACATGTACATAATGATAAAGTCAAACCAGATAGCATACTATCATCTCGAGTAAGACTGTTCTATCCGTATAGGTTCACCCACAATCATCATAATCGCCTACCTGCCATTATGATAATTGCCTTGAGGCCACTATATCCAACAATCTTCTACTTGCACTTAAGGCTAATTATTCCGGTATCGCATATGCACACCCTGTGTGCTACCGAATACCCAACTTCTCTACTAACCAGTTTCGCAAACCGAGTTTGACGAAACAATCGTGTTCGAGAAATAGCCTCAGTGAGTGGATCCGCTCCAGTGTTTCTATCTGTATCTTCCTATATCTCTACTTCGCGGAGAACAAATATCTCGCGAAATGAGCGATACCTGTCTTAGAACTTGTCAAGATATTTGATGGGACCAAGTTCATAAAATGAATACCAAATCCAACAAACTTCTTAGACTGTATTTTCCGCTGAATTTAATTAGTATCCAGCGCCATGCCTACCTTAGTATTCGCTTGGATCCCTGTCCAACATACTGCCCCTTAGAAGATAGTAAACATATAGCTCTGACAGTCACTCTGTCATGCAGGTCACCTTGGAAACCATAACCGGTAATTTCCTCCTATAGGAGGCTGCCATTACTATATATCAAGAACATTCTCTTATGTTCACAACTGCTTCCCTTTGTCTCTCCATGATTGGATTAATATCTGCTTACTGCAGCTAGTGCAAAAGCAACATTATCCATGTCCTGTGTGGAGAAACATTTGTGACAGCCACAATTTAACTGCTTATAGTATAGGAACCTCATTTCCTATCAGGAGTATTTTATCCAATTCCCTGGACAGTACTCCCTACTATCTTCTTACCAGGTTTATATGTTGTTTTGATGAAGTCAAACACTATGACTGTCACATCAAAACAGATGATTCATCTCCCATATACTTGTTGTAGTCTATAAATAGACAAAAGCAAAATTCCTACCACGCTTCTGCTGCTCCCATTGACTACAACAACTCTCTAATAGAGTCAGACACACCTGCACTTCTAAAAGTCCATTAGAATGGCGATATAGTCACTCACCTGCCAGGTCTCATAGTCAAGGGCAGCAGTAGTGGCAAACTTGGGTCATCATACCATGATGCAAACCTCCTTGTCACCGTCTATAAGGAGACCGAAGTACCTCTCGGGTGATTGAGATTACCCATAAAATCTACGGAGTGGCTAATAGATTGTCGAATCGAATTGAATCTTTAGGTTCAACTAAATTTTCAATAACCGTTTGTGGTTCTGGAATCACTTCCAGTTCTACCATACTCCCACTTATGTTTTCTGAAAAGAATCCATTTTACTAAAAATGTAACGAGTAAAGCAAATGGTAGAAAGTTAATCCCTCGAAAATGGCCGAGATAACTCACAAACTGTTATTACTTAAATGTGCCTTGAGTTTATCCGGATTCTGGTTTTAAGCATAAGCTAGACAATTCTATATACCGTAACATCGTTAAGATATGAACCATTCTATATCCATATAGAAATAGATGCACTAATTTAGATCAAACCAGATTCAAATAGTATGTAGCCGTTTCCAGTGCACAACCATCTTAATAGGAGAGAGCCCTTACAGCATTACTCATCAAGGAGCGCACCCACAGATGAGTAATCTATCTAAGAAACAATATTCTCAACATTACTATAGTGGAATATCTAGCAAAAGTATCTACATCTTTGATCACTTCAAAGAATCCTGAAACTTCCATCGTATAGTTCTCTACTTTATTCTTGTACCTATGAACTTCTCTAGATTTTGGACTTAGCATAAATGCGTGTCCAGAAGAAGAGAAATTATAAGTAAATGGAATATAGTATGAGTACCAACCCCTTGTCCTACTAGACACTGGACAACATACAATATTTATATAAGTCCCCTTAGTTTACTAACTCAAATCCTGTGTGACATAAGTTGAAAACTGTATTTTGGTTAAAAATAATTACATTGTTATTGAATGTACCTTATCTAATCATCAACTGATAAAGGTAAATGTTGTAAACATAATTTCAAAGGGTTATATCTCACTTTATGAAATAAACTTACAGATATATCAATTTGAAATTGGTGCACAATAACGGATATTCAAAACCAACTGTTTGCCGTTAGGCTAACCCAGGTGATTTCCTCAAACATCACAAATTAAAAAGAATTCCAACATCGAGGATCTAATCACCCAATTCCCAATGTTCTGCTCCCACTCATCATCTATAACACCATACATATGTAAGAATCTAAACCGGTTTATACATACCCTGGAGTTAGAATGTAATTAGGAAAGCAGTTCTCAGTAACTATTGCACAAGAAAACTGAAACATAATAATGTTTTGAGGGGGTGGCCGGATATTCCTAGTAATGCCTCTTCCAATACCAGATCCATGACATTAGTTGCAATTTCCATTGCCCTCACTTCAATCCCTTTATATGTCTTTACTTCTTACCTTTTACACACTGTACTTAGGCTAATTGATTTTCTTTCTTCCCTACCTTTCGACACATGCTTAAGGTTTGGAAGAAGACTATCCAATAAGCATAATGAGTGTACTATCCTAATACAAGGAGCTCTCACAACCTAAGAGAAGGTAAAGGTTAGAGACAACCGAATAATCCTATTCAATTTCCCCAAAACTAAAATCCATCCGCAAACTGAAATAAATTTTTGCGAGTTCGAATGTAACTATACAAGATGGTTTTATCAATTTTATATGGATCTTTGTAGTGATACAGAATGTTCTGGAGAAAGCTAAGGGTAAAGTAGGAGGGGCATGGACATACACGACTTTGTCGTGAATCTAGACGATCGAAAGTCCTGATGGTAAAAGGTTCGGTTTAACTTGGTATTGAGTTTTTAGTGTAAGGCGGGTCAAGGTCACACCAGAGAGAGAAAAGAAAACACTCAGCGTGCACTCTAACTTAGATTAGATTGGTTAATCACTTTATTTAATCAGGATGACTCCCACTATTTTCTCGAATTCTTTTTCAAACCCTAAAAGGAGAACTAGTCGAGAATAAGTCAAGGAGTAATGACTACTCATCAGTGGGAATCGGGACCCAACTATCAATGAGTGATAGCTTTGACGGAATCCCGACCAAAATCACCACACTCCAGAAAGTATGCGCAAACTTGGAAAGTTTTCTTTATATTTGAAACACCCGATATGGTTTTTGCCCCTAACGCTTATGACCTTGGTGTAGGCCAACATATCGAAAGTCGTTAGTTAAGTTCAACCCGTTATTGTCCTGAATTAATTTAGACCCACCCGTACAAGTTCTTGACGTAGGTCAAAATAACTGTACGACTGTCCTAAATAATCGCATCCTTATACAGCAAACAAGTATCACCAAGCTACCATACACTATTGTTAGCTATATGTATGTCCTAGAGACCATTACTGTACATACGATGTATATTGTAGTGGATGCTTGGACATATATAAGGAGGACTTTCTTGCTCGACATGATAGTATGCTATCTGGTTTCTCTTTATCTTAACATGTACACTTATTGTCTCTCTATTACATGTTGATAAAGCCCTTAGGATGAATACTTGACTATCAGGATTATGATGCAGATCATAGTAGTAGAGACAATATAATCGGTAAGTACATCCTTCAAATATTCCTAGTCATGGGAGTATCGAGACGGGGCATCGATATTCCAGAGTAGACTAGCGTATACGCTTCTCGACCCATATGATGGGCGATGGATGATCCCATATCCATTGGTGTTTGACATCAAAGAAGGTATACGGGTGCTCAGTGGAGACTGGGTACACTGAACAGACTCGCCGAGAACTCCTAGATGGTATTATACCTATCGTCAGATAGCAGTTCTCTGGTGACACTGGTACAGGTTAATCTGTCGACCCGAGATCGTCATAGAGTCTTGTGTGATTCCCATTGTGCTTTGATTTCCACCTTACCACATTCAAGAGATCGTGCAAAACGGTGGTTTTTGGGTACAGTCCTAAGTCACATGGAGGCAATGAGTGATAGGATGGGATTTCGTCTCTCCCGGTATTGGGGGTTGATGTTGCGCTATGCTCGATTGGCCATAACAGGAAATCCCTGGCCAGGATTGCTGAGATCTACTGGTAAGTGTTATCAGTACTTCTCAAACCGTTATGGACCTTGTTGGATATAGTACCCTCAGAGTCAATTATTGGATCACAGGCACGTGATTGCAATGGTTGAGGGAGGACCTATACCGGTAGGACAGTCTTACTCGAGATGATAGTATGCTATCTGGTTTATCTTTATCATCGTGTACTGCTTTAGGTGACCTTACGAGTCGCTATTACACGTTGACAGAGCCCCTAGGATTCTTGCTTGACTACCAGCAGTATGAGGGCGATCATATACGTGAGAGCTGGAGTCTATAAGCACATCCTTAAAAGATCCCTAGTCGTGGGAGTTTCGAGACAGGGCATCGATTCTCCAGAGTAGACTAGTGTATACAGTCGAGACCCCGACGAAGGGCGGTGGCTGGTCTCACAAGCCACTGGTGTCAGTTGGTTCACCTAAGATGTATACATGTGCTCATTGGGTTATGAGTACACCAGACAGGACTCGCCGGGAACCTACTAGTTGGTATTATACCTGACGTCAGATAGCAGTTCCCTGGTGACATGTGTACATGTTAGTTCATCGACCTGAGATCGTCATTTGTCTCGTGTGAGTTCCCACTGTACTTAGATTACTACCCTACCATGCTCAAAGGAGACGTGCAAACAGGTTTTAGTTGGGTACAGTCCCGAGCCACATGGAGGCAGTGAGCGGATCTGCAGTGGTTCGTCTCTCCCGGTATTGGGGGTGAGGTCGCGCTGTGTCTAGGAGAGCCAGTACATGAAAAGTCCTTGGCCAAGGCAGGAGATTTGCTGGTAGGTATTCCAGTAGTATCTCAGGGTGTTCTGGGCTACACTCCGACACGACTTGTACTGCTATTGGGGGTCTGACTTTTACCAACCCCCTAGGCCCGCCATGCGATGCTCATAGACGAACGGACCGGACTGTACGGATATTGTCACTGACAGGCTCAGTAGGGTGTCAGGATGAGTTCGCTCATCGACGTCCCTTTTGGTCAATACCTGGTAGCCCGTCACGTATTGGCTTATACCTCTGACGTGCTAGTGGTTAAATCCGCCACCAAAGTATTGACGAGTCTTTAGAGTCCACCACATACACAGTTACTCAAGTTTCGAGCGAAACGCTGTAGAGGCCGTATGGAGATATGGCAGGGTTCGATCAGATACGTGCGGTATTGCACGGATCGTGATTGGACGGATTTTACTAGCCGGCTTTGGCTTAAGCCGGATCCTAGTATTAGATAGTGTAGTTTTGTCTCTTTGCATTTGTGTTCAGTGGGAATACAAATGCGGGCATGTATATGCAGTAGTGGGGTTTTCCTGTAATTTATTACGAGATCAGTTTTCTGTGGTTGCCAGTTTGCATTCCGTTCCGGCCGGTTTTCCTTTGTTCTTTCGCGGCCGGACTTTCCGTTGAAGGGGGTTATTTGCAAGAGTGCAAATAACTTATTTGTGGAGGGGTTTCTTGCATTTGTGGCTTCTTATCATCATGAGATTCCATTTGAATCAATTCTTATGCATTTATTGTGATGAGATTGTGTGAGGTTGAGATGAGAAATGAGTGTGACAAATTTCATTTGATTATGATACCTTTTCTTCTCTTGTATAAGATTATTCCATGGTTCTTTTTTTTTCCCCACCATTCTCATATGAGAGGCCGGCCACTATTGAGGAGGGGTGAGATTTTTAGGAGTAGGAAAATTATTCTATCTTCATCTCATTCTATGGTTGCAAAAGACTAGCTCCATATCTCATTGCTCTTTTCATTCTCCTCCTCAATTCCTCCATCATGGCAACAACATAAAACCCCAAAGAGACATAGCCTACTACACTACATCTACAGCAAATCTTGGACGCGTCGTCTAGCCAACTTCGCGCCCGAGTTGCCTCGGTCCAGAGGTGGGAGCCCGTAAACGAACCCGGCTACGTGGTCCCTTTCCGACGAGGAGGTGACGGACGGAGATCCCGCGGGAGATCGGAGTGGAGACGAAGACCGAAGGACACGGATCGCTTGGTATAACTCTCTACCCATCTTTTAGTTTGCTAGTAGCTAGGTTAATGGCCCGATCCGGGTTAAAAGTGCGCGGTGGTGCCGGTTTGCTAGTTTGCAAAGTTTTTTGTTTCCGCATTCCGGCGTCGGATCGACAGCCGGGGCGCCGCCGCGGACTTACATTGGTATCAGAGCCATGCCATTAACCATGCCTAGCTTGCTCTAGCGTGTTTAGAACTCGATCGAACAATAAAACCCCAAAAACCGTATTTTCTTGTACATTGGGTTTCTGTCGAAATTTTTTTGGCTCTAAAAATTTTTCAGGTTGTTGTAGAATACTGTGCATGGAAACCTAAGCACTCTGTGAAAATTTGGTCGCGAGATCTCACCATACCACCGCGGAACCGCGGCCAAACCCATGCTTGGGCTGCGGTTCCGCCGCGCGTTTAACTGTTCAGCGCACCAAATTTTTACAGAGAGCTCCTGAATAGAAAATACGGGTTTTGGGACATTCTTTTTGGGCCTAGATTTTCTGTAAGTGCTACAGTACTGCTTGGGGCCCACTTCGATAAATTTGCTCGATCGGATATCTTAAACATGTTAGTTTACAGTATTTACATTATATCTGCGACCGTGAATGTCATTTGATCGGTAAATCCTGTCTAACTGCTATAGCCCTTTTAGACGGATTTGCGAACGTGACATTCACGTTGATGTTCTGTGTTGTGCTGTGATGTTGCGGATTGGTCGTGGGGATAGCCTGGATGCAATGTTAGTACAGTTTTGTTTTATATGTACATTTGATATTGCGGGCCGAGTGTCCGACATGTGGACTGCCATCACTGCCTGTTTGTATTATTCTTTTGGGGCACGACCGGGTCGAGGTCGATGTACCCGTTGTATGTATATTTTACTTTCTGTACTAGGATTACCCCGCGGAGGGGTGCACGGATAGCCGGATTCTAGAGGGCAACAAGCCCGCATCTCATGGCTTTGAGACGGAGGGGGCTTCACTCTAGAATTGACGGGCTATTCGCATCACTCGTAGGGGGTATAGGTTGACCCAGGAAGGGTGCCCAAGTTACCGGATTCCGTGAAGTGCTGGGTGGTCCATTCATGTTGCTGAAGGGGGCTGCCTCGCTTCAGGTTTTGGCGGGTAACTTTCCGCGCCCGTAGGGGTCTAGGATTTCATTGCACAGGCTATCCACACGACCAGGAGTGTTGGAGATAGTGCCCTCAGAGTCAATTATTAGGTCACAGGTACGTGATTGTAATGATTGAGGGAGGACCTATCCCGGTAGGACAGTCTTACTCGAGATGATAGTATGCTATCTGGTTTACCTTTATCATCGTGTACTGTTTTAGGTGACCTGACACGTCGCTATTACACGTTGATAGAGCCCCTAGGATTCTTGCTTGACCACCAGCAGTATGAGGGCGATCATATAAGTGGGAGCTGGGGGTCTACAAGCATATCCTTAAAAGGTCCCTAGTCGTGGGAGTTTCGAGACCGGGCATCGATACTCCATTAGTAGACTAGTGTATACAGTCGAGACCCCGACGAGGGGCGGTGGCCGGTCTCACAAGCCACTGGTGTCAGTTGGATCACCTAAGATGTATACAGGTGCTCATTGGGTTATGAGTACACCGGACAGGACTCGCCGGGAACATGCTAGTTGGTCATATACCAGACGTCAGATGGCAGTTCCCTGGTGACATGTGTGCAGGTTAGTTCATCGACCTGGGGATCGTCATTTGTCTCGTGTGAGTTCCCACTGTACTTTGATTACTACCCTACCACGGCTCAAAGGAGTCGTGCAAACAGGTTTTAGTTGGGTACAGTCCCGAGCCACATGGAGGCAGTGAGCGTATCTTCAGGGGTTCGTCTCTCCCGGTATTGGGGGTGAGGTCGTGCTGTGTCTAGGAGAGCCATTACACAAAGTCCTTGGCCAAGGCAAGGAGATTTACTGGTAGGTATTCCAGTAGTATCTCAGGGTGTTCTGGGCTACACTCCGACACGACTTGTACCGCTTTTGGGGGTCTGATTTTTACCAACCCCCTAGGCCCGCCATGCGATACTCATAGACGAACGGACCGGACTGCACGGATATTGTCACTGACAGGCTCAGTAGGGTGTCAGGATGAGTTCGCTCATCGACGTCCCTTTTAGTCAATAGCTGGTGGCCCGTTATGTATTGGCTTATACCTCTGACGGGCTAGTGGTTAAATCTACAGCCATAGTATTGACGAGTCTTTAGAGTCTACCACACTTTCAGTTACTCAAGCTTTCGGGCGAAACGCTGTAAAGGCCGTATGGAGATATGGCAGGGTTCGATCAGATACGTGCGGTATTGCACGGATCGTGATCGGACGGTTTTTACTAGCCGGCTTTGGCTTAAGCCGGATCTTAGTATTTGATAATGTAGTTTTGTCTTTTTGCATTTGTATCCGGATGGAATACAGATGCGGGTGTGTATGCACAGTATCGGGGTTTTCCTGTAATTTATTATGGGACCAGTTTTCTGGGGTTGCCAGTTTGCATTCCGTTCCGGCCGGTTTTCTCTTTTTCCTTCCCGGTCGGACTTTTCGTTAGAGGGTGTTATTTGCAAGTTTGCAAATAACATTTGTGGAGGGGGTTTATTGCAAAATGATTGATTATGTAATCTTTTTTGGCTTTTCATGCATTAATTGGGATTTGATTGGATATGGTTTGTGAATATGATTTGGTGTTGGAAATTGGTCTTGGCCGGCCACTGTTGGAGTATGGAATGGATTTAAAATGAGTGTGCTGGAATTGCAAGTGTGCTTGAATTACTTGTGTGCTGGAATTGTTTTTCATGAGGATTAATTTATTAATATATACTTTTGATTGCTTTGAAAAAGCATGAGCTGAGAATGGGCTCATTTCCTTTACACAGCAAGTGTGAGAGTGCTTGCTTCCTTTTGATTTCCAGTGAGCACATTTGGCTTGGCCGAGCTCATTTTTCCCATGGCAAGCTCCATTTTTCATCAAGTGTTCATGAAAAATCCTTGTACAAATTCCTCCATAAATGGCAACCTCTTAAACCCCAAAGAGACAACGGTTCTACATTATTCTACAGCAAATCTTGGGCGCGTCGGCTAGCCAACTTCGCGCCCGAGTTGCCTCGGTATTGAGGCGGGAGCCCGTAAAAGATGCAGGCGACGTGGTGCCCTTCCGGCGAGGAGATGGAGACCGGACATTCCGCGAGAGATCGGGACGACGACGAGAAGACCGGAGGACTCGGATCTGTCGGTACATCTCTTTCCCTTCTTCTTGTTAGCTTAGACTTGTTAATGGTTCGATCCGGGTGTTTAGTGCGCGGTGGTGCCGGTTTGCTAAGTCCGCAAAATTAAAGTTTATCACCGTTTCCGCATTTGGCCGTCGGGTTGACGGCCGGGGCGCCGCCGTGCACTTACAGTGGTATCAGAGCCACGCCATTAACTTAGTCTAGCTTTGTGTAATGTGTTTGCATTTCCGATCGATCAAAAAGTCCAAAAACCCGTATTTTTTGCACATCAGTTTCTGTCGAATTTTTTTTGAGTCCAAAAATTTTTCAGGTTGTCTCAGAGTGATGTGCAGGGAATTCTAAGGTTACTGTAAAATTTTGGTGCCACGAACTCACCATACCGCCGCGGAAGGGCGGCCAAACCCCTGATTTGGCCGCGCTTCCGCCGCGGAGGTAACTGTTCACCCCCCCAAATTTTTGCAGTTTGTTCCTGAATAAAAAATATGGTTTCTGGAACATTAAAATTGGGCCCATATTTTCTGTGGTTGCTACAGTTTTGTTTGGGGGCCCACTTGTTAATGTTTAATCAATCGGAAAATTTTAAACACATTTTTCACAGTATTTACATTATATCTGCGACCGTGAATGTCACTCGATCGGTAAATCCGGTCTAACTGCTATAGCCCGGTTAGACGGATTTGCGAACGTGATTTTCACGTTGATGTTCTATGTATTTGCTGTGATGTTGCGGATCGGTCGTGGGGGATAGCCTGGATGCAATGCTAGTACAGTGTTGTCGTATTATGTATATTTGATATTGCGGGGCGAGCGTCCGACATGTGGACTGCCGTCACTGCCTGTTTGTATTATTATTTTGGGGCACGACCTGGTTGCGGTCGATGTACCCGTTGTATGTATATTTTACTTTCTGTACTAGGATTGCCCCGCGGAGGGGTGCACGGATAGCCGGGTTCTAGAAGGCAACAAACCCGCATCTCATGGCATTGGGACGGAGGGGCTTCACTCCAGGATTGACGGGCTATTCGCCGCACTCGTAGGGGGTACAGGTTGACCCAGGAGGGGTGCCCAAGTTGCCGGATTCCGTGAAGTGCTGGGTGGTCCATTCACGGCGCTGAAAGGGGCTGCCTCGCTTCAGGTTTTGGCGGGTAACTTGCCGCGCCCGTAGGGGTCTAGGATTTCATTGCACAGGCTATCCACACGACCAGGGGAACGTCGGGTTTCAGTAGTGGCTCTGTGAAACCCGGGGATCCCAGATATCTGTATTGTTCTGTGATGCTGTACATTTCTGTGATGTTGCATTTTATTCACGCCTTGAGCGAAATACTATATATTGGTATATATATTAGTAGATGTTGTATATGTTTTGCATCCGCGCTAGTCCAGTCCCCGCTCTGTCGTTAGTAAGCTAACCTAACGGGTAATGACGGGACCCAGTGGCGAATGCGGATGGCATATACGTACATCAGTATATTTTCGTTCTTTGTGGTGTGATCAATTGATGGGACTGCATTGATTCGGATCAATGCAAAGTTAAAAACAAACCTAATCTGATGTTGTTGGAACACTTTTCAAAAAGCTGTTATTGCAAGGACGTTTACTTTTGTTTTGCATCGTGGTATTCATTGGAATATCCTGCTCCTCAGTCGACGAGGCAAGGGCCGAGATCCCTTCACCGGGAGTGACCCCTTGGACAGAAGTTTGCGTCAGGGCATTAACTTCACTATAGCCGATTACTTTTGCTTTGCACCGTGGTATTCATTTGGAATATCCTGCACCTCATTCTACGGGGAAAGAGCCGAGATCCCTTCACAGGGAGTGACCTCTTTAGCAACGGTTTTCGTCACTATATTTTTAAAAGCTATCCGTTCCTTCGACGATATCAAGTTCATTACGTTAAAGGTTTTCGCCAGAAACCATTCGTAGCCCTCCGTCGTTTCATATGGGTGGTCAATAGTATTCAAGCTGTGTATGTTGGCCAAAGTCAAGGCACAGTGATTGGTAGCTATTGGGGTATTCATATGCAGCATAGATAGATGCGTTGGTTTGGGACAGTCGTGCTGCCATTTTGGCCAAAGTCAAGGGTATGTACGGGTGGATTCAAATTAACCTGGAAAATGACGGGTAGAACTTGACATGTGACTTATGATATGTTGGCCAAAGTCAAGGTCATAAGAGCATGGGGCAGAAATCACATCGGGAGTTTCAAAAGTACTGAAACTTGCCAGATATGCGCATACCTTCTGGAGTGTGATACCGTGAGCGGATTCCGTCACGTTGTCATGCGATGAGAGTTGGATCCCGATTCCCACTGATGAGTTGGTTTACTCCTCGGGTGACCCCGACTAATTCTTCTTTCAGGTTTGGAGGAGAATTTGAGGTACAGTGGGAGGTTTCCAGATTAGATAAATTGGTAACCATTCTGATCTAGGTTAGAGTGCACGCTGAGTGTTTCTTTTCTCTCTCTCTCTGGCAGCGACCATTGACCCGACCCTAGACTATGACTCAGTGACCAAGTTGACCGAACCTTCTTAAACACTGGCTTTTGGATTGTCAGAGTTGCAGACCTCATTGCCACTCCTATTTTTACCCTTTTCTCCAGGACACCCCGTGTTACTACGAACGTCCACTTCCATTGGACAAAACCATCGTATGGTTAGATACGAACTCGAAGGGATTCGAGGATGGTTTCCGGTTCTGGAGAAAACGGATAGGACTATTCAGTTGTCTTTTCCTTTTACCCTCTCTCAGGTTACGAGTACTCCTTGGTTTAGGGGTAGTACACCTATTACGCAAATTGGATTGTCTTCTTCCAAACCTTAGGCTGGTGCCGACCGGTAGGGAATGAAGAAAACCAATTAGCATAACGATGGTGTGCAGAAGGTATTAAGTTCAGACAAAGCAAGGGATTAGTAAGAGGGCAAAGTAAATTGCGACTGCTATTCACGACCGAACCAAGTATTTCTTCGCCAATCCTAAATCACCTTTGTATTTCTCCAGGACACTCCGTATCACTACGAAGATCCCATTTTATTGGATAATCCATCGTATGGTTATATACGAACTCGAAAGGAACTTGTTCCAGTTCGGGGATGGATTCTGGTCCAGGAGAAATAGGAATAAAGTACATTCAGGTGTCTTTTATCTTCACCTTCTCTCGTGTTGCGAGTGTTCCTAGGATTGGGACAGTACACCCATTATGCTTATTGGATAGTCTTCTTCCAAACCATAGGCTGGTGCCGAACGGTAGGGAAGGAAGAAAACCATTTGGCCTAAAAGGGTGTGCAGAAGGTAAAGACTAAAGACATATGAAGGGATTTGGAGAGGTGGCAAAGAACTATACGGTTACAGTCGTGAATCTGGAAGAGGCATTACTAGGAATACCGGGATACCCCATCGGAACATTTCAATGTTTCAGTTTCACTGTGTAATGTTAAAGGAAAACTGATTTCCCGATTAGATACTTACTCCAGGGTATGTATTTACCAGGTACGATTCTCACATCTGTATGGTTTTACAGATGATGAGTGGGAGTAAGTTATTGGGAATTGGGTGGTTATCCTCATTATATCGGGATTCGTTGTAATCGGTCATATTTGAGGAAATCACCTGGGCTGTTTGCCGGTCGGCAAATATTTGGTTTTGAATATCCGCTGTTATGCACCAATTTCAAATTGATATATCTGTACGTCTATTTTCATAGAGTGAGATATACCTTTCTGAAATTATGTCTACGACATTTACCTATATCAGTGGATGGTTAGGTAAGGAGCATTAAACAGCGGTGTAATTCTTCTTAACCATAAGTACAGTTTTCAACCTACGACACACAGTGAATGAGTTTTCAGACTCAAAGGACTTATACAGAGTATTGTATGTTGTCCAGGGTCCATCAGGACTGAGGGGTGGTTCTCGTACTATATTCGGTTTACTTTTAACTTCTCTAGTTCTTAGACATGTGTTTCGTAGAAACACAGGGTCTAAGTTTTGAGGAGTTATAGGTATTTGAATAGAGTAGAGAACCAGGTGTAGCAAGTATCGGGATTCTTCAAAGTGATCGAAGATGTAGATACTTGCGTATGGTATTCAGTTGATAGTAATGATAAAGAGAAATTGCTTCTCTTTCAGGTTACTCATAATTGGTAGCATTCCTAAGTTGAGTAACGCTGATCGGCCTCTCTCCATTTAGTTGACATGCACTGGAGACAGCTGCATGATTTGAATCAGGTTTGACATTCCATTGGCCACTCCGCAGATTTTGGTGGGTAACTTCAGGCACCCGAGAGGTACTCCGGTAGCCTCAAGGACGGTGACAGGGAAGTTCTTGTTTACCCACAATTACCATTGCTGTTGTTCCAGGCTGCGAGACCCGGCGGGAGGATGAGTATAGCGTCGTTCTAAACTAGTTTTAGAAGTGCACGTCTATATGACTCTGCCAGAGGGTTGTCGTAGTCAGTGGGAGCAGCGGAAGCATTGGTGGACAGGTAGCTTATGTCTATTTATAGACTAGAGCAGATGTAGCGGAGATAGATCATCTATTTCTGATGTGACAGTCATGGGTTTGACTTCATCAGAAAAGGGGATGGATCTGTTGAGAAGGTAGTAGGGTGTGATATCCTGGTATTTGGATGATATACACAGAGTAGGAAAGGAAACTCCTATACTACGATCGGTTATACTTTGGTCGTCACACAGTGGTTTCTCCACAAAGGAAATGGATTTTATATCAGACATACTGGTTACTAGATCTATGGTTTTAGATCTAGATTTGGGTGGTTTCCCAATCAGGGTACTTGACAGCATTCTAAGAGTATTTAGGATGGACGACTCCTGGCACGATAGTGTACCTGCAGGTAATGGAGTCACCCTCTCCAAAGGTGTCTTACAGACTAAAGGGGAGAGGGACGGGCATGATTGGCAGATCACTTGCTCAGGCAATTGAGTCAATCGTGAGATGTCAAGTACCACACCAGATGTTGTTCTTGCACTAGATGCAATAAGTTGACATTAATCCAATCCTGGAGAAACAGTAGGAAGCAGTTTTAGAACATAAGTGAATGTTCTAGGGATATGATAACGACAGCCTCATTCAGGAGACAGTTATCATTCCAGGCTTCCAAGGTGACATGGACGACAAGGAGGTTGTCAGAGTTATAGTTTTCCTTCTGATGAGGGGCAGTATTTTGGACAGGTGGTCCAAGGCAATACTGAGGGAGGCATGGCGCGCAGGATACTGATTAAGTTCAGTTGACGATACAGTCTAAGAAGTTTGGATTTGGAGTTCATTTGTGAGCTATGTCCCATCAGACATCCAGACACATTCTAAGACAGGTATTGCTCATTTCGGGAGATGGGTTTCTCCGCGAACATGAGATATAGAGAGACATGGAAAGAAACAACAAAGCGGATCCACTCACTGAGGCTATTCCTCGAACGCAATAGTTCCGCAAACGAGCTTTGTGAGACTGACTAGTAGAGGAGTTGGATGTTCGGTATCACACGGGCTGTGAGTATGCGACATCGCAATAATTAGCCTTGAGTGCAAGTGGGAGATTGTTGGAGATAGTGCCCTCAGAGTCAATTATTAGGTCACAGGTACGTGATTGTAATGATTGAGGGAGGACCTATCCCGGTAGGACAGTCTTACTCGAGATGATAGTATGCTATCTGGTTTACCTTTATCATCGTGTACTGTTTTAGGTGACCTGACACGTCGCTATTACACGTTGATAGAGCCCCTAGGATTCTTGCTTGACCACCAGCAGTATGAGGGCGATCATATAAGTGGGAGCTGGGGGTCTACAAGCATATCCTTAAAAGGTCCCTAGTCGTGGGAGTTTCGAGACCGGGCATCGATACTCCATTAGTAGACTAGTGTATACAGTCGAGACCCCGACGAGGGGCGGTGGCCGGTCTCACAAGCCACTGGTGTCAGTTGGATCACCTAAGATGTATACAGGTGCTCATTGGGTTATGAGTACACCGGACAGGACTCGCCGGGAACATGCTAGTTGGTCATATACCAGACGTCAGATGGCAGTTTCCTGGTGACATGTGTGCAGGTTAGTTCATCGACCTGGGGATCGTCATTTGTCTCGTGTGAGTTCCCACTGTACTTTGATTACTACCCTACCACGGCTCAAAGGAGTCGTGCAAACAGGTTTTAGTTGGGTACAGTCCCGAGCCACATGGAGGCAGTGAGCGTATCTTCAGGGGTTCGTCTCTCCCGGTATTGGGGGTGAGGTCGTGCTGTGTCTAGGAGAGCCATTACACAAAGTCCTTGGCCAAGGCAAGGAGATTTACTGGTAGGTATTCCAGTAGTATCTCAGGGTGTTCTGGGCTACACTCCGACACGACTTGTACCGCTTTTGGGGGTCTGATTTTTACCAACCCCCTAGGCCCGCCATGCGATACTCATAGACGAACGGACCGGACTGCACGGATATTGTCACTGACAGGCTCAGTAGGGTGTCAGGATGAGTTCGCTCATCGACGTCCCTTTTAGTCAATAGCTGGTGGCCCGTTATGTATTGGCTTATACCTCTGACGGGCTAGTGGTTAAATCTACAGCTATAGTATTGACGAGTCTTTAGAGTCTACCACACTTTCAGTTACTCAAGCTTTCGGGCGAAACGCTGTAAAGGCCGTATGGAGATATGGCAGGGTTCGATCAGATACGTGCGGTATTGCACGGATCGTGATCGGACGGTTTTTACTAGCCGGCTTTGGCTTAAGCCGGATCTTAGTATTTGATAATGTAGTTTTGTCTTTTTGCATTTGTATCCGGATGGAATACAGATGCGGGTGTGTATGCACAGTATCGGGGTTTTCCTGTAATTTATTATGGGACCAGTTTTCTGGGGTTGCCAGTTTGCATTCCGTTCCGGCCGGTTTTCTCTTTTTCCTTCCCGGTCGGACTTTTCGTTAGAGGGTGTTATTTGCAAGTTTGCAAATAACATTTGTGGAGGGGGTTTATTGCAAAATGATTGATTATGTAATCTTTTTTGGCTTTTCATGCATTAATTGGGATTTGATTGGATATGGTTTGTGAATGTGATTTGGTGTTGGAAATTGGTCTTGGCCGGCCACTGTTGGAGTATGGAATGGATTTAAAATGAGTGTGCTGGAATTGCAAGTGTGCTTGAATTACTTGTGTGCTGGAATTGTTTTTCATGAGGATTAATTTATTAATATATACTTTTGATTGCTTTGAAAAAGCATGAGCTGAGAATGGGCTCATTTCCTTTACACAGCAAGTGTGAGAGTGCTTGCTTCCTTTTGATTTCCAGTGAGCACATTTGGCTTGGCCGAGCTCATTTTTCCCATGGCAAGCTCCATTTTTCATCAAGTGTTCATGAAAAATCCTTGTACAAATTCCTCCATAAATGGCAACCTCTTAAACCCCAAAGAGACAACGGTTCTACATTATTCTACAGCAAATCTTGGGCGCGTCGGCTAGCCAACTTCGCGCCCGAGTTGCCTCGGTATTGAGGCGGGAGCCCGTAAAAGATGCAGGCGACGTGGTGCCCTTCCGGCGAGGAGATGGAGACCGGACATTCCGCGAGAGATCGGGACGACGACGAGAAGACCGGAGGACTCGGATCTGTCGGTACATCTCTTTCCCTTCTTCTTGTTAGCTTAGACTTGTTAATGGTTCGATCCGGGTGTTTAGTGCGCGGTGGTGCCGGTTTGCTAAGTCCGCAAAATTAAAGTTTATCACCGTTTCCGCATTTGGCCGTCGGGTTGACGGCCGGGGCGCCGCCGTGCACTTACAAGGAGAACGTCGGGTTTCAGTAGCGGCTCTATGAAACCCGGCGATCCCAGATATCTGTATTGTTCTGTGATGCTGTACATTTCTGTGCTGTTGCTTTTTATCACGCCTTGAGCGAAAATTATATATTATATATATACTAGTAGATGTTGTATATGTTTTGCATCCGCGCTAGTCCAGTCCCCGCTCTGTCGTTAGTTATCTAACCTAACGGGTGATGACGGGACCCAGTGGCGAATGCGGATGGCATATACGTACGTCATTATTTTCGTTCTTTGTGGTGTGATCAATTGATGGGACTGCGTTGATTCGGATCAATGCAAGATAAACAAACCTATTCTGCTGTTGTTGGAACACTTTTCAAAAAGGCTGTTATTGCAAGGGCGTTCTCTTTTGTTTTGCATCGTGGTATTCAGTTGGAATATCCTGCTCCTCAATCGACGAGGCAAGGGCCGAGATCCCTTCACCGGGAGTGACCCCTTGGACAAAAGTTTGCGTCAGGGCAATAACTTCACTATAGCCGATTACTTTTGCTTTGCATCGTGGTATTCAGTTGGAATATCCTGCACCTCATTCCACGGGGAAAGAGCCGAGATCCCTTCACCGGGAGTGACCTCTTTAGCAAAGGTTTTCGTTACTATATTTTTCTAAAAAGCTATCCGTTCCTTCAATGATATCAAGTTCATTATGTTAAAGGTTTTCGCTAGAAACCATTCGTAGCCCTCCGTCATTTCAGACGGGTAGCACGTAGTATTCATGCTATGTTTGTTGGCCTTCGTCAAGGCATAGTGTATGGTAGCTGCTTGTTACCTTTCTGCTGCATAGATAGATGCGTTGGTTTGGGACAGTCGTATAGCCTTGTTGGCCTTCGTCAAGGGCTTGTATGGGTGTGTTCAAATTAACTTGGACAATGACGGGTAGAACTTGACATGTGACTTATGATTTGTTGACCTTCGCCAAGGTCATAAGAGCATGGGGCAAAAATCCACATCGGGAGTTTCTAAAGAAACTGAAACTTGCCAGATATGCGCATACCTTCTGGAGTGTGATAACGTGAGCGGATTTCGTCACGTTATCATGCGATGATAGTTGGATCCCGATTCCCACTGATGTGTTGGTTTACTCCTCGGGTGATCCCGGCTAATTCTTCTTTCAGGTTTGGGAAAGAATTTGACGTTACAATGGGAGGTTTCCAGATTAGATAAAGTGATAACCATTCTGATCTAGGTTAGAGTGCACGTTGAGTGTTTCTTTTCTCTCTCTCTTTGGCAGCGACCATTGACCCGACCCTAGACTATGACTCAGTGACCAAGTTGACCGAACCTTCTTAACACTGGCTTTTGGATTGTCAGAGTTGCAAACCTCATTGCCACTCCTACTTTTACCCTTTTCTCCGGGACACCCCGTATTACTACGAACGTCCACTTCCATTGGACAAAGCCATCATATGGTTATATATGAACTCGAAGGAATTCGAGGATGGTTTCTGGTTCTGGAGAAAACGAATAGGATTATTCAGTTGTCTTTTCCTTTTACCTTCTCTCAGATAGCGAGTACTCCTTGGTTTAGGAGATAGTACACCTATTATGCAAATTGGATAGTCTTCTTCCAAACCTTAGGCTGGTGCCGAACGGTGGGGAATAAAGAAAACCAATTAGCATAATGATGGTGTACAGAAGGTATTAAGTTAAGACAAAGAAAGGGATTAGTAAGAGGGCAAAGTAAATTGCGACTGCTATTCACGACCAAACCAAATATTTCTTCGCCAATCCTAAATCACCTTTGTATTTCTCCAGGACACTCCGTATCACTACGAAGATCCCAAGTTTATTGGATACTCCATCGTATGGTTATATACGAACTCGAAAGGAACTTGCTCCAGTTCAGGGATGGATTCTGGTTCAGGAGAAATAGGAATGAGGTTCATTCGGTTGTCTTTTATCTTCACCTTCTCTGGCATTGCGAGTGCTCCTAGGACTAGGACAGTACACCCATTATGCTTATTGGATAGTCTTCTTCCAAACCATAGGCTGGTGCCGAACGGTAGGGAAGGAAGAAAACCATTTGGCCTAAAGGGGTGTACAGAAGGTAACGACTAAAGACATATAAAGGGATTTGGAGAGGTGGCAAAGAGATATACGGTTACAGTTGTGAATCTGGATAATGAAAGAGGCATTACTAGGAATACCAGGATACCCCATCGAAATATTTTAATGTTTCAGTTTCACTGTGTACTGTTAAAAGAAAACTGATTTCCTAATTAGACGCTTGCTCCAGGGTATGTATTTACCAGGTTTGATCTCTCATCTATATGGTTTTACAGATGATAAGTGGGAGTAAGTTATTGGGAATTAGGTGATCATCCTCATTATATCGGGATTCGTTGTAATTGGTGATATTTGAGGAAATCACCTGGGTTGTTTGCCGGTCGGCAAATATTTGGTTTTGAATATCCGTTGTTGTGCACCAATTTCAAATCGATATATCTGTACGTCTATTTTTATAGAGTGAGACATACCTTTTTGAAATTATGTCTATGATATTTACCTATACCAGTGGATGGTTAGGTAAGGAGTATTAAACAACGGTGTAATTCTTCTTAACCATAAGTACAGTTTTCAACCTACGACACACAGTGAGTGAGTTATTAGACTCAAGGGACTTGTACAGAGTATTGTATATTGTCCAGTGTCCATCAGGACAAAGGGGATGGTCCTCGTACTATATTCAGTTTACTTATGACTTCTCTAGTTCAAGACAGGTGTTTTGTAGAAACACAGGGTCTGAGTTTTGAGAAGTTATAGGTATAAGAGTAAAGTAGAGAACCAGGTGTTGCAAGTATCGGGATTTTTCAAGGTGATCGAAGATGTAGATACTTGTGTGTGGTATTCAGTTAATAGTAATGATTAAGAGAACTAGCTTCTCTTTCAGGTTACTCATAATTGGAAGTACTCCTAAGTTGAGTAACGCTGATCGGCCTCTCTTCCATTTAGTTAACATGCACTGGAGACAGCTGCATGATTTGAATCTGGTTTAATTGAATCAGTGCCTCTGTTTCCGTAGTGGATATAGAACAGTTCATATCTTGACATTGTTAAGATACGGGGAGTTGTCCAGCTTATGCTTAAAACCAGACTCTGGATGACTCAAGGCACGTTTCTGTAATGGCTGTTTGTGGGTTGACCCGGGCTATTATGAGGGTTGACTTTCTACCATCTGGAAGATCAATAGTGATATTGTTCTTGACTCGCCACAGTTTTAATAAAAATGGATTTTTTCAGAAAACAGTAGTGGGAGTATGGTAGAACTGGAAGTGATTCCAGAACCGCAAACGATTACTGAAGATTTGATAAAGAACCTAAAGATTCAATTTGGTTTGACTTTCCATTGGCCACTCCGCAGATATGGTGGGTAACCTCAGGCGCTTGAGAGGTACTCCGGTAGCCCCAAGGACGGTGACAGGGAGTTTCTTGTTTACCCAGACTTGCCATTGCTGTTGTTCCAGACTGTGAGACCCGGCAGGAGGATGAGTATAGTGTCGTTCTAAACTTGCTTTAGAAGTGTACGTCTATATGACTCTGCCAGAGGGTTGTCATGGTCAGTGGGAGCAGCGGAAGCATTGGTGGACAGGTGGCTTATGTCTAATTATAGACTAAAGCAGATATAGCGGAGAGAGATCATCTATTTCTGATGTGACAGTCATAGGTTTGACTTCATCAGAATAGGGGATGGATCTGTTAAGAAGGTAGTAGGGTGTGATGTCCTGGTACTTGATGACATACACAGAGTAGGAAGTGATATTCCTATACTACGATCGGTTATACTTTGGTTGTCACACAGTGGTTTCTCCACATAGGACTTGGATATTATATCAGACATTCTGGTTACTGGATCTATGGTATTGGATCTAGATTTGGGTAGTTTCCCAATCTGGGTACTTAGACAGCATTCTATGAGTATTTAGAATGGACGACTCCTGGCATGGTAGTGTACCTGCAGGTGATGGAGTCACCCTCTCTAAAGGTGTCTTATAGACTAAAGTAGAGAGGGATGTGAATGATTGGCAGATCACTTGCTTAGGCAATTGAGTCAATCATGAGATGTCAAGTACTACACCAGATGTTGTTCTTGTAGTAAATGCAATAAGTTGATATTGATCCAATCCTGGAGAAACAGTCGGAAGCAGTTTTAGAACATAAGTGGATGTTCTAGGGATATGATAACGACAGCCTCGTTCTGGAGACGGTTATCATTCCAGGCTTCCAAGGTGACCTGGACGGCAGAGTGGCCGTCAGAGTTTTAGTTTTCCCTCTGACGAGGGGCAGTATTTTGGACAGGTGGTCCAGGTGGATACTGAAGGAAGGATGGCGCAGGACACTGATTTAGTTCAGTTGTCGATACAGTCTAAGAAGTTTGGATTTGGAGTTCATTTATGAGCTAGGTCCCATCAGACATCCAGACATTCTAAGACAGGTATTGCTCATTTCGGGAGATGGTTTTCTCCGCGAACTTGAGATATAGAGAGACATAGAAAGAAACATCAAAGCGGATCCACTCACTGAGGCTATTCTTCGAACGCAATAGTTTCGCAAACGAGCTTTGTGAGACTGGCTAGTAAAGGAGTTGGGTGTTCGGTATCACACGGGCTGTGAGTATGCGACATCGTAATAATTAGCCTTGAGTGCAAGTGGGAGATTGTTGGATATAGTGCCCTCAGAGTCAATTATTGGATCGCAGGCACGTGATTGCAATGGTTGAGGGAGGACCTATACCGGTAGGACAGTCTTACTCGAGATGATAGTATACTATCTGGTTTATCTTTATCATTGTGTACTGCTTTAGGTGACCTTACGAGTCGCTGTTACACATTGATAGAGCCCCTAGGATTCTTGCTTGACTACCAGCAGTATGAGGTCGATCATATACGTGAGAGCTGGAGTCTATAAGCACATCCTTAAAAGGTCCCTAGTCGTGGGAGTTTCGAGACAGGGCATCGATTCTCCAGAGTAGACTAGTGTATACAGTCGAGACCCCGACGAGGGGCGGTGGCCGGTCTCACAAGCCACTGGTGTCAGTTGGTTCACCTAAGATGTATACAGGTGCTCATTGGGTTATGAGTACACCGGACAGGACTCGCCGGGAACCTGCTAGTTGGTATTATACCTGACGTCAGCTAGCAGTTCCCAGGTGACATGTGTACAGGTTAGTTCATCGACCTGAGATCGTCATTTGTCTCGTGTGAGTTCCCACTGTACTTAGATTACTACCCTACTACGCTCAAAGGAGACGTGCAAACAGGTTTTAGTTAGGTACAGTCCCGAGCCACATGGAGGCAGTGAACGGATTTGCAGGGGTTCGTCTTTCCCGGTATTGGGGGTGAGGTCGCGCTGTGTCTAGGAGAGCCAGTCCATGAAAAGTCCTTGGCCAAGGCAGGAGATTTGCTGGTAGGTATTCCAGTAGTATCTCAGGGTGTTCTGGGCTACACTCCGACATGACTTGTACCGCTATTAGGGGTCTGACTTTTACCAACCCCCTAGGCCCGCCATGCGATGCTCATAGACGAACGGACCGGACTGTACGGATATTGTCACTGACAGGCTCACTAGGGTGTCAGGATGAGTTCGCTCATCGACGTCCCTTTTGGTCAATACCTGGTAGCCCGTCACGTATTGGCTTATACCTCTGACGTGCTAGTGGTTAAATCCGCAACCAAAGTATTGACGAGTCTTTAGAGTTCACCACAGACACAGTTACTCAAGTTTTGGGCGAAATGCTGTAGAGGCCGTATGGAGATATGGCAGGGTTCGATCAGATACGTGCGGTATTGCACGGATCGTGATTGGACGGATTTTACTAGCCGGCTTTGGCTTAAGCCGGATCCTAGTATTAGATAGTGTAGTTTTGTCTCTTTGCATTTGTGTTCAGTAGGAATACAAATGCGGGCATGTATATGCAGTAGTGGGGTTTTCCTGTAATTTATTACGGGATCAGTTTTCTGAGGTTGCCAGTTTGCATTCCGTTCCGACCGGTTTTTCTTTGTTCTTTCGCGGCCGGACTTTCCGTTGGAGGGGGTTATTTGCAAGAGTGCAAATAACTTATTTGTGGAGGGGTTTCTTGCATTTGTGGCTTCTTATCATCATGAGATTCCATTTGAATCAATTCTTATGCATTTATTGTGATGAGATTGAGTGAGGTTGAGATGAGAAATGAGTGTGACAAATTTCATTTGATTATGATACCTTTTCTTCTCTTGTATAAGATTATTCCATGGTTCTTTTTTTTTCCACCATTCTCATATGAGAGGCCGGCCACTATTGAGGAGGGGTGAGATTTTTAGGAGTAGGAAAATTATTCTATCTTCATCTCATTCTATGGTTGCAAAAGACTAGCTCCATATCTCATTGCTCTTTTCATTCTCCTCCTCAATTCCTCCATCATGGCAACAACATAAAACCCCAAAGAGACATAGCCTAATACACTACATCTACAGCAAATCTTGGACGCGTCGTCTAGCCAACTTCGCGCCCGAGTTGCCTCGGTCCAGAGGTGGGAGCCCGTAAACGAACCCGGCTACGTGGTGCCTTTCCGACGAGGAGGTGACGGACAAAGATCCCGCTGGAGATCGGAGTGGAGACGAAGACCGAAGAACACGGATCGCTTGGTATAACTCTCTACCCGTCTTTTAGCTTGCTAGTAGCTACGTTAATGGCCTGATCCGGGTTAAAAGTGCGCGGTGGTGCCGGTTTGCTAGTTTGCAAAGTTTTTCGTTTCCGCATTCCGGCGTCGGATCGACGGCCGGGGCGCCGCCGCGGACTTACAGACCTTGCATCGACATGACTTATCAGGCTATTGGGGTCTGACGTTATACCAACCCCAGGCTGTGATATGCGACATATCAGACGAAAAGACCGGACTATACGGTAGTGTTACTTATTGAATTCGCAGGAGTATTGTTCATATCATAATTTTGCATTATTATATTCCCCATTCTTATTCATTTTGCAAATAAACAGGTGCTTTTGATCCATGTCTGCTACATAGTTGCAGATTACAAGTTCTCGGAACAAAAACAGTGAAAATGATGAAAAGACGATACAAAAGTGAGACTATGACCAACAAATAAAAGAATCTTGATCATGCCTACAATTTGAAGAATAAACGAAGATCAATGGACAATTTCACAAAGCACAAAGGCAGCGCAAGGTTCAAGACTTTGACACGAAGCAAAGGGTAAAAGTCCATGACATTATGCACTGTGGAAATCTGGAAGAGAACTAGAAAACAATCTGAGAAACAAAGTGAAGAAACAAGAAGCCAAATGCAACCAGAAGCAGCCCCGAAAATTGCAGCTAAAGAACCCATCACATGGCCGCGGATCCGCGGCCAAACAGTGCTTATGGCCGCGGATCCGCGGCCATATAGAGCACATGTCGGTGCATTTTTCTGACGGTGTGGCGGTGCGTTGACTAGGCTTCTTTAGGGTAAAATTGTAAATGCAGATGTGAATCGAATGTAACCCTAGGGTTTCTATGATCTATAAATAGAAACCCTAAATCTCTTTTTGAGGTATGCCTCTTTTTATTGAAAAAATTCAGAATCTATTGTAATGCTTTGAAGAGTGTATCGAATAAAGTAAGTAGATTTTTTTTTACCTTGCCCTAATTCTTAAATTCTACCCTAGTATAGATTTTATTATATGTCCTAGTTAATTAGCTTAGAACTTTTATTCATCTGCCGTAGCTTAGATAATTAGGTTATTGAATTGAAAATTCATAAAAAAAATGTCTTTTATCAATCCCCTAATGAGTGAGTAACTCCTTATTTGTTAGGGTTATGAATAGGAAAGGTTTGAGAGATGAAAATCTCTCACCCTTTTCTTGCCCATCGCATATTTTTTATAGGACTCCATGCATGCATACACACACCACTCACTACGGCACCCTACCCCACGAGGTAACGGTGATACCGTAGTTTAAAAGACCGGTTGTGCATATTTTCCATGGAGATTAAGGTAAGAATTAAGAAAGGACGGACAAGGACCTAGAGGAAGAAACATCGTTTCTTCCCGATCTTCCTAATCCCCTTTATTAATTATTACCATAACACCTAAATAGATCTAAATTAGGGTATTGAAAGCGGTGAGAAATCTTAACTTTTCAAAGTTAACCTAAACCAAACCCTAGTAAGGTTTTAATCCTAGTTTAAATCAACTTTAGTTTTTTAGTGATAATTAATCCAACACCATTTGGAATTAACTCGTTAGAACAAATTGAGAATACACAAAATCCCTGTGGACCAACCCGTACTCACCGGCTAGCTACCAAGCGACGCCGTTTTTGATTGCGGTAATTAATTCAAAGATCACAAAATATCGTACAAATCAAATGGTGTCGTTGCCGGGGATGGCGTAGCATTTTCTTTTTGCAATTTCGGGTTAATATAAAATCATAAAATTCATAAAAACTAAAAAATATAAAAATATAAAAATTTTATCTTGTTATTTTTTGAAGGGTGTTTTGTTTGAATTGTGCAGGATCGACGAACGGATTCAGATCTGGAAAATTCCAGAGAGCGAAACAGAAAACAGAAGATCTGAACAACGGAGGAGTACCACAACAGAGCAACAGAAAAAGACTGGAGGCCTGATCTTTCTTCCTGACCGCGGAACCGCCGCCAGAGGCAGCTTTTAGCCGCGGATCCGCCGCGGGTTGCTGACGTCAGCAACCCGAAACCCCTCTGTAATTCTTCTATCCTTCTTCTGAACCCCCTGATATCTCCTCTGTAAAAATTTCCTGCAGGATTCTTTGCGCAAAAACTTCTCCCCTTCTCCAATAACTTGATCTTGTGCAGGATTCTTTGTGCCTCTAAAAAATTGTTGCAAGTGTTTGATTGTGTTTACTGCTTTGCATATCTAAATTGACTTTAAGGGGCTTGAACACCAATCTAGATTGGGTGGGGATTTCATTACCCTTCCCAGGACCCCAAAAATCACATAAAGCATATTGCATTGACCATCAAGTTAATTAAAAAAGATTAGACTCAGCCCTAAGGATTTCGCGCTCAATAGGACAAAATAATAGTTGTAGGTATCGACCGTTGATCTAAACCTGAGTTTGTGGTGCCTAGGCTAGACAGGTAGGGAAATGTAACTTTAAAAGGCCCATCTCAGGGTGATTCGTGAGCGGATCCCTCCTTTCTCTACTTGTGGTTAGCTGGCCACAATTGGCGGTGAGGAGACGGTTTGAGGTCCTCACATCTTACACTTTGGAACAGTTAGGAGCAGTCTAACTGACCTAAGTGACCCTAGATCTAGGCTTGATTATGCATTTGTGATTGATTGAACGTGTGCCTAAGCCTTTTATTGAAAATCTTTTTGCAGAAAGCTCCTTATAAAAAAACACAAAAAGGAAAAAATTTTACAAAAACTTGCAATTTGTCGCTAAGAAATCCGTGCACCCCACTTACACCCACTTCTTCTCATTGACGTTTTCTTACCCCCCACCTTCTATTTTTCACCTTTTTGACTACACTACCTCTTTAGTGTGTGTCCGGTTTGACTAGAGACACTAGTGCCCGTTTATTCCATGTCTCGTTAGTACCGACTGACGACGCTTTCGACTCTGAAGTCGAAATTCCTTCCACTTCTTTACCTTCATCATCATATTCTTCGTCTTCTAAGGAGATGTCGGGATTCGATCCTAACAACCTCTTACCCGCGGGACTGATTCCACCCCCGCTAGGTGCGAATAACCCACAACACCCACCTGTTGAAGCGCCCCAACGAATCGCGCTCCAGGATCTTTTCTACCATATTCGCACCGCCTTACCTACTTGTCTTTCACTTCCACGGCAAATGGGGATAACTTTGAGATCAAACCCCACTTCATCAACATGTTGCCAAAATTTCACGGACTGGAATCCGAAGATGCCTATATCTTCATAAATAAATTCAAAAACGTTTGCGCAATGATGAAGAAAACACAACTTTCAGATGATGCTATAAGGCTACGTGTGATTCCATTCACTTTATGTGACCTAGCCGAGAAATGGTTATATAGCACAGCATCACACTCGATTAAAAATTAGGAAGAGTTTGTTAAAGCTTTTCTAAAATGGTTTTATCCACATCACAAGACCACGAGAATTCGCAATGAGATTATTCAATTTTCCCAGTTTCCTTCCGAACCCTTTTGGAAGTGTTTTGAAAGATTTAAAGACCTACTTGTTCAATGCCCTCACCACGGTATCGAGAATTGGCAACTTTGCTAAATTTTATACGAAGGATTGAACCCAACAACTAAACAGTTGTTGGAAACCATTTGTCAAGGTCACTTTCTAACAAAATCAAGTGAGGAAGCTTGGCAGTTTCTCGACGATCTTGCTGAACAAACACTTCAGTAGGAGAGCACTAAGACCACCTCATCTTCTTCAACAGGTCAATCTAGGGCAGGCATATATCAATTAGATATGCCGATTGCAATGAAGGCCGAAATGGCCGCACTTACGAAAAAACTAGAAGCAATTGAGACCAAAATCTCATCGCCTTCTCCTGCCCCTGCTTTACCCCCATGAACTGTTTGTGCTTGTTGTTCAGATCCATCTCATATTACTGAAGAGTGTCCTTACAATCCACCTTTTTAAGGACAAGATCAAGTCAATGCCACCTTTCGGCAAAGACAAAGAAATGATCCATACTCTTCGACTTATAATCCTGGTTGGAGGAGCCACCTAAATTTTGCTTGGAATCAAAATCAACAATTCCAAGGCAATAACAACTTTCAAAGGCCTCCTTCTCCATAACAACAAGCACCTCAACAAACTCAATACCAGCAACCTTTCCAACCCCAATCTTACCCAAACCAAATGAACAATTTTGTGCCCAACAACTCCTATCCTCAAAACAATTTTGTTCAACGAAATAACGATAAGGTTATCTCGCTAGAAAGAAGTTTGGATGCGTTTTTAAAATAATCCACACAATCCGCAGCAAGGTTGGAGACTTCCATTCAATTTTTGGTGCAAAACAGTGCTTCACATGATCAAAACATCAAATCAATTGAGGCCCAAATTGCACAGATAAATGCTGCGTTGAGCGAGCGAGAAAAGGGAAAGCTTCCGTCTCAACCATTGCCAAATCCCGGTCACACACACAACGCACATGTTGTATATGAACAACAAAATCATAATGTAAATGCTGTGACCACGTTGAGATCTGGAAGAGTATTGCACAATAAGGTGGGTAATAGTGATGACACCCGTGCCGGTGCTTCTTCTTCTTCTTCTTCATCTTCATCTTCTTTGTTAGAGCCTATTCTTCATTCTTCATAAGGCTCTACTTTTTCTAATTCGAACGGACCCACTTCTTACTTTACGAACACACCAACACTGGGATCCGTTCCAACTCCGCAATCTACTCCACAGACATTGGACTCAACAAACTTTCAAAATGTTCCCTTTCCAAACAGGTTGAGATCCAATAAACCAACTCCACAAATGGAGAAGATTGTAGAGTTGTTCAAACAGGTTAGCATAAACATACCTCTCTTGGATGCAATCCAACAAGTCCCTTCTTACGCGAAAATCTCAAAAGACTTATGCACCAAGAAGAGGAAGTCACAAGTACCAAAGAAAGTTTTCGTGGCTAGTGCTGAAGTAATGCTCTTATCCAATCTTTACCCCAAAAACATAAGGACCCCGAATGTCCTACAATTTCGATAACAATTGGGGATAAGAACATCAATAGAGCACTATTAGATCTTGATGCTAGTGTCAATTTGCTACCCTATTCAGTATAGGAACAATTGGGCGTTGGAGAGCTTAAACCCACTCATTGTACTCTCTAAATGGCTGACCGATCCATCAACCATTTTAGGGGTGAGTTAGATAATGTGTTAATTAAAGTAGGGGACTTCATTTTCCCTGTTGATTTCATTGTTATGGATACACAACCTGTAGCTAACCCCCGGAGTCAAATTCCGGTGATACTCGGTCGACCATTCCTTGCGACTTCCAATGCGGTGATCAATTGTCGAAATGGTTCAATGAACCTATCTTTTGGAAAGATGACAATTGAACTCAACATTTTTAAGTTGGGGAATCAACCCTCCGAGCCTAATGCTAGTGTACTTGATGTTTGCTCGATCCATTAGATCACGCAGGAGGACTGTGAGCTCGAAAAATTTTTGTTCGATCACAGCAGTTTTGACGCCTCTAGTGCGTTCCTCCTAGAATCTGACACAGCTTTCACGCCGGAAAACGATTATGAGTGTTTCACTTATTTGGACGATTTTGAAGACTCACCACCCGAGTTTGAGTCCTTTGATTTTTCGGATGAGTTGGTTGAACCATCCGACTCGGTTGCTTACATTCGATTTGAACCGTTGTTGGAATCCTTCGAGTTCGAGACAGTTTCACCAATGTTACCATCAATTTTTTCACCTCCAAAAATCGAACTCAACCTTTTGCCGTCTCTAGTTCTCGAGTAAGAGAAAGCCCTTTTAATGGTCTTACAAAATAACCGGCAAGCTTTTGGCTGGACTATGGTGGACATCAAAGGGATTAGTCCCCTCATAGTTGAACATCATATACATATGATGGATAATGCCAAGCCAGTAAGGGATCCACAAAGACACCTCAACCCCATAATGAAGGAGGCTGTCAAGAAGGAGATTGTCAAATGTCTTGATAGTGGTATCATTTACCCTATATCGGATAGCCAGTGGGTTAGCCCCATTCATGTTGTCCTAAAGAAATCGGGCATAACGGTCATAACCAATGAGGCAAATGAGTTAATACCCACTCGCACCCAAACTGGATGGCGAGTTTGCATCGACTATAGAAAACTCAACGCCGCGACAAGGAAAGACCACTTTCCTCTACCTTTTATTGACCAAATGCTAGAACGATTGGCTGGGCACGAATTTTATTGCTTTTTGGATGGCTATTCCGGCTATAATCAAGTCCCCATCGCCGAAAAGGATCAAGACAAGACCACATTTACTTGTCCTTTCGGTACTTTCGCCTATCGTCGCATGCCCTTTGGGTTATGCAATGCACCCGCTACATTTCAGCGGTATATGATGGGGATCTTTTCAGACATGGTGGAGAAATTTTTGGAGATTTTTAAGGATGATTTCTCTATTTTTGGTGACTCCTTCGATGAGTGTTTGCTACACTTAGACGCAGTTCTTACCCGCTGTAGGGATAAGAACCTCACTTTAAATTGGGAGAAGTGCCACTTTATGGTACGAGAGGGTATTGTCCTTGGACATGTCATCTCGCAAAATGGCATAGAGGTTGATAAAGCCAAGATTGAAGTCATTTCCAATCTTCCTCCTCCTAAATGCGTCAAAGACATCCGAGCCTTTCTTTGCCATGCCGGTTTTTATAGATGGTTCATCAAGGATTTTAGCAAGATAGCTAGACCCTTAACTCTTTTATTGGCCAAGGACACAACATTTGATTTTGACTCAACTTGCATGGAAGCATTCAAGTCATTGAAACACTCACTCATTTCTGCGCCCATTCTTTCATCTCCCGACTGGACGCATCCTTTTGAAATTATGTGCGATACATCTGATTTCGCCATTGGTGCTGTTCTTGGACAGCACATTAATAAGATGCCGCACATAATTTATTACTCTAGCCGACCATTAAATGAGGCCCAATTGAATTACACAACAATAGAAAAAAAATTTTTAGCCGTTGTGTTTGCACTTGAAAAATTCCGGCCCTATTTAATCGGCTCTCCAGTGATTGTCTACACGGACCATTCAGCTCTTCGCCACCTTTTTGCGAAGAAGGATGCTAAATCGCGGTTAATACGTTGGATGCTCTTGCTACAAGAGTTTGACTTTGTCATAAGGAACAAAAGAGGATGTGAAAACGTAGTTGCCGACTACCTTTCACGACTTCCTTCTCCGCCCACACTTGACATTCCTATTAAAGATGTTTTTCCCGATGAGCAACTCTTAACCGTGTCATGCGAACCTTGGTTCGCTGATATAGTAAACTATTTGGCTACCGGACTGATACCTAAAGATTAGTCGAAACAGTATATGATGTAGTCCCCTCTTTTTCCTCACCGATCTCCATCATCAAAGTTTAATTTTTATTTTGTATTGTTTTATTATTAAATCATATAAAATATACTTTTAATAAACCAACTGCAGCAGTTTCATGAATCTCAATAAAACAGTTCAAGCACCTTGAATGACTTACTATTAAGTTTCCCTGCCTTTTCATGTTCAAATATTGGTTGAATAATATCAAACTTTATTCTAATGGTTTGCATTCTAATTTTCACTTAACAAATATGACGGTGACTATTGATTGATCTTTGATCATGTGCACCTCATGGTATCTTATTTATGTTAGTCATAAGAAATGTGAAAGTGTTTTGCAACTTATTGTGTTAGTCACATGAAATGAATATGATAAGTTCTCTTAAGCTTATTAGAAAATCTAGATACATGTTTAAGCCAAATAAAACTACAAGTAATGTACAGGCTTGAGGCCAGAGAAATTTATTTTAGCAAGAAATAAGTACTCGATTGAGTTCTATTAAGTTAAAAATTTTATCAAAGAAAAAGGTTATCAAAATACCTATATTTAAAGTCCAAATACTGACAATAATAAATATTACCTAATATATTTTCCTTTGCAAAGCGCCGCTACAACCCATTTGGGGAACCCGTTCGGGATGGTGCGGATTATCGCACATTCTCGGGCTTAGTAGTGCGAGATGCAGACCTCCGCAAGGAGCATTCGGTCTCGAAAGGAAATAAAATACGTTTTTTTTTAGGAAATGCAATTTTTTTTCCTAAATAAAACTAAAATTTTTAATTATAAAAAAAAATTACAAATCCATATATTTTCAAAATATAATAAACTTACATTTTTAAAAATGAAAAATTTACAAGTTTTAATAAAATACCATCAAGAATCAATACAAGTCAATTTACAATTAAATACTGTATACTATGAAAACTAGGTCCTATTTACTAGAAATGTCACAATTGTAAAATATACAATATAAAATCCACATTCTTTACAACTTTAAAGACGAACAATAAATATTTGAGGCGTATTTTGAAACGTATACAAAAGTATTTTTACCCTCAAGTTTTATAAATTACCCTAAGGACCCTACCAATTATAAGACTTCGATTCACATCCCTGATTGTCTGACTCGGGTTTGAGTCTGATTAATCTGACTTGAACATGATTCAAGTCAATCTATAATCTACAAGTTTCCAATTCAAAATGAACACATGTATCCATGAATACAATTATCAATTTATACAATTTGACTGAACCGAACCATGGATATATATTCCTTTTACATGATTCTCAGTTATTCCATTTACATGACTCTACGGTTATAACCATTTCCTGATATCATGGTTTCGGTCAGTCAGTCAATCACTCATACAATCAATACAATTTTACAAGATAACAATACAAACAAGACATCGCGGGGTTTAAGGGGTAGATTAGTACGGAAGGTGTTAAAGGTGGCACGAGGTGGTCAGATTAAGACACCTAACCTATATTCCGTTGCTGTTGTACCGTGGCTTAACGGTTCCTTGTACTTTCCGTTTGCCCTGGTCTCTAGCATATAGAGACCCCCCTCATATACACTGGCATCTTTCTGTACCAAGCTACACACAACAGCGTTAACACAATACTACAACAAAATAACAATATAATACAACTATAATAATATACTCTCTCTCTACTCTCTATCTATTCTCTTCTTAACTTTGGGACTTACTGAGCGACCTGTTCGCTGACGACATTCTATTTCTTTCTTCTTTGAATGTCGTCAGGTGGTTTGGACCCGGCGGAGATCGAGCCATCTCAAGAAGACTTGGAGCAGTTTTCCGAAGACCCTGCACTTTAGTTTCATTGTACACTTTTCCTTTCTGTATTTTTCATTTCCTGTTATGCCACTGTTTAGGCGTCATTTTATTTCAGTTGTATTTCATTTTCATGTATTGTACAAAAGAATGTTAATAAATAAAAGTTGCTGTTCCTTTTATATCTTGTCTCTTGTGCATTTATTTTATATTGCTTGGATACGCTTAGCGTATGTATTTCTGAGTATATACGTAGCGGGTCTCGTCGCGTCCCCTTCGCCGTATACCGGGAAGCGGGGCGTGACAGACCATTTCCCAATTCCTTTGGGAATATGTATATTCTTTTGTCTGTTGACTATGTGTCAAAATGGGTCGAGGCTGTGCCTAGCCGAATAAATGATAACAAGGTTGTTGTTCGATTTCTTAAAGAAAATATATTTTCTCGATTTGGGTACCCTCGAGCAATTATAACTGATAATGGATCTCACTTCTGTAATAGGACTTTTGAGTCCTTAATGCGCAAATACTCCATTACTCACAAATTTTCAACACCTTATCATCCCCAAACTTGTGGGTAAGACGAGATTTCAAATCGGCAGATTAAACAAATTTTGGAGAAAACGGTTTCTAAAAACCATAAAGATTGGTCACACAAACTGATTGATGCACTATGGGCATTCCGTACTGCTTACAAGGCCGATCTTGGTATGTCTCCATACCGGCTTGTTTATGGGAAGGCTTGCTTGCCACCTCCCAGTTGAAATTGAGCACAAGGAATTTTGGGCGATTAAAGAGTTGAATTTATCGATGGGAGATGCGGGCAGCAATAGAAGGCTGCAATTGAATGAACTAGATGAGCTGGGGGATGAGGCCTACGAAAATGCGGTAATTGTTAAAAACTGAACGAAGGTGATCCATGACAAACACCTTATGCGCAAAACTTTTAAACCTGGTCAACAGGTTTTGCTATATGACACTCGGTTACACTTCCACCCCGGCAAGCTCAAATCTAAATGGAAAGGGCCGTTTTTGGTACGCACCGTATATCCGCACGGTGCGGTTGATCTTGAAAACCCGGAGGACGGTACTTTATTTAAAGTAAACGGACATCGGCTCAAACCGTTTCTCACTACGGAGCCGTTGGAGGAGCTCCTGTTTTTGCAGGAGCCGATTTATACTGACTGATCTTCCTCCATTTACCCCCAAATTTTCGATCATCTTTCCAAGACTTTATTTCAAACAAGTTTGGGGGTATGTATCATTTGTAAATATATAAATACAAAATAACATAAAAAATAAATTTTTTTGAAAATAAAAAAAGATTTGGGTATTTTTTTTGTAAATTTACAGATTAAATAAATAAAATAAAATTTTTTATTTACAAATAATTTCATCTTTTTAAAGGGGTTTATTTGCAAATTTCCATCAATCTCCCCCTATATAAAGACCCCGACCCCTCTCTCCGATCTCAACCCTAAAAAAAAAAAGAATTTCCTCAGAAACCCTAGCGCCGCCGTCGAAGTTTTTCTGCAAGATCTCGTCCTCTCGCCGCGGAACTGCCGCCAGGAGCTGCTTTCCACCGCCCATCCACCGCGCTACAGTGTCTTCGCCCCCTGAATTTTCAGGGGAGGTTCGATCTTTCCAAACCCTCTCTTTTTTTAAATTTTTTTAGATCTGTATTTACCTGATGGCACACATCATGCAACTTGAACGAGACTTTTCGCAAATTTTTTCACACGAGATGTATGGTAGTTATTTTGCGAACGAGATAGCGCGTAGGGGTTGGAACTATTTGATATATAATCACCCTCACGCTTATGCACTGCCGGAATTAGTCACTCGTTTTTACGAGTGTATGGAAGATGGGTGTCTCACCCAATTCGGCTTTATAAAATTACAATGGGGTGAGAGGGAAATTATCATCGATAGGGACATTATACACAAGGTCACATTAATCCCTCGGATACCCGCCCATGACCAACCACTACAATTTGAGGATTACATACCCTTGATGGGCAATGATTGCTCTAGGGAGCCGCGGAAGGGGATCCAAGCGAGAACCCTTTTCGCAAACATCTTAACTGTGTGCCGATGGGCACAAAACAATATTTTTGGAAGCTCTCACAATACCACAGTTTTTACACCCTCATTGCATATTGTGCATACCCTCATGACAAGAAACCCTCGTTTCGACATGTGCACAGTTTTGCTGAACTCTATAGGTGCGGGCAAACGAGCCGCAAATTACCCTTGTCCCATACTTATTACACAACTATGTCGATATTTCCTCCCAGTGGAGGAGTTCGAATTTTACATGGATGGAAGCATACCTGTCAGGCCTCTTATTGAGGGCATTTCTACGTCATATTCACGATTGACGGATGTGTGGTCTAGAACCGAACCGGCGGAGCACGTACCCGCCCGCACACCTAGCTTTAGCTCGACCGTAAGCGAAGGAGAAATGACCCCTTTAGAACATGCACATTTGATGCGGAGAGCTGTGAGGGGCATAGAGGAGTTGAGGGTGACATCGAGGGAGCACGATAGGCGGTTGACTGAGGTTGAGCAGGGGATTCGAACCCTGCTGGGTAGGGCTGAGCGTTCCCGCTCATGCTCAAGAGCACGACGTGGGGCCGAGCAGTGAGGGCACTGCTTGTGATAAGTTTGGGGGAGTTGGTGGTTGTATATAGTTATCTTTTGCATTGCATATTTTTTATATATTTTTATATATAATTTTCTTTTTCTTTTGCATATTTAAATTCTGCATTGCCTCCTTATATAAAAATCATAAAAACTAAAAAAAAAATAGAAAAATAAAAATCAAATAAAAACTGAAAAAATTTGAAATATTATAAAAATTAAAACATTCAATTTTGGCCATAATTGACTTGAGTTTGACAAAAAGATTAACTAGCTAGAAACAATTAGATCTTAGACCTAGTAAATTAAAAACCATAAAAATAACTTTTCTTAAAATTGAATGGTAGAAAGTATATGTCTTTGTAGTTTATTTAGAAATAGGCAAATTTAGAGTTCACTTCTTGGGCTAAATTAAAACAAGGGAAAAGTATTGATATTTTTATTAAAGTATAAGTCTGAAAAATAATTCCTAAGCTTAAGTCTAAATTCTGAAAATATATACCTTACAAATTGCACAAACACGAACCTTGAAGCTTGGAATAGTAGAAGAGACCTTAAAATGCTCTTGTCTAAAGTCCTTAGTATGAAGGAATATAAAATAAAAAATACAAGTGTGAATAAAGAAAAAAAAATGAACACTGGTTTTTGTAATTACTTAAGGCTGCATAAATAAAAAATATTTAGCGAGGGCGCTTTATCACCTAGTGCCTTAGACCAACTGGTTTGGGAGTCATTGCTAAAGCCTTAGATGTTACAAGACTAGGAATTACGCTTTAATGTGCAAACACATTTTGTAATCGGTCGTTGGTACCTCAAGAAGTATTAACGGTCGCATGAAGAATGTGTGAGCAATTTCATCTAAAAATTCACCAACTGAAAAGTACTTTGGAAAATGGACAAGAGTATAAGAGCTTGAATTGAATTTCCAAGTATAGGGGTGATATACACACACACGTAGGGGTATGTGATTGGGGTTTAGATGAGAGATAGGAATGAAACATAGGACTTATATCTTTAGTAGAGATGATAAAAATTCCTAAGTTGAGATGGAACCCTAGGAGGAAAACTCAAAAGATGCTAAAAACTAAGTAAACCTACAAAACATATACAATCTTAAGTTAAATGATAAGGAAGCTGAAAAATATGGGTTGATAATTTCTGGGTTGAAGATAATAGAGTTTCTTATTAGAAAACCTAATTGGAGAATAAAAATCAATAGGCCGAATTGATAGGATTTTGTGGGTAGTATCTGTTGAAAACCCTCAGGAGACAACACTCCTACTAGGGACACCTAGAGGTTTAACGGCTTGTTGCACGAGCTCAGTGCAATCGTGTTTCCCTGCGAAAGTGAGGCTAGGTCTTTTTCGAGAATAAAACTAGTTTTGCTCGAGGACGAGTAAAAGATAAGTTTGGGGTATTTGTTCATATCATAATTTTGCAATATTATAATCCCCATTCTTATTCATTTTACAAATAAACAGGTGCTTTTGATCGATGTCTGCTACATAGTTGCAGGTTACAAGTTCTCGGAACAAAAACAGTGAAAATGATGAAAAGACAATACAAAAGTGAGACTACGACCAACAAATGAAAGAATCTTGATCATGTCTACAATTTGAAGAATAAACGAAGATCAATGGACAATTTCAAAAAGCACAAAGGCAGCGCAAGGTTCAAGACTTTGACACGAAGCAAAGGGTAAAAGTCCATGACATTATGCACTGTGGAAATCTGGAAGAGAACTAGAAAAAAATCTGAGAAACCAAGTGAAGAAAAAAGAAGCCAAATGCAACCAGAAGCAGCCCTGAAAATTGCAGCTCAAGAACCCACCATATGGCCGCGGATCCGAGGCCAAACAGGGCTTATGGCCGCGGATCCGTGGCCATATAGAGCACGTGTCAGTGCATTTTTCTGACGGTGTGGCGGTGCGTTGACTAGGCTTCTTTAGGGTAAAATTGTAAATGCAGATGTGAATCGAATGTAACCCTAGGGTTTCTATGATCTATAAATAGAAACCCTAAATCTCTTTTTGAGGTATGCCTCTTTTTATTGAAAAAATTCAGAATCTATTGTAATGCTTTGAAGAGTGCATCGAATAAAGTAAGTAGATTTTTTTTTACCTTGCCCTAGTTCTTAAATTCTTTTCTGCCCTAGTATAGATTTTATTATCTGCCCTAGTTAATTAGTTTAGAACTTTTATTCATCTGCCATAGCTTAGATAATTAGGTTATTGAATTGAAAATTCATAAAAAAATGTCTTTTATCAATCCCCTAATGAGTGAGTAGTTCCTCACTTGTTAGGGTTAGGAATAGGAAAGGTTTAAGAGATGAAAATCTCTCACCCCTTTCTTACCCATCGCATATTTTTTATAGGACTCCATGCATGCATACACACACCGCTCACTACGGCACCCTACCCCACAAGGTAACGGTGATACCGTAGTTTAAAAGATCGGTTGTGCATGTTTTTCATGGAGGTTAGGGTAAGAATTAAGAAAGACGAACAAGGACCTAAAGGAAGAAACAATCTTTCTTCCCGATCGTCCTAATCCCCTTTATTAATTATTACCATAATACCTAAATAGATCTAAATTAGGGCATTGAAAGCGGTGAGAAATCTTAACTTTCTAAACTTAACCTAAACCTAACCCTAGCAAGATTTTAATTCTAGTTTAAATCAACTTTAGTTTTTAGTGATAATCAATCCAACACCATTTGGAATTAACTCGTTAGAACAAATTGAGAATACACAAAATCCCTATGGACCGACCCGTACTCACCGGCTAGTTCTCAAGCGACGCCGTTCTTGATTGCGGTAATTAATTCAAAGATCACAAAACATCGTACAAATCAAGTATGAGCAGTCTTGCTTGTTTATCTTCTGATCGTTCAATACCCGGGTAGCCGTTACGTCCAGCTAGTACCGCTTGCGGCTTGTGGGTGACTGATATGATCACCACTTACTGCCGGCGTATTGACGAGTCTTTAGAGTCCTACACAGAGGTTTCCTGGCTCAGGCGAAAGTAGGAGCACATATGTGATATGTGCGGGACCGAGATTAATACGAGTATGTGATACTGTATTCTATTCTCGCGATATGTGATATCGGTCGGTTATATGTGATATAGCCGGGCTGTCGAATCAAGTGTTGATTTGATAAGTTGATACATTTGATATTAGTCGGTTGTATGTGATATAACCGGATTGTTAAATCAAGTGTTGATTTAATAATTTAATGTATAATTATATATTTGATATATTAACTTACATTAACTAATATTAGCTCACTTAAGATTTCTTTTTCTCACTTGTGTACACTTGGTATATATGTGATATATATTAATGTACATCTTTTGTGTCATGCTTGCTGCCACCTGATACATGGGTGTATGAGACTTACACCATGCTTATAATAATATGAGGGTTTTGTTTATTTAAAGTAAATCAAAATTGGTTGGAAATTGTCACATGGTTGAAGCTTGTAGAAGCTTGTGAAACCATTGACCAAGTCCACTCTTTTTGTTTTACTTGAAGATATTTATTAACCCAACCATTATTGTTTAGCCATGGTTTATTCTCTACATGAGTTAGTGTATAACACTAACTAACCCATGCTTGCTATTCTCACCTCATGAGTTTCATTCTCATCTCCACTTCATTTTCTTCTTCCTCATGAGAAAGCTTTCTAGATTTTCAAATGGTGAAGAAATATTGTGAGAAAGATAACTCTAAAGTGAGCAAAATTCCTACTTCATCAACCTTTTCTCTACTAGCCATTTAGATTGGGTTGTTTCTTCACTAGTTCATCACTTAGTGAAGAGATAGCTTGAGTTAGTGTCTCCTCGACGTAGATCATCTTCGGTCTCGAAGACTTCAAGTAAGCTTGTTCATTTCACCTTGTGGAGCCTCACTAGAGTCCGGGAGATCACTACTTGGAGCGAAGGGACTACCACACGGAGCTATTGAAGTGAAAGACCAGTCTACAAAGGTTGTATTCCTCGTTCACTTAGATGTAAAGATGTTTACATTGTTGTATCATCTAATTCTCTAGTTTAGATTCTAGCATTATGGTTCTTTTGCGCGCCAAATTTTTATAACGGCATGGATGATACCTCCCGAAACCCAGCGGCTGCTTAGGAAACCCAGCAGTGGTATCAGAGCCATGCTAGAGAATTAGACGATGTTTGTAGGGTTACGAAACCGAAACAACTCCGAAACACCCGAAACAATAACCCAGTTTCTGTCGATTTTTAAACAGTGTCTAAATTTTTTTTAAGCAGTTGCAGAATATTACATGAGATGTCACATGAACACCACAGGAAAACGAACCCTTCTCGCCGGAAAATGGCTGGCCACATCATGATAAAATTCGGCCTAGCCGGTCTTGATGACTCTTCCTAGCTTCGTTTTCTCGTGGTGTTCCAGGCTCTGGGTTTTGGTATTTCAGGTGTTGCTTGTTTTTGCTAAAATTGCATGTGATGTTATCTTTTTGCAAAGGAAATTCGGAGTGTTTCGTAGTCGTAATTCTAACATCATTTCAGGTTATTTAGACGACGTTAAAAAGTTCAAACGGATATCAATAACACATTTTTTCCCTTGCTGGAAATTGTCCAAGAGTTGGATTTTTCCAAGTTTGAAATCTTCAGAAAATCGTGCAGGTGTTTTCTATGGACCCTCTAGAAGAACGAAACCCTAACTCGATTCTGTAACCGTCGGAACCGTCATCGAACCCTAGGGTTTATGGTAGTTCCGCGGCGCCACAGGTGAGGCAAGGGTTGACCCTTCTATGGTTGGTCCATAGGTGTCGTGGCATGTTCTGGGTACTTTTTAAACTTCGCTCAAGTGTTGAGCTCTTTGGGAAATTTTGGGTGTTTGTTGATTCGATCGAAAAATTTAACATCGTCTAGCTATCTGTGATTGTAATACAATACTTGGAATCCATAAAATTAGTTATGTGATAACTAGTTTTAATTTTATTAATCTAGCAATTCAGTCTCATTTGATCGGTTGCCACGGGATTTTGATGTGGATCAAAAATCCGTCGCAATTACGTAGCGTACGCGGATACTCACCGGGTAACCTTACTAGATAGATATGCCCCATAGCCCCGACTAAGTGACTGTAGGAGAAGCCTGTTGCTAAAAGCATCCGTTTGGGTGCTCGCGGCCACGATGTTCCGCCTAAGTGCACTTCGTCGATGGCATCGGGGGTGCGGCCGTCTACTAAAGTTTCCGACGAGCATTCGATCAGGATGTCGGGAATCTTATTGAATTACCCGACTGATTATTGAAAAGTGTTTTCAATATCGAGAATAAAATACGGGGTTTATAATTGTTAGGCATGCGATGTCTAAGGAATTCATTTGGTTAGGCATGAAATCCAAAGTATGTGATACATTGGGTTTGTGATTTCTAAAGTGGTTGTGGATTCCAATTGTTGTAGTTTTCACTTTCTTTTCTGCGACCGTAAGTATAATATGTGGTGTATCTCCGGTTTCGTTGCTATATATCAACGACAATTGGGATACGCATATTTACTTAGGTTGATGACATGTGATGTTATGTGTTACTGGGATATGTTATATTGGATCGTCATGTTTGAATAGCCGGGTTTTTTTTATGTGAGATGAGAGTTTTTCATTTTCATTCATGTAAAAGCTTGAATGCAATATTCTTTTATTGGGGCACTTCCGGATTAAGGATAATGTCATCATTGATGTATATTATTTACTTTTCCGCATTAGGATAGACCCAAGGCGGGGACCACAAGTAACCGGGTTCTAGGGTTCAGTGGGAGACCATCTCGAGGAGTCGAGACCGGGTCTCCTAACTCTAGAATTGGTAGGGTTGCTTGCCGCTCTCGTAGGGGTCTACGGATGTGGGTTTGGCTATTCATCGCGACCGTGGAATCTGCGTTTTTTATTGGCTTAAATAAAACACGGAATTCCTAGTACATCCAATATTTCATATGTGTTCTTGTGCTGCTGATATTCTGTGATGTGATCACTTGATATGTTGAGACGAATGCTTATATTATATATATATGATATATAATAAATATTACTACTTTTGTTTTTCCTGTGATGTTTAGGAAGCATAAATTGATGGGACTTCATTAATGAGATTAATGAAAGAAAAAGAAACCTAAAGATGTTGTAGAAACTTGTTTTAAAAACTGGTAGCTCTAGTTCTTTCTTTGCATAGAAGTATTCTTTATAGAATATCCAGCACCTTATTCGATAAGGAAAGAGCCGAGATCCCTTCACCAAGAGTGATCTCTTTAGCGAAACTGGCAGATGCTACAACCCACTCGGTTTTGTCTTTTGATTGCTTTTTTAGTTCATGCTTTGTATAGTGGTATTTGTGAAATATCCAGCACCTTATTCGATAAGGAAAGAGCCGAGATCCCTTCACCGGGAGTGATCTCTTTAGCAAAACTAGTAAAAGCCTAAAAAACACTCCTTTTAAAATACACTCGATTCTACAATGATATCAAGTTCATTACGCAATGGGTTTTCTTAAAAACCTGTTGTAACCCTCCATCATTTCAGATAAGTAATATTTAGTATTCATGCTGCGTTTGTTGACCTCTGTCAAGGCATAGTGTGCGGTAGCTGATTAGTGCTTATCTGCAAAGCATATGATGCGATTGGATTAGGGTAGTCGTACGAACTTGTTGACCTCTGTCAAGGGTCGTGCGGGTGGGTTTAATTCAATCATGAAATGGCGGGTTGAACTTGACTAGCAGCCCATGGTTTGTTGACCTCTGTCAAGATCATAGGACGCTTGGGGCAAAAGATTATCGGGAATTTCAAGTGTTGAAATTTGCAATGAGATTGCATACCTTCTATGAGATAGTTTGATCCCGATACCCATTGCGAGTAAGAGTACTCCTGAGAGAGTTTTGCACATTACAATTAGCCGATCAAGTAGGCGTCTAGAAAAGTATTAACGGGGTTACGCCCCTGGAAAAATGAGGTTTATTTTAATTAGGTCCGTGCGAAAGCACGGGGAACCTCCCTCAAAGTACCGACACTAGCCTGGCTAAAAGATTGGCAAACTTGTAGGGTGTAATTAATCCCGGCTAGTCTTACCTTTTAGGGTTTGAAGGAAGATTTGATAAAAACAGTGGGAGCCATCCTGATTAGATAAATTAATAACCAATCTAATCTTGCAAGAGCGCACGCATAGTGTTTTCTTCTCTCTCCCTCTTTCTCCTGGTAGCGACCATGTCACGCCTTAATTAAGATAATAATATGGATGTTTTGACCGAACCTTCTTATTATACTGAGCTGGGGAACGTTGGTTCCGCTCCCGCTTATAATTGTTATAGGTCCGAACAGTAAAAAGGGGAATATCCGGATTCCCATGCCACCCAATCGAAGAAAGTGCATATTGATGCATCTTCGTCGGGTGTATTCATTACCGAGAACTGTTTCTCGGTATCCTCTACGTCCTGGGTATGAGATACCGGATCAGGATCCCGTATATGTAATATGTTACATGGGCTACATAAAGGTAGAGAACTGGGAATGGGTGATATGTCTCTAAGTGTAGAGAATGGTGCAAGTGTTGCATCCAAATCAGTTGGCAAATATCACATTGTATTACCAGATACATTGATTCTGAACGAATGTTATTACATACCGAACCTGATATACAACATTACATCGGTTTCTTTATTAAGTTAAAGAATGATATAATTTTGTATTGGAGGATAATGTTGTGAACATTTTCCTTAATCAAGAGTTGATTGGATCAGGCACGTTATGTAATAGCATATACGTTCTAAATCAAACCACGGTTCAAAGTAATTAGAACACACACAAGAAGAATAGTTCAGAAATGAACGAATCTTTCTTATGGTTTTGTAGACTAGGTCATATCATTGCGACATGACTAGCTAAGTTACATAAGGATGAATGTTTGAATCTGTTCAAATTTTCATCTTATGATACTTGCCAGTCATGTCTCAAAGGTAAAATGACCAATACTCCGTTTACTGGAAACAGAGAAAGAGTTAGTGAACTCTGGGACTGATACATGATGATGTATACGGTCCTATGTCTACAAATGCCAGGGTTCGTTCTTTGTACTTCATTACATTCATCGACTATCTTTAAAGATTCGGACATGTGTTCCTGTTGAAACACGAGTCTGAAACTTTTGAGAAATTCAAGTAATACAAGCTAGAAGTAGAGAACCAAATGGGTAGAAGTATTAAGTCCTTCGATGTGATCGAAGAAGAAGAATACTTGAGCATCGTGTTCCTGGAGTTTCTAAAAGGAGAATGTGATTCTCTCTCAGCTTACTCCTTCGAATACACCACAGCATTATGGTGTATCGAGACGGAGGTATCGCACTCTATGAGATATGGTGTGCTCTATGATGAGTACTGCTGAGTTGCCTATTTTCTTTTGGAGTTATGCACTTGAGAAGCTGCATACCTATTGAATAGGGTTCCGACCAAATCGGTGCCTACCACTCCATATGTGATATGGTATGGGAAGAGACCATGTCTTAAACGAGTTAAGATATGGGGTGGTCTGGCCTATGTTGAAAGGCAAAATCCGGACAAACTCGAGGCAATATCAGTTCAATAAGTTTGTTGGATATCCCAAACATTTGCGAGGGAATATCTTCTACCAAACCGAGGAACAAAAGCTGTTTTGTTTCTCAACATGCCACCTTTTTACGAAAAGGAATTTCTTATGAAGAAATTTGTGGACATGAGGTAGAACTGGAAGGAGTTCCAGCCAGACAAACTAACAACTGATGATTTGGTAAAACTAAAGGATTCAATAGTCTCCAACGAACCTCAGCCTCTCCGTGAATCTGGTAGGGTTCCTCATCCACTTGAGAAATACTACGGTCTTCTTGGTGATAGTGGGAGCGAGGATTGCATCATGGTAGATGATGGCCCAACTAGGTTCAGGTAGGCCATCATGAGTGGGGACTCTGTGAAATGGCTGGATGCTATGCAATCAAAGATGGAATCCATGTACACCAGCAAAGTATGACTTTGAATGTTGCACCTGAAGGGGTAAAACCCATAGGGAGCAAGTGAATCTTGAGAAGATTCTTTGTATAAATGGAAAAGTTGAGACTTTCAAAGCTATGCTTAAGTCCATCAGGATTAAAGCAGGTATCGCTGAGATGGAACATCTATTTTGATGTGACAGTCAAAGAATTTGAATTCATCAAAAAGGTAGATGAACCTTGTATATATAAGAAGGTTGTAGAGAGTAAGATTGTCTTCCTCGTATTGTACGTAGAAGATATACTCTTGATAGGAAAGGGTTTCCTATGCTACACTCAATCAAGCTCCTCTTATCACGAGGATTCTCCATGGAAGATCTGGATGATACCTACTACATCTTGTGGATAATAATCTATGATGATAGATTTAAGTGGATGTTGGGAGTGTCCCAAATCCAGGTATATTAACACCATTCTAAAGGGATTTAGTATGGAAGATTCTAAGTGTGGTGGTTCGCCCACTTACTCAGGAATTTCTCTCTTCAAAAAGATGTCTTCCAAAGACTGATTTGGATAGTGCTCGCGTATAAGGGATACCCTATGCTTCAGCAGTAGGCTCTATCATGTATGCGATGTTATGTACCAGACCAGATATAGCTAACTCACTAGATGTAGTGATTAGGAATCAATCGGATCTTGGGAGAATCACTGGAAAGTTATGGAGGACATTCTTAGGTACTTGAGAAGCACTAAAAGAATGTTCTTAGTTTGAGCTTCCAGAGTGATAAGGTCGACTGAAAGTCAGTCGCAAGCTTTTTCTTTACCCTCAGTGGAGGGACGGTAAGTTGGAAGTGTTCCAAGCTAGATACCGTGGCATACTAGACGATAAAGGCTGGATACATCGCTACCATCGATGCTACCAAAGTGGATGTCTGGATAATTCTTGTTCATGAAATGAACATGGTTCCTACCATTAAGCATCCAATAACTTATTGTGACAACAATGGAGTTGTGGTTTTAGCCTAGGAACGCAGGTCCCATCAGCGTTCCAGACATATTCTGAGGACAGTATCGCCTGATCAGGGAGATGGTTGATCTCCAAGGGATCGAGGTTAGGAGAATTGACGTGAAGAATAACACAGTGGATCCACTCACAAAGGCTTTTCCTTAGAGAGACTTCTATAGGACGTTGAGTATGAGATACTACAACAAATGGCCTTAGTGCAAGTGGGAGATTGTTAATTATATGTATGCCGTAGAGGCCATTACTGTACATACGATGTATATTGTAGTGGATGCTTGGACATATATAGGGAGGACTTTCTTGCTCGACATAATAGTATGCTATCTGGTTGCTCTTTATCTTAACATGTACACTTATTGTCTCTCTATTACATGTTGATAAAGCCCTTAGGATGAATACTTGACTACCAGAATTATGATGCAGATCATATTAGTGGGGACAGTGTAGTCGGTAAGTACATCCTTCAAATGTTCCTAGTCGTGGGAGTATCGAGACGGGGCATCGATATTCCAGAGTAGACTTGCGTATACGCTTCTCAACCTATATGATGGGCGATGGATGATCCCATATCCATTGATGTTTGACATCAGAGAAGGTATACGAGTGCTCAGTGGAGACTGGATACACTAAACGGACTCGCCGAGAACTCCTAGATGGTATTATACCTATCGTCAGATAGCAGTTCTCTGGTGACACTGGTACAGGTTAGTCTGTCGACCCGAGATCGTCATAGAGTCTTGTGTGATTCCCACTGTGCTTTGATTTCCACCTTACCACGTTCAAGAAATCGTGCAAAACGGTGGTTTTTGGGTACAGTCCTGAGTCACATGAAGGCAATGAGCGATAGGAGGGGATTTCGTCTCTTCCGGTATTGGGGGTTGATGTTGCGCTATGCTTGATTGGCCATAATAGGAAATCCCTGACCAGAGTTGCTCAGATCTACTGGTAAGTGTTATCAGTACTTCTCGAACCGTTATGGACCTTGCATCGGCATGACTTATCAGGCTATTGGGGTCTGACGTTATACCACCCCCAGGCTGTGATATGCGACATATCGGACGAAGATACCGGATTATACGGTAGTGTTACTTGTTGGATTCGCAGGAGTATGAGCAGGCTTGCTTGTTTATCTTCTGATCGCTCAATACTTGGGTAGCCATTACGTCCAGCTAGTACCGCTTGTAGCTTGTGGGTGACTGATATGATCACCACCTACTGCCGGCGTATTGACGAGTGTTTAGAGTCCTACACAGAGGTTTCCTGGCTCAGGCGAAATGAAGTAGGAGCACATATATGATATGTGCGGGACCGAGATTAAAACAAGTATGTGATACTGTATTCTATTCTCTTGATATGTGATATCGGTCGATTATATGTGATATAGCCGGGCTGTCGAATCAAGGTTGATTCGATAAGTTGATACATTTGATATTAGTCGGTTGTATGTGATATAGCCGGATTATTAAATCAAGTGTTGATTTAATAATTTAATATATAATTATATATTTGACATATTAACTTACATTAACTAATATTAGCTCACTTAAGATTTCTTTTTCTCACTTGTGTACATTTAGTATATATGTGATATATATTAATGTACATCTTTTCTGTCATACTTGATGCCGCATGATATATGGGTGTATGAGACTTACACCATGCTTATAATAATGTGAGGGTTTTGTTTATTTAAAGTAAATCAAAATTGGTTGAAAATTGTCACATGGTTGAAGCTTGTAGAAGCTTGTGGAACCATTGACCAAGTCCACTCTTTTTGTTTTACTTGAAGATATTTATTAACCCAACCATTATTGTTTAGCCATGCTTTATTCTCTACATGAGTTAGTGTATGACACTAACTCACCCATAGTTGCTATTCTCCCCTCATGAGTTTCATTCTCATCTCCACTTCATCTTTTTCTTCCATATGAGAAAGCTTTCTAGCTTTTCAAATGGTGAAGAAATATTGTGAGAAAGATAAATCTAAAGTGAGCAAAATTCCTACTTCATCAACCTCTTCTCTACTAGCCATTTGCATTGGGTTGTTCCTTCACTAGTTCATCACTTAGTGAAGAGATAGCTTGAGTTAGTGTCTCCTCGACGTAGATCATCTTCGGTCTCGATGACTTCAAGCAATCTTGTTCATTTCATCTTGTGGAGCCTCACTAGAGTCCGGGAGATCACTACTTAGAGCGAAGGGACTACTACATGGAGCTATTGAAGTGAAGGACCGGTCTACAAAGGTTGTATTTCTCGTTCATTTAGATGTAAAGATATTTACATTGTTGTATCGTCTAATTCTCTAGTTTAGATTCTAGCGTTACGCTTCTTTAGAGCGCCAAATTTTTATAACGACAAGAACGATGCCTCCCGAAACCCAGCGGCCGCCTAGGGAACCCTACAAGTATGCCCTGACGTTGGCCAACATACATAGCATGAATACTAGACGATACTAATCTGAAATGGCGGAAGGCTACAGCTGATTTTTGGCAAAAAACCTTTAACGTGATGAACTAGATATCGTTGAAGGAACTCGAGTGGCATTGAAATGGAGTGGTTTAGGCTTCGCTTTTAAAACTAGTAACATAAACTTTGACATATGAGCGAACCCCCGTGAAGGGATCAAGGATCTTTCCTCATAGAATGAGGTGCAGGATATTCTTAACCGAATACCTCTATACAAAGCAAAAGAGTTTGACCACAGTTTTGAAGAAAACCGAGTAGTTTTAAAATCGGTTCCAACAACATCATTTAGGTTTGTTTTCCTTGCATTAATCAGATTTAATGCAATACCATCAATTAATCATATCATGCTAAAAGAAACGAAAATAGGCACGTACATATATGCCATCCACATTCGCCAGAGGGTCCCAAGTCTTCACCGTAAGGTTACTTAACTTACAGCAGGGCGGGGACAGGACTAGTGCTAATGCAAAACATATATAACGTCTACTAAATATATATAATATATAAGCATTCATCTCACGCATGATATCAAGTAGCATCACAGAAGTATCATAGCAGAAGCGGTCACAGTATGGAAATGCAGATAAACTAAGAAAATTACATTTTAATGGAGCCATATATGAAATGCAATTTTCTCGGTTGTGTGGATAGCCCGTAGTATCATATCCTAGACCTTTATGAGTGCGAAAAGCCACCCGCCAATCCCAGAAGTGAGGCAACCCTAATCAATGAAGTGAATGGGCTACCAGCCATTTCCAAAATCTGGTGACTTGGGCATCCCTCTGTGGGTCAATCCTATACCCCTATGAGTGCGGCGAGTAGCCCGCCAATCCTACAGTAAGGCACCCCGGTCTCAACGTCATGAGATGGTGGCTCGTTGCCCTCTAGAACACAGCTACTCGAGCGCTCCACCGTGGGGTACCCCTAGCACTAGTAAACAATACCTGAATATACAACGGTGACTGCGTCCGCAACCATGACATGCCCTAAAGAATAATACAAGCCATAATGATGGAAGTACATATGTCGGATGCTCACCATGCAATATAAATATACATTACATCAGAGAGCTATCTAATACTACGTACACTGGGCTATCCATCATAACAATCCAACACAACCATAATTGAAGAGCAACACAGAACATCAACACAAATATCATGTTCGTAAACCCATTTGATTGTACATATAGCAACCAGTCAGATTATACCGCTCTATGATATTCACGGTCGCAGAAACAAGCACACAGAAAACTACGAATTTAAAATTTCGATCCATTATACTTTCTGTATTGGCCCCAAGTACAAACCAGTACTCAAATAAATCTGGACTAAAACTAAATATGCCAAAAATTACAATTCCAAGTATAGGAGCACTCGAAAAAAATTTGGTAGCCTAAAGCAAAAATACGGCCGTGGATCGGCCATGGAAATGCCATTTCGCGGCGGTTTAATGGCCAAATTTTGGCTTCATGCCCCCGAAATTTTTCCAGGGGCCTTATATTGCCTGCTTATAATTTTAAGGGCCTCAGAAAAAAATTTAAACACCTTTGAAAATCCGAACAGCAAGTAAAATTTGGAATTGTGAATCAGGAAAAAATCTTCGATCGATACCTTAATTTCGTGAAAACAAGTCTAGCCTCTAGGCTAGTTCTGATACCACTGTTGGGGTGAGGTTACAATCTAGCCTACTAATTTTTGAAAGAACAATAGGATTTTAAAAATTCCCTAGAATGCAAACACACCACTATATAGAATCAAAACTAAAGAGCTAAACTTACAATCAAAAAACCAAGTGAGCTAAGCTAATCTACCATGTGTAGAATACTCACATCCTCAAGCTTTCTTCAAGAGCTCTATTGATGAACTCTAGCTAGGCTCCTAGGTGAGGGGATGAGCTTGGTGAGGATCTCCCTACGCCGAAAATGATCCACCTGAGAGAAACCGATCCAAACTCCAGCTTCTCTCCGAATCGAACATCAAGAAAGCAACTGACACTCCAAACATACTAGAAATGAAGTGTAGATGATGTAGGATTTATCACTTTCTAAAATCTCTCTTTTCTTTAGCTCAAGAGACCTCAAGAAGAAGGAGGAAGAAGATGATGAGATGAGAGTGTGAGAGAAATGAAAAACCCTTTTGAGAAAATAATAATCCTCTCCTTTCATTTTGCAAACATACTAGAAATTAAAATGGTGCATCCAAATGAAAATCATAATATAAAATTGTGCCCATTCCTTTCAACCATAACTCCCTCCACCTCATTTCTTTTCTTTTCAAATTAAAAGAAAACCTAAATGAGGCATTCTCCTTCTAGAAGTCTTCCCATATAAATATGGAATACGATCCCGGTATATGTATCAAAATACATATATGTGTATCCGTATAAAAATACGAATAGCCAAAAGAAGAAAATGAATAGTGAACATAGTACTAGAATATATATATATATATCAATATATATATATATATATATATCAATATATATATATATATATATATCAATATATATATCAATATCAATATATATATATCAATATATATATATCAATATATATATATATATATGTATCAATATATATATATATATATATGTAAATTATTAAATAAGTACCTGATTTATAATCCAGCTTAATTCTAAGCCGGCTAGTATTATCAAATGTTCGATTAAAGTCCGTATAGCTAGTTCACATATTTAATCTGACCCCTGTACGTATCAACGTACGTCATCTACTTCATATCGCCTGGACCGGGAAAAAACCCTCTGTGTGGAACTCTAAAAACTCGACAATACGCTGACAGTGGGTTTAACCACAAGCACGTCGGCGGCACTAACTGTACGTAATGGCTACCTAGATATTGAGTGAAAGGAAGGTTGAGAGGCAAGCCTGTCCAAACCCCTACTAAGCATATAAGTGACATGCACCGTACAGTCCGGTCTCTTCGTCAAAGACTGCCGCATACAGTGTCTAGGAGGGTGGTAAACGTCAGACTCCTAATAACGCAATAAGTTGTGCCGATGTCAAGCCCATCACCATCCAAGAAACTACTGATCCGAATCCATAAATCTCATCTGCCTGGCCAGGTCTTATGGTGATGGCCAACCGGGCACAGCGCAACATCAACCTCCAATACCGGGAGAGTTGAATCCCTGCAATTCGCTCACTGCCTTCATGTGACTCGGGACTGTATGCAACTAAAACCTGTTTTCATGACTCTTTTGAGTCGTGGTAGGGTAGTAATCAAAGTACAGTAGGAACTCACACAAGACAAATGACGATCTTGGGTCGATAGACTAATCTATACAAATGACACCAGAGACCTGCTACCTGATGATAGGTATAATACCATTTAGCATGATCTCAGTGAGTTCGTCCAGTATAACTCATAACCCAATGAGCACTTGTATACAATCTCGGTGACTGACTAACACCAATGGCTATGAGACCGGCCATTACTCCTCACCGGGGTTAAGAAATGTATACACTAGTCTACTCTGGAATAACAATGCCTAGTCTCGATATTCCCATGACTAGGGACATTTTAGGATGTGCTTATAGACTACTCAGTTCTCACAAGTGTGATCGCCACGATAACCCTGGTAATCAAGCATGAATCCTATGGGCTCTATCCATATGTAATAGTGATATGCAATACCACACAAGATATGTACATAATGATAAAGTCAAACCAGATAGCACACTATCATCCCGAGTAAGACTGTTCTATCCGTATAGGTCCACCCACAATCATCATAATCGCATGCCTGCGATTATAATAAATTCCTTCAGAGCACTATATCCAACAAAATTACTCTCAAAGATTATTCTATCAAAAATCCTAGAAACTAAGTCTATCAAAAGAAGTCAAGTTTCCTCAAGCTCGTTTCATGCGTCGTCAATCTCAAGGCTACTTCTTTCTCATTCTTTCGCATCGGCAAATGAGTAAGTCCCCCCCTCTTTCTTATCCCTTTTGAATCCATCTCTTGCTATAACATCGAATCAAACTATGTAAATAAACTTCCATGCTTAAATGAAATCTTTTGCATCTATAGTCTCTTAATTCATTGTATCAAATTTCACGAAATAAAGCTCACCAATTGGAACTTGTGATATCTTGACTTCGCAATCTAATAAAGTTACTACGAATCATCGCATAAAACATAAAGCTATAACATATATTTTACAAATAATATTCTTTTCAAGAAGGATTTTTAACTATTAGTTTCATGTAAATTCTACCCTACATGTTTTAAAATGAATTTCTAGAAGTTGTTAACCATATTTTAGTGATAGCTCACAGGCTGACAACCTACCCTACACACGCACACTTTTGAATCATAGCATACTCATATATTCGTAACAATAGTTCTAAAAGTTTAGCTTTAAGTTAAAATACCTTGAGTTTTAAAATAACTTACACTATAACCCTATTCCTTTGCAGTTCCGCCTCTACAACCCTCTTTAGGGGAATCCTGTTGAGAATGGTGTGGATTATCGTACATCTTAGGTTTAGTAGAGTGAGATGTAGAGCTTTTCATGGAGAGCGGTATCGAAAGGAAAATATGGTTTTAAAATAAAGTAAAACAATTTCTATACAAATTGAAATAAAAGAAAAGATAACAAGTTAGATTAAATTGGGTTATTACTATTATTTTTAAATCCTAATTAATTAAAAGAAGACAAGGTTTTATATTAGAGCTTTCAAGAAAATACCCTTAACTCTAGAATGGTTAGTTTTTACTAAAATACTCTAAATTTCTACAAGAGAGGCTTTATCATTAAAATACCATAATTCCAAAAGTATATTTTATCAAACACTTTCAACATGTTAAATAATAAAAACTTTATCAAAAATTTCTCTATAACTTTTTAAAGAAAATTTTACATAAAAACCACTCGAGAAATTTAATGGCATAAATCATATAAATACTTATAATAAACAACCTGATTAATCTTTAAGGTATTTAGGTAATAAATGGGTTTAAGCAGTATCTTTTCTTTAGGCCTCGAGGAGGCGGAGAAAGCGAGTGCTTGTCTATCTCCTAGTTTAGACAAAGCAAGTAATTTAGGTTGCAAATTAAAGGAATTATCGTTAGGCAATCGTCTTTAAAAGGTCACAAATCCTGTTGTCCATGTGCAGTGGTTGCCCGATTATTCTAAACTAAAGAATTTTTCAAAAGATAATATTTTTACTAAATATAATATTTTGCATAAATATCAGGAAGTTTCTAAATGACATATATATATATAAATATATATATATATATATATATATATATATATATATATATATATATATATATATATATATATATATATATAAACCTTAGAATTGTTACCGCTTGCTATTTACCGCCGAAAACGAGGACTGAGACGTGGAGACGTCTAACCTGAATCTGGAGACAGATGCATAGGTTTGATCCATCCATCTCTCGAAGACACGAAGTTGCTTTATAGCGCCGTATATCAGAGGTTTGGAAGGATCCGACCAATGTAAATAACTTCAAATTTTCTCTCAGGGTGAAAGGTTTATTGATTGTGGGGACGCTATTTCCTGCAGGCGCAGCCCCCTGCAGTTAATTATGTTGTCGCTATGACAACAAATTTTTGTCGCTCCAAGTTTTTTTTTGTATGTCGTGTTTTAGGTTTGTTTATTTTGGGTTGTCGTTGGATCGTATACGAAGACTAATTTATGCCATCGTCCGTAGGGCGCGGATTATTCCAAATCCATAAATATTTTAGATTTGGATCATGCATTTGCTTGACGGGGTCTACATTGGTGTTTTGATTTGCCAATGAGGGTAAACTTAGGACGCATTTCCCACTCTTATAAGGTCCATAGATTCACATGCTTGCATAAGCCTAATCTAAGGATCGTCAGCCTTATTTGAGAACTAAGATCAGTCTTAGAACATTTTGAGCATACGGGCTCAATTGATCTTAAGATCACTGAAGCTTAACCTCTAGGACTTTGCCGGTTTGAGGCTAAGGATCGGGGTCTGTTTGACACCCAAACATACTTGACGCATATAACTTGGCGCATGGCTTACGGCTCAAATATCGGCTCGCGGCTCAGGCACATGCCCATGTACATATCACCTGGTGTATAAGGGAACACCGGCTTGGCGCAGCTCGAGCGCACGTGCATATCACGTAGCGCTGCCGCATCCCATCTTTCTTGGCGTTTGGCACATGCACGTGCATATTATGTGACGCGGCCCAATCTTAAAGATTAAGCTTTGGTGCACCTTTCTTGCAAGCGCACGGCTTTGGCGCATGCTCACATGCATATCACGTGGCGCGGCTAGGGCTTCAGACATTAATATTTATCTTTTTCAAGAAAGGTTAACCTTCCAGAGAAAAGAATTTGGTTTTATGAAGCTTAAGCTTTTGTTTAATGGTTTTTGGCCATTAACATCAACAAGATCAAATTTTTATGATCTTGGAGTTTTTTTGTCACGGTATATATCTTTGGTAACAAAACTTTGATCTTGCGAAGCTTAAGCTTCGGTTTGGGGAAGATCTTGATGATCATATATTTCTTGATGGAGGAAAACTTAATTTTTTCTCCAAATCTCAGATCTTGAGATCGAAAATCCCTCCATGAGAACTTAGGTTCTTGACAAGGAGGAGATTTGACTCAAGAATTTTCGATCCAAAGAGAGAACTTAAGTTTTTGTTGAAGGTTAACCTTCGTTTTAAATGGAGATTAATCTCCTTACCAAAGATTTTGAGGAAGGAGAAGATCATGGCAGAGGCTTAAGTCTCTATTTTCACCATATAGGGAGGATTTTCTCTCTTTAGATTAATCTTCCTCTCTCCTATTTATAGGAGAGAAGATTGTTAATCAGGTTCGGAGAATCTCTCATTGAGAGATCTTCAATTGATCTTATGATCAAAAGGTGGCACTTAAGCACCATTGGATCATTGATCCAAAGAAATTTCTTGTTAACAAGAAAATAGCTTTCTGTTTAAAAAAGATAGGGAAAATATTTTCCCAAATAAAGTTTAAGCTCTAATCGAAGCATGCGCTTCAACCCAACATGCGGCTTGCACCATGTGCTTTGCACATGGTGCACATGCATATAGGCATGCTTTTTACATGGTGCGCATGCACAGCCAGCTTGGCAGCTTGTGTTAGTTATATGTATGCCCTAGAGGCCATTACTATACATAGGATGTATATTGTAGTAGATGCTGGGACATATATAGGGAGGACTTTCTTGCTCGACATGATAGTATGCTATCTGGTTACTCTTTACCTTAACGTGTATACTAATTGTCTCTCTGTTACATGTTGGTAAAGCCCTTAGGATGTGTACTTGACTACCTGGACTATGATGCGGATCATACTAGTGGGGACATGGTAGTCCATAAGTACATCCTTCAAAGTCCCTAGTCGTGGGTGTATCGAGACGGGGCATCGATATACCAGAGTAGACTAGCGTATACCTTCTCGACTCATACAGATGGGCGATGGATGATCCCATATCCATTGGTGTTTGACATCAGAGATGATATACGGGTGCTCAGTGGAGACTGGGTACACTGGACGGACTCGCCGAGAACTCTCAGATGGTATTATACCTTACGTCAGATGGCAGTTCTCTGGTGACACTGGTACAGAGTAGTCTGTTGACCCGAGATCGTCATAGAGTCTTGTGTGCTTCCCACTGTGCTTTGATTTCCATCTTACCACGTCCAAGAGGGCGTGCAAAATGGTCGTTTTTGGGTACAGTCCCGAGTCACATGGAGGCAATGAGCGATAGGAGGGGATTCGTCTCTCCCGGTATAGGGAGTTGATGTTGCGCTGTGTTCGATTGGCTATAACAGGAAATCCCTGGCCAGGGTTGTTGAGATTTACTGGTAAGTGTTACCAGTAGTTTCTCGAATTGTTATAGACCTCATATCGACACGACTTATCAAGCTATTGGGGTCTGACGTTTACCGCCCCTAGGCGAGATATGCGACATATCAGACGATCAGACCGGACTGTACGGTAGTGTTACTGGTTGGATTCACTAGAGTGTGAGCGGGCTTGCTCGTTGATCTTCTGATCGCTCAATACCAAGGTGGCCGTTACGTTTAGCAGACCGCTTGCGGCTTGTGGGTGTTTGATATGATCATCACCTGCTGCCGGCGTATTGACGAGTCTTTAGAGTCCTACACAGAGGTTTCCTGGCTCAAGCGAAACGAAATAGGAGCGCATATGAGATATGTGCGGGACCGAGAATAATGCGTGTATGTGATACCGTATTCCATTCTCGCGATGAATGTATCGATTGGTTATATTAGATATAACCTAGATATCGAATCAAGGATTGATTCGATAAGCCGATACATTGGATACTAGTCGGTTATGTGCGACATGACCGGATCATTGAATCAAGTGTTGATTTAATGATTTAATGTATAATTATATATTTGATATATTACTTTGCATTAACTAGTATGGGTTCACTTTATATGGATTTTCTCACTTGGATTGCACAAGTTGTATATGTGATGATATACTTTTGTGCACTTGATTGTATCATGTTTGATGATACATGTTTACTTGGTTAAGTGTATAGAATTAAACCATGGTTAAACTTATGATTAGGGTTTTATTTCCTTTTCTCATTTATTTATCTATTTATTCATTTTGGAAATAAATAAAAAGGCATAAAGAGAAAATGGTGGCTAATTTTGTTTCATATTGAAGCTTCATGAAGCTTTGACCAAGTGACCATTTTTGTCTCATGCTTAACCCTAACCATTCCTTTCAACCATGATTAAATCTCTACACTTGACCATGGTTCATTATATGATAAGTATTGATTTTCTATTCTATTTTTAATAACTTATCATATTCATTATCTTCTTCTTCTTCTTCACCTCATGAAGAAAAAGTTTCACTTCATCAATGGTGATTGATGAAAATGAGTGAGAAATCCAATTCTAAAGTGAACTCACTTCCTATTTCTTCATCCTCTACCTCTTGCCAAGTAGTAGAGTGTGTTTCCTTCACAAGTTTTCTTGACTTGGTGAAGTTGGAGCTTGATCTAGCGATGCCTCGACGTAGATCATCTTCGGCACGTCGTCGATGACCTATCCCGCTCTTTCTCTGATGAAGCCGACTCTAGAGCCCGGGACTTGATATGGACAGCGGAGAGGACTTCATCACGGAGCCGTGGAGGTGGAAGACCGGATCTACAAAGGTTGTATATCCATTCTTTTAGTTTAGCTGTAAACTAGTTTCATTTTATCGCCTAAACATCTAGCCAACGATCTAGTCTAGGGTTTCTCGGCACCGTATTTTTAGAAATTGGCATGGTTGATGCCTTGTGAGACCTCTTGAGAGTGCCTAGGAACCCTACAGTGGTATCAAAGCCTAGCTAGAGCCTTAGGCGAAGTCTAGACGGAGTTTGAAGTCCGATCGAACCGAAACCCAACCCCAAAAATTGCTCTCTGTACTTTTTCTAAAATCGTGGATTTTTCCAAATTAAAAATATGCAGAAAACTCAGCAGGGAATTCTAAGAATTACGGCTCAAAATTTATTGCATGAACAGTGTAATCGGCGGCGGAACCGCGGCATAAGCCTAGCTTATGCGGCGGTTCCGCGGCAGAATTGTGACGTCAGCCCTAACTGTTTGCACAGTAATTCATTGTTTCAGGTGCTGAGTTCTCTGGATATTTTTAAAATTTATTCAAGAGTTGAATTTTCTGGAGTTGTTTTGGGGATTCGGTGTTTTGATCGGAGTATCAGATTTTGTTTAAGTGCCTTTCCGGATAATTTTATGATTATGTTAAAAAGTTCGACCGGATATAAATACCCAATTTTTCCCCTGTCGGGAAATTTCCAAGTGTTGGATTTTTCCGTAGTTTAACGACGTTCTAAGTAGTGCAAGTAACGCGATGGACCCTCTAGAAGACAACAAACCTTAACTCGATTATGTGACCGTCTTGAACTGCCCTTTGAACCTTCGGGTTTGGGGCAGTACGGCGTGCCACATGTGAGGCGTTGGCTTGACCCTTCTACGGCTGGACCGTTGGTACTGAGGCACGAACTGAATGTTTTTAGACCTGTTTCATGTGTTGATCTGTTTCGGGAAAACTTGGGTGTTTGACTGTTCGATCGGAATGTTTAACATTTTCTATTTATCTGGAATGTGATACAATAATTGGAATTCACAAAAGTTATGAGATAACTGAATGAATGTTATAAACATAGCAGTTTAGTTTCACTTGATCGGTTGCCACGGAATTTTGATGTGATCAAAAGTCCGTCGCAATCACGTAGCGTACGCGGATACTCGCCGGGTAAACTTAATAGACAGCCTCACTCCATAGCCCCGACCAAGTGACTGTAGGAGAACCCCGTCGCCGAAAGCATCCGTTCGGGTGCTCGCGGTGGCGGTGTTCCGCCTTGGTGCACTTCGTCGACGGCGTCGGGGGTGCGGCCGCCTACTGAAGTTTGCGACGAGCATTCGATCAGGATGTCGGGAATCTTGTTGAATTACCCGACTTGATATTGAAAAGTGTTTTCGATTTTGAGACTAAAATGCGGGGTTTATAATTGTTAGGCATGCGATGTCTAAGGAATTCATTTGGTCAGGCATGCGATGTCTGAGGTGGTTGCGGATTCCAACTGTTGTAGTTTTACACTTTCTTTTCTGTGACCGTAAGTGTAATATGTGATATCGCCGGTTTCGTTGCTATATGTCAACGACAATTGGGATGCGCATATTTACTTACGTTGATGACATGTGATGTTATGTGTTGCTGGATATGTTATATTGGATCGTCGTGTTTGAATAGCCGGGGGTTTTTATGTGAGATGAGTGTTTTTCATTTTCATTCATGTAAAAACTTGTATGTAATATTCTTTTATTAGGGCACTTCCAGGTTGCGGAAGATATCACCGTTTGTATATTATTTACTTTTCCGCACTAGGATAGACCCAAGAAGGGGAGCACAAGTAACCGGGTTCTGGAGTCCAGTGGGAGACCAACTCGAGGAGTCGAATCCAGGTCTCCTAACTCTAGAATTGGTAGGGTTGCTTGCCGCTCTCGTAGGGGTCTAAGGGTGTGGGTTTGGCTATTCATCACGACCGTGGAATCCGTGTTTTATACTGGCTCGTCTTGAAAACACGGACGTCCTAGTATATCCAATATTTCATATGTTTCTTCTGCTGCGATATCTGTGATGTGATCATGTGATGTTCTGTGATGGATACTTTATATAGTATATATGATATATTATATAGATGTTACTTATGTTTTACACCCGCGCTAGCCCTGCCCTGCTCTGCCGTTAGTTACCTAACCTAACGGTGCATGAGGGGACATCGAGGCGAATGCGGATGGCATAAGTGTACGTCGTATTTATCTGTGATGTTTAGGTAATTTAAATGATGGGACTTCATTAATGTGATTAATGAAATAAAAGAAACCTAAGATGTTGTAGAATCGAATTTCAAAATAAAACAGGTAGCTACAGTTCTTGCTTTGCACAGCGGTATATATGATATATCCTGCACCTTATTCGATAAGGAAAGGACCGAGATCCCTTCACCGGGAGTGACTCCTTTAGCAATAACTGGCAGATGCTACACACTCGGTTTGTCTTTTGTTTGCTTTTAAGTGATTTTGCTTTGGACAGTGATATATATGATATATCCCGCACCTCATTCGATGAGGAAAGGACCGACGATCCCTTCACCGGGAGTGACTCCTTTAGCAAAACTAGAAAAGCCTCAAAAGCACTCCATTTCAAAATTCATTCGATCCTACAACGATATCAAGTTCATTACGCAATAGGTTTTCAGAAAAACCTGTCGTAGCCCTCCGTCATTTCAAATAAGTTGTATATAGTATTCGTGCTGCATTTGTTTTCTTTCGTCAAGGTGCAGTGTGCGGTAGCT